>CM066033.1:1147743350-1149121239 GCA_033557465.1 Ichthyophis bannanicus | reverse complement strand
TGTCTTCACCATTGTGCTACGGCTGAGTTCCTGTGGATGGACAGTTGTGCACAGCCTTCCGCCATCCACAACTAACAACGCGACGCCCACTGCTGCCAGAGACGCACAAGATGGACAGCGCGCGGCCTGCTGACGCACAACATTTACAGCGCATGGCCTACTGCACCCCAGATCTGGCAATGGGACAGATGATTACACGCAAAATAAGCACGTTGCTGCCGCCCAGACGTTACAGCGCGACGCCTATAGACCCCCTACATTAGCGTGCCTCACAAAATAAGGTGCGAACCATTACTATTCATGCCTCACCCAGCCTTTTCAGTTTGCGCACACTGGGGGATTGAACCCGTGGAATCTGGGTCATTGGGTTAGTGTCTTCACCATTGTGCTACAGGTCTTTTCCTCTATGTACCCAGCAGCGCCCCACTTAGCCTTCCCACGCGCTAATGTGAGCCACGCACATTTGCGCGACGCGCACACGTACGGGCGTTTTTTTAACTTTTTCTGCCTGGCCCGCCCACTCCTTATTTGGCACAGGCACACTACCGCGGCCCCGCACGATTTCGGAGTTTAGTAAACATCCCCCTTAGTGTTGGGCTTCATGGCTGGCAGCCCTGTGTCGCTTATGATGTGGGGCTCCTGACTTGGGTTTAGTCTATTAGAACTGGACTTAATTTGGAGCCTTGTGTCTTTTTGACTACCCAATGTGAAGGGGTGTGCTTTACACTTGGGCACACACATAAAGCAGCCAATGTCTTGCCCCCCTCGGGTGCCTGGATTTTTGATTTGGTGAGAAGCATTCCTTATAAAGATCTTAAGACTTCACTGTAACAAAGATGCAAATACTCACTTGTATGTACATCTAGTGAGCCAGCGTGTTTGTATATATACAGGTGGTGGTGGTAGGCACTGGGGTTGTGATGGAGGGGGGAAGGACACGTGAGGGAAGATAGTACTTGATATTGGTGAGGTAGTTTAGCTGCTCAGTGGTAGTGAAATGCCATATCTGCAGTAGGGCCGGTTAGATGCAGGTTTGTGGTTATCAGGTTTCCATTGCCAGAGGGCTCGTTATGGGTGAGTGGTAGGGGAGGTTGAGAGTACAAATGAGGGGGGGGGGATTCTAGCAGGGGTAGCTAGTAGAGAGGCCACGGGCGAAGCTTGGGGAGGGTGAATATGGTACCTGGTTCAGGATATTGGAATATGGATCAGGATATAGGGTTGATCCGAATGCCAACTGGTTTGTTGGGCTCCTGGCGAGCCTGGGTAGACAAAGGGTGCAGAGGGTTGGGAGGGTGGGGGAGAAGGGTGGTAGGGCGCTGCAAAATAGGTTCAATGGTGTAGGGTGATTCTTCTCGCCATAAAGGGTAAAAGTGGTATAAACAGGTAGGGGAGATAAGGAGACTTCTTCAGTGGGTGGGACCCCCACTTAGGCAAATGGGAGATGGCTTAGGCTGGGAGGACATCTTTGATAGACTCTGTTCCTATAGGCACTTCTTGTATTATCACTATCCTGTTCCATGAGTGGTAGGAAGATCTGCCTACTCACTTGGAATGTCTGCAGGATTGGGAGCCCAATAAAATGACATAAAGTGCTCAAGGCAATTTGTGATAAGTCGATATTGCCTTTCTCCAAGAGACCCATATGACTGACATTGAACATGCTAAGTTGAGGGGATGGTGGGTGTGAGAGGCCTATGAAGTGGCCACATTGGAGAAACGAGTAGAGGTAGTAATTCTGATCAGGAAAGGGTCAATTTTCAATTTGAACGGTTAATCAAAGGATCAAGGGGGTGTAGCATTTTTTGTGTGGACAGCTGCAGGGAATCCCTGTTTTCCTGGGTAATGTATATGCTCCTAATCGGTATGAATGTGGATTATTTGATGAATTGATGCAAAACATGTTACAAGTGGCTGATTGAGAGGTGATTTTGTGAGGGGATTGTAATTGTGTGTTAGACTCAACAATTGATTGGACCCCAGCGAGGGGACAGGATGACTCTCAACAGCGATGCCGGTTAACAGCGATATGTGAAAGTGTAGGCTTACTAGATATTTGGCGAACATTACATCCCAGTGAATGTGATTACACACACTTGTCCAGGGCTCATGGTACGTGGTCTAGACTGGATTATTTTTTTATTTCACCGCAATTAATGAATAGGGTAGAGGAGGCCCAGATTGGAAATATCCAGATCTCTGGTATGGATCGATCTACAACTGGTCCCTGAGGACATGGTAAATGGAACTGGAGTTTCCCTTTCTACTTGAAGGGAGACGCAGACTTTCTTCAGTATCTGAGACGCCACTGGGAGCATTTTGCAGAAACGAATGAGTAACCCCTGTTTGTTTTGGGAAACAGCAAAGGCATATTTATGGGGGATAGTGATTGGTTTTGTGACTAAGCGCAGGAAGGACCAGAATCAAAAAATAGTGGAGTGGGGGAACAACTTCAGCGGTTGTGGAGGAAACCTGGACACCAAGACACCATTGAAAATCGCTCAGCATACCTAGCACTTCAAAGCCAATTAAACACCGTACATAAAGCTAGGGCAAAACGCTTGATGTTATATTATAAATACAAATTTTATCACTTCAGAAATCACCCAAGTAGATTCCTGTCCTCATTGGTGAAGACCACAGGGGGGACCAAAAATCTAGCAGTGATAAAAACCTCACAAGAGGAGGTGGAACATGCATTTTTGGCATATTATTCCACAGAGGATGGGGATTCCACAGAGGATGGGGATGACCAAGATGCATGCCATTACTTGCAAAACTGTGATTTCCCTGCCTAGACCCAATGCAACTGGACCACTGAAATGGACCAATCACTCCTGCTGAGATTCAGAAAGTGCACACCTAAGATGCCTGGCCTGTATGGGTTTAGTGTTGAATTCTATCAAATACTCATTGATAAAGTATGTTTACCCCTCATGGATATGTATCAACAATTAATGACACTTCAGTCATTCCCATACTCTACTAACAAGGCACTGATCACGGTCATTCCTAAACTGGGGCGAGCTCCTATCACCCCATTTCCTTATTAAATGTTGTTTTTAAAATTATGGCAAAGATATTGGAACTATGATTGTCTGAAATAATCCCCTGCTTGATCCATTCTACTCAAGTGGGATTTGTTAAGGGGCGTCATACAGTGGTCAACATTCGCCAAAGACTGGCAGCTCTGACTTATTGTAAAGCAGCAGGTGTCCTGTCCTTACTCATTAGCTTTGACATGGAGAAAGCTTTTGATAGAGCGAGCTGGAAGTATATGTTTACGGTATTGGAGCGGTTTGGTTTTGAGGGCCCTTTTCTCCACGCCGTGCATGCTCTATATTTCGAACCTTGGGCACAGGTGCTGATTAATAGCTATCCCACTGATAGGTTTCCATTGGGTCGGGGTACACGTCAGGTGTGTCCCCCCTCCCCCTTGTTATTTATCTCATCAGTGGAATCATTATTATCGCAAATCCGGATTATCTACTGGTTTGCTTCATGTCCCCAGAGAGTTCTCTTCTGGTTCTTTTAAATGATTTCACAAACTTTGGGCATATTTTGGGGTACAAACTTAATCTTGATAAATTGGAGGTATTACCCAGTAGTGAATCTTTGCGTGCTCCTTGGGCAGATGGGTTTCCGCTTAGATGGGCTACTGGTTCTTTTCGATACCTGGGGGTGATACTGCCTGCGGTACCAGAAAATTTGTACCAACTCAATGTGCCACCTCTCTTGGCTAACATGGCGCAACAGTTACTGAAATGGAGAGATCTTCCCCTCTCACTTGGGGGACATATAGCTTTATTTAAGATGGTACTTTTTCCAAGGTGCTTATATTTGTTTCAAATGATCCCAATATGGATCTCGCATAGGGACCTTACTAAACTAGATCAGCTTCTATCTCATTTTCTGTGGTCAGGACGCAGGGCACGAATTGACATTTCAACATTTAAAGGTTCATGGTGGCAGGGGGGGGGGAGGGTGTTCCTGATCTTCGGGCATATAATTTGGCATGTTTGCTGTGCCATTTAAAAGATTGGCTTTTTGAGACACAGGAATATACCATGCTGTCATATGAGAGAGCCCTAGTAGCTCCCCTACACCTTTGTCACATATTGCATGCAGCAGGGAATAAGCTGCAGGCTTCCTTGCAACGTTATCCTCTTTTTACAACTATGCACCAAGTGTGGAAATGAATCTGTACATGTCTACACCACTCACATACACAAATTGTAAACTTACCACTTCAAGGGAATATGGATTTCACTCCTGGGATCACCTCAGCTTGCTTTCTACATTGGCAATGCATCGTCCTCCAGTATGTTGGAGAAGTCCTTATTTTATTTATTTATTTATTTATTTATATTTCTTATATACCGTGCTATTATAATCAGTGCGGTTTACATTTGAAACAGAACATACAAGAATGTAAGCAAATTACATCAAGTTTTTTACATTGAACAGGGAATGTAAACATGGAGTAAAAACGAGGGAGGAACTATGTACATATTGTAAACAAATATAATGCTCTTACGGTAAATAAAAATATGACCTTTGTCTAGAGGGTTGGCTAGATGGTCGAGGAGGTCAGTGGGAGAGATAGTGGTTATGGATGAAGGTGTGCTCTTGTCCCTCATGACACTTAGTGCACAGTTTATTTATTTAACCAGTTTTTCTATACTGCCTTATCCTTCAATCAAAGCTGTTTACATTATGTATTCATTACAAACAGGTACTGGATACATTCCCTTGTCCCCAAAGGGCTCACAATCTATGTATACCTGAGGCAATGGAGAGTTAAATGGCTTGCCCAAGGCATGCTTATAGGGCTAGAAACCCCAGTCCCTCCAGCATGAGATTGCTGTCCCCCTGTGGGACTTGAACCCCTGGCCCAAGATACCTTTAGGGTCCATCCCTAGGTTGCTCAGTTTGTTTATAAGTCTCCTGTGAGGAACAGTGTCAAAGGCTTTACTGAGATCTAAATACACCACATCTAGGGCTCTCCCTCGGTCCCAACTCCCTGGTCACCCAGTCAAAGAAATCAATCAGAATTGTCTGACAAGACCTGCCTCTGGTGAATCCATGCTGCCTCGGATCCTGTAATCCACTGGACTCCAGAAACCTCGCTATTTTCTCTTTCAGCATCATTTCCAATAAATTACTCACCAACAAAGTTAAACTAACTGGCCTGTAGTTTTCAACCACATCCTTACTTCCGCTTTTGAGTAAAGGCACCACATGAGCCTCTCTCCAGTCCTTTGGCACCACTCCCAACTCCAACGAGGCATTGAAAAGGTCAGTCAGTGTTGCTGCTAGAATGTCCCCATGTTCCCTCAGTATTCTAGGGTGTATCCCATTAGGTCCCATCGCTTTGTCTACTTTAAGTTGAGCTAGTTTCTCACGAACACAGTCTTCTTAAAATTGTTCAAGATGTCCCTCGCTTTTGTTCCTGTTTGTGGGTGATTTATGAGGTCCTGCTCCTGGTTCTTCATCTGTGAACACAGAACAGAAATATCTGTTAAGTAATTCCGCTTTATCCTTATCAGCTTCTACATATTCCTCCTCTGCACCCTTGAGTCTGACAATACCACTTTTGCCCTTCCTCTTCTCACTAATATATCTGAAACATGTCTTATCCCCCCATTTTATTGCATTGGCTATTTCCTCCTCCTTCTGAATCTTTGCCTTCCTGACTACTTTGCTAGCTTCTCTAAGTATTTCCAAATACAGATGCCTGTCTTCCTCTCTTTTTTATGATCTCTTGTATTTCATGAAGGCCTCCCTCTTTTTCTTCACTTTTGCAGCTACTTCTTTCGAAAGCCATAGTGGTCTCCTTTTCCTTTTACCTTTATTTACCATTTTAACAAAAAGGTTGGTTGCCCTTAAAATATCCCCTTTCAGTTTTGCCTACTGTTTTTCTACATCCCCCAGCTGTTCCCATCCCACTAATGACTCCCTGAGGTATTGGCCCATCTTGGCAAAGTTAGTCTTCCTAAAGTCTAAGATCCTCACCTTTGAATGGATTCTAACAGCCCTAGTCCTAATACTGAACCACACCATCTGTTGATCACTGGATGCAAAATGATCTCCCACTACATCAGAAACACTTTCACCATTGGTAAGCACCAAGTCCAGTATGGCCCCTTCACGTGTGGGGTCTGTTATCAATTGCCTGAATAGTTCTCCCTGTAGAGAATCCAGGATCTCCTTACTTCTAGATGATACTGCAGCAGGAATTGGCCAATCAACATCTGGCATATTGAAATCTCCTATCAGTAGCACTTCCCCTTTCCTAGCAATGCTGCGTATGTCTTCAATTAACTCTCTGTCCACCTCTTCCTCTTGTGAGGGAGGTCTGTATATCACACCAATGCAAATAGATTTCTCTTTCCCTCTTTCTAGTTTAACCCACAATGCCTCCTCTCTCCCTTTTAAGCTCTGTAATTCCAAAGCTTTAATAGTAGTTTTTACATATAGTGCCACTCCTCCTCCCCTTCTTCCTACCCTGTGCTTTCTGAATAAAGTATAGCCAGGTATAGTTACATCCCAATCATGGTTTTCTGTGAACCATGTTTCTGTAACTGCCACTAAATCCAAGTCAGCCACAATCTCCAGTCTACCATTTCTTGCAAAGATCATAGAAAAGACAGTACAAAGACAGATTCAGGACCATATAAACCTCAACGTACCGCTGGACTCACAACAACATGGCTTCAAACTACGTCACAAACTACGTCACATCACTTTTCAATAACATCCTAAAAGGAATTGACAAACCAAAAAATAGATTTATCCTCATTTTCAGAGATATCTCCTCCTCTTTCAACTCTGTTTCATACCCCGTATCTTTCATCACATCCCACTCCTTCTTCTACCCTACCCCTTCTCTGCATCAAAACCTTTTAGCCCTTCCCTCCTTACATTGTGCTTGACTTTTCATTACCCACCAGTCTGATTTCTGCTTCTTTGCCCCATAACTTTGGAAGTCCCTCCCAGCTTACTTCCCACAGAGTCCAGTTATGACAATGTAAACTAGTCTTAAGACCCTCTTTTTCATCCAGACCTTTGGGGATCAGATTGACAGTGACCCCCCTGCTGTAGTGACTCTCTTCCCTCCTTTTCCTCCTCCTTCTTCCTGCCTCTCTTCATCATTCTTTTTCTCCATTCTTTTCTCCCTGTTATTCTTTACCTCTCAATATATCTGCCTTCCTGTGTTTTTTTATATTATTATTGAAAACCACATCAACAGCTACTGAAAAGTGGCATAGCAAATCTCCAGAAATAAAATTTAATTAAATTAATGATAGCGCCACTTTAAATTTGCTCATCGAAATAGGAGGTCATGAATATCTTGCACTTTTCAGAGGACACCCAAGATTTAAAAACAAATGGAATGGAAGTATTTGCAAGTTATTACACGAGAATATCCAGGACATTAATATCTCTTTAAATGTTATACATATACAGTATTTGCTATGGTCAATATTTATCTAATGCATCAATTGTCATCAGTATTGAAATTGCAATCAGTAGTCAGAATTCTTAGGTTTCTTTGGCTTCTTATTCACAAAAATATTTCTTACATGCTCAGTACAGAGTCACCAAGCAGGACTCAGAGTTAGAAATGAAAAGACTGAGATTCCTTTAGTTGAGAAATGACTTGCTCTATCAAAAGAAGATGATTGAAACATGCAAAGGTCACAGTTTCAGTTTTCACAAGACACATCTTTGTTCTAATGCAATGATTCCATGGTCATCGGTCAAGAAAAGGTGGAACAGACATAGCCCCATAATATGTCTATATTATCAAACCCATTCCTTCATGCCATTTTGTTACATTCCTTCACTCAACAGATAAGAGATGATGATTAACGAATCGCACCACTAGGCCTGTTAATGTCTTTCTTCCAGGGGCATCAGATAGTTTCTGGTGCTTCAATTAATCCATCTAGCAAATTCCCTTTGACTGATAATCTTTTCTGTTTCTGCAGGCTAATACATCTTATTCTGTTAAGCTTTTTTTGTCATTCTATGCTGGAATGGCTCTGTGATCTAAAAACACTTCTTTTTCTGTAGTGACACTGATTTCCCAGTTGACATTAATCTTGACAAGTTGCTTCTGTCTCCATAAAATATTTCAGAGGCAGCCTATTAATATGCAGATGCCTTTTTTCCATGCATCTCCATGTACAATTTTAAAGATCTGATCAAATGGCAAAAGACTTATATTCTGAATTTCAAATTGGTTATAGTCAATTGTCCTGCAATAGCTGCTGAGCTGTTGAAATTAATTACACTAATTTTGTTCCTTCATTTACTGTATATTCTCCTATACATCATGATGGTAATTATCAAAAGAACTCATCCATGTGCCAAGTCCACAGTTGCTTTTAAGTTATGGATTTTGTACGCATTTTCAAAGAAAAGGTCCACAACCATGTTTTCCCTTTAAAACCGCCAACAGATACAAATACTTGAAGACTTTGGGGGATTTTTATTAAAGTGAGCTACATTAACACATATTAGGGCAGAAAAGTTAGTGTGGGTTGGGGGATGGGCCCACCCTTGCTGACAGGGGTGTGACCAGCATGGTTCTTGACAGCATGGTGAGAAGTCCCTCAGCATGCTAAACCAGCAAGCACATTTAACACGGATGTACTTATAATCATCCATAAAGGTGTTGCTAAGTGCACTTGTGCCAACTGCAACATTGAAGCTTAGCACGCATTGAGTACTCCCATGTTAATCACAATGTGTAGCCAACATCCCCTCTCCACCTCTAACCTGCCCACTTTCAACTCCGCCATACACTGTCATTCCATAACACGATTAAGACAGTTAAACTTGCACAATAGATGATCTTCAATTGAAAACATCCCATATCATATTCTGCTACTCCCATGGTCCTGCATGTGCACGCCACTAACATGGGGATCACAGACTGTGGGCAGGAAGGTGTGGAATGGGTGCCTGACCAGCCATGGAGATGCAGAAAGTGAATTCAGGGATGGCAAATATACATACTCAGAGCTTCCCCCAGAGGTCACCGTTATACCAGGGGAAAGGTGGAATAAGGCTAGGACTTAAAGACTTTTGTGCTCTACGCTGCAATGTGACCCGTCATTGTGAATGGTGTGTGTGTGGCTTGAGGGTAGCACCAGAAGTTATGGTATGCTCCCCTGCACTTCCCGGGGACGATGCCAAGTATGGCCTGCACACTACTACTACTACTGAACATTTGTATAGCGCTACAAGACTATGCAGTACTGCATAGACACATCTAAAAAAACACAATTGGATGAGAGTCTGCAGCAATCTGTTGGAACATATCTGTGTCAATACAAAAGGACCATTGGATTAAGAACAGGCAACAGTGCAGGCGGCATTCATATATGCCATAAGGCAACATCATTGGACTCAACAAATGCGCACAGATATATATATATTTTCTGATCAAGGTGCTTAAGGACATATAGTAGTGTTGCTTGCACTGTTGCATGCTCTTATTCCGAAGGTCTCTTTGTATTGGTCGGTATGTACATACACCTCACTATAGGGAACCTCCTCTGATTGTACCAGTCCATAACTTCCATTGTACAGATTGTCTTCTGAACTGCCCATCACATGGATATGTAAGCTGTTCCTCCACTGCCATGTCTGTTCCACTGTTAGGTATGGCAGGAAGAATATGAAGCTTTCGCCTTACCCCTAGATTATCCTGGCATGCACTGTGATTACTTGGCAGTGTCTTGGCCATGCAACAGACCTGTGCTTATGGTCCAATATGTATCAACATGTCTTTATCAGCCATTTCCATGTATAGTTGCCATCAGCACATCATTGTCAGTGAGAGGCTAAGCTGAGGAAATGTACAGTCAGAATTGGAAATGTACAGCCTTAATGTGCTTAGCACTAGGATGTCAGGGCCGTAAGCTGCATATCTCCACATGTAGTACTGTCAGGGAGGGTCTGTGTTTCTCAACTGCAATTTGTGCCTGCCTCATCTGCTGCATCTAGATCCCTGATTTTGGAATCGGGATTAGATAGGGCCTGTCTGGCCATGCCCATGGGTAAGACGTACATGTTTTGGAATTGGGCTCTAAGAGGGTCATTCAGTACAGTGAATAGTTGGGATGGGTGTCCGGATTGGAAATCCATCCTCGCTATTCGCTCCCCTGCCACCCTGGCAACTGCCTCCCCATATGAACAGCTCATTTATATGGGGAGGCTTAGACAGGGGTGGGAGGGGGCATTACTGAGGCAGAGCAAGGGTGGGGCATGGGCGAGCCATGACTCCGGACGTACAGGGCGGATTCTGAGGTTGGCCCTGTAGGACATGGATGGGGGACTTATTCCACTGCAGAGGTAGAATAAGTCCCCCTGGACTTCAAGAGATCATGCCAGCGGGCTAGGACAAAAAGGTAGGGGAGCAGGAGGATCCCTGCAGCCAGACCCTGGCCATGGGAGGCCAGATCGAGGGTCCAGCTGTAGGGAAAGAAGAATATCTGTGGTGGCCGGCATTTGCAGCTCCTGAATGGAGCCACAGTGCCATGGTGACAGAACACCATAGCACTGCAGCTCGATTCAGGAGCTTGACTGAGGTAGCCAGGGATCTGCTGGGTGTCTAGCCCCCACGGGATCTGAATCTAGTCTAGCCCCCACGGGATCAGAATCGAGTGTACCTTTGGGTGTCCCGCTTCTGGTTGGCTGCACAAGGGTCTGGACAGCCAGGTCGGAATGTGTCTCCAAGAGATTAAGGAAGGATTTTTATTACTGGCATTTTTAGTGTATGATAACAGTTACCATGTCACACTTAGCACATGGCAAACCTCGCATTAACCATTAACGCACATTAGTAAACATTCCTCTTTGTGCCTACTTTTATTGCAGAATAAACTTTTGTTGCAGGATACATTTGATTGGAAAATACCTCATCCATTTGAAAATGCAATGCACCAGTTCTTTTTCCTAATTCCATTTATATTTCTCTTAACCTGACTAAGGGGGTCTTTCACTAAATGGTGTTAGCCGACAATGAGTGTTCTGGTGTGTGCTGAATGTGCATTGGGACACACATTGCTAGCTAGCACAGGGTCATGACAGAATGAGATGATTCCCATGCTAATTTCATTAGGGTCACAAGAGGGCAGGGTAGGGGCAGAGATTGGGCATGTGTGCTCTGTGCAGTTAGCGCAGGGTTCACACAAAGCACCAAATTCATTAGTGTGGGATAACCTAAAGCCAACTCAGTAGGTGGCATTAGGTGCACCCACACTAACACCGCATATGCTTTCGGGCAGGGCTGTGTGCTAACTGCCAGAGAAATGCTCTCCACACTCCTGACAGTTAACATGGAGGTGTTTCACCTAACACACAATTGTTTTAGAGCTTTTGCCATGTTATGTGCAACACCATAGTGCCTTTTAGTAAAAGGGCCCCTAAAAGTCTAAGTACAATGGATCCCCATGTATACTTTAGTAAGGTTAAAGGATGGGAAATTTTCAACTAGTCATCAGGTTGGGTGATTCACCTTGATGCACTGAATGCCTTCAATAGCTTCCCTGAAGAAATTCTAGCGAGATTCAAATTAAACCTGTAATCTAGGGAAGTGCATCCATTAAGCAGATTAATTTCTTTAGCATTACTTTTTTTTAAGTAATGATGCATTCTAATCCTTTATTTCCTTTTTATGATTTTTGTTTTTAATGAGGCCTTGTAACCTTTTTTTTAAAATTTATTTTATGGTTAAACTGCTTTGAAAATCCTTGGACTCTTAAGCGGTCTATCAAATTTACAAATAGACTAAACTAAATTAAACTTTAAAAAGGACATGAGGGTTCAGTCTGGGACATCCAAGTCAAAATGTCCAAAATTCAGTGGGAGTGGACAGCAGTAAAGATGAGCATGTGTAAGTGTTTTGCAAAATGGCCTGACTTCAGCCAAAAAGCTAAATATCCCCATCAGATAGAAAACACTCCAGGACATGCAGAATAGCACCCCAAATATATGTAATTTTCGAGGTGATTTTAGAAATGTGCACTTGTCCGATATGGATAGTAGCAGACCCGGAAACATAGATGCGTCTGTGATGGTATTCTAGAACAGGCACATATATCTCTTACCACCTACACGTTCCAGCTTGCCATTTTTTTATTGGAGACATGCAGCAACACAACAGCTAGAAAAATGGCCCCTTTCTTTACTAGCATACTTTTTTTGAAGAAGCACAACTTTTTGGAGGAATGAGATGATGAAATTAGATCTTACCTGCTAATTGTCTTTCCTTGAGCATTCTCCGGGCCAGTCCAGGGAAGGTTAGGGTTGTCAATCCCCTTTAGCAGCTGAGGACTGAAGACTTCAAGTTTTCTTGAGAGGTGAAGCCACTCCCCCTGAGGTCAAACAGCCAGTGTTCTCTTGACAAAGCAGCTAACTAGTAAAGAACTGAAAACATAAGGTCAACCCAGCAAAACTGATAATGTTCTATAGTCCCTTGGGAACAAGGAAGCAAAGAAAATAGTGCTTCTTTTTTTTTTTTTTTAAACTTATTGGTGAAAATGATACACGTTCGTCTCTGAGAAATAAACATAGAAGCCCCTACACACACCCTTCACACGAACACCCACATCGCACTATGATGTCTGCTCTGTGGCAGAGGTATCCGAAAAAAACGAATAAAAGGGTGGGACCCTGGACTGGCCCGGAGAATGCTCAAGGAAAGACAATTAGCAGGTAAAATCTAATTTCATCTTCCTTATCGCTTCTCCGGGCCAGTCCAGGGAAGGTTAGGGCAGTACCAAAGCAGTACCTAAACTCGGGAGGGACCCGCCAGCCCCGCGATAAGAGCCGACGCCCCCACCTTTGCATCTTCCCTGGCTTGAACATCCAATCTGTAATTTATTTACAGTCTCTTATATACCGCACTATTCAGCATCAGCGCGGTTCACATGGAACAAAATGCTCAGTACATTTAACACGTATGAGTTTACAGGTAACAGGGTATAAATAACTTGGATAACCGGGGTAACTATTTACAAAACATACTACATGGAATCATATACACAGAAGATACATAGAGGTGAATGCTTCGTAAACGTATGCAAGGAAGACCACGTTGCCGCTCTACAGATATCCACAGGAGGAACAAAAGCAAATTCCGCCCAGGAAGCCGCCTGAGCTCGAGTAGAATGAGCTTTCAGCCCAACTGGGGGAGAGAGTCCTCCAGCCTGGTAAGCTGCTACAATAGCGCAGCGCACCCAACGAGCAATTGTGGATTTCGACGACGCCTGTCCTTTATTGGGGCCAGCATACTGGACAAACAATCGGTCTGTTTTTCGAAAAGGCTTCGAGATCCTAAAACACGACCAAGATCCAACTTCCTTAGGGCTCGGTCAATCGGAGAACTGGACAAATTTGAAAAAATGGGTAAGGCCACTGACTGATTAATATGAAAAACAGACAGCACTTTCGGCAAAAATGAAGGAACCGCACGCAGTAACACTCGTTCAGGGAGAAATTGCAGATAAGGCTCCTGACAAGACAAGGCCTGTAAATTGGATTTCCGCCGCGCCGAACATAAGGCCACGAGAAAAGCTGTTTTCCAGGAACACTCACGCGGGGACTGCAAGGAAACGGACGCCAAGGGCGATCCCGAAAACGCCTCCAAAGCGACATTCAAATCCCACGGAGGTACTATCTGTCGCAGTGGAGGACGAAGGATCTTAGCCGCCCGAAAAAATCTTTGCACATCCGGATGCATCAACAGTCGGCGGTTTTGTACCAATCCCCTAAAACATGCCAGCGCTGCCACATGAACTTTAAGGGTATTAAGCGCCAAACCTTTATCCAAACCCTCCTGGAGAAATAAAAGCAATTGAGGCAAGGTAGACGAACGAGGGGGAACGCCGCACCGACCACACCAATTCTCGAAGAGCCTCCATATCCGAACATACACAAGGGAAGTCCCTGGTCGACGAGATTTAAGTAAGGTGGCCACCACGGAACTCGCATAACCTTTGCGCATTAAGCGAGTCCTCTCAAGAGCCAAGCCGTAAGCAAGAAGCGATCCACCTGTGGCATGAGCACCGGTCCTTGATTTAACAGGTTGATCCGGGCTGGAAGACGCCAAGGAGGAGCTATCAGGAGCCGAATGAGATCGGCATACCAAGGACGTCGAGGCCAATCTGGCGCAATCAGAATCACCGAACCTCGGTGTCCCGCTATGCATTGAATAACGCGACTCAGCATTGGCCAAGGAGGGAAAACGTACAAGAGAGTGTCCACCGGCCAAGGCTGGACCAGAGCATCCAGTCCCTCTGACATGCGCTCCCTGCATCTGCTGAAAAAGCGGTTCACCTTGGCATTGTTGAAAGTTGCCATAAGATCCATAACTGGTTGTCCCCACCGTAAGGTCAGATCGTGATAAACTGCTACATTCAACTCCCACTCTCCAGGATCGAGGAGATTGCGACTGAGATAATCGGCCTGAACGTTCTCTTTGCCAGCCACATGAGCAGCCGACAACGCTAGGAGACGGCCCTCTGCCCAAGAAATTAATTCCTGACATTATGCGAGAAGAGTGGAACTCTTGGTCCCCCCCTGCCGACTGATATAAGCTACTGTTACTGCATTGTCGGAAAACAACTGAATTGCAGTCCCCTTGAGCAGGGCTTTGAAGTGCTGAAGGGCGAGCCGAGCAGCGCGCAGCTCCAGTCTGTTGATCGACCACGAGCTCTCTTCCGGAGACCAAGAGCCTTGAGCAAGTTGCGACTGACAATGCGCTCCCCAGCCGGCTAGACTGGCATCTGTGGTGACTAAAATCCAAGAGGGCTCCTGCAAAGGGACGCCTGCTCTGAGATGGACCGGGTCCAACCACCATTCTAGACTTTGTCTCACCAGATCCGGACAAAGCAGACGCTGTGAGAGAGGATGAAGCTGCGGCGACCATCGGGAAAGCAACGCTTGTTGTAACGGCCGCATGTGATACATTAAATACCTTTATGGAAATGGGTAACAGGGGTAACATATGGAAAGCAGTGTGTATTAATGCCCGTAGCATGGGAAATAAGATCCCTGAAGTTGAAGCTTTGGTGGGAGTGGCTGACTTGGATTTAGTGGCAGTTACAGAAACATGGTTCACAGAAAACCATGACTGGGATGTAACTATACCTGGCTATACTTTATTCAGAAAGGACAGGGTAGGAAGAAGGGGAGGAGGAGTGGCACTATATGTAAAAACTACTATTAAGGCTTTGGAATTACAGAGCTTAAAAGGGAGAGAGGAGGCATTGTGGGTTAAACTAGAAAGAGGGAAAGAGAAATCTATTTGCATTGGTGTGATATACAGACCTCCCTCACAAGAGGAAGAAGTGGACAGAGAGTTAATTGAAGACATACGCAGCATTGCTAGGAAAGGGAAAGTGCTACTGCTAGGAGATTTCAATATGCCAGATGTTGATTGGCACATTCCTGCTGCAGTATCATCTAGAAGTAAGGAGATCCTGGATTCTCTACAGGGAGAACTATTCAGGCAATTGGTAACAGACCCCACACGTGAAGGGGCCATACTGGACTTGGTGCTTACCAATGGTGAAAGTGTTTCTGATGTTGTAGTGGGAGATCATTTTACATGCAGTGATCACCAGATGGTGTGGTTCAGTATTAGGACTAGGGCTGTTAGAATCCATTCCAAGGTGAAGATCTTAGACTTTAGGAAGACTAACTTTGCGAAGATGGGCCAATACCTCAGGGAGTCGTTAGTGGGATGAGATTGCCTGATGGGAATGTGAAGATAGGCCTCCGTGAGATCTATGGACGAGAGGAACTCTCCGGGACGCACTGCCCGAATCACGGTACGCAAGGTTTCCATGCGAAAATGAGGCACCCGCAAAGAACGGTTGACGCCCTTGAGATCGAGCTCTGGGCGAAAAGAACCTTCCTTTTTGGGAACCACGAAATAGATCGAGTATCGACCGCGACCGTACTGGTCTCGAGGTACGGGGACTATCGCCCGAAGGTGCAAGAGGCGAAAAAGCGTGTCGGAGATGGCGTGCGCCTTCAGCCCCGGCGCACAGGGAGACATTGCAAAGGCGGGCGACAAAGGGTAAGCGAAATCCAGCACATACCCTTTTTGAATGATCTCTAATACCCATTTGTCCGCCGTGATTGCGGTCCAGGCTGCCAGAAATTCCTGCAGGCGCCCTCCTACAGGCACCGACGCCTGGACCAGCACACCTTCATTGCGGCTTCTTAGCGGAGGATTGAGAAGCACTGAAGTAAGACCTTCCGAAACCTCTGGCTCCTCGAAAGGACTGACCGTGAAACCCGGCACGGCCTCTAGAATAGGGAGCAAAGCGCGCTCCTCGGAATTTACAGGCATCTCGACCAGAGCCCCGGAGATTTCCTGCGCCTCGCCCAGGCTTAGGCTTATCCTCTGGCAAACGCCCTCCTTTAGTGTCACCCAGATCTTTAACAATCTTTTCTAATGCCTCCCCAAAAAGCAATTTTCCTTTGTAGGGCAATTTACTAAGACGCAACTTAGACGAAACATCCGCCGACCAGTTACGCAACCATAAAAAACGCCGGGCCGCGACCAGGGATGCCATCATCTTGGCGGCAATGCGCAGCAGGTCATAGAAGGCATCGGCCATATAAGCTGCTGCCGATTCCAATTTTGCACTTTCCGCTCCCTGTCCGGAAGCGGAATCGCCGGATATGTCTCCTTGCAGCCACCGAATGGACGCCCTAGAGACATATGCTCCACAAACAGCCGCCTGCAGAGCTAAAGCGCTAGAATCGAACGCCTGCTTGAGAAGAATTTCCAATTTTCGATCCTGTAGATCCTTAAGCGCTGCCGCCCCCTCCACAGGGATGGTAGTCTTCTTGGTCACCGCCGATACTATCGCATCTACTTTGGGCATGCACAATAAATCCTTCTCCTCCTGCGTCATGGGGTAAAGGCGAGCTAAGGCACGGCTCCCATGGAGCGTAGCTTTCGGACACTCCCATTCAGATTCAATCATCTGTTTTATCACCCGGTGCATCGGGAAACAGCGTTGTTCCACTTTAAACCCCTGTAATAACGGATCCTCCAAAGGCTCCTGGGATGCTGAAGGAAGCAGAAGGTGTAAGGCAGATAAGGACTGGGAAATGAGAGCAGAAAGCTCTTCTTTGCGAAAAATGCGAAAGATATTAGGATCCTCTCCAGGTGCAATCTCACCCTCTTCTAACTCTTCCGGAGCCAGGTCTAAGCCTGCTTCGGACAGACACTCCGTTTCCCCCTGGCCCAGGGGCACAGAGAGCTGTGAAGCAAAAGGGTCCAAAGGATCCCTCAGGAGCTCTTTAGGCAGAGAAGGACCCTCTCCAGGATCCTCTGGCACAGGAACCCCCATTGGAACTGCAGCAGAGCTTGAAAGCGTTTCCACAGGAGCCAATTGAGAAGATTTCATTAAATACGCTCTGTGCATCGCTAGGATAAATTCTGGCGAAAAGAAGGACGATATGCTCTCCTGTGCGTCAGGCAGGGGCTGTACAGGCTTCTCCTGCCGAGACACGTCCTTAGAGGACTTAGCCTTTCTTTTAGTAGGCCGGTGCTGGTCTGCCGCTGAAATGGCCGGCGCGCCTAAAATGGCCGCCTTTCCTGCCTTTTCCGCGGGTAAAGCCGGCTTCTCTGAATCCGCAGTCAGCTTATCCGCCGTCCCTGCTGCTTATATAAAGAAACCCCGATCAGAGAAAATACCCTTCTGCTTGCCGTGCTACGGGTAAAGGCTGCAGAGGGGCAAGGAGAAAGAGATGAAAAGATTGGGGGTGGCCAGAGCAAAAAAACAGATTTTCAACAGCCGGTTTTAGCTCTCTGCTAGCAGCCAGCCTGGCCATAGAAAAACCGGCCAGGCCGGCTGAATACTGGCCGGTTGGCAACCCTAACCCTTTCCCATAAACATATACATCCTCAACTAAGAATCCCCAAATACCCCTCTGAAGTTCTAACCTCAATCACCAATGCATGCACTTAAGGAGCTGCAAAATGCAGGTGACCAGGTTGCCAGAAAAAAAGACTTCCCCAATTGATAACAAAAAGTATTGGGTGATACACTAACTAGTATTAATAAATCCTCATGCAGTATGGGAGGCCTAATTGCCTACACTACCCTTAAGCCCGGCAAAAACTTGTCACTCTCAATATGCATTGCATTTTCAAGTAAAAGGCCATTCACCAACCAAGCCAATTGTGCATGGCTATTACCTATCCCATTTCTTGACATAATCTATGAAATGAAGCAGCACCCACTGTCTAATGAGTACCCTGTGGTCTAAAACCCATACAGTATTAGGTCATACATCTAAAAATGCCTCCATCCAGCCTGATATGACTTCCATCAGTTGGCAAAGAGCCCTTTGGCACTATCACAATAGGTCTGGAATAAGCATCCATAGGCTTGCATGTGCTGGCATGGGAACCTCATCTTCTCCTGCAGCTACAGCACAAAACTGTGATCCTTCACCTCGAGACTGAGAACTTGCTACTGCCTTATAAACTTCATTGCCTCCATTCCAGCTACATTGTAGGAAAGTGTGACCCCTAACTGTGCATCAGTCTAGTACTCTAAATCCTGAATGCTATTCATAATGTAAATAACTCCAAAATGCATGTTTTTATTTTCACCTTGCACTTCAAATTCTCCTACCACACCAATGTATACCTGACATGATAGCAGAAATATGTAATACTCCAACTCAAGGCCTCAGGAGAATAGCCGTAGATCAAGCTTAGACACTGTAAGGGCCTGACAAACTTGTTCTCTTTTTCATCTCGAAGAAAGGAACTCCACTTGCCCAATTTCAATTTTCCTTGGCATATCAATTGAACCAAATGCTGCTTCCTAGACAACCCCCATGTAAGACTATCCAAATGGCACTGAAAGACCTTCTACATTGAGATGATCCAACAGGGCTAATTAAACTGATAAAATAAGACCGGAATCAATCTCAAGATCACTTGCAGGCAGAAGCCAGCTTGTTTAATCAACTCTCCCATTTCTGAATACTGAATCTCAGCAAGTAGGATTCTATCTAGACAGAACCTCGCTCGATTCCCAGAAAGCTGAGCACTGTATATAGAGTGACCCACTGACTTCTTCCCATTAAATGGAATCCCATATACTTCAACTAATCCCCCAGAAGACAGAAATCAAATAATCACATTCACTCAAAGCCACTGGGTACACAAAGGAAATTGTCAATATAGTATTGTCTGACAACCCCCCCCCCCACCCTCATCAGTTATCCTACCACTTCATGACATTTTAGAAAACTGCCTCAAAAGTCCAGAAACTGACGAGCAGACCTATTATTGTGCCCTTGTTAACTTACTACATTCCTGAAAACAAAGGCTTAAGAGGAACTGAATCTGGGTTCATAGGCAACAGTCAGAATTCTACTTCTATGGGAGGCGGAGCCAGAAGGGTCTAAGATGGCTGCCTAAGTCTTGGACTCGCCAAACCCAAGGAAGAAATCCTGTCTCCCCCCCCGCCCCTCCCCCCCCCCCCGTTTAAAAAGATCACATACCTTCACTTTTATTGGACTGAGGGCTCTATGAAATGTCTACTGCCAAACCAACAAGGCTGGAATACAATTCAACAGCAAGTGCAGGAGCCAAAAGAGCAAAACCCGATCCTCCTTCTCCACAGAAAATGGCGAATGTGAGGGAGAGCCCAGCAGGATTACAAGAGATCTTAGCAGAAATACGGGCAGTCAGAGAGATGGTAGCGACGAATGGAGAAACGTTAAGTGAAGTGCAAGCGGATGTAGCTGAATTAAAAGAGATCAAAGATCAAATTGCTGCACTCTCAGGGAAAATGAAGGATTTGGAATGCAAAGTTCTTGCCCACGATGAACGCATGAAACAGGTGGCTGCTAATAGTAAAAGAATAGTAAATCTGGAATGGAATCTGGAAGACCTAAATAACAGAACGAGAAGAAACAATGTTCGAATCATTGGAATTCCAGAAGGGGCGGAAGGAACAAATATAAAGGCTTACTTGGGAACAATGATTCCGAAGATACTGAAAATTGTGTTTGAGCTACCTTTCGAAATAGAAAGGGCCCATAGGATTCCGACTCATCCAGGCCCCTACATAAAACAGCCGCGCCCAATCATCATGTGCATCTTAAGGCATTCCCAAGCGGTGCAAATCTTATCGGCGGCTAGAGCACTATCGTCCATCATGATGTAAGGGCAAAAAATCACATTTTATCCAGACTATCACAAAGCGACGATGGAAAGAAGGAAGCAATTTCAAGCTTTTAGAACACGTTTGCAACTTCTACAAGCCCGATACGGCCTTTTTTTTTCCCAGCGAGACTCAGGGTCATATTACATAATCAAACACGAATGTTTGAGGATCCGGCAGTGCTACGGGCCTTTGTAGAAGAACACTAAGCAATGGCGATGGGCTAAGACATTATTGTTAACAGGGCATGCAGTGTATAGTGATAGTGTGAAAGAAGGATGTCCTACAACAGTCAACTTGAAGAAAGAAGGACCATTTTGATGTACTTGTTCTGTTGTGAACTGATTTTGCAGAGAGAGGCAGTTCATAATTAGTTATGTTTTGGATTCATTCTTAGAAGGTGTGTTATAAAATATTTGCTGAAGAGTGGGGAGAGTTATATTATGGTTAAGGGGAGCGAGACTGGTTAGCAGTCGTGTAATGTTGACTCACCCGATTAGTCCCAAAAGATGGGGTATGTGTGCGTCTCCTTGTAGGATCCTTTGGGGGAAACCTGGTAACTGTTTTGTCAACTGCTATACAATGGTTAAGAGGAAGATATTATTGATGGTATTTTATACTGTTGTTGTGGTGTCTCCTGAGTATAGCCGGTCACATGGGCTCTACTAAATTTCTTTCATTGAATGTGAAGGGCATAAATAACGCAGTGAAGAGGAAAAAGATTTTAAGAACATAAGATATGCCATACTGGGTCAGACCAAGGTCCATCAAGCCCAGTATTCTGTTTCCAACAGTGGCCAATCTAGGTCATATGTATCTAGTAGTTTCCCTAAGGGACACAGGTTCCACAATGCTTGTATTGGTTCAAGCTTTGATATCCTGGGTCCCTTCTTAATAATGGTTTATGGACCTTTCCTCCAGGAACTTGTCCAAACATTTTTTAAACCCAGCTACACTAACAGCCTTTATTACATCCTCCGGTAACAAATTCCAGAGTTTGATTACACGTCGAGTGAAAAAATATTTTCTTTTATTAGTCTTAAATAGTTTACCCTGTAGCTTCATTGCATGTCCCCTAGTCTTTCTATATTCTGATAAGGTAAACAATCGATCTACGTTTACCCGTTCCACTCCATTCATTAATTTATAGACTTCTATCATATCTCCCCTCAGCCGTCTCTTTTCCAGGTTAAAGAGCCCAAACCTTTTTAGCCTTCCTTCATAGGAGTATCCTTCCATCCCCTTTACCATTTTGGTGGCTCTTCTCTGAACCTTTTCTAAAATCGCTATATCCTTTTTAAGATACGGCGACCAGAATTGCACACAATATTCAAGGTGCGGTCTCACCATGGAACGATATAGAGACATTATAATATCTTTTGTTTTATTTTCCATTCCTTTCCTTATCATACCTAGCATTCTATTTGCTCTCTTGGCCGCTGCTGCACACTGGGCCGAGGGTTTTAACATGGTATCCACAATGATGCCTAAATCTTTTTCCTGGGTGGTGGTTCCTAATGTGGAACCTTGCATCGTGTAACCATAGTTTGGGTTGTTCTTCCCTAGATGCATAAACTTGCACTTGTCCACCTTAAATTTCATCTGCCATCTTGATGCCCAGTCTTCCAATTTATCAAGATCCTCTTGCAATTTTCCACAATCCTCTTGGGTTTTAACAACTTTAAATAGTTTTGTGTCATCTGCAAATTTGATAACCTCACTCGTTATTCCACTTTCCAGGTCATTTATGAATATGTCAAAAAGCAGCGGACCCAGCACAGATCCTGGGGGAAAACCACTATTCACCTTTCTCCATTGGGAAAATTGGCCATTTAGCCCTACCCTCTGCTTTCTATCTTTTAACCAGTTCCTGATCCACAATAGTACACTGCCTCCTATCCCATGACTCTTTAGTTTTGCCAAAAGTCTCTCATGAGGGACTTTGTCAAAGCCTTTCTGAAAGTCCAGATACACAATATCAACCGACTCACCTTTGTCCACCTGATTATTCACTCCTTCAAGAAAACATAACAGATTAGTAAGACAAGATCTTCCTTGTCTAAAGCCATGTTGGCTGTCTCCCATTAGGTCATGACTATCTACATGTTGAGTAATTTTATTCTTTATGATGGTTTCTACCATTTTTCCTGGTACTGATGTCAGGCTCACCGGTCTGTAGTTTCCCGGATCACCCCTGGAACCCTTTTTAAAAATTGGTGTTACATTGACGATCCTCCAATCTTCAGGTATTAGAGATGATTTTAATGATAGTTCACAGATTACTAATAGCAGGTCTGCTATCTCATATTTCAGTTCTTTCAACACCCTTGGATGTATACCATCCGGCCCAGGTGATTTGCTACTCTTCAGTTTATCTAATAGTTGTAATACATCTTCCCGATGTATCGATATTTCCTTCAATTCTTCCGCACCTTTAAATACCACTTCAGTCATGGGTAACATCCCTACATCTTCCTCAGTAAAGACTGAAGCAAAGAATTCATTCAGTCTCTCCGCTATCGCCTTGTCGCCTCTTAGTGCTCCTTTAACTCCTTTATCATCTAATGGACCAACTGACTCTCTCACAGGTTTTTTGCTATGAATGTACTTGAAAGGTCCGCAGCAAGCTTCTTCTCAAATTCTCCCTTTGCCTGCCTTATTAATGCCTTGCATTTGACTTGCCAGAGCTTGTGCTGTTTCCAGGTTTCGTCGTTTGGCTCTTTTTTTCATTTCTTGAAAGATGCTTTTTTGGCAACAACAGCCTCTCTGACCTCACCTTTAAACCATGCTGGCAGTTTTTTGGACTTCCTTCCACTTTTCTTGAAGCGTGGAATACAGCTGGTCTGGGCTTCCAAGATAGCATTTTTCAACAACAGCCAAGCCTGATGTACGTCTTTAACCTTTGCAACTGCTCCTTTTAGTTTTTTCTTAACTGTTTTCCTCATTTTATCATAGTCTCCCTTTCGAAAGTTAAAAGGTAGTACTGTGGATTTCCTTACTATCCCTCCTCCATTAATGAAATCAAACGCAATCATACTAAGATCACTATTGCCAAGTGGCCCCAACACCCTTATCTCTTGCACTAGATCTGGTGTTCCACTAAGGAGTAGGTCTAATATGGCTTCCCCTCTGGTCAGTTCATGAACCAGCTGCTCCAAGAAGCAGTCATTTATTTCATCTAGGAACTTTATCTCCCTAGCATGTCCTGACGTGACACTGACCCAGTCGATACCGGGGTAGCTGAAATAACCCATTATTATTACTGCGCTGTAACGTTTGTTAGCTTCCTTGATTTCTTTGAGCATTTCATCATCCATTTGGTCATTCTGGCCAGGCGCTCGATAATACACCCCCACTGCCATTGCCTTCCCACTTTTACATGGAATTTCAATCCGTATAGATTCTACAGCAGATTTTGTTTCCTGCAAAACTTTAATCCTTTCTGACTCAATGCCCTCTCTAACATAGAGAGCAGCCCCTCCACCAATTTGATCAGCTCTATCATTACGATATAGTTTGTACCCAGGTATCACAGTGTCCCACTGGTTGTCCTCCTTCCACCATGTCTCTGATATTCCAATCATATTTTATTTATTTATTTATTTATTTATTTAACAATTATTTCTATACCGCTCTTTCCCAAGTATCAAGTGCGGTTTACAATGAACAGTATGTAATATGGTATGGGTAATATCATACCAAGTCATTTTACATAGAACAGGTGGAATTAGATACAGGTACAATATAAAGTTTGAACATTAAACCCATGTGTGCCCCGCACATTAGCGCATGAGAAAGCTGCGCGGGAGGCATAAGTGGCGCGCTGATGTGCAAGCAAAAGAGCAGAGCCACAGCACAATGGTTAAGACACTGACCAATGGTTCAGGGGTTCAATCTCCCACAGTGCCCAATGAAGACAGCTTGCTGAGACATTACTTTAGGAGCCAGATTAATATTGGGCGGCATAAGGTGGCGCGCTGATGGGCAGAAGGCTGTGCGCTATTGCTTTAGGAGGCATTTTAATATTGGGAGGCATAAGGCGGCACGCTGTTATGCAAGCACAGGAACAGAAGCACAGCACAATGGTTAAGACACTGACCAATGGTGCAGGGATCAGGGGTTCAATCCCACACAGTGCCCAATGAACAAGGCTGGCTGAGGCATTACATATTATGGGGAAGATTGCTTTAGAAGGCATTTTATTTTGATTTTAATTATCACTACTAGCAAACGCACACTCAAAGCGTGTTAACCTAAGGCGCCCCATAAGGCACATTTTAAAGTGCACTGTCCGCCAAGGCACCCTAGAATGTTGCTTATAGGGCGCTTTATAGGGTGCCATATGAGGTACCGCAAGGTCAGAGTACTGTTTTTGATGGCAGTACTGTGCAATTTAAGGAATGAAAAGCATAAGTAGGTGCGCTGACATGCAAGGAGGAGCAGCAGTGGAGCACAATGGTTAAGGCACTGACTGCTGATACAGGGGTCATGAGTTTGCTCCCCAGTGTGCCTGATATGTAAGGTTGGCTGAGGCATCAGCTTTGCAATGTATGTTTTGTTTCCTGCAGCACTTTATTTTTATTTTATTAATTGCTGCCAGCAAACACGCCCTCACGTGCCGTAATTGAAGGTGCCATATAAGGCACCCTATAAGGCACTCCATAGGGCACATTATAAAGTGCACTGTCCGCCACGGCACCCTAAAATGTCCCCTAAAGGGCACCCTATAAGTTGCATCACAGGATAATGTATAGTGCACCTTACATGGACGGGAACAATAAGGTGTCCTATAGGGCGCCCTATAAAGCGCCCTCAGAGGCACCTTATGGGTACAGTACACTGAGGGTGTTTTTGTTGGCAGCAAAAATGTACATTAAAAAGAGTTAATGCTTTGGGAAGCCCTATCAAACAGCCCCACTGTGGGTTTGAACCCATGACCTCTGTCTTCACAGGCAGTGAAGTAACCATTGGGCTACAGCTCTATAGCTACTAGCAAGGCCCGGGCTGGCTGCAGAGAGCCTGCACGTCACCACACAGACAGTCTGTTGTGGTCACCAGGATAGGGTTAGCACACCCGTACCCATGATGCACTGCACATGTAAATCAGCTGTCCACAGATGAACACAAGATGGGGTATACACCCCCACAACACCTCAGCCTGGTAGGGGGAACTGACCATGTGCACCCCCACAGTACCTCGGCCTTGTAGGGGGTACAGACCGTGTGTTTTACTGGCACAGAGTAGCTAGACACCGTCACATTGTGCGTGTACTGTGCTCACCCTGATGGTGTGGTGAGGCGCCCAGCACCAGGTCCACAGCACCTTCCATGGCTGAAAGCAGCCATGCCGGAGGTCCAAAGCAGTGTTAATGTGTAAGATAGGTAGTTTTTGCATAAACACCTTGGATATATCTGTCTGTCTCAGTCAGGTGTAGCCCTTATGGACCCCTAAGAGGATTATGCACCACCACCACCACCCTCCTCCTCCATGGCTGAGGGTGGTAAACAGGGTCTCACAACAACATATCCACATTCTACCTCCCTGCAATGGTGGCAGTAGAGGGGACATCAACCCCAGTCCTGCTGTGGAAAAGACACCCTTCAGGGCAGTCAATGCAGCTCTGTACATATCCATAACACAATAGCAGACAGACATTAGGCCTTGTAAACAGGGGCGCTGGTCGTGAATGTCCACAGTCTTGGCAAAGGCAAAATATTATTATGACTTGCAAAGGAGTGTGGGAGTTGTAGTTCATTCATACCAGAATCAGCCGTTCACAAAATAATGAGTTGTGATGCTCGAGTATAAGCAAAGAAAAAACTGATTTTATTCATGGGGTTAATTCTCCCACACAGATTTACTTGGTAACACAAAAGGACACTTGCTTCAAGTATTGTACTCAGGAAAAACAAAACTTGATATAAGGTAACTGAACTTCTTAAGCAAAAATCAATAAAGACCTTGATGGGAAACAGAAAAGGTCTTTTTGATGGCTCCTGCTAATGACTTTCTTAGCAGTGCTTCAAAAGCAAAAACAAAACCCAAAAGTAACAAAAACTGTTCTTTATCAAGGATAACTTTCTTCTATTTACACACACAAAAAGAAGTTTCCTTTCAGAGCTCACGTGCACTTGTGCCTGGCTCAATTACAATTAATTAGCCAGCTGCAAACCCCTTTGCTGGTTCACTCTCTCTACGTGGCTCAATCCTACCCTAAAGCTTTCTTGCAGAGGCTTTTCTGGGTAGATAAAAGAACAAGTTACAGTTCCTTTTGTTGGTGGTTGTATTAGTGAGAAACTATTTTAAAACAGCAGCCTAGACAGAGAGCAATCCATGTATTCATTCTGATCATTTGATATATCTCCTTCTTCCTCAAATATCATGGAATCAATATCATGGTCTGGCTCAGAGGAATTCCTTAATTGATCACTCTCAGGATAATATTTGTTTCCCTGCTGTCTTCCTGGAGAAGAGCTAGGGCATAGATCAAAGTTCATACCTGAGCTTCCTTTGCTGTTAGGTTTCCTCTCCAGGTATCCTGGCCAGTAAGTAGTCCAGCTTTTATGTCCAGCCTTCCAATCAAGATCCCTGGACACTGGATCTCTCTTCACATACCTTCTTGCACCGGTCTTAGGGCCCCTTCCAAATGCAGCCGTCTCCTTCAAAGGTGCCGTCTGGGAATTCCTGGCTCTATAACCCCACTCCTCTGGCTTCCTCCAGTCCAATGG
Source organism: Ichthyophis bannanicus (assembly GCA_033557465.1). Classification (NCBI taxonomy): domain Eukaryota; kingdom Metazoa; phylum Chordata; class Amphibia; order Gymnophiona; family Ichthyophiidae; genus Ichthyophis; species Ichthyophis bannanicus. The sequence goes on along the minus strand of CM066033.1, from coordinate 1,149,094,285 downwards.
AGTATGCTTGCCTCTGGAATGACTCCCAACATACGTACTGCTGTGGGCTCCTTCTTTAGACCTCCAAGATGTCTTTCTCTTCTTCCTTCCACGTTGCTTCTGCTGTTGTAGTCCTCTCTCTTCTTTCTCCTGGTTCTGTCTGCTCTCTCTGCTTTCTCTGCTCTCTCTCTGTGTAGAATATCCTTTACTTTTAACGTGCTTAGAGGGACACTCCACCCTAACACAGCCCAGGTGTGCTGAATCAAGCCCTGCCCTTGGAGATGAGTGATTGGGGATTACCTTATAGCTCTCCTGATTGAACGCACATTTCCCCACTTCAGCCCTTCTAGAGGCTGTTTGAAACCTGGTGCATTCTGGGACTGGTAGTCTTTTATGAAAACATTCTGTTTTAGTATTTCTACCAGCAAAGACAGGTTGCTTGTTCAGAGCCAATTCACCTCTTTTATAGCTCCCTCCTGAACTATGATAAGCTTCCTTATCACAGCCTGTATATGCTAAGCTGCACCACACCACTATCTGATATTTTCCTGCAGCAAGCCTTCAGCCGCTGCACCCTGCAAGGGACTCCATCAAGACACATACCAGCTGCAAACAGTCTGCTAGTTAGTCCATAGTGCATGTTCCTGGTGGAAATGCATGCACCCAGAACTGGGATGGCAGCACACACAACAAGCAGATAAGTCATTGACTGGCCCCCAAAAGGAAACCCATAAATATCACATGACAAAAATACTATATTGCACTATGGGGGTGCCTAGCCATGCTGTCGTCACTGCACAGTCAGGGTGAGAGTGATCTCCCAGCAGGACATACTGAGGTCACCCTGTCTGTGTAGGTGGTGGCCGGGCACTAAAATGTCCCAGTCAGTGCCCTATGCCCTGTGCAGATGCACCCTGGCCAGGCCACCCTGTCTGGGCTATACCCATGGTACCTTGCTGCTTATTATGCACATTGGCAGGCCAATACTGGCAACAGTTCTGGCAGTGTGGGCTGTAGAAGGTGTTTGCAGCCACCACACACTGGATAGACAGACACACACTCCCACACCTAGGCCAGCATTGTGCTACTATAGAGGAGTCTATCAGCCCTGGCCACCACACCAGTCCTGGGCACAGTACAGGCATGGATATGGTACGCAATACTGTTGGGGGTAAACACTGTCAGAGACCAGACCTGAAGCACACACCACAGACATCCGAAAGATTGTTATGATGGAGCTCAATCAGCAAACTGTGCTTAACGTAGAAATCGCTATCTGGCAGTAATCATAACAAACGTTTGATAGCTGTGTACCGTATACCCAGGTGTAGGGTGGCATTGCTAAGGTATGCAAGTGCTAGTATTGGGGGATGCACGCAGGGCCCAATGTCCTGCCTCTCCAGGAGGCATTGGCTAATGGGGCCTGTGGGTGTGGGTGTGTCTGCCCTTGTTGGCTGCTGCTTTACGGCAGAGGTTCCCAACTCCAGTCCTGGTGTGCCAAACACTGTTCGGGTTTTCATGCTGTCCCTCATGAATATGCATGAGCTACATCTGCATACCATGGGGGTGGTGCATAGATATGCAGCACAGGCATCTTTATTAGAGGCAGCATGGAACCTGAATGGTGTTTGGCCCTCCAGGACTGCATTTGGGAGACTCTGCTCTAGGTAATGCACATTTCTATGATGTTTGTGCTGTGTGGGGTAAAATATAGGTGTTTGACCCATGCTTATGTTTTCAGCAATAAAGGTTCAGTCTTTACTACCATGTTTTCTTCATAGGTAAAATAAAGGGACTGGGTTGGCAGGAGCCCCAGCTGGGATTTGAACCTGTGACCTTCTGGTTCTAAAGGCACTGGCTGTGTCCATTGCACCACTGTCTTAGCACAAAAACAGTGCATTCCCTGGGGAGTCCATGGCTGTTATTAAAAGAGGGCTGCTACACAGTACCCTGTCTTGTGCTGCTGAGGTAAGCTATATTCTGATTTGATTTAAATTATAGCTCTTAGCTGCTGCTAGGCTCTAACTTCTTATGAAATTTAAACTACAAGCTCTCTGCTGGGTTCTAAATTTAACCAGAAAGCTCTCTTCTGTGTTTTAAATTTAAGCTAAAAGTACTTTGCTGATGCTAGGCCCTGAGTGACTATTAAATGTACACTACAAGCTCTCTGCTGGGTTCCAAATGTAACCAGAAAGCTCTCTTCTGTGTTTTAAATTTAAACTAAAAGTACTTTGCTGTTACTAGGCCCTAAGTGACTATTAAATTTAAACTACAAGCTCTCTGCTGGGTATGAAATGTAACCAGAAAGTTCTCCTCTGTGTTTTAAATTTAAACTTAAACTGCTGCTACTATGCCCCCTGACTGATTTAACAAAAAATAGTGGGTTCATAGATTAATTAGCTTTAATACAAAGAATTCCTTTTAGAAAATTACCAGAAGTATATACTCACAGTTGCAGATCTCTCTCCAGAAGTAACAGTCCCTTTTTCTAGTCCTTCAAGATTTTATTGTACTGCAAGAAAGAGCATGCTGACTTGGTTCTATTACAAGAAACACATCTCTCCTCTGTGGAAACTAAAAAATTGGGACTGGGAAATTATATGTTAGTATCTCACTCAGCGGCCTGGCAGAAGAAAAACAGGGTCGCTATTCTAGTTAGGAAAAACGTAACTCTAGTAGTTGAATTATCCCACGCAGATTTGATGGGGAGATGGGCCTCAGTGCCTTTAGAAATAAATGGGAGGAAACTAGCAATGTTAAGCTTATATGCCCCCAACTCTGATGACATTTTGTTCTTCCATAAGGTCGCTGATAAGCTACAAAAATTATAAAATTATGAAATGGTAATGGGGGTGATTTTAATGTAGTCTTAGATCCTCTGCTAGATTGTAAGCCATTTAGATCACACAGATACCAACATGCCACTTCAGTAGTCTTGTCCATCATGCAGGAGTTAGGACTTTTGGATATTTGGTGTCTAAAGCACCCCAAGGAGAAAGATTACACCTTTTTCTCCCCACCTCATGGCTTCCACTCTCGTATTGATTACTTTCTTATTTCCAAAACCTTAATCTCCTCGGTTGGTAAAGTAAACATAAACCCCATGAATATTTCAGATCACGCTGCCATAACCTTCTCTCTGGCTGATGGAGAGGACAAAAGTTCTAGTTCTAGCTTATTTTTTTAAAGAATTCTTCTAGAGGACAAGGTGTTTTGTGAATATATAAAGAAGGGGATCGAAGAATATTTTGAAATAGATCACTCGGGATTTACTGCTGGATGGGCTTGGTGGGAAGGATTTAAGGCCCATATCAGAGCCAGAATAACAAGTTACACAATAAAGATGGAGAGGGAGAAGAGGGCCAAATTAGTTGTATTGGACTCGCAAATTAAGGCAGGAGAAAGATTACTGCAGAACAGATCTGATGTGGCCATTCTGCTACGTTTGCAGAGACTGAGGTTCCAATATAACCTAATATTAAGTGAGGAAGCTGAACAAATAATATTTCACCAGAAGTCCAGATATTATGTGGAAAAAAATAAGGCTGGGGGCCTCTTAGCAAACACTTTAAAACCCTGTGTGGCGAAATCAAAGATAGAGAGTATCAAATGTGATAACCAAGAGATATTAACAAAAGGTTCTGATATAGTGGAAGCACTGTGTTGCTTTTATGCTAACTTGTATGCGTCAGAAGGAGAGATGGAAATAGAAGATTTTCACGTGTTGGTGGGACATATCCCGCAACCCTCTCTCACTACCCAACAGACATTAGACTTAGATAGAAAGATATTGGCAAGTGAGATTCGAGAAGTGCTAAAAGCAGCGACTAGGGGGAAAGCGATGGGTCCAGATGGAATTCCCTCTGAATTCTATCAGGTCTTTGGGACCGAGCTGATTCCCTATATGCTAGAATATTTTAACCTCCTCAAGGTTCAAATCCCAACAGTAGGTTCTTTTAATGAAGCTACAATTGTTGTAATAGAAAAACCCGGTAGAGATCCACAGAAAGTAGAGAATTACTGTCCAATTTCCTTGTTAAATGCTGATTATAAGCTATATTCAGCTATCTTAGCCTGCAGATAAGCTAAGGTTATCCAAATTTTGATTCATCCCGATCAATGTGGATTCATAGCAGGGAGATCTACATCGGATAATGCGCGTCTCCTATTAAATCTTTTGGCTATAGCAGAGGATCAAAAGGAGCCGGTAGTGGGCCTCTCCTTAGATGCCTGAAAAGGCTTTTGAACAATTAGAATGGGCGTTTCTATTATAGTCCTTACAGTGGTTTGGGTTTGGAGAAAAATTCATTCATTAAATAAAAGTCCTGTATTCTAACCCAATGGGACGCTATCAACCCCATTACCTCTCCATAGAGGGACTAGGCTGGGATGCCCACTATCCCTTATGCTATTCAATTTAGCACTAGAACACCTAGCGCTGTTGATACGCTACTCTAAGGAGATACAGGGAATAGGTATTGCAGACTTAAGAGTCAAAATATCGGCATACCCAGACGATCTGCTCCTATTCACCCATCCTTCATCAATAGGAGAACTATTAAGTACAATAAAAAATTACTCTCATTTATCAGGATATAAGATAAACTGGATGAAATTAGTGGTGTTTCCAATGAACAAATGGACATTTAAGGGAATAATGGATCCTTTTCCATTTGTTTGGTCACCTGTTGAGTTTAAATGTCTTGGAGTAAGATATAGTTGTAATTTAGATGAGACTATAAAGTCAAATATGAAATTCCTAGTGGAAATGGCTCACGTATTCACGGTTCAGTGGTTGCCCTTACATATTTCCTGGTGGGGTAGATTAGAGTCAATAAAAATGGTATTAACACCAACGATCAATTATATTCTGGAGATGCCCCGGGTCTCGCTGCCGGCGAAATGCTATCTTGATTTAGAGCATTTGTTAGTCAAATTTCTCTGGCAGGGTAAGCCCCCAAGAATAGCTACCAGGAAATTGAAGGCTCAAAAAAGCATGGGAGGGGTTCATTTCCCAGACTTTAAAAACTACCATCTTGCCTTTCGGCTTAAACAAGGGGCGATATGGATGGAAGCAGACTGTAAAGTAGGAAAACCAATATGGTTGGAAGTGGAGGAACAGATTGCCGCTCCTATCCCTATGTCGCTACTAATTGGCATGAAATTACCGGACAAGTCCACGACCAGCAGAATAATTTTGGCAACGCATGAGGCATATCAAGTGCTAGCTCAAACGTTAGATAAAGAAAACCCTCCATCTAGGCTTCTCCCTTTGTGGTATAACACCCGTTTTAAAATTGGTCAAAAACCCGTCTCCTGGAAGGCGTGGCAAAAGAAGGGTATATAGACGTTGGGTCAGCTCATCCTGTCTCGGTCCTGGAAGACCTTTGAAGAACTGCGGAGGGAGTTTAATCTTCCCGCCGCTTTTCATTAACAGTGGATTCAGTTAAAACATTGTATAACCAAGAGTAAAATAGAAATCAGTACCTTATCTATTGACTGGGGGTTGCAAAGGGTAGCTGAGGAGTGTATAAGCAAGAAAGGTGCCATCTCAAGCTTTTATGCTATCCTAAGGGAAGGGAATTTCACTCGACTATCGGGGTTGGAGAATGTGTGGGGAAAATGACTTAGAGGGGCATATCACAAAAGAAAACTGGGATGGGATATGGGGCCAGGCGAACAGAGTTTCTAAAGGAGCCTTGATAACTCAAGCACTATTTTTTATGACACATAGAGCTTATATTACACTGGTAAAACTTACTAAATGGTATCCAAAAAATGGTAACTCATGTTGGACCTGTGGCATGAAACCTGCCACATTAAAGCACATGTTGTCTGATTGTCCACACGTTCAATTGTTTTTGGATGAAGATTTGGGACAAGATACAAAGAATATTGCAATTCCAAGGTCAGTTATATTGGAGAACAGTAATTCTGTGCTCTAAAGATCAAACGTTACCATTAACGAAAGAAATGATACACCTGCTTAACTTTATGATGGCAGTAGCCATCAAAATGATTGTGAATTGCTGGAAAGATTTATCCAAACTAGATGAACATTGTTGGTGGAATTTAATATGTGTATACGTTAAATACGAGAAGGCAAAGGACAAGAGGATCTCTCAGAGTGGACATAAACAAGCCTATGTGACAGTAGAGGAACACAGGTATAACACAAAGCCAGAAGTAAATAAATGGAGATATCTGGATCAATTTGTCGCAGTTGCGAAGGTTGATGAAAGTTATTAAATTATTAAGGATGATAGTGGTGTTTCCCACGCATCTAAGAATTACCAAATTCTAAGATCCTACAAGGAGACCGGGAAGGGGGGGGGGGAGGGACAGAGGGGAGGGGTAGGGAGCAGGATGAGGGGTAAGGGTAGTTTAGTAGTATGTAATGTTGTATTGAAAATGAAAATATCAATTAAAAAAAAGAATTCTACTTCTATGCCAGCTTTCCATCATTAGAGAAACTGGACCAATGCACCAATGGAGGTCAATGGCCACATCAAATAAGCATAGCAATTAAATAATTCACACCATTTTCCACAGAAAGTGATAGCTATGCATTAACATAAACAACCAGTTTTTCTTTGAAATTATGCAAAAATTAAAAACTGCCATATTTGTGAGTGGTTGAGCATCAAATGGATCTGCAAGTTTCCTAAATATAATTCCTTTGTGATTTAAGACCACCCATTTTCAGAAGAAAAATTTCTGACCCCACCCTCAATGGCAGCTCAATCACAGAATCACAATCAAATTTGACTCTGCCTAAAATTTGGCTGCCACCTGGTCATATACACTGGGATTCAACTTCCGAAATCTACATGTTTATTGACCAAACCTTCAACTGGGAGCACTGCTGTGTGAGGACCACTTTGTCAAAAAGGTATACCCCTACCAGTCCCTGAACCTGCTGAGGTACAATGAAAGGCTAGATGTGTTCACCCACCACACAGCAACTATTGCACTCTAGCACTCTCCACATGTTGAACTGAAAACACATGAACTACCTTTATTTAAAGTCTCTTTAATAGGGGCCTCCTCAATAGGGGCCAGTTGGAACCTTGGAGTGACACTAGGATCTCAATGCCTTGGGTAGTTCAGTTGACTACCCAGCATCCTTTGAGCTCCCACATACACTAACCTGGTGTCTTTTCTCTTGCTGCTTATGTGCAAATCACCATCAAGTAATCCCCACACTTCCCTCATACACTTACTCAACAAGTCCCTACCCTACCCTAGGCACACCTCAAAGTAAAGAATCTTTTTGTTTCTATCATCCTCTCAGTCCCCCATGACCCCTTACAACATGTTCTGCACCGCTAAACTAAACTTCAAACTTCCCCAAAACCCTAAGCCCATTAAAGAGTGGCTAAATTTGAGTGACATTAGTACTCAGGGGAAACTTCCCCATGGCTTCAGGAAGGCTGCCTGAAGAGATACTTCCTGTCCACAGCCCACCTTCCTGATTTCCCATCCTCCCAATCTCTCTCGCACCTGTCAGGGACTAACAGCTCTGCCCCCCCCCCCCCCCCCCACTATCCCCCAATGCAGACACCAGCTAAACATCCTTAATCTGTAGGCCCCCAAACCTCCTACTTTGGCACCCTAACCGAGACTGTCCAATTCCAATCCCCATACTCCCAACCCATGCTACTGCAGCAGGCTATTATGGATACTGGGCACCCCCTTATGGATCACCAAGCATAGAACAACCACCCTACAAGAACACTGAAAAGACTCTCCTGTCATGGTGTGACAAGACAACCCTGCCTGTGAGCAACCTATGAAAAGCCTATTGGAAAATGCTGCTCAGAGACATCAGCCAGGTATGTTTACAAGGAGCTCCTCCTTCATCTATATTCCACTCCTTTGCTATAGGCTCCTCCCCTTTTACCTTACTGCTACCCCCTCACTTCACACCTCCCACACTTAAGGAAGCAAGTTCCCCACAGAGTCCCCTTTAATCCCATATGGGTGGGAAGGGGGGCATCTCTTAGATTTAATTGGAGGCCCCTCAGCTGAAAATCAGGCTCTTTCTCACTTGGCTCCTGGCACATTAAAAGTGTGGCACTTTAATCAAGCCCTTTGTAAAATACTTGAGAAACTGCACATACAGACTTGCTCTTGTCTCACGTCTCTCTCCTACATGATCTGTGCAAAACTGTCACTTTTAATTTTTTGAATCCTTTTAAGTCTGTCTTGTGGCTTTTGACTGGAAGGTGTTCTAAGGTTTGCAGATCATTGAAACAGTGGCCTCTGGGCTATAGAGGCTGTTTATCTGCACCAGAGTTCCAGGAAACATGAACTACAGGCGGTAAAAGGGGAAGTCTGCCCCAGAGGAGCCCACTGGACCAGCAAGAAATGTATCTGATGAGACATCATGGTATGGATATTGAGCCTGAAATGGTCAACATTTCTAGAGTACCTGACCATGTAGACAAAAGTGAAAGTGGATATAAGCACTGTAGCCTATCCAGCATCCAGTACTGAATATCCAGTTTGCAGATGATAGTGTTTGAAATCTAAACAACGGTGATAGCTGATAATCGAATAGCAGAACAGTCGCTGATCTGTCCTAACTTTATGCTATTATCTATCTGGTGAGTAGATTGAACTTCCCCAATAACCAGATAGGTGCTAAGACTACTCTAGCCCTACCCATGGATCGCTTTGGCACGATCAACACTATTTGTAATAAGGCATGCTATGGCTTAATAGTACACACTATTGCTCAATGGTGTGTACTGTCAATGATACCAGGGAAATGACAAAAAAATAAAACAAATGACAAGCAAATGAAACAAAACAAAGTATTGCACAATAAATAAAAAGAAACAAAACATATTTGTTTTGTCTACACACCCCTACTGCTAAAAGGATAAACTGTGTATTTAAAATTAGTCCAGATGTATAGGAGAGGAGGAGTAGCCTAGTGGTTAAATAGTAATATAGTAACATAGTAAATGACGGCAGGTAAAGACCAATATAGTCCATCTAGTCTGCCCAGCAAGGCAGCAAGAGTACGTGCACCTGCCGCTCCGTGCAGGTCACCCCTCTCCATGCCTTTGTTTAGGGGTGTACCTACCGCTTCATGCAGGTCACCCCTATTTACTGAGATATTAGAGATAGTTATGCTTATTTTAATTTTATCCTGTTGCTATAAAGGGATCCACTGTGTCTGTCCCATGCCATTTTGAATTCTGTCAATGTATTTGCCCCCAACATTTCCATCAGGAGGGCATTCCAAACATCCACCACCCTTTCAGTGAAAAAGTATTTCCTGACATTGCCTTTCAGTTTACCCCCTTGCAGCTTCATGTTATGCCCTCTAATTTGACAGCTTCCCCGTCTTTGTAAGAGGTTTGTTTGTTCATTATTTCTCTTTAAGTATTTAAAGGTCTGAATCATATCTCCCCTGTCCCTCCTCTCCTCCAGAGTGTACATATTTAGGTCTTCAAGTCTCTTTTCATAAGGCTTCTGACGCAGGCTCCAAATCATTTTGGTCGCCTTCCTCTGAACTGTTTCCAGCCTTTTTATGTCCTTTGCAAGATATGGTCTCCAAAATGGAACACAATATTCCAAGTGTTCAGTGGTTAGAGCAACAGCTTAGCACCTAGGTAATCTGGGTTTCGTTCCCACTGGCATGTCTTGTGACCTTGGGCAAGTAGCATTACCCTCCATTGCTTCAGAAGAAAAAGCTTGACAATCTACTTCTGGTCATACTTTGCCAAGAAAACCCAGAGGCTGCAGTGTTACCAGGAGTCAGCATTGACTTCATGGCACCTAAAAAAATCAAAAAGGAGACCTAATTTTAAACATACAATCACCAGTCAAATGTATATTATGGCAGGGTCAGGGTCCTAGGCTGGGCTAAAAATGCCAGAAATACTAAAAATGTTCAAAACAAGCCCTTGCAACTTAACATGTTTTCCTTGCAGGACAGAATTCCTGGAGAAACAGAGAAGGAAGGAGCTGGGGAAGGGAGCAGGAGGCCTGGAGTTGAGGCAAAGGTCAGGTTTCCCCTACATAGTCAGGAGTAGGAGCAGTGTGCTCAGAGGCAAAACTTGTTTGCTTGAGAACCTGAGAGCACAGGATATGCAAATGCAGCAGGAGACTGAGAAGGAATTGGAGTTGGAAATAAACTAACCCTTAAACCCTGGACAGATGGATGAACCAGGAGACATGGTTTTAAATGCCATTCTTGAAGGTAGGAGCTTTGAGAACTCTTACATGTGATATACCAGAAGGATATAACTGCTGGATGGATGCAGAAGGTTGGCTTGTGTTTCACCAACAATCTGCTGAAGGGAGGGCAGTCAGCCCCAGTCTCATAGGAGTGATAATAATCTGTGAGAGAAGAGGGGGCATGCCAGGTTTAATGAATTAAAGACTGCTTGTTGCTTTAGTATTGAAAAGACTGCTATTGCAAGGGATTTATGAACTGTGCTGCTCAGGCTGTCAGCGTTGCCAGTAGATGATCTCATAGAGAGAGAAACTCAGATTGAGAATAATTACTTTGTTGCTACTAATGATTTGGGTCTTCATGGAGAGGCACCGTCACTACCTCTGAGCCCAGAGGGATAATGAACTAGTGTGCAGAGTGAAGATAGAAGTGAGTGCTGACTTTATAAACACTGCTTTACAGAAAGGACTGTTGTAGTCTCCAGCCAGAACAAGTCAAACGAAAGAAGCACTAGGAAACTCAGAACCAGACACAAACAACAGTCCAAAGCGAGTAACCCAATGCAATTGTGGCAAGGTGGGCTGTGGGAATATTCACTGGCACTAGATGATTAGTTCTGTTGAATATTGGGCTTAGAGAGGTTATGGGATTAGAATGTTCTGCTAGTTAACTAAATTAAAGTGGCCCGATATTCAAAAGGGTTTAAGTTTACATTTAATTTATACACCTTAAAGTTAAGGGTGATTAAAGCATATTTTGATCTGACCATATACATATTGGGTCTGATATTCAGCAGAGGTGGCTAGCATGATTACAGAGCCTAGTCATCGCCTCAAACAGGAAACACAGATAGTCAATGTAGATGCCATATCTGGTCACCAGCATTGAATATCTGGGTCAGCCACAGAAGCAGGAAGCTAACTAGGCAGCGACAATATTCAGCCGTGGCCTGGTTAGCTTTGGTGGCTAAAATCAAGACAGGTTTTTTACTTTTGCCCCTAAGGGATAACCAGACCACGGCTGAATATCACCACTGACCGGTTATCCTTGGGTACTACCCACAGTTCGCCCCTGGGATGCTCCAGTGCTAACCAGTGCGTATAGCGGCGCTACCTGTGGCTATTCAGCAGCACACATCGTGTCAGTGCCGCTGAATATTCGGCTTAGGGGCGTTTACAGGTCTGTCAACTGCAAATGCCTTTGAATATCGGGCCCATCCTCTTTAAATCAAGTATTGCTTTAAGCCACCTTGCCCTGGATTCTGTAGCTAAGAAGCTTCAACTGTCCCTTGTATTGTTTAATAAAACATATTTTAAAAATAATACTTCACATTTTTCTTAGAGTCAAGTGCCTTTGGCTCATGTAAGTTCCACCTTAATTCCATTATTTTGTTTCCTAGTACTTGCATGGTATTAATCACATTAAAAGTAAATGTACCACAGCAAAGATTTAAAGCAGCTGTCCAGATCGCATCCAATCTACTTTTTAATACCTCACTCACTGATCCATATGCTGGCTTACTGTATGTAATTAATTACAGACCTCATTAAGCCACAATGCAATATCAGTAAAGCCATTTTCTCTGCATCTCATTTTCTAGTAGGAATATTTCTAATTTGTGTTCAATCTTGATTTATGTGTGTTCACATTATCATTTATGTCCATCCAACTTGATTAAAACTCTGATTAAATTCATGGGTAATGAAAATGACTGGTTCATTGTAACATGCTAACATAGTAAACGACAGCAGATAAGGATGATCATGTTCCATCTAGTCTGTCTAGTAAGATGGCTAGAGCTATGGGCAGGTTACCCCTCTCTATTTATGAAGTTATTTACTTTTACATTGATTCTGTCCTCTTGCTATATGAAGATCCTCTGTGTTTGTCCTATGCCTTTTTGGAATCTTTCACTGTTTTTTTTTTTTTGTTCCCATCACCCCCTTCAGGACAGCACTCATGCAAACAGCACCCTTTCCTTGAAAAAGTAGTTCCTGATGTTGCTTTTAAGTTTACCTTCTTGCAGCTTCATGTTCTCTAGTTCTATAGCTCCTCTGCCTTTGAAAAATATTATTTGTTTTAATACCCTTTAAGTATTTAAACATCTGTATCATATCCCCCTGTCCCTCCTCTCCTCTTGAGTATACATATTTAGGTCTTCAAGTCTTTTCTCATTCATATGCCTTCTGGTGTAGGCCCCATATCATATTGGTTGTCTTCCTCTGAACCATTTCAAGTCTTTTAATATCCTCTGTAAGGTATAGTCTCCAAAACTGAACACAATACTCAAAGTGAAGCCTCACCAATGACCTGTACAGGAGAACTAATAACTCCTTCTTCCTGCTGGTTATTCCTTCCTATATGCAGCCTAATATGCTTCTGGCTTTGGCCACCGCCTTGTCACACTGCTTTGCCACCTTCAGATCCTCAGACACTATCATTGTGAGGTCCCTCTCTCGATCTGTACACAAAAAACTCTTGTCTTCTATCGTATGCAGCTTCTTAGGGCTTCTGCATCCCAAGCGCATCACGCTGCACCTCTTTGCATTAAATCTCATTTGACATGCATTTGATCATTCTTCTAATTTTGTAGATCTTTTCTCATGTTGGGGCTTGTTTACACTGTAAACAAGCCCCGTTGTCTACTACCTCTGAAGTGTCTACACTATGCATCATCTGCAAAAAGGCAAACATTTCCTTTTAACTCTTCAGCAACATCACCCACAAAGCCACTGAATAATGTCCCAGGGTGGATTCCTGAGGCACAGCACTACTGAGTCTCCTTTCTTCATAGTGAGTTCAATTCTGCACTACACTGTATAGTCTGTCAGTCATCCAGTTCTTGATCCAGTTCACCCAGGCTGCTTTGTTTATTAACAAGCCTCCTATGAAGAACAGTGTCAAAGGCTTTGCTGAAACCTAAGTAGACTATATCCATTGCATGCCCTTGATCTAGTTCTCTGGTCACCCAGTCAAATAAATCAATCAGATTCATTTAGCATGATCTTCCCTTGGTAAAGCTATGTTGCTCATATCTTAAAACCCATTGACTTCCAGAAAAACCGCAATCCTTTCTTTCAGCAGTGTCTCATTACTTTTCCCATCACCAAGCCAAGGCTTACCAGCCTGTAGTTTGCCACTTTTTCTTTGTTACCACATTTGTGAAGAGGGATCATGTCAGCTCTTCTCCAGTCTGTAGCAACTCCCCAGTCTCCAGGGATCTATTAAACACATCTTTTAAAGGTTCTGCCAAAACCTCCCTGAGCTCCTTCAGTATCCTGATGATGGATTTGATCTAGTCCTATGGCCTTATCCACTTCCACTTTTGTAAGCTGTTCATAAACAACTTCTTCTATGAATGGTATTATATTTATTTTATTTATTTATTTAACAGCTCTTATATACCACACTTTTATCATCAGCGCGGTTTACATTTTAACAACTTTGTACTTAATCATAAAACATATGTCAAGTTTACAAGTAACAAGGTATGAAAAACATGGATAACTGGGGTTAAAATAATATAAATAACAGATATTTACAACTATTTACAATAGATTCTCAAGTGTTTTGCGTTCTAAAGGTTGGGGTCTGTGAGGTTTTGCCTGGAACTTATTTGACTAGCCATGATCATTGGTTTGTGTTGGAGGGGTACATTGTGAGAAGTGTTGTGTGAAGAGGTGTGTTTTTAGGGATTTTCTGAATTGAGATAGGTCTTGTTGGGATCTTATGCTAGGTGGCAGCGCATTCCAGCATCTGGGGGCGAAGGATGAGAATGCTCTTGATGTAGTTGTCTGGGTGAGTTTTGTGAGGTCTTTTGTGACCGTTAGCATGTTATCTGTTGTGGATCTTCTAGATCTGGTGTTCTGTGCGTGATGCAGGAGGTCTGACAACGAGGATGGTGATATATGATGGAAAGCTTTGAAGGTCAAAACGAGGGCTTTATATAGAATCCTGCATGATATTGGGAGCCAGTGGAGTTCAAATAGGATGGGAGTAATATGTTGACTCCTTGAGACTCCATATAGGGCCCTGGCAGCTGTATTCATGGCCAGTTGAAGTGGATTCAGCGTGCTCTTGGGTAGGCCATGTAGTACGATATTTGCGTAGTCGAAGTGAGGAGTGACTAATGCCTGGAAAGTTGTGCGGAAGTAGCATGGTTCAAGCATAGGTCTGAGGTGTCGGAGTGTCCTGATCTTATGGTAGATGGCTTTTACAGTATTTTTTATATGTTCTTTGAATTCAAGCCGCTGGTCAAGTATGACACCCAGGTAACGTATTGAGGTTTTGAGTGGTAGATCGGCATCTCTTGTTTTTAGAGTTGGTGGAGGAGAGAAGTATTTGTTCCTTGTGACGATCAGGACCTCTGTTTTTTTTAAATTAATTCGGAGATTTTGTGTAAGGAGCCAGTCTGAGATTGAATTGAAGCAGGTGATTAATGTAGTGTAGTCTGGTTTAAGTACGTTGATTGGAGTGAATAGTAGAACATCATCGGCATAGATGAGACATGATATTCCGAATGAGCGGGAGATGTTGCAGATGGGCTGCATATATATGTTAAATAGAAGAGCTGAGAGGGAGGAACCCTGCGGTACTCCTTGCTTCTGGTGGAAAGGCTGAGATGTAGTGTTACCAATCCGTACCTGTTGCCAACGGTCTTCCAGGTAAGATTTGCACCAATTCCATGCCATCCCTTGAATCCCTTTTTCGTAGAGACGGGCAAGCAGTTGATCATATTATATCTACTCTATTCTCCTTGTTACTTGAACTAGTTTATCATACCTAACATGTATATTTGTTTTATAATGGAGATAGACTTTTATTTAGCAGCTGAGCTCAGAGAATAGGGATATATGGGCTAATGCTGTAATAATAACTATGTGAATCTTTGGTGTGCTGCTGCTGGGCTTTATTTTCTGCCTGCTTTTGCCATCTGGAGGAGTGCTAGCAGGATCATCGTTGGTTCCACCACCTTGCTGCTGACGTCCCCTGTGGCAATGGTGGAACACCAATAAAGTCGATGAGCATGTTGGAGGAGAGGCATGCGTGAAGAGCCAAAATGCGGAAGAGTACCAGTGTGGGCCATGGTGTAGCAGCTTGCAGAAGAATACATGACTGCACACAGCCGACAGAGGGGGATGAATGGGCTGAAGGAAGAATGGCGGCTGAGGAGAGGATGTTATGGGCTGGCAGCACTGATGTGCCAAAGCTGTGCAGTCACAGTCATGATGTCACACATGACTCATGTTGGCCAAGTAGATTACAGCTGTATGCATGTAACTGCCTATTAGTATACCGCTGTAGCAATGCAATCACATTAGAGTATATCGTACCGTCAATTGGTAATATCTGATGGTAACCAGGGACTGTACGGACCTGTAGACAGCTGAGTAATTGGGTTAAGTGATCTGGAGTCATTGTGAGTCCATTACGTTTGTGGCAGACAAAATATGACAGTAACACATTCTGAAATGTCACATAAGGAGTAGTAATTGGGCCTCAAACCATGGTATCTTGGCCCACTGACAATCATGTCATACCTCCAAACAGAGACCTGATATCTGCAGGGTGAAAATGTCTGACCCCTCTGCAGTGGGCTGCAGCAGAGCCAATAAAGCTATGCTCTCAGATGGCCATGATGGGGACTAGCATGTTTGCTGACACAAATGGGCATGTTTACTAAGCTGCGGTAATGTCATTCACGTTAGGTTCCGCGGTAAAGGTACAGATGCCCATATAAAGGCATGGGTGGGGCATCATTATGGCAAGCCATGTCAGATAAAGAGTGTTATAAGGCACGTTATAAGGCACAGTAGAAGGCACGTGCCTTAATGCGCCTTGTTGTTGTTAAGTGCCGTCGAGTCGGAGTCGACTCATGGCGACCCTCTGGATAGCTATCCTAAATTGTGTTTGGTCTTCAGTCAGGCGGCTCATTGACGACAGACTGGTACCTGTAGCTGCTGTTATTGTAGCGATCCATCTCATTGCTGGCCTTCCTCTTTTGCGTTGACCTTCTATCTTGCCAAGCATGATGTCTTTCTCTAATGATCTCTCTCTTCGCATGATGTGTCCGAAGTATGAAAGCCGAAGTCTTGTCATCTGAGCTTCTAAAGAAAGCTTAGGTTTGATCTCCTCTAGTACCGACTGGTTTGTTCTTCGGGCAGTCCATGGTATACACAGTATTCGCCGCCAGCACCATAATTCAAAGGCATCAATTTTCTTCCTGTCTGTCTTTTTCACTGTCCAGCTTTCACATCCATATGATGTTATTGAAAATACCATGGCTTGAACAAGTCGAATCTTTGTATGGAGAGACACATCTCTGCTCTTGAGAATCTTATCTAGGTCTTTCATAGCCATTCTGCCAAGAGCAATGCGTCGTCTGATTTCTTGACTGCTTGTTGCTTCTTTATTGATAGTTGATCCAAGTAGGTTAAAGTTGTTCACAATTTCAATTTCTTCTCCTTCAACGATGAACCTGTTGATTATGCCAGTTGTCATGATCTTTGTCTTCTTTACATTAAGGTGCAGGCCCATTTTGAGACTATGTTCTTTGATTGTGAGAAGCAAATGTTTCAGATCATCTTCGCTTTCAGCCAGTAATGTGGTATCATCAGCATAGTGAAGGTTGTTGATGAGTCTTCCACCAATCTTCACACCTCTGTTGTCTTCATACAGTCCTGCTTCTCTGATGATTTGTTCTGCATATAAATTAAACAGGTAGGGGGAAAGTATGCAGCCTTGTCTTACACCTTTGCTTATTTTAAACCATTCTGTTTCTCCTTGTTCCGTTCGAACTGTTGCTTCTTGATCAATGTACAGATTACGCAAGAGAACGATCAGGTGTTCTGGTATACCCATGCTTCTTTTTTTTTTAATTCTTTATTTTCATTTTATAACAACAAAGGAAAGGAAGACATACAGCTAAAAGACAGATACATACATAGAATGTGATACATACACCAAAGTAAACCCCTGCCACCCCCCTCCCCCCTGCTTCTTCTCTAGAAACTAATCATTCCCGAAAACGGGCGTGTACTGACATTATTGTGGTACAAAACCTAACGGTGATCTGAAACATGATGAGTATACATTAAACAGACATGTCGGAGCAATGAGCAGATTGTACATAATCATTGAGCATCTGCCATTTAGACAAGCGAGAATGAGTTTGGATATGGGGAATAGCTCTCCGAGATATCTGCTCATATTTACTATATAAGCAGACGAGGTTCCACCATTCATTGGCAGTAATTCGAGAGCTATCCTTCCAATTCCTCGTGATTAAACATATGGCTATACCCAGCATGAAATCAAGGAGAAAGCGACCCTTCTTAGGAAGAGAGGGGACCTCCGCCACTGAGCGGAGTCCCACAATCTTCCAAGAAAGAGGCTCGTGGAGGTGTAAGATGGATTGAATACGACCCCAGACCCGCCCCCAGTAAACCTGTAGTTGAGGACATTCATAAATAACATGAGCGAGGGTTCCCACAGCAGTATGGCAAGACCAACACTGGTCCCTAGCAGTTGTGTTCCATTTGGCTATTTTTTCTGGAGTATAAAAGCATCTATGTGCAAAAAAGAAGAGAGTTTGGGTAACAGAGGCAGATCGGGAAACCCGCACTACTTTGCTCCAGAAAACGCTCCATTGCACAGGGGTTAAAGTGGTTTGCAGTTCGCGTTCCCAGGCTTGTTGAGCTCTACAAGTAGCAGTATCGGTACCCTGACATAATAGTTTATAAAAGTTAGAGGCTACCCCATGTGTACTACTAATAGAGTAAATTAGTTCTAATAGCCCGTCCTCAGTAGGGGCAGAAGGCGGCAGGATTTGAGCACTTTTGAGGCAGTGTTGAAGCTGCATCAATTGAAAGTAATGTTTCGCTGGTAACGCAAATTCCTTTTGTAGATCAGAAAAGGTCTTCCAACGAGCTGCAGAGAAGAGCTGTTGGGGTGTCCAGATCCCCCTAGAGTACCAGGGTTTCCATGCGATCATTTTATTTAGGACCTGAATTCTGGGGTTATTCCACAGCGGGAGTCCGTCCTGAGGACATACGTTTGGGCCCAGTGACAGAATGAGAGTGTTAAAGGCCGCAAGAGTATCGACAATCATTGGGGGATGGCGGGTGCCTACTTGATGGGACATACCGGGGAGATGGATCAACGGAATTGGGCTACTAAGCTCCTCTTCTATGTCAAGCCAAACTGGTCTGTTGTCTGTTGAGGCAGCTAGCCATCGGGCACCTTGTTTAAGTAGGAAGGCTTGATGATATCTAAGAAAATCAGGAAAGCGGGTACCCCCCAGTTCCTTCGCAGACTGTAGTTTTTGTTTAGCTACCCTTGGTGGTTTGCCCTGCCAGAGATAACGGACGAGGAGGCCCTCTATGTCTTTGTAGGTGTGTAGCGGGAGTAAGCAGGGCAGCATTTCTAAAATATAGTTCACTTTGGGGACTATCATCATTTTCACGGTTTCTAGGCGGCCCCACCATGTAAGGGATAAGGGAGACCAACGATTTGTGAGCTCACGGACTTTGGAGACTACCTCCTTGGCATTAAAACTAAGAGTGGCTTCTAAAGGAGAACAGTAGTGGACCCCAAGATATTTCACCATGCGGGATTGCCAAAGGAAAGGAAAGGCCTGCATGGCAGCCTCATGTACCCAGCGGTTCAGTGGGAATGCTACGGATTTGGTCCAGTTTATTTTATAGCCCGATAATTGCGAGTATCCATCAATCAGGTCCAAGACAGCTGGGACCGAATCAAGGGATACGAAGAGCATAAGGTCATCTGCATACGCAGAGAGTTTAATCTCTCTGTGACTGAAGGGGACACCTTGAATACGTGCGGACTGTCTAATAAGGAGGGCGAGGGGTTCAAGAGCTAGATCAAAGAGCATTGGTGATAGGGGGCAACCTTGACGCGTGCCTCCTTGGAGATGAAAAGGCCGAGACTTAATGGCATTTACACAAATACTGGCAACGGGTTGGGAATACATGACTTGGAGTTATCGGAGGAAGCCCTCCCCAAAGCCATACCATCGGAGAACTGCAAATAAGAAGGGCCATTCTAGACGATCAAAGGCTTTTTCAGCATCTAGGGAAAGACCCACCCATGGGTGGTCTAAATTGGCAGCACTGAATAGCACATGGCACAAGGTCCGAGCATTGTCAGCGGTGGAGCGGCCGGGTATAAAACCGCATTGGTCAGGATGGACTAAGGTGGCCATCCTGTCAGATAGCCGGGTGGCCAAGATAGTTGCGAAGATCTTATAATCGGCATTAAGTAGGGAGATTGGACGGTAGTTGGCGGTTAGCAGCGGGTCTCTGCCTTCTTTCTCAAAAACTACCACATTAGCTGCAGAAAAGGATCCCAAAGAGGATGTATCTACCGCAAGGGCAGTAAAATAAAGTTTTAAGTAGGGAACTAAATCTGCACTGAACGTTCTGTAGAATTCTGTCGGGAGACCATCAGGCCCGGCGGCTCGACCCGAGGCTGTTCGTTGTAGGGCAGATTGGATCTCTGAAGTAGAGAAGGGTTCATCCAGCGCATCCCTATCAGCTTCAGAAAGGGTCGGCCGCTGAATACCAGAAAACAAGCGCTCGAAGGTCTCTGATGAGAACTCACATTCAGATTGATATAGACGGGTATAGAAATCCCGAAAGAGTTCTACGATATCGGAGTCTGTAGTCAGTATGCCCCCTCCCTGTGGGGCTCGAAGAGCCGCTACGCGTTTGGCTTCTTTTTGACCTTTCAAGGTGTTGGCTAAAAGTCGACCGGCTCGGTTGCTTTTACCCATGCTTCTTAATGTGGCCCAGAGTTTCTCATGGTTTACACAGTCAAAGGCCTTGCTATAGTCGATAAAGCACAAATAGATATCCTTTTGGTATTCTTTAGTCTTTTCAAGGATCCATCTCACATCCGCAATGATGTCTCTCGTTCCTCGCCCTTTCCTGAACCCTGCTTGCACTTCAGGTAGTTCTTGTTCTAGGTATGGCTGTAGTCTCTTTTGAATAATCTTCAGTAGAATCTTGCTGGCATGTGGGATCAGAGCGATTGTGCGATAATTTCCACAGTCAGTTGGATCACCTTTCTTTAGTATTGGTATAAACACAGATCTTTTCCAGTCAGTTGGCCATGATGTTGTCTTCCATATTTCTTGGCAGAGCCTTGTAAGTACGGTAACAGCTGCATCAGATTGCTGCAATACTTCTATGGGAATGCTATCAATGCCTGGTGCTTTGTTCTTTGATAAGGCTTTCAATGCTGCTTCAACTTCTTCTTTCATCACCAATGGTTCCTGATCATAAGGTATAGGTTGAAACGGCTGTTGGTCCACTTGATCTTTATCATATAAAAACTCTGTATATTCCTTCCACCTTTTCTTGATCTTCTCAGCATCATTCAACATAGAACCTTGAGCATCTTGTAACATTCCAATTCGGGGCTGGAACTTTTTCTTTAACTCTCGCAGCTTTAGGAAAGCCGATCTTGTTCTTCCTCTAATAGTTTCTGCTTCTATTTCCTTGCAAGTGTCATTGTAGTACTTTTCCTTGTCCTGTCTTGCTGCACGTTGGAAATCTCTGTTGAGTTCTGCGATTGTCTTTCTTTCTCCTTTGGCTTTAGCTTCTCTGCGTTTCTGGGCAATTTTCAGAGTTTCTTCCGTCATCCATTTTGGCCGTTTTTGCTTTTTCACCTTTTGTAGAGACTTCTCGCTTTCTTCCAGCACAACCTTCTTGATGTCATTCCATAACTCTTCCGGAGCTCTGTCATTTGTATCTAAAGCAGCAAATCGATTTTGCAGGCAGTCTTTAAATTCCAGTGGTACTGTGTACTGTGCCTTATAAGGTGCCTTGTAACGTGACTTATAACGTGCCTTGTACTGTGCCCAATAAGGTGCCTTGTAACGTGCCTAATTAGGAGCCTTATAACGCCTTATAAGGATTGCTGGCAACTGTGGTGAGGGTACTATGGGCTGGTAGCACGGATCTTCAAAAATATGACTGTCACAGGCAAGCAAAATATCTGCCTTGGACAGGAGGGAACAATGAGGAATTGAACCCATGACCTCCATCTAGAACATCAGTTTACTAACCAGTAGGCTTTACCTCTATGGCCTGTTGCACAGAAATGGCTGGGTACAGAAGGACTGCAGGTCACTGCACAAACCGTCTGTTCTGTGTGCCAGGATAGGGTAACCCCACCAGCACCCATGATGCATTGCACATATAGAACAGCGGCCTACAGCTGACCATCAAATGGGGTCTGCAACTCTCCGGTACTGCAGCGTGGTAAGACGGACTGACAGTACGTGATACTGGCACAGAGTAGCTACAGACCATGCCATTGTGCAGGTTCCGTGTTCACCCTGAGGGATAGGATGGGCGCCTAGCACTAGGTCCACAGTACATGTGGTGCTAGAGATAAGTCCTGCTGCACATCCCCAGCACTGCCAGTGTGTGACAGGTGTTCCCAGCAATGCAACCGAAGATACATCTGTTCCAGCTGTGTTCTGCAATCACATGTGACCCTGTGGGACTGGACACCACCTAGATTAGTGTATACCCAGTGTTAAGGTCTGGCTGCCATGGGTACCTGTTATCAGGGTAGTGGGGTCTCTAGACTCGCATGAGGGCTATGTAGCACTGCCACTATGGGTCTAAGTGGTATGTGCTATATACCCCAAAGAGCCTCAATCACCCCTTTTGTAGATGAGGGTGTGGTGGGACAGGTGCTTGCATGCTGCAGAATGGCTGCACTACCAGCAACCACAGTCCTGCTGGCAGATGACAGCCCTCCAGGGCTGCTGGGCCAGTGCCACACCTGTGTCCATTGCAGACCAGCAGTGATGCTTGGGGTAGGCAGGGGCAGGCTCAACTGCCCCACGCCACTGTCTGCCATTCATCAACAGACAGCACAGTCAGACTGCACCTGCAGCATCCTACAAAGTGTTCCCACCATACACAAGTGAACTGCAGACAGCCTACTAACCAGGCCATAGTGCATGCTCATAGGGGAACCCTGTGCACCCAGAGGTGGGATGCACAGCACAGACACCAAACAGGTATCTCTGTGATTAGGCCCCAAAACTGGGAACACACAGGTATCACTGGAAAC
The DNA here is from genome assembly GCA_033557465.1 of Ichthyophis bannanicus. Taxonomy (NCBI): domain Eukaryota; kingdom Metazoa; phylum Chordata; class Amphibia; order Gymnophiona; family Ichthyophiidae; genus Ichthyophis; species Ichthyophis bannanicus. The sequence continues at coordinate 1,149,072,003 of CM066033.1, read as the reverse complement.
AAATAATGTGTGGCACTATGTGTGAACATAGACATGCCATGGTCACTGCTCGGTCAGAGTGAGAGTGACCCCCCCTCCCAGCATGACATGCTGTGGCCACCCTATCCATGCAGGTGGTGGTCGAGCACTACAGTGTCCCAGCCATTGCCCTCCACCCTGTGCAGATGCATCCTGGCCAATCCGCCCTGTCTGGGCCATACCTACAATACCTTGCTCCTCATTATGCACATTTGCAGGCTAATGCTGGAAGCAGTGTGAGCAATGTGGGCTCAGTGAGGTGTTGGCATATGCACACTCCCACACCTATCTCAGCATTGTGCATAGATGGAGGTGGTTGACAACCCTACCCGTTGCACTGGTCCTGATCACAGTGCTGGCATTGCTAATCTGTGCAGGGGGTAGTAGTAGTGCTCTGGTGATAACTGCAGCTCTGTGCTGGGGCCAACAGCCTGACACTCCATGAAGCTGTGGATAGTGGAGCCCTTGTGAGTGGGTGTCCGTACCCCTGTGCACCACTGTGTTGGGGTTTGCCCATGTTGTTGTTGTGGCTGCATTGTGGGCTAAAACTATGGGGAGATGCTCTGCAGGATCTACAGTTGGGACCTGAACCTCTATCCCTCTGGTCTTGGACATTCTGGTTGAGTGTACTGCACCACACTGCTGCCACAGCAGCATAGTGGTCCCTGGGGCTACCCTTATGTTCCTCGGCCAGACCTCTTCTGTTGCACTGCACACCACGTACTGGTACAGGGCATGGCCTAGGTCCACTGCAGGCGCGTGCCACTGCTCCATCCAGCACATTCACCCACCCTCTCTGCCATGCCGCCATGACCATATGCTGTCAGTGCCGGTGGTGTGCCATCCCAGGCCATCCAGGGGGCAGGTAGGTGGCTGCCTATGGTGTGGGTTCTGTGGTAGGGGTGCCTACATAGATGTCCATGCTTCCCCAGGCACCATCTGTCAATGTTATGCGCCCCTTGGGGTGCCTAATGGGTAATTTCACCTGGATGAGACACTGTGGGCCACAGACTCATGGGCATGTCTGACCCTGGTCAGTTGCTGTCTTTCTGGTTTCCATTTTCTGCATTCCTTTGTGCCACCTCGGCAACCGCCTAGTCCACCCTGTGCCCCAGTAGCCCCCACTGCATGTTCTGCCTGCAGCCCCCATGCCCCATTTGCGCCATCACCATAGTGGTCTTTCATAGCAGGGCACTATGCTGTTGCTGAAAATGGAGCACTACTATCACCTTTCTTGGGCTCACTACCTATACTGTACATTGCTGACACTGAAATGGTTTCTCTCTCTTGCAAATGCGTGCTAACGCCAGGTTTTCAGTTGTGTTAGGATTCAGCCCTTAATTTCTCTGCGTTAGTGTGGAAGGGGCCTCTCCCCGCCCACTCCCCACCCATTGACCCCTTCTCTCCACCCTCTCTCCACCCTCTGCGGGACTTACCACGGCCGGGAACGTTAAGGGGCGTTATGTAACATTAAGGTGCATTAACGTTACGTTACGGCGCCTTAACGTTACATAACGCGCCTTAACGTAGCCGCTGCTACGTTATCACAGTTTAGTAAACATGCCCCAATGTGTGGCCAGAATGCATAAAAAGGTAGAAGGATGAGTGTCTGCAACTCACAGCAGAGTCAGGAGTGTTACAGGCTGGGAAATGACCTGTGATAGGGCTGAAGCCACTGAAAACAAAAACTTAGAAAAAAATGCTGTTCCTTACAAAGCAGCTAACGTGCAGAAGATGCAGTTCCCTTGCAGAGCAGCTAGAGGGAGCAGGCATGAACCTACAGAGGCTGAGCTAACACACCCGGGTACTGATTGTGCAGGAGTTAATCAGCTCCACCTGAGGGGTAGCCTGGGAAACTCAAAAGTAAAAGGCCTTTATAAGCAGAGAGCCAACTCAGAAGAAAAGAGAGAGGAAAGAACCTCAGAAGGGAGCTCAGGAGGGAGCTCTGAAGAGAGCTCAGAGGAGAGCTCAGAAAGAGAGAGAGAAAGGAGCAGACCCAAAAGAGTCGGAGTGAGAGAGAGACCTGGGAGAGACAGACTGGAAAGAGATCCGCTTGGAAGAAATCCCAAAGGCAGAGAACTCAGAAGGAGAGAGCCTAGCCGGGAGAGAGGCCTCTGCTCACCAGGAGGGTCTGAAACAGGATTAAAAGGTACTGGAAGAAAAAGTCCTGACAGGAGATTTACTTATACTAAGAAGCCAGGAAGCCTGGAATCTTTACAGGGTCTTCCCAAGCTACAGAGAGGACAGACAGTACCCAGGAGGCTTCCAGAGGGAGTCTGCAAAGGAGGCTGTGGCCAGAGAGAGGTACCTGAGTGGGCAAGTAACAGACGCCATGACTTCAAGAAGCCAAGGTACGGTGACTATTTTTTCTCAAAGAAAGGCCCAGCTCCTAGAACATCTTTAAAACCAGATAATCAGCCTAAGAGAAAAGGAAGCCGGCAGGAGTCCGTTAAGCCATCACGTAGGGGCATAGGGACAAACCCTGCTATTTACCTGAAAGCCCTAGAACAGCCTAGCTGGAAGCTAGGGAGAAGAAGTACTGACTTTCAAACCACAGCAGCCAGGGAAAGCTCAAGTACAGAGGGAGGCACAAATGAAACAGAGCCCATGCAGCTGGACCCTGTCGACTCAGTTACATTATCCCAGGAAGAAGTAATGGACTGCTTGGTTTGTGTAGCAGAGAGTTTTGAGTCACTCCCCGAGCTGTAACTTATTTAGACAAGCTCTGATATTGTTTTTTGTTCATGTTGAGCGGAAGAGAAAAAGCTCACTAATTTTACTTTGCTCCGAAGTTTAGAAAACCCTGTGTTGTTTTTCAAGAAGCTGTGAAGTATGTAACAGTTCACTTGTTTAACTATGCTTTGGTAAAAACCCTGACAAAGAAGGAGAACCCTTTATTTTCTGTACCTAGTGAACCTCAGTGCTTGAAAGGGGAAATAAAAGCCTTATTTACCCTTCATTCTGGTCTACACAACTTATTCCTATAAGGAGGAGGACTACAAAGACCATGGTGCACCTGACCTCCAAAAGTCTCTTACCTCCACAAATAATAAATATGCTCAACCTGCCCTTGCCGCCACTGGCCACCAGGGGGTGGGGTTGATGACAGACCTGAGTAGCACAGAGGTGCAAAATCAACAAGTAGGAATTGAACCCTTAACCACTGCTTATGGAGACAGTGTATTAACCTGTAGGTTACTCCTTCATACCCCTCTACATAGCAATGTCTGGATTCAAAGAGTATGCAGGCCTCTGTCTAAACTGTCTGCTTTATGTGCTGGTATAGGTTAACAACTCCAGTACCAATGAGGCACTGCACACATGGAACAGTAGTCTGCAGCTGATCACCAAATGGAGAATGCACTGATCAATCACATCAGCTCAGTAAGATGCACTGACAGTGTGTGCTAATTATGCATAACAGGTACAAACCATACTATTGAACAGTTTTAGCAGTCACCCTGAGGGTGAGGGTGGGCGCCCAGCACCTGGTCCCCAGAACTTGCACTTCTAGAGATGGTCTTTGTCAGCTGTGTGTTAGGTTCACAATACTGCCAGCGTGTAGCAGGCATTGTGTGCAGTGTATGTACTAATTGCTTTTTTCCTACATGATTGCAGTATGCTGTGGATGCTAGTCACAGCTGGGTCCTGTGTCTTGCCCCTGCTAGACAGGGATTTTCCTTGAGAAGTTGTTGTTGTTGTTAAGTGCCGTTGAGTCAGAGTCGACTCATGGTGACCCTCTGGATAGCTATCCTAAATTGTGTTCGATCTTCAGTCAGGCGGCTCATTGTTGACAGACTGGTACCCGTAGCTGCTGTTATTGTATTGATCCATCTCATTGCTGGCCTTCCTCTTTTGCGTTGACCTTCTATCTTGCCAAGCATGATGTCTTTCTATAATGATCTCTCTCTCCGCATGATGTGTCCAAAGTATGAAAGTCGAAGTCTTGTCATCTGAGCTTCTAAAGAAAGCTTAGGTTTGATCTCCTCTAGTACAGACTGGTTTGTTCTTCGGGCAGTCTATGGTATACACAGTATTCACTGCCAGCACCATAATTCAAAGGCATCAATTTTCTTCCTGTCTATCTTTCTCACTGTCCAGCTTTCACATCCATATGATGTTATTGAAAATACCATGGCTTGAACAAGTCGAATCTTTGTATGGAGAGAGACATCTCTGCTCTTGAGAATCTTATCTAGGTCTTTCATAGCCATTCTGCCAAGAGCAATGCGTTGTCTGATTTCTTGACTGCTTGTTGCTTCTTTATTGATAGTTGATCCAAGTAGGTTAAAGTTATTCACGATTTCAATTTCTTCTCCTTCGACGATGAACCTGTTGATTATGCCAGTTGTCATGATCTTTGTCTTCTTTACATTAAGGTGCAGGCCCATTTTGAGACTATGTTCTTTGATTGTGAGAAGCAAATGTTTCAGATCATCTTCACTTTCCGCCAGTAATGTGGTATCATCAGCATAGCGAAGATTGTTGATGAGTCTTCCACAAATCTTCACACCTCTGTTGTCTTCATACAATCCTGCTTCTCTGATGATTTGTTCTGCATATAAATTAAACAGATAGGGGGAAAGTATGCAGCCTTGTCTTACACCTTTGTTTATTTTAAACCATTCTGTTTTTCCTTGTTCTGTTCGAACTGTTGCTTCTTGATCAATGTACAGATTGTGCAAGAGAACGATCAGGTGTTCTGGTATACCCATGCTTCTTAATGTGGCCCAGAGTTTCTCATGGTTTACACAGTCAAAAGCTTTGCTATAGTCGATAAAGCACAAATAGATATCCTTTTGGTATTCTTTAGTCTTTTCAAGGATCCATCTCACATCCGCAATGATGTCTCTCGTTCCTCGCCCTTTTCTGAACCCTGCTTGTACTTCAGGTAGTTCTAGTTACAGGTATGATTGTAGTCTCTTTTGAATAATCTTCAGTAGAATTTTGCTGGCATGTGGGATCAGAGCGATTGTGCGATAATTTCCACAGTCAGTTGGATCACCTTTCTTTAGTACTGGTATAAACACAGATCTTTTCCAGTCAGTTGGCCATGATGCTGTCTTCCATATTTCTTGGCAGAGCCTTGTAAGTACGGTAACAGCTGCATCAGATTGCTGTAATACCTCTATGGGAATGAAATCAATACCTGGTGCTTTGTTCTTTGATAAGGCTTTCAATGCTGCTTCAACTTCTTCTTTCATCACCAATGGTTCCAGATCATAAGGTACAGGTTGAAACGGCTGTTGGTCCACTTGATCTTTATCATATAAAAACTCTGTATATTCCTTCCATCTTTTCTTGATCTTCTCAGCATCATTCAACATAGAACCTTGAGCATCTTGTAACATTCCAATTCGAGGCTGGAACTTTTCTTTAACTCTCGTAGCTTTAGGAAAGCTGATCTTGTTCTTCCTCTAATAGTTTCTGCTTCTATTTCCTTGCATGCGTCATTGTAGTACTTTTCCTTGTCCTGTCTTGCTGCACGTTGGAAATCTCTGTTGAGTTCTGTGATTGTCTTTCTTTCTCCTCTGGCTTTAGCTTCTCTGCGTTTCTGGGCAATTTTCAGAGTTTCTTCCGTCATCCATTTTGGCCGTTTTTTCTTTTTTACCTTTTGTAGAGACTTCTCGCTTTCTTCCAACACAACCTTCTTGATGTCATTCCATAACTCTTCTGGAACTCTATCATTTGTATCTAAAGCAGCAAATCGATTTTGAAGGTAGTCTTTAAATTCCAGTGGTATATTCTCAAGGTCATATTTTGCTGCATTCATGAGTGGTTTGCTCTTTTTCAGCTTTAGCTTGAGTTTGCATACTAGTAGTGGATGATCTGTACCACAGTCAGCTCCAGGTTTTGTCTTTGTTGATGTTATAGAGCTTTTCCATCGTTGACTTCCACAGATGTAGTCAATTTGATTTTTATACAATCCATTGGGTGAAGTCCATGTGTACAGTCGCCGCTTGTGTTGCTGGAAGAAGGTGTTTGAGATGAATAGATCGTTGGTCTTGCAGAATTCTATCAGTCTTTCTCCAGCTTCATTTCTGTTGCCAAGTCCATATTTTCCAACTACTTTGTCTTCTTCTTTGTTAGCAGCCTTTGCGTTCCAATCACCCATGACTATCAGGATATCCTGTTTGCATGTTCTGTCAATTTCAGCTTGTACTTGTTCATAGAACTCTTCAATTTCATTCTCTTCTGCAGCTGTTGTTGGGGCATATACTTGAATTATAGTTGTGTTGATAGGCATTCCTCGTAGACGAATAGAGATTAAGCGTTCGCTGACTGCATTGTATTTCATTACTGTTCTTTCAAGTTGAGAAGTACCCAGTGTTAAAAAGCTGGTGTTATGGATGCCAAAAGCAGTGGAGGTTTCTAGACTTGTGTGGGACTGCTGCTACAATCCTGCCTTGACCACAGTGAGTAGGCCAGGCAGAACTGCTGTCCCAACCATCTAGGTCTAACAATCCACCACAGCAAGCTCAGTCAGACTTGTCAGACGGCTGCCTGGGTGAGAATCTTCACAGTCTTGGCAAGTGCATATATCTATATGATTTGCAAGGGATTGTGGGCAATGCAGTTCATTCACACCAGACACAGCTGCTCACAATAATTAGTTGTGCTTTTGGGTAAAGCCAATAAGATATTTATTTATGGGGTTATTTCTCCCAACACAGATATGCTTGGTAGCACATAAATCAGGTTACTTGCTTTCAGTGTTAAACTTGGAAAAACAAAATAAGGAAAACAACATTTGAACTTGTCAGGCAATCAAAGCAAAAGAAATAAGACCTGGTTGGTAACAAACTGGTCTTTTCTGTAGGCTTTAGCTAATATTCTCTTAGCAATATATCAAACAACAAACAAAAGCCACAAAGAAAGGAAAAACTGTTCTTCTCAGGTTAACTTCTTGTATCTTCCCACATAGATTCAGAAGTGATTCTCTCAGAGCCCACAAGCAATTAGGTAAGGCTCAATTGCTAGCAGTTATCCAGCTGAAACCCCTTAGCTGGCTTGCTTTCTACTGCGTGGCTAGAAATCCTACACAGGAGCTTTTCTGAGTAGATTAAAGAACAAGTTTGTATTTCTTTGTGATGGTTGCTGTACTTTATAACAGAAATCACCAAAGGAGTTTAGACAGAGAGCAGTCCATGTAAACAGATTCTTCATCTGCTATCACCCCTCTTCTTCAACAAGCATGGGTTCAATATCATGGATTGGCACAGATGAATCTCCCAATGGAGCACTTTCAGGAGAATACTTGTTTCCCTGCTGTCTTTCAAGGTTATAGCTAGGGCATAGATCAGTGTTCATACCTGAGCTTCCATTGCTGTTAGAGTTCCTCTCTATATAGCCTGGCCAGTATGTAGTCCAGTTCTTATGTCCAGCCTTCCAATCCAGATCCCTGGACACTGGATCTCTCTTCACATACCTTCTGGCACGGGTCTTAGGGTCCCTTCCACGTGCAGCCGTCTCCCTCACAGGTACCGCCTGGAGATTCCTAGCTCTGCAGCACCATTCCTCTGGCTTTCCCCAGTCCAATGGTGTATGCTGGCCCTTGGAATGCCTCCCAGTATACGTACTGCTCTGGACTCTTCTAGACCTCTCAAAGGCTTTTCTCCTCTTTCTTCCAAAGGGTTTCTTTCCCTCTCTGTCCGTCCGGTTTGGCTTCTGCTTCTGATGATCCTCCTGATGGTGAAGATGATCAAGCTCAAGCTGATTCTCTGTAGAATAAACTCTACCTTTATTCTGCCTAGATGAGTGCTCCCCCCTAATACAGCGCAGCTGTGCTGAATCAGGCCCTGCCCTTTGAGATGAGTGCTTAGGAATTACCTCATAGCCCTCCTGATTGAACACACGTTTCCCCACTTCAGCTCCTCTAATGGCTGTTGGAAACCTGGTGCATTCTGGGACTGGTAGTCTTTTATGGGAAAATTCTGTTTTCTTATTTCTACCAGAACTGACAGGTTGCTTGTTCAGAGTCACTTCACCTTTCCTATAGCTCCTTCCTGAGCTATGATAAGCTTCCTTATCACAGACTGCACCTGCTGCCCACCACTGGGCTTTTTCAGCCATGCACATACCAACTGCAGCCGTTCTGCTGGTCAGTGCACAATACATGTGCCCAGAGAGACCATGTGCACCCTGGCTTTGGATAAACAGCATGGACACCCAGTATTTGGTCAGTGATTGGGCTCCACAGAAAGAGATTGTACCCACATCACTGGGGCTAGACATTATATAGCACTATGTGCCATGGTCACTGCTCAATCAGAGTGAGCGTGCCCTCTCAGCATGATGTGCTGCGGCCACCCAGGCCATGTACATGGCAGATGGTCACGACAAGGTCTCAGCCATTGATCCTACTGGTCACTTTTCTCTGGTTCAGGCCATACTCACAGTCCTCTGCTCCTTGTCATGCACATTTGCTTAGGCAATGTGAGGCACAGTGAAGTGCAAAAAGCCACAGGAGAGACACAAACACAAACACATACACATATAAACTCACATTGCCGCACTGTGCAAAAGTGGGGATGGTTGGCATTCCTGTCCGCCACTTTGGTCTCTGTATGAACTCAAATATTTTTAACATGTGCTCATTGTGCAGGCACTATCAGTCTGCCTCTACATCCAGCTGTGGATAGTGGAGGCTGTCTGTGTGTTTGTACCCTTGCTGACTGACTCATTGGGTGTCAAGCAGTAGATTTCTCGGGTCCCCTTTTATAATGGTTTATGGACCTTTCCTCCAGGAACTTATCCAAACTTTTTAAAATCCCAGCTACACTAACAGCTTTTATTACTTTTGCACTTCATTCTCTCTCACTTACCCTCCATTTTACTGCATTGGCTATTTTTTTTCTCTTTGCATCTTTGCTTTCCTGACTACTTTCCTAAGTTCTCTGGGGTTTTTTCCCCAAATATTGATGTTTGTCTTCTTTTTTCTGTTACCTCTTGTATTTTATGAAGGCTACCCTCTTTTTCTTCACATTTTTCAACTACTTCTTTTGAGAAACATGGTGACCTCCTTTTCCTAACAAAAAGGTTTGTTGCCCTTAAGATATCTCTTTTCAATTTTGTCCATTGCTTTTCTACATTCTCCAGCTGCTCCAATCCCGCTAATGACTCCTGTGGTGCTGTCCCATCTTGACAAAGTTAATTTATCTAAAGTCTAGGGCCCTCACATTTGAATGGACTTTATCAGCCCTGGTCCTATATTAAACCACACCATCTGGTGATCACTGGATGCAAAATGATCTCCCACTATAACATCAGAAATACTTACCCCATTGGAAAGCATCAGGTCCAGTATGACCCCTTCACTTGTAGGTTCTGCTACCAGTTGCCAGAATAATTCTCCCTGTCGAGAATCATCCAGGATCTCCTTACGTCTAGATGACCCTGCAGCAGGGATGCACCAATCAACATCCGGCATATTTAAATCACTTTTCAGTACTTCTCTTTTCATGGTAATATTGTGAATGTCTTCAATTAAATCTCTGTCCACTTCTCCCCGTGAAGGAGATCTGTAAATAACACCAATGCAAATGGATGCCCCATTCCCTCTTTCTAGTTTAACCCATAGTGCCACCTTGCTCCCTTTTAAGCCCTGTAATTCTATAGCTTTAATATTATTTTTTACATGCTACTCCTCCTCCCCTTCTTCCTATCCTGTCCTTCCTGAATAAAGTATAGCCAGATATAATTACATCCCAGTCATGGTTGTCTGTTAACCATGTCTCTGTAACTACCACTAAATCCAAGTCAGCCTCTAACATTGAAGCCTCAACATCTGGGATTTTGTTTCTCATACTACGTGCATTAATGCACACTGCCTTCCAGATGTTACCTCTTTTACCCATTTCTATAGAGGCATTTAATCTTTGTACTTACCTGATCTTATTGCTGTGCTCGGTAGCCCTACATAGAGCATGGAGCACTCAAGGTGTGGTTATGCCAAAACCTATATCACTAATCAAAAATCCTGTGGTTCTAAATACTCATAGCTTTTGTTTCAGCTTTAATTTGTAATAAATTGCACAACCTTTGAAATCTGCTTTTGCATGGTAAATTTCAAAGCCAGCATCACACCAAGATGTTGTACTTTATTTTGTACTTGTATGGCAACACCATCCATTTTAATCTCTTAAGGGGGTACATAGCCCACAATATCATGTATTACCATCACTTTTTTCTTCTTTAAATTAATCCTCATACCATCTTAGTGAACCAATATGAACTAATATAGTTTTGCAATACATCACTTATCTGAAACGGAACAAAAAGGCCAATATCATTGGCATTTAGTCTGAACCCTATATCCATAGTAATATAAGTAATTAACGGAGAGGAACCATGTATAAATTGAACAGTATAACTGATAAAGCTGATCCCTGTGGAATATCACAGAGCAACTGAGTCCAATCAGAATTTTGTCTGCTTCACGATACCCTTTGCGATCACTCAGTCAAAGATTGAAAGCATCTTAACATGGGACCCCTGATCTGCACCTCGGTTAACCTATCAGTTAGAACATTTAAGTGCTGCTGTTGTATCTACAAATAGTAGCAGATATGCCACATTTTTCTTCTTCAATATTAGCAGTATACTTTTAGATCCTGTTGCCAATAAGGTGCACTGTTAAAAGAAAACAATATGAAGAAGAAAATGAATGAAGACCCCCGATAAAACAAAACAATTCTTTTTTCTTGCATATTTCTAGTGCAATCCAGAAGCCATGCTCTCATGGCTATCTCTAACAATAGCACCTTAGCAACATACCTGTCCAGCTGCAGTCTATTGCTTCCATGAACTTTGAAATTACTGGTAGGCTTGCATTCGGGCAGCAATTTGCACAATCAAGCATAGAACCATTTTTGTTTACGGGAAGGTGGAGGAAGATAAAGCCAGTTCATGTGAATAGAACAAAGAAGATGAGGGGGAGCATGCAGGATAATGTGCAAAGAAAATAAGCAGGGGCACATGAATGTAGTGTTTTACGGTTTATTAAAACTCTTTTTATGCCGCCCTTCGGAAGCAGAGCAGTGTACAATAACAATAAAATCATAATAGGAAAGAAGAAAATGCCATTAAAATGATAGGAAAGGGTAGAGAAAAAAAAAGATGCAAAACAAAAAACATAACCATAGAGGAGGGGATAGGGGGAAGGGAAAGGGAGGAGAGGGGGAAAAAGGTGAAAAAGGTGCAGAATTCTAATGTAGGAGGAAGAGTCGAAGGCCTGTTGAAAAAGATAAGTCTTTAGAAGTGTTTTAAATTTGGGGTAGGAAAGCTCAAGATGGATAATCATGGGCAGGGAGTTCCACAAACTGGGACCAAGAATACTGAGTTCCTAATGGATTCATAATGGGCCCGGGAAGGCGGAAGAGGATAAAGCCGGTGTGAATAGAACAAAGTAGATGAGGGGGAGCATGCAGGATAATGTGTGATGAAAGATAAGCAGGGACACCTGAGTGTAGTGTTTTGTGAACTAAGGAGAGAAGTTTCAACTGAATGAGGAAGGAAATGGGCAGTGGGGATTGAGAAACAGAGGAGTAATGTGATAAAATGTGGAAGTGTAATGAAGAATACAAATAGCAGTATTTCGGACAATTTGTAAGCTTTTAATCTGATAAAGGGGTAAACCAGCATAGACAATATTACAATAATCAAGGTGTGATATGACAAGTGTGATAAGTAGAGTAATAATAGTAGAGTCAGTAAGGCAGGGGCGCAACAAACAGATCTGGCATAAAGCATGGAAGGAGCATCTAACCACTGCACTGACCTGATTGTGAAAAATAAGACCACTATCCAAGATAACGCCAAGATCCTTCTCGCCAGATCTAGCCATCAACCCATCGCAATCCCATTGTTGGCTGTTGTTTAGTGTTGTAGTCTTATTTGTTTTAAAGGTTGTTTTACATTTTCAGCTGGAGCAAAAGCGGAACACCAGAAACCAGGCCTAACACACAAAAAAATGTTAATTGCAAGAAAGCTTTATTGAAAGACCCAACTAAAATGTTTCGGCCTGAGGCCTTCTTCAGGGGTCACACAGATAAAGCAAACAACATATAAGGGGAACAAGCCACTCTTCCCAATCTTGAAACAAGAGTTACTACATATACATAAAAAATATAATGATAAAATGTAACCAACAAATCAAAAAAAGAATCAGTGTATAGAAGCCGAATAACCGGACCAGACATAAAAAACTTAAAAAACTTAAGTAAAATACCAATATTTTACTTAAGTTTTTTATGTCTGGTCCGATTATTCGGCTTCTATACACTGATTCTTTTTTTGATTTGTTGGTTACATTTTATCATTATATTTTTTTGTTTTTTTGCGGATACCTTCTTCTGCTGCTCTGGGTTCTTACATTTTCAGCTATGCATAGAAGACAAATAATGTTTTGGTTCTATGGTGTACATATGTTTTGGTTGCCTTTGTTTTATTAAATATTTGTTGTTGATTTAGTGTTCTGTTGCATTTTGTATCTGCAAGGGAGATAGCAATAGCTGGATTGATCCCACACAACACAACTGCCCCTCTCCCAATCATCCCTTACTGTAGACCAAGGGTTCTTTACCCAGTCCTGGGCAGTCAGGCAGGTTTTCAAAATTACCACAATGGATATGCATGAGACAGATATGCACGCATAGTGATCTGGCCTGAGGACTGGTTTGAGAATTCCTCCACAAAATGACTATGGATGGCATTGAGGAAGACAAATTTGTAAAAGTGGAAAACAATATTTTATATAAGATAAACTATTTACAAATGTACAGTGTAATCATGGGAAGGAAAGGCAGGAGGAGTAATCAAGATGGTGAAAGAAAAACAAATCCAGGAGGAAGAGGATCACTGAGGTGGGGGCCGGTAACCACTGGAAAATATGCTCAATGAGGCAGTTGAGCATATTGGACACTGCCAACTGCCCTCCAGAGGTCTACCAGCATGTTGTGGACCCCCTTCTGTGCCACAGCAGCTGGTTGCAGCTCAGAAGGGGGTGGCACAACATGTGGCACCCTGTGATCTCCTTCCGTCTAGATTGTGGGAATCATGGCAGCAGGTGGAGTAAACAGGATAACCCCCAGCAGTGGGGGTGGGGTGGGGCAGGGAGGGTGAATTGAATAGTCCCCAATTGGTGGGGGTGGGGGGGTGGGATAGGGTAGAGGATGTCAGAGGGTGGGACAATAGGTAGAGCATCAGGGGTGGAACATCAAGGAGTGAGATGGGGTGGAAAATTGAGAGTAAGATGTCAGGATGGGGGTGGGACATCAGACTGTGGTTGCTGTGCTGTACCTATAGTTTGAACCTTGAGTGAGGTCAGCATGGGGGTCCCAGTTCCTCCTCCTCATTTGGACTGGGCTCTGCCAAAAGAAAAGTACATGCCAGCCAGGTAAAGCAGTGTGCAAGATAGAAACTGGACTGCATGCAACAGTCTCCCCAATGTATGATGCATACCTGACAAGATCTCCCACTCACATCACACCCTCTCCAGGAATTCCCTATCCAGCCACATCTCATAGGACTTTTCTTGAGGTCCTCAGGCTGAAAGATAAGAGCATAACATCACTATCTGCAGCAGCACATGCAGACCAAACCTACTCCGCCCCCAACAAAACCATAGACTGCTCTGGTAAGCCATCTCCAAAAAATAAATGCCTAGGAGGCTGCCTACATTCCTACTGCACTCACCTCCCTGGGGAACATCAGTTCTTCAATGAAAGCAGAGCGTAGTCACTTCAAGGACCCGCTGCATAATCCTCTCTGTCCAATAGAAGAAGCACTTCTCGTTGACCACAATAAATGTGGCCAACACTTCTATATTCTCCCAGGGGAAGTTTGGCTTCTGCCTGGGAGGTGGTAGTGCTGCTGCTGCTGCTGTGGCAGCCATTTTACTTTCAGAAGTAGTTCCCTGCTCATGCACATGGAATGTGTGTGTACATGCGCATTCCATGCATGTGCATTGCTTGCCTTCCATGCATGTGTGCAGCAAGCATGTATTCTAGGCTCAAGTCTGTGCACCTATGGTCCACACACTTGTCTATACATGGCACACAAAAGAGAAGCCTACTGATGTGAAGCATGTGCAGGACATGCCCATGCAGGTATCGTGTGCATTTTTATATGCAAATGGTCAGCACACATGTTCTGCACTCACATGTAGACATGGAACCAAAATGGAGACCTAGAAATGGGGGTGCCACATGCACCTTATCATTAGAAAAACCAGTAACAGCCTGATGCACCCATTCCAATAATAATCCAAATTATTCTTACCCAAAAACATGATTTTATTAAATTGCAACAAGGAGACATAACAGGAAATGGAGAATGATATAAGCAAGTTCAGAGAATACACAAGGATCCATCGGTCATGAAAAGTAGTTCTGTATAACTTTTCGTTGGATCTCATTTCCCCTTGTGGCTTCTGATCAATTAGGGCAGAGATGGGAGGTTCTGGTGGGAGATCAGGAGCTATGTCGCTTGTCATGCCATGATTCAAGGCTATGTTATGCTGCATGGAGCACACTGCAGCAATGTCCCCAATCTTTTCAAGTGCATACTGCAATACTCCCCAGGATGATCCAGACAACTGAAATGACTCTTTAGGACCCCCAGAAGTGTGTTCTATGACATACTGCATAGTGATATGTGCCTCATTTTAACACCTCTCCACAGGTATGCGCAGCTACAGCAGAGGAGCCACCAGCCATGACTTACACTCATATTCAATATCCCCTATGCATCAAAATGAAACAAAACAGCTTATACTGTATACTACAGCATATAATAGTATAATATATAATAGTTTATATAATATGTAGAAATGTATAGCTGTCTCCCTCCCCAAAGATTCAATAAACCTATGCGACACCCCTCTCACTTGGTTTGCAGCTTATCATGCTGAGAAGGCTTGTGTGCATCAGTGATGCTGAGGGCTAAGCTATTGATAGTTTAACTAATGGCAGGGTCTCCCAAGATGGACAGGTCTCAGCTGAGGTGCCAGACCAAGATAAACCACCCATCTGGGCGGCAGCAGAATGGGACGGTGTTGGCAGCAGAGGATCACATTTCTATGACAACAGCAACAACACTAGAATTGAACTGCACAAAGGAAAGGCCTGGCATTCTACTTCCATATCTTGCCTTGAAAACCCAATGGATAGTCACAAAACAAATTGCACTATAGTGCTGGAAGATGAGATCCTCATTTGGTACTGGGGAGGAGCTGAAGACTTTTCAGAGTAAAACCAGCATTTATGATGCGATTGTATCAAAGCCCTCAGGATGTCTGACTGCTGATGTAGCTGCACATGAAATGAGAGTCAAAAGCTGCAAAGATGTCTTACATATTGGGACATGGGCATAGGAAGCATGAACCAAGGGAAGTTGAAGGTGGTCAAGAATTAAATGGAACGTGTACAACTTGATCTGTTGGGTGTCAGCAAACTGAAATGGACTGGTATCGGGCACTTTGCATCAGATGATCACATGGTCTACTATACTGGAAATGAAAGACAAAGAAGAAATGGTGTTGCATTTATAATTAAGAAGAAACTTGCAAGAATTGTAATGAAATACAGTGCAGTCAATGAACGCTTAATTTTTATTCATCTATGAGGAATGCCTATCAACACAACTATAATTCAAGTTATGCCCCAACAACAGCTGCAGAAGAGGATGAAATTGATGAGTTCTATGAACAAGTACAAGCTGAAATTGAAAGAACAAGCAAACAGGATATCCTGATAGTCATGGGTGACTGGAATGCAAAAGTTGGCAAAAAAGAAAAAGGCAAAATAGTTGGACAATATGGACTTGACAAAGAAATGAAGATGGAGAAAGACTGATAGAATTCTGCAAGACCAACAATCTATTCATCTCAAACACCTTCTTCCAGCAACTCAAGTGGTGATTGTACACATGGACTTCACCCAATGGATTGTTCAAAAATCAAATTGACAACATCTGTGGAAGTCAATGATGGAAAAGTTCTATAACATCAACAAAGGCAAAACCTGCAGCTGACTGTGGTACAGATCATGCACTACTACTATGCAAACTCAAGCTAAAGTTGAAAAAGATCAAGCCACTCATGAATGTAGCAAAATATGACCTTGAGAATATACCACTGGAATTGAAAGACTGCCTGCAAATTCGATTTGCTGCTTTACAAATGACGGAGCTCCAGAAGAGTTATGGAATGACATCAAGAAGGTTGTGTTGAAAGAAAGTGAGAAATCTCTACAAAAGGTGAAAAAGCAAAAATGGCCACAATGGATGATGGAAGAAACTCTGAAAATTGCCCAGAAATGCAGAGAAGCTAAAGCCAGAGGAGAAAGAGAGGCAATCACAGAACTCAACAGAGATTTCTAACATGTAGCAAGACAAGACGAGGAAAGGTACTACAATGACACATGCAAGGAAATAGAAGCAGAAACTATTAGTGGAAGAATAAAATCGGCTTTTCTAAAACCATGAGATTTAAAGAAAAAATTCCAGCCTCGAATTGGAATGTTACAAGATGCTCAAAGATCCATGCTGAATGATGCTGAGAAGATCAAGAAAAGGTGGAAAGAATATACAGAGTTTTTATATGATAAAGATCAAGTGGACCAACAGCTGTTTCAACCTGTACCCTATGATCCAGAAACATTGGTGATGAAAGAAGAAGTTGAAGCAGCATTGAAAGCCTTATCAAAGAACAAAGCACCAGGCATTGATGGCATTCCCATAGAAGTATTACAGCAATCTGATGCTGCTTTTTCCATACTTACAAGGCTCTGCCAGGAAATTTGGAAGACAACATCATGGCCAACTGACTAGAAAAGATCTGTGTTTATACCAATACCAAAAAAGGTGATCCAAATGACTGTGGATATTATTACTACTACTACTATTTAGCACTTATAAAGCGCCACGCACACAGCTAACCTATAAGAGGTAGCCAACATACAAGAGGGAGTCTCTGCCCATCAGAGTTATGCTCATTGGTGCTTACAATCTAGTTAGAACAGTACAGAGCACTAGTCAGTTCAGCGGAAGGTATGATGTGGTACAGTTTGGTCTGTAGTTTGGTCATGAACATTGACGGGGTTAGGGTGAGATGAGGATGGAAGTCAGGATCTGAATGCAACGGTGAAGAGGAGGGTCTTGAATCTGGACTTGAAGAGGGTCAGGGAGGATGCCTGGTGCACAGACGGAGGTAGGCTGTTCCAGGCGTATGGTGCGGCAAGGTGAAAAGAGTGCAGTCGGGAGTTCGCGGTGCAGGTGAAAGGCATTGATAGAAGTGATTTGTTAGCAGAGCGTAAATTCTGAAAGGGGATGTAGGGAGAGATGAGAGATAAGAGATGAGAGGTATTGAGGGGCTAAAGAGTGAATGCATTTATAGGTCAGCAGAAGAAGCTTGAATTGGATGCGGAATTGGACAGGGAGCCAGTGAAGCATCTTGAGAAGAGGAGTAATGTGAGCATGGTGTGGCTGGCAGAAGATTAGTCGAGCAGCGTGATTTTGTATAGATTGAAGGGGAAAGAGGTGGCTCACGGGGAGACCAGTGAGGAGTAGGTTGCAGTAATCGAGGCGAAAGGAGATTAAGGAGTGGATAAGCA
The DNA here is from genome assembly GCA_033557465.1 of Ichthyophis bannanicus. Taxonomy (NCBI): domain Eukaryota; kingdom Metazoa; phylum Chordata; class Amphibia; order Gymnophiona; family Ichthyophiidae; genus Ichthyophis; species Ichthyophis bannanicus. The sequence goes on along the minus strand of CM066033.1, from coordinate 1,149,054,373 downwards.
TTTTGGTAGTGTGTTCAGAAAGGAAGGCATGGAATTTGCTGATGTTATAGAGAAAGAAGTGGCAGGTCTTAGTTACAAGCTGGATATGAGCGGAGAAGGAGAGAGAGATGTCAAAGATAACCTCTAGATTGCGGGCCGAGGGAACAGGAAGAATAGTAGATCCATCCACATGGACTGAGAGAGGGGGAAGTGGGGGGGGGAGGAGTTGGGTGGAAAGACAAGGAGTTCAGTTTTGGCCATGTTCAGTTTCAATGGGCGATGAGACATCCAGGCAGTGATGTCCGAAAGACAGGCAGAGATCTTGGCCTGGGTTGTCAGAGAAATATCAGGTGCAGAGAGGTAGATTTGAGAGTCATCGGCATAGAGATGGTACTGAAAGCCATGGGAAGAGATAAGCACGCCAAGGCCTTGGGTATAGAGAGAGAAAAGGAGGGGGCCCAAGACAGAATCCTGGGGTACACCTACCTGGAGCGGGGTAGGGGAGGAAGAGAAGCCACCAGAGCATACACTGAATGAGCGATGGGAGAGGTAGGAGGAGAATCAGGATAGTACGGAGTCCTTGAAGCCAAGTGAGGAGAGGGTGGTGAGAAGGTTGTGGTCAATGGTGTCAAAGGCAGCAGAAAGGTCGAAAAGGATAAGGATAGAATAGAGGCCCTTAGATTTAGCCAGGAACAGGTCATTTGTGACTTTTGTGAGTGCCGTTTCAGTGGAGTGTAGGGGACGGAAGCCAGATTGTAATGGGTCCAGGCGGGCCTGAGAGGTGAGGAAGTTGAGGCAGCGACGGTGGACTGCTCGTTCTAATAGTTTGGATATGAAGGGAAGGAGGGAGATGGGTCGATAGTTAGACGAGCATTTGGGATCAAGTGAGGGTTTCTTGAGGAGGGGTGTGACAACAGCATGTTTGAAGTCAACGGGGACAGTTGCAGTGGACAATGAAAGGTTGAGGATATGCGTGATGGAGGGGACAATGGTGAGGGAGATGGAACATAGAAGATGGGTGGGGATAGGGTCTGATGAACAAGTGGTGGGTTTGGAGGAGGAAAGAAGGAGTGCAGTTTCTTCTTCAGAGATCAGCGGGAAGGAGGAGAGGGTGGCAGGGGCAGTATGGATGGGGGAGGAGGGGGGAGTATGGATGGGGAGGGGAATTGGGGAGGAGGGGAGGTAGGTGGGAGGTAGGGAATTGGAGGGTAATTTTGTGGATTTTGTCATGGAAGTAGTCGGCTAGGGTTTGAGCAGAAAGGGAGAATGGGATTGGGGTGGGGGGACCTTAAGGAGAGAATTGAGGATATTAAAGAGATGGCGAGGATCAGAGGCAACAGAGTTGGTCAGACTGATGTAGTAATCTTGTTTGGCAAGTGCTAAGGCTGACTGGAAGGAGCCAAGCATGAATTTGAAGTGTAGAAGGTCTTCCGGGGAGCGGGATTTGGACCAAGCTCGTTTGGCAGAACAGGCGCAGATGCGTAGGTAATGGATTGTGGGTGAAAGCCAGGGTTGGGGAGTAGATTGTTTTACAGGACGTGGGGTAGGGGTAGGGCAAGAGTGTCAAGGGCTGAGGATAGTGTAGCATTATTTGAAGATAATGCCTCGTTGACGGACTTGGAGGATAAAATGGAGGAGAGAGATGGAGAAATGGTGGAGGAGAGAGTCAGGGGATCAATATTATCAAGGTTTCTGAATAGGTCGGAGGAGACGGGACGAGGTTGGGACGGCAGAAGCTGAAGAGTAAATGTTAAGAGGTGATGGTCAGATGAGGGAAGGATTGATTTGCGGAAGTTTGAGGGAGAGGAATTGGAGAAGAGTATTAGGTCGAGGCAGTGGCCATGTAGGTGTGTGGGGGCAGTGGAGCAGAATTGGAGGTCGAACGAGGAGGTAAGAGCAAGGAACTTTGAGCCATGGGGGTCGGAGGGGTTGTCGATGTGAATGTTGAAATCGCCAAGAATAAGAGTAGGGGAGGAGGGATCCATAAAGGCAGAAAGCCAGGAGTCGAAGTCGGTGAGGAAGGTTGATTTGGATTTCTCGGGTGGGTGATAAATAACAGCTACTCAGAGGGGAAGTGGTCTGAGGAGGCGAATGGAGTGGACTTCAAAGGAGAGGGGGGAGTGTGATTGGGGTGGGAGGAGGGATTGGAATTGGCAGGAGGGAGAGAGAAGGAGGCCAACGCCACCACCGCAACCAGTAGATCGAGGTGTATGGGAGAACTGGTAGCCCCCATAGCAGAGAGGCAATGGAAGTGGTGTCATCAGGGGGGAGCCAGGTCTCGGTCAAGGCAAGGAGGTGTAGGGCCTTAGAGCTAAAAAGATCGTGAATAAAAGTGTTTTTTTTAATAACTGACCATGCGTTCCATAGGGTGCATGAAAACGGGAGAGTGGAGGGGGGAAGGAGAGGGATCTGGATAAGGTTAGATACGTTATGTGTGGATTTCTTAGCAGAGTAGTGTGGGGGTCTATTTCTAGGGTAATACCGAGATTTAGAGGGAGCATGGTGAGGGTGGGTATGTCTGGGTGAATGTGCTCTCCAAGAAGGACATGAGGGAGGGGAAAAGAGGGGTAAATGGAATGAGGTAGGTTGTAGGGTTAAATTGATGGGGGTCTATTTCTAGGTTAATACCAAGATTTAGAGGGAGCAGGATGAGGGTGGGTATGTCTGGGTGAATAGGTTTTCCAAGAGGGACATATTATTGCACAATCCCTCTGATCCCACATGTCAGCAAGATTCTACTGAAGATTATTCAATAGAGACTACAACCATACCTGGAACAAGAACTACCTGAAGTGCAAGCAGGGTTCAGGAAAGGGCGACGAATGAGAGACATCATCGCAGATGTGAGATGGATCCTCAAAAGACTAAAGAATACCAAAAGGATATCTATTTGTGCTTTATTAACTACAGCAAGGCTTTTGACTGTGCAAACCACGAGAAACTGGGCCACATTAAGAAGCATGGGTATAACAGAACACCTGATCGTTCTCTTGCACAATCTTTACATCGATCGAGAAGCAATAGTTTGAATGGAACAAGGAGAAACAAAATGGTTTAAAATCAGCAAAGGTGTACGACAAGGGTGCATACTTTCCATCTACCTGTTTAATTTATATGCAGAACAATTAATCAGAGAAGTAGGATTATATGAAGACAACAGAGGTGTGAAGATTGGTGGAAGAATCATCAACAACCTTCGCTATGCTGATGATACCACATTACTGGCTGAAAGTGACGATCTCAAATATTTGCTTCTCAAGAACGAGGAAGATAGTCTTAAAATGGGCCTGCACCTTAATGCACCAAGGTGTTGGAACAATCTCCCTTCTAACATAAGAGCAATCAGAGAGCTCAAGCAGTTTAGAAAAGCCATTAAACACTACTTGTTCATCTTGTACTTTACACAGCATGAGGATTCACTTCTTTACCCACACACTCACCCAGTTATGTCACTTGATAACACATGTTTACCTAACTGCAACTCGACTGCTGATCACTATGATAATACAATACATTAACGCTTCATCACCATGTTGAATACAAACATGCTGTAACCTAACTCTGACGGTAAAACATGTTATATGTATGAATATAGTTTCCCCAGTTAACCCAAGTTTAAAAATCCTGTTTTATGTATGCGTAGGACGAATGTTGTCCAAATATTCTGTTCATTGTAAACCGCACTGATGAGAAATAGCGCGGTATATAAGAAATGTAAAATAAATAAAAATAAAATAATGTAAAGAAGACAAAGATCATGGCAATTGGCAAAATCAATAAGTTCATTGTTGATGGAGAAGAAATTGAAATCATGGACAACCTTAACCTACTTGGATCAACTATCAATAAAGAAGCAACAAGCAGTCAAGAAATCCGAAGATGCATTGTTCGTGGCAGAATGGCTATGAAGGACCTAGACAAGATTCTCAAGAGCAGAGATGTCTCTCTCCATACAAAGACTCAACTCGTTCAAGCCAAGGTTTTTTCAATAACATCATATGGATGTGAAAGTTGGACAGTGAAAAAATAGACAGGAAGAAAATTGATGTCTTTGAATTAAGATGCTGGCAGCGAATACTGTGTATACCATGGACTGCCCGAAGAACAAACCAGTCAATACTAGAGGAGATCAAACCTAAGCTTTCATTAGAAGCTCAGATGATAAGACTTTGAGTTTCATACTTTGGGCACATCATGTAAAGAGAGAGATCATTAGAGAAAGACATCATGCTTGACAAGGTAGAAGGTCAACGCAAAAGAGGAAGGCCAGCAATGAGATGGATTGATATAATAACAGCAGCTATGGGAGTCAGTCTGTCAACAATGAGCCATCTGACTGAAGACCGAGCACAATTTAGGATAACTATTCAGAGGGTTGCCATGAGTCGACACCGACTCGGTGGCACTTAACAACAACATGCGACATCCAATATCCCCATGCATAGAAATAAAGATGCATGGGAATATGGGAATCATGACAGCTGCCTGGGAACTTTGAGACCATGTTCAAGATCTTCATGTGAGTGTCGCACACCACTTGAATATTTACAGGATTATTCTGAGCCCCGCTATTCGTGCCCTTGCATGCCCCTGACTAACTTCCCTGCCAGTTGTGAAGGGAAGTTAGACGGGGGCAGGAAAGGAGCAGTCTGGGGGTGGAGTCTGGGCGGGCAGTGGGTGGTCACCGGCCCTGGATGTACAGGGTCGATTCTAATGTCAGCCCTATATGTCCAGGGCCAGCAAAATGTCCGTGGAAGTTATTCCACCTCCGAATAACTTCCATGGACACTTTTTTTTTTTGATGGCCCGGGGTGCAGATGGGCAGGGAGGGCAAAGGTTTATTCCCCGCAGTCCGATCCTGGCCTTAGGAAGCAAGATCAGGGGTTAGGCTGCGGAGAATAAACCCTTTTTGCTGGCAGCCGTCATCGCGACTTTTAAATGGAGCCATGGTTCCATGGCAACATGATGCCATGGCACTGTGGCTCCATTTAAAAGCCCTGATTGAGTTAGCTGTGGTCAATCCTGCATGTGCAGGCCAGTCAGAATCGTAGTCCCGGCCTGCATGTGCAGGACTGTTTGTGATTCTAGTCCCATGGGGGACTACATGCCCGCAGGATCAGAATCGCTATCCCCTCTGTGTGTCCGGTTCAGATCCGATGCACAGAGGGAATCTATGTCCAGGATAGAATTGGGCCCTAATGGAGTAGAAGTGTTTCCTGTTCTGGAATGCCATTTTTCTATCTGAGGGGGGTGTTAGAGCTACATGGATGCAGTCTATTGCTCTCTTCACATTCGGCATTCCAGCAATATTAAAAAAACCTGCTATTCTGCCCATTACTCTGGGTAACAGATATGATCTCGGATCTGATTTTTCAAGGCCTACAACACCTGCTTAAAATGCCTGGAAAATGATGACTGGTCCATTCCACAGGCCACTCTGGCAACATTTTGGAATGATCCCATGCCCAAAAAATGTAACATAGAGAATAACTTCACCAGCCCTGGTATGGCATTCCCATGAGCAGTGACTAGATCTATATCATCTTTAATTTCCTCATACAAGAACAAAATGGCTCGTGTGCACAAACGGTAGTTACACACAACATGCTTCTCAAGGACAGTGCTGTCCTTGTTCAGAATAGGCACAGTCTATAGCCCCTCCTCTCTCATGCCTTCTTCCCCTCTGTTGTTCTCCCCATTTCTTTGGCAGCTCTTGCAAGAAGCAAAGACACTAAAGAATAAGACAATTTCCAAAAATCCTCAAAAACAGCAGTAAATAATTCAGTCACCAAAGAACAACTGCTATATTGTATCAATGTGTTGATTAAAGCAACTGTACATATATATTTTAACCAATCAATGTAGAAAAAACGGATGACCTCAGCGTTTCTCTCACAAGGCTTGTCATCTGACCTATATCTTAAATCAAAGCCCCGAAGTTGACATCAACAGTCAAAACCATTTCTCAATGAACAGTTTATTTAAAAATAAAAAAAATGATGACTTATCTGTCCAAATGTCGCCATACACATCAGATATTGTTATTTGCAATACCTAGACTCTGGCAGCATTTCACTGTGTTACTGCTTCAGAAGGCAAGAAATCAAAAGGGACACTATGAAAGAATGGGCATTAAATTCAACAACCTGATCTTAAACAGTGGCTATCACTTCTAAATCCATATATAAATACCCTACAAACAACTACAAAAGAGGATTGAAAGTCCCATTTAAATCCTAAAGCCTAGCAGAGGTTTAGTGCTCCTCCACTCATGCACAAGTCTATATAAAACTATTCTTACTATTAACTCTTCCTCAATTCTATACTTGAAAAAAGGGTATAAACGACACGGACAAGGTCTGCTGGAGTCTGCCTCTCCTTCATACTTCACAAACACGCCATCTCAGGCGAAATTGCCAATGCCTTAACTCTCTAAAGTTTTAAATCTTCAAGCCCTAAAGGATAAGAAGCAGAGGACATTTGTTTTTGAACACTGAACTTTCACTTATACGTTGAAAGATAAATGCCAAAGATATTCACGCCGATGGTACTAGCACCCACAGTCTGAAACAATCTGTCTCTGCACACGCAAGAATTTTATGTCACCTCAGACCAGGCATAGAGATAATGGCGCTTTTGAACTTTAAGCCTGGTTATGTAATCCTCTACGCATTTCTCTGCATCAGGCGCAGATCTTATAAGCATTTTATTTTAATACCTGCAATTCATTTGCATATCATTTTAATATGCTTGACGTAGTGTGTGCATACTTTTTTCCCTTGTTTACGCGCATGTAAATCTCTTCTCTGCATATGGTATAGAGGTACTTGTGTGTATATGGTGTGTTTTCTGCGCACAAAGGCATACTAGTCTTTCTACATCGGCCTGTAAGTCAATGACTGGAAGTATTCATTTTCTGAGATCTTCTATTTTAAACCATGCAAAAAAGGAAAGGAACTGTTCTGTTTAGAAATGAAAGTTGGAGAATGGAGTGGGAAGAAATAACTGTTACAATTTCATTTTGATACTGTAGGTACAGTAACAGGAAGGATAGATTTGTTCCTGTGGCTTTCAAACAAACTACTTGTGTATGAGTCAGATCAGGCTTTTAGCTGCTACGGTTGAATGAGCAAAGCTCAGTTTATCGAGGCTATGGCTCATAAGTTTGCAGACAAAATGGGCCCAACTGCTACTACTTGGCTAAGTGGAGATATTGCTACAGATCCTCTGAGATTTCAGAAACCCCTGCAGTCTGACTCTTTTGCATTGTTATTGTATATCGGAATTGTAAAAATGTTTGGTGAAAAATGCCTTATGATAAGGGTGTCAAACTCATATCATTGATGGACCAGATTTGTTAGTACTGTGCATGAAGCAGAGCAGAATCATCATTGGCATGTATGGATCCAAACTAAAGTGGAGTTTCTGGCAAATAGCTCAACATAAAGAACTCTTTCAGAGCTTTCCAGTGAGCCCATATTTCATTAAAACGACCACCCCACCACCTGAGCTATTGTGATTTTATGTATTTAAACATTTACAGTATAACCAGCCTATCCCGCATTCTGTGTGGCTCAATTTTAACATCTGAAATATTATCCATAAAAGGTACCACAATCAGGCCACAAAGAAATAAAAACACAATCAAAATCATAACATTTGACATTCACAGCCATCTCCATCCATCAATAACACAATACAAACACACAATAAGCCACAGTACAAGGTGCTTGACAAAATACATGGTCACAGAGTCTGGGCGGGCAGTGGGCAGTCGCCGGCCCTGGACATAGAGGGCCGATTCTAATGTCGGCCCTGTACATCCAGGGCTGGTGACTTGTGTGGGGAAGTTATTCCTCCGACGAGGTGGGATAACTTCCCTGGATACATTTTTTCTTGTGTCCAGGGCACGGATAGGGTGGGGGAGCCAGAGAACATTCCCTGCAGCCCGACTCTGGCCTTAGAAGGCCAGATCGTGGGTCAGGCTGAAGGGAATAAGCTTTTTTTTCTGGCAGCGAACATTTCAGCTCTTCAATGGAGCCACAGTGCCATAGTAACATGACACCATGGCACTGCAGCTCCATTGAAAAGCCTTGACTGAGTTAGCCAGGAAGGTCCCGTACATGCAGGCCTGGCTGAATCACAGTCCCGGCCTGCATATACAGGACTGATTGTGATTCTGATCCCATGGGGCTCAGACCGGGCGAACAGAGGTGATCAATATCCAGGACAGAATGAGCCTGGTTCTAAATTGCTCATCACAATTGAACTAAGTCCTACCACCATAAGTCCGATAAGCTCATCCTCCTTTGCCAAATACCTCCAATATGCTTGGGTAAAGAACAGGCTTATCCCACCCAATATGGAGGCAAATACATGAAACACCAATAACCAGTTCTTGCCCTCCTCCTTACTCCTGAGCCAAAAGAAAAAAATTGGCAATATATCTTCCACGCAACACTTTCACCAGTAACTTTCGTGAAATGTAACAATCCAAAGGAGCAATTGTACTGAATGTGTGCCCACTCCTAGCCAACCATGACTCGCCACAAGAGCCACCTGCTCCTGCAGAACCAGACCCAAGCAAACCAGAAGAGCATGTGGAGCATGTGGAGTGGAGGAGTGGCCTAGTGGTTGGGGCAAGGTACTTCAGGCTGGAAGGTCGGGGGTTCAAATCCCACTAGAGGACAGCAACCTTGGGCCGGAAGGACTGGGGTTTCTAGTCCCACAGGTGCTCCTTGTGGTCTTGGGCAAGCCACTTAACCCTCCATAGCCCATGTTCCCTGTAAAATAGTTCTCTGTGTGCTGTGCTTTCCTGTCTAATCAATGTGTTTATACCTCAAAAATTTCCTGTCATGATTTGACAATTTCCAATCTGTAATCAAACCACTGCTGATCGCTGGAAGTAGCGGTATACAAATGTATACTAAATAAATAAATAAACCTCCCACCTCACCATCTGACTCCAAGTTGACTGATTAGGAAAAATCAGAAGAATCCCAAAAATCAGAACTATCCCACACTTGCAATTCAGACCCATCACCCAACTGGCTTAAGCGCTTCTCCCTATGCATATGACTTTCCACCTGCAGCAAATTAAAAAAAAATATCCTATCCCATAAAGAACGCAAAAGGGTCTTATCTCCTTTACCAGTCTGCTCATGATGGCTATCAGCAGGGATCGCAGCAGGATACAGACCTGAACTCCCTGACACAGGCTGCAGCTAGCATAGCCTTTTCATACTGGAATACAGCTGACTGCTGCAACCTGGCCACTGGTCATCATCACTGGTCACACAATCAGTCGATGCCTCTATCTCCAGATACTGGCTCGCCAAATGTCCCAACGGAACCTGAACATGAGCCTTACCTGCACCCCCACCCATACCCTGACCACCTCCACAGGTCCCACTATCACCCCTAGCCACCATTTTGTGGAACTCCGCCTTCAATCCCGCAAGCTAAACCCTCCTCGATCAAGCAGGCAGGGCGCTTCGACAGCCACTTAGAAAGACCCCCCTTACCTGCTGAAGAAGGGCTTTATCTCACTTAGCCTTATGAAAGAAAACTCCAGAGAAAATAGAAAATAACAAGTAAAACCCCCCACCTACAAACAAAGGAGATTCAACTCCTACCACATCCCCTCCCCCCGAGAAGACCAACCAACCACCCAACCCCCCCAGCAGGCACCAAGTAGCAGACTTGGAAACATAAGACAGACAGAGAGGTACATAGACGAGACCTACAGGGATATAGTCCTGAAGTCCCACCTCCAGTCTGGCAGCATCCCTGTTGCCAGGGAGGAGAGAGGTCACGTGACAGGAGAGCATCACCCTGGTGTGGCAGGAAGTGATCCTGTAACTAGGACATGTCCTCCAGGTGATGTAAACCCCTCTTGCACCGAGGAGATTTCTCCAGGGCCAAATGCCCATGAGGGAAGGGTTAGGACAGCAGTTATAGTTGGTGATTCGATCATTAGGCATGTAGATAGCTGGGTGACTGGTGGATGTGAGGATCGCCTGGTAACATGCCTGCCTGGTGCGAAGGTAGCAGACCTCACACGCCACCTAGATAAGGTCTTAGATAGTGCTGGGGAGGAGTCTGCTGTCTTGGTACATGTCGGAACCAATGACATAGGAAAATGTGGTAGGGAGGTTCTGGAAGCTAAATTTAGGCTTTTAGGTAGGAAGTTGAAATCCAGAACTTCCAGGGTAGCGTTCTCCGAAATGCTTCCCGTTCCACGCGCAGGACCCAAAAGGCAGGCAGAGCTCCGGAGTCTCAATGCGTGGATGAGACAATGGTGCAGAGATGAGGGGATCGGATTTGTTAGGAACTGGGGAACATTCTGGGGAAAGGAGGGGCTCTTCCGAAGGGATGGGCTTCACCTTAACCGGGATGGAACCAGGCTGCTGGCATTAACCTTTAAAAATGAGATAGAGCAGCTTTTAAACTAGATAATAGGGGAAAGCCGACAGTCGCCCAAGAGCGCATGGTTCGGAAGAATGTATCCTTGAAGGATACTACAAAAAGCAGAGAGGTTCCAAAAAAGAGTAAAGTAGCCCAAATGCCCTCGAGTATGGAGCAGACAGAACTTAAAGATCCCAAATTACCCATGTCTACCAATAGCCAAATTAATATGAATAAAATACAGTCTCTAAAATGCTTGTATGCAAATGCTAGAAGTCTACAAAACAAGATGGGAGAGTTAGAATATATAGCACTAAATGAAAGGTTAGATATGATTGGAATATCAGAGACATGGTGGAAGGAGGACAACCAGTGGGACACTGTGATACCTGGGTACAAACTATATCGTAATGATAGAGCTGACCAAATTGGTGGAGGGGTTGCGCTCTATGTTAGAGAGGGCATTGAGCCAGAAAGGATTAAAGTTTTGCAAGAAACAAAATTTGCTGTAGAATCTCTATGGATTGAAATTCCATGTAAAAAGGGGAAGGCGATGGCAGTGGGGGTGTACTATCGTCCGCCTGGCCAGAATGAACAAATGGATGATGAAATGCTCAAAGAAATCAAGGAAGCTAGCAAAAGTTACAGTGCAGTAATAATAATGGGTGATTTCAATTACCCCGGCATCGACTGGGTCAGTGTCACAACAGGACATGCTAGGGAGATAAAGTTCCTAGATGAAATAAATGACTGCTTCTTGGAGCAGCTGGTTCGTGAACCAACCAGAGGGGAAGCAATATTAGACCTAGTCCTTAGTGGAACACCAGATGTAGTGCAAGAGATAAGGGTGTTGGGGCCTCTTGGCAATAGTGATCATAGCATGATCACCTTTGATTTAATTAGTGGAGGAGGGATAGTAAGGAAATCCACAGTACTACCCTTTAACTTTCGAAAGGGAGACTATGATAAAATGAGGAAAACAGTTAAGAAAAAACTAAAAGGAGCAGTTGCAAAGGTTAAAGACGTACATCAAGCTTGGGTGTTGTTGATAAATACTATCTTGGAAGCCCAGACCAGCTGTATTCCACGCTTTAAGAAAAGTGGAAGGAAGTCCAAAAAACTGCCAGCATGGTTTAAAGGTGAGGTCAGAGAGGCTGTTGTTGCCAAAAAAGCATCTTTCAGGAAATGGAAAAAAGAGCCAAATGATGAAACCTGGAAACAGCACAAGCACTGGCAAGTCAAATGCAAGGCATTGATAAGGCAGGCAAAGAGAGAATTTGAGAAGAAGCTTGCTGCGGAAGCAAAAAACGCGAAATAAAGACCTTTTCAAGTACATTCGTAGCAAAAAACCTGTGAGAGAGTCAGTTGGTCCATTAGATGATAAAGGGGTTAAAGGAGCACTAAGAGGCGACAAGGCGATAGTGGAGAGACTGAATGAATTCTTTGCTTCGGTCTTTACTGAGGAAGATGTAGGGATGTTACCCATGACTGAAGTGGTATTTAAAGGTGTGGAAGAATTGAAGGAAATATCGATACATCGGGAAGATGTCTTACAACTATTAGATAAACTGAAGAGTAGCAAATCACCTGGGCCGGATGGTATACATCCAAGGGTGTTGAAAGAACTGAAATTTGAGATTGCAGACCTGCTATCAGTAATCTGTGAACTATCATTAAAATCATCTCTAATACCTGAGGATTGGAGGATCGCCAATGTAACACCAATTTTTAAAAAGGGTTCGAGGGGTGATCCGGGAAACTACAGACCAGTGAGCCTGACATCAGTACCGGGAAAAATGGTAGAAACCATCATAAAGAATAAAATTACTCAGCATGTAGATAGTCACGACCTAATGGGAGACAGCCAACATGGCTTTAGACAAGGAAGATCTTGTCTTACTAATCTGTTATGTTTTTTGAAGGAGTGAATAAACAGGTGGACAAAGGTGAGTCGGTTGATATTGTGTATCTGGACTTTCAGAAAGCCTTTGACAAAGTCCCTCATGAGAGACTTTTGGCAAAACTAAAGAGTCATGGGATAGGAGGCAGTGTACTACTGTGGATCAGGAACTGGTTAAAAGATAGAAAGCAGAGGGTAGGGCTAAATGGCCAATTTTCCCAATGGAGAAAGGTGAATAGTGGTGTACCCCAGGGATCTGTGCTGGGTCCGCTGCTTTTTGACATATTCATAAATGACCTGGAAAGTGGAATAACAAGTGAGGTTATCAAATTTGCAGATGACACAAAAGTATTTAAAGTTGTTAAAACCCAGGAGGATTGTGGAAAATTGCAAGAGGATCTTGATAAATTGGAAGACTGGGCATCAAAATGGCAGATGAAATTTAATGTGGAGAAGTGCAAGGTTATGCACCTAGGGAAGAACAACCCAAACTATGGTTACACGATGCAAGGTTCCACATTAGGAACCACCACCCAGGAAAAAGATTTAGGCGTCATTGTGGATACCTTGTTAAAACCCTCGGCCCAGTGTGCAGCTGCGGCCAAGAAAGCAAATAGAATGCTAGGTATGATAAGGAAAGGAATGGAAAATAAAACAAAAGATATTATAATGCCTCTATATCGTTCCATGGTGAGACCGCACCTTGAATATTGTGTGCAATTCTGGTCGCCGTATCTTAAAAAGGATATAGCGAATTTAGAAAAGGTTCAGAGAAGAGCCACCAAAATGGTAAAGGGGATGGAAGGCTACTCCTATGAAGAAAGGCTAAAAAGGTTGGGGCTCTTTAGCCTGGAGAAGAGACGGCTGAGGGGAGATATGATAGAAGTCTATAAATTAATGAACGGAGTGGAACGGGTAAACGTAGATCGATTGTTTACTTTATCAGAATATGGAAAGACTAGGGGACATGCAATGAAGCTACAGGGTAAACTATTTAAGACTAATAAAAGAAAATATTTTTTCACTCAACGTGTAATCAAACTCTGGAATTTGTTACCGGAGGATGTAGTAAAGGCTGTTAGTGTAGCTGGGTTTAAAAAAGGTTTGGACAAGTTCCTGGAGGAAAGGTCCATAAACCATTATTAAGAAGGGACCCAGGATATCAATGCTTGAACCAGTACAAGCATTGTGGAACCTGTGTCCCTTGGGGAAACTGCTAGGTACGTATGACCTATATTGGCCACTGTTGGAAACAGAATGCTGGGCTTGATGGACCTTGGTCTGACCCAGTATGGCATATCTTATGATCTTATGATCTTATAAAAACGCACACCCCACAATCCCAGAAAACCTCAAACCCAAAATATCCACACACACCAACACAAAAACCAACCCCTCAACAGCTCAGACACTAGCACTCCACAGCCAGCAAAATACCGACGGCACAGCTTCCTCATACAAAAAGAAAAAAATCTCAGTGCAAGCCCCATGCAACATCAAACCCTCCCCCACCAAAGCAAACACACAAACACCCAAATGAAGTCAAAACCAAAGGCCCCCAGCACACCCTCCTGCCCAAAATACATGCCAACCCCCCCAAACAAAACAAACCCCAACTGGGAACCCCACCAACAAAACCAGCAACCAGACAAAGTGCCCCAAGCCTCTCTCCCACAAACCTCAAGCAAGAAACCGCCCCCCCCCCCCCAACCAACCCACCCACCCAGAAGAGACAGCCAGCCAGCAGAACGGAAACAGCCGCAGTACATCGTCTTCCCTGACTGCAGCCGGAAATGACTGTGAAGCCCGGAGCCCACCAAAACACAAACTAAGGTGAGCTTGCACTGCACAACACAGCTTCTGTGGACTCTTCCTCCCCTCCAAGAAGAAAACCAAATGAGCCTCAACACGACCCTTCCCCAACTCCTCGAGTGAATGGCCGGAGGGGGCTCAGCAATGTTAATGGACTCAGTCCTGATTCACTCAGGGAGGGGGAGCTGGGGCTCATTAATAAAAGGTTTTCTTTAATAAATGTTGCCTTAAGCCTAAATACTTGCAAATCCAATTCCAAATGCCAATGGCGGGATAAAGAACTCCAATGTGTTAGTTCAGCCATAGAAAAAGTAGGTATATGCACAAATCCTCTACAGGACAGTTTAACAGAAGAAACATCCACCAAAGTTTGCTGAAAAGAACGTAGGTTCTGAGCAGGTAGGTTCAAACACGGATGAGAACAAAGAACCTCTGAGGTTATGCCATTCAGGGCCTTGAAAATGAACGAATGTAACTTTAATATAACTTATTGGACATCAGGCAACCAGTGGAAAGCCACTAATGTCAGGGAAATTTGTTAAAATTTGATATTTCCTGATAAAATGTAGTCCCCCACATTTTGAGCTATTTGAAGCACTCTAACAACAGTCACAGGAAGGCCACCATATAAAGAATTATAATAATCTAACATCGGCAGCACGAATGAAGGATGTTCAGGTTCCAGTTATGGCTGAAGCCCCTGTAAAAGCTGCAATTTATAGAAAGCTGAGGCAATCATTTTGTTCACCTGAGCATGTGAGTCAAGGTGAGAGTCCAGTAAAACTCCAAGATAGCATACCTTATTTTATCCCATGGGATCTTAAAAGAACTAAGCTCAAAAATTTGATTGGTTAAAGAAATAGTCCCTCTTGGGACAAACAATGCCAATGACTTTGCCAAATTAGCAAATTACTATCAGTTAACCAAACAAAAATAGCAATCAGACTATTAGAAAATTGAGACATGACAGAGAATGAAAAATCATGGATAGATTAAAAACAACATAATGTGGCCTGCATAAAGCCTACAACCTACCTTCAGATCAGTAAGAATGATTTTGTAGTAAGAGTTTAGGCAGCACTAGGGCTGAGCACACTTTAAAAGAAAGAATTCCTGTGAGTTGAGTGACAGCAAGAAGGTAGAGCTTCCTTATTATCCAATGGAACTCTGAAGCGTGGGACTCTGACAGCAGGATGGGTGGAATCAGCTCCCTTAAATAGGAAGCCCAGACTGCAGAAATTCAACTGGAGACAGGAAACCTAAGAGGAAGCATCTCAAGCCACAGCTAATCTGAGTAAAGAGCCAGAACAATGCTGGTCTCAGGGAATCTGGAAGTCTGTGTCTGGAGTGAGAACCTGGAGCTGCTTGTGAAATTTGTTTGAAATATCAAGATAATCATTGAGAACTTGAGCAATTCTGGATTATTTATTTATTTAACAGGTTTCTATACTGTTTTATTATTTTAGTCAAAGCAGTTTACATTGTAACTTGAACTTGGTAATGTACTGTGATAAGGAAGCTTGTAGTGAGCCTATGGAAATAGGAGAAACTAATGATTTTGCTTTTAAGAAAAGTGACATCCCTGCAGTGCACAGGTTTCAGCGTTGGCATAAAGAAAGCAAACAGAGAGAAACTGAACCTAGGCTGCCACACCCAAGCTCTGCTGACGTACTTGCAGGCTTGGAAGATAATTGCAAGCATTTGTCCAGGGAGGGAGAGACACTGCCCGGGAAGCAGGGATATAAACCTTGGCTAGAGAGAAAGCAGAGGAGAAGCAAGCCTGGGTGGAGAGAGCCTGGGAGAGGAGAGCCTGGTGGAGGAGAGCCTGGAGGGAGAGAGCACGGAAGGAGAGAGCAGAGAAGGCTTCAAACCCCAGTTCCAGATCAGAAGGTTGAGAGAGTTCAGAGTTGGGAGCCCAGGACTCAGCACAGAAGTCAAAGGAGCCAAGCCTGGAACAGGGAGCCGTGGCAGAGCTCCAGGAAGGAACTCAGGGAAGTGAACCAGGGACTGTTTCCCAGAAGCTGGAGGGAGACTGGTGAGCACAGCCAGGGAGAAGTGTCCTCAGCTTCAGGTACAATTTATCCTTACCGGGTAGAGCTGTGCTCAAGAGAGACACAGGGATCCTCAGAGAGAATATACCCTGGGACATACGTTAAAAGCTCAGAGCAGGGCACTGCATAACCGGAGCCAGAGGAAATGCAGGTTGAGCCTATTGAGCAGGATTTATTGCCGCCAGAAGTACTCATAAGATCATAAGATATGCCATACTGGGTCAGACCAAGATCCATCAAGCCCAGTATCCTGTTTCCAACAGTGGCCAATCTAGGTCGTACTTACCTAGCAGTTTCCCCAAAAGACACAGGTTCCGCAATGCTTGTACTGGATCAAGCATTGATATCCTGGGTCCCTTCTTAATAATGGTTTATGGACCTTTCCTCCAAGAACTTGTCCAAACCTTTTTTAAACCCAGCAACACTAACAGCCTTTACTACATCCTCTGGTAACAAATTCCAGAGTTTGATTACATGTTGAGTGAAAAAATATTTTCTTTTATTAGTCTTAAATAGTTTACCCTGTAGCTTCATTGCATGTCCCCTAGTCTTTCTATATTCTGATAACGTAAAAAATCAATCTACGTTTACCCATTCCACTCCGTTCATTAATTTATAGACGTCTATCATATCTCCCCTCAGCCGTCTCCTTTCCAGGTTAAAGAGCCCCAACCTTTTTAGCCTTTCTTCATAGGAATATCCTTCCATCTCCTTTACCATTTTGGTGGCTCTTCTCTGAACCTTTTCTAATAACGCTATATCCTTTTTAAGATATGGCGACCAGAATTGCACACAATATTCAAGATGCGGTCGCAACATGGAACGATACAGAGGCATTATAATGTCTTTTGTTTTATTTTCCATTCCTTTCCTTATGATACCTAGCATTCTATTTGCTCTCTTGGCTGCCACTGCACACTGGGCCGAGGGTTTTAACATGTTATCCATAATGACGCCTAAATCCTTTTCCTGGGTGGTGGTTCCTAATGTGGAACCTTGCATTGTGTAACCATAGTTTGGGTTGTTCTTCCCTAGGTGCATAACTTTGCACTTGTCCACATTAAATTTCATCTGCCATTTTGATGCCCTGTCTTCCAATTTATTAAGATCCTCTTTCAATTTTCCACAATCCTCTTGGGTTTTAACAACTTTAAATAGTTTTGTGTCATCTGCAAATTTGATAACCTCACTCGTTATTCCACTTTCCAGGTCATTTATGAATATGTCAAAAAGCAGCGGACCCAGCACAAATCCCTGGGGTACACAACTATTCACCTTTCTCCATTGGGAAAAGTGGCCATTTAGCCCAACCCTCTGCTTTCTATCTTTTAACCAGTTCCTGATCCACAGTAGTACACTGCCTCCTATCCCATGACTCTTTAGTTTTTCCAAACGTCTCTGATGAGGGACCTTGTCAAAGGCTTTCTGAAAAAACATATTTAACACCCTGTGATATTACCAAACATCGACACGGAAGCCTGAGGAAAAAGAACCCCCCACCTGGGCCACGCCTGTCTTATACAAAAGAAACTGTTTTCTCCGCTTCTGAGTTTCTTTGGGCAAATCAGGAAACATAGAAATAGTTAAACTCAAAAAAGTATCTAAACGCTTTTTAAATAACAACTTCAATAGCCAATCCTTGTCAGAGATTATAGCACATTGTACTAATAAAGTAGAGGCAATACATGTTTCCCCCCCCATCATCAGAAATCATACCAGAAATATCCAGAGTTTCAAAATTAACTTGTGATACAGCCACTGGATACTCAGCATTCTTTTTAGCAGAAGGCAAATAGTACACTTTAGCCAAAGGAGGAATCATTCCTTCTGGGATTTTCAAAATTTCCAACATGTATCTTCGGAACATGTCTACTGCTGTAACACCCGATGATCGAGGAAAATTTAGGACCCGAAGATTTGCAGCCCTGGAAGCGTTCTCCAACGCTTCCAGTTTATATTTAAGTGTCCCATTTTCTTTCATCAAAGCCGAAGAGATATCAGAGATATTATCCAGCTGAGACCCAAGATTATCTATCCGATTCTTCAACTGTTCATTCGAAGCTAATACAATATCAATATTGTCAGCATTCTTCTGGATAGAACCTTGGTCTGTGAGATAATCGCTGACGTTGAAGAGGCAATAGCGTCCCAAATAGACTCCAAAGTAAAAACTTTGGGTCGAAGCAGGAAAGAAATCTCCAACAGAGAAGGCGTTGAAACAAGCAAAGAGGACCCTTCCCCCTCCATATAAAGTATCGGCTGAGTATCCGCCGCACTAATCTCACCCAATGCCTCCCCAGGTCTATCGGGGGTCGGAAGAACCACACAATCAGCAGACACCCTCCCCGCACTCGGGGCCCACACCTCGGAGGACGCCGAGGCTGTCGAAACTGAAATAGGGTCCAAAGCACCTGGGCGTAGCGGCGGTGTTAAATATGTTTTTTCAGATCCAAATGATTTAAATACCTTTATTAACGCTAGACTTCCATCCACTGTATCGTCTGTTTAATGATGCTATCTGTATATTCTCTGTAAATGGTAATTCCCTGGGTCCTCCGCAGGTTTTGGGTTTTCTTAATTAATTAATTGCCTAATGGGCTTCCAAGTGCCTCTGGTGGAAGCTTTTTTTTTTTTTTTGGTCTCTCCCCCCTAATATGTGGACTATTTGGGGTAATGTTGTATTATTATCTAGTATTGTCTTGTTCACTTATGGATTTGCTCTGACATGTACCTCAATTTCTTGCAGGAAATTGTTTCATTTCTTGTTGTTTTTGTGAAATTCTACAAATAAATAATAAAAAAAAGGCTTTCTGAAAGTCCAGATACACTATATCAACTGACTCACTTTTGTCCACCTGTTTATTCACACTTTCAAAAAAACATAACAGATTAGTACGACAAGATCTTCCTTGTCTAAAGCCATGTTGGCTGTCTCCCATTAGACCATGACTAACTACATGCTGAGTAATTTTATTCTTTATGATGGTTTCTACCATTTTTCCTGGTACTGACGTGAGGCTCACCGGTCTGTAGTTTCCCGGATCACCCCTGGAACCCTTTTTAAAAATTGGTGTTACATTGGCAATCCTCCAATCTTCAGGTATTAGAGATGATTTTAATGATAGTTCACAGATTACTAATAGCAGGTCTGCAATCTCATATTTCAGTTCTTTCAACACCCTTGGATGTATACCATCTGGCCCAGGTGATTTGCTACTCTTCAGTTGATCTAATAGTTGTAATACATCTTCCCGATGTATCGATATTTCCTTCAATTCTTCCACACCTTTAAATACCACTTCAGTCATGGGTAACATCCCTACGTCTTCCTCAGTAAAGACCGAAGCAAAGAATTCATTCAGTATCTCCACTAACGCCTTGTCGCCTCTTAGTGCCCCTTTAACTCCTCTATCATCTAATGGACCAACTGAGTCTCTCACAGGTTTTTTGCTACAAATGTACTTGAAAAAATCTTTATTTCGCGTTTTTGCTTCTGCAGCAAGCTTCTTCTTAAATTCTCCCTTTGCCTGCTTTATCAATGCTTTGCATTTGACCTGCCAGTGCTTGTGCTGTTTCCAGGTTTCGTCGTTTGGCTCTTTTTTCCATTTCCTGAAAGATGCTTTTTTGGCAACAACATCCTCTCTGACCTCACCTTTAATCCATGCTGGCAGTTTTTTGGACTTCCTTCCACTTTTCTTAAAGTGTGGAATACAGCTGGTCTGGGCTTCCAAGATAGTATTTTTCAACAATACCCAAGCTTGATGTAAGTCTTTAACCTTGGCAACTGCTCCTTTTAGTTTTTTCTTAACTATTTTCCTCATTTTATCATAGTCTCCCTTTCGAAAGTTAAAAGGTAGTACTGTGGATTTCCTTACTATCCCTCCTACACTAATTAAATCAAAGGCGATCATGCTATGATCACTACTGCCAAGTGGCCGCAACACCCTTATCTCTTGCACTAGATCTGGTGTTCCACTAAGGACTAGGTTTAATATGGCTTCCCCTCTGGTCGGTTCATGAACCAGCTGCTCCAAGAAGCAGTCATTTATGTCATCTAGGAACTTTATCTCCCTAGCATGTCCTGCCGTGACACTGACCCAATCGATACCGGGGTAATTGACATCACCCATTATTATTACTGTGCTGTAACTTTTGTTAGCTTCATTGATTTCTTTGAGCATTTCATCATCCATTTATTCATTCTGTCCAGGTGGTCGATAGTACACCCCCACTGCCATCGCCTTCCCCTTTTTACATGGAATTTCAATCCATAGAGATTCTACAGCAAATTTTGTTTCCTGCAAAACTTTAATCCTTTCTGACTCAATGCCCTCTCTATCATAGAGCGCAACCCCTACACCAATTTGATCAGCTCTAGCATTATGATATAGTTTGTACCCAGGTATCACAGTGTCCCACTGGTTGTCCTCCTTCCACCATGTCTCTAATATTCCAATCATATCTAACCTCTCATTTAGTGCTATATATTCTATCTCTCCCATCTTATTTTTTAGACTTCTAGCATTTGCATACAAGTATTTTAGAGACTGTATTTTATTCATATTAATTTTGCTATTGGTAGACATGGGTAATTTGGGATCTTCAAGCTCTGTCTGCTCCATACTCGAGGGCATTTGGGCTACTTTACTCTTTTTTGGAACCCCTCTGATTTTGGTAGTATCCTTCAAGGATACATTCTTCCGAACCATCCGCTCTTGGACGACTGCCGGCTTTCCCCTATTATCTAGTTTAAAAGCTGCTCTATCTCCTTTTTAAAGGTTAATGCCAGCAGCCTGGTTCCATCCCGGTTAAGGTGAAGCACATCCCTTCGGAACAACCCCTCCTTTCCCCAGAATGATCCCCAGTTCCTAACAAATCCAAACCCCTCATCTCTTCATCATTGTCTCATCCACGCATTGAGACTCTGGAGCTCTGCCTGCCTTTTGGGTCCTGCACGTGGAATGGGAAGCATTTCAGAGAATGCTACCCTGAAAGTTCTGGATTTCAACTTCCTACCTTAAAGCCTAAATTTAGCCTCCAGTACCTCCCTACCACATTTTCCTATGTCATTGGTACCGACATGTACCAAGACAGCAGACTCCTCCCCAGCACTATCTAAGACCTTATCTAGGTGGCGTGTGAGGTCCGCTGCCTTCGCACCAGCAGGCATGTTACCAGGCGATCCTCACGTCCACCAGCCACCCAACTATCTACATGTCTAATTATCGAATCACCAACTATAACGGCTGTCCTAAACCTTCTCTCATGGGCACATGGCTCTGGAGAAACTTCCTCGGTTCGAGAGGGTTTTACATCACCTGGAGGACAAGTCCTCGTTACAGGATCACTTCCTGCCACACCAGGGTGATTCTCTCCTGTCACGTGACCTCTCTCCTCCATGGCAACAGGGATGCTGCCAGACTGGAGGTGGGACTTCAGGACTATATCCCTGTAGGTCTCGTCTATGTACCTCTCTGTCTTTCTTATGTTTTCCAAGTCTGCTACTCTAGCCTCTATAGAACAGACTCGTTCCCTGAGAGCAAAGAGCTCCTTGCACCTAGTGCACATGTAAGATCTCTCACCAACTGGGAGAAAATCATACATGTGACACTCAATGCAAAAGACTGGAAAGCCCCCATCTCACTGCTGGACTGCTGTCTGCATCTTAGTTTTAAGTTTTTGTTTAGATCTTTAAGTTCTTTACTTACTAAGAGTTGCTATGGATATTTATACCAATAAAACTGTACCTAATACGTTTAATATACCTTGTTCACCTGAAGCTTAATTAATCTCAGGTCCTTAGTGTGTGACTGATTTGATTAATGAGCTTCACCTGAGAGCAACTCCTGTCTTTTAAGATGTGTAAGTACCTATAAAGCTACGATTATCCCAGGGGTGGGTGGGTGTGGGGAGGGAGGGAGGGAAATAGCACCTATTAAAAGAGGGCTGCAGAAGACTTCCGGTGGCACATGAGCGAGTGAGGACGTGCTCTCTGCTCGCTCCGGGGCCGCCTCAGCTTTACTAAAATATTCTTTGCAATTGAAGCCTGCGGAGAGGGTGATCCTATACCCCAAACTACCCTGCGAACACTGAGGGACACGGTGGCAACGAAACTGCCGAAAAAGATGCCTCCACCGCTGCGGAAGGAGCGGGAGAAAACCACCCGAGCTGGGGCCATGCTGTCTGGAAGCGCTAACCCGACTTCGCCGGGAGCGGAGAGCGTCGACTCTGCCACGGAGGAACTTGCAAAAGAGGTCATAAAACTCTTGGACCCCAAACTTGACCGCATACTCTGTAAGTTGGACTCCATGGGCACAGCGCTGGCTGATTTGGGTCAAAGAGTGGAGGCGGTGGAGCAACGAGTCTCCACAATGGAAGATGCTGAGAACAGCAGGGCCGGGGAGCACGAGGCTCAGCGTGCACAGCTCGCAGCTTTACTGGAGAAGGTGGAGGACCTCGAGAATCGGTCCCGGAGGAATAACATAAGGATTGTGGGGATCCCTGAAACTACTACCGATGCTCTCCTGTTGCCTTTGGTGGAATCTTGGCTGCCCAAGACTCTGGGCCTAGATGCTTTAGTGGGCCAGTTGAGAGTGGAGCGCGTGCACAGATTGGGGCCGAAAGTCGACTCACGCCCGCGACCGCGGGTGGTGATAGCCCGCATATTGAATTTCCAGCACAAGATGCAACTTCTCCAGGCCTTTCGGCAGAAGCGTGAGATATCCTTTGAGAATCATAATCTCTTACTTTTTCAGGATTACTCTGCAGCCGTTGCAACTAAGAGAAAGGGCTTTGCGCCGCTCTGCTCTGAGCTCTTCCGGAGAAAAATGCGGTTTACGTTGGCGTTTCCAGCAACGTTGAGGATTTCCCACTCTGGTATGAATCATACCTTTACAATGGTCGGAGGAAGCGAAGTCTTTCTTGGACTCCTTGTGTGAAAGACCAACTGCATCGCCCGTGCGGGAGGACAGTACCTGAGATTCTCGACCGAGGTGCATTTTTCAGTGAGCCCGGAGGGGCCATCATCTTACCTGGACTCCTTGATTTGGTTTTCTTTGTAGATAACCCCACCCTACACTTTGTTCCGTACCCTGGGTGAGCAGGCTTGGAAAGGTTGGTGGTAGCATAATGTATCTGGGGGGGGGGGGATCTGTTCTGACCTGCTGTACTCTCTTGTACGGGTGGGGGATGGTAAGAGCTGGTAGGGGCTCGATGAGGGTATGTTGCAGGTTGTGGGGGTTGCTTTTTGTGTGAGGAGCGGCCGGCTGCCTGCAGAAGAGGGCCTTGTGTGTGCTACTTGACCAACGCAGGGGGGGCTGGGGCGGCCCTGTAGGGCCATACCCGAAGTCCGGCTCCGACTTTAGTGGTCGGGGGAGTGTTGTATAGTTGTATAGTTGGGGGTTGGGGGAGGGGAGGTAAGTAGGTAGAGGGCTAGTGGGTTTTCTTTTTGTGATGGGGTGGGGGATAGCAGTGGGGGGCGGGGGAGGGGGAGGGATAGGGGGAAGGGTTGCGGAGAGGGGACGAGGAGAGATGCAGCTGGGAGGGGGGGTGGGGGGGGTAGGGGTTGGGGGTAAGAGGCACTGGGTTTCTCTTTTGGGAACGATCCTAGGGGGCAGAGCTGGGTTTCCTAACTATTTGGACATTGGGGCAGCAGTGCCGATGAGCAAAGATCCCGGAGGTGAGGCTGGGCGCCTCTGGGAGCACCATAAGCGATCTTGCCAATGGGTATCATTTGTATTGACCCATGCCTGAGCTCAAGATAATATCTTGGAATGTGGGGGGCATTGGGTCCCCCATTAAGCGCACCAAAATTCTCCAGGGGCTCAAGAGAAAGGGGGCCCACATTGCCCTGCTGCAAGAAACGCACTTGAGTGCTGTAGAGCACAGGAAATTGGCCCGGGATTGGGTGGAAGTGGCTTATGGAGCAGAGTCGGGCACGAAGAAAGCGGGGGTGGTGGTGTTAGTGCGGAAGGGGGTCTCTCTTGTAGTGACAGGGATACAAACTGATGTGCAAGGGCGATATGTTCTGTTGAAGGGCCAACTGTACAATGAACCAATCTGGATTTTGAATGTATACGCACCTAATGTATATGATCATGCCTTCTTTACTCATCTGATTGACCTGCTCAAGCATGCAGAGGGGGCCAAGGTCATTGTGGCTGGAGATTTCAATTGCCCTCATGAACCCCATCTGGACAAGTCTGCTCGGGGGGGAGTGGGAGCGTGGGCACGTAGAGGGATTAGCTATCTATGTCGGATGGGGGCCCTGGTGGATGTATGGAGGGTATTACATCCAGGGATGCGGGAATATACACATCAGTCACGAGCTCACCATACGTGGTCCCGTATCGATTATATACTTGTCAGTGAGGGTGGGCTCCCCCGGGTAGGGCAGGCGGAAATAGAGCCCATTGCTCTTTCGGACCATGGGATGGTCTGGATTACTTGGGAGTGTCAGGGGCCGGAAAGACCGGGATGGAGATTTCCTGCTTTTCTATGGGAGGATGAGGCTTTCCGGGTCTTTCTTTTAAAACAGTGGGAGGACTATGTTCTCTTTAATGATACCCCTAATTGTTCCCCGCTGGTCTTCTGGGAAGCTAGCAAGGCGGTGATGAGAGGCGCGATTATCGCATACACGGTGTCGCGGCGTAAACATCTGAATCGTAGTATTGTGGTTGCGGAACGTACTCTCCGCACTCTGCAGCGTCGGGCCTCTCGGGATAGCGATAGGGCTCTACAGCGGGATCTTGCCGACGCGCAGGCGGCGCTCAACACTTTGCTTCAGCGGAGAGCTTCGTTTTCGATGCATTACTACAAACACCGACTCCATTTATATGGTAATAGGGCGGGGAAATTACTGGCCAGATTAGTACGTGACCCCCGCGGAAATCGGTTTATTCCGGTCCTCCGTGATCAGACCGGGGCTCTGCAGCACCAGCCTAGGCACATTGTGCAGATTTTTAGAACCTTCTATAAGCAATTGTATAGTGAGGAGGTCCGGGACTATGGGCAGGGAGTAACCTTTCTTCACAGCTTGTCCCTTCCTACACTCTCAGGCCTGGACCTGGCACAGCTCAATGCGCCTTTGAAGGTGTCGGAGCTCATGGCAGTGATTACACGGGGGAAGTCTCATAAGGCTCCGGGGCCCGATGGTTTTAGTATGGAGTATTATAAAATTCTGGGCCCGCAGCTTACTCCTTCTATGGTGGTGATGTTTGAAGAGGCCCGCGCACAGGGTATCTTCCCACGAGATATGCGCTGTGCAGATATCACTGTGATTCCGAAGCCCGGGAAGGACTTGTTAGACCCGGCCTCTTACCGCCCAATCTCTCTCATTAACTGTGATATGAAACTTTTGGCTTCAGTACTAGCGGCTAGACTCGCACCTCTTGTACCGGCACTGGTTGACTCCAGTCAGGTTGGGTTTGTGCAGGGGCGGGACGCATCCCGGAATATTGCCAGGCTATTGTTGGGAATGGAATACTGTTTGCAAAGGGATGAGGCGCTCCTTTTGGTAAGCTTAGATGCTGAGAAGGCATTCGATAGAGTAGCATGGGCTTATATGTGGGATGCGCTGTCTGCCTTTGGTCTGCGTGGTGACTTTGTGGGATGGGTACAGGCGCTGTATGCTCAGCCCCTGGCACGAGTGGGCTCGAATGGAACCTTCTCGGAGCCTTTTGGGTTAGCACGCGGCACGCGGCAGGGCTGCCCTCTTTCGCCGCTGCTATTCGTGTTGGCCTTGGAACCGCTCCTGCGGGCGATGCGGATGGACCCGGAGATAGCTGGTATACACTTGGGTGGGGAGGATATACGGGTTAGTGCCTTTGCAGATGATATGTTGTTGAGTCTTACGAACCTGCCTCGGTCTTTAGTACGCGTATTACATTTGCTACAGACTTTTGGGAGTTTTTCAGGCCTGAAGGTGAATACTGCGAAGTCAGTAGTCCTTGATGTTGGGGGTAAAGTCCGACCGCAATGGGAAGGGACATTTCCCTTGGTGTGGGCGGAGGGGGCGATCAGATACTTGGGGATACAGCTTCCTGATCGACCAGCCCATCTATATCAAGCCAACATACCAGGGCTATTGGACAGAAGTAGCCGCACTTTAGCCGGGTGGAGAGGTCTCCCATTATCTTTGAGGGGACGGATTGCATTGTTTACTATGGTAGAGTTCCCCCGTTGGCTATATGTGTTACGTACCCTACCATTATGGGTACTGGATACCGACTGGAAACGCTTTGACCGCTGCTTGCGGGGGTTCCTCTGGGGGGGTAGGAGAGCGCGAATCTCCCTCCGAGTTTTAATGAGCAGGAGAGAGGATGGGGGAGTAGAACTGCCCTCCCTGCGTAACTATAATATCCGATATCTAGCCCGTCATATGAGGGCGCTGGTGGAGGGTGAGGGCTGTGCCCCGGTCCGGCAGTTAGTGGAGGTGTTGAAACCTTATCATGGGTTGTATCTTTTGCATGCTAGTTCACTCCCTCGGGAGATACGGTTGGGGGTTGGGGGAGGTTATTTGGGGGCGCTACGGGCGGCCTGGAAAATGCTCTGTAGGCGCTTCGGATGGACCTGGAATAGGTCACCCTTACTACCGCTGGTGGGTAATCCGGAGTTTGATCCCGGATATACACAGCCTAATATTTTTTGGCACTGGATGGAGAGAGGGCTGGTGTGTTTAGGCGATCTGTACTCTGGTGATGCTGGCATTGTGGATAGCTTCCAGCAGGTGCAGCGTAAATTTCTTATTCGTCAGCAGGACTTTTATGGTTATCTACAGGTTCGCTCGTACCTCACCTCTACCCCGGGGGTCGGGAGGGGGCAAAGGTGGCCCGCCTCTGAGTCCCCGCGGATTATTTTGGAACAGTTGGATGAGGGTAGTTCTGGGGAGCAGTCGGTGCGTAGGATCCTCCGACCCATTGGGGGCCCTGAGTTGCTTCAGGGACTCGCAGGCAGGTGGAGGGAAGACGGGATTGAGGAAATCACACCGGACATGTTGCGGGTAGCATTTGAAGGGATACGACGTGGGCCGGTATGGATATACCTCCAGGAAATGCAGTATAAATTTTTATGGCGTGCGTATGCCAGTGATACATGGGCCTTTTATGCCGGTCTTCGACCATCTTCTACTTGCCAGTGGTGTGGGGGTGGTCCAGGGACACTTACTCATAAGTTCTGGGGCTGCCCGAAGATGCGGGCTATATGGGTGCAAGTTTGCAATAAATTACGGGGATGGTTGGGGCTGGGTGAGATTTTACAGCGCGAGGTGTGCTTATTCCATAACTGGGAGGTGGGCTATGAGTGGCTCTCTTCCGCGCAACGTGCCCTGCTTGAGAGGGGGTTTCTGATGGTTAAACGGGCTCTGCTGAAACACTGGGTAAATCCCTCACCCCCGTGCCTGATGCTGTGGGAGAACTTTATGGTAGACTTGCTCTGTATGGAAAAAACCACGGCACAGCAGAGAGGGGGACAGTGTTGGGAGAGGTTTTTGGAAATATGGTCCCCCATGATTTCCCAGTTATCCCCCCGGGGACGGGGAGGGCTACTCAATCTGTAGTAGAGATACGTTTGGGGGAGGGGGGGGGGGGAACTTCAGCCACGATGTAGTCCTTCGTCTCGCTAGTGCCTCTGCATGCTTCTGGATGCTAAGGGGTAAGGTGCTCCTGGAGGACGTGGGAGGGACTCGCCGGCTTACTCCAGGACGGACTGTCCCATTCTTTCTCAACGTTTAAGTGCCGTTCTACTGATACTGTCTGTGTATACTCTGCTCTGTACTAATGTCAGTATATGTGTGCTAGTGCCTGGGGGGGGGGGATGTCTTTGGGATGCTGGGAGGGGATGGGAAGGGAGGGGGGGGGAGAAAACGAACGGGCTGTTACCTTTTCACGAGAACGGGGGTCGTGAGTACGAGCTTGTCTTCTGCTTTTGCTCCTGTTTGGGATTGGGAATTTATGTCCAGTTGCATTCGCATAGCTGTGTGTATATGTGTGAAAAGCTTAATAAAAATGATTTGAAATAAAAGAGGGCTGCTACACAGTACCCTGTCCTGTGCTGCTGAGGTAAGCTATATTCTTATTTGATTTAAATTATAGCTCTTTGCTGCTGCTAGGCTCTAACTTATTATGAAATTTAAACTACAAGCTCTCTGCTGGGTTCTAAATTTAACCATAAAGCTCTCTTCTGTGTTTTAAATTTAAACTAAACTAAAAGTACTTTGCTGATACTAGGCCCTGAGTGTCTATTAAATTAAAACTACAAGCTCTCTGCTGGGTATGAAATGTAACCAGAAAGTTCTCTTCTGTGTTTTAAATTTAACCTTTAACTATTACTACTAGGCCCTGATCGATTTAACAAAAAATAGTGGGTTCACAGATTAAATAGCTTTAAGAGAAAGAATTCCTTTCAGAAAATTCCCAGAAGTATATACTCACAATTGCAGATCTCTCTCCAGAAGTAAAAGTCCCCTTTTCTAGTCCTTCAAGACTGAGGATCACAGAGCTCTGGTTGAGCTATTTATGCCTGTGCTGCTGAGGTAAGCTGTGACCAACTTCCTGGATGATTAACAGTCCTTGCTTGGATAGAAGGAGTCTTTCAAAATGGCCTTTTGAACTGCCACCTGGTGTTAACACCTATTGAAAAAGTTTCACAGGTCTCTTGCCCCCTAGGTAGAAGGCCTCTTTGTAAAGGTCTCTAAAAGACTTTATTTGCTGCTCAAAGAGTACTGGCCCTGTTTTGCCTTTTGTGCTAAACTATATTCTTATTTAATTTAAATTGCAGCTCTTTGCTGCTGCTAGGCTCTAACTTATTATGAAATTTAAACTACAAGCTCTCTGCTGGGTTCTAAATTTAACCAGAAAGCTCTCTTCTGTGTTTTAAATTTAAACTAAACTAAAATTACTTTGCTGATGCTAGGTCCTGAGTGACTATTAAATTTAAACTACAGCTCTCTGCTGGCTTCCAAATTTAACCGGAAAGCTCTCTTCTGTGTTTTTTAAATTTTTAAACTACAGCTCTCTGCTGGTTTCCAAATTTAACCAGAAAGCTCTCTTCTGTGTTTTATATTTGGACTGTACTCTATGTCAAGCTGTTAGCACTGAGTCCCTTTGCTAAAGAATAGCTGAAAAGATAAAGGGGTATGTTTACTAAACTGCGTTAGTGCAATTCACGTTAGGAGCCGCGGTAGTGACAGAAACCCCAAATAAGGACATGGGCGGTACATCGTCACCACTAACACGCGTTCAAAAAATTAACGAGCGTTACCGGGCGCCGTGGCGCGTTACTGCGTGTTAATCGTAAGAAGACGTATAGACACAAAGCACTGAAACAGAGCTGTAGCACAATGGTTACGGTACTGACCGCTGTCACAGGCAGCATTGGTTCGAGTCCCCAGTGTGCCTAACGCAGAAGGCTGTCCCAGGCATCACCCTGTACATTACAGAGGGAATGAGGAGGCATGTTTTTCGTTACGTTGAGTATTGGTGTCAGAAACACACCCTCGGAGTGTGCCTAGCCACGTACGTTGGTGCGTGCGAGGCTGCGTGCGTTGGTACGGGCGTAGCCCCGTGCGTGGCTGCGCGCGTACAATCGTGTGTGGGTAAGTGTGGTTCTACGTGCGTGGGTACGTGTGTTTTTACCAGTGTGGGCATCTTATATTACAGACTCTGTAGGGTGTCTTGCACCTATGCATTATGCTAACAGATGTACGTGTGATGGCCTATGGTTTATCAGAGCCTGTGAGCAGGTGCTGGAGTTTCACAGGGTTGGATTGTGCCAGTCACACCCATGATGCACTGCACATGCAAATCAGCTGTCCACAGATACACACCATGGGGAATGCACCCCCACAGCACCTCGGCCTGGTAGGGGGAACTGACCATGTGCACCCCCACAGCACCTCGGCCTGATAGGGGGTACTGACCGTGTGTTGTACTGGCACAGAGTAGCTACACACCATCACATTGTGCGGGTACTGTGCTCACCCTGAGGGTGCAGTGAGGCGCCCAGCACTAGGTCCACAGCACCGTCCATGCTGAAAGAGGCCATGGCGCAGGTCCAAAGCAGTGTTACTGTGTGAGATAGGTAGTTTCTGCAGGAACACCTTGGACATCTCTGTTTCAGTCAGGTGTAGCCCCCATGCACCACCCACCCCCCTGAGGGTGGCAAACAGGGTCTCCTATCAAAAGATCCACAGTCTACCTCCCTGCAAAGGTGGCAGTAGAGGGGAACATTAATCCTAGTCCTGCTGAGAAACAGACACCCCACAGGGCAGTCAATGCAGCTCTGTACCCAGCCATAACACAATAGCAAACAGACATTAGGCCTGGATATGGTATGCTGCACCCCACCACTCTATGATATTCCCCTGGTGCAAGCCATCAGCCACTGCACCATGCAAGCCACTCCATCACAACACCTACCAGCTGCAAACAATCTGCTAGTGCCCAGTGGAGATGCCTGCACCCAGAACTGGGATGTCAGCATACACAGCAAGCAGATACATCAGTGACTGGGCTCCAAAAGGAAACCCATATTTATCACATGAGAGAAATAGTAGATAGCACCATGGGAGTGCCTAGCCATACTGTGGTCACTGCACAGTCAGGGTGAGAGTGATCTCTCAGCAGGATATACTGAGGTCACCCTGTCTGTGTAGGTGGTGGCCGGGCACTACAATGTGCCTGTCACTGCCCTATGCCCTGTGCAGATGCACCCTGGCCAGGCCACCCTGTCCAGCCAATACCCATGGTACCTTGCTCCTCATTATGCACATTGGCAGCCCAATACTGGCAACATTGCTGGCAGTGTGGACTGTGGAAGGTGTTTGCAGTCACCACACACTGGATAGACCAGGGGTGGGCAAACCTGGTCCTGGAGGGCCGCAGACCAGTCAGGTTTTCAGGATATCTCTAATGAATATGCATGAGATATATATGCATTAGAGATATCCTGCCAACCTGACTGGTTTGTGGCCCTCCAGGGCTGGATCTGGAGACCCCTGCCTTACACCTCTGTCATTTAAGATTGTGAGTGGACAAGGTGCAGATGTCCAAGACATCAAAAAGGTTAGATAGAATTTGTCACAGTCCTCCTCACTTCTCACCACCACCAAAAAATTGTCTATTGGACAACTTTTTGGTGGTGGTGAGAATCGAGGAGGAATGTGACACATTCTATATACCCTTTCGATGTCTAGGACATCTGTACCTTGCCCACTCACGATCTTAAATGACAGAGGTGTAAGGCAGGGGTCTCCAAATCCAGCCCTGGAGGGCCACAAACCAGTCAGGTTGGCAGGATATCTCTAATGCATATATATCTCATGCATGTTCATTAGGGATATCCCGAAAACCTGACTGGTCTGCGGCCCTCCAGGACTGGAGGTGCCCACCCCTGGGATAGACAGACAGCCACCCCCACACCTATGCCAGCATTGTGCTACTATAGAGGTGGTCAGCAGCCATACCCACCACATCAGTCATGGGCATAGTACAGGCATGGATATGGTACACAAGGCTGTTGGGGGGTCACTCCCCAGGGTGGTGAACACTGTCAGAGACCAGACCTGCAGCACACACCGCAGACATCAGAATGATTGTTATGGTGGAGCTCAATGAGCAAAATGTGCTTAACGTAGGAATTGATATCTGCCAGTTATCATAGGAAACGTTTGCTAGCTGTGTACCATATACCCAGGTGTAGGGTGGCATTGCTAATGTATGCAACTGCTAATATTGGGAGATACAGGCAGGGCCCAATGTCTTGCCTCTCCAGGAGGCATTGGCCAATGGGGCCTGTGGGTGGGTGTGTGGCCCTGTTGGCTGCTGCTTTACGGCAGAGTTCCCCAACTCCAGTCCTGGTGTTCCAAACACTGTTTGGGTTTTCATGCTGTCCCTCATAAATATGCATGAGCTACATCTGCATACCATGGGGGTGGTGCATAGCTATGCAGCACAGGCATCTTTATTAGAGGCAGCATGAAGCCGGAATGGTGTGGGGCCCTCCAGGACTGCATTTGCGGGACTCTGCTTTAGGTAATGTACCTGTTTCTGGTGTCTGTGTTTGGTGTGGTAAAATATAGGCCATGCGTATGTTCTCTGCAATAAAGGAGTGTCTTTACTATCACTGTTTAGTGGTGGGTAAAACTATGGGGACTGGGTTGGCAGAAGCCCCAGCTGGGATTTGAACCTGTGATCCTCTGGTCTTACAGGCACTGGCTGTGTCTGTTGCACCACACTGTGGCCACAGAGACAGTGCAGTCCCTGGAGTTAGTTAAACCGGCCTAACGAGTCAGAAACCCTGCTCTGCAACAGGTTTACTGTGGCCTCATTTACCTTGTATGCAGACAAAGGTGCACATAAACCTCAGAAAAGACCTCAGAAAAGGGGCACACACCCATAACCAAGCTGGGCAACAATGATATCATTGGGCAACATTACACAACACTCCCAGGACAGCTCCATTACAATGAAATGATCTTTGAAAGGGTCTGCGCAGCGTAGACCCTTCCACACATCATTTCTTTGTATTTGGTGCTTTCCAGGGAGTGTTGTTCCTTGTTGCCCATTGCTATCACTGTTGCCCAGCTGAATTATGCTTTTTAAAATGTTTCTTGTGGTCATTTTTAACGTTTTATGTGAAATTTTGTTCTGTGCACATGTATCACACTGCTCACGTTTTGTGGGTTTCCCCGGTTTTTCTGTACATTGCTGACGGAAATGGTTTCTCTCCCTTTAAATGCCTTTAACGACAGGTTTTCATTCGCGTTGGAATTGAGCTCAGAAATTCAGCGCGTTAGTATGAGGGGAGCCTCTCCCCGCCCACTTTCCGCCCATTGACCCCTTCTCTCCGCCCACTCTCCACCTTCTGCGCTGTTTTAACGCGCCGCGGAGGTTTACGATCGTTAACTGCGGTTAACGCGCGTAAAGTACGTTTAAGTACGTAAAGTACACGCGTTCGGATGTGCTAACAATCGTTAAACGTACTTTACGCGCGTTAATCACGATTACCGCACTTTAGTAAACATCCCCCAATGTCTCCTAAAAAGTAGAGTATTGAAACCTAGCCTGAACTGAAGGTAGGAACTTGCTCTTTTTAATGGGAAGATACATGTTGTATGTACACTTGAATACTTAATGAAGACAAAGGTAAAAAGAAGATATTTTTACTTGTTGAATGAAGAAGCTGTGTTTTCTTTATCCATTATATTGATAAGCAGCTGCATATAATTAATGACTGTGAAACTCATCCAGCCTAAGTTGTAAATAACCTTGAGTGAAGAATGGAGAAGTATCCTGTTACAGTCTACATGGACTTTGTTTGTGTTTGGGGAATAAATTTTGTCATTTGCCTTTACTTTCGGTTTCATGACTATACTTGATCTTAGAAGGCCAAAACTACAACTCCCAGCAGGCATCACTGCGAAAAATAGTTTATTCAACCTTTTTATAAGAGACGTTTATGGCAACCCTACCCCTCTAAGCCTTAGGCAAAGAGCTGGGGCGTGACAAGTAGCGTAGTTGTTTGGATCTCACCAGTATCAGGATATACAACACAACAATTCAGGATATACGCCCCAAAGGTTTTTCAACACCAAACTGCTGAGCTGTGCTTTGAGCTGCAGAGTGGAAAA
Source organism: Ichthyophis bannanicus (assembly GCA_033557465.1). Taxonomy (NCBI): domain Eukaryota; kingdom Metazoa; phylum Chordata; class Amphibia; order Gymnophiona; family Ichthyophiidae; genus Ichthyophis; species Ichthyophis bannanicus. The sequence goes on along the minus strand of CM066033.1, from coordinate 1,149,020,598 downwards.
TCGCTGGCAGGGTCGGCCAGAACGACGGAGGTGGCCAGTGAGTCACTCCCTTTTTAAGGCCAGAGTCAACGCCTAACTTCAGGTAAAGAGTATTTAGGTGTGGGTAAAACCTGGATTCAAGTAAAAAGGGGTGGAAGATTCCAAGCATTCAGCTAAAAGGGACTAGCAGAGTTTTGGTGGTACCGCACTTGGTGGGTTTTTTTTTTCTTTTCTCCTGCAGAAATTGCTGAGATGGATCCAAAGGACATACTGCAATGGATGGCGTCCCAATTCCAGAAACAGCAAGAAATGGCACGCCAGGCACAAGAACAGGCAGCAGCCACTTTGCAGGCACAACAGAAGCCGGTACTGGACTTGATGGAGGCGTTGCTCGCTAACCAGAAAGCGTCAGCTGGAGCACTTCCAACCCCATCGGGACTAGAAGGGACACCAAATACCTGTATGGTAGGGCCACAGACATGTGGGACATTTTCCTTTGGAAAACTTTCAGTAGAGGATGATATTGACGATTTCTTAGAATCCTTTGAGAGGGGGGGCGGAGCCTGATGTCCAGCGGGATGGTCGCATAACGCTGAGGCTCCCGAGAGGCCTACTCAGAATCCTGAATTAACACCTCACTAACTTAGAACTTCTACTCTGATCTTGCCGGGGCACATTGGTGAGATGGCGGGGACCAAACCAACGCGCCTGGTATTTGGATCTCCAGCGGCTTCTCACGGCAAACGTTCCAAAACTGAACCTCCGTCCCCGCAGAAGGGGCCGGCCTTGTGCGAGGGCCCCGAAAGGCAGCAGGAAATCCTCGTAGAGATTAGAGGGGTCAAAAACCTTGTGCAGGCAAACGGTGAAGCACTCCGAGCGCTGCGGGAAGATCTTGGTGTGCTGCAAAGCAAGCTAGAAGGGCTTTCTTCGCGTCAGGACAAAATGGAGAGCATATTGGACTCCCATGCGGCCCGGTTGTCCAAACTCGACAAAGTTGAACGACAGGTGCGGGCCTTGCAGAAAGAGGTGGAAGATGGCAATAATAGAGCGCGCCGCAAACAACATACGACTCGTGGGCATACCGGAGGGAGCGGAATCGGGAGACATGAAAGAGTTTTATGCAAAATCCTCCCTTCCCTGCTCCAAATCACCTTTACCAAAGATTTGGAGATTGATCGCGCTCATCGTGTACCCACAAGCATAACGCTCAACAGGAAGACCCCGCGGCCTATCATTTTTCGACTATTGAGATATCAACACGTGGAGCAAATTCTAAGTGCCTCTCGGGCAAAGGGCCATATGGAGTTTGAGAGCCACAAGATCTCCTTCTATCCCGACTTGGCTAAACCCACGGTCGACCGCCGAAAGCGCTTTCTGGAATTCCGGCCGAGGCTTCAACAACTACAAGCATGCTATGGCCTGATGTACCCGGCCAAGCTCCGAGTCACGCTTCACAATCAGACAAGAACATTTGAGGACCCTGATCTACTAGCGGAGTTTTTGGATTCCAAAGAAGCCGACTTGATGCGCTGACTTCCAGAATATTCCTGCAAGTCTCCTCATATCCGCTGTACCTGCCATATTGGATCTGCCGCAGCCTAGCAAAGAGTCTGGCATGGGCAGTCTGTGGCCTTACTCTTGATGGTATCTGTGACCCGACTCCATCTACCCACAGTAGCCTCGATGAGTATCAGAGACAGTGTTATTATGGACTCTGGTGTTTCTTTTCTTTTTTTACATGTCTTTCTATTTCCTCTCTAGGGCCTCCTCCCGCAGACATATGGTCGCCATATTCTTTGGGGGTTTTGCTTCTTCTCTAAGATACGTTGGTACATACTTTTCAATATGGGGTGTATTAGCCAGAATACTCGGTGATTATGACATTGTTGTACAGATTCTGCTTATGTTATATGTTATCAAGCGCCCTTACCTAAAATGTCTATTACCGATTGATGGCACCATGTAAGATTTTCTCATTGAACGTAAAAGGAATCAATAATCCGATAAAACGGAAGAAAATCCTAAGCTACCTCAGTCAGGAAGCAGCGGATCTGATTTTTCTCCAAGAAACGCATTTAAATTCGAAGGAAACTCTTAAACTCAATATTAAACCTTACATGGTGGCCGCCTATTCCCCAGCCGTTTCTAAGAAATGTGGGGTTGCCATACTGGTTAGGAAATCTTTGCATGCTACTGTTATTGCGACTAGCTCAGATACAGAAGGTAGATGGTCTAGAGTTCACCTCAACATAGGTAGCCTTGAAGTTACATGTATATGCCTTTACGCTCCTAATGTTGATGACCCTGCCTTTTTTGCTACCATTGCTCAGGTTGCGCAGGCTTCTGCTAATACTTCATTGATCATTGGGGGGGATTTCAATCTAGTCCTTGATCCCCTGATTGACAAACAGCCGCCTAGGACGAGTGGTCCCCCCAAGAGTCACGCCACGCTTACCTCCCTGATTAAGGATCTTGCTTTAGTTGATCTATGGAGGTTACTACACCCCAATGAGCTTGACTTCACCTTCTTCTCTTCCCCTCATAAATCTCAGTCTCGCATAGACTTCTTTCTAATCTCAAAACTGTTAGTTCCTCAGGTGGACACTGCAAAGATTCACTCCCAACATATTTCAGATCATGCTGCCATTTCCTTTCAATTACACACTACTGCACCCCAGGGAAACTCGGGAGCCTGGTTCTTTGATAGAGCCCTGTTAACTCAGCCAGAGTTCCAGTCAGAAATTCGAGCAGCCATACAGGATTACTTCCATTTTAATCTACCCCAAGATACTGCGAATTGGGCTTGGTGGGAGGGCTTCAAAGCGGCCATTCGGGCAACGATCACTAGCTATCAAATCCGCCTGCGGAAACAACGTAAACTGCAGCTGCTCATACTAGACCAACAAATAAAGGCAGGCGAACGAGTTCTAACTTCACGCACTGACCCATGTGTTTTAATTCGATTACAGCGTCTCCGTTTTCAATATAATTCAATCCTCTCAACTGCAGCTTCTAAGAGTATTGAGCTTCAGCGAGGGACATATTATCGTGAAAATAACCGAGCCAGTCGACTCTTAGCCAATGCCTTGAAAGGTCAAAAAGAAGCCAAACGCGTTGCGGCCCTTCGAGCTCCACAGGGAGGGGGCATAGTGACCACAGACTCCGACATTGTAGAGCTCTTTCGGGATTTCTATACCCGCCTATATCAATCTGAATGTGAGTTCTCGTCAGAGACATTCGAGCGATTGCTTTCTGGCATTCAGCGGCCGACCCTCTCTGAAGATGATAGGGATGCGATGGATGAACCCTTCTCTACTTCAGAGATCCAATCTGCCCTAAAACGAACAGCCTCGGGCCGTGCCGCAGGGCCCGATGGTCTCCTGACCGAATTCTACAGAACGTTCAGTGCAGATTTAGTTCCCTACTTAAAACTCTATTTTACTGCCCTTGCGGTAGATACATCCTCTTTGGGATCCTTTTCTGCAGCTAATGTGGTTGTATTTGAGAAAGAAGGCAGAGACCCGCTACTGACCGCCAACTACCGTCCAATCTCCCTACTTAATGCCGACTATAAGATCTTCGCAACGATCTTGGCCACCCGGCTATCTGACATGATGGCTACCCTAATTCACCCCGACCAATGCGGTTTTATACCCGGCAGATCAACTGCTGACAATGCTCGGACCTTGTGCCATGTGCTATCTAGTGCTGCCAATCTCGACCATCCATGGGTGGGTCTTTCCCTGGATGCCGAAAAAGCCTTTGATCGTCTAGAATGGCCCTTCTTATTTGCAGTTCTCCGATGGTATGGCTTTGGAGAGGGCTTCCTCCGATATCTCCAAGTCATGTATACTCAACCCGTCGCCAGTATTTGTGTAAACGCCATCAAATCTCAGCCATTTAACCTCCAAAGAGGCACGCGTCAAGGTTGCCCCCTATCACCAATGCTTTTTGATCTCGCTCTTGAACCCCTAGCCCTCCTTATTAGACAGTCTGCACGTATTCGAGGTGTCCCCTTTAGTCATAGGGAGATTAAACTCTCTGCATATGCAGATGACCTTATGCTCTTCGTATCCCTCGATTCGGTTCCAGCTGTCTTGGATCTGATTGACGGATACTCACAATTATCGGGCTATAAAATTAACTGGACCAAATCTGTAGCATTCCCACTGAACCGCTGGGTACATGAGGCTGACATGCAGGCCTTTCCCTTCCTTTGGCAATCCCGCATGGTGAAGTATCTCGTGGTCCATTACTGTTCTCCTTTAGAAGACACTATCAGTTTTAATGCCAAAGAGGTAGTCTCCAAAGTCCGTGAACTCACAAAATCGTTGGTCTCCCTTATCTCACACCTGGTGTGTCCGATTAGAAACTGTGAAAATGATGATAGTCCCCAAAGTGAACTACATTTTAGAAATGCTGCCATGCTTACTTCCGTTACGTACTTATAAAGATATTGAGGGCCTTCTCGTCCGTTATCTCTGGCAGGGCAAGCCACCAAGGATAGCTAAACATAAACTGCAGTCTGCAAAGGAACGAGGGGGTACAAGATTTCCTGATTTTCTTAGATATCATCAAGCCTTTCTACTTAAGCAAGGTGCCCGATGGCTAGATGCCTCAACAGACAGCAGACCAGTTTGGCTTGACATAGAAGAGGAGCTTAGTAGCCCAATTCCGTTGACCCATCTCCCCGGTATGTCCTATCAAGTAGACACCCGCCATCCACCAATGATTGTCGATACTCTTGCGGCCTTTAACACTCTCATTCTATCACTGGGCCCGAATGTATGTCCTCAGGACGGACTCCCGCTATGGAATAACCCCAGAATTCAAGTCCTAAATAGAACAATAGCCTGGAAACCCTGGTACTCCAGGGGGATCTGGACACCCCAACAGCTTTTCTCTGCAGCTCGTTGGAAAACCTTTTCTGATTTACAAAAGGAATTTGCGTTACCAGCGAAACACTACTTTCAATTGATGCAGCTTCAACACTGCCTCAAAAGTGCTCGAATCCTGCCGCCCTCTGCCCCTACTGAGGATGGGCTATTAGAGATAGTTCACTCCATTAGTAGTACACATGGGGTAGCCTCTAACTTTTATAAAATAATATGTCAGGGTACAGACACGGACACTTTTAGAGCCCAACAAGCCTGGGAGCGCGAACTGCAAACCACTTTAACCCCTGTGCAATGGAGCGTTTTCTGGAGTAAGGTAGTGCGGGTTTCCCGGTCTGCCTCTGTTACCCAAACTCTCTTCTTCTTTGCACACAGATGCTTTTATACCCCAGAAAAAATAGCCAAATGGAACCCAAATGCTAGGGACCTGTGTTGGTCTTGCCATACTGCTGTGGGAACCTTCGCTCATGTTATTTATGAATGTCCTCAACTGCAGGTCTATTGGGGGCGGGTCTGGGGTCGTATTCAACTTATCTTACACTTTCATGAACCTCTCTCTTGGAAAGTCGTGGGACTCCGCTCTGTGGCGGAAGTCCCCTCTCTTCCTAAGAAGGGTCGCTTTCTCCTTGATTTCATGCTGGGTATAGCCATATGCTTAATCACGAGGAATTGGAAGGATAGCTCTCGACTTACTGTCAATGAATGGTGGAACCTCGTCTGCTTATATAGTAAATATGAGCAGATACCTCGGAGAGCTATTCCCCATGTCCAAACTCACTCTCGCTTGTCTAAATGGCAGATGCTTAATGATTATGTACAATCTGCTCATTGCTCCAACATGCCTGTATAATGCGCACTCATCATGTTTTAGATCACCGTTAGGTTTTGTAACACAATAATGTAAGTACACGCCCGCTTCGGGAATGCTTAGTTTTCTAGAGAAGAAGCAGGGGGGAGGGGGGTGGTAGGGGTTTACTTTGGTGTATGTATTACACGTTATGTATCTGTCTTTTAGCTGTATGTCTTCCTTTTCCTTTGTTGTTATAATACGAAAATAAAGAATTTAAAAAAAAAAGAATCCTTTGAGAGTGTTGCTCATACTGTAGGTTGGCTAAAGGAACAGTGGGCTGTACGGCTAGTCACATCTCTCACAGGAGAGGCATTAGCGGCCAACAGGGCCATGCCAGCTGCACTTGCTACAGATTATGGAGAGCTAAAAAAGGCTATCCGAGATCGCTTAGGTTTAACTCAGATGGTCTACCATCGCATGCTGAGAGCTACAAGCTTAAGAGCCAGTGAGACACCTAAGGCTTTGTGCCAAAGGGTCAGAGGCTTAACTTTAAAATGGTTAGCTCCAGAAGGTAAAACCATGGATATGGTAATAGATACAATTGTGTTAGAGCAGTTTATGGCTCCGGTTCCTAAAGAAATCCAATCCTTTCTGATATGTCAAAACTGCCAGACCACAGGAGAAGCAACCCTGCTGACTGAGCGATATTTAGAAGCAGAATTGGCTGGTCAAGTAAAAGGGGGCGCTCTGAAAATAGCAGCAGAGGCTAGTTTTGAACAATCAGAAAGGAGACCAAGGAAAAATGTGGAATGTATGAAAACTTATCTGCCTACTCAGGAGGGCAAGTGGGCAAGAAAAAAATGTTTTCAATGTGGAAAGTTAGGTCACATACAAAAGGAATGTAAAGCACGTTCAGCATTGATAGGTGCTAATGTGAAACAGCTAAGAGAGGGTTTCCTTTTGAATGTTGCTATTCAGGGCATTGCTACTAACGCTCTACTCAACTCAGGTGCTGACTAGAGTATGATCTCATGGAGACTCTGGCAGGCAATACAAGCCCAGAGTGAGTCAGTCCCGAGCCGACCAGATGGAAGGGTCCAGATCAGATGAATCCACGGAGCAGCCTCCTTTTATCCCAGGTGTTAATAAAGGGGTTAGGGATACAGAGGGAAGTCCTGGTAGCCGTAGTCACGAGACTGCCCCATGACCTAGTGTTGGGTAGGGATTGGCCCCAGTTCAAAAGAGGATGGGAGAAGGGCCTACATCAAAAGGTTGGACTGGTGTCGGGGGGGCGGAGCCCGATGTCCAGCGGGATGGTCGCATAACGCTGAGGCTCCCGAGAGGCCTACTCAGAATCCTGAATTAACACCGGACAAACTTGAATTTCTGCTCTGATCTTGCCGGGGCACATTGGTGAGATGGCGGGGACCAAACCCACGCGCCTGGAATTTGGCTCTCCAGCGGCTTCTCACGGTAAACGCTCCAAAACTGAACCCCCGTCCCCGCAGAAGGGGCTGGCTTTGCGCGAGGGCCCCGAAATGCAGCAGGAAATCCTCGCAGAAATTAGAGGGGTTAAGGACCTCGTGCAGTCAAACGATGAAGCACTTCGAGCGCTGAGGGAAGATCTTGGTGTACTGCAAGGCAGGCTAGAGGGGCTCTCTTCGCGTCAGGACAAAATGGAGAGTATATTAGACTTCCATGCGGTCCGGCTGTCCAAACTTGACAAAGTTGAACGTCGGGTGCGGGCCTTGCAGAAAGAAGTGGAAGATGGCAATAATAGAGCGCGCCGCAATAACCTACGACTTGTGGGCATACCGGAGGGAGCGGAATTGGGAGACATGAAGGAGTTTTTAAGTAAAATCCTCCCTTCCCTGCTCCAAATCACCTTTACCAAAGAATTGGAGATCGATCGCGCTCATCGTGTACCCACAAACATAACGCTCAACAGGAAGACCCCGCGGCCTATCATCTTTCGACTTCTGAGATATCAACATGTGGAACAAATTCTCAGTGCCTCCCGGGCAAAGGGCCATATGGAGTTTGAGAGCCACAAGGTCTCCTTCTATCCTGACTTGGCTAAACCCACGGTCGACCGCCGAAAGCGCTTTCTGGAATTTCGGCCGAGGCTTCAACAACTACAAGCACGCTATGGCCTGATGTACCCGGCCAAGCTCCGAGTCACGCTTCACAATCAGACAAGAACATTTGAGGACCCTGATCTACTAGCGGAGTTTTTGGACTCTAAAGAAGCCGATTTGATGCGCTGACTTCCAGAATATTCCTGCCAGTACTCTCATATCCGCTGTGCCTGCCATATTGGATTTACCGCGGCTCAGCGAAGAGTCTGTCGAGGGCGGTTTGTTGCCTTATTTTGAAGATATTTGGGACCCGACTCCATCTACCCATAGTAGCCTCGACGAGTATCAGAGACAGTGTTTCTTATGGACTCTGGTGTTTCTTTTCTTTTATTATGTCTCTATCTTCCTCTCTAGGGCCTCCTCCCGCAGACATCTGGTTGCCATATTCATTGGGGGTTTGCTTCTTCTCTAAGTTACTTTGGTACATACTTTTCAATATGGGTGTATTGGCCAGCATACTTGGTGCTTATGTCATTATTGTACAGATTCTGATTATGTTGTAAGTTTTCAAGTGCTCTTACCTAAAATGTCTCTTATCGACTGATGGCACCATGTAAGATTTTCTCATTGAACGTACAAGTAATCAATAATCCGATAAAACGGAGGAAACCCCTAGCTATCTAAGTCATGAGGCTGCGGACCTGATTTCCTCCAAGAAACACATTTCAATTCGAAGGAAACTTTCAACCTCAATATTAAACCTTACATGGTGGCCGCCTATTCCCCAGCTGTTTCTAGGAAAAGTGGGGTTGCTATATTGGATAGGAAATCTCTGCATGCTACTATTGTTGCGACTTGCTTAGACACAGCGGGTAGATGGTCCAGAGTTCACCTTAAGATGGGTAACTTTAAAATCACGTGTATATGCCTTCATGCTCCTAATCTGGATGACCCTGCCCTTTTGCTATTACTGCTCAGGCTGCGCAGGCCTCTGCTAATTCTTCATTGATATTGGGGGGGATTCCAATTCAGTTCTTGATCCCCTGATTGACAAATAGTCGCCCAGGACAAGTGGTCCCCCCAAGAGTCATATCGCGCTTACCTCTATGATCAAAGATATTGTTCTAGTCGATCTACGGAGGCTACTACACCCCAATGAGCTAGACTTTACTTTCTTCTCTTCCCCTCACAAATCCCAGTTTCGCATAGATTTCTTTCTAATATCAACACTGTTAGTTCCCCAGGTGGACGCTGCAAAGATTCACTCCCAGCATATTTCAGATCATGCTGCTATTTCTTTTCACTACCATACTACTGCACTTCAAGGGAATCCGGGGGCCTGGTTCTTTGATAGAGCCCTATTAACTTAGCCAGAGTTCCGGTTTGAAATTCGAGCAGCCATGCATGATTACTTCCAGACCCTGGTACTCCAGGGGGATCAGGACACCCCAACAGCTCTTCTCTGCAACTCGTTGGAAAACCTTCTCTGATTCATACAGGGGATTTGCGTTACTAGCGAAACATTACTTTCAATTGATGCAGCTTACATGCTGCCTCAAAAGTGCTCCAATCATGCCGCCCTCTGTCCCTACTAAGGATGGGCTATTAGAACTAATTCACTCTATTAGTAGTACACATGGGGTAGCCTCTAACTTTTATAAACTATTATATCAGGGTACAGATACTGCCACTTGTAGAGTCCAACAAGCCTGGGATCGCTAACCGCAAACCACTTTAACCCCTGTGCATTGGAGCGTTTTCTGGAGCAAAATACTGCGGGTTTCCCGATCTGCTTCAGCTACCCAAACTCAACTCTCGTCTTTTTTCGTACATAGATGTTCTTATATTCCAGGAAAATTGCCAAATGGAACACAACTGCCAGGGGCCAGTGTAGGTCTTGCCATACTGATGTGGGAACCCTTGTTCATGTTCTTTGTGAATGTCCTTAACTACAGGTTTACTGGGGGCGGGTCTGGGGTCGTATTTCATTTGTCTTGTACCTTCACGAGCCTCTTTCTTGGACGACTGTGGGACTCCGCTCAGTGGCGGGGGTCCCCTCTCTTCCTAAGAAGGGTTGCTTTCTCCTGATTTCATGCTGGGTATAGCCATATGTTTGATTACGGGGACTTGGAGGGATAGCTCTCGACTTGCTGTCAATGAATAGTGGAACCTTGTCTGCTTATATAGTAAATATGAGCAGATATCTCGGAGAGCTATTTTCCATACCCAATTTCATTCTTGCTTGTCTAAATGGCAGATGCTCAATGATCATGTACAATCTGCTCATTTCTTCGACATGTCTGTTTAATGTACACTCATCATGTTTCAGATCGCTGTAAGGTTTTGTAACATAATAATGTTTCAGATCGCTGTAAGGTTTTGTAACACAATAATGTCAGTACACGCCCGTTTCGAGAATGTTTTAGTTTTCTAGAGAAGAAGCAGGGGGGAGGGGGGTGGTGGGGGTTTACTTTGGTGTATGTATCACATTCCATGTATGTATTTGTCTTTTAGTTGTATGTCTTCCTTTCCTTTGTTATTGCAAAACGAAAATAAAGAATTAAAAAAAAAAAAAAAGTTGGACTGGTGTCTACACGGTCCCAGTCAGAGGCCCAAGATAAAAAGGATGAACACCCAGATGAATCCCTAGGTGAATTACCCTCACATGATGAGCTAGTAGCTTCCCCTGCTGATAGGAGTAAGAAGGGAAAAGCTGAGAAACGCCGTGAAAGACAGTGCAGGTCTTGAGGGAGAGCTGAGATGGAAGCTGGACAAGGGTTACCTTGGGTCCCTGCAGAATTGGTTGAAATGTTCCCGTCCTTTCCCAATGAGCAGCAAGCGGACCCTGCGCTTACACGGGCGTTTGAATATGCCCAGGTTGAGAGGGAGGCCCTCCCAAGATTCCTCTTGGATAAGGGAATACTATACAGGGAGAGTCTTAATCCACAGGCAGGGACGGTCAGGAAGCAGCTGGTGGTACCCGCCGCTTTTAAGATGTTGGTCTTGAGGCTTGCCCATGATCACCCGGTAGGAGGTCACAAAGGGGTACAGGGGACTCTAGACCAGATCCTTGCCCGCTTCTACTGGCCGGGCATCTTCAAGGAAACCACCCAATTTTGTGAGTCATGCCCTTCTTGTCAATGGGTCACCACTGTCCGATCACCAGGGGTGCCCATGATCCCGATGCCCGTAATATCAGAGCCTATCCGAAGAATCGCAATGGACATAGTGGAACCTCTTGTGAAGACACCCCGAGGCTTCTAGTATATTTTAGTTATAGTGGATCAAGCCACCAGGTTCCCGTGGGCCATTCCCTTACGTAACATCTCTGCAAAAATGATAGCCTTAGAGGTAATAAAGCTATTTTGTGAGGTGGGATTTCCCCGGGAGGTGCTGACAGACCGGGGTACCAATTTTATGTCAAAGTACTTGGCCCAGGTGTGGGACACTTTCGGGGTACAGCACGTAAAAACAGCCACCTATCACCCCCAGTCTAATGGGCTAGTATAAAGATAAAACCAGACGTTGAAACAGATGCTAAGGCGAGGCTTGGATGGTAACATGTCCGAGTGGGATGTTATGCTCCCTTTCATTCTATACGCCTGCCGAGAGCGGACACAGGCATCTTTAGGGACATCCCCCTATGAGCTGATGTACGGACGTGCCCCACGGGGAATTTTAGATATATTACGGGAGCAATGGGTCGAGCCCGAGATAGAAGTTATGGGAGTACCCCATTTTATTTGAGATTTGAGGGGGCGGTTACACAGGACCTCCCAAGTGGCTGAGGAAAACTTACAGGCCAGCCAGATTCGCCAAATAGCCCTAGGAGAGAAAGTCATAGTAATGGTGGCAGGCGCCAAAGCAAAATTTGAGGTCCAGTGGAAAGGACCATATAAAGTGGTCAAACAGGTGGGTCCGGTATCCTACATGGTAGAGAATAATAGGGGCCACCAGCAGGTTTACCACATAAATGTCCTTAGGCCCTGGCGGGAACAAACAGCGGTAGCCAATCTATCTAAAGTGGAACATAAGGCAGGAAGATTACAGCAAGATACTGACGCCCTATCGAGGATTACGGAATGTGCGGGGGAAATGCCGCCAGCCCATAATATCTTAGTGAGGGGGGTATGTGATAAGGAAGCTTGTAGTGAGACTGTGGAAATAGGAGAAACTAATGATTTTGCTTTTAAGAAAAGTGACATCCCTGCAGTGCACAGGTTTCAGCATTGGCATAAAAAAAGCAAACAGAGAGAAACTGAACCTAGGCTGCCACACCCAAGCTCTGCTGACGTAGTTTCAGGCTTGGAAGATAATTGCAAGCACCTGTCCAGAGAGGGAGAGACACTGCCCGGGAAGCAGGGATATAAACCTTGGCTAGAGAGAAAGCATAGGAGAAGTGAGCCTGGGTGGAGAGAGCCTGGGAGAGGAGAGCCCGGAGGAGGAGAGCCCAGAGGGAGAGAGCATGGAAGGAGAGAGCAGAGAAGGCTTCAAACCCCAGTTCCTGATCAGAAGGTTCAGAGAGTTCAGAGGTAGGAGCCCAGGACTCAGCATAGGAGTCAAAGGAGCCAAGCCTGGAACAGGGAGTCGTGGCAGAGCTCCAGGAAGGAACTCAGGGAAGTGAACCAGGGACTGTTTCCCAGAAGCTGGAGGGAGACTGGTGAACACAGCCAGGGAGAAGTGTCCTCAGCTTCAGGTACAATTTATCCTTACCGGGTAGAGCTGTGCTCAAGAGAGACACAGGGATCCTCAGAGAGAATATACCCTGAGACATACGTTAAAAGCTCAGAGCAGGGCACTGCATTACCGGAGCCAGAGGAAATGCAGGTTGAGCCTATTGAGCAGGATTTATTGCCGCCAGAAGTACTCATGGACTGTACTCTATGTCAAGCTGTTAACATTGAGTCCCTTTGCTAAAGAATAGCTGAAAAGATAAAGTCTCCTAAAAAGTAGAGTATTGAAACCTAGCCTGAACTGAAGGTAGGAACTTGCTCTTTTTAATGTGAAGATACATGTTGCATGTACATTTGAATGCTTAATAATGACAAAGGTAAAAAGAAGATATTTTTACTTTGTTGAATGAAGAAGCTGTGTTTTCTTTATCCGTTATAGTAATAAGCAGCTGCATATAATTAATGACTGTGAAGCTCATCCAGCCTAAGTTGTAAATAACCTTGAGCGAATGAATGGAGAAGTATCCTGCTACAGTCTACATGGACTTTGTTTGCGTTTGGGGAATAAATTTTGTCATTTGCCTTTACTTTTGGTTTCATGACTACACTTGATCTTAGAAGGCCAAAACTACAACTCCCAGCAGGCATCACTGCGAAAAATAGTCCTATCCTTTCTGGACCATTATCACTTTGTAGTCTCCTCCCATTAGTGACTTTGGATTAGTCTCTAGTGAGATCTCATTTTGAATACCCTGTAGAATTCTAGAGACAACACCTTCAAAAGGATATACTGTAAATAGGATGGAGTTAGTCCAGAGTGTGGCTACTAAATTGGTTAGTGAGCTTTGTCATAAATCATATGGCAATAAAGATATCAATATGTATGCTCTGGAATAAAGGTGGGAGAGGGGCGATATTATAGAAACATTACAGTAAATACCTCTGTAGTATAAATGCACAGAGTGGCCCTCTTCTAGTTGAAAGGAAGTTCTGGAATGAGGGGTCATAGGATGAAGGTGAAAGGAGATAGACTCAGGAGTATTCTGAGTAAATATTTCTCTGCAGAAAGGATGGTGAATAAGTGGGACAGCCTCCCAGTGGAGTTGGTGGACATGAGAACTGTATTTGAATTCAAGAAAGCATGGGACAAATACAGAGGAACGCTAAGGGAGAGGAAGGGATTATAGAGCTTAATACTTCTTATGGAAGAGAGGATTGGATAGGTCATCATTTCTATATGTATATTTCTCTGATTTTCAGACACTTTTGTTTCAGTTCATTTCGGACATGTGTTTTATTAAAAAAAATTAACAAAAATTAGAACCTACTGTAATGTGCACAAATCAATTATACACATGATTAACATGCATTAAATCAATTTTGTGTGTATTATATTTTTAAGGCATGTTAAACAAACATAAGGTGTAGCAAGGGTCAGACCCGAGAGAGGGCAAGAAATCTTATACCCGAGGAAAGAAACTCAGATAAGACTTCGGAGAAAAAGAAGTGTAAATACTGTGCAGTCAGGAAAGCAATAGAAGGCAGAAAGCCAAAGAAATTAGTGAGAAGCAGATGGCTTTTGGCATGCTAGGAGACCATCAGCACTCTGAGCCCTTCTCACAGAGAACACTATGATCAACTAACGAACCCAGGAGAGGCAAGCAGGGCATATCAGCAGTGCATCTTTCATATTTGCAAACCTTTATGTTGTTGGTGTTCTTTAAGTTTTGCTTACAGATTCACCAGCCTGAACTGAACATACAAGGTGTGAAGCTCTGAATCCTGGATTTGGAATGCAGCCTGGATTTGTAACATTCTAAACATGGCTGATGGATCTGTAAAAATGAACACTTGTTTCCCAAAATAAGACTTTGTGTCGATGTCTATTTTATAAATCCTCTTTAAAAAAAACAATTGCTATGGAGGGTGTTTTCAAAGCATTTTTAACCGTTAAGCGGTCAGCCGCTAAAGGGTAGATTCTGAGCCGTATTTAGTGGGGATGGACATCTGGTTCAAATGTCCATCCCCACTAAATGCCCGGGATGTTATTCCCTGCCCAAAGCTCCCCGCACATACATAGGAGATGTGCGGGGAGCTCTGGATGGAGGCGGGCAGTGGTAGCAACGGGAAGGAGAGTGGGTGGGCCGGGGGTGGGGCGCACAACCCACATGTACAGGGCCAATTCCAGACACGGCATTGTACGTCCAGGATAGACAGGGGACTTATTCCACCTCGGAGGTAGAATAAGTCCTCCTGGATGTCAGGGGATGATGGCGCCAGGATGTGGAGGAAAGGTGAGGTGGTGCAGGGGATTCCCTGCAGCCTGACCCTGGCTATGGAAGGCACGATCGGGGGTCGGGCTGTGGGGAAAGAAGGGTTTGGGGTGCAGCCAGTGGCATGGCAATGGGATGCCATGCCACTGCTGCTCCATGCAGGAGCCTGACTGAGTTAGCTGGGTAGTGTGCCAGATGTCTGGGAGCCCAGAATGGGGGCCGGCCTGAATGTCAAGGTCAGTTGCACCCAATTCTGATCCTGCAGGGGGATCTGAATCGGGTGCAACTCCTGGCCATCCCGATCTGAATGTCTGGACGGGTCAGGCACATACAGCACGGAATCTATCCCTCGCTGTATTGTTTAAATGGTTAAAGTTAGGCAGGGGAATGACTGTCCTAAATTTAAGCAGGTAGTGCTATCTGGATAATGGCTGAATATAGCCACTAACTGGATAGTGTCTCAGGAGTCAGGCCAGTCCAAATATGAAAGGACAAAAAACAGATATCTTCCGTGACTGGATATCCAGTTGTAATCAAAGCAGCAGTGGCTAGGCACTTTATTTAGCCTTGCTGCCTCCACTGATCGTGCTCCCTATATGAAATTTGGAAAGATAGCACCTCATGGAGACTGGTGAATTATATTGACTTTCAGATTTATGGACTCATCCTATTTTGTATGCTATAGTTTATTTCTAAGTACTATTAGATGTGTGCTGCGAGCAGGGCCGGCCCGTCCATTGAGCGAGAATGTTTTTTGCACAGGGCCCCGCGTTTCAGGGGGCCCCGCGCAAAAAACATTCTGATCCTAAAGTTAAATTTAAAAAAAAAAAAGCTGTCTTCTTCCGCTGCCGGGGGCCGCCGCGGCAGCATCGAGTGTGCCGCGGGGCCCCCCCTGCCCAGCAGAACCTGCCCTCCCCTTTATCACCTCTGTCTCTCGTTGTAGCTTCAGTCACACGCGCCGGCTCTCAGAGCGCGAGAGGAGAGTTTCTCCCTCGCTGCTCTGTTAAGCCCGCGGGGGCTGATGGGAAGTTCCCATCAGCCCCCGCGGGCTTATCAGAGCCGCGAAAGGGAAACTGGTCCTTTCGCGCTCTGAAAGCCGGCGCGTTTGACTGAAGCTACAATCAGAGACAGAGGTGATAAAGGGGAGGGCAGGTTCTGCTGGGCAGGGGGGGCCCCGCGGCACACTCGATGCTGCCGCGGCGGCCCCGGCAGCCGGAGAAGACAGCTTTAAAAAAAAAAATTTCCCGGGCTATGGTGGGGGTTAGAAGTGGTGATGGGCTATGGGGGGGGGGGGGTTAGAAGTGGTGATGGGCTATGGGGGGGCTATGGGGGGGGGTTAGAAGTGGTGTTGGGCGATGGGGGGGGGGGGTTAGTAGTGGTGAGGGGCTAGGGGGGGGTTAGAAGTGATGGGCTATGGGGGGGTTAGATGTGGTGATGGGCAATGGGGGGGGGTTGGAAGTGGTGATGGGCTATGGGGGGGTTAGAAGTGGTGATGGGCTATGGGGGGGCTATGGGGAGTTAGGAGTGGTGATGGGCTATGGGGGGCTATGGGGGGGTTAGGAGTGGTGATGGGCTATGGGGGGTGGTTAGGAGTGGTGATGGGCTATGGGGGAGCTAAGTCTGTATATGGGCTGATGGGATTAGGACTGGCAGTGGGCTATGGGGGGCTAGGACTGGTAATGGGTTGGGGGGGTTGCTAGGACTGGAAATGGGCTGGGGGGATTAAGACTGGAGGTGGGCTGATGGGGTTAGGATGTAATGGGCTGTGGGCTGTTGGGGGGGTTAGGACTGGTAATGGGCTATGGGGGGGCTAGGACTGGGAATGGGCTGATGGGGGGGTTAACACTGGAGGTGGGCTGATGGGGTTAGTACTGGTAATGGGCTGTGGGCTGATGGGGGGTTAGGACTGGTAATGGGCTATGGGGGGGGTTAGGACTGATAATGGGCTGTGGGGGGCTAGGACAGGAAATGGGCTGATGGGGAGGGGATAGGACTTGAGGTGGGCTGATGGGGTTAGGACTGGTAAATGGGCTGTGGGCTGTTGGGGGAGGGTTAGAACTGATAATGGGCTATGGGGAGGTTAAGACTGGTAATGGGCTGTTGCTGATGGGGGCTGTCTGGTAATGGGCTATGGGGGGGATAGGACTGATAATGGGCTATGGGGGGGGCTAGGACAAGAAATGGGCTGATGGGGAGGGGTTAGGACTTGAGGTGGGCTGATAGGGTTAGGACTGGTAATGGGCTGTGGGCTGATGGGGGGGTTAGGACTGGCAATGGGCTATGGGGGGCTGACTGGAAATGGGTTGATGGGGTTAGGACTGGAAGTGGGCTGATGGTGGGTTAGGACTGGAAGTGGGTTGATGGGGGGGGCTAGGACTGGTATTGGGTTGGGGGGTTGCTAGGACTGGAAATGGGCTGATGGGGGGCTAGGACTGGAAATGGGCTGATGCAGGGACTAGAAGGGAATGGATGCTGGGTGAGGCTGGAACTAGAAGGGAGCTGATGTTGGGGGAGGATTAGAATGGGATGGGGCTGGGAGAGTAAAATGGAGAGGGGAAAAATATTTTGTGTGGGAGGGATAAAAAAATCTACAATTAGCCGGGTATTGGGAGAGTAAGTGGGGATTGAGGATGGAGGGGTAAAATTTGAGTGGATGAAATAGGAATGAGGAAAGAGCAAAAGGAGAAAGATTAGTATGTTAAAGCAGATGTAGAGAGAGAGAATGGAAAAAAAACTAGAAGAGAGAAGAAAGGACAAATGGACAGCAGATGATGGAGAGTTAGCAGAAAACATGAAGAAACCAGAAGAAAGTGTCTGGAGCAATTGCAACTGAAAAAAAATGCACAAAAGGTAAAAAGATCTCTCTTTATTTTGAATTTATTAACTGGAATATGAAAGCTCTGGGAAATGTGCATCATTAACGTCTGCGCTTTGTTTGGTACAAGTGGAAATTAATTTATAGTTTTATTTCTACAGTGTTGTTGTACATTCCAAGTTTGGCTTTTGGGGTTCCCAGTTTAATTATTACCTTCCTGTTTCTAAATTGTGATTCCTTGTTTGGTGATGGTCTATGTTCTGCATGTGTAACTGAGCTGAGGTATTCTGTTTATGTAATTCCTATTTGACATTGCCACTTGTTTTCTTTCCCCAGTAGGTCATGTATTGTTGTACTCTGAAATGTATTGGTTTAATATTTGCAGTGTTGCTTTTTGATAGGTAGGGTATGGTGCTTTGTGAGTCCTGGTAGTGCTGTTAGGATACGGCGGGTTTGCTATGGGTTCTAAATGGGCAGTGTTTGTAGAAGTTCCTAATGTGCCTGGCGGTTGGCACTGCATTATACTGTAGTCTGGGCAGTGTTTGTAGTAGTTCCTAATGTGCCTGGGCAGTGTTTGTAGTAGTTCCTAATGTGCCTGGCGGTTGGCACTGGATTATAGTCTGTCTTTATCCATACACTCATTAAGAGACATGTTTACTAAAAGTTAGTGTATGTTAGCATTATGCAAATATTTATGCAAATAAGGCCACTTATGCAAATGAGGCCCCGCACCGAGTCTCCGCACATGGCCCCGCACCCCCCTTGGGCCGCCCCTGGCTGCGAGATGAAGCCCTAGCTGAAGGGATACAAGTATTTTACTATTTAAATACTATTGGGGACCTCTGTTTTTATTTTGAAATTAATATGAATCCAGGGCACGAAAACCTCTCTTGAAAGGAATGTGGTAGCAGGTGAATCCTTCAAAACATGGCATAGGGGAGAAAAGCAGTCATGCACCATTTATGTGATGTTTTCTCGGTGGGAGTGTTTATGTGCTTTGACAGACCTGGGGGGTATGGAGGAAGTGGAGGTAATATAATATTTGTTTTCTAGCTTGCTGCACTTATATCCTACCTTTTCAGTTTCAAAGGATTGCTCAACAAATCTGAAATGTAATTTATAAAACACAGTAAGGGGGCAATTTTGCAATACCCTTCCTATGCATGAAGGTCAAGTAGGGGCCCATTTCAAGCCTATTTTATGTTTTAATCTATGTATGAAGTAACACAGCAAGTAAGGCAATGACACATACTCGTATAATACATTTGGCTGTTCTCTACCGCACACCCCACTACAACATATGCTTGGTAATAAACAGCATAAATAATAATAAATAATAGCCAAGCATTTTATACTGCTTTTACCCCAATCTCTTCCCTAATCCCCTTTCTTGGGCCACTATATTCTGTGAAGATAGACCATCCTTCCACTGCTAATTCATCCACTTCTCTGACATATACAAGTTGATTCTTCTTACCAGTAAGTCAAATACCTCACATAGATCCCTCCATCTTTGTCACCATTCTTAGTATTCCTACCCAACCTAGTCTTTCTCACCCAAATCTCACATACCTCATAGCTCTCCAACCTCTTCTTATGCTTTACTATCCCCCCTCCCCCACTGGGCTTGGTTTCTTTACCCAGCAGAGCCCTTTAGCCTATTTTATGAAGACAGATAGTCATCTATGGGGAATGCTTAATATGCTATGCTAAGTACTTTTGAGTGGGTTTTAGAGTTTGTTAATGGCTTTCATGTGATTTAAAATTCTATGCAGTAAAAAAGTGTTAAGTGCTAATTAGAGATTGGGCAGAGATGGGTATGGTAGGCACTGAGAGCTAGCATTTGATAGGTTATTACATGCTAGCTATCAGGACTGTGGACTCTAGAGGGGGCACTAAGGACAAATGTGCTACTAGCAATTGGGTAGTGTGGCAGCTGGCCATAGCCATTTTTTTAAAATTTGGTGACCACAATTAACAACCTATAAGTCTTACCTTGGTGGTAGGAAAAGTAATGGGGGCACTACTAAAAGAATAGTGGACTTACTGTAATCCATGGGGTTTGCATGATCTGAGGAAGCATCATTTTACCAAAGGACAATCATGTCAAATGAATTTGATTGAGTTCTTTGATAGGGTGATCAGAAAACTAGATCAAAGGCATGCAGTGGATGTGATCTATCTCAATTTCAGCAAAGCCTTTGATACTGCTCCTCATAGGAGGCAATAAAGTGAACAACCCAAGGATGGGTCCTAAAGCATTAAACTGGATCAGAAATTGGTTGACTAACAGATGACAGAAGATAGTGGTAAATTAACTCACTCAGAAGAAAGGAAGGTGAGTAGTGAATGCCTATGGGATCAGTCCTGGAACCAGCACTGTTCAATATCTTTGAGTGATATTGTTGAAGGATTGAAGGGAAAAGTTTGCCTTTTTGCAGATGGCATGAAGATTTGCAACAGAGTGGACTCCTCTGAGGGAGTGGACAACACGAGGAAAGATCTACAGATACTGGAATAATGCTTGGCTGTTAAGTTTAATGCAAAGTGAAGAGTCGTGTACTTGGGATAGATAAATCCAAAGGAGTTCTATCAGGCAAAGGTGAGAGGTTGATGTGCATCAACCAGGAGAGGGGTTTTGGAGTGATAGCGTCTGAGGATCTTAAAGTGACAAAACAATGTGACAAGGCAGTGGCCAAAGGCAGAAGGATGCTAGGTTGCATATAGAGAGGAATAACCAGTAGAAAGGAGGAGGCATTAATGCCCCTGTGCAAGTTGTTGGTTTTGCTTCACTGGGAGTATTCTGTTCAGGTTTGGAAACCATATCTCACAAAGGATATAAAAAGACTTGAAATGGTTCAGAGAAAGGCAACCATGATGATTTGGAGCTTGCATCATAAGACACATGAGAAGAGATTTGGAGGCTTAAATAGGTGTGTAACCTAGAGGAGAGGAAGGACAGGGAAGATATGATACAGACATTTAGGTACTTAAAGGGGGTTAATGAACAAACAAACTTTTTTCAAAGGAGAAGCAGTAAAACTAGAGGACATAAAATGAAGCCGTAAGGAGGAAATACATTTTCACTGAAAGGGTAGTGGATGCCTGGAAAGCCCTACTGATGTAGTTAGTAAAGGCAAAAACAGTACTGGAATTCAAGATGTCATGGAACAGACATAGAGGATCCCTATATAGCGAGAGGATGGAATCAAAATAAAACGAAATGTCTTTTATACTTCGATAAATAGAGAGGGTGACCTGAATGGAGCAGCGGGTACAACCCAAAGCAAAGGCATACAGTGTTTGTGTGTGTGGGGGGGGGGGGGGGGGGGAACCTGCACAGAGTAGTAGGTACAACCAGTGCTTTTTTTGGAAAAAGATATTTGCCGGTACACATTCCTCAGGAGTCAGTTGTCAGTACACTTATTTTGAACAATAGCCAATTTAATTAAACATGCCTAAGGAAACTCTAAAAACTGATCAATTCATGCATTTTCTCATTTGCAAAAATAAAGCATGCCTCGACTAATTAACCTTTAAAATGTTATAGAAAACGACTCTAACCGGCCACACTGAGGTCGCAGCAAGCCTTCTCCGGACTCGTCTTCCCTCGGGCTCGCGTCAGAATGGCTCTTGTCGGGACGGATCCAACCTTTGCCCTTCACGTTGCTCCTCAACGGCAGGGCCGTTCCAATCGCAGGGCTTCCGCCTCTCACTAGGGCCCTCCCCGAGTGACTTGGGCAGAAGAGGCTTCACCCTCTGTCCGCACCCTATGATACTGACTCTTCAGCAGGACTCTCCCCTAAGACTAGGGGAGAAGAGGCTATCACAATCCCAGTAGTCCCAGTAGTAGGTTTTCCCTACTAAAGGGAAAAGGGTTTTATTTAGCCTACACATGACAATGTTCACCTTAAGGTCACGCAGATACAAAGTTAATATCTAACCGGGACGCACTCTAGCGATCATCAGATGCAACCATCTAGATCAGTCTGTGGATTAGAGCCACTGTGTCCAGCTCCAATCCATTTAGAGTGCAGTCACCCCGATGCCTGTAGACGGGATATTACAGTTGCTTCCTTAACATTTAACAGGAAGGTCCGATATGATCGACTCCATGCAGTGATAACTAAGCTACTTTGGCTCAGATAAGATCATAGCCACCCTAGGCCATCCTAGTCTATTTGTGGCAGGTCCGCTACAGTTGCTTAGATGAAATACAATATCTGACTGTGAATGGTCAACAGTCTAAACAGTTAACGAAAAACGCAGCTATAGTAAAAGCTGACACGTTCCCATTTGGCCCATCTATAAAATGTAAAAAATAAAATTTATCAAAAAGTCAAAATCAAAATGAAAGAGAGACGGCAATGAGATATAGCTACTTAATATTTTTTAATTTTTTTGGCTCAAGATTTTCCGGTACGCCGTACCGCCACGTACCGTCACAAAAAAAGCACTGGGTACAACCACTCTAGTCGCCTTACTGGGCAAACTAGATGGACTATATTGGTCTTTATCTGCCTACATACAGTATACTAGGGGCCCAATATTCAGCAGTGATTGCTAGTGCTATTACAGCGGATAGCCACTGCCACTGAAATCTAAACCCAGATATTCTATTCTGGGGCCATATCCAGTCACCACCATTGAATATCCAGATTGGCCGGCAAAGCAGGGAGCTAACCAGGCAGAGGTGATATTCAGCCACTGCCTGGATAGCTTTGGCGGCAAAAGTTAGGACTGTCTTTTCTGTGCCTAACTTTCACAGCCAATTGATAACTGGGCAGTGACTGAATATCGCCGCTGCCCACTTTTCCCTAAGTGACACTCATGTAATGCCGCAAGAATACCCTAATGCTAACCAGTTAGCAACAGGGAGCCGAGCGGCAGCACCCATGGCTATTCAAGAGCACTAACCATATCCTGTTCACCATGATTAATGCAATTAGCAGCTCTGCTAACCACTGAATATTGGGCCCTATGTTGTTATATATATAAATAAATGTTACATCTTGGACAAGTTACTTAACCTTCCATTGTCTCAGCTACAAACGTAGATTACAAGCTCTCCGGGGACAGGGAAATACCTACTGTGCCTGAATGTACTCCACTCTGTACTTTCTGTGATAGGGTATAGGAGACAAAACCACCAAAGTGGCAGCAGGAGACACCACAACAGTCGAAGTAGGAGGCACACAGCCAGACAACATGGATCTAGGGAAAACAGCTGGGATCTGAGACCTTGGGACCTTTGACACCTCCATACCCCATCCAGAAGGCTAAGGGGGAGAAGGAGGCTGAGGACCTTATGAATCTGCTGTCTTGGTACATGTCGGTACCAATGACATAGGAAAATGTGGTAGGGAGGTTCTGGAAGCTAAATTTAGGCTTTTAGGTAGGAAGTTGAAATCCAGAACTTCCAGGGTAGCGTTCTCCGAAATGCTTCCCATTCCACGCGCAGGACCCAAAAGGCAGGCAGAGCTCCGGAGTCTCAATGCGTGGATGAGACAATGGTGCAGAGATGAGGGGTTCGGATTTGTTAGGAACTGGGGAACATTCTGAGGAAAGGAGGGGCTCTTCCGAAGGGATGGGCTTCACCTTAACCGGGATGGAACCAGGCTGCTGGCATTAACCTTTAAAAAGGAGATAGAGCAGCTTTTAAACTATATAATAGGGGAAAGCCGACAGTCGCCCAA
This sequence comes from Ichthyophis bannanicus, assembly GCA_033557465.1. Classification (NCBI taxonomy): domain Eukaryota; kingdom Metazoa; phylum Chordata; class Amphibia; order Gymnophiona; family Ichthyophiidae; genus Ichthyophis; species Ichthyophis bannanicus. The sequence continues at coordinate 1,148,997,399 of CM066033.1, read as the reverse complement.
GAGCGCATGGTTCGGAAGAATGTATCCTTGAAGGATAACTACAAAAAGCAGAGAGGTTCCAAAAAAGAGTAAAGTAGCCCAAATGCCCTCGAGTATGGAGCAGACAGAACTTAAAGATCCCAAATTACCCATGTCTACCAATAGCCAAATTAATATGAATAAAATACAGTCTCTAAAATGCTTGTATGCAAATGCTAGAAGTCTACAAAACAAGATGGGAGAGTTAGAATATATAGCACTAAATGAGAGGCTAGATATGATTGGAATATCAGAGACATGGTGGAAGGAGGACAACCAGTGGGACACTGTGATACCTGGGTACAAACTATATCGTAATGATAGAGCAGACCAAATTGGTGGAGGGATTGCGCTCTATGTTAGAGAGGGCATTGAGTCAGAAAGGATTAAAGTTTTGCAAGAAACAAAATTTGCTGTAGAATCTCTATGGATTGAAATTCCATGTAAAAAGGGGAAGGCGATGGCAGTGGGGGTGTACTATCGTCCGCCTGGCCAGAATGAACAAATGGATGATGAAATGCTCAAAGAAATCAAGGAAGCTAGCAAAAGTTACAGTGCAGTAATAATAATGGGTGATTTCAATTACCCCGGCATCGAATGGGTCAGTGTTACAACAGGACATGCTAGGGAGATAAAGTTCCTAGATGAAATAAATGACTACTTCTTGGAGCAGCTGGTTCATGAACCAACCAGAGGGGAAGCAATATTAGACCTAGTCCTTAGTGGAACACCAGATGTAGTGCAAGAGATAAGGGTGTTGGGGCCACTTGGCAATAGTGATCATAGCATTATCACCTTTGATTTAATTAGTGGAGGAGGGATAGTAAGGAAATCCACAGTACTACCCTTTAACTTTCGAAAGGGAGACTATGATAAAATGAGGAAAACAGTTAAGAAAAAACTAAAAGGAGCAGTTGCAAAGGTTAAAGACGTACATCAAGCTTGGGTGTTGTTGAAAAATACTATCTTGGAAGCCCAGACCAGCTGTATTCCACGCTTTAAGAAAAGTGGAAGGAAGTCCAAAAAACTGCCAGCATGGTTTAAAGGTGAGGTCAGAGAGGCTGTTGTTGCCAAAAAAGCATCTTTCACGAAATGGAAAAAAGAGCCAAACGATGAAACCTGGAAACAGCACAAGCACTGGCAAGTCAAATGCAAGGCATTGATAAGGCAGGCAAAGAGAGAATTTGAGAAGAAGCTTGCTGCGGAAGCAAAAACGCGAAATAAAGACGTTTTCAAGTACATTCGTAGCAAAAAACCTGTGAGAGAGTCAGTTGGTCCATTAGATGATAAAGGGGTTAAAGGAGCACTAAGAGGCGACAAGGCGATAGCGGAGAGACTGAATGAATTCTTTGCTTCGGTCTTTACTGAGGAAGATGTAGGGATGTTACCCATGACTGAAGTGATATTTAAAGGTGTGGAAGAATTGAAGGAAATATCGATACATCGGGAAGATGTCTTACAACTATTAGATTAACTGAAGAGTAGCAAATCACCTGGGCCGGATGGTATACATCCAAGGGTGTTGAAAGAACTGAAATTTGAGATTGCAGACCTGCTATCAGTAATCTGTGAACTATCATTAAAATCATCTCTAATACCTGAGGATTGGAGAATCGCCAATGTAACACCAATTTTTAAAAAGGGTTCGAGGGGTGATCCGGGAAACTACAGATCAGTGAGCCTGACATCAGTACCGGGAAAAATGGTAGAAACCATCATAAAGAATAAAATTACTCAGCATGTAGATAGTCACGACCTAATGGGAGACAGCCAACATGGCTTTAGACAAGGAAGATCTTGTCTTACTAATCTGTTATGTTTTTTTGAAGGAGTGAATAAACAGGTGGACAAAGGTGAGTCGGTTGATATTGTGTATCTGGACTTTCAGAAAGCCTTTGACAAAGTCCCTCATGAGAGACTTTTGGCAAAACTAAAGAGTCATGGGATAGGAGGCAGTGTACTACTGTGGATCAGGAACTGGTTAAAAGATAGAAAGCAGAGGGTAGGGCTAAATGGCCAATTTTCCCAATGGAGAAAGGTGAATAGTGGTGTACCCCAGGGATCTGTGCTGGGTCCGCTGCTTTTTGACATATTCATAAATGACCTGGAAAGTGGAATAACAAGTGAGGTTATCAAATTTGCAGATGACACAAAAGTATTTAAAGTTGTTAAAACCCAGGAGGATTGTGGAAAATTGCAAGAGGATCTTGATAAATTGGAAGACTGGGCATCAAAATGGCAGATGAAATTTAATGTGGAGAAGTGCAAGGTTATGCACCTAGGGAAGAACAACCCAAACTATGGTTACACGATGCAAGGTTCCACATTAGGAACCACCACCCAGGAAAAAGATTTAGGCGTCATTGTGGATACCTTGTTAAAACCCTTGGCCCAGTGTGCAGCAGCGGCCAAGAGAGCAAATAGAATGCTAGGTATGATAAGGAAAGGAATGGAAAATAAAACAAAAGATATTATAATGCCTCTATGTCGTTCCATGGTGAGACCGCACCTTGAATATTGTGTGCAATTCTGGTCGCCGTATCTTAAAAAGGATATAGCGATTTTAGAAAAGGTTCAGAGAAGAGCCACCAAAATGGTAAAGGGGATGGAAGGATACTCCTATGAAGAAAGACTAAAAAGGTTGGGGCTCTTTAACTTGGAAAAGAGACGGCTGAGGGGAGATATGATAGAAGTCTATAAATTAATGAACGGAGTGGAAGGGGTAAACGTAGATCGATTGTTTACCTTATCAGAATATAGAAAGACTAGGGGACATGCAATGAAGCTACAGGGTAAACTATTTAACACTAATAAAAGAAAATATTTTTTCACTCAACGTGTAATCAAACTCTGGAATTTGTTACCGGAGGATGTAGTAAAGGCTGTTAGTGTAGCTGGGTTTAAAAAAGGTTTGGACAAGTTCCTGGAGGAAAGGTCCATAAACCATTATTAAGAAGGGACCCAGGATATCAATGCTTGAACCAATACAAGCATTGTGGAACCTGTGTCCCTTGGGGAAACTGCTAGGTACGTATGACCTAGATTGGCCACTGTTGGAAACAGAATACTGGGCTTGATGGACCTTGGTCTGACCCAGTATGGCATATCTTATGTTCTTATGTTCTTATATGCGGCTCAGCGGTGGGAAGAGGATGAGGTCTTGGGGCCCTGGCTTCGTGGTGCTGGCGCTTCCCTCAGGCTGGCTGGTGGTGATTTGGGGTGTTTAAACCCGGAGCGGGTTGCGGATTTGACAGCGCATTGAGGTTCCGGGCTGCAGTCGGTGCCGCAGAGGTCGGCAGACCAGGAAGAGTGAGTAGGTGGTGCAGTTTCCCTGGGAAGGAAGGACTCGGGGAAGGCAAGTACTGTTCCTTGAAAGCAGTGGTGTATGGTAATAATTAAAAAAAAAAAAGGGAAAGAAAAAGATAGACTCAAGCAGACTAAGGTAAACAGGACAGCCGTGGTAGGAGAGGGTTCCCAGCAGGCGGTTGATGCCTTCTCGGAGGGGCCAGCAGGGAAGGGTTAGAGGTCATGGTAGGGGGGACAGGCTGCAGCTGTTTCGTCAGAGGGGGTCATTAGCGAGGCAGAGGTAGCTGCGATGTTGAGGAGGGGTCGGACAGACCAGGGGATGTCAGGTTGGCCTGCTGCCGGTGCAAGGAGGGCTGGGAAAGGAAGGGGAATGGCAGTAGCATGCCCAAGCCAGGCAGAGGGAGATCTGCACTACGGGGGGCTAGGGCCGCATGCTAGTGAGACCGGGCTGCCGGAGTTAGATTGGGGGTCTGGCGGTGCCGCGGCTAGCACTACTGCCATTCCTAGTCGGGTGCTGGGTGCTAGTGGGGCCGAAGGGAGTGCAGGAAGCTCCGTGGGAGGGTTTGCTGGACAAGAACTGGGGGGGGGCTTGGGTCTGTGGGGTGGGGTGAGGGAGTCAGGGTTGGGGGTTGGGTCACGCCGTGGCAGGGGGCAGTGAGCTTCTTCGACCAAGGATTTACTCTTCCCATGGGCTGGTCGGGAGTGCAGGGAGGCTTTTGGATACCTGGTGCCCCGGCAACCTGGGAACACTGGCTAGGGGGAGGGCAAGGTTCTTCTAGGGCCGAGTGGTTGGGGGCTTGGCAACCCTCTTGGCATCCTCCTGCCCCCCCCCCCCCGGTTCCTTTTCTCTTATGCCTTCACAGGATCAAGCATTTTTTCAAGCGACTGGGCGAGGAGTAAGACTACAGCGGGGAGCGGAGAACATGAATGCAGGATCAACACCGGGGCACCCGGTAAGGATGGAGGCTGGCATTGCTGACGATGGTGGTCTGCAGCAGCATGAAGCAGAGGTCCGCGAGTCACCGCCTCTTCTGAGAGCGGTTCAGGCGATGGACACGGTAGCAGGAGGTGAGTTCCAGGCACAGCTTGGGGTTGGGGTGGAGCAGGTTGGCGCGCAAGAGGGTGGGGGGTCTAAGGCAAGGAAGAAGAGGAAACATTCGTGCAGGCAGCATCATGGTTTGCATTCTTCCTCTTCCTCAGCTTCCAGCTCCTTGTCATCTTCGTAGGGGCACGAGTGCTCGGGTCCATGGGTAGACAAGGTGCAGGCGGAGTCCAGGGGGGGAAAGGGCACCCTTACGTTAGTGTCCTTCTCCGAGTTATGGGAAGGGGTTCCAAGGAATCTGCATAGGAAAATCAGGAAACGGCGGCATGTAGACATTTTACGGTTATTGGAGGGCAGGAAGCGGTCGGGTGAGATTAAGAAGAAGCGAAAAGAGGACGAGAAGGGAGGTCGGATTAGGTAGGTATCTTGTAACATGGTAAATTGGACCAGAGCCTTTTTGTGCTTGGTGAGTGTTCTGGGTCAGCATTTGCCTGAGGATTACGGAATGTTGTTGGCATATGCAGATTCCATTTTGGAGGCAGCGCAGACAATGAAGGGTGGGCGTGGTTGAACTATGATGAAATGTTTAGGGACAAGATGGAGGAGAGTAAAGCGTTGACATGGGGGAAGCAGGATATTAATTTATGGCTGGAAAAACCAATCCAAAAGCAGGAGATTCACACAAAAAACTTTATTGATCCTTGTTTGATAGAGGTGGCCAAACCCAACACAGGCCGTGTTTCGTATAGTACTTCATCAGGGGTAATTGTGGCTCACTATAAACCAAAAAAACATCATAAATAAATTATTACATAAAATCATAAATAAACTAAAAATATGAATCATAAAAAATAACTAAAAACATATATAAATAATGAAACAGCAATGTAAAAGTGTTCATGAACAATAAGTGCAAAATCAAAACATTAAAAATTGTACATAATAAAAAGTGTGTATGATTAATGGTCATATAAATAGAACATATCTATAAAAATGAACGAAACAACATTGAAAATTAAAAATATACCATAATTAATAAATAAATAAATACAATCATATAATTATTTGCAAAACTTCTTTGAAAGAGAAGAAAAATAAGAAAATTAATGAGATGCAAAAGCTAAATTAAAAAACAAACCAAAATGAAGGGTGAATATAAACAAGCAGGAGTGAATCAGAGAAGTACCTTAAGGCTGTATACTGCACCACTGGCCGTATACCGTGGTCAGAGACCCACGGTATAACCCTTAGACCGTATTCCTTTCTCGCTGCGAAAATCAAAATATGCTCTACTTAAAAAACTAAAAAAAACATTAAAATAACCATATTTAAAAATGGGGAAAAAAACTAAGGGGCATGTTTACTAAACATTCCTAACGTGCGGGGCCGTGCTAGTGTGCCTGTGCCATATAAGGAGTGGGCGGTTCAGGCAGAAAATAGAAAAAAAACGGTAGTAAGCAACCGGACGTGTGTGCGTCGCGCTAATGTGCGGGGGTCGACATTAGCGCGTGGAAAGGCAAAGTGGCGCGCTGCTGAGTATACAAAACAACAGAGCCGTGGTACAACGGTGAAGACACTGACCAATGGTGCAGGGATCAGGGGTTCAACTCCTCACAATGCCCAGTGAAAAATGCCTGCTGAGGCAGTATGTATTATGTTGTGGAGTGCTGTAGGAGGCTGTATAATTTTATTTTGTTATCACTACTAGCAAACGCACTCTCCCAGCATGTTAACATACGGCGGCCCATAAGGCACATGTTACAGTGCACTGTTCGCCAAGGCACCCTTGAATGACCCCTATAGGGCAGCATGTATGTTGCGACACAGGATAATGTATAGTGCACCCTATAGGGATGGCAACCATAAGGTGGCCTACAGGGCGCCCTATGAAGCACCCTCAGAGGCACCTAATGGGTATAGTAAGCTGAGGGTGGTCTTGCCGGCATAGACATATGTACAGTAAATAAAAATAAAGCTGTGGACAGCCCTACCAAAGGGCCCCACTGTGGGTTTGAACCCATGACCTCTGGCTGCACAGGCAGTGATGTAACCATTGCGCTACAGCTCCATAGCTGTAAGCAGGCCCCTGGCTGGCTGCAGATAGCCTACACGTCACCTCACAGACAGTCTGCTGGTGTCAACAGGATAGGGTTAGGCCACCCGTACCCATGATGCACTGCACATGCAAATTAGCTGTCCACAGATGGACACAAGATGGGGAATGCACCCCCACAGCACCTCGGCCCTGTTGGGGGAAGTGACCGGGTGCACCCACACAGCACCTTGGCCTAGTAGGGGGCACTGACCGGGTGTTTTACTGGCACAGAGTAGCCACACACCGTTACATCGTGCGGGTACTGTGCTCACCCTGAGTGTGCAATGAGGTGGCCAGGACCAGGTCAACAACACCTGCCATGGCTGATGGAGGCCAAGCGGGTGTTCCAAAGCAGTGTTAATGTGTAAGATAGCTAGTTTCTGCACAAACACCATGGATATCCCTGTCTGCCGCCATCAGGCACCCCCCCCCCCCCCCCCCCGTGGCAAACATGGTCCCCATCAAGGGATCCACACTCTACCTCCCTGCAAAGGTGGCAGTAGAGGGCAACATCAACCCCAGTCCTGCTGAGGAACACCACCACCACCCCCCCCAGGCAGGCAGCTCCATACACAGCCATAACACAATAGCAGACAGACATAAGCCCAGGGTATGGTAAGCTGCACTCCACCACCAGATATTCCCCTGCAGCAAGCCAACAGCCACTGCACCCTGCAAGCCATTATAGCAAGACATTTACCAGCTACAAACAGTCTGCTGGTTAGTCCATAGTGCATGTTCCCAATGGAGATGCATGCACCCAGAACTGGGCTGTCTGCATACACAGCAAGCAGATAGATCAGTGACTGGGCCCCAAAGAGAAACCCATATCTATCACATGAGAGAACTACTATACAGCACTATGGGGGGGCCTAGCCATGCTGTGGTCACTGCACAGTCAGGGTGAGCGTGATCCCCCAGAAGGACATGCTTTGGCCACCCTGTCTGTGTAGGTGGTGGCCGGACACTACAATATCCCAGCCAATGTCCCTGCCAGGGCCCTATGCCCAGTGCAGATGCATCCTGGCCACGCCACCCTGCCCTGGCTATACCCATGGTACCTTGCACCTCATTATGCACATTGACTGGCCAATACTGGCAACAGTGCTGGCAGTGCGGGCTGTTGAAGGGGCTTGCAGCCAACACCCACTGTATAGACAGACACACACTTCCACACCTCTGCCATCATGGTGCTACGATTGAGGGGGTAAGTAGCCTTGCCCACCAAACCGGTCCTGAGCACGGCAAGGCATGGATATGGTACGCATTACAGCTGGTGGTCACTCCCCAGGGTGGTAAGCACCGTCAGAGGCCAGGCCTGGAGCATGCCCCGCAAACACCTAACAGATTGTTTGGATGGGGTCAACTAGCAGTATGTACGTAACGTATGGATAACTGCCTGCCTGTGCTCCTAGCAAACGTCTCCGAGCTGTGTACCGTATACCTCAGGTGTAGGGTGACATTGGTAAGTTATGCAAGTGCTCGTTTTGGGTGCTGCATGCACGGTCCAATGTTCTGCCTTTCCAGGAGACATTGGCCAATGGGGCCTGTGGGTGTGGGTGTGTCTGCCCTTGATGGCTGCTGCTTTACGGCACAGATTCCCAACTCCAGTCCAGGTTTGCATCACACTGTTCGGGTTTTCCTGCTATCCCTCATGAATATGCATGGGCTACATCTACATGCCATGGGGGTGGTGCATAGATATACAGCACAGGCATTTGTATGAGTGTCAGCATGGAACCTGACTGGTGTGTGGCCCACCAGGACTGCATTTGGGTGATTCTGCTCTAGGTACTGCCCCTGTTCATGGTGTCTGTGCTCAGTGGGGTAAAAGATAGATGTCTTACCATTGCATATGTCCCCGCCATGAAAGGTGTGTCCTTACTATCACTGTTTAGTTGTGGGAAAAATATGTGGGCAGGATTGGCAGTAGCCCCAGCTGGGCTTTGAACCTGTGACTTTCTGTTCTTGTATGCACTGTCTGTGTGCACTGCACCACTGTGTAGCCACAGATTGGTTGGATTCCCTGGACTGTCCATGACTGTGGATCCGGCAGGACCTGTCTGTTGCAGTGGACTGTGCCAGCCTGCACATGGCTAGGCCTCTGTCTTCTGTGGTTAGCAGCCACTGCCCCCTGCACCACATGTACTTGTCCGCCAACATGCTGGCATGAACTTCTCTCAGAAAAAGCAGTTGACCTGATTGCAATGTGGCAGTATGGGACTGCATTTGGGGGACTTGGCTGTAGGTAATGCCCATTGTTGTGGTGTGTGTGCGGTGTTGGGTAAAATATGGGTGTTTTCCCCATGCATACAGGGGTGTCTGCGCTATCTTTATTTAGTGGTGGGTAAAATATAGGGACTGGGCTGGCAGGTGCCCCAGCTGGGTTTTGAACCTCTGCCCTCTGGTCCTAGAGGTAATGACTCTGTCTGCTGTACCACACTTTGGCCACAGAGACAGTGCAGCCCCTGGAGGCAGTACGCCTGGCAGGATGGAGTCACAAACCCTGCTCTACGCAATTCTACTGTGGGCATATGCACCCTGTCTGGTGACAAACGTGCACATAGACCCCGGAAATGACCACGGGAAATGTGGGACAAAATATCACCACGCTGGGCAACAGTGATATTAATGGGCAACCATAGCAAACACTCCCAGGAAAGCTCCAAAACGTGGAAATGTTTTTGGAAGAGTCTCCTCTCAGTAGACCCTTCCAAAATTCATTTCTTTTTTCTGGAGCTTTGCTGGGTGTGATTTCTGTATTTGCCCATCACTATAACTGTTCCCCAGCTGAATTACTATTTTTAATAGTTCTGTTGTGGTCATTTTCTATTTTTATTTTCACTTTTGTGCTGTGCACATATACCACACTGCTCACGTTTTGCTGGTTTCCCCGGTTTTCCTGTACATTGCTGACGGAAATGGTTTCTCTTCCCTTTAAATGCTTTCTACCACGAGTGTTTCACTCGCGGTAGTTTTTACCTGCAAATTCGGGCCCGATACTGTGCGGGGAGCCTCTCCCCTCCCACTCTCCACCCATTGACCCCGTCCCTCCGCCCCTCCGGAGCCTTCCTCCGCCCTCCTTTCGCCGTTCCACGCCTCTATCGGACATTTGCGGGCCCGCACTTGTACGGGGCCCGTTAGTGAGCCACGTACCTGTGCGGGGGTGACACGCACGTGTGCGGGGCGTTTAAACGCGTTTCTGCGCGTTTCAGTGCCGCGTTGCCGTGCGCTATTTTGCGGCGCGCTATTTTGCGGATTTTAGTAAACATGCCCCTAAAACTTGTTGAATACAAGCAATTGAACTTCCATAAATTAAAACCACGGAAAAACTGCACTATTCATAAGCGTTTGTTTGACCGTGAATTTTAAAGACCTAGCGTATCACGCTGCGGTACTATTGATATTACTCACTATGTGATTATCATGGTATCATGTAGAAACCATATAATAAAAAAAAATATATAAACAAAATGCATATGATGTCAGGCTCGTGATCCATGACTGAACAAATGAACTCCCATGGTTTAAAAACATAAGGCTGCACTATTCATAAGCGTATATTTTATTTATTACAATTTCTTATATACCGCGCTATTCGGTATCAGCGCGGTTTACATCATAACACAACGACCATAACAACAAGCTGTCTGGTTTTACATCGAACAGGAGTACAAACTTGGATAACAGGGGTGAACTATATACATGAGATATTTACACATGAGATATTTACACGGAACAAGGTTAGGTAACAATCACATAACGAACGTAAGGGACCTTTCTAGAGTGGGTCATTTCTTCAGAGGGGATATCTAGGTTCAATTGCTGGTTGGGAAGTATTGGAGGAAAAGGTGGTATTTGAGTGCCTTCCTGAACTGATATAGGTCGGCAATGGCCCTAATGTCAAGGGGTAGAGCATTCCAGCATTTGGGGACATAGAAACTGAACGCCCTGTTTGTGGTTGTCATGTTGCACTTTGTCAATGCCTTTGGGGTTGTTAGAAGGTTTATGGCTGTTGCTCTTCTGGATCTGTTGGGGGGGGACAATGTGAATAAGTTCTGTGAGTGAGGAGGATGAAATACCTTTGATTGCCTTGAATGATAGGAGTAAGGTTTTAAAGATGATCCTCCCATGGATAGGTAGCCAGTGGAGCTGTTTGAGAATGGGAGTCACGTGGTCACTTCTGTGACCATATGTGACCATGCATTGTAAAGCCCTAACATTTCATAATGTAGTTCTGCTTCTCACACGCACTGTGTGATTCTAAGAACAATTATATTAGAAACATATAAAAAAATGAATTTGCAAAAAATATAACAGAGATCTATTTTAAATTGGATGCCGTATTCATAAATGCCCGATGGGTAATATATAATTAAAATGAAGCAAAACTTTTTAATAAGGAACTAGCAAGCTTAGTGAGTCTACTTACTGTGTGTGAGAAAATGACTTTAAGAATATGAAAATTGCTTCCAGGCGAAGCTATTAAATTAGCATGTAACGATCTTTTAATCTGTAACAAATATAGGGAAATCCATGTGAAAAGGTGCTGAAATGAAACGCCATATTTAGAATATTATAAACTCAAAAACTAAAAAAGAAAAAATTAAAAACCTGACAGCGTGTAATCCATCAATCCAAGAAGGTCCGCAGCGTTAGAAATCTCAACAACAGTAAAGTGAAATGCCAACACATGCACTGTTCAAATACTTTCCAAAATGCGGGAACAGGAGTTTTGTCTATCACTCAACACAACAAGTGTAAAATGAAACACCAAAGCGTGCATGCTTAAAATACTTACCAAACCGCGGATAAAGGATTGTTTATCTGTCCCTCATCACACCAAAAAACATCGCCAGACATTTGATACCATGAAAATATGCATCACAACAGATACGCTATTTTAACACATAGTGATCATACAAGGCACCTATAGAATGTCTGTAAAAAAAGGAAAGAACACTAGGAACCTCTGTGATCCAAAAAAAAGACAAATGAAACATAAACCCTTAAAACAATATACCAATGTGTACTTATAATTGCAAAATGTAAAAGGACACTATCAAAGACCTTTTTGAATGCAATTAAAATTAAAAAAATAAAAAAGGACACGTTGTGTCTTGTAAAAATAATAACCTGTATGAACCCCTAGGTACTAACAACCAACATGAAAAAGGGAAAACGACAAAGGAAACCCTGTGTGAATATCAAATGTTGTAAGTTAAAAAATTATACAAAAACGGGCACCACTCAATCGAATGTAAATTATAAAAACCATGAAGTCATGTATTTAAACAAACCGGATTTATTATTAAATCAACTAAAAATAAAAAAATAAAAAACAACACAATCCTATAAAAAAACTTTATTGCCCATACAAGTGAATGGCTGGACACATTTATAACAAAACTGACTGTATACGGAGAAAAATAAATAAATGAAATAATAAATAAACGGTAAACACAAATAAAACCAATAAAAACTAAAGATAAAACAACACTCTCCAGGATAAAAAATAACACAGGTACACTACCAAAAAACTGCCTCCAGTTTTGCAACTGATTCCTATAGATTTTGGGGTGCTGAATCCAGGGAAAATAGCCAAAATGTTCCATCACGTCACGTTTTCTTGCAAAATTAGATTTCTTACCCATATAAGGAATGTTCACATAATTTCTTTTTAGCCGACTGCAGTTTATTTTCTTGGCCCAAAATAGAGGTTGTAATGGTTAACTAACTAGAAACACTCCCTCATGATATTTTAGAGTGTTTTGTATTCATTTTATACATTAACAGGACAATTGGGAGGCGGGGGGCTAAATCCAGTACTCGCGCTGGCGCATGTTCTTTCCTGTTCGCCTCGCCTCATTCGCTCGCTCAAACACGGTGGTTGCGACATGAACGTTCCTGTCAAATTTCAGTTTCTTGCAAGTTCATTATTACCTTTTGTTTGCTCAGTCATAATCCAGCTTTATTCCGAAGTGGTTCACTACAGTTGTAGTTTGCAGTGCTGTGTATTTGTGATGGCTCACAGAGCCAGAGGTTGCGTCAACTCTCCGGACAGTTTTTGTTTTATTTGTGGGGAATATACCGTGAAAAAGCGGCAGAGGAACATTTCTGCATTTATTAAAAAAGTATATTTTGCCTATTTCGGTTTGAAGTTAGGCAATCAAGACAAACCGTGGGCTCCTCACAAAGTGTGCAAGACATGTGAGGAAGATCTACGCTTATGGATGAAAGGTAAAAAACAAGCATTTCGTTTCGGAATACCTATGATGTGGCGTGAACAAAGAGACCACAGCAGTGACTGCTATTTTTGCTCTTGCATTGTGAAGGGATTCAATTTAAAAAATAAGAACGTAATAAGTTACCCCAACCTTCCCTCAGCAATTAGGCCTATGCCTCATAGCAACGAAGTACCTGTGCCTGAACCACCAAAATCTTTGGATCATATTTGTGTGGACGGTTCTGATCATGATGAGACTCATCAGATGGCTTTTCCCGATGAGTCCAGTACTTCCGAGTTTGAAACTGAACCAGATCCGAAACCTGAACTTTTCTCTCAAGCTGAATTGAATGATTTAGTCCGGGATTTAGGACTCCCAAAAGATGCTGCCCAACTGCTAGGTTCTCGGCTTAAACAGAAAAATCTATTGTCACCAGGAACAACTTTTTATTGGTACCGCAACCGCGAGACACAATTTTTGAAGTATTTCAGCAAAGAGGAAGATTTGGTATTTTGCAACGATATATACAGAGTGATGGAAAAGTTTAAACTCAAGTATGATCCTGCTGAATGGCGGCTGTTCATTGATTCGTCACTTTAAATGGCAAGTCCTCTAGTTCCTTCCCTCTTACTTGTGGTGTCCCCCAAGGTTCTGTTCTGTCCCCTTTGTTGTTTAATATTTTCCTGGCTCCTCTCCTCCTGGTACTACAACAATATCCTGTATCCTGCTATGTTTATGCAGATGATATTATCTTGCTCTTTCACACTTCTCCTCTTCTCTTAGATCTTTCTCCTTTCAATGCTTGTCTTTCTCAAGTGGCTTCCTGGCTTTCGCAGCACTTTCTTCGTCTCAACCCTTCTAAGTCCACTGCTATGTGGGTTTCACTTTCTGGGTCATGTCCGTCAGTTGCACCTATGATTGATTCTGTTCCTGTTCCTTTGGTGTCTTCTTTTCGGTATCTTGGGGTGATTCTTGATTCTTCTCTCTCTTTCCATGATCACATTTCTTCTCTGGTTCGACGCTCTTTCGCCATTCTCCGTCGTCTCCGTGCTGTTCGCTCGCGCTTCTTCCTCTTGGATCCCTGGCCACTCTTGCTCTTTCTCTTGTTATCAGCCGCCTTGACTATTGTAATGTTTTTCTAGCCAACCTCCCTAAGTATCAACTTCAACGTTTACAGCTCATTCAAAACACCGCCGCCCGTATTATCACCTTCGCCCGCCGTTCTGATCATATTACTCCCATTCTCATTCGGCTTCACTGATTGCCTCTCTGTGTTAGGTTTCACTACAAATTTCTGATCCTTATTCACCGTGCACTCCATACTAATAACCCTTTATACTTGGCCGATCTAATCTCCCTTCATACAACCTACCGTCAGCTTCGCTCTCTTCACGCTAATCGTTTGGTTCTACCGTCCCCATCTCATGCCCATTTGGAAAAGACCCGTCACGCTGCTTTCTTTTTTCTTGGTCCCTGGTTATGGAACGCCTTGCCCTCATCCCTCCGCTTAGAGTCCTCCTACCCACAGTTTAAATCCGCTCTCAAAACTTACTTGTTTCAAAAAGTGTTTGATCTCCCTCCCTGATTTTCCCCTGACTTTTCCTTCCCTGATATCATCCCTGGTTGTGGTTTTGTCCTAGTCTGTTTGGTTTTGTCTTTCCCCTCTGTCTGTCTTTGTTTAAGTGGTCTTGTTTTTGTCTTTTTGTTTATTTATTGTTGTTAACCATTGCTTGAAGTCTGTATTTAGTTATGAAGTGCTGTCCATGTCCTTTGGTTTATTTATTGTTGTTAATTACTATTTGCTGTTTGCATATTGTTAAACTGTTTTTATTGTTTTATTGTATAAATTCTTATTGTTTTTAAACTTATGTTTTTAATATTGTCTATTGTTTTTAACTTGTGCCCATATCTATTTGTTATTTATTGCTGTCTGTTTTGTTGTTGTGCTTTCCTTTCTTTCCTATTATTTTTGGCATTCCTTTTCCGTAGTTTGCAGTGCCGCTTTTTTATTTTGTTTGTACACCGCTTTAATGTTTTTAACGTAAGCGGTCTATCAAGTGTGAAATAAAGTTAAAGTTAAAGTTAAAGTTCTTCTTCATAATGGCAACACATTCGCTTCAGTTCCTATTGCTCACTCTGTTATTCTCCAAGAAAAATACGAGAATTTGGCCCTGATTCTTCAGAAGATTCGTTATGATGAGCATAAGTGGATGATTTGTGGAGACTTTAAAATTCTATCCATGCTATTAGGGCAGCAATCCGGTTTCACCAAATATCCCTGCTTCCTTTGCTTGTGGGATAGCCGGGCCCACGACCTACACTGGGGGAAAAAAGACTGGCCAATTCGGGAGTATTTGAGACCCGGTGAGAAAAATGTTCTTCATGAGAGCTTGGTACCTCGTGATAAAATTCTATTACCACCTCTCCACATTAAGTTGGGTCTCATTAAGCAATTCATCAAGTCGCTTCCAAAAGATGGTGAGTGCTTTCGGTACCTTTGCTCAAAGTTCCCCCGACTTTCTGAAGCAAAGCTAAAGGAAGGAGTGTTTGTTGGCCCTGATATAAGGAAACTCATTTCAGATGGAGCATTCGCTGAAATGATGTCTGAGAAGGAAAAAGAAGCCTGGGATTCCTTCAAGGATGTTGTTCTCAAATTCTTGGGGAACAGGCGGGATGAGAACTATAAGGATATTGTTGCCAGGATGCTCAATGCCTTCAAAGAACAAGGCTGTAACATGAGCCTGAAAGTCCATTTCTTGCACTCCCATGTGAACTACTTTCCCGAAAACTTGGGGGCGTACAGTGAAGAACAAGGTGAAAGGTTTCACCAGGACATCAAGGACGCAGAGAGAAGGTACCAAGGAAGATGGAACACCACTATGATGGCTGATTTCTGCTGGTTGCTGCTGCGGGAAACCCCAGATGAAAAATACGCCAAGCAGCACACCAAGAGAAGCATTCAGGGGAAGAAGAAACGGGCCCACCAGGAGATTAGATTTTAAAGTCATTCTTGGGTCAATCAAACTGTGTTGACAAATATTGTGTTTTTACTAAACTTTGAAATAAAAATTTGCTAGTTATTACCACAGTGCCGGATCTCATTTATTAGAATTTTATTTTCACATCATCGGGTGTTTGTCTTCATGTATTGCAATGGTGCGGTTTGCGTTTTCTATTCTTACATACATACCTGTACAACATTTTTTGCACATTTCTTTGCTTTGCTTTGTGTCTAACCTCGCTCTTATATGCTCAATGTTTGGGCACATGTATGTGGCTGTTTTAAGTGCAGACAATTTTGCTACCATCACAGTGTGTTTTGTTGACATTACTCTATTCTTATGTGCTGCCTTGTTACAATTTTCTTTATTCTTATTTGAATAACTACTAAACAATTAGTATAAAGAATTCATCCAAGAAACTTTTATCTCGATCGCACTCAATCTGAAACGTTCACCTCAAACTGCTAACCCAATGTAGCAAAAAATCTGTACGTGATGGAGCAAATTGGTTACCAGATTTGGATTCAGCGCACCAAAAATCGTAAAAATCAATCGAAACATTAGAGGCAGTTTAAAAAAAAATTTTTTTAGTGTACCTGTGTAATAGTTCCAGGAAAAGCTATAAAAAGACAGAAAAATCCCTTTCCAGGTTTAAACCATGTGGAGTAATAGTGTTCAGACGAAAGATGTATCGCTGTTCTAACCGCCAGATGGTTTTATCAATGTCTCCTCCTCTCTAATTCAGTTTTACTTTTTTAATGACAAAGAATTTCAAATCTGATATCTTATGTCCCATCTCTAGCCAATGTTGAACCAGTGGTTTATCAACTAATTTCCTTTTTGTGCAGCTCTTATGTTCCACTATGCGTACACGTATGTTGCGTATTGTCTTGCCAACATACAATTTATTGCATGGGCACAAAATGACGTGCCCGTGCAATAAATTGGCTGACTCAGATGTCGGTAAGGATGGGTTCCAGGAGAGGGGGGCTGGGGGGCTGGGGCAAGAGGTGGGACGGGGAGCGTGGCCGGGTTGGGTCATTCCTTTCGGGCAGGGGGGGCGCCCCCCAGCAGAGAGTGGGTGGAGGGGGTGCAGGGGACATTTGTTGGTGATTAAATAAGTCCTCTTGTCTATTTCCCGATTGTAAGTTCCGGCATGCCTGCTTGGTCTGCGGGGGTGGACATTCAGCAATTAAATGTGTTAAAAAAGGGACCTCCGGCATACCCTTGCCAGCTCCCAAGTAATGCGGACGTGTTGGGGTTGGCTCTGACACCGTTACGTTGGGATGCGATGAGGGCATGTTTGCAACGCTATCCAAGGAGAAAGGACAGGGAGTTGTTGGAATGGGGGTTTCAGTTTGGTTTTGTTATACCAGTGCAGGGGACTGTGGTGGGGAGGACAGCTCGCAATTCCCCTTCGGTGCATCATTTTGAAACCGTGGTGCGGGACAAGTTGGCAGTGGAGTTGAGCTTGGGGAGGATTGGAGTTGAGATTGGGGAGGATTGTGGGTCCTTTCGCGGAGCAGCCACTCTTGAATTTAGTGGTTTCTCCTCTTGGGGTAGTGACTAAGAAAGAACTGGGGAAGTTTAGGTTGATCCACAATTTGTCTTTTCCGTTAGGAGCATCGGTGAATGATCACATACGAAGGAAGTGTGCTCTTTTCACTATGTGCCATTTGATGAGGCTGTGGATTTGGTTAGGAAATGTGGCCCTGGAACTCGGATGGCAAAGGTGGACATTGAGTCTGCCTTTCGTCTGCTGCCAGTGCACCCGTCGGCTTTTCGTTTGTTAGGTTTTTGTTTTGAGGACGAGTTCTACGTGAACAAATGCATGCCTATGGGGTGCTCTGTTTCTTGCGCCTAGAAGTTTAGTTCATTTTTCCTTAGGGCATTGGTGCTGAGAGTCGGCTGTGCAAATGTGGTCCATTATCTGGATGATTTCCTTTTCGTCGATTCGGCACAGTCAGATGAGTGCCAACAGTTATTGCAAGGCTTTGTGGACATGTCCAGAGCATGGGGTCTGCTGTTGGCTGCCGGAAAGAGGGAAGGTACAACAATGAAAATCACTTTCCTCGGGGTGGAGCTTGATTCATTGGAGATGGTTGCTCGTCTCCTGATAGAAAAGGTGAGGAAGTTGCGGGTGTTGGTGGCTTACCGGCTGGCTTCCACTAGGTTAACTCTGAGGGAGATGCAGATATTGATTGGCTCCTTGAATTTTGCATGTCGAGTCATACCGATAGGCCGTGTGTTTTTGTGACAACTGGCAGCGGCTACCATGGGGGTACGGAAGCCGCATCATCTCATCAAGGTGTCGAGGATTATGAAGGCGGACTTGAGAGTTTGGGATGAATTTCTGGAAGGTTTTAATGGGACATCGGTCATGATGGAGCCAGAGATGTCGAGCGCGGAGTTACAGCTGTACACGGATGCCGCAGGTGGGGCGGGTCTGGGCATTTATTAGTGTGGTGGTGAGATAACGAGGCAATGGTCAGTTTGGTGAACCGTTATGATCTGTGTTGCATTCGAGTAGCTGCGTTGATGAGGGAAGTGGCTTTAGCTTGTTTGCAGCTGAATGTGTTTGTGAAGGCCAGGCATATACTAGGAAGTACTTATAGAATTGCTGATGCGCTTTCTCATTTCAAGTGGCAGCTATTCCGGACCGTGGCACCAGAGGTGGCCGCAGAAGGGTTGGTGGTCCCCGAGCAATTATGGCAGGTTGGCCAGCTGAGATGGTGAATCTGCTGCAGAGTTCAGTGTCTGCAGCAACATGGACAGCGTTTCAGAGAGGTTGCGACAAGGTGGTCGAGTTTTTGGAGTCCCAAGGCTGGCAACCAGGTCTCACCTCTGACAGGCTGTTAGGACAGTATATAGTTTATGTGAAAGGAAACGGGGTTTCCAGGGTGTCGGTGCGTAGTCAGCTGGCTTTACCTTTTTTGCTAGAGCAGCAGGATGGGGCTCCTCGACTCCAGGGTTTTTGGCCCCGAGACTGTTACACGGGTGGGAGCGATCCTGTCCAACCCCGGTCGATACCAGGCAGCCAATTATGCACGAGTTGCTCGTTAAGCTTTGGACGGCATTACCCAGGGTAGCGGCGTCACGTTATGAATCCACACTTTTTAGGGCGGTTTTCTGTTTAGCGTTTTTTGGTGCTTTTCGGATGGGGGAGTTGGTGGCAAGCTCAGGACGTTCCACAGGTAGTGGTGGCCTGTGGAGTGGGCATGTGCAGGTAGGGGATGGGCAGCTGAGGGTAAGGCTGGCCAGATCTAAAATGGATCAGCTGGGTAAGGGATTATGGGTGGTGCTGAAGGAGGTTGTTTCCCTTCCCACATGCCCTGTGGCTGCTTTGAGGGAGTATCTGCTGGTACGCCCGGTATAGGGTGGATTGTTTTTCCTATATGAGGATTCACGATGGGTAACGCATTTCCAAGTTGCTGCAGTGCTACGGATGGTATTGCAGCATGTAGGTGAGGATCCTTGCCGGTTTGCTCCACATTCCTTCCGTATTGGAGCGGCAACCAGTGCAGCGGTGGTGGGGCTGCCGGAGGGGGAGATACAGCGCATAGGCAGAGGGCATTCTCGAGCCTTCCTGGGTTATGTGCGTTTATGAGGGGGGAGGTAGGTGTACAGCTGGCTAACTCCTTCTTTTTTCTTTCAGATGTTGGGAAGTGGCTGCATGACTGTTGGATGATTGGACATTCGTTTGTTCACTGGGCGGGACTGAAGGCGGCTGTGCGGCCATTAGGGCTTAATTTGGGTGTTGACCTGGAAGTGGTGTCCATCTTAAGGCTGGGTGAGCATGGCCTGCATTGGCCAGAGCTGTTGCCTTTGCTTCGGCACCATCGGCGGGTGAGGAATGAGCCTTCAGTGGTACTGCTGCACCTGGGTGGTAACGACCTGGTCTCTTGGTCTTGTAAACAATTGATTAGAGCGGCAAAAAAGGACTTGGCTGAGGTTCTTCTGATGTTTCAAGATGCTATTTTGTTATGGTCAGATATCATTCAAAGGCCTGCCTGCCGGCATCAGCGGCGTTGGTCTCGTGGACTGACGAAGATTAATCGGCAGATCGGGCAGTGGGTCTGCAACCATGGGGGATATAAAACTTTGCACTCTTGGGTGGATGTTGACTGTGGGGGATTGTATAGGCAGGATGGGGAGCACCAATCCCCTGTGGGTGTCAACTTGCTGCTCAATGATTGGCAGGAGGCTTTGGAATGGATTGTGCAGTGGGAGGCTCGCTGGTCGCAGCTTGGTTTTGGGGGGGCGGCGCAGGGATGTTAAAGTGGGTGGTGGTTCCTAATGTGGAACCTTGCATTGTGTAACCATAGTTTGGGTTGTTGCAATTATCCACAATCCTCCTGGGTTTTAACAACTTTAAATAGTTTTGTGTCATCTGCAATTTTGATAACCTCACTCGTTATTCCACTTTCCAGGTCATTTATGAATATGTCAGAAAGCAGCGGTCCCCACACAGAACCCTGGGGTACACCATTATTCACCTTTCTCCATTGGAAAAATTGGCCATTTAGCCCTACCCTTTGCTTTCTATCTTTTAACCAGTGGCAGTCCAACACAGGGCAGATTATCACGTAAACCAGGCACACAGTACAAAACGTGATATGGTGGAAAAACAATTTATTTGAAAATCAGACCTAGCAACCCGACACAGGCCGTGTTTCGATGACCTTCATCAGGGGTTGTCTAAATAGGTACTACAAACATAAAAACAAACAATATTAAAAAACAATTTAAAGGTGAAAGAACAAATGGACATGAACATGCTCTAACTAGAGAAGTAAAAATAATAATAATAAATAATAGTAATTATTACATTGATAATAATAATAATAATATAAATAATTAGTAATAGATCTCTCATAGTAAATACTTAAGAGTTAATTAAATAAAATAATAAAACAATAAAACAATAATTTTTTATGGTTTATATTTTAATTGAGTATCGCATTTCTAGCACTGTAGTTTTATTGTTTTATTGTTTTATTATTTTATTTAATTCCTTCAATTCTTCCGCACC
This sequence comes from Ichthyophis bannanicus, assembly GCA_033557465.1. Lineage (NCBI taxonomy): Eukaryota > Metazoa > Chordata > Amphibia > Gymnophiona > Ichthyophiidae > Ichthyophis > Ichthyophis bannanicus. The sequence continues at coordinate 1,148,976,677 of CM066033.1, read as the reverse complement.
TTTAAATACCACTTCAGTCATGGGTAACATCCCTATATCTTCCTCAGTAAAGACCAAAGAATTCATTCAGTCTGTCCGCTATCGCCTTGTCTCCTCTTAGTGCCCCTTTAACCCCTCTATCATCTAATGACCAATTGACTCTCTCACAGGTTTTTTGCTACGAATGCACTTGAAAAAGTCTTTATTTCGTGTTTTTGCTTCCACAGCAAGCTTCTTCTCAAATTCTCCCTTTGCCTGCCTTATCAGTGCCTTGCATTTAACTTGCCAGTGCTTGTGCTGTTTCCAGGTTTCGTCATTTGGCTCTTTTTTCCATTTCCTGAAAGATGTTTTTTGGCAACAACAGACACTCTGACCTCACCTTTAAACCATGCTGGCAGTTTTTTGGACTTCCTTCCACTTTTCTTAAAGTGTGGAATACAGCTGGTCTGGGCTTCCAAGACAGTATTTTTTAACAACACCTAAGCTTGATGTAAGTCTTTAAGCTTTGGAACTGCTCCTTTTAGCTTTTTCTTAACTATTTTCCTCATTTTATCATAGTATCCCTTTCGAAAGTTAAAAGGTAGTACTGTGGATTTCCTTACTATCCCTCCTCCACTAATTAAATCAAAAGTGATCATGCTATGATCACTATTGCCAAGGGGCCCCAACACACTTATCTCTTGCTCTAGATCTGGTGTTCCACTAAGGACTAGCACTAATATGGCTTCCCCTCTGGTCAGTTCATGAACCAACTGCTCCAAGAAGCAGTCATTTATTTCATCTAGGATCTTTATCTCCCTAGCATGTTCTGCATTGACACTGACCCAATCGATACCGGGGTAATTGACATCACCCATTATTATTACTGCGGTGTAACTTTTGTTAGCTTCCCTGATTTCTTTGAGCATTTCATCATCCATTTGTTCATTCTGGCCAGGTGGTCGATAGTACACCCCCACTGCCATCGCCTTCCCCTTTTTACATGGAATTTCAATCCATAGAGATTCTACAGCAAATTTTGTTTCCTGCAAAACTTTAATCCTTTCTGACACAATGCCCTCTCTAACATAGAGCGCAACCCCTCCACCAATTTGATCAGCTCTATCATTACGATATAGTTTCTACCCAGGTATCACAGTGTCCCACTGGTTGTCCTCCTTCCACCATGTCTCTGATATTCCAATCATATCTAACCTCTCATTTAGTGCTATATATTCTAACTCTCCCATCTTATTTTTTAGACTTCTAGCATTTGCATACAAGCATTTTAGAGACTGTATTTTATTCATATTAATTTGGCTATTGGTAGACATGGGTAATTTGGGATCTTTAAGCTCTATCTGCTCCATACTCGAGGGCATTTGGACTGCTTTACTCCCTGCTTTTGGTAGTATCCTTCAAGAATACTTTCTTCCGAACCATCCGCTCTTCAGCGACTGTCGGCTTTCCCCTATTATCTAGTTTAAAAGCTGCTCTATCTCCTTTTTAAAGGTTAATTCCAGCAGCCTGGTTCCATCCCGGTTAAGGTGAAGCCCATACCTTTGGAAGAGCCCCTCCTTTCCCCAGAATGTTCCCCAGTTCCTAACAAATCCAAACCCCTCATCTCTGCACCATTGTCTCATCCACGTATTGAGACTCCGGAGCTCTGCCTGCCTTTTGGGTCCTGCGCGTGGAACGGGAAGCATTTTGGTGAACACTACCCTGGAAGTTCTGGATTTCAACTTCCTACCTAAAAGCCTAAATTTAGCCTCCAGAACCTCCCTACCACATTTTCCTATGTCATTGGTACTGACATGTACCAAGACAGCAGACTCCTCCCCAGCACTATCTAAGTCCTTATCTAGGTGTCCCGTGAGGTCCGCTACCTTCGCACCAGGCAGGCATGTTACCAGGTGATTCTCACATCCACCAGCCACCCAGCTATCTACATGCCTAATGATTGAATCACCAACTATAACGGCTGTCTTAACCGTTCCCTCATGGGCACATGGCTCTGCAGAAACTTCCTCGGTGTGAGAGGGTTTTACATCACCTGGAGGACAGGTCCTAGTCACAGGATCACTTCCTGCCACACCAGGGTGATGCTCTCCTGTCACGTGACCTCTCTCCTCCATGGCAAGAGGGATGCTGCCAGACTGGAGGTGGGACTTCAGGACTATATCCCTGTAAGTCTCATCTATGTACCTCTCTGTCTTTCTTATGTTTTCGTATACAATGTGCTGGATATTTCATGTTCAATGTGCTTGATGTTTACTAGCTAAAAACTGTTTTCTTATGTCTTGTGCCTGCATCTCAAAATGTTGTGGATTAGTACAAACCCTCTTTACCCTCAAAAATTGACCCACCGGGAGATTATTTTTTAGTGATGGGTTGTGGAAACTGTTAAAATACAAGTTTTGATTCCTATCTGTCGACTTTCTTTTAAAGTGTCGTAGAAAAAACGCTATTTCCTTTTTTGATCATCAAGTCAAGATAAGGTATCTTGGTCTGATCTTGGTCATATGTAATCTGAAAACGTAAATTTGTATCCAATTGATTAATCCATTCATTAAAATTGGAAAGTTCTTCTATTGTACCTTTCCAAAGAATCAAAACATCATCTATATAATGAATCCAGAGGGTGAAATTATTACTAAAGGAATGGTTCTTTAAAAAACTCTCTTCGAAATTGAACATGTATAAGTTAGCTATGTCGGGGGCCATAGCAGAGCCCATGGCTACCCCTTTTATCTGTTTATAAAATAGGTTTCTGAATCAGAAAAATTTTTCAAACAATGCTATTTGTGCCAAAGACAAAAGAAACGGCTGTTGGAATACGTTTGGGTACAGTTCTTCTAAGAAGACATTGTTCAATGATGTTTAAGGCTTCAATTTGTGGTATATTCGTATATAGTGATTCTACATCTAGTGTAACTGGATTAATATCTGACTCATATTGTTTGAAAGAAGATAGTATTTCTATAACGTGAGCTGAGTCTCTTACATATGACCACATTTCGTGTATAAAGGGATGCAGTAATAGATCCAGAAATTTAGAAATGGGCTCTAAAAGAGAACCAATAGCCGAAACAATAGGCCGCCCAGGAGGTGCTTCGAGAAACTTATGGATCTTCGGGATAATATAAATTGTAGGAATAACTGTTGCCTCTACAATAAGAAATTCCTTCTCTTTTCTTGTGATATATCCAATTTCAAAAGCCGTCATAACTAAATTATCAATACTCTCCTTAAGATTATTTATAGGATCACCATCTAATCTTTGATAAAATGTATGATCATTCAACTGTCTGTTAATCTCTCCTATATAATATTCCTTATCTAAAACCACTACGGCTCCCCCTTTATCAGCAGGTTTAATTATAATCTATTGTTATTTTGTAATGATAAAATAGCTTTCCTTTCTCCATTTGTAGTATTATGAAAGGAGGATGAAGTCTCTTTTAAAACTACTCCAACTTGCTTAAGAACTACTTATTCAAAAGCTTCAATAATAGAATCCGTCTTCTGAGAAGGTATCCAAGTAGATTTTTTACTACTGATGGAGACATCATTAAAAGTATTATCTTGACTGGCAAAAAATTGTCAAATTCGTAATTTGCTGAAAAACTTGAACAAATCAATGTGAATCTCAAAAGGATCCAACTTTTTCTTAGGTACAAACGATAACCCTTTACTTAAAATTGATTCTTTGTCTGGCGATAAAGAATATTTTGAAATATTGATGACATTATTAGGGGATATACTATTTAATATCTCTTCTCTTCCAACTTTCTAACTTCCACTGACTCCTTCCTTGCCCTCGCCCTCACCCACGACCTCTGTAGTAATTGTCCTGACCATATATTCTGTCTTGATCCTGGTCTTGATCTCTGTCTGGTTTTATTTGTCATGGATGGGTGCAAGACCCCTCTCGACCTCCCCCCTTCCACAACTGATCCATGTTGAAAAAAGATTCTTTGTTTTTACCATGGGCATGACTGTCCCTATCTTTCTTCTCTCTCTGTGGTTTACCTGACTCCTTTTGTGTAGAAAAAAGTGATGCAGATGCATCAAATTCTACAGATTCGCTCCTGCTACATTTCTTGTTTTGTTCCAGAGCTATATCTCTTGGATCAACATCTATTGTAGTATCTCTACGATCGAATATAGAGGTCCTCTTCTTAAACCAAAGACGATCATTCTCAACTTTTTTACTCCAATAGTATACATAACCCAATCTATAATCTTCCTCGTCTCTCTTGAAATTGTCTACTTTTTTATTTTTCACTTATTTCTTGACTTGTTGAATGAATCGTCTTGTATCTTGTCAAATTTACTATCACATCCTTTTAAAATGGTTAATTTTTCATCTAATTCAGTTTTTAAAACTTCTGATTTTTTTATTAGCGATTGTAATCAGTAAGATCATTTAATCTAATGAACATTTATTTAATATAGCGTTTCAACATTTTATGAACCCTTCCTCATTTATATAAAGTCCTGGTGCCTTATTCATCCATAATCTCTCGGGATAATCTTGGATTTACAGCACTCCAAAAGGTATGCTGAATGCATCTGTTCTTTCACTAACTTCTTAGTTATCTGAACCACATTCCCCCATTTGTTCCAAGAATCATCTTAATCTTCTTCAGATTGATTGATGAAGGATTCTTGCGTCATAAGCTTATCTAAAGCATCTTCACCAAAACTTAAAATGTCTTTCCACGGGGAAAACATGCTGACAACCAAGAATGCACCACAACACAGCAAGTAATCATGTAGATTAAAGCACCCAGTCCAAAACGTGATTAATGTGGAAAGTGGCGAGGCCGCGGGCAGGGTCCCGGCGTCCGATCTTAACCGGGCACGTGATAAGGCGCGCGGGAGGGATAAATTTAAATTCATTGGCTCCCGATGGATGCAGCCGCACGGGAACCAATCAATGGAAGTGTTGGAGGGGGCGGGGCTACGGAGGGGTGGCATGGAGGGGGCGGGGCTACAGACCAGCAGCCTCCGCGTGGTTATTCTCGGCGGAGGCTGCTCGGGGTGCCGGCTTGAAGCAGGATCACGGCGTTGGAGTCGGGGCCTGGTGTTTCCAAGCGTGGCAGATGGCTTTGGGCTCCCGGTGGGGACAGGCGGAAGCCAAGCGCCTGATGTTTTGTCCCGCATGGCAGGGATCGTTGGCTGCAGGTGCCTGGAGGTTGCGGGTGATCTCAGTGCAGGCAAGTGGGGACTGCGGGGGTGGAGGACCGGGGGCGGCTGCAAAGGGGATCCCTCGCAGTGGACCCTGCAGTGGGGACGTGAGGCGAGTTCCCTGCTTAGATGGCGGGGGATTCTTGTACTCTGGGGAGCTGCCGGGGGCCAGTGTGAGGGAGTGGGGCTACATTAAAAAAAAAAAGACAGAAAGAAAAAAAAAAAGGTAATAACGCTAACTCAGCTCTCAGCAAGTGTTTTAACATTATATAGGGCTAGAGGGAATTAGGTGGGCACTATGCCGACGCACAGGGGTTGTGGGGGACGGGCAAGGGGGCAGGCAAGGCATTGGGACATCATACAACGCCTTCATTTGGGGAGCAGGGGCAGGAGCATGGGGGAGGGAGGCAGACGGGGGGACTGGGCATCCAGCGGCCGGGAGGCGAGGGGCTCTGGTGGGGGGAGGCCTTAAGGGCGCGTGGAGCTGGTAGTGGGCGGGGAGGGGCCAAAAGGGCGAAGAAGGCGGGTGGGGGGGAGCTGGGGTGAGGGGGGTTGGGCCGCGTGAACCTGGCCCTTTGAGTGCCCGTCAGGCTAGTGGGGTGCAGCCCGTGGGGGTGGGAATGGAGGGGGAGGGGAATGTTGGAGGTGGTGGGGGGGTGGTGGTCCAAGGGGGCGCATCAGTGGGTGAGGTGGGAGGGACTGGGGCAAGGGGGGGTTTTCAGCCGGGGTGGGCGCATTGGGGCCGGGGTAACTTCACCCCTGCGGTTTGGCTGCCAGTTTACAGTGACTGTATGGTGGCTGGGGGGCCTTTGCCTTGGGAGCGTTGGCTGGGGGGGGGTCAGGGCATGTCTAGAGCAGAGTGGGGAGGGCCCTGGTCCCCAGCAGGGTCACCAGCAGTTCCCCCCCCCCTGTTTTATCTATTATGTCTCCACAGGGGCCGGTGATGGCACAGCCTTCCTGGAGGCCTGGTGCTGGTGGTCAGGAGCGCTGGTCGAGTCTGGGTGATGGAGTAGCTGCATGGCAAGGTGCTGCGGCAGAGGCATCAGGTGAGAGGAGCGGCGAATCGGCACTGACCAGTGAGGTGGTTGGCCAAGGGGACGTTGTGACTGCTGCTGCTGCTGCGGCTGAGGGGCCTGCAGCTGGTGAGTGGTCAGGCATCATGGGCAAGGGGGGGGGCTGGGCAGGAAGGGTGGGTGAAGTCGGGAGGGGAGCGCAGAAGAAAAGGCGTTCTTGTTGGCGGCGCCATAGCTTGGAGTTGTCCTCCTCCTCCTCCTCCTCCTCGGGCGATTCGTCATCAGCATCCGGGGGGGAGTTGCTGCGGCAGGGGGGGATGGTATGGGTGGACCGGGGCCCGGGGCGGGGGGGGTCCCATCAGTGGTTGTGTTTCCGGAGCTGTGGGAGGGGGTGCCGAGAAGGCTTCGTCGCAAGATCCGAAAGCGGCGATACATAGATATATTTCGGCTGTTAGAAGGGAGGAAGCGCTCTAGATCCTTTCTGCGCCTAGCTAGTGTGTGGGGACATCACTCGCCGGAGCATTATGGTATGCTCTTAGCTTACGCTGACTCTATATTGGAGGCGTCTCAAACACACGAGGGATGGGCGTGGCTGAACTATGATGAAAGGTTCAGGGACAAGATGAAGGAGAACAGATTGTCATCATGGGGCACACAAGATATTAACCTCTGGCTGACTCAAATGTCGGTTAGGTCGGGTTCAGGTGGGGGTGGGGGGAGAGGCGGGGCTTCGCCGGCGGCCGGGGCGGTGCATTCCTTTCGCCCAGGGACGGTCAGTTTGCAGAAAGCAGGGGCGGGGGGGGGGGTGTCAGTGACATGTGTTGGCGGTTCAATAGGTCCACCTGCCCTTTTCCTGACTGCAAGTTCAAGCACTTCTGCTCCATTTGTGGCAGAGGGCACTCCGCTGCAAGGTGTGTTAAGAAAGGGCCCAACGGCGCCTCGGGGGCAGCCCCCAAGCCTCAATGAGGTGGGAGGTCATGCGCTGACTCCAGTCCGGGTGGATGCACTGCAGGAGTGGTTGCGGCGGTATCCAAAACGGCGGGATAAGGTTGTTTTGGGGTTTGTTTTTCAGTTTGGGTTTGTTATTCCAGTTCGGGGCATCGTTGCAGCGCCCAATGCTAGGAATTCGCCTTCTGTGCGGCATTTTGCTGCAGTGGTGCGGGAAAAATTATTAGGCGAGTTGAGTTTGGGCAGAATTGGGGGGCCCGTTCAGTGATCCGCCTTTTCCAAACATGGTGATTTCCCCACTGTGGATAGTACCCAAGAAGGACCCCGGAAAGTTCAGGCTAATTCATAACTTGTCATGTCCAATGGGGACGTCGGTGAATGACTACATTCCGCGCGAGTTGTGCACGGTACAGTACGCATCGTTTGATCGGGCGGCGGGGATGGTGAGGGAAGCGGGTCGGGTGGCATTGATGGCCAAGGTGGACGTTGAGTCTGCTTTTCGCTTGTTGCCGGTGCATCCCTCTGCTTTTCATTTGTTGTGATTATGTTTTCAAGGTGGATATTATTTTGACAAATACATGCCTATGGGCTGCTCCATCTCTTGTGCGTATTTTGAGATGTTCAGTACCTTCCTGCAGTGGGTGCTGGTGCAAAAAAGTGGCTTGATGAATGTGGCTCATTACCTGGACGATTTTCTGTTTGTTGGTGCGGCTCAGACAGAGGAGTGCCAGGACCTGTTAACGGGGTTTACTGAGATATCGCGTGATTTTGGCATGCCACTGGTGGAGGGTAAGACGGAGGGTCTGATGACGAGAATAACCTTTTTAGGGGTCGAGCTGGACTCGTTGGAGCTGGTCGCTCGCCTGCCATGGGAGATCGCCAGTTTGCGGGTTTTAATAGCTAATGCAGTGGCTTCCTCTAAGCTGACCTTACGGGAGTTGCAGGCGTTACTGGGGTCTTTGAATTTCGCGTGCAGAGTGATACCGATGGGAAGAGTGTTTTCACGGCAGTTGGCGGCTTCCACGGCGGGGGTGCGGAAACCGCACCATCGGATTAGGGTTATGGAGTCAATGAGGGTGGATTTGCGGGTCTGGAGTCGATTTTTGGAGGATTTCAATGGGACCTCAATCCTGATGGAGGCGGAGGTGTCCAGTGCGGATTTGCAGGTTTATACGGATGCAGTGGGTGGAGTGGGGTTGGGAGTTTACTTTGGCGGGGCCTGGTGTGCGGACAGATGGCCGCAGTCTTGGCAGGTATCGGGGCTGACCACTAATATCACCTTCTTGGAGCTGTTTCCGATACGGGTTGTATTGGAGTTTTGACCTGAGAGGCTTCGTAACCATAGGGTGGTCTGATGGTGTGACAATGAGGCTGTAGTCAGCGTGGTCAATCGCTATTCCCCCAGATGTTTGCAGGTAGCGGGATTGATGAGGGAGGTGGTGCTAGCATGTCTACAATTGAATGTGTCGGTGAAGGCCAGGCATATACCCGGATGTATTAACGAGATCGCCGATGCTCTTTCTCATTTTCAGTGGGAGCGGTTTCGGGCCCTGGCCCCAGAAGCGGACAAGGAAGGATCCATGGTCCCGGAGCACTTATGGAGTATTGGCCAAGGGAGATGCTGAATTTGCTGCAGAGTTTGGTGTCAGCAGGAACTTGGTCTGCTTATCAGCGGGGCTGTGACAAGGTGGTCGAATTCTTATTGGCACATGGGTGGCATCCGGGGAGGGTGCTGGAAGAACTGATCGGGCGATATATAGTGGCTACTAAGGGCGCTGGGTTCTCCAGATCAACGGTGCGGTCGCAACTGGCGGGTTTCAACTTTTTTGCTAGTGCTGTGGGATGGGGCTCGCCTGCTGGGGGGTGTTTAACCCACCGGCTGCTACAGGGGTGGGAGCGTGCATGGCCGACTCCTCGGGATCCATGGCGGCCTATAACGCACGATTTGTTGGTGAGGCTCCTTGGGGCTCTTCCGCGGGTGGCGGCGTCCTGTTATGAGGCTGCCTTGTTTTGGGCAGTATTTTGCCTTGCTTTTTTTGGGGCTTTTAGAATCGGGGAGCTGGTGGCGAACTCAGAGCGGATTCGGGGTGCTGGCGGGCTACAATGGCACCATGTTCAGGTTGAGGCGGGGCAGTTGCAGATCCTTTTGGTAAAATCTAAGACTGATCAGCGTGGGAAAGGTTTGTAGGTGTTTTGAGGGAGGATTGTGACCTGGTCACATGCCCAGTGGCAGCTGTGTGGCAGTACCTGCGGGTGCAGTCCAGTCTGGAAGGTGGTTTCTTTATTCATGCGAGCACGCGCGTGTTGACCCGTTTTCAGGTGACTGCTATGCTGAGGTTGGCTCTGCATTATATGGGTGAGGATCCTATGCAATTTGCCCCGCATTCTTTTCACATTGGGGCGGCCACTAGCGCTGCGGCGGCCGGGTTTCCTGAGCAGGTCAGACAGAGCATTGGTAGATGGCGCTCTCGGGCGTTTAAGGGCTATGTGCGGCTGTGAAGGGCTGGGGGTTGTGGGGACTGGGGGATTTTAATTGTTCATTTGTTTTACAGATGGGGATTGGAGCCTGCTACTTGTTGGGTGACTGGTCACTCCTTTGTCCACTGGGCGGGACGGCGAGCAGCGGCCTTTGCTACAGCACCACGGGAGGAGATCGCGTCCACCGGCAGTCCTGATTGTGCATTTGGTTGGCAATGACCTCGTGTCCTGGTCTTGCCAGCAACTGATCAGGGCGGTGCAGGAGGATTTGGGGGGGGGGGGTGTTGCAGATGTTCCTGGGTGTTATTCTAATGTGTTCTGACATTGTTCCAAGGCCTGCCTGTTGGAGCCAGCGGCGCTGGTTGCGGGGCTTGATAAAAATTAATCGTCAGATCGGCTGTTGGGTCTGCGAGCATGGGGGCTACCAGATAATGCATCCTTGGGTAGAGGTGGGGTGTGCGGGGCTTTACAGAGGTGATGGGGTGCATTTGTCTTCAGTCGGGATTGTTCTTCTCCTTAACGACTGGCAGGAGGCCTTGGAATATGTGTTGGTTGGGGATCCTCGCTGGTCGCAGCTTGGGGTTGGGGGGGATGGCACAGGTACAAGGTTGTCGCCTGTGCCGGTGGCGGGATCCCGGAGGTTTCCGGGGCCCGGAGACTCAGGCTACTCTTGGGCGGGGGCGGGGTGCCCCTGACCCGGTTAACCCTGGCCGACTTTTGCTAATAGCATGGAGAAGTCGGGGGAAGGGGTAGGAAACTTGCAGGGGGGCAAGTTATGGCATTAGCGGTGGCAAGGCACTTTCCTAAGGTATGGCTGGTGCGGCCGGACTCCGCTAATCGAGTGGGAAGGTTTAGGACGTTGGATTATTGTTGAATTGTTAAGGTTAATAAAGCTGCGACCAGTTGTGTTCCATGAAATATTGTGTGGTGTCTTTTGTAAGGTTGGGGGAGTGGGGGTGGAGGGGGTATGGGGGGGGGGAAGGGAGCCCGAAGCACCGGGTCCGCTTGCCTTGGTTAGTGGTGAGGCCACGGGCAGGGTCCCGGCGGCCGATCTTAACCGGGTGCGCGGCCCAGTGCGGGGACCCTGCGCGCGGCCCGGTGTGGGGACCCTGCGCGTGGCCACGGATAAGGCGCGCGGGAGGGATACATTTGAATTCATTGGCTCCTGGCAGATGCAGCCGCATGGGAGCCAATCAATGGAAGTGTTGGCGGCGTGGAGGGGGCGGGGCTACGGACCGGCAGCCTCCGTGTGGTTATTCTCGGCGGAGGCTGCTCGGGGTGCCGGCTTACCTCCCACCCGCCCATGAATGTTTTGGGAGTGGGGAATTGGGTGTTGCAGCTTGGGCGGGGGATGGTGGGATCCCGGAGGTTTCCGTGGCCTGGAACCTCAGGCTACTCTTGGGCGGGGGCAGGGTGCCCCTGATCCGGTTAACCCTGGCCGACTTTTGCTAATAGCATGACAAAGTCGGGAGAAGGGGTAGGAAACTTGCCGGGGGGGCAAGTTATGGCATTAGCGGTGGCAAGGCACTTTGCTAAGGTATGGCTGGTGCGGCCGGGCTCCGCTAATCGAGTGGGAAGGTTTAGGATGTTGGATTATTGTTGAATTGTTAAGGTTAATAAAGCTGCGACCAGTTGTGTTCCATGACATATTGTGTGGTATCTTTTGTAAGGTTGGGGGAGTGGGGGTGGAGGGGGTACGGGGGGGGGGGGGGAAAGGGGGCCCAAAGCACCGGGTCCGCTTGCCTCGGTTAAGACAGAGCTTAATTTTATTGAACCATTGACAAACTGACACAGGTTGTGTTTCGCTACCCTTCGTCAGGGGTTGATCTGGTAAAAGAACTAAAAACATAAACATACATTTAAAAAAAAAGTTATGAAAAGAACAGATGGCTAAAAAGATAATATAAATACAAGCTATAAATACATATATATGTTATAAGAAGTGAAGTTAAAATGAAAGTGAAAATGAAAATAAAATTAACCATAAAAACATGTTTTACATAAAATTGCACATATTATGTAAACATATAAATTAAATGAATACTATAAAAAGGATGCAACAGATAACATATAAACCATATATAAATACCTCTCTGTAAGATAGTGAGGACACAACAACTTGTGACACTCTGTTAATATTGTAAAAATCTTGTACAACTAAAAAATATAATGAACAACAATGAGAATGTAAATAAACCAAACATATATGTAAAAATGTTTTAAAAGTTAAAAAACTATAAAAATAAAAACACATATACAAACTTTTATTATTGTCTTAACGGGTAGCTGGACCCGGTGCTCAACCCTTCTCTTGTATCCCCCCTTTCCCTTTCTAAGCCCTCTCCACAGTCCCAAAAAAACTCACACACAATGGTTATTGGAAGTAACAGGTCGCAGCTTTATTGCCCATTAACAAATAGAACATTCTGAACATACAATCATCAAACCAACCCAAGCAAAGCGATACTCCAACCGCCATGCTATTAGCAAGGTGACCTTGCCCTGCACCTGCCGTGGTCAAACCACCGTCAAAATGACTACCACCCCTGCTCGACTTCACCATATCAATAGCAAAAATCTGCTAGGGGTTGTCCGGGTTGGGGGCACCCCCTCCCCACCCCAAGTAGCCTAAGACTCCAGACCCCGGAAACCTCCGGGATCCCGCCACTGGCACAGGTCCCTTGATGCGCCTGTGCCACCCCCACCGAGCTCAAGCTGCGATCTGCTATTGTCAACCCGCACCACCCGTTCCAATGCTTCCTTCCAATTGTTCAAGATGAAATCTACCCCCACTGGGGATAGATGTACCCCGTCACTCCTGTACAAGCCCGTACACACCACCTCCACCCATGCATGCTTTATCAGATACCCACCGTGCTCACATAACCATTTCCCAATCTGCTGATTAATCTTTGTCAGCCCACGAGACCAACGCCGCTGCCCCCAACATGCTGGCCTCGGAATAATGTCTGACCATAGCAAAACAACCCCCCCAGAACATCTGAAGAACCACAGCAAAATCCCTCTTTGCCACATTGATAAACTGCTTGCATGTCCATGAAGCTAAATCGTTGCCCCCTAAGTGCAGCAGCAGCAACGACGGCGGTTTCCTTAAGCGCTCATGATGTCATAGCAAAAGCAGCAGTTGCATCCACCATAGACCTCACTCGCCCAGCCATGAAATCAACACCACAGCAGGATCCATACCCAAGTGTAGCCCGATCGGCCGCACTGCTGCTCGCTGGCTGGCCCAGAACACAAAGGAATGCCCCAGCATCCAACATCCACGCACACACCTTCCCCCATCTGCAAAAGAAAATATCAGTTAAATATCACCATAACCGGTAGGCTTGCCCACTCATAATCGCACATATCCCAAAAAAGCCCTAGACCTCCATCTACCTATCATTTGAATCTGTACGCCCGACAGCCCCACCTCCGCCGCACTAGTTGCTGCACCAATGCGAAAAGAATGCACCGAAAAAAGGCTCGAGTCTTCGCCCATTCTACACAACACCATCCGCAACACCACCGACACCTGGAAGTGGGTCAACACCCTCGCATCCCTGTGGGCAAATAGCCCACCCTCTGCCAGCGGGCAGACGCATAAGTAGTCACACATTGCGGCCACTGGGCAGATTAGACCCCCGATCTCATGCAGTACTACCCATAAGCCCCTTCCTTGCTGGTCTGTTTTGGATTTTTGTAGGAGTACCCGTAACTGCCTAGCGTCTATTCACACATGCCAGAACCGCACACTATTCCCCACACCGAACTTCCTAGAATGTGCCACTAATTCCCCCACCCGAAATGCACTGAAGAAGGCCAAAGTGAATACGGCCCTGAAGAGTGTGGCTTCATATTGCGACTCCGCGACCCCCGCTAAGTCCTCACATAATCTGTAGAGTAAGTCATGCGTAATCGGCCGCTGCTGGTCTCGCGGTAATGGCCACAAGCGCTCCCAACCTTGCAGCAACCTAGGCACTAGGAACCCCCCCTCCGAGGAACCCCATCCCACTGCTCTCACGAAAAAAGCAAAGTCCGCCAAATGCGCACGTACCAATGACCTTGACACCCCCTGCCCCTTTTTCCTAATTACATACTGCCCCAACACGTGATCAGACACTGCCCCCCCGCCACCCCCACGTTCACAAGAATTTCACCACTCTCTCATAACCTCTGCGATATGCCTCCCATGTCTCCTCCGCCACAAAGCTCCGCAGCAGATTCGTCATTTCTGCAGGCCACAGCTCCATAATCGCTAAGGGACCCTATGCCCCTCCGCCTCTGCCGCTGGTGCCAACTTGCGAAATCGGTCTCACTGTAAACAGGAAAGAGCATCAGCAATGGAATTAGTATGTCCAGGAATATGGCGAGCCTTCAAAGCAACATTTAAACTCAAACAGGACAATACTACCTCTCTCATCAATGATGCTACTTGCACACATCATGGAGTGTAATGATTGATTACGCTCACTACTGCTTCATTATCACACCACCATTCCACCCTCCGATTGCTGAACCTGTCGGGCCACAACTCAAGCGCCACCAAGATAGGAAACAGTTCCAAGAAAGTGATATTACTTAACAATCCCACGTCCTGCCATGCCTGTGGCCAGCGATCCGCACACCAAGCTCCTCCAAAGTAGATACCCAGACCCACACCTCCTGCTACATCCGTGGAAAGCTGCAATTCCTCGCTCGACACCTCGGCTTCCATTAACACCGATGTCCCATTAAAATCTCTCAAAAAATGCGTCCCACACTCGCAAGTCCTCACAGATAGACTTTGAAATCCGAATGTGGTGATGTGGCTTACAAACCCCTGCAGTCGCTGCCGCCAGTCTTCGAATGAATACTTGCCCCATTGGAATCACTCGACATGCAAAGTTCAACGACCCTATCAACGCCTGCATTTCAGCCAATGTCAACTTAGCAGAGACCAACACATTCGCCACTAAAACCCGCAACTTCACCACCTTCTTACTTGGCAAGTGAGCTACCATGGCCTCAGAATCCAACTCCACTCCTAAGAAGGTGATCCTTGTCGTTGGGCCCTCGGTCTTCCCTTCTGCCAATGGCACCCCCAGCTCTGCAGCCAATGCCACAAAACCATCCAACAGCGCCCTACAGTGCCTATCCTGTGCAGCGCCCAAGAACAAAAAATCATCCAGATAATGTACCACATTCTGGCAACCCACTCTCAGCTCGACTGCCCACTGCAGAAAGGTACTGAATTTCTCAAAGTGTGCGCACGGCACCACACAACCCATGGGCATGCATTTATCAAAATAAAACTCCCCTGCAAATTGAAAACCCAACAAATGAAAGGCCGAGGGGTGCACCGGTAACAAGCGAAACGCAGATTCAATATCCACTTTGGCCATCAACGCCCCTCGACCTGATTTCGTGACTAATTCCACCGCCCTGTCAAACGAGGAGTACAGCACCGAACAACACTTGCGCGGGATGTGGTCATTAACTGATGCCCATAACGGAAAGGACAGATTATGTATCAGCCGATACTTCCCAAGCTCTTTCTTCGGTATGATGCCCAACGGGGACACCACAAAATCCTTGAACAGTGGCTTCGCAAACGGACCCGCTATCATCCCCATTGTCAACCCGACCGCCAACTTCTCCAGCACTACCAACTCAAAGCGCCGCACTGATGGGGAGTTCCTTGCCATCATGGCCATCAACACGCCCTGAAACGGAATAACAAAAACCCACCAGGAACGCCCACTGAAAAACGTCCTTATCCCCTTTCCTTGGGTAGCAGCGCAGCCACCTGCTTAACACCCCCATCCGGATCAGCGTGGGGGCCAAGCCCCACACCATCCTACTGCTTGGGGGCCAACACAGGGGGCAACTGGGCCCCTTTTTAAAGACATTTTGTTGCCGAGTGCACTCCTCCACAGTCTGAACAAACGTGCCGAAACTTGCAGTCTGGGAACGAGCAGGAGGACCTGTTGAACCTCCAGCAAACGTCCGCAATCCCACCTGCCACCTGCTTTGGCCATACTGATACCCCTCCCCCACAAAAGGAGTGGTTCCCCCCCATATTGGCCGCCGCCCCAGCCTTTCCTCCTCCTCCCCCCCTCCGCCCACGGCATTCGCTCTGCCTGACATCTGCGTGAGCCACAAATTAATATCCTGCACGCCCCACATCAATAACTTGTTCCCTTCCATTTTGTCACAAAATTTTTCATCGTAATTTAGCCATGACCACCCCTCATGGGTCTGAGAAGCTTCCAAAATTGAGTCCGCATATGCCAGCATCATACCCTGCTGCTCTGGATAGCGCTGACCCCAAACACTTGCCAAACACAAGAAAGCTCACACCCAGTTCACCACATTCCTAGAGACCTTTCTGAGCCTACAGGCCTTCTCATCCTCCTTGCACTTTTTCCTACTGTCCCTGGAATGCTTTCGACCTTCCAGCAAGAGGAAGATATTGATGTATCTCCGCTTCCAAATTTTCCATTGCAACTTCTTCAGCACCCCCTTCCACAACTCCGATAAAGTTGTAAATGCGGGCATCCCACCCTCCGACTTGCCCTATGGCCCTGAACCACCCTGAACCCCCACCCTCTCCTTTCCGTCCCCCGTGGACGCCGCTGACAAACTCGAAGATGAGAAGGATGATGACTCCAAACTATGCCTCCGCCGGAAAGCATGCTTCCTCTTCCAGCTCACATTCCCTGGCCATTCGGCACTCGCACCTTGCCCTTCTCCCCCGACCACTTGCTCCCCTGGTAACTCCCCCGTCTCTGCCGAGTGAAGCACCTCCTCGGGCGGACCAACTACCAACTGTTGTGCACTGGCTCCTCGCTCAGACGAGCCTTCGACCACCACCCATCGTGTAGCCATGGATACCTGGTCCCTATTCGCTGCCATCAAGTGCCCTTGCATTCCGTGCACTGCTCCTGGCGACATCAGATATGGAACCTGTGGAGACACAAAAGGAAAAACCGGGGGGGCAAGACCGAAGACCATGCCGGTTGCCACGCCCCCACCCACTAGGCCCTAGATGGGCCTTGCCACCCCCGATCCACTGCTCCCAAGCCAACGTATGTCCTACAGGCCCATAATCCATCTGCACTGCTGGCCCACCCCCCAGGAAAAATGCTCCCCTACTCCACTCACCCCCAACACCATATCTGGGCATGATACCTGCCCCCGATGTCCCAGCCACTCGGCGGTGCTCTTCCCCCACCGAATTTTCCCCCTCCCCCACAGCCGTATCCACCCCCACCACCCCACCCTGCCGTAACAACCCCCACCCCCTGCCGTAGCAGCCCCCACCCCCCACCTGTGTCTGTCCGCACACCCCCAGCCATGTCTGCCCTGCACTCACCCTCATTACCACCCCGTCCGCCACTGCCCGCTACCTGAACGGGCTCCGCCATCCTTGGTCCCCCCTTGCCCGCTGACCCCTGATCCCTGCGGACAGCCCCACTCCCCCACCCCCAAGCTGGGGACCCCTCCTGCCCCCGTGCTGCTCTCCCAGGGCTACCTGCCCCCTGACCAACAGCTGTACGCCTCCCCCCTTCAGGCTGGCTTCCTTGTCCCCCATTGTCCCCCCCCCCCTGCCTCTCTGCCCCCTGTACTGCCTTCCTTTACCCCCTGGCATCCTTCCACCCAACCTAAACCCAGTCCCCAGAAAGTAGCTTCCTGTGTGAAGCTCTCTCAATTATGCTTTTTTCCTCTTTTTTTTTTTAAACAGCCTTCACTGCCCTGCACAGCTCTCCCCCCCCCCCCAGCTCTCCAAAGGCCGTTTCCTTTTTTTTTTTTTAATGTGTTTGCTCCCACTTGCCTGCTGCAGCTCCTGCTCACGCTGAGCACCTCCATCGTCTGCACACTCTATGCTGCCACCGGTCCATCCTTTCCTATTGCCTCGCACCGGTCCCGACAGACCCGCAACTCAGCCCCTTCACCTCTGCCTGCCCCGGCGGAATTCTCAGGCTCTCTTCCACTGGAGGCCTGCAACTGACCTCGTGTCCCGCAAAAGGCCTGAAGCTCCGGCTCCCCGCACACGACCAAGCCAGCCGTAAGCCACCTCACATGTGCTCAGGCCACTGCCACCAGCGCCCGAGCACATGCCTGCCACACCTTGATTGGCTCCCTCCACGCGTGTCCCCGTGGGTGGAGCCAATCAATTCAAATGATACCACCGGTGTCCCCACTCCCCACGCGCTCCACCCCCACCTCCTGCCCAACGCGAGCAGGGTCCTGCATCGGGCCGCGCACTCGGTTACTCGCGGGCGCGGGGACCCTGCCCGCTTCCTTACTTTAATTTAAAAGAAAGAATGTAGCAGGAGCGAATAAGGAGGACCAGGTTAGACAACTATTCATTATCTCAATATGACTGGCGCATTAACAAATTTGAACTAATGGCACATTCCAAACAATAAACATCTGCAAGGGTAAAGTTCATACTCCAATAGAGTATCAATACTATTGGTTAAAGTTATCTATTTTTAACTCTATTAAAAATGGAACCCTTTCCAAAAAATATTGTGTTTAAAAATAAAAGTGAACATCATGTCAAGATTAAAACGGCCAAGATCCAGGATATGTAGAATAAATATAACAAAATTTACCCCAAACACTTTCAAGCTTGTAGCACATCATGAACATAATAGTAAGTTTAACATAATAGTAAGTTTAAAATTACTATTAGAAGACCAATGCTACTTTTGAAACCATGTGCCTTTCAATGCAGGACGAAAAAATCTTTAATATAAGCCCTATACGAGGGCTCATATTAAAAACGCTGACACACATGCTCTTATAAATGTGACAACTGCCAACCAAAAAGTAAAACATTCATCGGAGGACGGATCATACATAAAATATAGTGTTCAAAACCATCTAAAAAGAACCATTTATACTTATAAAACTCACACTTGTTCCATTAAAAATGCATTGTGCATTATGAAATAAAAATATGAAAGAGAAACCAATAAACACCTCTTTTTATCTTCCTTAGTTGAACGCCTTAGTCTGTACAGATAAAAATTTGGGAAACCGATGCTGCATGAAAAACATAACGTTCTTCAAAAACCTTCTAAAAAGTAACCATATATATGTACACTCTCAAAAAATGTATAGTGTAAACCACATTACTAAACATGAGCTAAAAGATTTTCTGTACCTTACTCAGCAGCATGAATCACTCCGTGCAGACTGTATGTGAAGTACTACAAAAAAAAAAAAAAAAACGCCGGCTCATGCGCTCTTTATAAAGGAAGGAAGGGGGCAGAGTCAAACGGAAGCGGGATCAGTCATGATTATATGGACAATGAAATACATTGAGAATCCAAAAACATATCTATTCTACAATATACACAATATATATGTAAGTTTAAAATTACTATCGGAAGACCAATGCTAGTTTTGAAACCATGTGCCTTTCTAGGCAGGACGAAAACATCTTTTATGTAAGCCTTATACGAGGACACATATTAAAAACGCTGACACACACGCTCTTGTAAATGTGACAACTGCCAACCAAAAAGTAAAACCTTCATCGGAGGACCGATCATATATGAAATGGCAGTGTTCAAAACCCTCTAAACAAATCCTTTTCTACTTATAAAATTCATATTTGTTCCATTAAAAACCAATGTGCATTGCGAAATAAAAACACCTCTTTTTATCTTCCTTAGCAGTATGCCATAGTCTATACAGATAAAAATGTGGAAGATCGATGCTGCATGAAAAACATAAAGTTCTTCAAAACCCTCTAAAAAGTGACCATATATATGTACACTCTCTCAAAAACCGTATAGTGTAAACCACATTACTAAACATAAGATAAAAAACATAAGATAAAAAACTTTCTGTACCTTACTCAGCGGCACGACTGTATGTGAAGTTCTATAAAAAAAAAACGCCGGCTCATGAGCTCTTTATAAAGGAAACGAGAAGGAAGGAAGGCGGAGTCAAACAGAAGCGGGACCGGTCATGATTAAATGGACAATGAAAAACGTTAAGAATCCAAAAACATACCTATTCTTCAGAAAGAGGGGAAAAAAAGGGGACTCAGCAAGGGTCTTAGGAGTCAAAGTGTTTTGATCTGGAAATAGGCCGGTAGGATTCCTCCTTCTTTGGGTCTAGGTGGTTGTTCTTCAGCAGAGGTAGACTAGTAAGATAGGTCAGCGATCTTGGCTATGAATGGACTAAGCTCATAGCGCATTGTTCTGATCCAATACGCTGGACAAGGATCGTTAGGTGCAGTAGTAGTGTTGATTGTGGTAATAATGTTTTCAATGGATTCAGCCAAAGGGGGTGAGAGTTTAGTAAGTAGTGCTTGTTGCTGGATGGTTTTGGCAGGTTCTAGAAATGTGGTTGCAGTTGCTTTAACTACCTTGGATTGAATGTAGTTAGCATATAGTTGCGGATGTATAGATTCTTGTTGTGGCGGTGATGGTTCTTTAGTTAGAGATTTTACTAGGTTGAAAAGATCGCGTGGCTTGTTGAGTGATCGGTTAAGTAGATCAGAATGGTATTCCTTCCTCTTAAGCCAAGTTATTTCTCGGTGCTTTTTCAGGTAATCTAAGTAGATTTCTTGATCTAGGGTGTTACGGATGCGCCTCCATTTTCTCTCGAGTTTTCTCAGATGCTGTAGGGAAGCTCGTAGCTCAGGAGAGAACCATGGGGCAGGAGGCCTTTTGTTAATACGGTCATTAGGTGCTGGATGTTTATTAGTAGGTGTTTGTTGAGCATATAGCCAAAGTGTATCATTCCAGTTAGCTACTGTCTCGTTGAGGTTGGATGATGAGCGAGCGAGCTTTGGGAGTGCCTGATTGATGATCACTTCCTTATCCAGTGGTTTGAAACAAACTGGGTTTTGATGCTTGGTTGTCTGGTTGGCTGATTGCATTCTGTTGCACTGGGATATGGAAAGTTATCAGGTTGTGGTCTGACCAAGGGACAGGGGTGGTGGAGAGATTGAGGTTGCGTCTCGTGCTTGTGGCTATGGTTGGAGCAAAAACCAGATCGAGGAGGTTTCCTTTATTATGGGTAGGGTCCATTATGATTTGTTTGTATCCGAGGTTCGACATTGCTTCCAGGAATGTGCTTGATAAGGTGGGCTGAGTAGAGACGAGATTAAAATCGCCTAGTAGCCAATTTTGTTTGCTGTGATCTTCAGGGTTAGCAGCTAGGTCAATTATATCAGAGAGCTCATCTGAAGAGGCACTTGGAGCTCTGTAAACAAGATTGATGGTGTTGAATTTGTTGGAGATGGTTATTGTGTCTAGATGTTGTGAACTCCTGGCTAAATTAATTCGGTATTGTAGAGCAGTTTTCGCCAGGATGAAGACTCCTCCTCCTCTTTTATTTTTTCTGTTGCATGTGAAGATTGAGAAATTAGGAGGGGTGAGTTGATTTAATAGTACATAGTCCGTGTCTGAGAGCCATGTTTCTGTGACCATTAGTATGTCTAAGTCCATGTTGATTAGTAAATCGTTAATGGCTGGCCATTTATTACGGGCAGAGAGTGCGTTGATGAGGGCGCAGGTGAGGTCATACTGAGTTTTTGTTTTGTTAACTCTTTAATCTCTCTCAGGTTGCATGGTAGTTTGTTCCATTGACTGGGAGCATAATAAGAGAAGGCAGAATTGGTTATTGCCTGCTTCAATTTTCTCACAGCGTCAGGAATTAGGAGCATGTTAAGGTTTGCTCTTCTTCTTCTTCTAGTTTCTGAGGGGGTCTGGATTAGTGTTGATAGATGTGAGGGGGCAAGTTCATTAATGAGTTTAAAAATAGTGACTAGTGTTTTATATTGAATCCTACTGGCAACAGGTAGCCAGTGGAGAGCGTATAGTATTGGGGAGATGTGGTCGGATAGTTTGGCTTTACAAATAATCTGAGCGGTAACATTTTGGGCCCTTTTTAGGATGTGTAGATTCTTCTTGGATGTGCCTTGTAGTAATCCATTACAGAAATCTAAATGTGGCATTATAAGAGCCTGGACAACTGATCTGAAATCACCAATGTCAATGAAGGGTCTGAGTTGTTGAATAGTTCTGAGTTTAAAGAATATAGTTTTATTGGTCTTTTTATGTGATGTATCATGTTTAGGGTTTTGTCTAGGGTAACTCCTAGGTATTTAGACCTAGGTTGGGACTTCTAGAATGCACTATCTGTAATCTTTTCTGAAAACATGTTACTGTTCGCAGTCTATTATAGGGAGTGAGTGGTGGGTGCCTAATTCAGATTTAACACACAGGTGGTAGAGATGAGGACAGTAACTGAATTCAGAAAAGCATGGGACCAACACAGAGGATCTCTAAAGGTAAAATGTGGACTGTTGTAGTTGTTGTTATGGAAGGACAGACTAGATAGGCCATGTGGTCTTTTTCTGTCGTCATGTTTCTATGTTTCTATGTAAAGCTAGATGGCATACCACTTGTTTAACATCATTTGTGGTATATGTTTTGGTTTGTCCGTGTCATCTTTTATATATTGGCAGGACAATTTGTTCTGTAAAAATTTGCTTAAGTGAACATGCATCTAGAATTAGGAATGCCACGGTGTCAGCTCCGGTTGTCCAACATTGTTTGGATTTTCATCCTACATTTGAAGAGTTGTCCTGGAAGGTCCTTGATCATGTGCCTGAAAACCCACGGTGTGGAGATCGTGAGCAACTCCTTCAAACACTTGAACAAAGGTGGATATTTAGATGGTCCACTGTTGAACCGTTGGGTCTTAATAAGGAGTTGGACTGGACAAGTATTCTTTAATTCCTTGGATTCATCTGTTTTTTTGGGATTGTTATATCAGTATCTATGGTAACATCACTTGCCATGCAGTGATTGGCTGTTTGTGTCATTTAAACCATGAATCTTTCTGCGTGGTTCAAATTGTTAAAGAGCATGCACTGGCGTAAAAAAAAAAAAAATCTTCCGACAAAAATGCATTTACACACACGCTAGCTCATACATAAAAATTTTTTCACTCTATTTTTGTTTTTGGGTATATAGTATAGAGTGGTAGTTAATTTGTTAATTAGTGCTAAAAGGGAGACTTAAACCCTCCCGCATCTGTGCAGTATTTATACAAGCTCAGTGCAGACAAGCCTCCAGCAACAAGCCAATCAGGGAGAGCTCTCATCCACCAATCACCCCAAGGTCACTCTAGTCAAACGACCACAATGTATGAAATATTTAGTCTTGACCCAATATAGACACTTAAACAGCGCCTCCAAATGCACACTTACTCCAGCAATACCTAATATTCGAGAGTATACATGTGGACACAACCAGAGGGAGAATTAAACCATTCCTCATATGCGGCAATTATACACCAGCCCGAAAGAAGCACACCTACAACATTCAACCACAGACTCAACTAGCAACATGCAGCTAGTCACCACATAGCAACTGAATATCACACAAATTAATAACCTAGAATGAGACAGTTATCCAGCACCTCAAACAGATTCTTTAACAGCACCCGCATTCAATCAGTGAATTCAAGCCCTTTGGCCAGACAATATTAAAATGGAAAATCCATCTTTGTTCGCTTAATAGCAGGGACCACTCCCCAGTCAATCCTACCCTATCAGAAACCAACTGATCAAGACAAAAGCAAAAAGGTGTCCCCAGTCCAAACAATGTTGGACCATTGGAGCCTCTCGCCAACCACAACACAGACGACTCTATGTTCCTGCATTCTCAGCTTAAACATACAGATAGTCTTGCCATGGTATTTCACACAGTACACTACAAAACTAGAAGTGCATGTAGTTCTTTCTGAAATTGATGTGAGCCTCTTGAATAACATAAGAACATAAGATATGCCATACTGGGTCAGACCAAGGTCCATCAAGCCCAGGTTTCCAACAGTGGCCAATCTAGGTCGTACGTACCTAGCAGTTTCCCCAAAAGACACAGGTTCCGCAATGCTTGCACTGGGTCAAGCATTGATATCCTGGGTCCCTTCTTAATAATGGTTTATGGACCTTTCCTACTGGAACTTGTCCAAACCTTTTTTAAATCCAGCTACACTAACAGCCTTTACTACATCCTCAGGTAACAAATTCCAGAGTTTGATTACACGTTGAGTGAAAAAATATTTTCTTTTATTAGTCTTAAATAGTTTACCCTGTAGCTTCATTGCATGTCCCCTAGTCTTTCTATATTCTGATAACATAAACAATCAATCTACGTTTACCTGTTCCACTCCATTCATTAATTTATAGACTTCTATCATATCTCCCCTCAGCCGTCTCTTTTCCAGGTTAAAGAGCCCTAACCTTTTTAGCCTTTCGTCATAGGAGTATCCTTCCATCCCCTTTACCATTTTGGTGGCTCTTCTCTGAACCTTTTCTAATAACGCTATATCCTTTTTAAGATACGGCGACCAGAATTGCACACAATATTCAAGGTGTGGTCTCACCATGGAACGGTACAGTGGCATTATAATATCTTTTGTTTTATTTTCCATTCCTTTCCTTATGATACCTTAAAAAGCTCCTGTGCCCTGCCCTTTTGAGGCTTTCCTAACCAGGGCTCCACACATCAAACAGGGAACTTTTACTTGAGCACAGTAGGTTGCTGAACTCTGTAACCTCCTCAGGTTCAGAAACTGCTAACACCTAATCAAGAGTTAGTGGGCCTGTTTCCTGAGTGCAGTTGAAGCCTGCATAAAAAGCTCCTGTGCCCTGCCCTTTTGAGGCTTTCCTAACCAGGGCTCCACACATCAAACAGGGAACTTTTACTTGAGCACAGTAGGTTGCTGAACTCTGTAACCTCCTCAGGTTCAGAAACTGCTAACACCTAATCAAGAGTTAGTGGGCCTGTTTCCTGAGTGCAGTTGAAGCCTGCATAAAAAGCTCCTGTGCCCTGCCCTTTTGAGGCTTTCCTAACCAGGGCTCCACACATCAAACAGTAAGTAAGGATTTGAGGGTTTCTTTGTTTGTTTTTTTGTTTTTTATTACATTGCTAGCTCTCTGACTGGGAGCTCTTAAAAGGGTTTTGTGTATATTTTTTAAAGAAAGGTTACTTTCATTTTTGTGTTTTAGGGGAACTTTTACTTGAGCACAGTAGGTTGCTGAACTCTGTAACCTCCTCACGTTCAGAAACTGCTAACACCTAATCAAGAGTTAGTGGGTCTGTTTCCTGAGTGCAGTTGAAGCCTGCATAAAAAGCTCCTGTGCCCTGCCCTTTTGAGGCTTTCATAACCAGGGCTCCACACATCAAACAGTAAGTAAGGATTTGAGGGTTTCTTTGTTTGGTTTTTTTTTTTTTATTACATTGCTAGCTCTCTGACTGGGAGCTCTTAAAAGGGTTTTGTGTATATTTTTTAAAGCAAGGTTACTTTCATTTTTGCTGTTTTAGGGGAACTTTTACTTGAGCACAGTAGGTTGCTGAACTCTGTAACCTCCTCAGGTTCAGAAACTGCTAACACCTAATCAAGAGTTAGTGGGCCTGTTTCCTGAGTGCAGTTGAAGCCTGCATAAAAAGCTCCTGTGCCCTGCCCTTTTGAGGCTTTCCTAACCAGGGCTCCACACATCAAACAGTAAGTAAGGATTTGAGGGAGTGGTGCCAAAGGACTGGAGAGAGGCTCATGTGGTTGCTTTACACAAAAGCGGAAGTAAGGATGTGGTTGAAAACTACAGGCCGGTTAGTTTAACTTCGGTGGTGAGTAAATTATTGGAAACACTGCTGAAAGAGAAAATACTGAGGTTTCTGGAGTCCAGCGGATTACAGGATACGAGGCAGCATGAATTCACCAGAGGCAGGTCTTGTCAGACAAATCTAATCGATTTGTTTGACTGGGTGACCAGGGAGTTGGACTGAGGGAGAGCCCTAGATGTAGTGTATTTAGATTTTAGTAAAGTCTTTGACACTGTTCCTCACAGGCGACTTATAAACAAACTGAGCACCCTAGGGATGGACCCTAAAGTTACTGCTTGGGTTAGAAATTGGTTGGGTGGGAGGCGACAAAGAGTACAAGTAAATAGAGCTCACTCTGAGGAGAAGGATGTTATCAGTGGTGTGCCCCAGGGATCTGTCCTTGGTCCAATTCTTTTTAACATCTTTGTTAGTGATATAGCGGAAGGGCTTTCAGGTAAGGTTTGCCTCTTTGCGGATGATACCAAAATCTGCAATAGAGTAGACACCCAGGAAGGGGTAGATAACATGAGGAGGGAACTAGCTAAGCTTGAAGAATAGTCTAGAATTTGGCAGCTTGGATTTAATGTTAAAAAATGTAAGGTCATGCATTTTGGCTGCAGCAATCCAAGGGAGCAATATAGTATAGGGGGTGAAGTACTTTTGTCCACTAAAGAAGAGCGGGACCAAGGCGTGGTTGTGTCTGATGATCTTAAAGTAGCTAAACAGATAGAAAAGGTGACGGCAAAAGCTAGAAGTATGCTTGGGTGCATACGGAGAGGAATGGCTAGCAGAAAAAAGGAGGTGATAATGCCTCTGTATAAGTCTTTGGTGCGACCTCATTTGGAGTATAGTGTGCAATTCTGGAGACCACACCTTCAAAAGGATGTGAACAGGATGGAGTCGGTGCAGAGGGTGGCTACTAAAATGATTAGTGGTCTTCATTATAAAGCATATGAGGACAGACTGAAGGATCTTAATATGTACACCTTAGAGGAAAGGCGGGATAGAGGTGATATGATTGAGATGTTTAAATATCTCTTTGGCATAAATGTTCAGGGAGAGAGCCTCTTTCAATTGAAAGCAAGTTCTGCTATGAGGGGACATGGGATGAGGGTGAAGGGAGATAGATTCAGGAGTGATATGCAGAAATATTTCTTTATGGAAAGAGTAGTGGATCCGTGGAATAGTCTCCCCGTGGAGGTGGTAGAGATGAGGACAGTAACTGAATTCAAAAAAGCATGGGACAAACACAGAGGATCTCTAAAGGTAAAAAGGGGACTGTTGTAGTTGTTATGGAAGGACAGACTAGATAGGCCATGTGGTCTTTTTCTGTCGTCATATTTCTATGTTTCTAAGTTTCTATGACCCTAGAAACAGAATAGAATCCTACAAATCAAAAGGAAAGGAATGGAGAATAAAACCAAGGATAGAAACATAGAAACATGATAGCAGAAAAATACCACATGGCCTACCTAGCCTGCCCTTCCATATCCAATAATGTAGTCTCTTTTTTTTCCTTTAGAGATCTTCTGTGTTTGACCCATGCTTTTTTGAATTCAGATTCTGTCCTCATCTCTACTACCTCCACTGGAAGATTATTCCACACATCTACTACTCTTTCCATCAAGAAATATTTCTCTATATTACTCTTGAGTCTATCCTCTTTTACCTCTATTCTATGTCCCCTCATAGCAGAGCTTGTTTTCAATCAAAAGAGGCTCTCCTCTTGTGCATTTATGCCACGGAGGTATTTAAACATCTCTATTATATCTCCTCTTCCCGCCTTTACTCTAACATATACATATTAATATCTTTAAGTCTGTCCTCATATACTGTATAACGAAGACCACCAACCATTTTAGTAGCTCCTTCAAGCTACTAAAGAAGCTCCTTCAAGAATATAAAATTGTTTACTTTTAGGAGATATTCAAATGTGGAATTATTGATTTCCTAGATTTTTCCTACCACCATACAAAGAATCTGTTATGTTTAGTAACAAGCTAATTGGTGAGTTCCCTATATAGCAAGAATTCTCACACGGGGTGGGTGGAAGCTGGTGTGGGAAGGGAGGGATCTAACACTTAAAGAGAGAAGTGATTTCAAAGAGCTTGCCTACCTCTTTGAACCTGAAGGTTAAAGGAGAAGAAAAAAAACCATAGAAGCAGAAAATATATTCTTTTCGAAATACGGCTACAAATCACAAATAGAAAAAGTTAGATATTAAGGCCCACCGGCCCTGAGCAGCTATTTAACATTTCTAGCACTAAACATGGGCTTGCTTTGTTGAAATTCAATGATCGGTGTCCTCTCCCCGGTACCCATGCCTAGGAGATAAGGCATTGCATGTATCCGGGAAGCTCTTGTGCTCTCCCTGGTCTGGTGAGCCTTTGGTTCCATGACAGCTGGGGTGCTTGGCCTGGGGGCTGTTTGGGTTTGGCCACCTATACACTATGTAGTGTTCCCCCAGTTTCCTGGTAAGAGAGAGCATGGATCTAGCACCCCCCTTCTCCCCATGTGGATGACACTCTACAAACCCCCCCTGTATGTTTAAATCCTTGTATTGCACTTCAAAAGAATAACGCTTCCTATAATAATTCACAAATACCTGTTCATCCCCTTTCCTCCCCGTTCTGATGGAACTCATTTCATCTTTAATTTCAGAATAATGCTTTGAGCTATCCTCTGCTTCAACAGACTTGGTAATAGCTTATCTATCTTCTAAAAGAATAAAATTGCTGACCCATCTTTCTATATAAAATTCCACTTTCTCCATCAAATACCTGTTAATCTTAGACTTGACTGCCTGAATTTGATCCATCCCTGCTTTTCTCTAACCATTTTTATGCCCTTTTTACTTGGTTCCAAGGTTGTTTCCTGCTAATGCGATGGATAAAAAGGAACGGTGAATAAGATGAGAAATATCTGCAAAAAATCCTTAAAAAGCCTTTTGGTTGCAGTACAATGAAGAGAAAGAGTTGGAGTCCCTGTTTTTCAAAAGATAAGTAGCAAGTTTATATGAAACATTATGGCTGTCTGATATATGGTCTGGAGCCCTGGAGCAGTAATTGTAACCAGTTACGCTGTAAACATAGAAAGCTTCTACAAGATATTATTGCTTATTTGATAAATGAAGTGGAGCCCTGATGCAGAAGTTGTAACAAGTTCCTTCGAAACACAATAGTGTGGTCCATATAAAGATTGATGTTGGCAATATTTTCAGTTTTGACATGATCTAATTATATTGGTAAGGTTACTATCATAATGATTTCTAGTTCTTAATGTTTTATAATAAAAGGACTATCACACTGATGGAAGGCAAAAGGACGGCTGGGAAACCGGCTGGTAGATCTCTCTCTTTTGCTTTAACAGATACCTAAACTCCATGAACTGAACAATGGCTGGAAAAAATTGTATCGCTAAAGCCCCCATTACAGCTTCTGCCTCTGTCCAGACAGATGTTGCAATGGCAGTTGCAGGACCAGTTCCATGTGCAGGATGCCTGCATGCTGAAGCTCTCAGAAAACAAGTAGAGGATCTCAGAGAGGAGGTGGCGAGGCTGAGGAGCATTCAAAACAGTGAGAAATAAATTGATGAGATGCTTCTTGCAATATTCAAGCTCTCCAGCAGAGGAGAAGATGGGTGCCTACAGAATGACGAAGGTTGGACACAAGTCACCAGGGTCTGCAGAATCACCAATCCAACTTCTCCAGCTCTTGAATTGAAGAACCATTATGCAGCCCTGGAACTGGAGGAGGTGAAAGCATCCCTGAAAAGGGAAGAACCAGAGCTCAAGTGCCCCAGAGTTGCAGAATCAGTGACCACAAGGAAGCAAAGGGTAATGGTGGTTGATGACTCTCTTCTGAGGGGTACTGAGGCATCCATCTGCCGACCAGACTTGATGTCCAGAGATGTATACTGTCTGCCAGGTGCCGAAATCTGAGATATTACGGAGAGTTTCCTGAGATTCATCAAGCCCACTGACTATTACCCAATGTTGTTAATCCATGTCGGCACAAATGATACTGCCAGGTATTCCTCTGAGTATATCAAAAGTGACTTCATGGCTCTGGGAAGCAGATAGGGGTGCAGGTGGTGTTCTCTTAAACCCTCCCTGTTGAGGGTAAAAGCCAAGACAGAGAAGTTTGCATCCTGGAGATGAATGCATGCTGTGTGGATGGTGTCATCAAGAGCATGTTGGTTTCCTAGATGATGGGATGCTGTTCCAAGGGTTTCAGAGCAGAGATGGCGTTCATCTGTCCAAGAAAGGTTGATGTGTCTTCAGTAGCAAACTGGCTAATCTACTGAAGAGGGCTTTAAACTAGATTCATTGGGGATGGGTGAAGAAAGCCCCCAGGTAAGTGAAACATTAAATACCTTTATGGAAATGGGTTAAAGGGGCAACATTTGAAAAATGGTGTGTATAAATGCCCATAGCATGGGAAATAATATCACAGATGTTGAAGCTTTAATGGGAGAGGCTGACTTGATTTTACAGAAACTGTGATGTAACTATATCAGGTTATACTTTATTCAGAAAGGGCAGGGTGGGAAGAAGGGGAGGAGGAGTGGTACTATATGTAAAAAATAATATTAAAGCTTTAGAACTATAGAGCTTAAAAGGGAGAGAGGAGGCACTGTGGGTTAAACTAGGAAAAGGGAAAGAGAAATCTATTTGCATTGGTGTTTTATACAGACCTCCCTCACAAGAGGAAGAGGTGGATGGAGAGTTAATTGAAGATATACACAGCATTGCTAGGAAAGGGTAAGTGATACTGATAGGGGATTTCAATATGCCAGATGTTGATTGGCACATTCCGATCGAAGTATCATCTAGGAGATCCTGGATTCTCTACAGGGAGAACTATTCAGGCAATTGGTAACAGAACCCACACGTGAAGGGGCCATACTGGACTTGGTGCTTACCAATGGTGAAAGTGTTTCTGATGTTTTATTTATTTATTTATTACAATTTCTTATATACCGCGCTATTCGGGATCAGCGCGGTTTACATCATAACCCAACGACCATAACAACAAGCTGTCTGGTTTTACATCGAACAGGAGTACAGACTTAGATAACAGGGGTGAACTATATACATGAGATATTTACACATGAGATATTTACACAGAACAAGGTTAGGTAACAATCACATAATGAGCGTAAGGGACCTTTCTAGGGTGGGTCATTTCTTCAGAGGGGATATCTAGGTTCAATTGCTGGTTGGGTAGTATTGGAGGAAAAGATGGTATTTGAGTGCCTTCCTGAACTGATATAGGTCGGCAATGGCCCTAATGTCAAGGGGTAGAGCATTCCAGTATTTGGGGACATAGAAACTGAACGCCCTGTTTGTGGTTGTCATGTTGCACTTTGTCAATGCCTTTGGGGTTGTTAGAAGGTTTACGGCTGTTGCTCTTCTGGATCTGTTGGGGGGGACAATGTGAATAAGTTCTGTGAGTGAGGAGGATGAAATACCTTTGATTGCCTTGAATGATAGGAGTAGGGTTTTAAAGGTGATCCTCCCATGGATAGGTAGCAAGTGAAGCTGTTTGAGAATGGGAGTCACTTCTGGAGGCTCCGTAGAGGACCCTTGCTGCGGCATTCATGGCCAACTGTAATGGGGTTAGTGTGGATTGGGGGAGACCTTGTAAGATGGCGTTTGCAAAGTCAAAGTGTGGCAGGATTAGTGCTTGGTATATGGTCCGGAAATCGTCTGGGTCCAACAAGGAGCGTAGGTGCTTGAGCGAGCGGATTATGAAATAAACGGCTTTGACTATGTTGTTTATGTGGTGTTTCATATCCAGACGTTGGTCCAAAGTAACTCCAAGGTATCTTATTGTTTCTTTAATTTGTAAGTCAGCTTCTTTGACACTGACATGGGATGGGGGAGTAAAGTTGGGGTCTCTGGTGATGAAAAGCACCTCTGTTTTTTTATGTTGAATGCATAGGTTCTGTGATTGGAGCCACACTGAGACCGCATTGAAACAGTCTATAAGCGGAGCCAGATCCATGTGAGCTGTGGAGAACGGCATGTATAAGAGAATTGAATGATCTTATGATGTTGCAGATGGGCTGCATGTAAATATTGAAGAGTAA
The DNA here is from genome assembly GCA_033557465.1 of Ichthyophis bannanicus. Lineage (NCBI taxonomy): Eukaryota > Metazoa > Chordata > Amphibia > Gymnophiona > Ichthyophiidae > Ichthyophis > Ichthyophis bannanicus. Next base: position 1,148,945,362 of record CM066033.1, on the reverse strand, counting down.
GGAAGATAACGAGGAGCCTTGAGGTACCCCTTGCTTTTGATGGAAGTGTTTTGACTCTTCTGATCCGGACTTCACATACTGCCATCTTCCATCCAGATAAGATTTACACCATCCTAGCGCACTGTTGCAGACGCCCTTCTCTTTCAGTCTTCCGAGGAGAATTTCGTGACTCACGGAGTCGAATGCCGCGGCGATGTCTAGGAAGATGAGCACAAAACCTTGTCGGATGTTGTCAATGCCTGTGATGATATCGTTGAATAGGCTAGTGAGTAGTGTCTCGACCCCATGATATTCTCTGAACCCATGTTATAGTGGGAGATCATTTTGCATCCAGTGATCACCAGATGGTGTGGTTCAGTAATAGAACTTAGACCATTAGAATCCATTCAAAAGCAGGGTTTTAGACTTTAGGAAAACTAAGTTTGCCAAGGTGGGCCAATACCTCAGGGAGTCATTAGTGGGATGGGAACATCTGGGTATGTAGAAAAAAGTGGGCAAAACAGAAAGTGGATATTTTAAGGACAACCAACCTTTTTGTTAAAATGGTAAATAAAGGTAAAAGGAAAGGGAGACTGCTATGGTTTTTGAAAGAAGTAGCTGAAATGGTGAAGAAAAAGAGGAAGGTCTTCATGAAATACCAGAGATCACAGAGAGAGGAAGACAGGCATCTATATTTGGAAAAACTTAGAGAAGCTAGAAAAGTAGTCAGGAAAACAAAGATTCAAAAAGAGGAAGAAATAGCCAATGCAATAAAATGGGGGGATACGACATTTTTCAGATATGTTCGTGAGAAGAGGAAGGGCAAAAGTGATATTGTCAGACTCAAGGGTGAAGGGGAGGAATATGTAGGAGCTGATGTGGATAAAGCAGAATTGTTTAACAAATATTTCTGTTCTGTGTTCACAGATGAAGAACCAGGAGCAGGACCTCAGAAAACATCCACAAACAGGAACAAAAGTGAGGGGCATCTTGAACAATTTTAAGAAGACTCTGTTCATGAGAAACGAGCTAAACTTAAAATAAACAAAGTGATGGGACCGGAAGGGACAAACCCTAGAATAATGAGGGAACTTGGGGACGTTCTAGCAGTTCCACTGACTGACCTTTTCAATGCCTCATTGGAGTCAGAAGTGGTGCCAAAGGACTAGAGAGAGGCTCATGTGGTCCCTTTACACAAAAGAGGAAGAGAGGATGTGGTTGAAAACTATAGGCCGATTAGTTTAACTTCGGTAATGAGTAAATGATTGGAAACATTGCTGAAAGAAAAAATAATGAGGTTTCTGGAGTCCAGCGGATTACAGGATCTGAGGCAGCATGGATTCACCAGAGGCAGGTCTTATCAGACAAATTTGATTGATTTCTTTGACAGGGTTACTAGGGAGTTGGACTGAGGGAGAGCCCTAGATGTGGTGTATTTAGATTTCAGTAAAGCCTTTGACACCGTTCCTCACAAGTGACTTATAAACAAACTGAGCACCCTATGGATGGACCCTACAGTTACTGCTTTGATTGGAAATTGGTTGCGAGGGAGGATACAAAGGGTACAGGCAAATGGAGCTCACTCTGAGGAAAGAGTAGTTACTCACCTGTAACAGGTGTTCTCCAGGAGCAGCAGGAATCAGTCCTCACATATGGGTGACGTCGGCGCCGATGGAGCCCTCGTGCGGAGCATTTGCCTAGCTTTCAAAGAAAGCCTTTGGGAATTGCAGCGCACATGCACGGTCCCCTTCCCGCCCAAGGGTGCCATCTTGCTCAGTCTGATGACATAGCTAAAAGACTGCAAAAAATTAGCAAAATAAATCATATGACTGCAACTCCAAGGGGAGGAGGGAGGGTTGGAGGACTGATTCCTGCTGCTCCTGGAGAACACCTGTTACAGGTGAGTAACTACTCTTTCTCCAGGACCAAGCAGGAAGTCAGTCCTCACATATGGGACTCCCCAGCTTAAGGCTACCGGAGACCTCAAGCTGAAAAAATGAGCTCCCTCTAGCTCGGCAGTACGTAAGGAAGGAATCTTCTCTGAGAACGCCCCTGACCTGTAGCCCAACAGCAGGACTGGAGGGTAGGAGTTGCCTAAACCCCAAAGAGATTATGGAGTATTGCCTGTCTGAAAGCACTGTCCCTGCGGGACTCCCTCTCAAGGCAGTAATGGGCCACAAAAGTCTGGCTTGAAGACCAAGTAGCGGCCCGGCAGATGTCTGCCAACGGAACAGAGCGGAGATGAGCCACTGACGCAGCCTTCGCCCTGACACGATGAGCCGTGACTCGACCCTCCAACGAGAGGCCGGCTGCCCCATAAGCCCAGGCGATACAGTCAGTGACCCAGATGGACAAAGTATGCTTGGAGACAGGTAACCCCAACTTATTGGGGTCAAAAGAAACGAAGAGCTGAACAGCCCTCCGATGCTCCCGCGTACGGTCAAGGTAGAAGGATAACGCCCTCCTACAGTCCAGGGTATGCAGGACCATCTCAGCCCGGCTGGCATGCGGCCTGGGAAAGAAGATCGGAAGAACCACCTCCTGATTGAGGTGAAAAGGGGAGACAACTTTAGGGAGAAACTTTGGGTGAGTCCATAAGACTACCCTATTCCTGTAGAACCTAGTGTAAGGAGGATCAGACACTAGCGCCTGAAGTTCACTCACTTGCCTAGCAGAGGTAAGAGCTACCAGAAACAAGGTTTTCCAGGAGAGAAAATGGAGATGGCAGGTAGCCATAGGTTCAAAGAGCGTACAAGTAATCCGCTGTAAGACCACATTCAGATCCCACTCAGGGGCTGGTGGATGCAAAGGAGGCTTAAGCAGAAGGAGGCCTCTGAGAAAACGAGCCACCAAAGGGTGGTTGGAAAGAGGCCGTCCGTCCACTGGCAAGTGGTGCGCTGAGAGAGCACTGAGGTGAACCCGGACAGAGTTGGACTTAAGGCCTAGATTGGAGAGGTAAAGCAAATATTGCAAGACTACCGCTACCAAGCACGAGAATGGATTCTCGCTGTGCTGAGCACACCATGCGGAGAATCTACGCCACTTAAGAGCGTAGGATTTCCTGGTGGATTGTCGCCTAGAGGCTAAGACTACATCTTCCACCTCACGGGGCAGTAGTAGGGGAGCCAGGACTACCCTTTCAGCAGCCAGGCCATCAGATGAAGGGACTGGAGGTTAGGGTGCAAGAGAGACCCCCGATCCTTAGACAGGAGATCGTGCTGAAACCCCAGAGGAAGAGGGGTGGCCACCGCCAGTTGCAGCAGAAGTGGGAATCACGGTTGCCTCGGCCACCTGGGGCTATCAGGATCATTGAGGCCCCGTCCTGGAGGACTTTGAACAGTGTTCGGGACACTAGTGGCGTGGGAGGAAACGCATACAGCAGGCCCGTGGACCACGAGATCAGAAACGCATCCGTTGCTACTCTGAGAGGATGCGGTTGTCTGGAGCAGAATCTCGGGAGTTGCCGGTTCATAGGACTGGCAAAAAGATCCATGGTGGGGAGGCCCCACCTGAGAAAGATCTGCTGAACTACCAATGGGTTCAATCTCCACTCGTGTGGTTGCAGGATCCTGCTCAGTCTGTCCGCCAGGTAATTTCCTTGACCTGGGAGGTAGATAGCCTTGAGGAGGATTCCGTGATTGACGGCCCAAGAGCACAGCCGTTGTGCATCCTGACATAGAAGGAAGGAGCCTGTGCCTCCTTGTTTGTTCACGTAGAACATGGCAACTTGATTGTCCGTCTGGACTAGTACAGACTGGTGAGAGACGAGATGGGAGAAGGCTCTCAGAGCTAGGCGTATCTCCCATAGCTCCAGGAAGTTTATCTGTTGAGCAGCCTCCCAGGGGGTCCAGAGACCCTGAGTACAAGCCCCTTGGCAATGTGCTCCCCAACCTAGAAGAGAAGCATCTGTCGTCAGCACTTGAGAATGAGGAGGGGATTGAAAAACCACTCCGAGTACCAGATTCGGAAGATGAAGCCAACATTGCAGAGAGGAGACCAGCAAGTCGGATATTCTTACGGAGTCCGCTAGGCTCCCTGTGGCCTGATGCCACTGAGTGCGAAGGCTCCACTGAGCAGGCCGCATGTGCAGGCAGGCATTGGGGGTGACATGAACCGTGGAAGCCATATGGCCGAGTAGTCTCAGGAATTGCCTGGCAGAGACCAGGGAATTGCTGTGAAACTGCCTGGCCAGATCCATCAGCCTGTGGGCCCTGTCCATTGGCAGAAAAGCCTTTGCTTGAAGAGTGTCCAGCCTTGCTCCTATGAATTCTAAGTTCTGGGACGGGAGCAAAGTGGACTTTTCGAAGTTTATGACAAACCCCAAGTGCTGAAGCAGAGCCACAGTGCAAAGGGTGGCTTGATTGGCCTCCTGGGAAGACTGGCCCCTTATGAGCCAGTCGTCCAGGTACGGAAACACAAAAAGACCTTGAAGCCTTAGGTAGGCCGCCACCACTGCCAGGCACTTGGTGAACACCTTGGGAGCGGAGGTCAGGCCAAAGGGTAGTACTCTGTACTGATAGTGATTTCCTCCCACTACAAATCTGAGATATTGTCTGTGGTCTGGATGAATAAGGATGTGAGTATAAGCATCCTTTAGATCCAAGGAGCATAGCCAATCTCCCTGCTGGAGGTAGGGCAGCAGGATTCCAAGGGTAAGCATCTTGAACTTTTCCCTCTCCAGGAACCTGTTGAGGTTGCGTAAGTCTAGGATGGGTCTGAGGCCTCCTGTTCTTTTTGGTACCAGAAAGTACCTGGAATAAAAGCCGTGACCTCTAAGGTGGTGGAGCACCAGTTCCACAGCCTGTTCCTTTAGTAGACTTGCCAACTCCTGAAGGAGTAGGTCCCTGTGCAGAGGGAGTCTCGGAGGCTCCCCTGGAAAATAGGAGGGAGGCACCTGGTGAAAATGGAGAAGATAGCCCTTTTGGACTATATGAAGCACCCAGGTATCTGATGTGACGGCTGACCACCTGTGGGCAAAGTGGGCCAGCTGGCCTCCTGTGCTGAGAGAAGCCAGCTGAGGAGAAGAGGCTATGCTTTGTGAGTCAAAAACCCCCACCTTGCTGAGCAGGGGCCGGTGTTGGTGGCTTGGGGACCTTCTGCCTACGGGGCCCATGACCCTGCCCCTTGGCCTGCTGACCCTGCTGGGGAGCTGCAGAGGCCTGATAATGAGGGTATTGTTTATAGGCAGACAACTTCCTCGGGTAAAAGGACTTTTTTCCCGAGCCCTTCTTCTTCTGAAAAGGGGCAGAGGTCTTTCTAGACAGCCTAGTCCTGGTCAGAGTCTCGGTCTCGAGTTCTGCAGCCTTTTCAGCCATGGGCTTGCCAAAGAGGTTTTCACCTCGGCAGGGGACATTGACCAACTTGTCCTGTACCCATGGCTCGAGGTTGGATGACTGTAGCTAAGCCTGTCGGCGGGCACCGATGCCGGCCCAGGCTACTTGGGCCGAAGCCTCGAAGCCATCGTAGGCTGCTCGAGAGATAAACTTCGAGCACTCTCGAATACCGGTGGACAAGGCCTGGAACCTCTGCAAAGGTTCCTCGGAGAGACCAGCAGAGAACCCGTCAATCTCCTTTGCCAGGTCTCGGAGATACATGCCCATGTAGAGCTGGTATGTCTGGACACGGCAAGCAAGCATAGAGCCCTGGAAGCACTTCTTACCGAGGGCATCCAGGTTCTAGGCCTCCCAGCCGGGAGGCACCGAGGAGTGCATCTTCTGATTTTTCAGTCGATGCATGGCCAATTCCACAACCATGGAGTGGTGCGGTAATTGTGCCTTTTGGAACCCGGGGCTCTTGCAGACTCGATAGATGGAATCGACCCGCTTGCTTAACACCGGCGTCGAGGCCGGGGTCTCCCACATGCAGAAGAGCAGCTGCTCCAGCATCGGAGGAACCGGTACAGTAAAGGCCTCCTTCAGGGGAGAGTCATACTGGAGGGCCTCGAGCTCCTCGGCTCGAGGCTCATCCTCGGGATCCGCGGGGAAGTCCAAGGCCTTGGCCATATCCCGCACGAAGTCCGAGAACCGGGTATCCTCCGGTGGGGATCGTCTCCGAGGTTTGGACTCCGGCGAGTCCGACAGGACACACCGAGTTCGATAGGTGTCGGGTGACTCTTCGTCCTCCGTCTCCAAGCCCGACTCCTCAGGGGAGGTGTCGAGCGGCTCCGGTCAGGCGGGCAACGATGCCTTCCGCCCCGACGCCGAGGTTACCGGCATCGACGACCTCGGTCCCGAACGGGAAGCCGAGGAAGACCGTGGCCGAGGATCAACTCGAGCCCGCATGGACTCGAGGATCGGCTCGGCCTCCGGGACTTGTCCCGGTGGTTGGGGCAGATGCACCGGTGATACCGGAGATCAATGCCTGCTGCTGTTTCATGAACACAGCGAGGCTGCTCTCCAAGGCCGTCAACCTGAGTCCGAGCTCAGGAGATCCAGCAGCCCCCGACTCGGGCCCTGACGGCGTCGGGCCCGATGTCGGCTCCCTTGGAGGAGAGTCCACAAGGACTACAGCACTCACGTGTCCAAGAGATTCCATCTCGAGACGAGGTTGCTTGGCAGGCCTCTCCGACTCCGAAGACCTGGGACGGCTATCGGGGCTATGCGCCCTGGCTCTCGAAGAACCAGGAGCATACACTGATGCCGCCCTCGCAGGTTTCTTCTTCCTGTGCTGTTCCCGCGAAAGAGACCCCCGCTCAGAGGAACCTCGACGCTGCTCGGGGCCGGAGTCCCGAGACGTCGAGGCCTCTGACGAGGTCCGGGCCCGTCCGGATGCGGAGTCAGAGAAGATCCTATCCTTCTGGTGCTGCCGACTCCTCAACGCCTTCGAGGATATTTTGCCACATGGACCACAAATCATCGGGTCATGATCGGGTCCGAGGCAGCGGAGGCAGCAGTCGTGTGTGTCAGTAAGAGACATAGGTTTCTTACACCGATCACACTTTTTAAACCCGCTGACAGCCATCGGGGGAAAAAGGGCCCCTGCGAGGTCAAAAGACAGGGCTGCCAGTGAAAAAAGAAAAAATGGCGCGAACACTAGTCACGAAGGACAAAAAACAAAAAAGGTGAGAGTGGGCTCGATACCGGCGTATCAGGCCCAGGCGGGAAAAGGATCCGGTGTCGAACCGAAGGGGAAGTACAAAAAATAGGGAAATCAACTTTTTCCTCGGCGAAAAACGAACTACATCCTTCGGGCTCCACGGAAAAAAGAAGACTGAGCAAGATGGCACCCTTGGGCGGGAAGGGGACCGCGCATGCGCGCTGTAATTCCCAAAGGCTTTCTTTGAAAGCTGGGGAAATGCTCCGCACGAGGGCTCCGTCGGCGCCGACGTCACCCATATGTGAGGACTGACTTCCTGCTTGGTTCTGGAGAAAATGAGGTTACCAGTGGTGTGCCCCAGTGATCTGTCGTTGGTCTGATTCTTTTTAACATCTTTGTTAGTGATATACTGTGTGGTGTAGAAGGTCCCTCAGATCCCTTAGAGAGTGATAAAGTGCAGGATTCAGCTTCAGTTAAGGGAAGTAAACAAGTGCACATGGTTCCTGGTTTCCAGGGAAACCACAGACAAAGCAGATTAGAGGAGAGGAAAACACGCCCCTGCTGCAGTTCAGCTCAGCAATCACGAGCTAAGGCTGGACACCTGTTGAAAGGAGTGGTCAGGTTAAACCCAGAAAATCAGAGATTTAAGAGAAGCTCATTAGGAAGGGAGCAAGCATTTGAGCAGGCAGATCTGGAAGCACATGGGGAGGCAGATCTGGAAGCACACTTGGAAGCAGAGTTGAAAGGCAAGCTGAGAGCACAGCCACGAGGAAAGCAGTCACGAGAAACAGAGGAATTGCTTGAGAGTGAAGACACAGAGGAATTCATGGTAACAGAGGATTCTCTGACCTTTAATTCAGAAGGGGAAGTCAGCACAGGAGACGAGCAGAGAGTCCGTGCAAAGGAGCAGAAGGCTACGAGGAAAAGTCTATTGCTGAAGGAACAGGTGTGTGCCTGGAAACACCTTGTAAGCAATTGCAGACATTTCCAACTGAGAGTCAGTATGAACCGATGGAAACTGAGCCATCTGTAGAATATCTGCCTATTGAGTCAATGGACTGTACAATGTCTCTGTCTGAGAAGATAAAACCTGTATAATAAGTTTAATCTGTGCAGAGAGAGAGAGCTGCCGGTAGCAGTCAAAGGAAACAGCACCAAAGGTTTTGGAACAGAAGTGCTCTTTATGTTGGATTATAGTGATGCTGATATAAGAAGCTGTTTGAGTTACATTTCTTATATTATTTCATGCCAGAGGTTGTATGGCCTTGTTCTTTATTTTCCATTTGTAAAACCGTTTGGGAAGGGGAATTAAAATCCTGTTATTTGCCTGAACACTTGAGCTCCACAACTCGCCTTATTTCAAATAGTGAAAAAACTTCAACTCCCAGAAGGCAGTGCTTTCCCCAAGCACCATTTTACTAACTGAATAAGGAATCAGGCTGCTTATTTCCACTAGCTCAAGCTGTGGAGTAATAGCAACATTACAACCGGGATGGGATGTCGGGTAAGGTTTGCCTCTTTGCGGATGATACCAAAATCTGCAATAGAGTAGACACCCAGAAAGGTGTAGATTTGAGGAGGGATCTAGCTAAGCTTGAAGAACGTTCTAGAATTTGGCAGCTGAGATTTAATGTTAAAAAATGCAAGGTCATGCATTTGGGCTGCAGCAATCCAAGGGAGTGATTTGTATAAGGGGTGAAGTACTTTTGTCCAGTAAAGAAGAGCGTGACCTAGGTGTGATTGTGTCTGATCTTAAAGTAGCTAAACAGGTAGAAAAGGTGACAGCAAAAGCTAGAAGGATGCTTGAGTGTATAGGGAGAGGAATGGCCAGCAAAAGAAAGGAGGAGATAGTGCCTCTGTATAAGTCTTTGGTGCTACCTTATTTGGAGTATTGTATACAGTTCTAGAGACCACACCTTCAAAAGGATATTAACAGGCTGGAGTCAGTACAGATGGTGGCTACTAAAATGGTTAGTGGTCTTCATTATAAAGCATATGAGAACAAACTTAAGGATCTTAATATGTACACCTTAGAGGATAGGCGGGATAGAGGTGATATGATTGAGATGTTTAAATACCTCCGTGGCATAAATGCACAGGAGGAGAGACTCTTTTGATTGAAAGCAAGCTCTGCTATGAGGGGATATGGGATGAGGGTGAAAGGGATAGATCCAGATTTCTTTACGGAAAGAGTGGTGGATTCGTGGAATAGTCTCCCAGTGGAGGTGGTAGAGATGAGGACAGTATCTGAATTCAAAGAAGCATGGGACAAACCCAGAGGATCTCTAAAGGAAAAAAAGGGACTGTTGCAGTGGTTGATATGGAAGGACAGACTAGATAGGCCATGTGGTCTTTTTCTGTTGTCATGTTTCTATGATTGGTAGCAGCTTTCATAGAAAAGTCCAACAAAAATATAACCAATATCTTTAAAATATTATAGTGTGATAAACAGATTGTCAGTTTCTATACGAGTCACTGAAGTGGAATTGTGAATCCTGAGAAAAATCCAGTTTGGGTGTTCTTCTTGCAATACTGCCAACTCTTGCCTCATAATCTTCAATTTAGCATTTATAGATTTTCTCATACATCTTTATCTTTATCTTTATTTAAAATTTGATAGACCGCTTAGGCCGAAACATAAAAGCGGTGTACAGAAAAATAAAAGGTCAACACTGCAAACTATAGAAAAGGAACGCCAAAATATAATAGGAAAGCAAGAGAAAGGACAGTATAAAGCAAAACAAAAAAAACAATAATCGCAACCAAACACAGACTGACTCAATTAAAAACAACGACAGACAGGGGGAAACCCAAACTTCATACATCTTCCACTTTTATCGCATCCACATTATATGAAAGTTCCCCAATATCATTAAATTAACCCCCCCCCCCCCTCAAGGTACCTTTCCATCTCCTTCACAAATGCAGATTGATCCAGGTCTGATCATCAAAGATTCCCCCCCCCAGTTCTCCCCAGACCCTCAAATTTAAAAGTTAATGGAGTGTGATCCAATGATACAATATGACTAATTTGATCATTCTTCCTCCTAGATTAAAAAAAAAGTCTACCCTTGAATATAAATTATGGACTTGTGACTACCAAATATAATTAATAACTCCTAGATTAATCCTCCTCCAAACAATTATAGGGCATAGTCCTTCATACCGTAGACATTTCCTCTTCTTCAGAGGGACCCTTGACTTTCCCACCTCACCTATCCAAATCTGGGGCCACCATTTAAATCTAAATCTTCTTCCAAAATTCTTGGTAGAACCATACAACCCATAATAAATCGTAAATTCTCCCTAATAAATGGCACCTACCCTTTGTTAAGAGGAAATATTTATGAAACAATAGGAACCCTCCACATTTTCAAAACTAGACATTCATAATTAATTAGAATGGCTACTCCCATGCTATTAGAGTTGCCCTAACAATGAACAGAAAAACCCATCCAGGCAGCCCTAAACTTTGTCCCTTCTGCCCTATCTAAGTGGTTTCTTGAAGAAAATATATATTGGCCTCCATGCCTCCTGAATCATTCCATGGTGCAACTGCAGCTCGAATATTGTGTGCACTTCTGATCACCATATCTTAAAAAAGATATAGCAGAATTAGAAAAGATACAGAGAAGAGCCACCAAAATGGTAAAGGGGATAGAAGGATACCCCTATGAAGAAAAGATTAAAAGGTTAGGGCTCTTCAACTTGGAAAGAAGATGGCTGAGTAGAGATTCGATAGATATCTATAAAAAATGAATGGAGTGAAGTGGGTAAAGATAGATCAGTAGAAAGACTAAGGGGCATGTTTACTAAAAACCGCTAATTTGCGCGCCGCAAAATAGCGCACTAAAAGCAGTACTTAAGAGCGCTTAAATGCCCCGCAATCGTGCGTGTCAACCCCGCACAGGTGCGCGGCACAATAACGGGCCCCGCACAAGTACGGGACCGCAAATGTCCGATAGAGGCGTGGAAAGGCTAACGGAGGGCGGAGGAAGGCCCCGGAGGGGCGGAGAGAAGGGGTTAATGGGCGGGGAAGGGGAGGGGAGAGGCACCCCGCACATTATCGGGGCTGAATTTCAAAGGAAAAATAGCGCGAGTGAATCACTCGCGGTAGAATGCATTTAAAGGGAAGAGAAACCATTTATGTCAGCAATGTACAGCAAAACCGGGGAAACCTGAAAAACGTGAGCAGTGTGATACATGTGCACAGTCCAAAAGTGGAATTAAAAATAGAAAAGGACCACAACAAAAATGGTAAAAATAGGAATTCAGCTGGGGAACAGTTATAGTAGTGGGCAAAACTAAAAAACACACCCAGGATAGCTCCAACAAAAAGAAATGATTATTGGAAAGGTGTACGGAGCGGAGACTCTTCCAAAAAACATTTCCTTTTTGTTGGAGCTTTCCTGGGAGTGGTTTCTATGGTTGCCCATTAATATCACTGTTGCCCAGCGTGGTGATATTTTGTCCCCCATTTTCCGTGGTCATTTCCGGGGTTTATGTGCACTTTTGTCACCAGACAGGGTGCATGTGCCCACAGTAAAAATGCGTAGAGCAGGGTTTGCGACTCCATCCTGCCAGGTTTATTACCTCCAGGGGCTGCACTGTTTCTGTGGGCAGAGTGTGGTGCAGCAGACAGAGCCAGTACCTCTAGGACCAGAGGGTCAGAGGTTCAAATCCCAGCTTGCACAGTCCACTGCAATAGACAGGCCCTGCCAGATCCACAGCCCTGGATGTTCCAGGGAATCCAGCCAATCTGTGGCTACACAGTGATGCAGTGCACACAGACAGTGCATGCAAGAACAGAAGGTCACAGGATCAAAGCCCAGCTGGGGCTATCACCAATCCTGCCCACATATTTTTCCCACAACTAAACAGTGATAGTAAGGACACACCTTTCATGGCGAGGACATATGCAATGGTACTACATCTATGTTTTACCCCACTGAGCACAGACACCATGAACAGGGGCAGTACCTAGAGCAGAATCTTCCAAATGCAGTTCTGGTGGGCCACACACCAGTCAGGTTCCATGCTGCCACTCATACAAATGCCTGTGCTGTATATCTATGCACCACCCCCATGGCATGTAGATGTAGCTTATGCATATTCATGAGGGACAGCAGGAAAACCCGAACAGTGTGATGCAAACCTGGACTGGAGTTGGGAATCTCTGCTGTAAAGCAGCAGCCAACAGGGCCAGACACACCCACACCCACAGGCCCCATTGGCCAATGTCTCCTGGAGAGGCAGAACAGTGGCCCCTGTGTGCATCTCCCAATACTAGCACATGCATACCTTAGCAATGTCACCCTACACCTGAGGTATACGGTACACAGCTCTGAGACGTTTGCTAGGAGTACTGGCAGATAGATATCCATATGTTACGCACATACTGCTAGATGACCCCATCAGAACAATCTGTTAGGTGTTTGCGGGGCATGCTCCAGGCCTGGCCTCTGACGGTGTTTACCACCCTGGGGAGTGACCCCCAGCAGTACTGCGTACCATATCCATGCCTTGCCGTGCCCAGGACCGGTTTGGTGGGCAAGGCTAATTACCGCCTCAATAGTAGCACCATGATGGCATAGGTGTGGAAGTGTGTGTCTGTCTATACAGGGGGTGTTGGCTGCAAGCCCCTTCCACAGCCCACACTGCCAGCACTGTTGCCAGTATTGGCATGCCAATGTGCATAATGAGTAGCAAGGGACCATGGGTACATCTCAGACAGGGTGGGCTGACCAGGATGCAGCTGCACAGGGCATAGGGCACTGACAGGGACATGGTAGTGCCCGGCCACCACCTACACAGACAGGGTGACCTGTATGTGCTGCTGGGGGATCACTCTCACCCTGAGTGTTTAGTGACGGCAGCATGGCTAGGCACACCCATAGTGCTGTATTGTGTTTCTCTCATGTGATATATATGGGGTTCCTGTTGGGGCCTCTTCACTGACTTATCTGCTTGTGTGTGCTGCCACCCCAGTTGTGGGTGCATGCATTTCCATCAGGACCAACCAGCAGACTGTGCACAGATGGTATGTGTCTTGATGGAGTGCCTTGCAGTGGCTGATGGCTTGCTGCAGGAGAATATCAGATAGTGGTGGGGTGCATCTGTGAATATCCAGGCCTAATGTCTGTCTGTTATTGTGTTATGGATGGGTGTGGAGCTGCTTGGACTGCCCTGTAGGGTGTCTGTTCTCCAGCAGGGCTGGGGTTGATGGTCCACTCTATTGCCATCAGTGTGGGATGGGAATCTGTTGGTGGGGAAACTGTGTTTTGTTGGGGGGGGGGGGGGGGGTGTTCCACTAACTGAGGCAGACAGAGATCTCCAAGATGTTTATGCAGCACCTACCTATTTCACAGGTTATTGCTGCTTTGGAGCTCTGGCATGGCCGCATTCAGCCATGGAAGGTGTTGTGGACCTGGTCCTGGGCGCAACATCACAAACTCAGGGTGAGCACAGTAACCGCACAATGTGATGGTGTTTAGCTACTCTTTGCCGTTTGTCCACCCACTCAGGACACCCTACCAGGCCGAGGTGCTGTGTGGGTGCACACGGACACCTCCCCCTACCAGGCCGTGGAGCTTTAGGGGTGCAGTTCCCATCTTGTGTGCATCTGTGGACAGCTGATTTGCATGTGCAGTGCATCATGGGTACGGGTGGCCTAACCCTATCCTGTTTACACCAGCGGACTGTCTGTGATGTGACGTGCAGGCTATCTGCAGCCAGGCAGGGGCTTGCTTACAGCTATAGAGCTATAGCCCAATGGTTACATCACTGCCTGTGCAGCCAGAGGTCATGGGTTCAAACTCACAGTGGGGTTCTGTGATAGGGTTGTCCAAAGCATTATTTTAATTTACTGTACATATATTGCTGCCTGCAATAACACCCTCAGCGTACTGTACCCATAAGGTGCCTCTGAGGGTGCTTTATGGGCGCCCTATAAGGCACTTTATGGTTGGCATCCATATAGGGTGCACTATACATTATCCTGTGTCGCAACATACATGCTGCCCTATAGGGGACATTCTAGGGTGCCTTGGCGGACGGTGCACTGTAACATGTGCCTTATGGGCCGCCTTATGTTAACATGCTGTGAGAGTGCGTTTGCTAGTAGTTATCACAAAATAAAATTAAAAAGCCTCCTACAGCACTCCACAACATAAAACATACTGCCTCAGCTAGCCTTTTTCACTGGGCATTGTGAGGGATTGAACCCCTGGTCCCTGCACCATTGGTCAGTGTGTTAACCATTGTGCTGTGGCTGTGGTCCTTTGCTTTAGCATCAGCGCGCCGCATCCTGCTGCCCACAATTAACAGTGCGCCGCCTTATGCTGCCCAAAATGAACAGTGTGCCGCCTTATGCTGTACAAAATTACTTTGCCTCCTGACACACTTTTCCACATTCAAGGTGGTGCCTCAGCCAGCCTTTTTGGGTTGCGCACACTGGGGGATTGAACCCGTGGCCCCTGCACCATTGGTTATTGTCATCACCGTTGTGCTACGGCTCTGTTCCTATATGTGCCCAGCTGCGCCCCACTTAGCCTTCCCACGCGCTAATGTGGGCCCCGCACATTAACGCGACGCGCACACGTACGGTAGTTTTTTTTCCTTTTTCGGCCTGAACCGCCCACTCCTTATATGGCACAGGCACACTACCGCGGCCCCGCACATTAGGAATGTTTAGTAAACATGCCCCTAAGGGAAATTCATTGAAGCACCACTTTAGCACATTTAAAATTAATCAGACAAAATATTGTTTCACTCAACGTGTAATCAAACTCTGGAATTTGTTACCGGAGGATGTACTAAAAGCTGTTAGTGTAGCTGAGTTTAAAAGATGTTGGACAAGTTCCTGGTGGAAAAGTGCATAACCGTTATTAATGAGGTCCAGGGGAAATCCACTGTTTACCCTTGGGACAGCAGCATGGAATCTGTGTACTTTTTTGGAAACCTCATAGGAACTGTACTAATGAACTGGATTGCTCACTCTTGGAAACAGGATACTGGGCTTGATGGACTCGGTCTGAGCCAGTATGGCATTTCTTATGTTCTTATGACCCTCTTCTTTACTTCACAGAAATGTTTCTGAGAAAAAAGGTTCATAAAAAACATACTTAGTCCCCTAATAAAGGAAACATTTACAAGGAAATTGCAGGATGAAAGTCACTCTAGTCGCAACAAAACAAGCTTTCAATTGTAGAAACATATTTTTCTGAGTCTGAGTTACTCTACAAATACCAGGAAATACAGTCATTTTTTTATTCACAACAAAGCTTGTCTGTCTTATGAAATTAGGATATCAGTACAAAAATTTTTGTGTAATTCAATAAGGAATGACATCAGAAGAGTCACTCCGGATACTTATCCTGAGTAGATTAAAAAAAATAGTTAAGTCTAATTCACCAATAAAGACATCCTTTGGTTTTGCCTCAGTTATACCTTCCCCTGAAACAGCATGAATTGGTGCACGGTAAAGGCTGGACAGAAGCATAGATGCAAGCTCAGAAATCTGCAGTCATTCTAGGAAATATATTTTAAGCAACACTAATGGAGACATAAGATGCAATTTAGGAACATTTTTTGATCTTATTACATTCTCAAAGGATTCAGCCTGCTTATGTAAAAGCAAGCTGCCCTTAATCCCTGCAGCCCCTGCAGATTGCAAAGCTCCAGTTGTGACTCCATTATGAATTGCTTCAGTTCCACCACAGACAGTCTTTTATCCTGTTCTTGCAGCTTGACAATAGCTTCCCGAGAGAAATGTTCTGATTGTTCAACATTATGCTTAATCAAATTATTTGTTTGAGTCACAATTTTCCAAATATGAAGCAATGTCACATAAGTAGAACTATCCTCCCCTTGAACAGATAGATTAAAAGCAGGCTCACCAGCGGTTATAGGCTGAGGAAGAGGAAGTGTCCCTGAAGACTCTATGGGTCTGATATTCAACACCGCCTGCTAGGCACGAGTACAGTGCTTAGCCGTCGACACTGAACTTTAAACCTAGATATTAAATGCCGGGGTCATATGCAGACCCAGCATTGACTATCTGGGTAGCCGCATAGCCTCCGCAGCCGCAGAAGCTAGCCAGGTGATGGCGATATTGCACCGCTATCCAATTAGCTCCTACAGATAAAGCTAAGCCAGGTTTTGCTATGCCTAGCTTTATCCGCAGGTCACTAACTGGGTAGCAGTGCAATATCGCAGAACACCCACGACACACCCTGATCCTAAGTCCCAGGCACAGACAGCACTCCAGCAGGTGAGCTCCTTTACTCCCAAGAAGTCTATTCATTTTACAGCAGTTTAAATCATGCATTATCTATTTTTTTTAAGGAAATTAAAACACTGAATCTACCTAGTTACCCACAATCTCTCTTCTCTCTTTAGCTTTAAATCAGGAAAGCAATGCTCACTTAGCAGCAGATCCAGCTTCTGCTCTTAGTTTAGCTTGGAGTTTGGGCATGAAAGAGGGGTCATTTTAAAAGCCCTATTCATGCTTTGGAATTCTGAAAACGGATATAGATATGTCCAAAGCACAGTTATGTCTCCAGAGCCATTTTAGAAGCCAGCTCTGGGGACATCCTCAGCATGAGGACATCCAAGTCTGAAAAGGGCATGGTGGAGGCATTCCCAGGAACCTGGACATCCTGTGTTGTGTCCGAGTTTAGATCTGCTCTAAGCATGAACGGGCATCTGAAAAGTGCTTGTTTTGGCTGAAGAACATCCAGAGCTTGTAGAGAAGAAGGCACTCCATCATCCCCGGACTCAACAAAATAACAACAATAGCAGCAATGGGATTTGAACCATTGCTGTCTTGTTCCTAACCTACTGATCTAGCCATTAGGCAATTCTAGATGTCCAGGTTGTAAGATATGGTTCTGGGGATGTCTATGTAGAAGCCCCCACAGACGCCCATATCAGACACGTCTATGTTTGTGAAATCGTGTCTACATCTGTGCGGGCCTGCATTTTTAACAGACATTCTGGCTTAGACATCACAGATTGCATTTGGACATCCTTTCTAAAATTCCCCCTAGATGTAAATGTCAACATTTAAATGTGACACCTCATCCATATATCGCCCTTACAAAATAAGTGAAGCATTTATAAGCACAAGGAACACTCCGAACATGCCCCCTTGGAGGTCGTTGAAAAGCACATATAATGTTGTTTCTATATTTGAGCTCTGGTCAATATTCAGCTAACAGTCAACCCAATAATTTAAGCACCAGTACCAGTGCTATTCATGTGAAGGCAGATTATGAACCGGGGCCACCTGGGCCGTCCGGACGTCCAAAATCTGGATGGCGCGGATCTGGCCTCGATTCTGCACCCATGGGAGCTAGCCATTCCTGCAGGAGCAGAATCAGGGCACTTGGATGGCCTGGATATGCCCTGATTCAGGCCCACTGCACATCCAGACCCCCCTATCCTCCTGCATGGAACCTCGGTGCCATGGCATCCCGTCGCTATGGCATCAGGACGCCATGCAGGAACCCTGATGCTCCGCAAAATCTACATTTACTGTAGCTGTTCCCTGCTGCCCATTCCCCAGAGGGGCATGCCAGGACCAGGGTTGGGTGGAGGGGTCCTCACCTGCTTCCGATTTCCGCTGTGGGAGGGGGCCTGCCTACCCAGTCTGCCGATGTCAGGGGCACTTATTCCATCCACCGGGACGTACATCCCTCTAAACGTTGTTCAGAATGACCCCCATAGGTAGCTGTGCTGAATATATGCATTGTATGGTGATCATACTGGCGTGATCAGTTTAGCTTCGGAAGGCCTAAACTAAGCAGATAACTTATCTGCTAAGCAGTTGAATATTGTCGCTAAATAGATACTTTGTCATACCACCTCCATACCTCCCCTAGCTCAGGCCATAATATTACTAACAATATCTGGCCATTAAATTACTTAAAGAGCTTGACATCCCTTTGAATATCAGCCCAACTCTTTCTAAAATTGCTACTTTCATGTCTTAAGTCCACTACTTGCATGTGTAAATGGAACGTAGGCCTTCTAATATCACCACCACAATGCTGAGAAAAAATTTGTGAAACTCAAATATAATGAGAACTACAAGTCAATACCATGATACGCTTCTTCTGCCATATTTCATCCAAAGAGGTGCCTTTTAAAGTCTGCCAGGAAGAATGAGTGATTTGTTCTGTCAAACTTAAGTTTTTGTAAAGATATTTGTCTTTTTTTATAGAAGGATAGAAATAGAGGAGAAAAATAATAGGGAAGAAAGCCCTAACAGCTAGCAGCAGTCTCTCTTCAGAGAGAGACCAAATTGTATCAGAACAATAGCATGGACAAAAATAAACTGAAAGGACTTATCGGAAGTCCTGTGCTCTAAGAGAGCTAACCTTGTCAATGCCATTAGGTGGCATCAATCACTTGTGTGGCTGATTTGTCTTGCTTGTCAAATGAGAACAAAAAGGTCATAGAAGGAGGACACCTGAAGGAGAGGTTAACATAGTAACGTAGAGCCCGATTCCAGGAGGGGACGTCCAGTCTGTCCAGACATCCCCAATGAAGACGGGGATCTTAGGACCTGATTGTAGTCCACGGGAATAAAACGTTCACATGGTTGCCAGAATTGGGCCCATGGACAGCCCAGCATGCCGTGGACATCCTTCCTGTAGGTGCCCCTGACATCCATGGCTCCAGCTCCCAATATCTCCGCTGGCTGACTCATGGCTGGTCTGCCATGGCGTGGATCGGTGGTGGGGACCTCCATGCACCCAGCCCCGGGCCTGATCATCCACAAAGTCCCCACAGGCCCAGCAGGACATACAGGGCCGTGACCTGAATCGGCCCTGTACCTGCTGCTAGGCTGGCCCGCCCCCACTCTGTCCTGTTCCTGCCCCCCCCCCCCCACCCCTCTGCTGGCTCTCCCTGTCCTGATGCACAGGATGTACAGGGAGAGCCGGAGGGGGAATCGGCCCCAGACACCTTGCGGGGCTGCATGTCCTGGCGGAACATGCAGGCCCTTAACCCGCGTTCATGAATGACCTCCATAGTAAATTACAGCAGATAAAGACTGGCATGGTTCATCTAGTCTGCTCGGTGAGGATGATGAGGTTTGTACTTGTTACTCCCTCTGTGCCTCTATTTAAGGTTTGCAGGTTACCTCTCTCTATTTTTTTTAAGTTTAAAGTTACTTAGGTTTGCTTAGATTCCCTCTTCTTGCTATAAAAGGGTCCTTTGTGTCTGTCCCATATCGTTTTGAATTCTGTCACTGTTTTGTCCCCACCATATCCTTTGGGAGGGTATTCCAGGAATCCACCATTCTTCCTTTGAAAAGTATTTTCTGACTTTACTTTTGAGTTTACCTCCATCCAGCTGCATTTTATGTCCTCTAGGTCTACAGTTTCTCCATCTTTGAAAAAGGTTAGTTAAACTTTTGTATCATATCTCCCCATCCCTCCTCTCTTCTAGAGTATACATATTTAGGTCTTCAAGTTTCTCCTCATAGGTTTTCTGGCATAGGCCCCATATCACTAAGGTCACCTTCCTTTAAAACGTTACAAGTCCTTTTATATTCTTTATGAGGCTGTGTCTCCAAAATTGGACACATATCCCAAGTGGGGCCTCATCAATGACTTGTACAAGGGAATTAATACCTTCTTCCTTCTACTGGTTATTCCTGGGTATATGCAGCCTAACATCCTTCTGGCTTTGGCCATCTCCTGGTCACACTGCTTCTCCACCTTGAGATCTTCATACAATATCACCCCACGATCCCTCTCTTGGTCCATGTATTCCAGCCTCTCACCTCTATTGCATATTGCTGCATTGAAGTTCTGCATTCCAAGTGAATCACGCTGCATTACTTCACTTTAAATCTTAACTGCCAAGTATTAGACCATTCTTCTAATTTGTGTAGATCTTTTATCATGTTGAAGAATTTGTAGCACATACAAATTTGCATTAGGGACTAAGGGGTCAAATTTCAAAATGGTTGATTTTCAAACGTCACAACAGTCAGCCATGGTGCTTGAATATTGGAGGGATATTCAGTGGCAGTATCTAGATAGTAGCTACTGCTGAATATCCACGTTCAGTGATACTGACTAGATCAATGGTAACTTTATTCAGTTAGCATATATATTCAGCAGGGACCTATTTATCTGTCTTGCAACTTAGGCCTGTTTTTCAGGCAGCCTAAGTTTGGCTGATTTGTGCCGGCTGAATATTAACATTAACTGGATAAATTCAAAATTGATTACCAATGCATACCAGAGCTCTGCACTGGATGGGGCAGAAGTGGTAGTTCATAGAGGTCAGGAATGTCAACACAGCGTCAGAGAGTTTGGGTAAGTGCCGCATTGTGGTTTAAATTCCATGGCCACCATTGCAGGCCCCAGAGAGGAGCGGCAGCAGTGGAAATGGACTGCCCTGGGAATGTTGGCACTCTAAGTGACAGTCTATTGGAACATGCTGGCACCACCGGGTTTCCCTTACTTCTCTCTCTCTTACTTTGCAGCTTGATGCTTATCAGTAGTAAACACAAGACTACTGCTAGAGGTGTAATTTTGAACCAAGCAACCTAGGGGACACGAACAACTGAAGGTTTCTCCTGTAACTCCCTAGCCCCTTTAAAATGGTCTCTGTTAGCACTGGGCCACGTTAGCAGAATGATGCTCCCAAGGTGGAAAAATAATGCATTTTTCAGTGTGCATAATAATTAGGCATTTCACATGCCTTTGTATGCTTTGCATCACATTAAATGTGCACTGTAGTAGACTAATGTGTTTTATGACAAAATAACACAAAATGTTGCCATTTATTGAATATTAGTGCATCTTTACTAAAATGAACCAAGGATTACCTTTTAGTGCATGAAATTACCCTAAAAGGTATGGCCATTGGCATAGTTTTCCTTCTTTTTTTGGGGGGGGGGCAGGGGGGTACGGAAGTCATACTGACAGTGGGGGCAGGGGTACCAGATTGTCAATAGTGCCTGTGACATTTGAGGAGGTTACTGCCCCCTGCCCCCCTAAACTATGCTTATGGATGTGGTGCACCCATGCTAATTGTTAGAGACATTCCTGGCATGTCCCCACATAGTTAACGCAGGGATTAGCATCTCACCATGCTAAACATAGCAGCACAATTAATTTAGTTGTACTTACTGTTATCCCTTGAGGTGGCAGTAATTGCACTCACACTAACTGCAACATTGACGATTAGCATATACTAATGATGCCTAAACTAATCACAATTATAGTCAACATCCATTCTCTGCCCAGTTGTGTGCTAGGTAGTTAGTATGGCATTTTTATGTTTTTAGTTTTATTTTTATCTTTTTATCCTTACTTTTATGTTCTTATCTTGCCCTTGTTAGATAATCCACATTGTTTTTTATATACCCTGTGGTATTGTTAACTGTGTTCTCAGCACGTGTTAACTTATACTATATTATGTAAAGAGCCACCTTGTCTTTTCTAAAATGTTCCTCTTGTTCCTTTTTACAAAGATTTTATTGTACCCCCTGTTTTATTCCATCTTCTTATTTATGTTCATCCTGCATTTTTACGTCATCACATATTAGTTTTAACCTTATTCATGTGCCTACTCCAATTTTTTAGTTTAATGTTCATATCATTCTTGTTTCTTTTGTCTTTTTTATATGCACCATTGTCTATATTATATATATATATATATATATATATATATATATATATATATATATATATATATATATATATATATATATATATATATATATATATATGAAGAAACATTTAAATTTATAATGAATGGTTTGATTAATGTTGATTTTAGTTTTCATGTCCTATCCCCTCAGTGCCCCCTCATATCTTTTAGTAGTTTTATTTTGTCCCTTAATATTATACCATTATAGTTTTATTTCCTTTTTGTATTGAGTATTCTCCTCTTTTTGATGATCTGCTGATGTTTTTATTTCTGATATTTTATTTCTAATGTTTTGTTTATTACTTATTTCTTATGGTTTAATAAAGTGTTTATAATGATTTATCTGTCATGTTTTGCAATTGTTGGTTTTATTTACATTTATATGTGTGTGTTTTTATTTCATTTTAAACTATAACCCCTGATAAAGGTTCGCTGAAACACGACCGTGTTGGGTAATATTTTCTGTGCATATCCAATAAAATCCTTGGTTGGTTTATCACCTCGCTCTGGACTTGTGTGCTTCGACTCTGCGAATGTGCAGTGCTTCATGTTTTGGACTGCCTAGTAGTTAGAGACATGGCCTGGTAACTAAGAAACCAGGGTTCAATTGCCACTGGAACTCTGTGTGGTCTTAGGCAGGTCACTTTACAATCCATTACCTCAGACGTCTGGCCTGGTAATCTCCTTCTGGTCACACCTTGCCAAATAAACCCAGGAACTGCTGAGTTTATAATGTTTTTACTTTTTTCCTGATGTAAGGAAAACAGCTACAAATAATGAAAAAGTAAAATATTTTTCAAACCAGAGGTAGTGACTGAACATACAGACATCAAAGTGGAAGCTAAAAAAAAAGATTCATTTGGACTTTGCTAAAATGTGTCTCTAAGCAATATCTGAATATTGTATTATACTTGTAACATAGTTGCTTGTATAGATCTGACATTCAGATCAAAATGGGAATAGGATAAAAATCTAAACACATTAGTCTAAAATATTCATTTATGATCAGTGCTAACACTTTGCCCATGTTAGATTTTTATTATATTCCTTCTTATGCTCTGAAATTTATATCTGTTGCATTTGTAAAACAGAAATTATATCAGAAATGCCTCTTATATGCTTACAGCAACATCATATTGCTTGAATACAATTTGTTTTCCCCCACTGCTACAAAGTTTAACTCTACCTTATTAAAGAAATGGCAGAAATTAAGAAATAGCTAAATGCTACTAACCAGTTAATGCTTGTTTGATCGAGCAGTACCTGGCCATGGTGAATGCTAATGCGCAGGCCGCTAAAAGGTATGTTAATTGGCACTCACTTTCTAATGTAGACTGTAGGAGGCACAGAGAGAGGACATGGAGAACACAGTGCTCGAGTGCATTT
This sequence comes from Ichthyophis bannanicus, assembly GCA_033557465.1. Taxonomy (NCBI): domain Eukaryota; kingdom Metazoa; phylum Chordata; class Amphibia; order Gymnophiona; family Ichthyophiidae; genus Ichthyophis; species Ichthyophis bannanicus. The sequence goes on along the minus strand of CM066033.1, from coordinate 1,148,922,286 downwards.
AACATGATAACATGTGCGTTCAACTGAGGCACCTCTATGGGTACCAATAGATGCAACCATGAACTTGGCCACTCGTTACAGTTCTCAGTCATGCGTTAGCTGACAGGAATATATTGGTTTTAGTCCTAACCTAAAGCAAAGGCTTTGCACGTAAAGTGCTTTGGTAATGCTCATTAAGTACAAAACTCTAGCAGCTTTCAGTAAAAGACCCACTGAGGTTTACAAAGGATTTGCCGTTAACAGGGTCTCTCCTTTCAAGCAAGGTAAGAGTGTCTGACTTTTAATTACTAGCTCTCTGCTTGAGAGCTCCTAAAAAGGTTTGGTCTACATTTTTTAAAAAGTTACATTGCACTTTACACCACTTCCTGAGCCCCAGACCCTCCTGTATAGTTGGAACAAACCAGTCAGCCACTTGCTTCCTCGCAGGCTACAGGTAAGAGCTCAACAGTGTTGAAGAGGCCTGCCATAGAAACAGTTTAAAATGCAGAGAAAATGCCTGCCATACTGGTGCAGGTCAGAGTTCCAGCATCCCAAAGCACCTACCTTGCCTGCAAAGATAGTAAGGTTACACTGTGTGGGCACAGGCTGGGGAGCTGTGTCTTCCAGTTCTGGGTCTCCCTTTCTCCTCCCATGTCTGTTTTTTTGAATCCCTGACCAGGGCACTACACTGACCTCAAGGCCTCCTAGCTAGCCCTTTCTTAAGAGGTGCCATACTTAAAGAGGTTTGGGAATTCCTCTGGTGCATCCCGTCATACACCTTTCTCCTCTGCTCAGCCTGCCTAGGTTGAGCACCTGCTTCTGCCAGGGCCACTTCATGGGAAAGGAGGTGCCCGTTTGTGTGTTCCTTGCTTGCTCTATGCATATTTCATGAGAGAAGGGTGGCAGTTGGCACATTTAAAATGCTGACCTCTGTTGGTTGAATATTGGGCTCATAGGTCTTCACACAGTTCAGATAACTTTGTTGGCATGGCAATTTTACATGTCCTGCTAAAATAATACATTTAAAGTGGCATTTTAGAAGGGACTTTTAGGAAAAAGTTTGGATTTCCAAAGCAGAATTTCGAAAAAAAACAGGGAAGTTGGGAATCAATCAATCTCCTCCCAGAAAAATAAATGTCCCAATTACTAGTTCTGGAGAAGGGTCCAGTTCAAGTAGCAAGGCCAGATATGCACCCAGGTGTTGGCCATTTTGCAAATGTGGACATTCCCAAAGTGCACACCCGCAGAGCCAGGTAATTGGACATCCCGGCTTTGCTAGGTCAGAATGGGGGCATCTATGTTATGAGACTAGCATATCCTGCCCTGCCATTTCAGATACTGAGATGTGCTGCAGCAGGCCAGTATTGTGTTTGGAGAATGTATTTGCAGGCATGTTTTTTTTTAGCCAGGAAATATTAACCATGGTGATGGAAGTGCATTTTGACCTTCCCCCTAGAAGCATTGCAGCCATTAAATAAGCACCTATTTGCACTTTATTTGTGGTCATGAGCAGTTATCAGCTCAACATCCAGGACCGACATGTTCATACCATTCTGAAAGCGCACTGCGACATCCAACTCCCTTGTTCCACCCAAGGCACGCCTCCACCTCACCCCTGTGCTATCTGGGTGTTCTCACGCCAGAGGCATCTATATATCTGGCTTTCTAAAATGGCTCTGGGGATGTCTCCATAATTTGTATGTGTAAGTGCCCATTTTCAGACATGAGGGTAGAAAAAGACAAAAGGAGATAATTGACAAAATAATGGTAACAGCAGTAAAATAAAATTTTAGTGTACAGAGATGAAATGTACACCATGTGGTCATGAGCTGGAGAGCTGTGTCTTCTAGGTCTGGGCCTCCCTTCCTACTTTGAGGGCTGAGTGCTTAAATCACTAGCCAGGGTCCTGGCCTGACCTCTAGGCTTCCTAACTAACTCATCTTAAGGGTGACTGTACCTAAGGAGCTTTGGGAATTCCTCTGATGCATTCCTTCACATAGTCATTGCTCAATTATTTATATTTTCCAGCAAATGAAATGTTGGCAGTAATTAAGTAAAATGGATCAATGTCCATCTGTACATCCATCTGTCTGACCATCTGTAGACACAATAACTTTTCTTAAAAGAGATTGGAATCCACTGAATTTGGATTAAGGAAGAAAATATGAATATCTTTGGATGATTTTGAAATACAGCTGCTTGTGAAGGATGGTGCCAAAAGGTATCTTGAATGTAACCTCCTCATACTCCCAAAGCCCCAAAACATATACAAACCCCCCACTAACACGTCCTAAACACCTTACATTCACACATTCCATACCACATCCATACCACACATGCCTACCTCCACATACACATATTTAAAAAAAAATGATTTCATGTCTGCCGATAAGCCCAAGGGACATCTCTATCAGACCCAGCATTAGAAGGGTGCAAAATGGGCAATTGTCTTGTATCTCAATCTGCAAAGCTCCCAAAACCTACTGGAAGCTAATGAAGATATAGCCTTTGGGACTCCCTTCTAAATTTCTTCCCTAGATCCCAGCATGTTTAACACTAGCCCTGATTATTATATATACTATACCCAGGGGCGGCCCAAGGGGGGTGCGGGGCATGTGCGGAGACTCGGTGTGGGGCCTCATTTGCATAAGTTGCCTTATTTGCATAAATATTTGCATAATGCTAACATACACTAACTTTTAGTAAACATGCCTCTTAATGAGTGTATGGATAAAGACAGACTAAAAGATTTCTACATTACTATAATCCAGTGCCAACCGCCAGGCACATTAGGAACTACTACAAACACTGCCCATTTAGAACCCATAGCAAACCCGCCGTATCCTAACAGCACTACCAGGACTCACAAAGCACCATACCCTACCTATCAAAAGGCAACACTGCAAATATTAAACCAATACATTTCAGAGAACAACAATACATGACCTACTGGGGAAAGAGAACAAGTGGCAATGTCAAATAGGAATTACATAAATAGAATACCTCAGCTCAGTTACACATGCAGAACATAGACCATCACCAAACAAGGAATCACAATTTAGAAACAGGAAGGCAATAATTAAACTGGGAACCTCAAAAGCCAAACTTGGAATGTACAACAACACTGTAGAAATAAAACTATAAATTAATTTTCTCTTGTACCAAACAACGCGCAGATGTTAATGATGCACATTTCCCAGAGCTTTCATATTCCAGTTAATAAATTCAAAATAAAGAGATATCTTTCTACCTTTTGTGCATTTTTTTTCAGCTGCAATTGCTCCAGCCACTTTCTTCTGGTTTCTTCATGTTTTCTGCTAACTCTCCATCATCTGCTGTCCATTTGTCCTTTCTTCTCTCTTCTAGTTTTTTTTCCATTCTCTCTCTCTACATCTGCTTTAACATACTAATCTTTCTCCTTTTGCTCTTTCCTCATTCCTATTTCATCCACTCAAATTTTACCCCTCCATCCTCAATCCCCACTTACTCTCCCAATACCCGGCCAATTGTCGATTTTTTATCCCTCCCACACAAAATATTTTTCCCCTCTCCATTTTACTCTCCCAGCCCCATCCCATTCTAATCCTCCCCCAACATCAGCTCCCTTCTAGTTCCAGCCTCACCCAGCATCCGCTCCCTTCTAGTCCCTGCATCAGCCCATTTCCAGTCCTAGCCCCCCATCAGCCCATTTCCAGTCCTAGCAACCCCCCAACCCAATACCAGTCCTAGCCCCCCCATCAACCCACTTCCAGTCCTAACCCCCCATCAGCCCACTTCCAGTCCTAACCCCATCAACCCATTTCCAGTCAGCCCTCCATAGCCCATTGCCAGTCCTAAACCCCCCATCATCCCACAGCCCATTACCAGTCCTAACCCCATCAGCCCACCTCAAGTCCTAACCCCTCCCCATCAGCCCATTTCCTGTCCTAGCCCCCCAACAGCCCATTACCAGTCCTAACCCCATCAGTCCACCTCAAGTCCTAACCCCTCCCCATCAGCCCATTTCCTGTCCTAGCCCCCCATAGCCCATTATCGGTCCTAACCCCCCCATAGCCCATTACCAGACAGCCCCCATCAGCCAACAGCCCATTACCAGTCTTAACCCCCCCCCATAGCCCATTACCAGTTCTAACCCCCCCAACAGCCCACAGCCCATTACCAGTCCTAACCCCATCAGCCCACCTCAAGTCCTAACCCATCCCCATCAGCCCATTTCCTGTCCTAGCCCCCCCATAGCCCATTATCAGTCCTAACCCCCCCCCATAGCCCATTACCAGTCCTAACCCCCCATCAGCCCACAGCCCATTACCAGTCCTAACCCCATCCGCCCACCTCCAGTGTTAACCCCCCCATCAGCCCATTTCCAGTCCTAATCCCCATCACCCAATTTTCAGTTTAAGCCCCCCATACCCCATACCAGTCCTAACCTCCCCATCAGCCCACTCCCAGTCCTAATCCCACCAGCCCATTTCCAGTCCTAATCCCCCATCACCCAATTTTTAGTTTAAGCCCCCCCATAGCCCATTACCAGTCCTAACCCCCATCAACCCACTTCCAGTCCTAATCCCATCAGCCCATATACAGACTTAGCTCCCCCATAGCCCATCACCACTCCTAACCCCCCAGCCCCCCCATAGCCCATCACCACTCCTCACCCCCCCAGCCCATCACCACTCCTAACCCCCCCAGCCCATAGCCCATCACCACTCCTAACCACTGTTCCCTCTAAGCTGTGCGCGTGTGCGCGCGCACACACCTCGCCGAGTGAGCGCACATACTTTACAACAGAGCGCACAAAAATTACGGTTCAGATTCTGATAGAAAACAACACAGACGTTCTTAAAATTGAAAAGTTGTTGTGTATTTATGATTTTCACAAGTTCTACAATATTTTCTAGTGCAATCAATGTGGTGTACATACTGTATTCTGACGTGTAGTCAAATTTTAAAGTATATAACTCCGAGTGTCGTTATGTGGCGCACAAAAATTTAACCTTCCTTCAAAAGCTGCACAGCTGATATTTTATGCGCACACAGCCTACAGAAAATTAGAGGGAACATTGCTCCTAACCCCCCAGCCCATCACCACTCCTAACCTCCCCCAGCCCCCCATAGCCCATCACCACTCCTAGCCCCCAGCCCATCACCACTCCTAACCCCCCCCAGCCCCCCCATAGCCCATCACCACTCCTAACCCCCCCAGCCCATCACCACTCCTAACCCCCCCAGCCCCCCATCGCCCATCACCACTCCTACCCCCCCAGCCCATCACCACTCCTACCCCCCCAGCCCATCACCACTCCTAACCCCCCCCCCAGCCCAGCCCAGCCCAGCCTAGGGAAAATGTTTTTTTTAAAAAGTTGTCTTCTCCCGCTGCCGGGGCCGCCGCGGCAGAATCGAGTGTGCCACGGGGCCCCCACTGCCCAGCAGAGCCTGCCCTCCCCTGTATCCGCTCTCTCTTCGCAGCTTTAGTCACACGCACCGGCTTTCAGAGCGCGAGGAGAGAGTTTCTCCCTCACTGCTCTGTTAAGCCCGCGGGGGCTGATGGGAACTTCCCATCAGCCCCCGCGGGCTTAACAGAGCAGTGAGGGAGAAACTCTCTCCTTGCGCTCTGAAAGCCGGCGCGTGTGACTGAAGCTGCGAATAGAGAGGGGATACAGGGGAGGGCAGGCTCTGCTGGGCAGGGGGGGCCCCGCGGCACACTCGATTCTGCCGCGGCGGCCCCGGCAGCGGGAGAAGACAGCTTTTTTTTTTTTTTAATTTTAACTTTAGGAGCAGAATGTTTTTTGCGCGGGGCCCCCTGAAACGCGGGGCCCTGTGCAAAAAACATTCTCGCTCAATGGACGGGCCAGCCCTGACTATACCCCAAATCACCCTCACCCCCAAATACACCTTCCATAACCTTAGTACACACACACACATACTTATATACCCCTCACCCCACAAATGTGTGGAGGAGTGGCCTAGTGGTTGGGGCAAGGTACTTCAGGCCGGAAGGTCAAGGGTTCAAATCCCACTAGAGGACAACAACCTTGGGCTGGAAGGACTGGGGTTTCTAGTCCCACAGGTGCTCCTTGTGGTCTTGGGCAAGCCACTTAACCCTCCATAGCCCATGTTCCCTGTAAAATCGTTATCTCCAAGTTATAATACCCTGTTCAATGTAATTTCAGTTTGTTCAATGTAAACTGCACTGATGCAGAATAGCACGGTATGTAAGAGAATTAAAATAAAATAAATAAATACATCCCCTCATATAAACCACCCACGTAAACCCAGAAATGTATACAGCTATCACACACACACAAACCTGCTCTTTTATCGCCACTCACACACATCCACTATAGACACATACCCATGTCCTGTACCAACACTACACCCATTATTCACTCCCTTATACACACTATATCACACACTCACACTCACTTATCCCACCCATATTCCTACCACCCACACAAGTACCCCCTAAATCCACTCTCACACATGTAATCCCCTCCCTTCACATTCCTTCATTTATACGCATGCATACACACTTGCCCTAGCACATCTACACAAATCAACTTATATACCTGTACAAAGACATAGCTAATAACTAAAAGAGCTTCTCAATATACTCTCTATATAATCAGACACCTACATTCCCCTGCTCCATCTATAGTCCTATACTTTTACATCTGTACCCACCTACATACACAGCTATATCCCCAAAAAACATACACCTCATGACCCTTTTACACCTGCATCCCTACTGCACAATACCTCCACACAGTTACCCAAAGGCACCCCTATATACACCATATTATCCCACTTATCCTACCCCAAATATACATCCATACCCATACACCAAATAGATCTACCCTCATCAATCCAACATTCACATAACTCCACCAAATACGAGTGTACCTGCATACATAAAAACCCTACCCACAAATACACTAAACACATTCCCTCAGATCCATACTCAGCACCAACAAACATACAGTAATGCCCCCAAAAAGCATCCCCACATCCTACATCACTCACAGTCCCCACACCCATACAACCCCCTCTGCCAGTTCAAAAATATTCATACCATATATCTACCACCTCCCATCAGAATCCCCAGTATACATACCCTTTGGATTTTTCACCAAGCAATCATTCAAAACAACTTTGCATTATCTTTAAATCTAAACTAAAACCTACCTTTCTGAGCTTGCTTTCAACTAAATTGCATGCAATTTATAGCTCTGTACAAAGATTAATATACTGATTTAGCATTATTTACATACTTAAAATCTAAATTGATTATAAAAGTAACATACATAACAAATTATCTAAAAATTAAAAATCAGACATTATATAAATGTATAAATAATGATAATTTTATTATACTATTAGCATTCACAGTTAATGTCTTTGATCTCCTTTAAGCAACCAAAAACATTCTTCAATTAACTTTGTCTTTTTTCAGTCCACATGGTCTGTGTCTAAATAGCAGATATCTAAAATATTAAAGGAAAAATGACCCCCCCCCCCCAAAAAAAAAAAAACAGGATTCTAAAAACATATATAACAGGGCATGTTTACTAAAGTGCACCAATGGTTAGTATGAGGTTTACCATGCACTAAGTGGACCATAGTAACTGTTAGCCAGTGCTGTAACAAACCCAAGCTCACTGCTTAGTAGTTGACAGGGTGGATACTGAGTGGATTGGGCAGTGACGGCACATTGTGATTAGTGCAGGGGTGGTGGGGGTAATTTAATGCACGTGGAGTGAAGGAGTAGTCTAGTGGTTAGAGCATTGGCTTGGCAAACTAGAGACTAGGGTTTCATTCCCATTAACACTCTTTGTGGCCTTGGGCCAGTCACTAACACTCCATTACCTCCGAAGAAAGACCTGGCAATCTACTTCCAATCACACTGTCAAGAAACCCAGGAGCTTCTGAGTCAGCATTGACTCAAAGGCATACATTGCATTTGCAGTTTAATATATGTCCATTTTCAGTGCTGCGATTAGTATGGCTGCACTTAATGCCACCCCAATGGGTAGTGGTCGCTGTCACTGTTCCCTCTAAGCTGTGCGCGTGTGCGCGCGCACACACCTTGCTGAGCGAGCGCACATACTTTACAACAGAGCGCACAAAAATTACGGTTCTGATTCTGATAGAAAACAAAACAGACGTCTTAAAATTTAAAAGTTGTTGTGTATTTACGGTTTTCACAAGTTCTACAATATTTTCTAGTGCAATCAATGTGGTGTACATACTGTATTCTGACGTCAAATTTTAAAGTATATAACTCAGAGTGTCATTATGTGGCGCACAAAAATTTAACCTTTCTTCAAAAACTGCACAGCTGATATTTTATGCGCACACAGCCTACAGAAAATTAGAGGGAACATTGGTCGCTGTACCCACAGCAACTTTGATTGCCTGTTAGGTACTTCTCAGCATGTCAACTACCAGGGAACATACTGGGCACATCCCAGCACCTCTCGTTTCCCTTCACATGCCAAATTTGGTTCTTTAAGAGTGCACTTAATAAACGTGCTCCAACATTTGATAAGTTCTTGGAATGTTAAGAAATTAGAAAAGAAAATTTCCAGTTTCAGTAAGCAATGAAATAATTCTTTGCTTTGAATATCATTAAGGTAATGTTTAGAAAAGTCTCAGTGGACATAGTAACAGCTAACTTTTTATCCTGGGTCGACATTAATAAGTTTCATAGGCAGCCAAAAATTAGGTCTCTAAGGAAACATTATGCTGTATTATTGCAAATAAAAATGGTGTTAGTGGTCTTTAAGTTGCCTTATCCTTGAAAACTACTGCAAGCTGTAATGATCTAATAAGAGCTCTAATTGCTTTACAACATGATTCTACATGTGCAATTCAGACATAACCCTAATTATGCTGTAATAATTAATTCTCAAAGAAAAAGAATTGTCTAGCGGCTGAGAAATGAAATCAGATTTCTGTGAAATAAAATGCATCTCATTGTAACTTAAATACCAAAAGAATTTTGGAACAGAAGCCAGTTGTGTTTGATTTTGTGCTGTGTGACTTTTAGGGGCATGTTTACTAAAGTGACAGAAGTTTTGCATTTGCTCTGCATTAGGAGTAAAAGCTAATGCACAATAAATGCAAAGGCTGTATGCTAACTGCTAAGAGTTGTGTCCAGCATGGTCCCCTGCAGTTCCTGCACAGAAAAGGTCCTTACTGCATTATGGGGTATGTTCACTAAAATGCAGTAGCTCACTGCCCCAAACCTTATGCAGGTTGGTGCCAGACCCACATTAATGACTGGGGGCATGCCCAGCATGTCATCATGCAATTAGAGCGGGCTCAGCGCCACCCCTGTGCTAAGCCTTTTGGCACAATTGCCACAGTAGTGTACCCTAAGTACACCCACGCTAACTGAAAAAAAGTGTACTTGGGGCACACTACTGATGACTTTGCAGTGAATGCCCACATTCTGCTTCTGGCCTGCCTAGCCTTAGTCCAAACCCGTGCTAATTAGTTAGCATGAGATTTTTACTGCAGACGCATTTTTAGTATGTTGTAATTGTTGCTGCAGCACAATTCAAGGTATGTCTACTAAAGGCAAGATAAATGCAGATATTATAGGCACTTTTCTGAAATATCTGCATTTTGTGTGGTTGACCCACCTCCATTATAAGTGAGCCGCTTATAATGGAGGTGGGTTTGGGACTCTTGACAGCCACAGCACACAAATAATTCTTGCAATGACCCAGTCGTGGCTGCAGATAATGCAACCTCAAGAGATGACATTAGCTGCAGCTAACTCAGCTGTGGGCCTGTTTGCTGCAATAACTAGTCCAATATCCTGAACAGTCACCCCCCCCCCCACACCAACTTAAGATCATTGTCAGTGCTGCAGATGTACAGATCTGGCATCGACAAGTAAAACAAAGCGGCATTCCACATTGTCAGCACCGATACCCCCACCCCACCAACAACTCCCAGTCCCAATTGGGAACTGTCCGGGGGGGATCAGTGCAACCTCTGATTAAGTTTAAAGCCCAGCAAGCCAGTCAGGCACCCTTGACTCCCTCCTACCCCTTCCAATCTACATGAAGTAATCCTGGCTAGGCATGCGGGCCACTGACCCTCCCCCCTTCACTCTTCCCCATCTAAAATGTTAACTCCCAGCTAGCAGATCAGCCTAATGAGGGACCCTCATGGCCACCCTGATCCTCCCACAAGGCATACCTTTAATCCATGGTGGTATCTTTGCTCCTGCCTTCTACATCGCAGTTTCTCAAAATGTCTATGGTTTTTAGGACCTTCCCCCTAGTCTCATGCTAGGGGGCTGAACCATGAAATCATGGCCATTTTTGTTAGTACTATTGAGGAGGCCAGGAGGACTCCTTAGTAGTACTAACAAAACTGGCTGTGATGTCATAGTGCTGCCCCCTAGTGTGAGGCTAAGGGGGCATGACTATGCAATCATGTCCATTTTGAGAAGTTATAATGCAGGAGCAGAGAGGACCGCTGCTGGCCTGTGTGGCTACTAGAGTACTACAGAGTAAAGGTATGGCATTAGAGGAAGGATCAATGGGGGGGGGGGACCATAGGAGCCCCCACTAGGCTGACTGGCTAGTCAGGACTTAACTTTTAGGAGAGGGAGATAGGAAGATGGGTTGGTGGCACAACTGGCTTTCCAGGATTATTTCTTGTAGATCGGAGTGGAGAGGGATGGTAGGGAAGATGGTGCCTGACTGGCTAGCCAGGAGTATTTCTTGTAAATTTGGGGTAGGAGAGAGGCAGGGCTGTCCAACTTGCTAGCCGGTCTTTGAACTAGCTCAGGGAGTGCACCAATCCCTCCAAGACAGTTCTGAATAGGGATTGGGAGTTGTCTGAGGGGAATGGTGCTGAAGGAGGGGAAAAGCCACTTTGTTTTACTTGTTTCTTCGTGTCTGTACAACTGCAGCACTGACAATGATATAAGGCTAGGATAGTCCCGATCATGCTTTTGGGGGGGGGGGGGGGAATCAGTAGTGATCAGGGAGACAGAGCTGGTAAGAGCTCTGTCCACCTGAACACTACCTGTTCTACCCTTGCACTTATAATGGAGACCTGTGATACCTATATGGGCAGGCACCATAGGACTTCCCACAATACTGGAATTTTTTCTTTAACTCTTGTAGTTTTAGGAAAGCTGATCTTGTTCTTCATCTAATAGTTTCTGCTTCTATTTCCTTGCATGTGTCATTGTAGTACTTTTCCTTGTCCTGTCTTGTTGCACGTTGGAAATCTCTGTTGAGTTCTGTGATTGTCTTTCTTTCTCCTCTGGCTTTAGCTTCTCTGCTTTTCTGGGCAATTTTCAGAGTTTCTTCCTTCATCCATTTTGGTCGGTTTTGCTTTTTCACCTTTTGTAGAGACTTCTCGTTGTCTTCCAACACTACCTTCTTGATGTCATTCCATAACTCTTCTGGAGCTCTGTCATTTGTATCTAAAACAGCTTTCTCAGCCCTTTGAAGCTACTGACACCTCATCAGGTGTAAGTTCCCTCCCTACCACCTCAACTCCCACCCACCCCTAGTGAGCAGACTTGCTTTATAGGGCACCTCCCCAATTAACTACACAGAGGAACTTGGAATAACACATTTTGAACACACCTAAAAGAGATATAACTGTTTTTTCTCTGAAAGGACAGCTGGGAAACTGGCTGGTAATTTGGTAGGTCTCTCTCTTTTATTTCAACAGGTACCAAAGCTCCACCAACTAGCATATGACAGGGAAGAATCATATTACCAGACGTGTTCCCCCATTACAGCCTCTGCATCTGTCCAGACAGAGATCCCTATGCCAGTTGAAGAACAGGTTCATGAGCAGGATGCTTGCATGCTGAAGATCTCAGAAAGAAAGTGGAGAAGCTGAGAGAAGAGGTGGCGAGGCTAAGGAGCATTCAAGACAGTGAGAAGTACATTGATGAGATGCTTCTTGAAACATCCAAGCTCACCAACAAAGGTGAAGATGGGAGCCTGCAGATTGCTGAAAGCTGGACAGGAGTCACAAGGGCCTGAAGAATCACCAATCCAACTCATCCATCCCTTGAATTGAAGAACCATTATGCAGCCCTAGAAGTGGAGGAGGTGAAAGCATCCCAGAAAAGGTAAGAACCAGAGCTCGAGCACCCCAAATTTGCAGAATCAGTGACCACAAGGAAGCGAAGGGTAGTGGCGATTGGTGACTCTCTTCTGAGGAGTACTGAGGCATCAATCTGCCAACCAGACTTGATGTCCAGAGAGGTGCGCTGTCTGCCAGGTGCCAAAATCCAAGATGTTACAGAGAGTTTGCCGTGACTCATCAAACCTACTGACTATTACCTGATGTTTCTCATTCATGTCAGCACTAATTATACTGCCAGGTATCCCTCTAAGCATATCAAAAGTGACTTCATGGCTCTGGAACAGAGGATGAGGCAGATAGGGGTGTAGGTGATGTTCTCTTCAATTCTCCCTGTTGAGGGTAAAGGCCAAGGAAGAAAAGCTCACATCCTGGAGATGAATGCATGGCTGCGTGGATGGTGTCATCAAGCGCATTTTGGTTTCCTGGACCATGGGATGATGTTCCAAGGGTTGCAGAGCAGAGATGGCATCCATCTGTCCAAGAAGGGTTGACATGTCTTCAGTAGCAGACCGGCTAACCTAATAAAATAGAAATTACACTTACCTGGTAATTGTTGTTCCTTGAGGAGCTCCAGTTTAGTCCTCTACCTCTGGGTTGTGTACCTCCTCCTGCAGCTTGGAGACTGGGCATGTCAAAATCATGACATCACTGGATGTAGCCTGCTGGTATCTCCCATCAGCCCCAGTGAACTATTGACAAAGCAAACTCAAAGGAGCAACACATAAGTAGCTATAATTAATTTCAACTGTATCCATAACCATAAGTGAGAACTAAACTATCAAATCTTCAACAAGAAGGATTTTTTTTTTACGTTCTCATTTTTCTTATTCTTTTACTTTCCCTGTTCCACTCCTTAAAGTGATTCAGAGATTAAGAGAGAAGGAAAGTAAAATAGGTCAGACAGTAATACTCACTGCGATCCAGAAATAAAAGGATTTTTTTTTTCTCTCAAAAATAGATGTTTCTCCCCATCTGAAAATAAACTCTGAATAGATCACCATCCGGGCGGGAATGAGGACTAAACTGGAGTTCCTCAAGGAACAACAATTACCAGGTAAGTGCAATTTCTATTTCCTTATTGTTCCTCCAGTTTAGTCCTCTACCTCTGGGATGTATCAGAGCAGTAATTATTGGGAGGACCTTTATCTCCGGATCGCAACACCGCCGACCCGAAACAAGCATCATTTGCTGCCATAACATCCAGGTGGTAGTGTCTACTGAAGGTATGAAGAGATGACCAGGTAGCCACTCTGCAAACCTCCACTGGTAAAACCAAGCCGTGTTCTGCCCATGACATCGCCTGCGCCCTTAACTCCTCTGGCGCCTGAGTACCTTGCAAAATATAAGCTGACACAATAGTTTCCCAGACCCATCTGGAAATAGATGCTTTAGGAACTGCTTCCCCTTTACGGAGACCTCCGAACAGAACGAAAATCCGTTCATACTTACGAAAGGCCTCTGAGACCTTTAAGTATTGCCGCAACACTCTCTTTATGTCCAAGCGATGAAGATTACTGTCAGAGACGCTCCCCTCTGCAAAACCCAATACTGGTAAGGACACCGCCTGATTCAAGTGAAACAGGTTAGATCTTTGTCTGAAGCTTGGTGCAAGGACTCTAAAGAATCCCTAGTCAATGCCCTCAGAACCAAGTTGAAATCCCATGGCGGCACCCCCCTCAGTGAGAAAAGCGCAACCTAGGGACCGCTTTTAGGAGACGAGCCACGTCAACGTAAAATCCAAGCCACCTCTATAGCAGGCAAAAGCCTCAAGCCGGACTCCCCCCCCAGAACCTGAAGTGTGCACTCATTAACGCCCGCTCCATCCGCAAGAAATGGCCTGCCATTACCGTCATGCTTGCTGATCACGATCTCGACATCCTATGCATCACAGAGACGTGGATGTCTACCTCAGACTCTGTCCTCCTCCACCAACACGTCCCTCCTTCTTTTGCCATACACTCATGTCACAGGACAGACCGAACAGGGGGTGGAGTAATCATCCTCACTAAGGAAAGCCTACAATTCCAGCCCATCTCCTCTAACAGTTCCCCCCATCTCGATTATATATCCATAGCAAACAAGAACCACACCATCAACCTGATATATAGAGCACCTTCCCCAATACCTGATGACCTCTCAGTAATTGTTGACCTTGCATGCAATCCTAGCAAACCCCGTACAGCAAACTGGGTGTTAGGGGACTTTAACCTCCCCGCACTGCAAGACACCCAAGCCAAGGCCTTCCTTGATGCCCTCAAAGCACTAGGTTACACTCAACTAATTAACTCCCCCACTCATATCAAGGGAAACACCCTCGACTTGATATTTGCTCCTCAGATAGCCAACTACCCCTCTCACAAGTTCAATGTCTCACTGAGCCCAGTACCATGGTCTGATCACAGTCTAATCAGATTCTCGCTGCCTTCCCTTCGTGGATCTAACTACCCCCCCCCCACCCCAGTGGATAGCACCATTACTACTCGGACATGCTACCTCCCATTCAACGAGCAGGAGATCATTGGGAGAGTATGCCCTCTCCTTGAAACACCCGAACTTAACCTCGATGACATGATAACATTATGGAACAAGTCCCTCAACGCAGTAAGTAACATCCCAACTACCAAGAAAAACTACAGGGGTAGGAAAAAAGCACCTTGGTATTCACCTGAACTTACAGCATCCCTCCGGCGGTTGCATCAACTTGAAAAACGATGGCACAGATCAAGGACAACCGAGAGCCAGGAAGCCTATAACACCACCTCGACGCTCACAGAACAGCCGTATCCACAAGAATGAAACAATACCACTCAGATGTCCTACTGAGAGCCATAAACAAACCACGAGAGCTATTCAACTTGGTCAAAAATCTGGCAAAGGAGGCCTCCCCCAACCAAACAAATTTACCTGACCCCCAGGAATATGCGGTCTACCTTCTCGCAAAGACGAGCCAACACATTGCCCCTGCAAACTACCACCCCCCGGAACATACAATCTCGCTACCTCCTGACTCCTCCCCTCTAAATGGGACAGCAGACAACCACCACATTCTTAACTCCTTCTCCCCCCCAACAGCAAGGGAGATCCAAGATACCATCACATGCATTAACACCACCACAGCTCCGAGCGACCCGTGCCCGACACAATGGGTAAAAGTGCTAATATCAGACCTCAGCCCTTTCCTCGCCAAACTAATAGGAACATCCTTCACGTCAGGGATATTCCCACAGAACCTGAAACAAACCTCAATAAGACCCCTACTGAAGAACAAAAAGCTCGACCCCACAAAGATGGATTCTTACAGGCCTATATCGAGCATCCCGCTCCTAGCTAAAATCATGGAAAAAACAGTCCAACAGAAACTAACCCATCACATCGAAAACAACGCTCCCCTTGATTACTGCCAGCATGGGTTCAGAGAGTCCCATGGAGTTGATACCCTTCTGACTACATTATTCAACTCCCTTACCATCGGGCTCGATAACATCAGGAAGGGTTTTGCCCTTATCTTTCTGGACATCGCAGCCGCCTTCGACTCGGTAGACCACAAGATACTCCTATCTCGCCTCGCTGAGAAGGGCATCCATGGCAACGCTCTAGCATGGTGCGCCTCATACCTGAGTAACAGATGGCAACATGTCCGCTCCGGCTCCTCATTATCAGACCCTTTCCCACTAGAAAAAGGTGTTCCGCAAGGTTCATCCCTCTCAGCCCTATTATTCAATATCTATATGCAGTCCATCTGCAGCCTTATCCGGTCGTTTAACATCAACTCCCTAGTATATGCTGACGATGTCCTAATGTTCACCCCAATAGACACAGACCATCCAAACCTTGACCAGCTCTCCTCTTGCTTCAACGCCGTCACAGAATGGCTACCCAACCAAATGCTCAGAATAAATCTAAAAAAGACAGAAGTCTTATTCATTGGAAGAGACCAGTCATTCACTCCCCCCTCATCAATCAAGGTGAACAACGCTGAACTCATCTCCAAGACAACGATCAAATACTTAGGCGTAACACTTGATCAGCACCTGGACATGCATGCTCATATAGACAATACCATCAGGACAATCTACCATAAATTACGGACACTACGCCTCATAAAGAACACTCTGGAACCAAATGACTTCAGAACAGTCTTCCAGGCCATAATCATGCCCCACTTCGATTACGCCAATTCCATCCTACTTGGCCTCCCAAAGAGCTCGATAAACCCCTTGCAGCTTGCAGCTAGAACCCTCTATGGAGCGTCTCGCAGAGACCATATCACCCCTATTCTGAAGAGCCTTCACTGGCTCCCTGTCCAGTACAGGATCACATTCAAGATCCTAACCATGACCTTCAAAGCAGTCAACTGTATCACCGCAACTACCCTGTCAGATCTGATTCAACCTACACCAGAAGACAGATTAAGAAGAGCCACATCCTGCAATACCATCCTCCTTCCAAAAGCCATCACAAAATGCAACAAATCCACTAGAAAGCGTGCCTTTGCCTTGTTTGCCCCCTCATGCTGGAACTCCCTCCCAACAGAAATCCGGACCATAAACAACCTCCCCCAGTTCAGAAAAGCCCTCAAACAGCACCTATTTATACAACACTTTTGTAACTCCGACAGCATCACCTAGACAGTATTACATGACCCTACAGTCTCTCAATCCAACGCCGCCTAACCAATCTCCTAGGATAACTCTCCACCTCATCCAACCATCCCCTTTAGGGCCTGTATCATAAACTCACCTATGATGCAATCCCCTTTTGTATATAATATATAAAGTTCACCTGTTATCCATGTTTAAATTCCCCTTTTGTATATTATGTATAAAGTTCACCTGTTATCCATGTTTAAATTCCCTGTTTTATGTAAGTTCAATGTATGGCTGTTCCACATTGTACAAACTTGTTCCTTGTAAACCGCGCTGATGCCGAATAGTGCAGTATAGAAAAACGTTAAATAAATAAATAAATAAAAGAGAGTCATCACATATGATTCAAATTTTAGACACATACCAAGGGCCTCATCAAGGGATCCTTTTGGTTACTTTAGATATCAAATCACTATACACAAATATCCCTCAAGATGCGGCATTGAATATTTTGGAAAGTTACCTCATAACAAGATCTAGACCAGTACGCACCCCCACTTGTTATCTTATGCAATTGGCAACATTAGCATTATGTAATAATTATTTCTGCTTTCAAGATCTCTATTAGCAATAGACTAGAGGAGTTGTGATGGGATCCTCTGTGGCACCAGATGTCGCTAACCTCTATGTTTCTAAATTTGAAGAAACCTTTTTAACAACACATCCTTATAAAGCATGCATATCCATGTGGAAAGGCTATATAGATGATGTCTTTCTTATATGGGAAGGTACGGATCATCAACTTTTTGACTTTGTCAATTGGCTCAATTCCTGTGATCCACATTTACAGTTTGACTTTTCATATAGCTCGGATCAGATAGCTTATCTGGATATATTGATTAGACACACAATAGATGGTTTCACAACCACTATCGAAAACCCACGGACAGAAACTCTTTGTTACATTTTACAAGCTTTCATAATCGCTCTTTAAAAGAAAATCTACCTAAGAGTCAATTTTTAAGGGTCCATAGGTTATGTACTAAGGATATAGATTTGAGATTCATGCAAAAGATATGGGCAGCAGATTTAAAGACCGTGGATATCCATCGGGTTGCGTTACAAAAGCACTAGATCAAGCTCGATCTTCGGATAGGGCTCATCTCTTACAAGGCCATGCGCCTATAGAAACTAAGAATGTGGTTTACACAATCACTTTTTCTGAACATTCTAGGGACATCACCTGTATTTTAAGAAGAGCTTGGCATATTTTAGATCCACTCTCTTCTTTAAAAGATACAAGGCTTCTTGTAGCTTATAAAAGAAACCCCAATTTAAGAGATATTTTGGTACCATCAGCTCTGAGTAAACCCCGTTGCATACCGAGAATATGTGGTCATTTTAAATGTGGTAAGTGCAGTGTTTGTGAGAATGTACTAACCACCAAGAATGAATTTATTAAACCAGGCTCTACTTATAAAGTATATCTGAAAGATTTTTCCAATTACAAAACTCCAAATGCGATCTACTTGATCACCTGTCCCTGCAATTTGTGTTATATTGGCAAAACAAAAAGGAATATTAAAACAAGGATTATTGAACACAAAAGCAACATCCATAGAAAAGCAATGGACAAGCCTTTGGTACAACATTGGGTAGATACTCAACATTCACTTTCTGACCTTCGGTTTTTGGTTCTCAAAGTAGTTCGGCCTCATTGGCGGGGAGGAGATGTGGACAAGCTCCTCTTATGTATGGAACAACAATTTATTTATGAACTTCGCACTCTGTATCCATTAGGCCTAAATTTAGAAGTAGACCTTTCTGTTTTTTTGTGAGGCATTTATTTCTTCTTTCCAGCCTTTGCCCCTCCCCCCTTCCTCTCCCTTTCCTCCCCCTCCCTCTCCCCTCCCCTTCCCCTTTTCCTCTCCCTCCCTTCCTCCCCCGCCTTCCTCTCCCCTCCCCCTTCCTCCTTTTCCTTTGTAGGCTATAATCAAATTTTATTCAGAAAACCTTTGTCTAAACTTTTCTCCTCATTTATGTTATATTGCATTTATGCACATTTGAGTTTTTATTTTGCTATGGTGAGGGAACACATTTAATGTCTAGAAGATGCTAGTAGAGCATTCTTTTTAGTTTACACATGGTCAGTATGTGATCCTCAGAATAGCATTTTCATCATGTTGTTTTTTACCAATGAGATTATGCATAATCTTTCTTTCCCCTTGTTACCCTTATTACACAGATTATAATAGCAATCACTATGTGCCTCACAGTATACCATTTTAAATATTTTCACTCATCTATGCTGTGTTCATTTATACTATACACACTTGACTTCTTACTCCGCTATAGCAGGGAGACACTAACAATCTTTAGTAGATGATTTGTGGCCCTCCAGGACTGCATTTGGGGGACTCTGCTCTAGGTAATGCGCATGTTTCTGGTGTCTGTGCTCAGTGGGGTAAAATATAGGCGTTTGAACCATGCGTATGTTCTCTGCAATAAAGGTTTGTCCTTACTATCACGGTTTAGTAGCGGATAAAATACGGGGACTGGATTGGCAGTAGCCCCAGCTGGGACTTGAACTTGTGACCTTCTGCTCCTGAACACACTGGCTGTGTTCACCGCACCACACTGTGCTCACAGAGACAGTGCAGTCCCTGAAGATACCATGGTTGTTTGTCAGACAGAGCCTGTCTGTTGCAGTGCATGGCACCCACCTACACAGGGCTAGGCCATGGTCGGCTCTGGGCAGCTGCCACTGCCCCCCTCCACCACCAGTACCCCTCTGCCACCATGCTGACATGCCCTTCTGCTGGTGGTGCTGGTGGTGTGCAGTCTCAAGCCATCCAGTGTGCAGGTAGGTGGCTGCCTATGGTGCATGTTCTGGGGTAGGGGTGCCTGCATAGGCGTCCACGCTTCCCCCCAACACCGCCTGCCAATGTTCTGTGCCCTTGGGGGTACCTGCTGGGTACTATCCCCTGTGACACTGTGATAGACACTCTCGTGCCCATGTTGGGCCCTCATCAGTTGCTGTCTGGCTGCTGTTCAGTTTCAGCATTCCTAAGTGCCATCTAGGCATCTGCCTAGTCCGCACTGTGCCCCAGCTGCACCACAGTATGTGCCGCCTGCAGCCCTCTGTACCCCCTTTCCCAGCATCTGTCCAGTTGCCCATTCTGACATGCCCGCCCTGCTGCTGTGGAACATGTGCATGCCATAGGTAACCTGTCCAATGGAGAGGGAAACCCTGATCAGTGCTATTTCACTGTGGGATCATTCACCTTGTATGGGGACGGAGCGTAGACCCTTCCAAAATTCATATTTATTTTTTAGGGCTTTCTTGGGAGTGTGTTTTGATGTTTCCCATTACTATCACTATTGCCCAGCTTGATTATGATATTTTTTTTATTTTGTTGGGGTCCTTTTCAATGTTTATTTGTACTTTTGTTCTGTGCACATGCATCACACTTATCACTTTTTGTAGGTTTCCCTGGTTTTGCTGTACATTGCTGACAGAAATGGTTTCTCCTCCCTTTAAATCGGCTCTAATGCGAGGTTTTCACTTGCGTTATTTTTGGCCTCGAATTTCACCACGTTAGTGTGCAGGGAGCCTCTCCCCTCCCACTCTCCACCCATTGACCCCTTCTCTCCGCCCCTGGGGAGCCTTCCTCCGCCGTCCGGGAGCCTTTCCCCGCCTTCAGCACTCGTTTGCACCGCTGCGCGCGTGAGCGCGCACTACAGCATATTTTTGCCGCGTAAAGCATCATTAGCACGCGCTAAGGTACCTTAGCGCGCACATTAAGAAAGTTTAGTAAACATATCCCTAAGTCTTGATACTGTGTGTCTATTTTCCTTTCTGGTATTAACACAAGTCACCTCAGGACAGGTGAGGATAAACTTTTACTCTTCCCTGTAAATCTCTGACACACACAACAAATGGCACAATTCACATAGATGCTATTCCATCCAGGCCGTCCAGCCCCTGTATGTCCGGGCAGAATCGGGCCGTGCAAAGTTAGACCCGATTCTAATTCCGTGGCCCCCGCAGGATCAGAATCGGATCTAGTGACTGGACATGCAGGCCGGAACCCTATTCTGACCGGCCGCAAACTCAGCCACAACTGAACTAGTGCAGTCAGGCTCCTGAACGAAGCCACAGAGCCATGACGTCCCATCGCCATGGCACCGCGGCTCCATTCAGGAGCCATGAATGCTGGCCACTGCTGGAATCTTCCTTTCCCCACAGCCAGACCCTCAATCTGGCCTCCCATGGCTAGGGTCTGGCTGCTGGTAACTTCTAGCGCACCCACCTCACCTGTCTCTGCCAGCCACCGCTGAAACGCCGTGTCCAGGGGGACTTATTCCACTTCTGAAATGGAATAAGTCCCCCATCTAGTTCCAAGGTCATGGACTTACAGGGCCGACCTGTGAATCGGCCCTGTATGTCCAGGGTCGCTGCCCACCCATGCTCTGCCCTCTCTCCACCTCCGGAATTCCCTCTTCTGCCCCCATCTAGGCTTATCCATACAAACCCGCTATTCAGACGGGGAGGCTTTTGCCAGGGCCAGCAGGGGGGCAAATAGCATGGACAGAATGACCCCCACATTTCATACCACTGGCCTGGGCATTTATCGTTGGTGCACAGTCCTCTGGTTGTCATTGCTCCCTCTCTCGTCCTCTCTCCTCTTGATGAGATCCTGCTTCTGTCTTTTCTTTTTTTTTTTTTTTTTTAACACTTTATTTTCGTTTTTCCAAACAATACAAACACAGCAAAACCACTCAATAATCTAATTAAACATAACAAGCCTAAAGCTACTATCAAACAGTAGAAAGAAAAAAAAAAAAAACTAAGCTAAAGATAATTCCTAAAAACCCTCCCACCTCCCCCCCCCCCCGCCCTCCCCTGCACTCTCCTCCAGGGTTCGCCTTCTGGGCTCCATAAGGAGCCAAAACTATACTAGGGCTGGTCAGCTGCTTATCTTGGCAGAGGCAATGAAGTCACTTAACAATTGCCATTTGAGGAAGCAGTTCCCAGATAAGGGCTTAAATTTACAGGAACCTTGTTCGAATTTACTATACAAGCTAATATGGTTCCACCATTCCTGAAAAGTAGCATTTATGGTGGCTTTCCAGTATCTAATGACCAAGCATATCGCTATACCGATCATAAAATCTAGCAGAAAGGCACCTTCCTTGAGCAATGAAGGGAGATTCGCTGCAGAGCGGAAAACAATAACCTGCCAAGAAAGGGGCTCTCTGAACTGGAGAATGAGCTGCACCCGCTGCCACACAGAGTCCCAGAAGGTGCGCACCCCCTGACAGTCATAGACTATGTGTCTTAGGGTGCCAATCTCAGCCCCACAAGTCCAACAAAGAGAACTGAGAGTGTCATCCCATCGTGCAAGCTTTACAGGAGTAAAGAAACAATTATGGGCAAAGTAAAACAATGTCTGGGTCAAAGAAGCAGACCTGGTCACTCTGACTTGTTTACACCAGAACTTCCTCCACTGGAGTTCAGACAGCACCCTCCCCGTGTCCCGTTCCCATCTCTTTTGCACCTTTCCCATCAGCAGAGACGAGGACCCCGTCAATTTCTTATAAATTTGTGAGACTATTCCCTTCCCTTGTCTGATTTTGTCCAGGAGCTCAATTGCGCCCTCTGAATCAGAGCCCTGACCCGGGATTATTCCTGCCCCAACTAGGCAATGGCGAAGCTGGAGCCACTGAAAATTACAGGATGAGGGAAGATCAAATTCCTGTCTAAGCTCCCCGTAAGTCTTCCACTTGTCAGGAGTGTGCAGCTGACTGACCGTCCATACCCCCCGGGAGTACCAGGCTTTCCAGGCAAGGGACTTATTCTGAACTTTAAATAAAGGGTTATGCCATATAGGCAAGCGAGAACGGGAGCAGCCATCAGGATCACAAGTTTTGATAAACGACTGAAAAGCATTGAGTGTATCAAGGATAACAATAGGGAGTGAAGAAGTAGCGGGAAATTGCATCCCTGGGGCACACCACAGCGGGACTGGTGCCAATAACTGCTCCTCCAGGACAACCCAAACCGGCCTCCCAGAAGTGGGGGTTTCCAGCCAGCGAGATCCTTGCTTGAGGAGGAAGGCGTGATGATAAGCCCTAAAGTTAGGGAAATTCACACCCCCCTGCTCACGGTGAAGTCGAAGCTTGTCCCTAGCAATCCTCGGTGTTTTGTTCTGCCACAAGAACTGAAGGAGAAGCCGCTCAAGATGATGATACGTTTGAGCAGGGAGGTAGCAAGGAAGCATCTCCAAATAATAATTGACTTTAGGGGTGATCATCATTTTGATAGTTTCCAGTCTGCCCCACCAATAAAGCATTAGGGGAGACCACCGCGTGGTCAGCTCCCGAATCAAGGTCAAAAGTTCTTCGGTATTACGCCTGAGCGTTTCTTCAAAAGGGTAGCAATAGCGGGCTCCTAAGTATTTCACCGCACCCGGTTCCCATATAAAAGGATACTCGCCAAGGTCCTTTTTATGAGTCCATTTGTTCAAAGGGAACATCACGGACTTGGACCAGTTAATTTTATAACCCGAATAGCGCGAGTAATTCTCAATCTGTTCCAAGATTATAGGAATAGAATCAGGCGTTGTAAAGAGAAGGAGGTCGTCCGCATATGCCGAAAGTTTTATCTCCTGCCCCGCGACTAAAGCGCCATGAATATCAGGACTTTGACGTATGAGGAGAGCTAAAGGTTCCATCGCAAGGTTGAAGAGCATCGGGGATAGTGGGCATCCCTGCCGGGTGCCGCGCCGCAAAGCAAGAGAGGCCGAAGCCACTCCATTAACACAAATCCGCGCTGTAGGTCCCATGTACAGAATCTCTAGGGCCCGGAGAAAGACCTCCCCGAAGCCGAACCAATGGAGAGTCGCAAAAAGAAAAGGCCATTCTAAACGATCAAAGGCCTTTTCTGCATCCAATGATGAACCGATCAGCGGCATCTCCATCGCGTCGGCTCCCAGCAAGACATGACACAAAAGACGCGCATTGTCGGCAGTCGAACGGCCTTCCGTAAAACCACACTGATCAGGATGTATTAAGATCGGGATAATCCCAGAGAGCCGGGCTGACAGTACAGTTGCATAAATCTTATAATCGGCATTGAGCAGCGAGATGGGACGATAGTTAGGTACTAACAAGGGATCTCTACCTGGTTTCTCAAATACAACTAAGTTAGCCGCCGCAAAGGCACCAGTTGACTGACCCGACGCAGAAAGCAAGCGATAGTACTGCTCTAAATGAGGAGCTAGGGCCCCGACAAAGCTTTTAAAGAATTCGACTGGTAGCCCGTCTGGCCCCGCTGCCTTGCCCGGGGCCATTGAAGCTATAGCCCGTTTAATCTCCTCCACAGTAATAGGAGCGTCAAGCTCCGCTCGGTGGTCCTCGGAAAGAATAGGATGCTGCAAAGGAGCGACTAATTGTGCATAGCCTTCGGGCGAAAATGCACGTTCCGAGTTGTAGAGACGTGAGTAATAGTCCCGAAAGGCCTCGGCTATCTGGGCATCTTTGACTAAGAGATCCGGGCCTGTCGGATTCTTGATGGCACTGACACGTTTGGCCTCCCGCTTACCTTTTAAGGTGGTTGCTAACTGCTTACCGGCTCTATTCCCCTCGCGGTAGTAGTTCCCCTGTTGCCGCCGAACATATTGAGAAGCCGCGGTAGACATAATAGTATTGTACTGAAATCGCAGACGCTGAAGTCGTAGTAAGATACAGGGGTCTGTGCGTCGTGTAAGGACCCTTTCCCCCGCTTTGATCTGTAGCTCCAAATCTTGTAGCCGCTGTTTCCTTTGCTTTTTCAGTCGTATATCAAAACCAGTGATGACTGCTCTAATGGAAGCCTTGAAACCCTCCCACCAAGCCCAGACGGGCGTGGCATGGGCTGAGTTGAACTGGAAATAGTCAGAGATGGCTTCTTTTACCGCAATCTGAAAATCGGGGAGATCCAGGAGAGATCTATCTAAAGCCCAGACTGGAGCCGGGTTAAGTAGGGAATCATCTTGTAAAAGTACTGAGACTGGGGCATGGTCCGATATATGGATTGAATGGATGCAAGCAGGACCCATATTGGGGACCAAGGCCCTAGAGACTAAAAAATAATCTATTCGAGATTGCGACGCATGCGGCGCAGAGAAGAATGTAAATTCCAACTCTTGCGGATGCTGCAAACGCCAAATGTCGACCAGGGCTAATTCCTGTAACATTGAGGCAAGAAAAAGTTGCCCCCTGGGCCGCTTAGCCGATCGGGAAGGCTGTCGATCGATAAGAGGGTCAGGTGTTTGATTAAAATCCCCCCCAACAATAAGCAACTTCCCACTATCCTCATGTATCTCCCTCGCAATAGTGGTAAAAAAATCTGAGTTATCCGCAGTGGGAGCGTATAGACACATGAGGAGCACCTCTAACTCACCTAACTTAAATAACACTTTGGCCCAGCGACCCTCTGCATCGGCGCCACACCGTAGCACTGTTAGCTTAAGAGAATTTCGGGCCAAGATGGCGACCCCGTTGTGTTTCCGAACGGCAGGGGAGTACGCTATAACCCTATAGGGTCTCTGCCCAAGTTTCAAGGACTCATGCAAGTTCAAGTGCGTCTCTTGTAGCAATAGTATGTCTGCCCCCTCTCGACGTGCATAGTCAAGAATTTTCCGCCTCTTAATCGGGCTATTGATACCCTGCACGTTAAGGGAGACTATTTTACAAGGAGCCATTGAAATTTGCATCGGAAAAGGCCCCTAAGGGCCAAAGCAAAGGGTATGCTATGAACTGATGAAGTGTCCAATTAACACACAAACTAGGCATGGCAGATCTGTAATACAGAGATATTAGTGACCTCTTTTGTGGGTTACAATAACCAACGGATAGTGCGGGCCCTGGAGGAGAGGCTAAACCCTGGAAAATTATCGGTGAGCGCAGGCCGGCTGAGCTGGCTCCGGAGACCTAGAAAGCAGACGGGCCCTTCCCGTGCCCGATACAGGTCATTCATTAAGAAAGACATACAAGGATTCAGCAATGCACAATAAACCAGAGTACAGTAAACTAGCACGTGAGAGTTAAATAACTGTAACAGGGTGATATGAGAGCATAGAAATATAGAAAACATAACGAGAGGAGACCCATCTCCCAGAGCTGTACACGAACCGCTCCAGCTCTGGGGACGCTGTAAAAGGCCTCTCCAGCCTAAGGCGAGTGCATTTAAGCTCGCAGCGCTGTTCTGAAGGCAGCAGTACCATGATATTATAATATTACAAGGTGAGACATATCAGATTAAATTAGGCTATCCGTACTGGACAGTTTAACGCATCTGAGCAGCTTCCATTTCTTCCAGAAAATGAAGGAGCGCATCTGGTTCCTCGAAGGTGCGTGTTTGATTATGGAAGGTGACTCGCATTCGCGCGGGATACAAGAGACCGTATCGCGCCTGGATCTGCTGAAGTCGGGGTCGTAACTCCAAAAGCCTTTTACGCCTATTCACAGTGTGCTTGGCCAAATCCGGGTAAAAGAAAACTTTTCGCCCCTCATACTCAGTTGGTGCTCTTGATCGCGCCATCTCTAAAATCTGTGCAGCCTGTTGGTAGCGTAGAGGTCGAAAAATAATAGGCCTCGGTCTGGAGTTATTTGGCGTGGTATGAGAGGGGATGCGGTGAGCACGGTCGATTTCAAAATCCTTATCAAACGTGCAGTGCAAAATCTCAGGAATAGCTTTGCAGAGAAAGGCTCGCATATCTGTCCCTTCTGCCCCCTCTGGGAGGCCCACCAGACGGACATTGTTACGGCGTGCACGGTTGTTGCCATCTTCCACCTCCCGCTGCAACGCTTTAAGCTGTCTTTCCAGCTTGGAAATTGACTCCAGACGGACCTCGTGAACAGATAGTGTTGCCTCCACCTTGTCCTGCCGCACAGAGAGGCTTTCAATTTTAGCGTTAAGCCCGGCGAGTTCTTCCTGTACCGAGGTTAGCGTTGCCCCATTGGCTTTGACTAGTTCCTTGACCCCTCGAATTTCGGTGAGGAGCTCGAGGTGAGCGTCAGGCCCCTCCCGTGTGGGCGCCATTTTTTGTGGGGAGATGGGCTCCGTTTTGGTTCATTTCGCGCTGCTATTCAATGCCCCGGAGTAATCCAAACGCTGCGGTTTCGGGCCCGCCATCAGGAAGGTACCGTAGTGCGTTTAGGAGGCTTTTTACTGCAAAATGGTACTTATAGTACAGGATTCTTGCAAGATCCCCTCAGAGCCACCGCACTAGACGTCTACTCCGCTCGGCATCAGGCTCCGCCCCCCGCTTCTGTCTTTTCTGAAATTCCAGCTGAAACTCCCATGTAGGAACCTTCTAACTTATCTTTAACCAACTGAAAAGAAGCAAAACTCTGAAGGGCCTATGGTGGGACTTATTTCTTAAGTCTAATATATTTTCCTTTCAATAGTAGGTAATAGGTTTATTCTCCTAAACTATTTATAACTAAGGGAAAAACAAAATGAATTGTGGGTTCCTTGACGTTAGAGATCTTGTTTTGCCATTTTATTCTCATACACACTACACATACACTCCATTAGCTAAAATTATATTCTCTCTCACATCGGAGCTTTATTCAGCAGAGGTCACTCATGAAAGTGTCTCTGTACAGTGACTTAGCATTTCCCTTACCAGTCCAGTCTTGCTAGAACCTGGTCCTTATTAACTTCGGACTTGCTGAGTTTATGGATTTTCCAGGCTTATCCCACTTGAAGCCTCTTTAATTGGAATTATGTTTTAGCAATTACAACACCAGGGATTGCTCCGGAATCCATTAAAGTCTATTCAAACCACTTTCATTCGCAGACATAGTGACAAAAGTACACAGACCACTTTAATTAAACATTCTCTCCACTTGCACTCGCATTCATTCATAAACAGCTCTAGTTTTTACTCTTAGACTATTAACTTAGGCTTTCAAGAGGCCTGGCTTCCCAGTCACTTAAACACAAGTCTGATCGCTTCGCTTCCCCGGTGGTCTCTACCTGAAATAGATCAGGTATCCTAGGAAATACCTCCTCATTCCAGAATGTAACCAAGGGGTTTCTATGGTGTCTCCAGGGGAGAACCAATGGGACAACCAATCTCCGCTTCCCCCTAGGTTTGAGATTCCATCCCTGGAAGTTGGCGAGTTTGAATAGTCACTATGGTGTTACCATGGCAACCCCATTAAACTATATAGGAAAATCATATTTAAAAATAAATTATACTCAAAATAATGGTAAAATCACCTAAAACCCCTTTAAAATGATTCCCCTCTCTGTTTATACTCCTACCTTTCTCTTGTCCCAAACATAAGCTGTTAACACTTCTTAAAGCATCTAAATCCTTTTCTCATTAAAAAAATGTTTATTACCTCTGACTCCCCAACACAAATATAAATATACACCCAGAATTCCCGATTATATCCCCCCCCCCCGCTCTGAAACATCACTTTTGTACCTTTACTCTGTGCTATTACACATTTTCCCAAATTAAGATAGTATCCCTTTAAATTTTAGGGTGACCCTTCCCCCCCCCCCATAGCTCTTATTAAAATCCCCTCTCACTAACCTAATCCTTGAAAAACATTCCAGAGTCCCAATCCCACCCGACCAAACTACCTCAAATAACTGGGATGCCGTCACTTTAAAATTAAAAATAAACACATAACCATACTATCTTAAATTCCCTTATGTAAATCCTATATCCAGTTCCCCATTACTTTTTAAATGTTTTCTTAATTTTATTTTTAACAGCATGGCCCTTTTAAGTCAACCGTTCAGCAAAGCACTGCTCTGGTGTTTTGTAGCAGCAAAGCGCAGACAAACCAATAATACCAGGAGTCTGTTCAGAAGGTCCAAATCATTTATTTGTGCACAAGTCTCAAGCAAAGTCAATTTCAAAATGGCTGAGCAAAGTTTTCTAGCAATACAACAACTTTTATAGACTTCTGTTCCATTCTAGGTATAGAAAAACACTTCATTGGTCCCGGTACTCTCCCGTACCTCCCGTACCCCTTCCATTGGTCCCGGTACTGATAAGATTATCCAATTATGTTCCTTCAGTGGGCTCGGCACCTGCTTACCCCCCTTCCAGTCCCAATTACAATGGCCAGTTCATCAACTTGTTACTTTCATACTCTCAAGGCCATAGAGCCAATTTGTGCATGCAGGGGAGCAGGGCTCTGCAACTCATCTGTCAGCAATCCCAATTAAATCCCTTGCAGATGTACTTTCTTATCAGTAACTTTTAAACATATTTTTTTGTATTTTTCCATCTTCCAGTTCTGCTTATCTAAGTTAGTTTAGTACTTTTGCTGAGTTCTATCCTACAATAGCAGCATGTTGGGGAATGTGTAATTCCTATGAGCCTCTTCACAGGCTTCATTTACAGGTCAAGCTAGTTAGGCCTGCCTGCTTATGTCAGACACTGTGGATCACAGGCCTGCACCTGCCACAGTTTCATTTCACTTTGCGGCTTTGGTGGGTGAGGAGTTCTTGCCTCCATCTCCTCCCCAAAGCCCAAAACAGGCCTGGCAACCCCTCAATTCAGCTCCCCAGCACCTCAGGATGTCAGGGATCACTGTGGAAACCATTGTTTGTCTTTGTATATGCTTGCTGCACTTGGAACCCTGTGGCATCTCTTCCTCCTTTTTTTATTCTTTTAAACGTTGCCAGTTGTTCCTCCTGCTCTCCCGACGCTGCGATTTAACATCGGAGAGCCCTGGGACCTCAAAAGAGGACATTTTTTTATTTTTAAACCCACGGCCCAGCTCCAAAATGCTGCGTTCTAATGTGGCCTACCCCGGAGGCTTCATCCTGCCCCCAGGCTCCATTTCCTGGACCTTGGGCCTCTTCAGCACCGCGGGACACCAGGTAATTACCTATGTATTATTTTTTTTATACTATCCAAAATATATTAAGTTATTCCGATTAAAATGTATCGCTTGAAACTTCTCTCATTAATAATAGACAAATAGTTGTCGGCTTTGCAAGGCAGTTGTAACAGCACAGGCAAGACTCTAGTAGATCAAGAGAAAGTCCCTTACAGAAAGCAATCCGGAAAACCTAGGGAGTTTGGTCACCAAGGTGCTTCTACTTACCAAAGCATACATTCCCTTGACCTACCTTTCTCCCCCTCATCTATATCCTTCTCCCAAAGTTGCTCATATGGTGGATATCAAATGGGTTGCTCTGGTTTCACTGCATGAAATAGAGGCTGCTTCCATTGCCTCCACTGACATGTCAGCAGGTGGCGCTGCTGCTGTCTCTGGTGATGAGCCATAGATTTCTGATGGCATTTGTGTAATAGATTTGACATGACAATAGCAGACATTCTGACACATTATAAAGAAGCTCTGAGAGGACCACCATGTTTATGTCTGTTTATTAACACTTATTGCACACCCATCAAATGCATTACTGAATGAGTTACAAAAATATAACATTCATAAGTATTGCAAATAAAACATCATCAAAACATTTCATATTAGTTTCCAAAAATTTTAAAATATAAAACATCAGCTCAAAAAGAAAAAGTGTACCTTCAGTTGTTTCCTAAAGACTAAATAGTCTCAAGTTTGACGAGTGGCTGTTGGAATAGAGTTCCACAAAACAGAGCCAGTAACCAAAAGAAAAATTGGTGTCCGAATCTGAGCCTTAGAGATCTGAATCACAGAAGGAAGCTGCAATAATGCCTGTTGACTTGAACAAAACACTCTCCCTGGCACATATGCTGCCAACAACGTAGTGAATTCGGTTTCAATATCCGCATATAAAATTCTATGAATTAGACAGACTCTTAAAAAATATGCACTGTTGTACTTATAACCAATGCAGTTCCAAAGCAAAAAGAAATATAATCTGTTTTCTGCAAATTAAAACTAACCCATGCGGCAGCAAGGTACTTCACTAGCACTGCCTGAACTGGCTGTAGGGAACTAGAGGGTAGGATTCTAGCTACATTTTTGCAGTGGAGTCAAATGGATGCATAGTACCTTACTAGATTCTTGTTTTCATCTCAGTATTTTAACAGTTTCAGGCTACTTGCAGAGTTCTCCCAAAATATCAACTAACAATGAATCAGTGCCCAGCAATCCTACAATTCACAAAGAGCAACATTCCTAAAGCTTGTAGGAGAGACAGAATGCTAGAATCTGTATCACTAATACCCATTATGACAGATGTTTACCCACAGGTGACACCCAGCCAATAAAGTATGCCAAGAGGAAAAAGATTGTTATTGAATGGTTCCTTAGACAGTCCCAGTAAGGACTAAGTAGGGATACACTAGGCTCCATTGGAGGTAATCATTCCTGAAACTCTGAGACGAGTACAAAAAAGGGTTTCATCAACCATATACTGTAAGATCACAGCAATGTGAGACAAGCCATTGAAAACACACATGGACATAATGAAAAGCCTGCAGGTTTTCTGAGTCTCAGCAAACAGGCTCCTTACATTTGAGGGACTTTTGCCAATGCAGGACACTACCACTCCTCGCAGCCAGTGGCGTAAGTTCTAGTGGGGGGCCCCCAAGCAAATGCTGCTGATGGATCCCCCATGGGAGGCTGCATGTGTTCTTGCATGCGGCCAGTCTTGCTTCACATGCCCCCCCCCCCCCCCCCCTTCGGTGCTTCTAAAAAGTACATTAAGTTTGCTCTGTGCTGCCTCCCATTCTTTTTATAGAAAATTCTTCTTGCATGGCAGGAATTCTTCTCTGTCATCTCCCACTGCCAGGCTGAAGTCTCATGACAGCAGTTACAAAATCACAATGCTGTTATCATTATACTTCTGCCCAGTAGCAGGAAGTAAATGCTGCCAGGTAAGATGAGTTTTGATTAAAGGCAGGAATGGGAGGCAGTGCATAGCAACTTCAAAGTAAATCATGTTTGCCGCACTCTGCCCTGCCTATTACAGGGCAGGATTGCTGAAACAAGTAGCCCTCTTTCTTGCTTGGGTCACCCTGCACTGCAGAGGCTGCTTGGGAGGAATTTATACCACTGCTCCCAGCCCTTGTCATTCCAGCTTATCAATTCCAACCATGTCAAGGAGGACACCTCGTATGTATCCATAGCTGCTGCCTTCTCAAAGGATACAATCTTTTCACCAGACTTCTTAATGCTCCAACCTCTCTTGCTCCAAGCAGTGTTCCTTATGATGCACACAACATATACTAAAAACACTGTCCCTATTACAGTATGTTATTGTGGCTCTATTTCTTGCTCCCCAGTCTCAGGCATTCTTGACAGTCCATGTTTGGGTAATAGTATAAATTTCCTTTGCCCATAAAAGCCTGGTTTTATGTGTGTAAAAAGGTTTTTCTAAAATTACAAAACAGCACATCCTTTTTACATAATATGCATATGTTTGAGGAAGGAGATGGAGTGGAACATGGGTGGAGTCACCTTTCTCTCTGTCCATCCCTCTGCTTCACCATTGGATCCTTGGCCAGCACATCTTATCTCTAGACTTGCCCTGTTCTCTCTTCCAATATCCTTCCTCTTCTCAGTGGTAGTCTTTCTGCCAGTTACACCTGTCCCTCTGGAAACATGCAGTTATTTGTCAGCCTTCTCTTAAGACATCTAATCTATCTAATTTTTACCCCATCTCTAATCTAATTGCCTTGTCTTTGTTCTCTCATTGTGCCTATGCCCCTGCGAAGGTGGTTTCCACCCTGGTCATAGTGCTGAGTCTTTGCTGTGTACATCTCAGTGATATCTGGACCTTCCTTGACCACCGTAATTCTATCATTCTTGTCACACTCAATCTTCTGTCTTTCATTTGGTAGGTCACTCTCTCTTGCTCTGCTGGTTTCATTCTATTGGTCTATTTGACTCTGTTCTTAATTGGTTTGCTTCCTATTTCTTTAACTGCTCCTTTCAGGATTAATTTATCTGTGTAGTAGTTTTTAGCTCACTCCTTTCCAATTGTAGATCAAGGTGAGCTACAATCAGATACTGTAGGTATTTCCCTGTCCTTAGAGGGTGTACAGGTAATGGAAGGTTAAGTGACTTGCCGAAGGCCACCAAGGGGAATCAGTAGGATGTGAACCCTGTTATTTTCTGATCCCAGTTGCTACCACAAACTCTAGGCTACTTCTCCACTCCACCATATTTGCTTAAATGTGTCACCATTGTCTTCTCTTCTCCCCTGTTCTGTCATCGCTGCTACATCTTTAATCTTTTGTGAATCCATCAGATCTTTGGATGTTACCATGGACTCTGCCCTCACCTTTAAGTCTCACCTAAATTCTATTGCCTGGTCATCCTTTCTTGTTCTCTGTCATATTTGCTGAATCTGTCAATCCCTCTGTATTTCTCAGCTCATTCAGCTTGTCCTAGCTCTGATTACAACTTTTTTTTTTTTCAGTGCAGGCAACCCCGCTGCCTCTGGGTTTTCTTGGCAATGTGTCACCAGAGGTAGATTGCCAGACCTTTTTTAACTAGGCAATAGAAGGTAAAATGTCTTGCCCAGGGCCCAAGAAGTGCCAGTGGGAATCAGACCCTTGGTCTTCTGAGTACTAGGCAGCTGCTCTAACCACTAGACTACTCCTCCACATGGGGAAAAAAGTAAAACTCTCAAAGACCCTGCTGCGTCAGGCAAATGTTCACCATGATTCATCCAGACAGGTCGTTCATGAATGAGAGTTTCACTTTGACCTGAAATGCGGTGCTGTGTCACCGATGACCCCATTTACATGCTCATACATAGGTGGCTTCATTAAAATTGTATGGCAATTTTATAAAGAGGCACAGGTGCCTGCTGGACCTCACAACCTAGGCAACCTATTAAAAATGACTCTCCACATTTTCCAAAGTTGTTTCAGGCCTGTTCTGAGAAATAGATGGGCCAGTCAGTACAGATAATTCAATACTATGCATTAATATTTATAACCGATGTAAGGAAAACTAATTTTTAATCAGCAAGCAAGCATATATGGAGGCATGTGCATAAACAAAAGACTCTAATGCTTCATGATACTTACAGGATCTGCTGCTTTCCCAGCACTTATGATCAGCATTTTGGAGCTGCAACTTATTTATGTCTGAAACACCATGCCAAAAATATGCTATGATTAAAAACATCTGCTCTATACTGCCAGTCGTGATTTGAATACCTCTTCAGTAATACCTAACAGTTATGGAGGAAAGTAACTGCATCAGCATAACTAGCTAAATTAAATACCAAGCAAGCCTCTAACACCTATATTATATATTAACTATTACTCTTCAGTAGGGCTTCTTTTGAGGGGATACATGGTGGTGTGCAATACCAGCACTTTTTTCACTATCTGCTAAAATTTATCTATGGCCCATATGTATTTATGAAAGAGCCCTGCATATGAGTACTGGCACCTTTTTTTCTAGGAAAAATGCATTATTTTTTCAGACTTACATTGTCCATTGTTAGTTTTTTCTGTTATTGCACCTAAGAGAGGTGAGGAGACTGGAACCTTGACAAGAAGCTATGTAACTTATCCAAGAGCACCTCTGTTCTTGCAAATTGCTATTTTCCCTTTGTTTTGTTTTTTTCTTTGGCAAGATATATCCCCGCTAGTAGTTTGGTTTTGTGTGCCAGTGGTGGGGAATTTTATAAATACGCCAGAAGTGGAATGGAAAATACCAAATAGATGAACCAAACACTAGATGAAGCAAAGCCATTTGAAGCAACTAAGACTTGTCAGCATTCCAGTCTGCCCAGAACCAACAATAATTGCTGTCATGGCAGAACTCAGGCTAATCACATCAGATTTTTCCAAAGTAGCTACAGTAAACATCCCCAAGTGGATACTTAGAAGATTTAGGCCAGAATCTCACAACATGAGATGGTTATAAGGAATAAAATGGATACCATTGCTTCCTTTTTTTGCAAAAATAAGGTCTGTAGAGAAGGATAAAGCCAAACCTAAAGGAAGACAAGCTGATAGGAAGAACAGTCACACAAACATCAGGATTTTAGAGGTGCCTGAATCTGAGGGACGTGGAAACAACAAAGAAGTGGTCATTAATACTGTGTAAGTGTATTATGAAGGACAAAGTAATTCTTAGGTCAAACTAGAAAATGCACACAGTGCTAAAATAAGAGGAGATAAAGCATGTATTTCGCTCCACTGTTAGGAGAGATGATCCAGAGGACATAAGAACCTAAGAATAAAAGAGGAAAGAATTACCATACTGGGTATGGGCCATCTAACATAGTATCCTGTTTCCAAGGGTGGACAGTCTAAATTATAGGTACCTGACAGGATGACAAAGGGTAGATAGATTCCATGCTACCTACCCCCAGGAATAAGCAGTGGATTTCCCCAAGTCCGCCTGAATAATGATATATGGACATTTCTTCCAGGAACTTATCTAGACTTTCTTAAATCAAGCTACACTAACAGCTATTACCACATCCTCTGATAACAGACTCAAGAACTCAATTATGTGTTGAGTGAAAAAAAAATATTTTCTCTGATTTGTTTTAAATGTAGTATTTAGTAACTTTATTGTATGCCCTCTAGTCTTTGTACTTTCTGAAAGAGTAATCAACTGATTTGCGTTTACCCACTGTTCCACTTTACTCATTATTATAGACCTCTATCATATCTCCCATCAGTCATTTCTTCTCCAAGGTGAAGAGCCCTAAAGTCTTTAGCCTTTCTTCTCAGGGTAGTCATCCCATCTCCTTATTCACTTTGATTATCTTTCTCTTCACCTTTTCTAGCTCCATTATGAGGTAATGCCCAGAAATGCACATAGTATTCAAGGTGTCAGTCTGTCAACAATGAGCCGCCTGACTGAAGACCGAACACAATTTAGGATAGCTATCCAGAGGGTTGCCATGAGTCGACTCCGACTCGACGGCACTTAACAACAACAACAACATTCAAGGTGTGATCACACCTTGCAACAATACAGAGGTATTATGATAGTCTCTCTTTCACTCTCTATTCCTTTCCTAAAAATTTCTAACATTTTATTAGAACAACAAAAAGGTCACCCTAACTTAGACTGCATAGCTGTACAGAATTGTGTACAAGTAATTTCATATGTGGAATTTTATGCATGTAGACTGGCATAAACACATGAAAATGCCTTTATAGATTTACGCCTAAATATATGGAAGGCAATTTTGGTAGGCTCAAAGAGTGTAGGAGTAGCCTACTGGTTAGAGCACTGATTTGCTTACCAAGTAGACCAGAGTTCAGTTCCCACTGGTACTCCTTGTGGCCTTGGGCAAGTTGCTTAACCCTCCATTACCTTGGATGAAAGGCCTGGCAATCTACTTATGGTCATACTGCCAAGGAGGTGCTAAGTCAGCATTGACTCAAAGGCTTGCATTGCATTTACCTAGGTTTGGAGACTGAGAAAGCATCTACATGTTATGCAGAATTTACACATACCTCCATGCACAAATAAGAACCTGTTTGATAGGGTAGATGTAAAGGCAGAGATATGACCCCCAATAGCAATCTCTAGGGGGCTTGTTTACAAAGCCGCGGTAGCGGTTTGCGATCGTAATAGGAGCCGCGGCCCCATTGATTTCAATGGGGCCGCGGTTGCGATCGCGATCGCGAACCACTACCGCGGCTTTGTAAACAAGCCCCTAGGATTCTCCACTGGCATTGCTTTTCTTTTCCTCCCTTATGTATGTTTTTCTAAGTTATCAATTTTCAATTGCAAGCCATATTATCCTTCATTAATACTACAAAATGTTCACTCTCTCATTTTGACCTGAAAATTTTTCTTGTAAGGATTTAAGATCCAAATGGCATTGAGACACCTCAGCAGCAATCTAAGTAGTATGTTGAGACAAAGTCTTTACAATAAGGCTTAATGAACTCTGAAGTCCCTGAATCACATCTCATAAAGTTTCTAAATTTATAGACTATGGCTGTTCTGGACTCACCACCAGAAGAAATTGCAGTCAAAAGATTTGCAGGCAGAATTCCCAAATATGAAGCAGCTAATGGTAAGCTCCTCTGTCCTCCACCACTTAGTTCTTCCATGGGTGTTTGTATTGCTGAAGCTACTTTCACCTCACCGCTGCTCGGCATCTCCCTTGCCACGCCAACTCTTGCTTCAAGATTTGAGGTCCCGGGATTAGCATCATCAAGACAGAGGGCACCAGTGGCATGCTAGCCTTTGGGATCTTTGGTAGCATCCTCCCCCTGGGAGAAAGTGAAATCTCCTCCAATGAGTTAGAAGACAACTCCGAATGTCTTTGCAGCTCCAGTGAGGCACCTCTGAGGATTACTGGTACGGTGGTCTAATGAATAACAAAGGAGGTAATGGATGACTGAACTGGCATAGATGTTGTTCCAGAACCCGGGCTCTAGGACTTGGCCAAGATAACCCAAGTTTTCTCCTTCGTCTTGACCATATCTTTAGGGCAGAGCAGCTCTACCATGTTTACCTGAATCCACTATCCTGCCATGTTCCCCTCAACCTCTGCCTTTTATGTCATTTCCTCTCTCTTCTCTCTTCTCCACCTCTAAATTTCTTCTGTATCATCATCTTTTCACTCTATCCACTCATATAGATCTTTCTCTTATCATTTCTCACACTCCAGTTTTCTCTGTCCAAAGATTTGACCTTCACAGCTCTCCATTTTCTCCTGACTGGGCTGTTCCTCCAAAATCCTATTTTCTGGTTACTTCCTTCCCCAAAAACAACCTTCTTTCTGGTTCTCATCACTCCCCATTATCCCTGAACTGACTTTTTCACCCCACAGCTATACTGCTTTTACTCTCACACCCTGTCCTCACCCCCTCTAAATTAATTCATTTCAGTCACTTCCTCTTACATTCTTCTATCCTGTCTTGCTTAACTCCCTCATCCTGAATTATCCTCTCTTATGCTCCTCAATCATACCTTTTGGGATTCATTTTTTTTTCTCCAGTCATCTCCTTGCATAATCTTTCCTTCTCCCAATACTGTATTCCATTCTGATTCTTTCTTTAAACACCTTTTGTCATTATCACTAGAGGATCTCACACATCTGCTCCATTTTCATTAAGCCCCTGTGCATGTCCCTCTCTGTCTCATAACTTTCCTTCATTCCAATCACCACCTTTGTCACTTTCTCAGCCTTCAACCCCTCTCCTCATTAATTTGACTCTGTCACCCTCCCTGTCTTTACCATCTCTGGTACTTTTTTAGAAACACTCTCCATCACCACATCTGCCTCTTCCAGCACTATATTTAGTTTTCTTTCACATACACACTCCTACTCCAGCGCTCATACCCCTAGCTCTCACGTATCCATCTACCCCACTTTCCAACAGATCTCTTCCACTCCCTCCACAGCTTCTGTGCTCCTGTACTATACTTCCCCACCACACTCTTTTACTTACAAACCCCTCCTAGACATGGTTTTCAGATACCACTTAGCCTGTCTATCTCTCAATCCCTCAATTTCCACAGTTCAGATCCGGTCCTGTTGCACCTGCTGCAAACACTTGACATCATGCACCCTGGGGATGAAAATATTGCCAGACAAGTTTGTACTGGTGACTTCAGGGGAAAAGAGGAGGACTCCATTCCTCCTCACTTTAATCTCAGCATTTATATCCTCTCCCTTCCCAGAAATCACTCAAATTTGTTATCTGGAGCTGTTCTGCTCCATCCCTCCCCCATCTTGTCATTGATGGCAACAGATATCTCCTGGGAAAAAGGATAAAAGGGGCTAGTGCTGACACAGCAAGGCGAGAAAGATTTCCACTGCTCTTTTCTCTACCACCTCCCCCACTGTCCTCTCCACCCCTGCCCCATCTGCTTTATTTTTATTCTATGACAGATTGGCAATGGTGCAGCAAGGGTAGGTGCTTTACTTTGCTCTGTAGTGTCTGCTATAGTTACATTCCTCCTCCTATCCCTGAATGACTGGAGGGAAGGCCTGGAATGACTCTTCTTTGCTTTATCTACAACAGGCTCACCTCCTCCCATCCTATTGCGTACATGTCACCTGAAAGGGAAGGGCTACAGCAGGAAGCAGAAGGCTTTTAGGAATCATCCAATAGAAATGGGGCAAGGGCCTCATGAGCCCATGCCTAGCAATATCCCTGAATTTCATTTCACTTCTCTCTGATCTTTTCCTTCGTCAGCACATCTCCTATCCCATGCATGCAGCCGGTCACACTCTCGACCAGCTTCTTACTGCTCCCTTGTCTTCTGTGGTCCCCTCTATGATCACGACTTTGTCCCTTCCCTGGACAGACCACCTCTGTGTGTTCTTCTCCTTGTCCCTCCCAATCATCCCTCTTCCCCCTCAGTCTATCGCTGCATCCACACACTTAAAGTGGTGCATCTCTCCTAACACCCTTTTTCACTTCCCCTCTGGTGACTCCATCTTTCCTTCCAATTTTGGTTCCTCATCTACCGACATCCAGGTTCAGTCCTGACATTCTACTCTTTCCGCTCACCTTGACAGGTTGGCCCCCCTCAAATCATGCACTATTCACTATACCCTTCATTGGCATCCCTGGTTCACACATGATCTCTCCCTTCTAAGAGCTCAGCTCTGCAGAGCTGAGCTTCACTGGCAGCATCAACCTACCCCTACTAGCCTTCTTCACTTTTGTCTTTCCCATCACCACTACAAAGTCCAAATCTCCTCAGCTAAAAAGACATATTGCACCACTTTTATTTCATCTGCCTCAAATTCCTCCAGGAAACTTTTCAGTGTTTCGCTCTCTTTCAGAGGTCACCGACAGCTCAGCAAACTCTGCCCACCCCCCTCTGCCAGACCTCTCTCATCTTGCCAGCTACTTCTCTGAGAAGACTGATGTGCACCATTCCAAGTTTCCCCCTCTCCATCCCCCCACAGCATAAGTTTCATCTTCCCTCCCCACCCTTGGCTTGGTGTTTTCACCACCATCCTCCCCATCCCTACCCACCCCTACCTTCCCTCATCTTTGGTCTTCCTTCCAGCTCATCACTGCCACCACTCTACTCAAGGTTATCAATTCATCCCATAAGACTACATGCCCCTCTGACCCTATCCCTTCCCCTTGGATCACAGAACCTTCCCTTTCCCTCCTTCCTTTTGTATTCTCCATCTTTAATTCCAGTCTCACTTCAGGTATCTTTCCCTCTCTATGGAAGCACACCCTTGTCCGTCCCATCCTTAAAAAGCCTTCACCTGCCCTAGACACTCTGGCTAACTGACATCCAATTTCTATTCTTCCCTTCTTTTCCAAGGTCTTGAGAAACTAGTCTTCTCTCAACTCTTTTCACACTTGGATTCCACTCACTTCTTGCATGCACGCCAATCTGGTTTCCACACTGGTCATAGCACAGACACTATCTTTCTTTCTTTGCTCAGTGAAACACACACTGTTCATGAACAAGGCAACATCTTTCTTGCAATTTCCTTGGATTTCACCGCAGCCTTTGATTTGCTAGATCACCCTCTTCTACTTTCTCGTCTCTCTGACTGTGGACTTCAGGACACAACCCTTCACTGGTTTCAGTCTTTCCTGTCCTCACGTTCCCTCTCAGTGCTTTGCGGTTCTGCCTCATTCCCCCCTATCCCACTAACCTGTGGCATCCCCCAGGGCTCAGTTCTGGTCCCCCTCCTCTTCAACATTTTCTTAGCCCTCCTTGCACTACTAACCCAGCAACTTGGTATCTCTGCCTACTTTTATGCAGATGATATCCTCCTTCTCTTTCACACAAACGCTTGCTTCCCAGATACAACCCCCTTAAATGCATGTTTATTCTCTGTCTCTGACTGGCTTCATTCCAATCGTTTCTCTCTCAGTCCCTCCAAATGTTCCGCAATATGGCTTACCTTTAATATCCCATAATCCACAATAGCCCTTTCTCTGTTCAAATCCCCAATCCCTCTTGTTTACTCCCTCCACTATCTTGGGGTCATTCTAGATTCCTCTCTGTCATTTCATGGCCACATTTCCTCCCTTGTCCTGCAGTCTTTCTTCATCCTCTGTCGAATCCGTGCTCTCTGTTCTTCTCTCAACCAGCACTCCCTTACTACCCTCCTTCTATCACTAGTAATTTCTAGAATAGATTATTGCAACAGTGCTTTTGCTGGTCTTCCCAACTACCAACTTCATCGATTGCAACTTCTCCAAAATACAGCAGCCCGGATTATCACTTACGCCTCGCATCATGAACACATCACTCCTACCCTGATCTGACTTCACTGGCTTCCCATAAAATTTTGCATAAATTACAAAATTCTCATCCACTCAACAGGTAATCCACACAGGCATACCGCAATATTTGGCTGACCTTCTTCATTTTTACTCACCCCACCGTCTCCTCAGATTCCTCCACACTCATCGCTTGACCCTCCCCTCAGTTTCCCATGCACATTTGGAACAAATGCTTCATTCTGCTTTCTTTGTCCTTGCTCCTGCCTTATGGAATTCCCTACCTGCCTCACTATGTGCAAAGACTTCCTTTCTATGGTTCAAATCTCAGCTCAAAACACACCTGTTTCAGTTGGCTTATGATCTTCCCTCCCCTTCCCCTGAGCAGTGTCCCCTTTAGCTCGTTCCCTTAGTCTACGTTCTTTTCCTCCCCTCCCCATCCACCTATTGCTCTGCATTCTCTTTCTTTTCTGTCCTGTCCTATATATGATTGGCGTTCTTTTCCTTTTCCTTATTTTTAATTTAGATTTTTGTAAACCGCTCTGATGCCTTGCTGCCTAGGGCAGTATATCAAATGACAATAAGATAAAGATAAAGAATATCATCAGCAAGACACACTAAGGACTCATCCTAGGAACATTGGTTGAGAAGCACTGCTTTACTGTACTGCTTTGTCTGAAAGGTCTCCTATTGTAGACTTTAAAAAGCTTTATTGTAAATAATTTGGTATTTTCTAAATTCAACAAACATAATTACACAAGTTGACAGCACCTGATATGGTTAGGAGTCCCTTGGGAGAATGCTACAATAGCTGTTTGATGTATGGTAGTGACAAAAAATTAAACAACATTGTAATATGATGTGTTGCTTAGTAATCTGTGATATCAGATTACATCGCAGAAAGTTGGAGTTATTGATCCCAGGGGGTACAATCATTGTGCATCATATTAAATCAAATTATACAATAGCAAATTTGAAGCACAGAAAACCCTGTGGTAACATATTTGTGTGGGTAATGCGCATAATTTGTTCTTAGAGTCAAGAATATTTGTGACTTACATGTAAGATATATTGCAACATACCATCAGATTCAAAGAAATGCCAAGATCACTCCCTTTCCCCCACTCCTGATTACACCACTTCTTCACATCCAGTGCCTCACCCACACCCCTATGCCCCTATGCCTTAACAGACTATCTCTAACACCAGCTAGTAGGAGCATGGTCAACAACATCCTGATGCTCTGGCTGTCATTCTAGAAATGTAACTTTAAATGCACCTATACACTATGACCATCACCCCAGGATTGAAGAGGGAGGCTGTGCTCCATATGACTCAGGGTCATAGAATATAGAATAGAGGCAATATTCAGGTCACAAAAAAAATCAAAGTGCTCTCAGACAACCTAGATAAATCTCTATCTGATTGCAGAAAAAGGTGGTGAGAGAACTCGTGTTACATACATACCACCATATCCATGAGGCAGATGGACGTGCACCTTATATGAAGAGGATGGCAGAGTGAACTTCAGTCTTCTCAGAGGCCATCAAATGCCACAGGCTTTCAACATGGAATACTGTCACAGTTAACAAGAGCAATCCGATCTACATTAGCTCTGATATAAAGGGTTTGCTGGAACATTTTACAATCTTCAAGTAGATGAGGCAATTTTTCTTAGTTCCACTTCTTTTAAGTCTCCAACTCAGGGTCTAATCCATCATACTGTATGTACACAATAATCTATTTGGAAAATTTACCAAGAACTCCTTTTCTTTATCTTAATGCAAAAGTAATCAGCACAGAGGGAGGACTAGATCCAGACCTAATGCTCAGGCCAATGCAGAAAACTAGCACAGCCTTTAAGCACAGCATGCTTACTGATACCATCAAATGAAGAAAAGAGATGGATGCATGCATAAAAAGCGATGAAAAAACTAGCACACAATTAACACCAATAGAATATAAATGTATTTAAATTATAGGCAAAGGAGTTGCACATAATAAACTGATATGCAAATATTGGCTGTGCCCGATGCAGAGAAATGCGTAGAAGATTTCACAACCAGCCTTAGCGCCAATATCTCTACGCCTGGGTCTGAAATGGTTTAAACATCTAGAGTGTCCCCTCTGACAATATTTTGATGGCGTTGGGTGGTTTCCCTGATGCCTGGATCATCTGAGGAGAAATATCAATGATGATCCAATCATTGAGGAATGCCTCCAATGCCATCAAAATACTATCAGGAGTTGCTGTCCCCAACAGAAAGCAAATCCCTGGTGATGCAGAGGCCCTGATCCCCCCACCTCCCACAAGTAAAATAATCCATGATGGCCCAGCGGCCCTGATCCACCATTCCGCCCACCCAAATAAAATAATCCATGGTGGCCCAGAGGCCCCAACCCCCCACTCCCCAAAGTAAAAATAATCCTTGGTGTCCCAGTGGCTCCGAACCCCCCATCTCCCTTCCAGTACCTTGAGAAATGAACAGGAGTTCTGCCCATGTGCTTCCACACTTGCCCCGCCATCTTGACAAATGGTGGTGCCTGGTCCCACATGATGCATTCTGGGATGCACCAGGCAGGGTCTGACTGCCATATGCCTTATATGGCAGTCTGACCCTATGCTGTGCATTCTAGGTGCCATTTTCCAAGATGGCAGGGCAAGAGCAGGAACACCTGGGCAGCACTTCTGCTCATTTCTGAAAGTACCAGGAAGGGGGAGGTTGGGGGCCGCTGGATCACCAGGGTTATTTTCAGTTGGGCGCAGGGCAGGGGAGGATCGGGGCCGCTGGGCCACCATTGGCGGGTGGGGGAATCAAGGTCACTGGGCCACCAGGGATTTGCTTTCTGTCAGGGGCAGCAACCCCCGACAGTATTTTGATGGTATTGGGGGGTTTTCCACAATGCCTGAATCATCTGAAGGGAGTTTGACATTTCCCCTCAAATGATCCAGGCATCAGTGAAAGCCCCTAATACCATCAAAATACTGTCAGAGCTCCTATGCAAATTAGCCATGCAGTGGCCATTTCTCTAGGAGAGCATGCTAAACTTGCGCCGACTTCTTGTGCACGTGTGTTTGGCTTGCTCTCCTAGTTTAACGCTGCCATTTTCAAACAGTTTGCATGAATTTGTATACACACAAGTGGCTAATTTGCATGCTCACTCTTTTCTGCATACCCACACTGAAGTCACGTGCTATTGATGTGCTGCAAATAGGCAGAAAAAGTTGATAGAGCGTATCTTCAGCACTAGCTTTCTGCATCAGCCTGTTTGTTTTTAACAGCTTGGGTATAGAGTGATGCGTCTATGCATTTACTCCTTTCAGCAACTTGAAGAGAAATTAAACTAGAACTTTTTAGTCACTGGCTGAAAACAGTATGA
This sequence comes from Ichthyophis bannanicus, assembly GCA_033557465.1. NCBI lineage: Eukaryota > Metazoa > Chordata > Amphibia > Gymnophiona > Ichthyophiidae > Ichthyophis > Ichthyophis bannanicus. Next base: position 1,148,878,080 of record CM066033.1, on the reverse strand, counting down.
TTGCCTGTTTTTTTAATGCCGAGCTCAGATCAGACATCCAGCATACCCTTCAGTTTGTATTGTGCTCATTTTTGGATTTGTTGCCAATTTTCCAGATTTTTTGGTCCATTTCAAACATTTTGATAATTGTTGATGCATGCACATAGAAATCAACTTTACACATGTAAATTCATAGACTAGGAAGTATTAAATTGATTTTTTACACATTAAGGACTCAACTTGGATAGGCCTGATACTGTATAGGCAGAGTGGAAGCAGTTCAGAAAAGTGCTTTCAAAATGGTATGATATCTACTCTATGACATAGGACCTAGAGATCTAAATACATATGCCATTGAGGAACGGGACAACAGATGAAATACAATAGAGCAAGTTTCAACAAATCCTTGGTGTCAAGTTGCCATGGCGCCTAGAAATTATAGCCTGGCGCCCGAGATTTCATGCCTCCAATTTGCCTGCAGCTCCTGAAAAATACAGCGTTTCAGATTTCCCCCCACTGCAATCACCTCTCTGCATAGTTGAGCCACATAGTGAAGTGAGTTCAGGCTGATCTCGCGGTTTCAAGGCTTGCCTTAATTTCTTCTGCATTTACCGAATAAACAAACTTGTTTAAGATGTATGCATTTCTGCATCTTCCTAGATCTTTTTTGCTCTTGCTATGTCTATCAACTCCTTAGAAAGTCATTTGGTCTCTTTTTAGGCATTCATTTCAAAATGAAAAAAAAAAAAACACTTATGGACAGGACATGCTTTTCTCTGTCCATTTCTGTGTGAACCTCGCAAAAGTTGTATATGCTGCCATACGGAGGTGCTCTGACTGACATGATCATCTATTGAAGGAGAAAAATGTGAGTAGAGCAGCAGCTCCTGCTGAAAGATAGTAGAGGTGTCCAGTGGCGCCACCCAGAAAAGAATGGTCTAAGTGCACACCCATAAGGTCCAACCCATACAGGAATAAAGTGAACCGGATTCAGGTGCCCAAGCTGAAAGATGCATTGCAGGTAGCACAATGCTCCAGAGTTCCACTACACACCTTTGTGTCACAGCAGTGCACTAGCCTTCTTGATATTAGGATCCACAGGGGGCACACTGCTCAGCACTGGCTAGGGAAAGCAAAGCAAAAAGGAAGGGGAGTGTGGGAGAACAATGCTTAGATCAGAATGGAGAAAAGGAAAATAGGAAAGCAGTGCTGAAGACAACCTTGAAATGAACTATATAGAAGAGAGGCAAGGGAAGCCTTATGGTGAAGACTCGAACAGCACAGATATAGCTCTGGATGGAATCAACTGCCCTACATAGAGACACATATCTTTTATGGTTCTGCACCATCCAAAGCCTGAGCTTGTGCTGAGGTTTTCTCTGCAGCCTACACAATTGCTCATCAACCTTTAGTCGGTCATCCAAAAGTCCAAATCCCCTGTGCTAGCACTTTTCAATTCAAATTTAATACGGTTTGGAAATCACTATCCTGGGGAGGCTAATTTTATAATCTGACTCCTATGTGAAATATCCAGAAAGCGCCCATTTTATATCCATTATGTAAAGGCAACATAGGCACCTATGTACCCAAGCCCAAATTCTGGCATAGGTGACGTAGGCTACTCCCTGTGGTGCCAAATATCCAAACCAAAGGGGAGCCTGCTTCCATTTACTTTAGGTCCATGTTCATGTGCTACTTCAAAGGGATGCTAAAGTGGCACTATGGCCTTCTGTTCCTCTTCTGGCTCCTCAACCTTTTGGATCTCTGACACCCCTCCCCCTTCTCTCTGGCATCTGCTGTCTGGTCTTGCCTGTGGATTCTAAAATCTTAAATCAAGCTTTGTATGAACCTTTGTAAAACAGGCTTGTACAATGACTCCCAGTAGCACACACATTATTTCTCACAAACTTACTCCTACTCCAAAGAAGGTATAAATGTGTGGATATTCTCTCTGTGTAGGCTCACATATTTTACAAAATATGCATGCGCGTTGCACCTGTGCCGCTGCTTCACCCCAATTATGCCCTCAGGAATGCCTATACGCGGTACATATACCAGTACACACCATCTCTTTGGCAGTCATACTTACATGTGCATATTTGGTCACACAATTTTATGAGCCCTTTTCCACATAGAAAACATGCTTTCCAGTCAGAATATGCTCTATTAAGTTATCCCTTGACTGTTTTTTTACCATGAGGGCAGTGATACTGACTCCTTTTCTCAGTACCAGAGCTAATGAAGCCTTCCCTTGGGTGGATTCTGTAATTATGCATCTAAGAAAAGCCAATATGGCAATGTGTCCAGCACTTCTCTCCTTACCGAAACTACAAAATCCTCCTGTTTTCTGTTCATTTTTACAAATGGTTTAATGTAATAGAAAATGCACAAAAGAGACATTTTGCTGTTGATATTTTCTCTTTACAGTTTTATTCTACAATTGTTCATTATAGCTAGTTTAAAAATATGGAATGCTATATATCTCTGAGTATGATTGTTCTTTAAGACTTTTTTGTCTCTAGCAGTAAAACATGTATATTGACAAACACTTTATACAACCCCAAAACAGTGGTAATTTAATAAACTGTACATACCTTTTGAAAATTGGCCTTACTGAGTTTTTACTATTAAATTGTTCACTGCTAATAGCAATATTAACGTTTGCTTCCACAGCATAGGTCACTGTAAGGATATCTGTGGCAATAATCATGGTAAAACAAGGCATCTGTTGGCCCTTTAAATCTCTCTTGGACAGCTAATAGCCTGAGGCATAACCAAAGGCCTGAAGCAGAGAGAAAGCACTAACCAACAATACAGTAAATGTCTGGCCTTTAGGGAATTATTTCAGTTATAAGCTAACAGATATTCTGGGGAGGGTGTGTGTGTGGGGGGGGGGGTAGATTTAAATTAGGATCAACAAGTTATTCTCTGCATTTTTATAGAATTAATGGCCTGGGCTTCAATCAATCAGGTTGCTTAAAAATCAAGTTGAACATTCTGCTATCAAGGGTATAATAAAATGAACTGACTTACCATCACAATAGCTATTACTTACAATAAAGTACATAGATATTAATGCTAATTAAAAGCTATATTACATTTTAATGAGCTTTACTTTGAATGGAAACAGCTTTCTGTTGATATTTTGATGTTAGAGCTTAATTTAAGGTATAGAAAGCAAAGTTTTAAAATATGCCCCTTACCACTAAAAATTATGGACCCGATATTCAAGGGGACTTATCTGTTTACCAGAGTGGAGGAGTAGCCTAAGGGTTAGCGTACTGACTTGATAACCAAGAAACCAGGGTTTGATTCCCACTAGCACTCCTTGTGGCCTTGGGCAAGTCACTTAACTCTCCATTGCCTCAGAAGAAAGGCCTGGCAATCTACTTCCTGTCACACTGCAGAGAAAACTCAGGAACTGCTGGGTCATCAGGAGTCAGTATTGACTCAAAGGCACATATTGCATTATGTTTACTAGGGGCCAGTAAATGTGTAAGTCCACTAGTTGCCAAATTTCAACAGCACTATGGGGGTAATTCCATTAAGAGGGCATCCAAGGTACATGCCAACCAGTAACTTTCTGTAAGCACATGCGGAATATGTGCCGTCACGCATACCTGTGAAGTGGACGTGCAAAGGGGCAGCAGTGGGACAGAGCAGAGGTGAAAAATACTAAAACCTTCCAAAATCTAGCACGGGAGCTTACACCTGCCAAGGGGCAGGCATAAATGCCCATGCCTAGTGTACATGCGCCAGGGGTCACTTACACTCTATCCTATAAAGTAAAGCTTGTGTGCACTTTGCTTTTATAGAATCTGTGCACCGGTATGCACCTCAGGCACACCATGATAGAATTACCCTCCACATGGATAGTTCCACTCTAACATTGTTTGGCAGTATGTGAATAGTGTCAGGGTGGACTTATGATGGAATTGTGATAAGAGGCAGTTCTAAAGTAAATTACTCAGCTACGGTATATTCAGAACTGATGTCTATACATGCAGAGATGCTGAACATAAATCATTTTTTAAATCTTACGTCAGGTGTTTAAAAAAATGACACATTACTGCTGGGTCTGAATATTGACCCATGCATAGTTTTCTTTCATTCTTTAAGAAAAACTCATTAATGATAAGCCTTTTTTTATCTTTATATAATAGTTAAAAAATAATCCTGAGCAATGGCTTCTATAGAGGTCTACTCTGAGTCGCTCACAAGACTCCAATGTTAAATGAACAAGTCTAGGATTTAATTGGGGGTGAATGTTATTGTGATATGTCTCTATTCTGCTTTCACTCATCCATCATAGCCTGAATGTGACATTTTCTCAAACATTAGAGCTGTAGAAGCCGTGTTCAAGACTATCCTTTAAGAAGCAGAGGGGCTAAATAATCAAAAGCAGCTATGCAATTTGCAAAGGGTGCCGACTGCATAAATGCTTTGAATGCAAGATTGACAATGTATAATTTTCAAAAAGGAAATTAAAAAAAAAAAGAATGAAATTTCATTTACCATGTAATGTAAAAATAATATGCACTCACAGCCAGCACCCTCCTAAGATATACCGCACTGCCAAAAATTTAAAAAAAAAAAGAAAATCTCTGCAAACACTCTTCACTCCTCACCTCCTAAAACCTCTCCAGACCTCATGAGAAACCCCTCCTCCCCCCAGCTTACACACAGTTATAAGGTGTCAAAGGGTGCAGGAGCAATCCCCAGTGTCTCTTGCCTTTTCTTTTTTTCAAGTGCCATCAAGTCAATGCTGATTCCTAGCGGCCCAGCAGTCTTTGGGCTTTTTTAGCAAAGTGTTACTGGAAACAGATTGCAAGGCCATTTCTTCCAAAGCAATGGAGGGTATCTGACTTGCCCAAGGTCACAAGTAATGCCAGTGGGAATCAAACCCAGATCTCTTGGGTACTAGGCTGTTGCTCTGTCTCCTGCCTAACCTGTGCTGTATTTCAAAAGTGGCACTAATTGACCCCAAAGAATATAACTTTCCTGAGCATTTCTCACCTGTGGTGAATTGACTTGTGCTTTAATTTAACACAATACAGTGTGTAGTTTCCTATATAAATATTTAGAGGGATGCTTACTAAAGTGTGCTAAGCAACACGGGTTTCAGCACATGCTAGCCATCAAAATGGGCCCACAGAAACGAGTACTGCGCATTTAGTAAAACTCTCAGGTATATTGTGGGGTGAGATGGATTGGTATGGGCAGAAAATGGGCACAGCAGCACAGATAGTTAGCATGTGGTATGTTACTACTTGCTGTCAAGGCTCCTTATAGCATGGATGCACAATGTCCCCTCAAGGGGTAGCATTTAATGCAGCCATACTACTGGCAGCAGTTAATGTGACTATGGCTCGAAAAAAAAATTAATCTCCCGGCCCCCGATGAACCCTCAACCCTGCGATCACTATCTCCCACTCCCCAATAGCACCCGCAATATACCAGATGACATCTCCTACTCCAAACTGTAGCAGCCCTAACACCCCCCAATGAAAACGTTCACCCATCTGATAGCACTCCCGACACCTTTGATGATATCTCCCAATCCCCAATAGCACCTCCATTGCATATCCCTCACCAACAACCTACCCAGAAAGGACCCTCTAATAATACACTCCCACCAACATGAGCTTCCCACACCTCCTTTACTTCCCTAAGAGCATCAACTGCTCCCTCTTGCCATCCGCCAGACCCCATGGTATGTACTGAAGGTATCCCCGCTGTGTTAGTGGCCGAGCAGGAGCAGTTCCCTTATGCTTCTACCCAATTGCTTCTCAGCTTCAAAATGGTGGCTCTCTGACAGATGCTTTGCAGTACTACCACTAGGGGTCAAGCAGGGGCGGCCCAAGGGGCGTGCAGGGCCATGTGCGGAGATTAATTGTGGGGCCTCATTTGCATAAGGAACCTCATTTGCATAAATATTTGCATAATGTTAACATGCGCTTTTAGTAAACATGCCTCTTAATGAGTGTCTGAATAAAGAAAGACTAACAGATTTTTACATTACTATATTGCAGTGACAACCACCAGGCCCATTAGGAAGTACTACAAACACTGATCACTTAGAACCCATAGAAAATCCACCGTATCATAACAGCACTATCAGAACTCACAACACACCAAACCCTACCTATAAAAAGGCAACACTGCAGATATTAAAACCAGTACATCTCAGAAAATACCAATACATCTCACTGGGGGAAAGATAACAAGTGGGACTGTCAAATAGAAACAGTATGAACAGAATGCCTCAACTTGGTTACACATGCAGAAAATAGACCATCACCACACAAAGAACAAGGGATCACAATTTAGAAATAGGGAGATGATAATTAAACTGGGAACCCCAAAAGCCAAACATGAAATGTACAACACTAGAGAAATAAAATTATAAATTAATTTTCGCGTGCACTAAGCAAAAATGCAAAGATGTTAGCAATACACATTTCCCAGACCTGACATATTCCAGTTAATAAATCCAAAATAAAAAGTAGTTTTCTACTGCCGTGACCCCCTGCCTGGGCCAGTGGCTCACAGGCAAAGGGCTGCCATATTTTGTCCTTAAATAAAGCTATTTTTTGTCGCCAGCAAGGAATCCTGGGACTTGTAGTTCTTTTCATTAAAGACAAAGTAGCGTGTGACCACTGGGGGTTGTTTAAGGCAAAAACAAGAAATTTATTTTTGGGTTCTTTCCACGCATTAAATTCAAACCACGCAGGCAAAAGGATTATTCTCCAAAATAGAAAAACTTACAGAAACAAAAGTACACGTGAAGTTGAAGAACTGAAATACTTCTTTAAACAAGGCAGCTGTTTTCAGTACACATCTCAGCACCTGTGTTACAACTTCCTTTCATTCCAACAGCAAGGGTAAATTCTGATCCTTTTCCAATAATGCTGCTTTAATTCAAACTCTGTTCTTAGCCAACGTCCTTTAGCTTAAGGTAGCTTTTAGCACTTTCCTGGCTAAGGAAAAATTGCTCTACAAAAGTTCTTTTTACAGTCCTTTCTAGCAGTTTTTAATTTCCCTCATGCATAAAGAACAATCCATCGGTGATTCGTCATACACTGAATCTGACTCAAGAGTGTCAATTTGCATACCTTCTTGTTCTGCAAATTGCTTATCTCTTTCAGGATTTTCAATAAGGTTTTCCAACTTACTATTCTGTAGAAATTTCAAAAGTCCTTTCCAGAACTGTTCTCCCTGGTAAGCATTGGCTGTATCAGGAGCGTGGGGCTTCTTTCCCTGGAACAAAAGCTTAACTGCTTCACCTGTGTTCAGCTTTACGTCTCTGCCTTTGGCTGGGTCTTGGTTACGTCCGTCTGTAACAGCTTCCACCCCCCTTCTGGCAGCTTGGGTTTTCTGAACTGTCTCTTGCATACACTGCACTGCACTTTGTTCCACCTCTTCAGCAACCTTCCAAGCTATACATCTGCTGGTTTCTGGCTCAAGCATACCTTTCCCCCAAGGGTTGCTTCTTTTGCTGCTGAAACTGCTTCTCCCATGTGGAGTTAAGCTTCCCCCATCTCCTTGCTCCTTCAGCTTTCCTCCCTCCTTCCTGTTGCTGCTCCTCTCTCGTTCCTTCATCCTTTCTCTCTCTCTTTGCACTGAAGCAGGCTTAAAAAGCTGCTTCCTAGCTACCACACCCTTATCTCTGCACAGGTGGTTGTCATTAGAGTCCAAGCCTGCACTCACGTTGGGGCTTGGGTGTGGCTTAGCCTCAGCAAGTACGTGTTTCTTTTGTTTGGCTGTAGCTTTAGCCCTCTGAAAAGCTTGCCTGTCTCTTGTCTTAAAGACATAGTCACCACTTTCCTGTGTTTCCATTGGCTCAGCACAGCTCTCATTATCACACATTCCCTCCCTTAAGATATTACGGGCTGGCTGAACACTATCTGCACAGCTTGTAATTCCTGCTAGGTTATTTGTGTTGCTGTTCCCTTTCTGTGCTCTAGGGTTTGCTATGGCCAAATATGCTAACGCTACTCTCTCGTGCCAGGGCCTTAACACATTTACATGGTAAACCTGTTGGCGGCCTCTCCTGTTCTCCACTAAGTATGACACCGGGCCTACCGTTTTTACCACTCTATTTGGTCCTTTCCACTGGCTCTCAAATTTTGGAGTGGCTCCTGTCACCATTACAATTACTTTCTCGCCTATAGCCAGCTGGCGAGGTTTTGTATTTCGGTCATAGTAACTTTTCTGTCTTAACTGACTGGCTCTCAAATTCTCCTCGGCTACTTGAGAGGTTCGAGATAATTGGCCTCTTAAATCCCTCAAAAACGGAGGCACCCCTACTTCTTCTATCCCGGGTTCCACCCAGTGTTCCCTTAGTATATCTAAAATACCTTGTGGGGGTCGCCCATACATTAATTCGTACGGCGAGGTCCCTAAGGATGTCTGCTTTCGTTCCCTACAGGTGTATAGGATGAAAGGAAGCATGGTGTCCGTCATGTTACCTTCTAAACTTCGTCTCAACATTTTCTTTAAGGTTTGATTCTGCCTCTCCACTAGTCCATTCGACTGTGGATGGTAGGCGGCGGTCTTTACATGCTTAATTCCAAAGGCATCCCAGACCTGAGCTAAATATTTGAACATAAAATTACTGCCCCTATCGGTCAACACCTCCCTAGGAAATCCTACCTCACAAAACAGCTTTATCACTTCTGCTGCCACTGTTTTGGCGGATATACTACGTAGAGGCACGGCCCATGGAAATCTTGTGGCTTGGTCCACCATGACCAACACGTACTGGAATCCGCGGGGTGTCCTTATCATGGACCTACTATGTCCATAGCTACTCTGTGAATGAGTTCTGAAATTACAAGTATGGGTAACATTGGTACCTCTGTTGGCCGAACCGAGGTTACCCGTTGGCAAGACTGACAAGATTCAAAAAATCTGGAAGTCTCCTTAAAAACACCTGGCCAGTAAAAGCGTGCTAATATCTGGTCCAGTGTTCCCTGTATCCCTTTATGCCCCCCTATGGGGTGATCGTGAGCAAGCCTTAAGATTAGGGTTTTAAACGTTGTAGGTATTACAAGCTGTTTACGTTTGTTCCCAGTATGTGCATCTAGACTCTCCCTGTACAGAATTCCCCCATCTGAAAGAAACCTAGGCAGGGTATCCCTTCCACTTTTGGCATACTCGAAGGCCCGTGTAAGAGCTGGATCTGCCTGTTGCTCTTTAGGGAAGGATGGGAATTTGTCCATCAATTCGGCTGGGACCCAAGGTAACCCTTGCCCGGTTTGTACCTCAGCTCTATTCTGGGATCGGGTCTGTCTCTCCTGGCGCTTTTCCCCTTTTCCTTTTTTTATCCTTAATCACCGGGGCAGTTATTAGATCTTTGTGGGACGGAAGATCCTCTAACTCTCTCTCTGGAGGTTCATCAACCCCCTCTAGGGACTTCGACTGAGCTCTTGTAGAGATCATGCCTTCTGCTGACTGCAAACCCTGTTTTAAACCCTTCCGGAATTGTGGCCAGTCCCTCCCCAATACCAAGTCATGTGGCAATCTGGGTACAACGGCTATGGGGATTTCCTTTTCCACTCCTAACCCTTTCACTGAAACTTTATATACAGGGTAAGAGGATGCTGACCCGTGAATGCACCTTATCTTTACAGTTCCATCTGACTTAAGTGGGACTGCCCCATTCTGGAATTCAATTTGTTGCCAAAGCTTCCTGGATATTATGCTTTGATCCGATCCAGAGTCCAATAAAGCCTCTGCAACAACACCTTGTACTCTAACAGATATAAGAAAACCCTCTCTGATTTCTTTTGTGTCTGCAGTTATCAGTGCTGTTTTTGCTTTACAATTTTTCAATAAATGACTCTCACTACCACATTTAAAGCATTTTTGTTTTACATAATTGCTCTTTAACATAGGCATGCACAGTTTTGCACCATCAACTTTTGGCCTTCCCTTCCTTTCTGATAATGCTTGAATTGCCAACTCAGAAGCACTGCCTTTCTCTTGAGCAGCCACTTCGGCCTCCATGAAACGCTCTGTAAGCAATGTCGCTTCTTGTGTGTTTTGGCAATTTTGTAATATCAGGAAGGTACGCACTTCTTGCGGAACTGCGACCATATACTGTTCCAATACAATACTGTCAATTATAGAGTCTATTGTCTTTCCCTCTGGTACTAACCATTTTAACACCAGACTCTTAACTCTCTGTCATAACGCTCTTGGTGTTTCGCCAGGCCTCAATTTTGTGCTCCTCAGCAGACGGTGATACACCAAGGGAGTTAGTCCTAACCTGTCCCTAATGGCTTTCTTTAATTCTTCGTGATTGTTTGCAAGTGCCGCAGGCATGGCTCGGTACGCTGCCAAGGCCTCTCCCGTGAGGGATGTGGCCAAGCGTACGGCCCATTGGTCTTTTGGCCACCCAATTATGTGGGCTACTCGGTCAAAGGCTTCCAAAAAATCGTCTATATCATCCCTATCAGATAACTGTCCAAAATTAAATGTCCCACTAGTGTGTGGTCCTAGTGTACATGAATGAAACAGTTCTGTTGAACCTGGTGGGGGCATAGTTGGATCCGGCTCCTTCTTATGGCTCGCTATCCATGCCTCCATCTTTTCTAAGAGCGGTTGCTGCTGGGCCTGTATTCGCGCCGCTGCTTGCTCCTGCGCTTGCAAAGACATTTCTCTTTGTTTTTCGAATTGGCCCGCCATCCATCGAAGCATCTCCTGGAAATCCATGGTCCTCTTTTATTCTGTGAAGAGAAGAAAAAGAAAAGAACACCACCCAAGTGCGGTATCACAATATCCAATGCACTATTCCTTTGTGACCTTTTCCTTTTTCCAGGCTAGATCTCTACACCCTGTCTAGTATCCTTAAATAACCCCAGTTAGGTACGGGTTACCTGATACCAGTGTAGCTTCAGGCTTCTTACAAAGGATAGGTGTCTGCACTCTTCCTGATTACTCCGCTTTAGTTCCACATGCTCCTCTGCACGGCTCTGCAGCAAATTTAATTCCTGTTCCAATTCCTGATGCTTGAAAATCGTAAGCGCATGCGTAGATCCAAGAAATCCGAACTACTACGCCCCTTGTCGTGACCCCCTGCCTGGGCCAGTGGCTCACAGGCAAAGGGCTGCCATATTTTGTCCTTAAATAAAGCTATTTTTGTCGCCAGCAAGGAATCCTGGGACTTGTAGTTCTTTTCATTGAAGACAAAGTAGTGTGTGACCACTGGGGGTTGTTTTAAGGCAAAACCAAGAAATTTATTTTTGGGTTCTTTCCACGCATTAAATTCAAACCACGCAGGCAAAAGGATTATTCTCCAAAACAGAAAAACTTACAGGAACAAAAGTACACATGAAGTTGAAGAACTGAAATACTTCTTTAAACAAGGCAGCTGTTTTCAGTACACATCTCAGCACCTGTGTTACAACTTCCTTTCATTCCAACAGCAAGGGTAAATTCTGATCCTTTTCCAATAATGCTGCTTTAATTCAAACTCTGTTCTTAGCCAACGTCCTTTAGCTTAAGGTAGCTTTTAGCACTTTCCTGGCTAAGGAAAAATTGCTCTACAAAAGTTCTTTTTTACAGTCCTTTCTAGCAGTTTTCAATTTCCCTCATGCATAAAGAACAATCCATCGGTGATTCGTCATACACTGAATCTGACTCAAGAGTGTCAATTTGCATACCTTCTTGTTCTTCAAATTGCTTATCTCTTTCAGGATTTTCAATAAGGTTTTCCAACTTACTATTCTGTAGAAATTTCAAAAGTCCTTTCCAGAACTGTTCTCCCTGGTAAGCATTGGCTGTATCAGGAGCGTGGGGCTTCTTTCCCTGGAACAAAAGCTTAACTGCTTCACCTGTGTTCAGCTTTACGTCTCTGCCTTTGGTTGGGTCTTGGTTACGTCCGTCTGTAACAGCTTCCACCCCCCTTCTGGCAGCTTGGGTTTTCTGAACTGTCTCTTGCATACACTGCACTGCACTGCACTTTGTTCCACCTCTTCAGCAACCTCCCCAGCTATACATCTGCTGGTTCTGGCTCACGCATACCTTTCCCCCAAGGGTTGCTCTTTTGCTGCTGGAACTGCTTCTCCCACGTGGAGTTAAGCTTTCCCCATCTCCTTGCTCCTTCAGCTTTCCTTCCTCCTTCCTGTTGCTGCTCCTGTCTCCTTCCTTTGTCCTTCCTCTCTTTCTTTGCACTGAAGCAGGCTTAAAAAGCTGCTTCCTAGCTACCACACCCTTATCTCTGCACAGGTGGTTGTCATTAGAGTCCAAGCCTGCACTCACGTTGGGGCTTAGCCTCAGCAAGTACGTGTTTCTTTTGTTTGGCTGTAGCTTTAGCCCTCTGAAAAGCTTGCCTGTCTCTTGTCTTAAAGACATAGTCACCACTTTCCTGTGTTTCCATTGGCTCAACCCAGCTCTCATTATCACACTACCTTCTGTTTGGGATTTTATTTTTCAGCTGCAATTGTTCCAGTCACTTTCTTCAGATTTCTTCGTATCTTCTGTGAGCTATATATTTGTCCTTTCTTCTCTTTTAGATTTTTCCATTCTCTTTCTATATCTGCTTTAAGAAACTGATCTTTCCCCTTTTGCTCTTTCCCCCTTTTCTTTCCTTTTTCCTTTATCATCCACTCAAATGTCACCCTTCCATTCTCAATCCCCACTTACTCTCTCATCATAGACTTTTCTTCCCTCCCACACAAAATATCTTTTCCCCTCTCCATTCTCATTCCCCATCCCCATCCCTTTCTAGTCCTCCCCCAAAATCAGCTCCCTTATAGTTCTAGATCCACCCAACATCCACTTCCTTCTAGTCCCAATCTCCCAAGCCCCCACATCAGCCCATTTCCAGTCCTAGCCCCCCATATGCTTTTTTTCCAGTTCCATTCCAGCCCATCAGCTCCTTTCCACTTCAAGCTCTCCCATCAGCCAATTTCCAATCCTAGCCCCCTTGTCAGCCCATTTCCAGCCCTATTCCAACTCCCCTCAGCCTGCTTCCAGTCCTATTCCAGCCCCATCAACCCATTTCCAGTCCTATTTCCCCATTAGCCATTTCCAGTCCTATTCCAGCCCATCACCCATTTGCAATCCAAGCTCCCCCCAGCAGTCCATTTCCAGTCCTAGCCCCCCATATGCTCTTTTCCAGCTCCAATCCTAGCCCCCTTGTCAGCCCATTTCCAGTCCTATTCCAGCCCCATCAACCCATTTCCAGTCCTAGACCCCCATATGCTCTTTTCCAGTTCCATTCCAGTCCCCATCAGCCCATTTCCACTCCAAGCTCCCCCATCAGCCAATTTCCAGCCCCCTTGTCAGCCTGTTTCCAGTCCTAGCCCCTCCATCACAGTCCATTTCCTATCCAAGTCCCCCCATCACAGCCCATTTGCAGTCCTAGCCCCCCCCCCATTACAGCCCATTTGCATTCCTAGCTCCCCCATCACAGTCCATTTCCAATCCAAGTCCCCCCATCACAGCCCCTCCAGTCCTAGCCCCCCATCACAGCCCATCCAGTCCTAGCCCCCCCATCATGGCCCATTTGCAGTCCTAGCCCCCCATCACAGCCCATTTGCAGTCATAGCCCCCCATCACAGCCCATCCAGTCCTAGCCCCCATTACAGCCCTTTGCAGTCCTAGCCCCCAACACAGTCCATTTCCAATCCAAGTCCCCCCATCACAGCCCATCCAGTCCTAGCCCCTCCATCACAGCCCATTTGCAGTCCTAGCCCCCTATCACAGCCCATCCAGTCCTAGCCCCCCATTATAGCCCATTTGCAGTCCTAGCCCCCCATCACAGTCCATTTCCAATCCAAGTCCCCCCCAGCATAGCCCATCCAGTCCTAGGCCAACCCCCCATCACGGCCCATTTGCAGTCCTAGCCCCCCCCCCATTAGAGCCCATTTCCAGCCCCAGTTCCCCTCCCTCCATCATTGCACATCCACACCCAGCCCCCCCCCCCCCCCCCCCGCCGAACAGCCCCGTGGCCATCTAAAGGGCTGGGAGAGGGAGCCGGGGAAGCCCGTGGGAGGCCCTGGCTCCCTCTGCACAGCCGCTAGCGTAAGGGAGTCTTTTCCCTCATGCTAGCAGCTGTATCTGTGAAGCTGTGAATGCTGGGAAAGGTTAAAGGTCATTGCGCGGCAGGGCCCTGTGCGAACAATATTATCTCACAATGGATGGGCCGGCCCTGGGGTCAAGCTCCCAAATAAAGAGCTGCTGCCCTTATTTGGCAGCTTGATCTCTAGCAGTAGTATCATGAGATTACTGCTAGGGATATGAGCCACTATTATGAACCTGGGCAGCAACAGGACAGGAGTGTAGGGGGAATCTCTCCTTCCCTACAGCAAACCATCAAGGATTCCCACAGTAAGTGTTAGGGATATCAGGAGTGGCAGGATGGTCAGATGATGCTCATGGGACGGTGGGTGGTAGTTGAGAAAATATGTTGGGGGAGTGTATTTTTGGGCATCCTCTCAGGGGGCTGTTGAAGGGGGACTGTGCTAAGGGGGGGGGGTGCTATTGGGGTATCAGGTGAGTGAGAGATGTCATCAGGTGTATTGTGGGTTCATTAGAAGTTGAGAGATGGCATTGGGGGTGGGATGGTAGTGGAAGGCTGTGCTGAGGATTGGGGCTTTGCAATTGTTTAGCACAGGAGTACACGGTAAATACATCGGCAGATAGCACGGATACACCCGTGCTTGCTGCAGCATTTAACTAAAAGGGTATTTTTATAAAGCCATTTTTGCACTTAGGTGGCCAAATATGTATGTAAATGACTTCTTATAAAATAACAATCAGCATAAAAGTATATATACAGAATGAATGTACACATACTTTGATGGTAGGCATAGGTAGAGGCACAGTCTTGGAGTGGCACAGGCAGAGCTCACAGGTATGCATGTTGATTATAAAATACTTTAATCTATGTGCATACTTGTAAGCCTGACATGAGTTCATTGACACCTGCTATGGAGCAGGGAGGGAAAAGAAAATAGTAGAACAAAAATATCTCCTACTCACAGTGCAAGGAACCTGAACACAAAGGGCCCGATTCTGTGCCACAAATAGCTATTCGTGCTTTCTCCCGCCACATCTAACTTCCCCGCTGGTTGTGCGGGGAAGCTAGATGGGGGCGGCTCCGGGGCAGAGTCTGGGTGAAGTCTGGGAGGTCGCCGGCCCTGGACATACAGGGCTGATTCTAATGTTGGCCCCTGGACGTGTCTTTTTTGCAGTGCCAGGACACGGTTGGGGCAGGGGGGCCGGAGGACATTCCCCGCAGCCCACCCTGTCTGTAGGAGGCCAGATCGGGGATCGGGCTACAGGGAATAAGCTTATTTCTCCGGTGGCTGGATCACGGCTCTTCAATGGAGCCATGCCATGGCGCCACAGCTCCATTGAAGAACCTTGACTGAGTTAGCTGGGTACAGTCCTGTACGTGCAGGCCGGACTGAATCGCAGTCCCAGCCTGCACGTACAGGGTTGTTTGTAATTCTGATCCCTCGGGGCTAGACTTGCCCTGTGGGATCAGAATCACAATCCCCTCTGTATGTCTGGTTCAGACCGGATGTACAGAGGGGATCTACATCTGGAATGGAATAAGCCTGAAAGAATCTAATCACAAAGTTACATTAGTGCATCTTTGTACCATACAGTCTCAGAAAAAGCTTATTGGAACAGCCATATCATTAACACATTTTAAATTTTTGAAAGTAGCTCTCACTGTGAACATCAATTGGAAAGGCATTCCATAATGTGAGAGCAAAGAAGATAAATAAGGACTTACGGGTATGCTATAATTGAGATCAATAAGGAGGGAGGGATGACTAGAAGATTTTATTGGGATGATCTCAAGTGCTGCACTGGGATGAATGCTTGTAATTTACAGGGAAGACACTGCCTTTCATAACTAAGGCAATTTATTTTTCCTCAGTTTGTTTCACTATCAAGAATATGTTAGCTTTGGCACAGGAGTTGATTCTGTCACAGTTATCATGTATAGTATATTGCAAACCGCAATGACGTGCAACTCTGTCCGAACTGCATCATATCAAGCATATGAATAAATAAATAAATAAAAACATTTTAAATAATTATAAACCAGAATTAAAATCCGAGGGGTGGGGAGTATTTATCAGTGCTAGGGGCAAGTGCTTTAATTGAAATGCAGATGTGGCCACTGAAATTAATATTTAGCTCTACCACAAATGTGGGCACCCATGCACAAACTCCTTTAACCCCAACAATCTAACCACAAGCCTGTCCCCCCCACACACGCCCCAAAGATGACAAAAATAAAAGGAACTAAATTCCAGCACCTACGCCAATCTCTACCCCATACACCACACACACTACACGATGTAAATATACTTTTGTACAAAGTTTGATATGTTTGCTTGTTTTTTGTTACAATACCTACAAAGTTTATACTTACTGTTCAATGTAAATAGTTGATTTCTACTGTTCTATGTAAAATGTATACAAATTGTGTACAAGACTGTTAATCTGTTATATGTAAACCGCCCTTGATCTCTGGAAGGGGCGGTATAAAAGAAATAGTTAAATAAATAAATAAAAATAAATAAAATATTCAACACCACTATCCATCACCGCTATCTGAATAATATTGCCACACTGCCCTCCTTCCATCACTAAACATATAGTACTGGCAGGTTAGAGGAATGTTTGACCTGATTCTATGAAAATAATTATAATCAGATGCCTTGTTTAAAGCAGCCCAAATGGGGAAGGAGGGGGGACTACTTTTCTATAACACTAGTGTAAGTAGCTGAAAACATGCCTTAATTTAAGGTTTGATCATTTACACCAGCCATAGAGTTTTGTGCAAATGGCCATACATACATTTTGCAGGTAAATTTATAGTACTGTACAATCTACATGTATATTTACACAATCCATGCTCTGCCCAAACTCTATCTCGGTGCACGCCCACCATGAAAGTATGCACCATGAAATTAATGTGTGTACTTTTACACTGGGTATGGTTTTGTAAGAGGTCACTTACACATATAAATGATTCAAATATCCTTTTTAGGCACCTGCTTTTACACATTAAAGTAGGCCATCCCCCTTACAAAATTACCATTTATCTGTATACTGCTTGAAACTCCACAAATAGCAGACTTGTACATTCACTAGCTGCCAGTGAATGTACAAGTCCATTTGTAAACCTATCCCATATATGTCAAAGTCACAAATTTTAAATATTTTTCAATCAAGTAAAATTCTGAAGTGATTCAATCCCTCTGAGAGGTGAAAACTTTCTTTGGCAATTACAAGTTTTTTATCATCTCCTGTTCTTTTCCTTAGGTATATGCCTTATTCTCCAAGGTTTCCAATTTGCTCATGAATTAATTAGCTTTAAGTAAAAAATATTTTTTTGAAATCTGAATTTGAAGCAGCATTGAAACCATTATCAAAAAACAAAGCAATGGGTATTCTTGACATTCCCATTGAAGTATTACAATAATTGGATGTGGCTGTTGGTTAAAAGAGAGAAAGCAGACGGTAGGACTAAATGGCCAATTTTCCCAATGGAGAAAGGTGAATAGTGCAGTACCTCAGGGATCTGTGCTGAGTCCACTGCATTTTAAGATATTCGTAAATGACCTAGAAATGGGAATAACGAGTGAGGTAATCAAATTTGCAGATGACACATAATTATTCAAAGTTGCTAATACCCAAGAGGATTGTGAAAATTGCAAGGTGACATTGATAAATTGGAAGACTGGATGTTCAAATGACAGATTAAATTTAACGTGGACAAGTGCAAAGTTGTGCACCTAGGATAAAGCAACCCAAGCTATGGTTATATGATGCAAGGTTCCACATTAGGAACTACCACCCAGGAAAAAGATTTAGGCGTCATTGTGGATAACATGTTGAAACCCTCCGCCCGGTATGCAGCGGAGACTAAGAAAGCAAATAGAATACTAGGTATCATAAGGAAAGGAATGGAGAATAAAACAAAGGATATTATGATGCCTCTGTATCGTTCCATGGTGCAACTGCACCTTGAATATTGTGTACAATTCTGGTCGCTGTATCTTAAAAAAAGGATATAGCGTTTTTAGTATAAGTACAGAGAAGAGCCATCAAAATGGTAAAGGGGATGGAAGTATACACCTATGAGGAGAGGCTAAAAAAGTTAGGGCTCTTCAACCTAGAAAAGAGACGGCTGAGAGGAGATATTATAGAGGTCTATAAATTAATGAATGGAATGGAACTCTGGAATTCGTTACCAGTGGATGTAGTAAAAGCTGTTAGTGCAAATGGGTTTAAAAAAGTTTTGGACAAGTTCCTGGAGGAAAAGTCCATAAACCATTATTAAATGGGACCCGGGAAATCCACTGCTTGTCCCAATATAAGCATTGTGGAACCTGTGTCTTTTGGGGAAACTGCTAGGTACTTGTGACCTAGATTGGCCACTGCTGGAAACAGGATACTGGGCTTGATGGACCTTGGTCTGACCCAGTATGACATATCTTACGTTCTTATGTTCTTATGGCTCTGCCAGGAAATTTGGAAGACAACATTATGGCCTATTAACTGGAAAAGATCTGTATTTATACCAATATTGAAGAAAGGCAATTTGACTGTGGAAATTATCACACAAATTGCTATGATCCCACATGCCAGCAAGATTCTACTCAAGATCATCCAGCAAAGACCACAACCCTGAAGTGCAAACAGGGTTCAGGAAAGGTTGTGGAATGAGAGACATCATCGCAGATGTAAGATGGATTGAATAAACTAAAGAATAACAAAGTATATCTATAGGTGTTTCATTGACTACAGCACAACTTTTGACTATGGAGGTCATTCCGAAATACGAATAGGCCATTTGGACATGCATGGGAGACAGAAATTGGCCAAAACATTTCCTGAAACATTTCTCCCGTGCACATCCAAGGCATGAACATGGGGATCACAGAATGTACACGGGAGGGGTGGAATGGGGTGTTGTATGTGGCATAGATATCTAAAGCATATTCAGGAAATGCCCATGTACATTTTCAGTCTTCTCCATAGACATCCACATTATTCCTGCTGAAATGTGAATAAGACCAGTACTTAGAAATATTTCTGCTTTGTTTGTATAGCGGTTGTGAATAGAATACCTCAAACTTGTGTGACTGCAGTCTGTAATAAACAACTAGATGCATTTCTTATGAACAGCTATCAGGGTGGGAGATGTATATTAGCTCAATGGCATTAATAGCTACCCCAAAAGACATTTCAAAATGAGCAATAGTGAATATGGTGGTTATGCTGACAGGTGCTATTTGTGCTAAAGGAGCCATTCTGGGGGCCCTGACAATGCCTGTGTTCTGTAAATTAGGACTGTCGATGCTAGACCGTGAATGATTCTGCAACAGGGGTTTGTCAGAGCGAGAATAGGGAATCAGTTATACAGCCCTGGCATTCCATGCTTTTATGGCCTATCTGCTGTTATTTATAGGTTCTGAGAGTATGTTTCCCAGCAAGTGAGAGAGAGAGAGAGAGTGTGAGTGAGGCATGAAGGCTGCACAGTAGGATCTGGTGTGTAATATGCAATTCAGGGAAGAAGGACAGGCACTTGGAGACATCACTGCTGTAGTGCCTACAGTCCCCATTTCGTGCCATGTGTCTGCCATAGCCAGGACATACATTTATTGCTCAGCAATATTTTCCATCCCTTTGGAGATTGTATGGTTAATGTTGATGCAGATAAGGGTCCATCCTGAGCATTTTAAGAGTGTATGTAGAGCTGACCAATGCATGTCTCACTGTATCCTTTTAATAATGCCTAATTTCACATGCTGGAAGATATGTTCTGTCATAAATGGTGATATTTACATTTTTCTGTACTGTCATGGAGTGCACTGGGATCACTTAGCACTGTCCTGGACAAATAGGGGAATAGACGATGGTCTGGTTTGCATCGCCATGAATTCATCATCAGTATTGGTTTCAAATCATTTTTATTAGAAAACATGTACAACCTTAACAAAACCACCTAGATATTTATTTTCAGGATACATAGTAGTATGTAGGAGTCCAAGTGTTTATAATACATTTATATAAAGACAAAATAATTATTTACAGATACCTTCCCCCCTCCCCTTCCTCTTCGCCCATTCTACACCCTCCCCATGTCTCATCATGTCTCAGTTAATTGTCTCAGTTAATGAGCATGCGCCGGCGTCTCTGGGAGATGGAGAAGCCCATTTCGCCAGCAGTGGAATTGAGCGTTGTTGGAGGGCATTTTAAAACTTTTTGCCCGAAACGCAGTGCTGTGTCCTCTTGGAAGAACTGCTGTTGTACTCCTGTGTGTTTTCGGATTACTGGTTACCGACTCAAGGGAGTTAGCTCTGGGTTGTCAACTATTTTGACCCAGCAACATTGGGATGACAGATAAGTGATTTTTTCAAAGAAATCTTTTCTGTTTGCATTTTGTTTTCAATCATGTCAATTTCAGAAAGTTGAATTTTAACACATGTTGGTGTAGGTTTGACTTGTTTGTGGTGATTTTGCCTACGTTTTAAAAGCTTTTTTGGAGGCTTTTCAAATGAGAAAAATGGAAGTTTAAGCTTTAAGAGGTTGTTTGGCCCTCACGGCGTAACTTCCGACATTAGCATTATACATACATGGTTGCTCATTTTTTAGGTTTACTCTATTTTGTTTTGGGTCTATATTGGTAGATAATAGTTATTTTTGTAGTATTGGTCCACATGAAAGAGACATACAATAACTTAAAGCATCTACTGACTTCCATTAACTATAACAAGTACAGCTGGCGCCTCTGTGGTGACTTGAAGGTAGTTGCCCTTTTAATGGGACTGCAGGAGGGATATATAAAATACATGTGTTTCTTATGTGAGTGGGATAGCCGAGCAAGGGATTGGCACTACTTGCGGAAGGAATGGAATCACAGACAAAATGTAACATTTGGAGAGAGGAATATCCATCACCCAGCTCTGGTTGAGGCTCACAAAATCCTGCTACCACCCCTTCACATCAAACTAGGTTTGATGAAAAACTTAGTGAAAGCCATGGACCGCACTTCGCCAGCTTTCCGATACCTGCAAGAAAAATTACCTCGACTCAGCGAAGTAAAGATTAAAGAGGGAGTTTTTGTGGGTCCTCAGATTCGAGAGCTCTTCAAAGATGACTGGTTCAACAACTTGCTATAGGGTGATGCGAAACAAGCATGGAAGGCTTTTCGCCTAGTGTCAACAAACTTTCTCGGGAATGTTAGGGCAGAACACTACAAGGAACTAGTAGAAGACATGCTGATGCAGTATCAGAAACTTGGCTGCAATATGTCTCTAAAGATCCATTTCCTTGATTCCCATCTCGATTTCTTTCCTGGCAACTGTGGTATGGTTAGTGATGAACAGGGCGAACGTTTTCACCAGGCTATCGCAATGATGGAGCAAAGATACCAGGGAAAATGGTCCACTACAATTCTGGCTGACTACTGCTGGACACTCCCCAGAGAAGCTCCCGAACAGCTGTACAAGAGACAGGCGAAAAAATCTAAGAAGTAGTCTATGACTTGGTTTTTTTACAGGTATTAACCGAAGGCCTATTATATTTACTATTGACATGCATTTCGTGATGTAAACATTAATTCTTGTATATTACAAAAAAATTAGAGCCAACTTTGCAATTTCACTGTCATATTCGTGTTCAGCATATAAGAAATGACTATTTTTATTTCAGTAACATGACTTTTGTAATTTGTTGTGTGGTAGTTCTTGTCACGTAATCAGGGCGGTTTGTTGTTCCTTATAAGCATTCTAAGCAATACACAGGTCTCAGACTCGTTGGGCGTTATAGGTATTCAGACTTTTAAACATTCTCTGAAAAACGCCCCAATTTGCATCAATGACCTCTATTCATATTCAGATTGCTTAGAATCAATTAGAAAACTTAAAGGTGTATTTAACTTAGAATCAATTGGAGAAGTTTAAAGTTGTGCTTAGCTGTTCAATATTATCCCAAAACTTGAAGTCATGCTTAACTTAGAATCAATTGGAGAAACTTAAAGTCGTGCTTAGCTTTTCAATGTTATCCCCAATGCCACCATCTGCGCTGTATCAGCGTTTCACCATATTCTGGTTTCCTCAGGGGGTTGCGTTAGAAGCACCCACTCCAATAGCATCAGGGGGTTGCATTAGAAGCACTGCAATTTAAATAATAGTCGTGCTCACAATATGCACACACTTCATATTATAAATTTCTCAAACATTGCTAACAAAAGAAACCACCTACCCCACTCCAATAGCATTGCGCGCTAACTTCAACTTTACTATTTTCTCACGCTGGCCGGTTTACTGATTCATCTTGCTTCATCAATCAAATTCTGAAAACTGCCAGCTTACAGAAAAACGCTGTGCATGCGTGCAGTTTTTATGCACTCCTGTGGTCCCGCCCCCCTCATTTTCTGGCGGGAATTTTCATCAGACACTCATCTCTCCCTCCATTAGGATATTTGCTCTTATTGATGTAAATTTTCATGTACATACTTCCCACTCTATTCGGGCATTCAAGCCTCCAGGGATCACTGATTGTAATTTGTAAATCCAGCATTGTTCGTGCCATAATAAGGTCTGTTCTCTGGATCTCCCCTTTTGACCTGTCTTTGAGCGATGCAAAACAGCGAAGCTCGTCAAACACATGATTATGATCACGACAGTGTTCCACTATGGGAGCTTCACGCCGTCGACATTTCAATCTACCTCTATGTTCATTCATGTGTATTTTAAATTCTCTTATAGTTTTTTCCCACAGAGAAGACCACAAGGACACTGAATACAATACACCACATGTGTGGACGTACATGAAGTTTGACTACCTAACCGGTAGACTATTCCATGATATGGAAACTCAGTCAATTCAATAGTAATATGGCATATAGTGCAGCCTCCACATTTCTTATGTCCTAGTTGAACTAATTCATTGCACACTTGCAGAGGTTTCAAAACTGCAGGACTCAATAATTCCTTTAAATTGTTGCTCCGTTGCCACACTCAGTGGACACATTTGTCCTCCAAATAAGGAATGCTGTTCAATACATTTGCATGGCGTTTAATTATTCATTTAAGATGGTAACTAAACGGAGAATATCGATTAACCAAGTAAGTAACTAATTAACCAAGTAACTAAGTATTGCTTAGAATGCTTATAAGGAACAACAAACCATCCTGATTACATGACGAGAACTACCACACACTTTTATGATTATTATCAGAGTGATAAGTTAATAAAATTGTCATATTATACAGCTCTGAATAAGTGACCCTTGTTAGATTTGTAATGGGCCAAAACAATGAAAGCAGTGCTTATAATACTGCATTTTTAACACTGCCCGATGGTGGAGAAGTGCATTAAGGGTGGTCTGGGTGGCCATAAACTCCTTTCTCTGTGATGGACCAGAAGTGCACAGAGCCCTACTCTTTTTCACCTGAAGCTCCCTCGCCAAGCACAGAATGCTCTTATCCAGATGTTTCCGCCTATGGGCAGTGTACGTAAGCTATAACCACGCCTCTCAGAGTTGCCATACTCACCTTCCAAAATAGTATGGGGGTATCTTTGTGCTGCCCACTAAATAGTTCAAAGTCATCCCATTGAGTATGAAGGAAACCACAAAAATCATCATCTCTGAATAGAAAGGCCAGAAAGCGCCAGTTTCTATTGAATGCTCTCCAACTATCCCACTCCATCCATACCATGGCATGATGCGAAATCATAATTTGTTCTATTTCTGCTTTAATGACCCAGCTAAAGCTTCTTGTAGAGACCAACATATAGTCCATGCATGACCAAGTTCCATGCACCTGTGATAGATGTGTGTAATCTCTTTCCTCCAGATGCAAAACATGTCACACATCTAGCAGGCCACCTAAACGACATATATATCCAATACCATTGGTGGTCCATCCCCTATCGTGGCTTATCCCGGAACAATCCAGTGATGAATCATGGAGGCAGTTGAAATCTCCTGCTATTATCACCTTGTGCTGTCCTGAGCAGTTAAGCTGATGTAATAGGCCCTTAAAAAAACATGATGGTACTCGTTCAGGGCATATATGTTGGCCAAAAGGACTTCTTCATTATATAGCTTCGCTTTAAGAAAGACAAAGCACCCCTGTGGGTCTGCTTCACAGTCCTGTACTTCTAGTGAACTTCCCTTCTCACCACTACCACCACCCCACCCGAGGAGGCCCCGTAAACCACTAACACCCAGTCCCTTTTGAGTTTATCATGTTCCCGAACACTTAAATGTGTTTACTGGATAAATGCTATCTGCGTACTCTGATGCTTCAAGGCTTGTAGTATCTTTGTACACTTAATTGGGGATATTATACCATCAACATTCCGAGTAGTAAAACAGATTTTATGTGACAGCCCCCCCAATCCTTTAGGCCCATACCATAGACTTTTGCTTGTAGTGCCCTCAAGGCCCGCCCAGCCTCGGACCTCAAGGTGTCAAACTCACATTGGTAGGTTCAGCATGTATTATGTATAGTACGTCATTCATACTCCCTCCCTCCCCTTCCCCCGCCATACAAGCATCCCCATTGTCCATACATGCACATCCCACTTGCGCTTCCACTTAACCTTTGTACACACTTCCTCCCTACTCCCCCCTTGCGATGTACCATCCCACCCATCATATACAATACCCCACAGTAAAGTTAACCATATAAACCAACACAACTCCTCTACAAACTTTAACCTGCTATACCCTACACTCCTCATCATGGAGTTGGTCATCAACTTCAGCAGCACCTCAGGGCCACCCCACCTCTCTCCTTAGAGGTCTCCACTCCCCTGATATTCTTTAGGCATCAAGGTCAATTTATTTATTTATTTATTTATTTAACAGTATTTCTAAACCGCCTTCTCTTAATAATCAAGGTGGTATCACAGCAAGCAATCAGGTAAAGTGTGTGTGTTGTACATGCAGTGAGGATAAAACTTAGTTGTGTGAGGGATGTGTTGGGTGCTTGATTTGTTTGAGCTATATACAGGGTGGGCTATTTACAGTGGTGCTAGAATCATATTTTATATATATTCAGTTGTTTGGGAGGATTGGAGTGCTGTTATCCATTCTCTTAGGTTATGTGATGTGACCATAGTGCTCTATGAACAGCATGGTTTTCAGTTGTTTTCTGAAGTCTTTGAGGTCTGGAGTTGCCCTTAGATCGTCCGGTAGATTGTTCCATATTGTTGGAGCAGCCATGGAGAGAGCTCTGTCTGTTGTGTCCTTGCGTGTGTGCTTGTACTCATTTGGGGTGCTGACTCGGTTGCGTGTTTGACTTCTTCTGGGACGTGCGCTGGTTTCCGGTTGTATGAGCAGGTGGAGGCTGTTGGCTGATGTGTGTTCTTTTATCTTAAATAGGTTTATGATAGTCTTGTATCTGATGCGAGCAATGATTGGGAGCCAGTGTAAGTCCTTTAGTGTAGGTGTGATGTGCTCCTGCCTTGCGGCTCCGGATATGATTCGAGCTGCAGTGTTTTGTGCCAGCTGTAGTGGTTTGAGAGCTTGTTTTGGTAGTCCGAGGTATATCGGATTGCAGAAGTCCAGTATTGGGGTTATCAGTGCTTGACAGACTGTACGGAAGTGTTCTGGAGCGAGGAGTGGTTTCAGTCTCCTGATGATTCGCATCCTGTAATATGCTTTTTGGATTGTCTTGTCTATGTGTGGTTTGAGGTTGAGTTTACTGTCCAGAGTAACCCCAAGGTATCTCACCTCCGATCTTATCGGTATCGTGGTGCTTTGTATCTTTATGTTTGGTGGGTGTGTGAAGCTTTGGTTTCGAGTGATGATTAAAGCTTCAGTCTTGTTGTAGTTTATAGCTAGATTGTTGTTTTGGCACCACTTCGCCATTTGGGTAAGGCAGTCTGCTATCTTAGAGAAGTCCGGGTTTTCGATTGATATCGGGGAGTATACCATTATATCGTCTGCGTATATTGTGTATTGGATGTTGTTCTCTTTCATAATGTTGCATATTGGTTGGATGTAGATGTTAAAAAGGAGTGCTGAGAGTGCGGATCCTTGTGGTACTCCTTGT
Source organism: Ichthyophis bannanicus (assembly GCA_033557465.1). Taxonomy (NCBI): domain Eukaryota; kingdom Metazoa; phylum Chordata; class Amphibia; order Gymnophiona; family Ichthyophiidae; genus Ichthyophis; species Ichthyophis bannanicus. The sequence continues at coordinate 1,148,852,044 of CM066033.1, read as the reverse complement.
TGGACGTTTATGGGCCGGGAGGTGTCCTGTCCCACCTTGACCTGTAGCTGTCTTTCTGTTAGGTACGAGTGGAACCATTTTAGAGTGGTACCGTGTATACCAGTGTTCTTCAGTCTCTCCAGGAGTATATTGTGATCAACTGTGTCGAACGCTGAGGAGATGTCGATGAAGATCATTATAATTCCATTCCTGATGTCGTCAATTATTCTTATGATGCTGTCGAAGAGGTAGATCAGGAGAGTTTCGACTCCATGGTTGGGACGAAATCCGTGTTGGTTGTCGTCGAGAGTTCCGTGTTCGTCAATGTGTTCCTGAAGTTGTAGTTGAACCGTCTTTTCGATTATTTTTGCGAGGAAGGGTATGCTGGAGATTGGTCGGTATGCTGCTGGGTCCTTTTTGTCGAGAGAAGTTTTCTTTGTGATTGGTCTTACTGAGGCAAGCTTTAATTGCTGTGGCATGAGTCCTTGAGTGAGTGAGTTGTGTACCATTTTATGAATGTTTGGTATGAGGCTTGCTTTGGTGGCTTTGACCCATGACACTGGGCAAGGGTCTGTAGGAGCAGTGCTTGTGTTGATTGTGGAGATGATGTCTGATATCTGCTCTTTTGAGGGTGAGTGGAATGTGCCCCAGGTTTTGGGGTGGACGTTCGTTCTGTTGGTTCTACTGGGTGTTGAGCGCTCTGTGGAGTGGAATTTGTCTTTGATGTGGTCGGCGAATATCTGTGGATCCACTTGTATTTCTCTTTCTGCTGCTTGCTCTTTTGTCAGGGTTTTTACTATTTCGAAAAGTTCTCTGGGTTTGTTGATGGAAGAATTTATCAGGTTTGTGTGGAATTCTCTCTTTGATTGGTTGATGTGTTCATTGTATTGTTTTTGCTTTGTTAGGTAAAGATGTTGGTCGGAAGTAGTTTTGTTTTTTCTCCATCTCCGTTCAATTTTCCTGAGCTCCCTCTTTTCCTGTCGTATTTTTGCTGAGTACCATGGTTTGTTTTGTCTCTTGTTGTGGTGTTGTTTCTTGGTCCTGTCAACGGATGGTTTGGCGGCGTTAGCTAGGACATTGTTCCAGTTGGAAACTTGTTCCTCCAGGTCCTCTGAGTCAATGTTCAAGTGTTGTATTGTGTCCTGGATGAATTCGTCCTTGTCAAAGGACTTGAATCGTCTTTGTGTGTGTGGGAAGTTCGCTCTTTCGCTTGTCCAGTCTTCTTGTGATTGCAGATTTGTCTCGATTAAGTAATGGTCAGACCATGGTACTGGGGTGATGGTGGGTGTAGAGATTAGGTCTCTTGAAGTTAGGTAGTTTGATGCGAAGATGAGGTCTGGGGATGATCCTAGTCTGTGTGTTGGTGCGTTGACTATCTGTGTGAATTGAAGTGATGACATTGCCTGAAGGAAGGCCTCTGCATCTTTTGTATTGGCGGACTTGAGGTTGAAGTCTCCGATTAGTAGTGCTGGTTTGTTGTTTGACGTTATGGCACAGGCTTCTTCGAGTATGAAGGCTAGTTCGTCGGGTGGAGCACGGGGTGCTCTGTAGGTTAGGCAGATTGCAATATTCTTGTTCTTGATGCTAATTGTGTTACACTGCTTTGTATCTGTGAGATTCAGTGTCTTGAACTTGAGTTCTGTTTTTGCTATTATTAGGACTCCTCCTCCACGCTTGTGGATGCGTGGGCAGTTGTATGCTGAGTAGTTGTTCGGTACTAGTTGGTTGAGTATTACACTGTCGGTAGGGTTGAGCCATGACTCTGTGATGCATATTATGTCTGGCTGTCGCTCTTCAATGTGGTCTACCAGAGTGTGTATCTTGTTGCAGATGGATCTGGCGTTTATGAGCTCAATTAATGTTTTCTTTGTGGAAGGGGTTGTTGCGACGTGTGCTTCCTTAGGGCCGGTGTTGGGGTTTGATTTGTGTCTGTTTTGTCTCTTTGTTTGGGGGGTTGCGAGTGTCTCTTTGTGTGTGTGTTGTGGACCGAGATATGGCAGTGCAGTTGGTGGGTACCATGGTGTGTTTGTTTGTGTGTAGTGGGGGTGTGTAGTTGGTGGGAGGAGTTGTGTGACTAGTAGGTATAGTGGGAGGAAGTATGTGGTGTGCATGTTGATAGCTTGTGATGTTCTGATAGGGCGACGCCTGTGTCCTTAGGTTTTCGTCTGTTGTTTGCTTTTTTGAGGAGAGCTGTACTTGTTGCAGGGGCTTGTCCTGGGGATGTGAAGTTGTATCTGTTGCGGTGCGGGAGCCTGTCCCGTGGAGGGAGCCTGTCCCTTGGATGTGAAGCTGTATCTGTTGCGGTGCGGGAGCCTGTCCCGTGGAGGGAGCCTGTCCCTTGGATGTGGAGCTGGATCTGCTGCGGTGCGGGAGCCTGTCCCGTGGAGGGAGCCTGTCCCTTGGATGTGGAGCTGGATCTGCTGCGGTGCGGGAGCCTGTCCCGTGGAGGGAGCCTGTCCCGTGAATGTGGAGCTGGATCTGTGGCGGACGCCTTGGTGCGGGAGCCTGTCCCGTGGAGGGAGCCTGTCCCGTGTGTGTGGAGCTGGATCTGTGTTGGTCGCCTTGGTGCTGGGGCCTGTCCCGTGGATGTGGAGCTGGGTCTGTCGCGGTGCGGGAGCCTGTCCTGTGGAGGGAGCCTGTCCCGTGGATGTGACGCTGGATCTGTCGCGGTGCGGGAGCCTGTCCCGTGGGGGGAGCCTGTCCCGTGGAGGTGGAGCCGGATTTGTGGTGGTCGCCCTGTTGCGGGGGTCTGTCCCGTGGATGTGGAGCTGGGTTTGTCGCGGTGCGGGAGCCTGTCCCGTGGGGGGAGCCTGTCCCATGGAGGTGGAGCCGGATTTGTGGTGGTCGCCCTGTTGTGGGGGTCTGTCCCGTGGATGTGGAGCTGGGTTTGTCGCGGTGCGGGAGCCTGTCCCGTGGAGGGAGCCTGTTTCGTGTGTGTGCAGCTGGATCTGTTGATGAACTCTTGGTCTGACCCACTATGGTACATCCCAAGTCCCTATGTTCTTATCTAGCTAAAGATGACATTGCTCTAACATAGCATCAGCACTGGCATATCTCTGGGTTTAAGGTATCAATCTGGACAAACATGGTAATACCAAATATGGCCTATAAACGATGGTAGTTAACAACACTGGCATATCCCTGGGTTTACAGTATCGATCTGGACAAACATGGTAATACCTAATATGGCCTGTAAACGCTGGAAGCTAACAACAGTATCCAGAGGGAACTAGTCACTAGAGTGCCCAACACTGATCTTGGATTCTAGTCCCAAACATGAGTTTCTACCCTTTAAATTAGTATTTTTATGAGAGGCAGGAGGATAATCCTAGCTGTAGAGAGTGGTGCTGCTGCAATCAGATGATTTAAACAGAACTATACATTCAATTATTGTTAGGAGTGCAGTTAATTCATATAAGTAATGAAGCAGTGTTGATAGTTTAAAAATCACTCAAATGAGTGTGACTTACGTGCCCCAGAGCTTCAGCTCTTTAGGCAGTTCGGCGTCTTCGGAGTTGGTATTCTGCGTTTCCACTGTGAGTTGGTGGGTTGTCAGTTCCTTGATTGTACGCGAGCTCGACCCCGAGGGAGCTCAGCTGTACCAGGAGGGAGGTGTAGTCTCAGCGTCGTTTTTTCTGTTATGTTTCTGTGACGATCTTGGGGGTGCCTTTGCCTAAGGGCCGTGCCAAAGGGCCCTCTTGCGCGGCCCTCAGGCGCGGGCCCGCAAGGCGCGGGTGCGCCTGTGGCGTTCTCCTTTTAAATGGAGAGCTGTGCCCCGATTGGGTAGAGATGCTCTGAGACACGCTGATGGAGGGGTGGAGCCAAAAAGCAGCTTCCCCCGAAGAGCTCTTTTGTGTGCAGCAAGGTCTTTTGTAGCTGGCTTGCTCTTTTCTTGCCGCCGATCTTCTGGAGCAGGGCAGGCTCCCTTCGATGAGGCTTCGACTCGGGTAGATGGCTCAGCTCCTCCTGGAGCTAAGCAGAGCAAGAGAGGATCCTGTGCCTGTGGCTTCTCCTTTTAAATGGAGAGCTGTGCCCCGCTGGGGGAGAGACGCTCTGAGACACGCTGCTGGAGGGGTGGAGCCAAAAAGCAGCTTCCCCCGAAGAGCTCTTTTGTGTGCAGCAAGGTCTTTTGTAGCTGGCTTGCTCTTTTCTTGCCGCCGATCTTCTGGAGCAGGGCAGGCTCCCTTCGATGAGGCTTCGACTCGGGTAGATGGCTCAGCTCCTCCTGGAGCTAAGCAGAGCAAGAGAGGATCCTGTGCCTGTGGCTTCTCCTTTTAAATGGAGAGCTGTGCCCCGATTGGGTAGAGATGCTCTGAGACACGCTGCTGGAGGGGTGGAGCCAAAAAGCAGCTTCCCCCGAAGAGCTCTTTTGTGTGCAGCAAGGTCTTTTGTAGCTGGCTTGCTCTTTTCTTGCCGCCGATCTTCTGGAGCAGGGCAGGCTCCCTTCGATGAGGCTTCGACTCGGGTAGATGGCTCAGCTCCTCCTGGAGCTAAGCAGAGCAAGAGAGGATCCTGTGCCTGTGGCTTCTCCTTTTAAATGGAGAGCTGTGCCCCGATTGGGTAGAGATGCTCTGAGACACGCTGCTGGAGGGGTGGAGCCAAAAAGCAGCTTCCCCCGAAGAGCTCTTTTGTGTGTAGCAAGGTCTTTTGTAGCTGGCTTGCTCTTTTCTTGCCGCCGATCTTCTGGAGCAGGGCAGGCTCCCTTCGATGAGGCTTCGACTCGGGTAGATGGCTCAGCTCCTCCTGGAGCTAAGCAGAGCAAGAGAGGATCCTGTGCCTGTGGCTTCTCCTTTTAAATGGAGAGCTGTGCCCCGATTGGGTAGAGATGCTCTGAGACACGCTGCTGGAGGGGTGGAGCCAAAAAGCAGCTTCCCCCGAAGAGCTCTTTTGTGTGCAGCAAGGTCTTTTGTAGCTGGCTTGCTCTTTTCTTGCCGCCGATCTTCTGGAGCAGGGCAGGCTCCCTTCGATGAGGCTTCGACTCGGGTAGATGGCTCAGCTCCTCCTGGAGCTAAGCAGAGCAATGTCAATGTCCGAGCCGAGCCTGGGTTTAGATCCCCCAGACACTCCACAAGAACCCAGCCCAGAAACAAACTGCGTGTAGTTGTAACATCAAACTAAATGTGCTCCAAATGGTCCAGGCGAAATCTGTCCATCCCTGCGAATAGTGAAACTGGTCTGTTTCAGTGCAGTCCTACCAATCCCCACGTGCCAGACAGTACCTTACTTTCCCACAGTCAAAACAGCACACTTCGCCCATGATGGTTACTCCATTGCAGAGCTAGAGAGGGACTCTATAAACTTTTGCGCTGCTGCCACATGCTCAAATGTATGAGTCTTTCTGCTATGGAAGATCCATAGAACTGCTGGGTAGGCTAAAGTGAAACATGAAGCATACATTGCATTGGAACAGGATGGAGCATATTGTTGTAAAAGCTTTTCTTTTCATTGCAAATGCATTGGAGTAATCTTGAAACAACAAAATAGAGTGATTCTCCAGACGGAGGTCCCGCTTTTTACAATATGCTTGTAGTAGCTCCACTTTATGTTGAAAATTCAGAAGTTTTGCTATTATCACTCTTGGGCATGCTTTCCCCTCTGTTTGTGCTCCCAGGTGGTTGGTCCACTCTACTTGTATATTGCCCACCAGCAAGTCCAGGCCCAGTTCCATTGGCAACTAGCTATCCAGCAATGAAGGCAATTACTGATCACGTTTCAGGAATGCCAACCATACAGATGCTGTTTCATCTTGATCTGTTCTCCATATCATCTACTTTGGTAAGCAAGGCATCTATTTGAAGTTGTTGGGCCTTGTCTTCTCGATCTCTGCAGGCCTTGGTGTCTTCCACTTTCTTCATTTTGTGACTCACCTCCACCATGGCCTCTCCCATCACGTCCATTTTATGGAGTAGCTGATCAAATTTGGGTTCCAGCACTCTAGCCACTTCTTTTGCCATTTCTGCTGGTGTTGAGTCTGTGCTGGTAGCCCCCGGCATATGTGTGTTTGCCTCAACCACCGCCATTTTGTTACCACAGCCAGTCTTTTCCTTTTCTTTTTTGCAGCAAAGCGCATCCTTACTCACTTTACAGGGCTCCGCAGACACAACTATACTCTCTCGCCACACAATCCCACACAATCTCTGAAATATGGGGGGAGCAGTTGGCTGGTTAAAGCAGGCTTATAAGCAGGACAGCCACGCAGCAAGTCGAGGAATGTTCTCACCTGCTCATACACTCATGTGACTCTCTCGTTATCAGTATTCATGTCAGCAAACAACTGTGAGTGAGCACAGCAACTTAGGAGATGCCCTTTTTCATGACGGGGAAACAGAAGTTGTGCTTTTGACAGTGGAGGCATAGCCATCCCGGAACCGGACACAATTGGAGACGTGCAACTTTATAGCATACGGCGAGCATGGGCATCTCCAAACCTTGTTCACTGTTTGCCCATATCTCCTAACATTGACTGAGATTAATTTATCTGCCTTACTCTATGGCCAGTGCCTGTATCCATGTGCAGGCCTCGCGCTGGATACATGCCCGGGCTTGCGGGACATGATGTTGGATGTGCCATGCTGGATAAGTCTATGATCATGATTCCGGACATGCAGCCGCATCTAAACCCGTTTTCGGAATCGGGTGTGCCCATTTCCAATTTAGACATTTCTGCATTAGATGGATGGCCTATATGAAATTGGCCTCCACATAAACCATAACAAATTTTGGGTCAACTGGAGCTCATCAATGCTGGCCGACTATCGTTGGACACTGAGACAAGAAGCATCAGATGCTGAGAACAAATGAAAATCAGGAGCAAAACATTTTTAATTCAGGTGAACTAGTGCAATATGTCAGCATCATTGTGCAATTAAACAAGCTAAATTCAGTCAAAATTGAATTTCATGTTTCTCCAAATTCCTACATGATGTGGAGCCCGATTCTGAGAGGGGGACATCTGGACCATCTGGATGTCCCTGAGGAGGACAGGCCCATTAGGACCCGATTATGGATCACAGGAACAAAATGTTCCCATGGTACACAGAATCGGGCCCTGTATGGCCTGGCATGCCCCTACCGCCTGCAGGGATGTCATCCCCACAGGCTCACCTGACTCCCATAGGTGCCCCCGACTCCCATGGCTTAGGCCCCCCACTTCCCTGCTGCCTGACCCACAGCTGGCCAGACAGGTCCTGGATCGGATGGTGGGGACCCCCTGTACCCGGCCCCGCCTTCACCTTCACTCCAGCACTAACATCTACAACTGCCACCCATACATTTAAACCCAACCTCAGCCAAAGAAAGGGTAGGAGGAGCTACAACAACAGCATGTCAAAACACTTCTTAGCCAATAGGTGCACAGAACGAGGGTTTTTAAAAATGCTCCAATCGGTTTTATTGTTACAGCCTTCAGGCTCCATGGCTTTTACACGATATATCCAGCTTTGATCACGTTGAAGGAGGAGCATTCCATGATCGTCCCCACACCTGGCAGTGGAATGTGGTTGATAGCAATGCATCTAAGAGCAGTGAAATCATGCTTAAATTGCATACAGTGCTACACTGATGGTGCCCCCTTCTGCTACTTGGAGAAGCTATATTTATGCTCTGAGATGAATACCCTCAGTTGTCTCATGGTCTTCCCAACATAGATCTTCTCACACATACAGGAAAGCAAGTACACCACATAATGGGACACGCAAGAAGTTGTACACAGCAACACAACCTCATATGGAGGGAGCACAACCAGATCAGTCTTCTCCATATTCAGGCAGCAATGACAATGTCCACAAAGTGAATGATGACAGTAGTTGAAATTTTCCTGGGCACTGCAGGGCAGAGTATATCTTGCAAATTTCTCCCCTTACTGAAAGCATTTCTAGGCTTAAGACTAGCAAAAACAGAATGCACTGATTAAACAGTCCAGTATTTCCATATTAAAGCAGTTATTTTAGAAGATAAGAAAGAATGCTGTAATACATATGTAAAATATTCAGGAGGTACCTGTAGTCCTGGGGGATGAGATGGATATAATAACCATTCCTGATTATTATAATGCACCCTTTTATACGCTTTATTCACAGCTGCCCAAGGGTACTCCTTCTCTACAAATTTGTCCATCATCTTTCATGCTTGTATTTTAAATTCTGCATTTGATGAACATACTTGTCAACATCGTAATAGTTGTGAAAATGGTAAACTGTTTTTCAATTAAACAGAATGAAAACTATATATTAGAGCAGGGTATTCCTATCATTCAGTTTTGAGAACACAGTGGTGTTAAAAGAATTCTCCAACTTCTACACTTGTACATCCAAAAATGTATGGAACTTGAATCACACATCATCTCAAACTTAATTGCTGGATTACATTCATTTAAGTATAGACAAAAGGCAGAAAGATCTTCTTTGGTGCCTTCACATAAAAGGAATACATCATCAATATAATGCTCCCATTCAACAACAATGTATTCCGTATACGCAGATGAGTAGATAAACTTCAAAGTCCTGCCTATACAGATTTGCCAAAGAAGGAGCAAAAGTGGCACCCTTTGCCGTGCCTGATATTTACTGATAGAATTCTTCTTTATAGAGGAAGTCATTTTTCCTCAAAGCCATCTCAGCTAATTGAACAAGAGAATAAATTGATACTCGATATGGACTAGCTCTTTCATTCCAAATCTTTTCAAGAAGGCACAATGCCTCCTCTTGCAGTATAGAAGTGTACAAGGATGCCACATCCAATGTAGCTATCCACTGATTTTGCTAAATGATAAAATGACATTTATGGGTATTTGATTTCGACATGGTTATAATATCTAAATATGCTTTAAAAATTAAATTAAAAATGGGTATTTGATTAATTTTCTAATTGGAATTTGAGTGGGGAGTTTTTTGGCCAGTGATGGTGAGATCTGACGTTCCTTCCCCCTCTGCCAAGTATTTGCTATATAGAGGGAAATTGGTGGAGTCGCTGAGGCCTTTCTCTCACTTTCAATATTGTTAGCTTGTCAGGGGATTGCCACTCTTCATGAGATGTTAATGAGATTTGTTACAATAGTGAGGTTTAACCCAGTGTCAATAATTAAGGGTTCCAACGGTGAATGGAATAGTATCTTTTGTGGGACTGGGAGGTTTTCTAGGTTTGATGTGTAGATTATTGAGCTCCTAGTGTGGGGTTGTTGGTTGCTTTAGTTTTGTGCATACCATGACAGTCATGAACCTCAGTTCTAAGCCAATAATTTCCACTTTTTCTATGCTTTTTATTTATGTAAAAGCAGTAAAATTAAACTTAAAAAGCCATCAAAATGCACAACATACCAAACTGTTAAAATAATCAATATAAAATTAATAAGATAAACAAGAGCAAAGCATTATCGGAAGTTGGGTATCTTAAATAAAGAGCATAGAGCACGTATAGAAAACATCTAAACACTGGAATGGTCTAAAATCTGCTCAGTTTTCCTGTTGCAATTAGTTGAAGGTCTTACTCTGTTTTTGGTCTGTCTGTCTAAACTGGAAATGCAAAGGAACAAGTGGCAAAATTGTTCACAAAGAGGGTATGGTAGAAAGAAGTGAGATATGGTAACATTTGGCTATCTTGCTTTTGCCAGAAATTAGAACACATATTTCTACCAAATAAAGCACTGACAGACATAAGCAAAAAAAAAAAAAGGCATTCACTACATCATCTGATCTATGTTGGAAAAGAGAGCAAAACATGGCAGATGCATAATGCATTTTACATGCATTAAAATCAATTGTATTTTAGAAGTCATTGCTGAATTACAGGGGGAGTTGTGTTGCAATTAAATTCTGAGCAGATGGCAAATGTGTATTTTAAGTAAAACAAGCAAGATGGTTTGAACAGCTTTTCTTTTTGGTCTCCTGAGTCACAGCCAACTGGATCTGTCAACCTGTATCAACATGAGATGAAAATCAGGTTCAACACGGATATATTTCAGCTCTGTGTTCCAATGTTTCATCTTCCACCCAGTAAAGAAGTTCAGAACCATGCTCCATGAGCCTATGGAATATGTCTGTCTTCTTAGCTGAAACGTCTGTTCTGTCAAGAGGTGAAGAGTAAATTTGGTGAATAAGTTGCGGATCCAATTAACACTATTTCATCCAGTGTAATTTCATCTTAGGCCATTAACAGTTTTCATTTATTTGTCTATACCCAACAAAGGTGCAATAATTATGAACAGTTTTTTTTTATTTTTAGAACATGAATATTTGTAGAAGAGTGGAAGCCATATCCATAAACCTGAAGATCTTGTTCAAATTCATCTATTCACATTAAACAAGTTGTTCATCTTCCCTGTGCTTAAACTAATATGATTATTTTGATACAAGAACATTGTTTCCATGAGTTATAATGTTAGTTCTGTGCACAGTGATGGCACTTTATAAAGAAAAAACAAATACTAATATTAAGGATGAATGAATTGCTACCTTAATATTTATGCCGAGGTCTGTCGGCAGAGGGGGGCATAGATGACCTCTATCCCTTTATCTTCATTGACTTGTGCTGAACAGGAACTTTTCAGTTGTCACCGGAGAATTCTACGAGCGCTCTTCTAGTCATCTATTCTCCCCTCAAGCCATCTGACCTCCTTATCTCACCCCCTGGCATAAAATAATCCCCCTCCAAGGCCCCTTGCATGCCTCTTGATCTTCCCGATCCCACATTCAAAATGGCACTCTGACCTCTAGAGGCAATCTAGCTGTACTACTGCTGGGGTCAGTTCCTTGAGGGACCTACTTTCCTAGCTTTAGCACATCAATAAAAGAGTCCGACTACACTTTTGAATGCATCGTCTGAAAACTTGTGTGAGCATCCTTCATTCCCAGGATACTTGAATTAATACTGTGAATCTAAGGGACATGTATATTAACGGTCACTCTGGTACAGTATTTGTGGTATAAACCTTAGGGGACATGTTCATTAGGGTGGTCCACTGCCATAGGGGAAAAAATAAAAGTAGGAATTTCTTTGCTCCCTGGCCTGATTCGGGTTCCATTTATGTAGAACACAATGTGTGCAAAGTTTGAAGCCAATCAAATAATATTTAGGGGTGGCTCAAGGTCCCTATCTATCAGGCCCCTGGATCCCCCCCAGGGTTCGTCAGACCACTGGGTATTATCCGCTCATAGACGGGGGTATCATGCTTGCCAAGCACTCAATGTGGTCCAGATGCTAGTAAGGACTTTGACGATGTGGGGAACATCTTACGGTGTTGCGAGACAACACCCAGAAGGAACTGGAGTTGCTCTTCTTTTGTGGTGTGTCGGCCGTTGAACTCCTAAATGAGTTTGACCCCTCGCTCAGCCACATCGTTGATCACTGGAAGATTTTTTACTTTCTTCAGACCATCTTTGAATGATGCATTCTCTTCCCAGTCTTCTGGGTCTGCATTAAGAAAATCACTGTTGATGTCGAGGTGTTTCAGGAAACGGATTGACTTGTGAGTTGCAAAAGATTCAAGTGGTGGAATCATGGAACTTTTCAATTCAACCCGCTTTGGGGGATCTTTGTCTTCGTCATCATCCTCATCGCTTTCATCTGATTCTGCCGGGATCATGGCCGACACTATGGCCCGCTTTGTCGGTGCTGAAACAGCTTCATCGAACAGTGACAGTGCCACAAGCTCCTCTGACACATACCACAGATGCTGTTGCAGTTTGTCTCTGGCCGCTCTTCCAACACGGTCATTGTGGTAAGAGTGTAGTTTCTTCAGCATCTCCAAATCTGTTCGAGGAGCAACTGCGGCATCAGGGGCAGAAAACCAGGCTTCCACATGAATCAGGATGGAGAAAATGCTCACATCACGAACACAGGACTCCTCCCATTGGCGAAGATCTTTGAGTTGTCCTCGGAACATCCAAATCTTGAGACAGTACAAGACTTTTGCCATCCATCTGGCATGATGGAAAGCTCCGGGTTTCTTGAAATTGAAACTAGGAAGATTCCCTCCAAGGCAGACAATCGTTAACTCCAAGAATTCCAGGTAATCATCTCGGTGATTGCCCTGTGCCAACTTGGATTCCGCAAACTTCATGATGTGATCCTTGTCAGGTTGCAGCACCTCCAAGTCTTTTCCAGTTTGATAGTTGGACTTGTCAAGGGAGCCCCAATTCTTTTGGAACCGGCGAAAGAGTTGGACATCGGGACCCGATGAAGCTCCAGAGCATGTAGAGAATACTGCACCAAGAATTATTTCGTAAATGTGATGGCGGCATGCCAAATGAAGGACTGTGTGACGGAGTCTCTGTTCTAGAAGAATGCACGCTCCTGATCGACGTCCCATGTTCGATGCAGTTGTATCAAAGCAGAAGCCTGCAACCTTTTCATCCAAACACCATTCCTGTAACAGTTCATAAACTGCTGCAGCTTGATTCTCGCCCGTTCCTGATGTCAGTTTTGGTATACCAAAAAGTTGTGTTTCTCCAGTGGAGACAGCCATTATCAAACTTGAAGGTGGTCAACGGATGTGGTTGAACAGAGGAGAGATGGCAATAACTTGCTATCCCAATGCACAATGCATGTTTTGCCTTCGGCTTTGAATGCGTTGTGCAGGTCCGTCCATTGTTGCTGACGGTGCTTTTCTCTATGGCGCTTGACGCTGGAGCGGCTGATATTGAGCTCCCCAGGATAATGTCCCAGACTTCTGGCGGTTTCAGCTATAACAGACAGAGCATTGCGATCCGTTGTCCCTGTCCAATCCAGGGCTGCTATAAGCTCTGGGGTCTAGACATTGTTAGGTCGAAACTGCTTCGTTTGTGGAGTTGCTTTCTTCTGTCCGTTATCTGAATCCGCAGATGTCGACGAGTCTTCACCTGACTCTGCTGAGGAAGAAGATCCTTCCAGCTGAACTTGGCTTGTAGTTGCCTCGGCTTCGGCAACATGTTTTTGTCTGCGCCTTTTCAGTTCTTCTTCTCGCTGTTGCGATCTTGCTTCCGTGTTGGCCAGTTTCTTGTCCATCGCGCACATTGAGCCGCGGCGCCCTGGTTCTCGTTGCGCTATTAAGAATTCTTTGTCTTCTTGAATATGAATTAAAGACATTGCATTGGCATGCGCCACATCAAATAGGTTTTTCATTGCAACCTGGAATTCTTTTTCATTTGCCTCTTGTTTCCCTCCTCTCCCTTTGTTTTTCTTCAAAGGTTTCCACTGATTGAACAATTTCTTTACTTTTTCTTGAATTTTGTCATTTCTTTGAACAGGAAGCCTGGCCTTTTCCCAGTAAGCTTCTACTTCACTTGTTACAATAGATGCACTTTCACTAACGCCTTTGTTTAATGTCATATGGTGATGTAAAAATACACTTAACACTTGCTCCTTGCTGGGGAGCTTGGCCCCCAGAATTGTGGTGGACATTTCTTCAATGAGATAAAAACCACGTTTTTTCGCCATCTGAAAAGAATAAAGATACAAAGATAATAGTACAATGTCTTTGCCACCTCTCAGAGATGAGATTAGTTCAAATATGACACAATCAAATGTAATCAGCGTGGAACTGAGTGGATGATACAAGATGATGCAACATTTCGTCATCTGCTCCCAGGGGGAAATCTCAAGACTTGTTGAGCCACCCCTAAATATTATTTGATTAGCTTCAAACTTTGTACACAGTGTTTTCTACCTAAATGGAACCAGAATCAGGCCAGGGAGCAAAGGAATTCAGGAATTCATTTTTATGGACCACCCTAATGTTCATGCTAATGGTTAGTGCGTGTTAGTAAATCTGCACCTAAAAACATAAAATTGAAAATCATGTGCCCCATGTTTCCAATCATGCACTTCCCTCATTCACTCTGCAAGAAATTATTCTATTCTATTTTCACAACAGAATCATAATTATACACTGTGAGTTTCTGTTTGTAATGCTTTATTTCCATAAGCAGAAAAGTAACCTCTACCTCATTCAGACCACAAAGACAAGAACTTATCTTTCAGTGAATTGCAGAACATTTTAAAATTCTCATCTGACAATCTGTAATCACTTTATTTTTCTTGTCTGTTTTAATTTCTATTAGGTTCTCGAGAAAAATTACTGTTCACATAAATTTATAACTTCCATGCTTCTGACCTTTGCTCAGTTTTATGTTAGTCCAAATCCATTCACATTCTAAACTTCCCCAAATTAAAATTGTTTTTTGGAAGATATCAACAGCTGTTAATTACTTCTGACATGTGCTTTTCTGAAATATTACTTTTAAACCAGTTTCTCGTATCATAGATTAAAACTCAATTGCCAGTTAAAACCAAAAACAAACAAAAATATCTCGCTTGCAGAATGAGTGAATACTAGGCAACTTCACTCGTACCCCCTGCCTTCTTTATAAGGCATGCCTAATTAAGCGTGTTTTCAGGTGCCTATATTAAGGCAATTTTGTAAAGAAAAATAGGTACGTACTTTTAAAATACTAACTTAAGTGGTAGATCTTGTACCTACATTGCAGGCGTGGACATTTTTCCCATTCTTAAAGCTGGTGCAGAGGTCCATGTCTATAACTTTTACATTTGCACATAAACTTATAAGGGGGCATATTCAAAGTGATTTAACCACTTAGTAAACCTGCTAACTGGTTAAACTGTGGTCAGCAGCACTAAACCATTTAGTGTCATTGAAAATCCCTTGCTACACAGTTTTTTATGCTCCGCCGCTAGACAGCTAATGTTGGGATGTTCCGGGGACAACACTAGAGTAAGCTGGTCAGCGGCGATATTCAGCCACTGGCGAGTTAATTTAAAATGCTAAAGTTAGGAATAAAAAAGGCCGACCTAACTTTAGCATATTAAACTATCTCACCAGTAGCTGAATATTGTTGCTGACCAGTTAGCAAAAATGCTAACCGGTCAATCCAGATATTCAATGCCAGTGGCCAGATATGGCCGTGGCATTAAGTATCTGGGCATTACTGAAAACGGGGATGGCCGGTCACTTCCATGGAATAGTATTTTATAATCTACAAGCATACTTGCAAATTCTACCCACACGCTGCCCAAACTCCAACTCTGTGCAAGTCTACCATCTTGTTAAAGCTTATACTTTCATACTGGTCAGAAGTTTTTCTAAGAGAGGATTTATGCATGTATGTGATCACATATGCACAGAAATTACTTTATAAAATGATCTTCTAGGAGCATATTTATTAACACACCATAATTGTTAGCATGGGTTTGTCTCGTGGTGAGGTGCTGTGCTGTTAGTGTAGTTAACCACATTAGAAATCCCACACCAAGTAGCACACAATTTGGTGGGGTCTGGGAGGGATGGGAGTGGAATGTAGATGCTAACACCACATTGCAGTTAGCGTTGTGCATTTTGGGCACCAGCTAATCATGAATGTTGCTGCCTGCATGTAGGCACTTAATGTCACCTTGAGGGGTGGTGGGAAGTGTACCGACATGCCGGTTAGCACAGCTTGCTAACAGAAGGGGGACAGGTGCACATGACCCTAAAGTAGGCATGGGCTTCCATACTAGTTTTATACCAAAACCTCAACCTTCCAGGGAGCCCTTTAGTAAACATGCCACTTAGTTTCACAATATTAATTCAGATATCCTGGGAATGAAGGACACTCACACACGTTTTCAGAAGATGCATTCAAAAGTGTAGTCTGACTCTTTTATTGATTTGCTAAAGATAGGGAAGTAGGTCCCTCAAGGAACTGACCCCTAGTAGTAGTGCAGCAAGATTACCTCTAGAAGTCAGAGTGCCATTTTGAATGTAGGATCAGGAAGATCAGGAGGCATGTAAGGGGCCTTGGAGAGGGATTATTTTATGCCAGGGGGGTGAGATGAAAAGGTCAGATAGCTTGAGGGGGGATTAGATGACTTGGAGGGTTTTAGGTGAGATAGGTTGACTTGGATCAGTAGGATTGGATGCCTTGGGTAGCCAAGAGGGTGATAGGGAGGGATCGGGAAGTCAATTTCAGGAGTGATTGGTAAGAGGACTGGTAGTAAGGGTTTGTGTGCAGATAGGAAGCAGCGATTTCAAAAGCACATGTGTGCTAGTATAACAGGTATTGTCTACCCACGTTCAGCCCTTTAAAATTGCTGATCCGCTGTCCATGTGGAAACATGAACACGCAGTCTTGCATGTCCGTATACATATTTTACAAGAGGTTATGCATTTGTCAGAGCCTCTTGTAAAAACATTGTGGGAATTTTCCACATTCTAGCCTGGATGTCTAAATTTCCCATCCCACGTCCTATCTAAAATCTTTCTTCTTACATATAGGCATTTCCAAAAGTTTAGTTTGGGCTGAGCAGGAGTAGAGTTGAGATGTCGTCCCATTAGGCTTAATATTTTAAATCATTTATCCAGATGACAGTACCTGATATCTGGCAATTTTCAGTGTCACTATCCAGATAGTATCATTGGAAATCATGCTGATTCGTATAGTGCTGGGTGCAGAAGAGTGCTCCAGAGAATTATCCATTATGGAGGTCATTCCATAATGCAAATAGGCCATTTGTGGGAGATGGATTTCTCCCGAAAATGTCTACGGCTGGATTCTGAAACCCATCTCCCGTGAACATCCACGGTGAGAACACGGAGATCTCAGAATGTGCCCAGGAGGGGCAGAATGGGGGCATGGTTTGCCACGGAGGTGTATACAGAGTATTCAAAAGGCCCGTGTATGTTTTTTGTGTTCCCCGCAGACGTGCCCGTTATTCCTGCCAGAGACGTGGAATAAGGCCAGTACTTAGAAATGTTTCTACTGTGCTTATATGGAGGTTGTGACAAGTATGCTTCAAACTGGTGTGACTGCAGTCTGTAAAACAAAGCTAGATGCATTTATAATGAACAGAAATAAGTGGTGAGAGAATCTTATATGCTAAGGGGCATTAATAACTTCCCTAAAATCAATTTAAGGTGAGCAATAGTGATCATGGTGGCTATGCTGACAATTGCTGTTTGTGCTAAAGGAGCTAATCGGGGGACCCTGGCAATTCCTGTGTTATGTAAAATGGGAATGCTGATGTAAGAAATGTGAGTGAGTCTGAAATAGGATTGTGTCTGAGTGAGAGAGGGGAATCAGATATGTAGTCATGCTCGAGGCCGCGGGCCGGGTCCCGCGGCCGTCAGTAACCTGGGCCCGGGCCCGGCCTCGGCCTCCAGCATGTGACGGGGGGCGGGGGGGGGGGAGGGAGAGGAGGCCATGCTCGCGGCATTCGAAATCGCTCCGGCATGATGTCGGAGCGATTTCATTGGCCGCGGGCTGAAGAGGGGGGGCGGTGCAGTGTCTGCGAGGAGCCGCGTGGCCGTCTCCTTCTGGCCGCGACTCCTCGGGAAACGGACGCGTTACGGCGGGTCCGGTGAGTGGGGTAATCGGGGGGGGTTATTCTGCTCGGGGGGTGCTCAGGGGGCGATTTAGTCAGGGAGCGCTCTGTGCGGCGGGCGTTTCCGGCGGGAGCATTTTTTCTTTTTCTCAACGGGGGTTAGTGGCAGCTTCCGGCAACTTTGCAGGCAGCTAATATGCGGGGGGATCGATCGGGGCAGGAGCACTCTGCCTACCGGAGGGGGGACCAGGGCAAGGCCAGAAGGAGCCAAAAGAAAGGGGGTTTCGGCTGGAAGGGCTGGGGGGAGCTCGAGGGGGTCACGGGGCGTGGGTTCAGCATTGGGGGCCGGAGCAGGCAGTGGGAGTTTGCAGAGGGGGGGGCAGGTAGGGGGCGGGGAAGCATGGGACAGGGGCTGGGGAAGCGGGGGTCTCTACCTGCTTCAGCAGCCAGGTTGCGGGGTCCGGGGGGGCGGTGGGCCTCCTGGCTGGGGGTGGGGGGGCCTGGGGGCGGGGGAGACTGATGGTGTGGAGGGGGGGGGGTTGGGTGAGGGGGGGTTGCAGACGGGAGCATTGCAGTAGGGATCGTGGTGCCGGGGGGCTGGTAGGGGACAGGGGGGAGCGGATGGGCTGCAGGGGGGGGGGATTGGATGGGCTGGAGGGGGGGATTTGATGGGCTGGGGGGGGGGAACGGATGGGTGGGGGGGGTTCAGGTCTCGGGCGTTTGCCCTGCGGGGGGCTGGCCTGTGCGCCGGGCGGCACGGGAGCCTAGGGGCCCGTGTCGCAGGGGATGGGGAGGCCGGGTTTGCATGGTGGGGAATGGGCGGCCTGGTCCCCGGTGTCGGGGCAGTCGATGGGTGTGGGCCCATGGGGGGGGGGAGGGGATGGGTGGGGGGCCGGTTTCCAGGGTGGCGGAGGGCTGCTTCCTTAGGGAGCGGCGGGCTGGGCAGCCGAGGGGTTGGGGGCCTCGGGGGGGGGGGGCCTCAGGGGATGGCTTCTCCGGGGGTTGGTGCACCTCCTTCCCCGTGTGTTGGTTCTCCTCCTTCCCCGTGTGTTGGTTCTTCTCTCCCTCTGCAGGTTCCCTGGAGTGCAAGGGCGGCAGCAGGCGGTGTGGGAGTCGGCTCGACGGAGATGTCGCGGAGCTGGTGCCAGACCGATCTGACCTCTGTGGAGCTGGCGGGGTCCACCTCGGTAGTGCAGGGAACAGCGGCGCCGGCGGCGCTAGGTGAGTGTACCGGGAATCCGGTTGGGGGGTGGTGTCGTCGGGTGAGGGTGCGCCGCGGGTACGTAAAGCCTAAGCGTCGTGGCTGCACCGGCAGCGTCGTAGGCGGAGTGCGTCGTCTTCGTCGTCGTGGTCATCGGATACTTCCTCGGCGGCCTCCACGGTCGGGCCGCGGGCGGGTGAGGGGGTCCTCGGCGGTGTGTGGTATGCGGCGTTGTGGGAGGGGGTTCTGCGCAAGTTGTGGTGGCGGATCGTAGAGCGGCGTCACGTCGATATTTTCCGGCGCCTCGAAGGGGGAGACGCTCGGGGGAGAGTCGCGAGGAACGGAAGGAGGATGAGTAGGCGGGGGGTGCGTAAGGTGTCCTGGAACGCCTTCAAAAATTGAACCTGGGGCCTTTTTTTGTGAATGGCGAGCGTAGGGTGCCTGTGGACCCGAGTCGGTACGGTGAGCTGCAGGCTGAAGCCGACTTACGATGGGGAGTTTCGGGATTGGATGGAGAATTCGGCAATTGTCGAGGGGAATGAAGGAGGTTAAGCGTCGGATGCAAAGGTCGGCCAGGAATGGTGGTGGGGGGGGGGGGCCGGTCCGGTTAGGGCATCGGGTGATGCAGCTTTGCGGGCCTTTCAGTCCTGTTAGCCAGCGGGCCCGGGGCCCGATTCGAGCTGCCCATTTCCGGACTGCAATTTTCGGCGCGCCTGCTTGCTTGGCGGTGCCGGTCACGTGGCCGTTTAGGGTAGTCGACGGACAGTTCAGGGGGCGCCGGCGGCGGGTAGGTGTAGAAGGTAGCGGGGGGGGCTGGCGCCTACCCCCCCTTCGGTGTTAGGGTATCAGGCACGGTGCGGCGGGGAATATGTTGGAGGCGGGGGGTTTTCCGAAGGCTTTCCTATCCCATTTCAGGAGGAAGTCCGGGATGTGGCGGGGGGGGGGGGGGGGAAGGCTAGCTCGGTGAGGCTGATGGCGGAGGTGGCCCACGCGATGATCGCGGAGGAGTGCTCGCTGGGCTGGGTCGCAGGGTCATTTGACTGGCTGCCCGGTGCGCTGTCTATGGTTTCTCCGCTGTGGGTTCTCCTGAAGGAGGAGCCGGGGCGTATCGGCGGATACACGATCTGTCTTGCCCCTTGGGGCCTCGGTGAACGACCACATCCCGCGGGAACTGTGCTCAGTGCGCTATGCCTCCTCCGATGCGGCCTAGGAGCTGGTGCGCCAATGTAGAAATGGGCTTGGCTGGCGGAGTCGGACATTGGATTCGCCACTCGGCTTTTGCCGGTCCAACCTCCTGCCTTCCTCTGGCTGGGAGTTCGTTTCGGGCTCAGTATTATTGCTAGGGGTTGGGGCTATCTCACGTGCTTACTTCGCGGCCATCAGCTCGTTTTGCACTGGATATTGGTGCGGAGGTCGGGGTGCCGGGTACCGTGCAGTATCTCGACACTGTTGTTCGTGGGGCCCGCGCGGTCCGCAGCTGGTGGGTCCTTGCTGGGGCGTTTCCTGGGGCCTAGCAGAGGAGTGGGCATCCCTTTGGCAGTGGGAAGACAGTGGGGCCGGTGACATGTCGTTCGTTCTTGGGGATCGAGATCGACTCAGTGGAGTTGAGCGGCGGCAGCGGTTGGTGGCAGAGGTCGGCTCCACCTCGAAGGTGACGCTAACGGATCTTCGGAGGCTGGTCGGCCACTCGAATTTTGCTGGTCGAGTCATTGCCAGGGGGAGGCCGTTGGCGTGGCGGCTATCCTTCGCGATGGCCAGTGTGTGCTAGGGGCATCATTGTATCCGGGTGACGTTGGGGATGCGAGCCTACTGGCGGGGGTGGGATGCTTTTTGGGGTGGTATATGGGCTGCGCGGTGTTGCGGCCTGTGGTATTATCCCACCGTGACTTGGAATTGTTGTCGGCGGCGGCCTGTAGGTTGGGTATGTGATGGTACTGCCCGGGTTTATGGGGGCGGCGCCGTGGCCGGCATCCTGGACGGCGAAGGGGTTGCCGCGTACCGTGGCGTTCCTGGCATTGTTCCCCATTATGGTGGTCTTCTGGGTATGGCCGAAACGGTGCGGGACAGGCGGGTGGTTTTCTGGTGCGACGACGCCGCGGTGGGTGGTGCAAGTCATCCATCGGCATCCGTCCAAGTGCCCGCGGGTAGCGGCGTTGATGTGTGTGTTTGTGCTGGCCCGTCTTCGTCTCATTGTTCCGGCTCGGGCTCGCTCTGTGCGGGGTGATCAGAATGCTATTGCTGTCGAGCTGTATCGTGTTCAATGATCTTCTTGTTGCGGTCCTGTGGGGAATGGGCTGGAGAGGCGGTGGAGTGGGGGATGTTCCGGCGTTTTTCCTTTATAGCGTGGGCCAGAGAGTCTGGCGGTCCCGGTCGGCGGTGCAGGCGGCGTTGGCCGGTTCCTCCTTGTTTCGGCAGGGCGGCGGGCTGGGGCAGTCCGGGTGCCCTTATGTGGTGAGGCGGCTATTGGCTGGGTGGGCGCGAGCGCAGCCAATGGTCCCGGATTGGCGCCGTCCCGTGATTCATGAGGCCTACAGGAGGCGCGAGTGCGGATATTTGTGGCCCATTCGAAGACCGACCCGTAGGGCCGGGGGCGGTGTGTGCTGCGGTAGGCAATACCGGGTCTGGGATCCTGTCCGGCGCGGAACTTGGCGTCTCATGTGCGTCAGCGACCGGATCTGGCTGGAGGTTTCTTCTGTCACCCGGACTGGAGTGTGGTTATCCAGTTTCCATTCTCGGTGGTGCTCCGCCTGGCCTTGCGGCGTCTGGGCTTGGATGGACGAGAGTATGCGTCTCCATTCCTTCCGGATAGGGGTGGCGACGTGCGCGGCTGCAGCTGGTCGGGGTGAGGTGGGTTCTCGGACCGGGCGTTGGCGATCCGGGGGCCTACGCAGGCTATGTGCGCCTGGACCAGTTGTGAGTTGGGGCGCTGGGGGGGGTGGGGGGGTGCTAATGCTGTGTTTCTTTTCAGGTGTACTGCAGGGGGGGCCTACAGGGGCATGGACAAGTTGTGTGTGGGGGTGGGGGGGTGGGGGGGGTGCTAATGCTGTGTTTCCTTTTTCAGGTGTACTGCGGGGCGGGCCTACAGGGGGTAAGGCACGGGCCCGCCGATCATCTGGGCGGAGCGCAGAGCCTGGAATCGACTGCTGGGTCCGCACCTGGGCGTGGTGTCCGGCAATTCCCAGTCGGTTTGGCTGGGCGAGTGGGACAAGCGTCGGTGGCAGCTCCTTCCAGGGATTCGGGAGCGTGCGGAGCGGCGACAGCGGCCCGTGGGATTTGTTTTTTGAGACATCTGGGTGGGCACGATCTCTCCAGTGGGACGTGCCGGCAGCTCATTCGAGCGGTGCAGGGGGTCCTTGGTGTGCTGCAGGAGCAGTGGCCAGACGTGCAATCGTCTGGTCGGACATCCTCACGCGGTCGGCCTGCCTGCCTCAGCGACGGTGGTTGAGAGGGCTAGCGCAGATCAACAGGGCTTGGCTGTTGGTTGCAGCAGGCCGGAGGGGGGGGGGCAGGTCCGGCGTCCTGGGGCGGACCCCCTGTGTGCTGGACTGTACCGTGCTGACGGGGTACACTTGTCCCCGGTCGGACAGGACTTATTGCTTAATGATGGGCAGGAAGCACTGGAATTGATTGGTCGCAGCTTTATGGGGGGGGCGGTGCGAGGATAGTGAATACCTCGCACCGGTGGCGGGGTACAGAGCCAGCGCTCGCAGGAGCGGCGCGGGCTTGAACTGGTTTACGAGCAGTGGGGGCGAAGTGCTCCTCGGGGTGGGGCGAGACAGCCCGGTTGGGGGTCTCGGCCCGGTAGCGGGGGGGTGGGAGCCGGCCTTTGCTACTAGTAGGGCGAGGCAGGCGGAGGGGTTTGGGGGGGAGGAGGATGCTCTGCCTTGCTACTAAGATGGCGGGTGGGGGGGCATCCTCCGGCAATGGGGTGTGGGGGCTGGGTTATGTTGGATGGTTTTATATTCAGGCCCGTGTTGGGCCGGTTGTTACAGGTGTAAATAAAGCTGCGACCAAATGTTTGTACCAAACTACAGTTGTTTGTGAATTTGTGGGGGAATATTATTGTGGGATGCTAAGACTGGTGATGGAGGCGAGGAGGGCCTCCGGGTTACCAGAGTTACTGGCATTCCACGCTTTTATGGTATACAGTACCAGCTTTTATCTATAGGTGCTGAATATCTGTTTTCCCAAATTATGTCTTTTGTGACAACAAGTGAGTGTGTGTGTGTGTGTGTGTGTGTGTGTGGTTTGAGGGTTTCACGGGAGGATCTGGTGTGCTGATCAGCAAATCAGGGAGGAGGGCCACGCACTGGGATACATGACTGGTGTAGTGGCAACAGTCCTCAGATTGTGCCATGAGGCATGCATAGCCAGGGTATACATTTGTTGCTCAGTAATATTATGCATCCCTTGGGGAATTGCTATGTTAGTGTTGTTTTCTGTGCACATGATGAGGGCCCATCCTGAGTGTTTTTAAGGGTGTATGTAGAGCTGACCGATGCAGGACTCACTGAGCCTTTTTACGATACCAAGTACCATTTGATGCAAGGTATGTTCTGTCATACATGTTCATATTTACTTTCTCTTATACTACCTTAAAGTGCACTGGGATTACCTAGCACTGTTCTGGGCATGTAGAAGACTAGGATATGGTCTAGTTTGCATCAACACACATTTATCATCAGTATTTATGTCTTGTATGCATCAGCAAATTATTGTCAGTGAGCACAGCAGCTTAGGAGATGCACATTTTAACAGGGGAGGTATAGCAAGCTCAGTGACGGACACAATCACAGACGTGTTACTTTACAGAATACGGTGAGCACGAGCCCTTCGAAAACCTGATCACTGTTTACCTGTATCTCCTACTATTGCCAGAGACATGCTTCTCTACTTTACTCTATGGCCCATGACTGTATTTGTGCATGGACCTCGTGCTGGATACGTGCATGGGTCTGCTGAACAGCATGTTAGACGTGCCGTGCTGAACACATCTATGATCCCGATGCCAGAAACACGGGCGTGTCTATAACCGTGCCTTCAGACATGGGTCAGAATCATGCCCATGTCCAATTTAAACATTTCTACAATTGCTAGCCAGCCTATATGAAATCTCTCTCTATCTGGATATATTGACCAATGGGGCATGTGCAAATTGTGTGGGCTATTGCACAATAGCATCCATTATTGACCAGAAATAATTCAAGATGAAAAAAGCAAAAAAGAAAATGAAACAAACGTTTTTGGCCTGCACACCCCTAGCGGTTACTATGGGTCATTAGCGAAGGTAAATATGAACATGTATCACAGAACATACCTTGCACCAAACAACTTCAAAAAGAGCACCATCACTACTTGCATCCACACTATGGCACTCCCTCCAAATGAGCCTGAGAGAATTAGATGACCTTACAGACTTCCGCAAAGACCTCAAAACATTCTTATTTATAGAAACATATGAGCATTCAGGCATCCCCTACCTAAACAGATACACTACTTCCTCCGCCAACTAAGCACGCACTCATCCCATCCATACACATGTTTATCATACCAAGTTATCAAATACTCTCCCGTTAAATGTTAACCCTCAATTGTACTACCTAAATACTGTTAAGTGTACTGTGTACTGTCTAAATGTTTGCTGTTAAATGTACTGTCCAAATGTTTACACGTAACCTAATGTTAAATGTAATCCTCCAATTGTGACGTGACGTGACCACCTTGATTGAAGGATAAAGTGGCATACAAATCTGTCTAAATAAATAAATAAAATAAATAAATGCTAAAACCTATGGGAACAGTTACTGAAAGGGCCCCTGATATACTTATTTAGTCTACCCTATCTAAAGTTTCATTTCTATTAACTAATATCATGCAAAAATGGATTTATTAAATTTGTTTCCCTTGGAGGCAATTTTACCCTCTACTTGATTTAATAAACAAATGAGATTTTATGATAAATGTCAATGATTGAAATGAATGATGGACTAACAGCAGTTGACACCTGCAGAGGTGTTATATAACATCCTGTTAACTTAGTGGAGACATTTACCATGTGAACTATTCTCCAATGCCTTTATGCCTAAAGATGGGTCAATTAAAAATCCCTAAATCCGTGAACCTGCAGACTAGCATTTTATGATTTCTCTAGATTTATGATCTTATTGTATTGTTCTTGATATATTACTAGGATAATTTTATAAACTCCCATGCAATTAACACACATTACTACACACATTTTGGGGCCTATTTTATAAAGTAGGCACTTTATTTATTTAAACGTTTTTATCTGCCATCTTTATAAAAATGTTTTTCAAAATGGTTTACAATGTAAATAAAAAACATCAAACAAGGTAGAGTCCTGTAGGAAACAAAGTATTGCACCTGTTGTAGATTCTAAAAAAGAGTATAATTATTCTAACTCTAACCCTCAATACTAAACCGTAAACTGGCAGCAGTCTCCAATCCCTGACCCCATTGCTATGTAAATCCCTTACCAGGAACAGCAATGTTTTTATTCCTTTCCTAAAAGCCATTCCATTTACTTCCTCTCATACAAAGGCTGGCAGTGTCTTCCATTGTTCTGGACCAATCACTCTAAAAGCTTTTGACCTCCATGTTACCCCACGGAGGTAGGATACCTCAGGTATCTATAAAAGGTTCCCTTGCAAAGAACGCAATGCTCTCCCTGAGTTGTACCTACGTAGTTTATTCTGTAAATACTGAGGTCTACCTAATCTTATTGCTTTAAAAACCATCACTAACAGCTTAAAATAACATCTTTGCTTAATGGGTAACCAGTGCAGTTTTTCCAAGTGGCATGCACTCAAGTTTTTCTTACTCCCTAATAGAAACCTCATTATTGCATTTTGCATCACCTGTAATGTTTTTAACTATTGTTGGGGTCTCTATTGATCCTGTGGGTGTGGAATCCTGAAGACGGTCAGATGCTCCCAGACGCAACATAACACCATTCTTCAAGTCCAAACAAAATAGCATCAAAACAACACAAACACAGCCTAAGCTTAGTCTGTTAGGTTAGCTGTACAGTACTCCTTTGTTTTTAAACTGTGCAGCTTTGGCTGTCCATCAATCCAGTTTGTCCGGGATCCTCCTCCACCTTTCTTCTTGATTAATTAGAAGGGGAGGTGCTCCCTATGCCAACCTTAGTCTCTTATTTATTTATAACTCCAAACTCTCAAAGGAAAAAGTTCCAGCTTGGGTATCCAAGTAACCCTTAGGCTGTGGCAGCAACCACGCTATCAGTGTTTCATTTCACATTGACCTTCCCGCGCTGCCAAGAACAAATAAAACAACAACTCCAAATAATCAACAGTTAAATCTTTTCTTTCCCACATAGGAGTTGTAAAGGAATCCCCCAAAGAAACAAGTGAGGGTTTTCTTTTAACTTATCTGCATCTCGCTATCCTCTGGTAGGCCTGACAAACTGTTATCATCTGGATGGTTCTGTTCCATAGCCTCTATTTTCCATTGGCTTTGCAGAGCCCTCAGTTTCCAGCTCCCAAGGCTCTGTCTCCATAGACTCCATGACTGGTGTAGCGCCAACATCATTTGCTTGTTCCTCTCTCCTTCCCTCCTCTAGCCTCTCTGTGACTCTTTGCATTTCCTTTTTCTTGTTCCTCGCAAACTCCTCCTTCCTGGCATTTCTCCTGTTCTGCAGAGCCTTAAAGAGCCCTCCCCAGGAAAGGATTTCCACTTCTCAGGATTCCCTGTCTTCATCTTTGGTACCTGAGTCTTCGGAACCCCCTTTCTCTCTGGGGTTCCCTGTATATCCCAGTGGTATTCCTTACCCTTTCTGCTCTTTAACCACACATATAACACATTGCAGTAATCAAATATGCATAATAAAGAATGAGCGATCATTCGTAACTCCACTTCTCCCAAATAAGGTTTGAGATGGTAAATCAATTTTAGTTTAAAATAGACTGAATGGATGACCGCAGCCACCTGTTTCACAACAATCCCTTCACTTGCTATTATTAGAAACATAGAAACATGATGGCAGAAAAAGACCAAATAGCCTATCTAGTCTGCCCTTCCATGTCAACCACTACAACAGTCCCCTTTTTTCCTTAAGAGGTCCTTTGTATTTGTCCCATGCTTTTTGGAATTCAGATAATGTCCTCATCTCTACCACCTCCACTGGGAGACTATTCCACACATCTACCACTTTTTCCATAAAGAAATATGTCTGTATATTACTCCTGAGTCCATCTCCTTTCACCCCATCCTACATCCTCTCGTGGCAGAGCTTGCTTTCAATCGAATGAGGCTCTCCTCCTGTGCATTTATGCCATGGAGGTATTTAAACATCTCACTCATATCACCTCTATCCCACCTTTCCTCTAAGGTATACATATTAAGCTCCTTCAGTCTGTCCTCATATGCTATATAATGAACACCACTAACCATTTTAGTAGCCACCCTCTGTACCGACTCCAGCCTGTTTATATCCTTTTAAAGGTGTGGTCTCCAGAATTGCACACAATACTCCAAATGAGGTTGCACCAAAGACTTATACAGAAGCACTATCACCTCCTTTCTTCTGCTGGCCATTCCTCTCCCTATGCACCCAAGCTTCCTTCTAGCTTTCGCCATTGCCTTTTCTACCTGTTTAGTTACTTTTAAGATCATCAGACACAATCACACCTAGGTCCCGCTCTTCTTTTGTGAACAGATGTACTTCACCCCCGTTTCTATATTGCTCCCTTGGTTTGCTGCAGCCCAAATGCATGAACTTGCATTTTTTAACATTAAATCTCAGCTGCCAAATTCTAGACCATTCTTCAAGCTTAGCTAGATCCCTCCTCATATGTTATCAATACCATTGCATATTTTGGTATCAAAGAGGCAAACCTTACCCGACAGCCTTCCGCAATATCACTAACAAAATTGTTAAAATAATTGGACCAAGGATAGATCCCTGGGGCACACCACTGGTAACCTCCTTCAACTCAGAGTGAACTCCATTTACCTGTATCCTTTGCCACCTCCACTCAACCAGTTTCTAACCCAATCAGTAACTTTAGGATCCATCCCTAGGGTGCTCAGTTTGTTTATAAGTCGCCTGTGCGGAATGGTGTCAAAGGCTTTACTGAAATCTAAATACATCACATCTAGGGATCTCCCTCGGTCCAACTCCCTGGTCACCCAGTCAAAGAAATCATTCAGATTTGTCTGACAAGACCTGCCTCTGGTGAATTCATGCTGCCTCGGATTCGATAATCCATTGGACTCCAGAAACCTCACTATTTTCTCTTTCAGCAGCGTTTCCAATCATTTACTCACCACAGAGGTTAGACTAACCGGCCTGTAATTTTCAACCACATCCTTACTTCTGATTTTGTGTAAAGGGACCACATGTGCCTCTCTCCAGTCCTGTGGCACCACTCGCTACTCCAAAGAGGCATTGAAAAGGTCAGTCAGTGGAGCTGCTATAACGTCCACAAGTTCCCTCAGTATTCTCAGGTGTATCCCATCTGGTCCCATCACTTTGTCTACTTTAAGTTTAGCTACTAGTAGCTACTAGTTCCTAATGAACACAGTCTTCTGAAAATCATTCAAGATGCCCCTTACTGTTCCTCTTTGTGGGTGCTTCTGAGGTCCTGCTCCTGGTTCTTCATCTGTGAACACAGAACAGAAATATTTGTTAAGCAATTCTGCTTTATCCTCATCAAATTCTACATATTCCTCCCCTTCACCCTTGAGTCTGACTATGCCACTTTTGCCCTTCCTCTTCTCACTAACGTATCTGAAAAATGTTTTATCCCCCCATTTTATTGCATTGGCTATTTCTTCCTCTTTTTTAATCTTTGCTTTACTGACTACTTTGCTAGCTTCTCTAAGTTTTTCCAAATATAGATGCCTGTCTTCCTCTCTCTATGATCTCTTGTATTTCATGAAGGCCTCCCTCTTTTTCTTCACCTTTTCAGCTTCTTCTTTTGAAAATCATAGCGGTCTCCTTTTCCTTTTACCTTTATTTACCATTTTATCAAAAAAGGTTGGGTGCCTTTAAAATATCCCCTTTCAGTTTTGCCCACTGGTTTTCTACATCCCCCAGCTGTTCCCATCCCACTAACGACTTCTTGAGGTATTGGCCCATCTTGGCAAAGTTAGTTTTCCTAAAGTCTAAGACCTTCACTTTTAAATGGATTTTATCAGCCATAGTCCTAATACTGAACGACACCATCTGGTGATCACTGGATGCGAGATGATCTCCCACTATAACATCAAAAACACTTTCACCATTGAAAAGCACCAAGTTCAGTATGGCCCCTTCATGTGTGGGTTTTCTTACCAGTTGCCTGAATAGCTCTCACTGTATTGAATCCATAATCTCCTTATTTCTAGATGATACTGCAGCAGGGATGTGCCAATCAACATCCATCATATTGAAATCCCCTAGCAGTAGAACTTCCCCTTTCCTGGCAATGCTGAGTATCTCTTCTATTAAACCTCCATCCACCTCTTCTCCCTTTGAAAGAGGTCTATATATCACAACAATGCAAATAGATTTCTCTTTCCTCTTTCTAATTTAAACTACAGTGCCTCCTCTCTCCCTTTTAAGCCCTGTATTTCCATAGCTTTAATAATATTTTTTTAACATACAGTGCCACTCCTCCTCCCCTTCTTCCTACCCTGTCCTTTATGAATAAAGTACTGTATAGCCTGGTATAGTTACATCCCAGTTATGGTTGTCCATGAACCATGTTCCTGTTACCGCCACTAAATTCAAGTCAGCCACTCCCATTAAAGCTTAAACATCTGGGATCTTATTTCCCATTCTACGAGCATTTATACACATTGCTTTCCATATGTTGCCCCTTTTACTCATGATCGTAAAGGTATTTAATATTTTACTTACGTGGGGGTTTTCTTCACCCATCCCCAATGAATCCAGTTTAAAGTATTCTTCAGTAGGTTAGCCAGTCTGTTACTAAAGACATGTCAACCCTTCTTGGACAGATGAATGCCATCTCTGCTCTGCAACCCTTGGAACAGTATCCCATGGTCCAGGAAACCAAAATGCTCTTGATGACACCATCCATGAATTTATCTCCAGGATGTGAGCTTCTCTGCCTTGGCCTTTACCTTCAACACCACCTGTGCACCAATCTGCTTCACCCTCTGTCCCAGAGCTATGAAGTCATTTTTGATATGCTTAGAGGGATACCTGTCAGTATCACTTGGCCTGACCTGGATGAGCAACATCAGGTAATAGTCAGTGGGCTTGATAAGTCTAGGCAAACTCTCTGTAATATCTCAGATTTTGGCACCTGGCAGACAGCATATCTCTCTGGACATCAAGTCTGGTTGGCAGATGGATGCCTCAGTACCCCTCAGAAGAGTGTCACCAACCACCACTATCCTTTGCTTCCTTGTTGTCACTGATTCTGAAACTTTGAGGTGTTTGAACTCTGGTTCTTTCCTTTCCTGGGATACTTTCACCTCCTCTACTTCCAGGGCTGGATAATTTTTTATTTATCATTTCTTAAAAACTGCCTTTTCATGATATAAAGGTGGTTTACATTGAACAGAGCATTATAACTTGGAGATAACAGGGAATATGGGCAATGGAGGGTTAAGTGGCTTGCCCAAGATCACAAGGAGCACCCGTGGGACTAGAAACCCCAGTCCTTCTGGCCCAAGGTTGCTGTCCTCCAGTGGGATTTGAACCCCTGATTTTCTGGCCTGAGGTAACTTGCCTCAACCACTAGGCCACTCCTCTCCTCCAATGGTTCTTCAATTCAAAGGCTGAAGGGGCAGGTTTGGTGTTTCTACAGGCCCTGTTGACTCGTGTCCAACCTTTGTCATTCTGTAGGCTCCCATTTTCTCCTCTGCTGGAGAGCTTGAATGTTTCAAGAAAAATCTCATCAATGTACTTCTCACTATCTTGAAATCTCCTTAACCTCACCACCTCTTCTCTGAGCTCCTCCACTTGTTTCCTGAGAGCTTCAGAATGCATGCATCCTGCACATGGAACTGGTCCTTCAACTGGCATTGGGATCTCTGTCTGGACGGAGGCAGAAGCTGTAACAGGAGCAACAGCTTTGGCGATACGGATACCCCCAGAGATCACAATCCTATCACCCAAGATATCGGGTTTACATCAATCATAAGGTGGGTCTCAAGCCTATCTATAGTTATCCCCCCCCCCCCCAGTCCCAAACTTAGAAATATTTAATACTAACCCAGTATCATCCAACCGCTTTGATTTAACGATAAGGCGGTATATAAAATCTGTTAAATAAAATAATAAATAAATAAACATTTTGGCATCCTAATACACATTGTTTCAGCAGAAGAGAAGAATGGTGTTGAAAGTCTCCCCTGTACTCACATTAGATTGCAGTTTTTCACAAGCATTTGTCAGGCTTCACTGTGTTTGGGTAAATCAGCACATCTTCAGAAGCTTTGCATGTTATGAAGCTTCTTGCTTCTATTCTCAGAAGTGAGACTTAGGGGTATGTTTACTAAACTGCGTTAGTGCAATTCGCGTTAGGAGCCGCGGTAGTAACAGAAACCCCAAATAAGGACATGGGCGGTACATCGTCAACACTAACGCGCGTTAAAAAAAATTAACGAGTGTTACCGGGCACCGTGACGCGTCACTGCGCGTTAAACGTAAGAAGACGTACAGACACAAAGCACTGAAACAGAGCTGTAGCACAATGGTTACGGTACTGACCGCTGTTACAGGCAGCATGGGTTCGAGTCCCCAGTGTGCCTAACGCAGAAGGCTGTCCCAGGCATCACCCTGTACATTACAGAGGGAAAGAGGAGGCATGTTTTTCGTTACGCTGAGTATTGGTGTCAGAAAAACACCCTCGGAGTGTGCCTAGCCACGTACGTTGGTGCGTGCGAGGTTGCATGCATTGGTACGTGCGTAGCTGCGCGCGAACAATCGTGCGTGGGTACGTGTGATGTTACGTGCGTGGGTACGTGTGGTTTTACGTGCGTGGGTACGTGTGTTTTTACCAGTGTGGGCCTCTTATTTTACAGACACTGTAGGGTGTCTTGCACCTATGCATTATGCTAGCAGATGTACGTGTGATGGCCTATGGTTTATCAGAGCCTGTGAGCAGGTGCTGGGGTTGCACAGGGTTGGATTGTGCCAGTCACACCCATGATGCACTGCACATGCAAATCAGCTGTCCACAGATACACACCATGGGGAACTGACCATGTGCACCCCCACAGCACCTCAGCCTGGTAGGTGGTACTGACCGTGTGTTGTACTGGCACAGAGTAGCTACACACCGTCACATTGTGCGGGTACTGTGCTCACCCTGAGGGTGCAGTGAGGCGCCCAGCACCAGGTCCACAGCACCGTCCATGGCTGAAAGAGGCCATGGCGCAGGTCCAAAGCAATGTTACTGTGTGAGATAGGTAGGTTCTGCAGGACCACCTTGGACATCTCTGTCTGTTTCAGTCAGGTGTAGCCCCCATGCACCACCACCCCCCTCCCCCAGGGCTGAGGGTGGCAAACAGAGTCTCCCATCAAAAGATCCACAGTCTACCTCCCTGCAAAGGTGGCAGTAGAGGGGAACATTAACCCTAGTCCTGCTGAGGAACAGACACCCCACAGCGCAGTCAATGCAGCTCTGTACACAGCCATAACACAATAGAAGACAGACATTAGGCCTGGATATGGTATGCTTCACCCCACCACTATCTGATATTCCCCTGGTGCAAGCCATCAGCCACTGCACCCTGCAAGCCACTCCATCACAACACCTACCAGCTGCAAACAGTCTGCTAGTGCCCAGTGGAGATGCCTGTACCCAGAACTGGGATGTCAGCATACACAGCAAGCAGATACATCAGTGACTGGGCCCCAAAAGGAAACCCATATTTATCACATGAGAGAAATACTAGATAGCACTATGGGAGTGCCTAGCCATGCTGTGGTCACTGCACAGTCAGGGTGAGAGCGATCTCTCAGCAGGATATACTGAGGTCACCCTGTCTGTGTAGGTGGTGGCCGGGCACTACAATGTGCCTGTCACTGCCCTATGCCCTGTGCAGATGCACCCTGGCCAGCCCACCCTGTCCGGCCTATACCCATGGTACCTTGCTCCTCATTATGCACATTGGCAGCCCGATACTGGCAACATTGCTGGCAGTGTGGGCTGTGGAAGGTGTTTGCAGCCACCACACACTGGATAGACAGACAGCCACCCCACACCTATGCCAGCATTGTGCTACTATAGAGGTGGTCAGCAGCCATACCCACCACACCAGTCATGGGCATAGTACAGGCATGGATATGGTACACAAGGCTGTTGGGGGGTCACTCCCCAGGGTGGTGAACACTGTCAGAGACCAGACCTGCAGCAAACACCGCAAACATCAGAATGATTGTTATGGTGGAGCTCAATGAGCAAACTGTGCTTAACATAGGAATTGATATCTGCCAGTTATCATAGGGAACGTTTGATAGCTCTGTACCATATACCCAGGTGTAGGGTGGCATTGCTAAGGTATGCAACTGCTAGTGTTGGGAGATACAGGCAGGGCCCAATGTCTTGCCTCTCCAGGAGGCATTGGCCAATGGGGCCTGTGGGTGGGTGTGTGGCCCTGTTGGCTGCTGCTTTACGGCAGAGTTCCCCAACTCTAGTCCTGGTGTTCCAAACACTGTTCGGGTTTTCATGCTGTCCCTCATAAATATGCATGAGCTACATCTGCATACCATGGGGGTGGTGCATAGCTATGCAGCACAGGCATCTTTATTAGAGGCAGCATGAAGCCGGAATGGTGTGGGGCCCTCCAGGACTGCATTTGCGGGACTCTGCTTTAGGTAATGTGCCTGTTTCTGGTGTCTGTGTTTGGTGTGGTAAAATATAGGCCATGCGTATGTTCTCTGCAATAAAGGAGTATCTTTACTATCACTGTTTAGTGGTGGGTAAAGCTATGGGGACTGGGTTGGCAGGAGTCCCAGCTGGGATTTGAACCTGTGACCCTCTGGTCTTACAGGAACTGGCTGTGTCTGTTGCACCACACTGTGGCCACAGAGACAGTGGAGTCCCTGGAGTTAGTTAAACCGGCCTGACGAGTCAGAAACCCTGCTCTGCAACAGGTTTACTGTGGCCTCATTTACCTTGTATGCAGACAAAGGTGCCCATAAACCTCAGAAAAGACCTCAGAAAAGGGGCACACTCCCATAACCAAGCTGGGCAACAATGATATCATTGGGAAACGTTACACCACACGCCCAGGACAGCTCCATTACAATTTAATGCTCTTTGAAAGGGTCTGCGGAGCGTAGACCCTTCCACACATCATTTCTTTTTATTTTGGTGCTTTCCAGGGCGTTTTGTTCCTTGTTGCCCATTGCTATCACTGTTGCCCAGCTGAATTATGCTTTTTAAAATGTTTCTTGTGGTCATTTTTAACGTTTTATGTGAAATTTTGTTCTGTGCACATGTATCACACTGCTCACGTTTTGTGGACTGCCCCGGTTTTTCTGTACATTGCTGACGGAAATGGTTTCTCTTCCCTTTAAATGCCTTTAACGACAGGTTTTCATTCGCGTTGGAATTGAGCTCTGACGTTCAGCTCGTTAGTATGAGGGGAGCCTCTCTCCGCCCACTCTCCGCCCATTGACCCCTTCTCTCCGCCCACTCTCCACCTTCGGCGCTGTTTTAACGCGCCGCGGAGCTTTACGATCGTTAACTACGGTTAACGCGCGTAGTATGACGTTAACGGTCGTTAGCGTGTTGGTACGCGCGTTATATGGCACTTACGGTCGTTAACGTCGTATAACGCGCGTTAGTCAAGTTTACCGCACTTTAGTAAACATCCCCCTTAGAGGAAAAAAGTGTAGTGAACTTCAGAGCATGCGCTGTTGCTCTCAGTACTCACTGTGTCTTTTCTTTAAGATAAACTGTCTAACAATGTTTGTGTGTTCATCTGGTGCTTTGGAGTATTCCCTGTGACATTTTGCTGTTTCTGTGTTTAAAGCTGAAAGTGTGATACTCGGCAAAACAACAAATTGCTTCCTATTCGACAGCACATTGTAGTTTCTTAGTAAATGTGCATCGCAATGCTACAAATTCTGTGTAGCCACTGGTGATCTATGTTAAAACGTCCACCATTTCAGTGGTATTAAGACGAGGACATTGTTTTGGGAATGGGAGAGGACACAGCCTCAGTAAGAGGTATAACCTATAGAGGTAGTAGCCATAGTGGCGGTCTTAGCAGCAATACCTCAGTCAAAATCAAGCAGAAGATTTTTTTAAGATGGGGATATGATGTTGGCTTAGAATGAGAACCATGAAGAGCTTCAACTTCCATTGTAGGGATGGTGTTGGCTCAAGGGCAGAAGGAGGCAAACTCAATGGAGGGTGGCAGCTAGGGGTGTGCAAGAGCAAAACAAAGTTTGTTTTTTGCTTATTTAAAATGGAATTCTCAATTTGGGGGCATTTTTTCATGCTTCTTTCAGAAATTAATTATTTAAGTGCTCATTGCCTTTCTGTTCCTTAAGAACAGGAGTGCTTCCAGAGCTCTCCCAAAAGGTGATTTTTGCTGAGTTTGCTGCATAACTGTGAGTCTTTGTCTCCAAATAACTGTGAATCTGTTTGTCTCCACATGGCTATCTATCTGTCCTTAGTATTGGGTTCCCTTACCCACTCCATTGCTGTAGAGGTTTAAGTTTTAAACTTTCTCTTACCCTTCCCTGAGGGACTACCCCTCCCCCCTGCTGAGTTAGTGTTGTGGAACTCCATTTCCTTTGCTGCACGTGGGCTTGCTCAGATTGCCTTTCTGTTCCTTAAGAAGAGGAGTGCTTCCAGAGCTCTCCCAAAAGGTGATTTTTGCTGAGTTTGCTGCATAACTGTGAGTCTTTGTCTCCAAATAACTGTGAATCTGTTTGTCTCCACATAGCTATCTATCTGTCCTTAGTATTGGGTTCCTTTACCCACTCCATTGCTGTAGAGGTTTAAGTTTTAAACTTTCTCTTACCCTTCCCTGAGGGACTACCCCTCCCCCTGCTGAGTTAGTGTTGTGGACCTCCATTTCCTGTGCTGCACGTGTCCATTTGTCCTTAGTGGTGGGTTCCCTTACCTACTCCACTGTGTGTGCCCACAGTTCAGGAACTGCCTACTGGCCAGATACACTTAGGTTCCCACCCACCCTACCCCTTGCCCTACCCACCACAGGGGCTACATTACCTATATAGTGGTCACATACGTGCCATCTATCATTCCTAACCTGGGTTAAAAGCCACATCTTCTTCATCTTTCTTCTTCTTCTTCTTCTTCCTCTTCTGGGACTGCATAAATAACATGTCTTGTATTCAGTGCAATAACTGTGGTACTTTCATTCAAAGATGAATCATTTGGAGCCTAAGAGCTTGTCCTATATGCCTAAAGTCAGCTGCCATGCATGAAGAACTGACTCTACTAAAGAAAGACCTAACTGCCATGCATAAAGAAGTGTCTCTACTGAGGGAGGAACTAGCTGCAATGAAGCGCACCTCTTCTAGGATACAAACTGAACAAAGTCCACCACCACTCCCACAAAGAATCAAATGCCCTAGGAACAAATGGATCACAGTGGGTTCTGGTAGATTGCGACCTGTAACACAGAGACATCCTGTACATCAAGAGATATCCCTGCACAATGCCTTCTCTGCCTTGGCCAATGAGGATGCCCAATCCAAAGAAACTGAAGAGCCCTTAAATGAGTCAGACAATGCCCAATCCCCTGCTAAAGCACCAAATATGAAGAAAACCTCACCAAACAGAAAACTACTACTACTTGGAGATTCCATCATCAGAGGCACTAACTTGGGAACACAGTTCAAAGGAGAGAAGATAGTCATGTGCCTACCAGGCTCTTCAGCCAGCAGGAATACAAACCAAGTTGTTGAATTACTTAGTGCAAAAAGTGAACACTCCAAACTTGATGTTATTATCCACTTAGGCACAAACGACCTGGCTAGGAACAGTGCCTCCACAGCCCAAAAGGACTTCCAATCTCTGGGAGAGAAACTCAAGCGCATTGTTAACACTGTTGCATTCTCAGAAGTTCTACCTGTTCTTGGTAAGGGGACAAAAAGGCTGCATCGCATTAACAGCTTTAATACATGGCTCCAGAGCTGGTGCAAACAAGAAGGATTCAGATTTATTGGCAACTGGGACAACAGATGGACCAACAAGAGACTATACTGTGCTGATGGACTACATCTCTCTGTCACAGGGAAAAGAATCCTAAGTGAAAAACTCAGGCAGTATGTGGATATGCATTTAAACTAGGAAAAGGGGGTGACAGATGTGGAAGGTCAACATCTGCATGCCACCCCCAGCAAAAGCAGAACACCATCAGAAACAGCCACACTTTTAAAACACACATCAAAAACATGTGGGAAGAAGTAGGCAGAACAAAATCAATGCAAAATACACACAAGCCAGGAAAATGCTGGAAAGCAATGAGCACAAATGCTCGAAGCTTAGCCAACAAAATTCCAGACCTGGAAGCCTTAATGGTGAAAACGAATTTGGACATTTTGGCCATTACAGAAACATGGTTAAATGAATCGCACGATTGGGATATAGCCATAGCTGGCTATAATCTATTCAGAAGAGACAGAGAAAATGGAAAAGGAGGTGGAGTAGCCTTGTATGTCAAAAGCAATATTAAAGCTACTGAAATGCAGGGAACATGGGGAAAAGAAGAAGCGCTCTGGATTGCGTTGGAAAGAGGAGATGGCACTGTCATCCATATTGCTGTAGTCTACAGATCTCCGACTCAAATTGAAGAGAGAGATAACAAATTGATTAAATATATTGCCAAGATAGCAGCAAAGGGGGAAGCAATCATATTGGGTGACTTTAATCTACCTGATGTGGATTGGATTACTTCTTCTGCACATCTGGAAAGAAGCAAAAAGATTGTGTATGCTCTCCAAGATGCATTATTTAGACAAATGGTGATGGAACCAACCAGGGAAAGCTCAACGCTGGATGTAGTGCTCACCAACGGTGATAGTGTGTTGAATGTCTGCATGAGTGCCCCTGTGAGCAACAGCGACCATCACACGGTGTGGTTTGAGATAAAAGCCATGGTACAGGTCAATCATAGCAAGCTCAAAGTCCTAAACTTAAAATACACTGACTTCAATAAAATGGCAGAGTACTTAAAGGAGGAGATGACGGGGTGGAAGGAGATAAAGGAAGTGGAATTGCAATGGGCTAAACTAAAGAAGGCAATAAATGGGGCAACAGATAAATATGTAGGAAAAGTAAATAAAAACAAGAGGAGAAGGAAACCTATTTGTTTTTCCAAAGAGGTGGCTGCTCAAATAAAGGCAAAAGACACAACTTTCGCAAAATTCAAAAGCTTGCAAACAGAAGAACACAGAAATGAATACAAAGAGTCTAAAAGAGTAATAAGGATAGCAAAATCAAAGGAAAGAATGGCTAAAGATGTTAAGGGTAGCAACAAAACTTTCTTCAGGTATATTCGGGAAAGGAAGAAGATCAGAGTTGGAATTGCAGGACTCAGAAGTACTGGGAAAAGACTCGTGGAAAGTGACACTGAAAAAGTGGAATTGCTAAACAAATACCTTTGCTCTGTTTTTACTAAAGAAGATCCTGGAGATGGACCAGCTGTGACTCCCAAATATAAAAATGGGAATGAAGTAGATACCACACCATTCACAGAAGACGAGGTGTTAGAACAACTTGCTAAACTGAAAGTGGACAAAGCCATGGGACCGGATGGGATACATCCCAGGATACTGAAAGAGCTCAGAGAGGTTCTTGCAGGACCGTTAAAGGATGTCTTCAACAGATCCTTGGAAACAGGAGAGGTTCCTCAGGACTGGAGAATGGCAGATGTCGTACCTCTACACAAAAGTGGTGACAGGGAAGAAGTGTCAAACTACAGACCCGTGAGCCTTATCTCGGTGGTGGGAAAAGTAATGGAGGCGCTCCTGAAAGAGCGAATAGTGAACTTTCTCAAAACCAACAGGATGCAAGATCCGAGGTAACATGGTTTTACCAAAGGACGGTCTTGCCAAACAAATCTGATTGAGTTCTTTGACTGGGTGACCAAGGAGCTAGATCAGGGGCATGAGATGGATGTCATCTACCTGGATTTCAGCAAAGCCTTTGATACTGTTCCTCATAGGAGGCTTGTCAACAAACTCAGTAGCTTGGGGATGGGTCCCAAGATGGTTAACTGGATTAGAAATTGGTTGACTGACAGGACGACAGAAGGTGATTGTACATGGAGCTCACTCGAATGAGAGGAAGGTAATTAGCGCGGTGCCCCAGGGTTCGGTCCTGGGTCTGGCACTGTTCAATGTATTTGTGAGTGATATTGCTGAAGGACTGAATGGAAAAGTCTGTCTTTTTGCAGACGACACAAAAATTTGCAACAGAGTGGATTCCCCCGAGGGAGTGGTTAACATGAGGAAAGATCTACAAAAGCTGGAAGACTGGTCTAATGCTTGGCAACTACGATTTAATGCGAAAATGTGCAGTGTCATGCACTTGGGTAATCCAAGGGAAATGTATGTGATAAGGGGCGAGAGGTTGGTATGCATGGTTCAGGAGAAAGACCTTGGTGTGATTATCTCTGATGATCTCAAGGTGGCAAAACAGTGCGACAAGGCGGTGGCAAAAGCCAGGAGGATGTTGGGCTGCATACAAAGATGGATTACCAGCAGAAAGGAAGAGGTATTTATGCCACTGTATAAGTCACTGGTGAGGCCTCACTTGGAATACTGTGTTCAGTTTTGGAGACCGTATCTTGCAAAAGATGTAAAAAGACTGGAAACTGTTCAGAAGAAAACGACCAAAATGATTTGGAGCCTGCATCAGAAGCCTTATGAGAAGAGACTTGAAGACCTAAATATGTACACTTTGGAGGAGAGGAGGGACAGGGGAGATATGATTCAGACCTTTAAATACTTAAAGAGAAATTATGAACAAACAAACCTCTTCCAAAGACGGAGAAGCTGTAAAACTAGAGGGCATAACATGAAGCTGCAAGGTGGTAAATTGAAAGGCAATATCAGGAAATATTTTTTCACTGAAAGGGTGGTGGATGCTTGGAATGCCCTCCCGAAGGAAGTGGTGGGGGCAAACACGGTGACGGAATTCAAAACAGCATGGGACAAACACAGTGGATCCCTTTACAGCAATAGGATAAAAACAAAATAAACGGTACCATCTAACTTCTGAACCATATAACGTCTCAACAAATAGGGGTGTCCTACATGGAGTGGTGGGTTTACCCCTAAACAAAGACATGGGGAGGGGTGGCCTGCACAGAGTGACAGGTGCACCTACTCTTGCCATCTTGCTGGGCAGACTAGATGGACCATGCTGGTCTTTATCTGCCGTCATTTACTATGTTACTATGTATGTTACTTTTAAGCATGCAGATTGATTGTACATATATAAATACATAAGTATGCACATATACAAGCAATTTGCATGCACTTTACTTTTTTTGGTCCAAACAAACCCAGTGGCACACATAAATGCACATTCTTAGTGACAACAGCAATTGGGGTGGGGGGGGTGGGGGGGGGTGGCAGCAGCAATAGTTAGCACAGTGCTCCTTGTTTCATTCTGACCAGAGACTAGAACAGATTTTTTAAGACCATACTGATTTGGATAAATCACGTTATGAACTGAAAGGGGATAATTAAATTCTAGTAACTATGGAGGGTTTGGAAAACCTGGATTCAAGTGTGATATCTAGTGAGCAGCCGTAAGACCATAGCATAGCTGTAAAAGTAATACTACCAGTCCCAAGAGAACTCTCCAGCATCCTGCTTTTACCTCCTCATCTACACCCATCCCTGATACTAGCAGCAGTAACAAGGATCCAGAGAGGAGATACAACAGAAAACACAGGTGTGAAGGCAATTTAATACTATAGAAGATCAGAATTTTGTTGAGTGTGCTCATTGTTGGATGACCATCAATACATGGAAGATACTGGGCTACCATTCAAATAACATCATGTAATATCATTTTGCAAAAACAGCCACCATCAGAGTTGGTGTCAGTGGAGTTTGTTAATAGTCTGGGGACCCCATCCTCCATTAATAAGCAGCAGCAACAGGAAAGTCACAGGAAGAGGAAGTCTGTCTGCCAATCTGACTACTTAGGCCCTACCATCAGTGAGATCACAGAGTAGCAGCTCAAACATGCACATCAGCAACATCTACTATGGAGCAGATGAGCTGATGTTCCACATCACTGTCCCAGGGCAAGAGGTGAGCAGCATGGCACATTAGCAAAATGAATGACCTGGATGACTCTCAGTGAATAAAATGTAGTATTACCCTCCTGTCCAACACTGACTTACCAGGAAGAAGCTGGTGGCTAGGATATAGGACTGTAAGTACAAAAGGCAGAAGGATAGTGGGGATGCAGAGGAAAGTATAGGATCCCATTGCAATGCCATCAGCATTAGCAGCACATTAGGGCATCCGGAGATGATACAACCAATCATAACTAACAGACTAAGAAGAACCATGGAACTAAATATGCTAATCGTACCAAAAGAAGTCATAAAATACAACTCCACAACATCGAGCAGAGCCTTCAGCCTATGTGCCCCAAAACTCTGGAACACCCTTCCATCACACATTAGGGTCATCCCTGATCTCAGCCACTTCAGGAAGGCCCTAAAACATCACCTATTCCTCAAATATTTCCCAGAGAACAAAGAAGCACAATCACATCCAAATACCAATAACTACATCCCAAACACGTAAACTTTCCTGTCTCAACAGCACATTAAACTACTTCAACAGATTAACATGACATTTTTCATACTCTGAAACTTTTATGTAAATAGTTGTTTTGTATATAGTTACTCCTGTTATCCCGTTTTCCAAGTTGATTTTCCTGTTAACTGTAAAAACCAGATATTTGTATCTTGTCTGAGGTTCCTTGTTCCATGTAAACCGCTCTGATAACGAATAGTGCGGTATATAAAAAATGTTAATAAATAAATAAATAAATATTTACTATGCTAGTATGTGTAAGGAGTGAAAAATTAGTGTGGAGTGGGGGAAGGGCCCATGTTAGCTGTCATGGACCTACCCAGTATGTTCCTCACATTTAGTATGATGAGAAATACTCCAGCACACTAAACCATCGAACACATTTAACGCGGATGCACTTACTGCCACCATTGAGGTGGTGGTAAGTACATCCACGTTAATTGCAGCATTGACATATCTCTAGGAACAAACAGGAATGCAGCCTTCACATATGGGTATCATCGGCACCGAAGGAGCCCATGAGGGAACGCTCCCCAGTGTCCAATTGGAAAGGCTTAGGGAGCACGCCACTGCGCCTATACATCTGCCTTCCCATCTTCCCAAGTCCTCTCCTCAGTTCTTCATTTTCTGCGGAGCCAGCAGGTTGTTTTCTTCCTGTCACTGCCGAAATATGACATTTTTTGGGTTAAATCTGTGCTCTTCCTTTCCATCGATGTGGGTACTACTGCTACTTCTACTACTGAGCATTTGTATAGCGCTACAAGTCGTACGCAGCTCTGCACAGACATGTGAGAGACAGTTCCTGCTCATCAGAGCTTAAAATCTAGTCAAGACAGACAACACAGAAGGTGAAGGCAGGAATAAAACAAGAGGGAAAGAAAAAGAAACAGGAGATCAGGTGAGTCAAGATCCAAAGGCGGCAGGGTACCTTCTCTGATACTAGCCCCAATATTTATTTTCTTTTCAAAATATTTTTCTTTCATTTTTTCCAATTTTGGTGGATTTTACTGCCAAATTAGGCCTTGGCTTATTTTTGTTCCACCACAATGGAAAAACACATCAGCGGCTTCAAAAAATGTACCAAGCATTCCGGTACAGTATCAGCCACCTATAAACATGACTGGTTTTTAAAATGTTTGGCTCCAGCCCATTTGCCGACTGTTTGTCCTTTGCGCCAACAAATGACAAAAAGAAGCCTAAAGAACAGAGCCAGACAGTATGGTTCCCTGCTTGCCGCAGACTCGATTTCAGTGACTTCCACATCATCGAGGATGTTGGCCTCCTCTCTTGGTTCTCAGCTCTTCTCAAAGTCCAAACATAAGACAAAGTCTAAATCATCAGCATCGAAACTTGATACCGATCCTTGAGGTAAGT
Source organism: Ichthyophis bannanicus (assembly GCA_033557465.1). Lineage (NCBI taxonomy): Eukaryota > Metazoa > Chordata > Amphibia > Gymnophiona > Ichthyophiidae > Ichthyophis > Ichthyophis bannanicus. The sequence goes on along the minus strand of CM066033.1, from coordinate 1,148,809,427 downwards.
CCCTTCATCATGTGAGATTCACCAAAGGGTACATTCAATGCAGACAGGCCTGCCAAACAGCACCAGTGGGAGGACCAGCCCTCCAAAACACAACAGGAGCTCCAAGATTCTCCCGAGGCCTCGACCTGTGGAGAGCTACTGGTTCCATACTCTGTGACGGTGGCTCAGAGCCCCATGCTGGATTCCACCCAGGCATAAGCCTCCTCCCTCGACCAGTGCATCCTAGCAATTGAGAGGAGTTTGGTAGTACTCCTGACAGCCTCAGTACCTTCAGTATTGACAACTCCAGAGTGCACCTGCACGGCCTTAGCATCTGGCCCACGGCTGATACTTCTGGGGCTGATGCCGGACCTCGAACCTGCATCGGAGGACCCTCTCCCTCTGATGCCTCCTTTGGAACAGGTTCCCACTGCTGCACCAACCGATCATTGGTATCCACATTTGGCCTTGACATTGGCACAGGATCATCAATACTTTGACTTTCTGTTAAAATCAAACTCTACTTCCTCCATTTCCAATGATGCATCAGAGGATTCCAGGGTAACCTGCCCCCTTCTCATGAGCAGCGTCAGTCCCTGCCAGAAGACATGTGTTTTTAAGACTTCATTCAGAACATGGCAGCAGCCTGTAGATTACTGTGGCATCAGAGATGGAACCGAGAACAGTGGCATTGGAAATCCTCCAATACACCTTGGTGCCCAAAGAGGCAGCCACATTACAGGTGCATTGTATCCTGCAGGATCTAATGCTATGTATGTGGGAGGCCCCGCTGACAGTTCCACCTATCAACAAACAACTCAATACCATGTACCAAGTTTCTCCATGCCCTGGCTTCCAAAAACCTCAACTACCACACCACTCCATGCTGGTGGAATCAGCGATCTGCGCCTCAAGAGTTCTAAGAATCATTCTTCCATGCCTACAGGCAAGGACTCCAGAACTCTCAATGCCTTTGGCCATCAGTGTTCTCAACCATGCATGCTCACTTCTAGGATTACTTCCTACATGCTCTATATGGGCATGTATCTCAAGGATATCTCCAGGGATCTAGAGAACCTTTCCCCATCCTTCCTGATAACAAACATGATGCATTCCAGGCCTTAATCAGACAAAACTAGAATATATACAAATTTCTTACTAGAGCATCTTTCAATGCTTCAGCAGTCTGTATTTGTGCTCACAGAATGGCCTGGCTGCAGCCAATATCCCCTGCTCTGGAGAGAACCTCTTTGAAAAAGGTTGGAGAAAGAAAGTTGGAGAGATTGAGACAGATGATCTCACTCTCAAATGCCTCTTCAGAAAGACATCAGATCCCTCTAGGAGAAAGGCTAATCTAAAGAAGTCTTTCTATCCTAAGAAGAAAAGATTGTATCCTTCTTATCCACCTGTAGCTGCTTACCAACCTCAGCATCAATAGTAGTGATAGCAGGGCCCTAGCCAGCCCAAAAAGTCTAAGATGCCTAAGCCACAACCAGATGCACAGCCACAGCCAGCATCTGTTTTTTGACTCCTTCCTAGACAGCATAGCTACTTTGTCTTTACAGGGTCCCCCACCCCTACACATAGCTGGCAGACTCTGTTCCTATACCCACAGTTGGCATCTCATCACATCAGAGCAGTGGACTCTCAACATCGTCCAAAGTGGCAATCTGCTTCATTTCACCACCTCCACAAGAAATTATTCTGAAACCCCTTGCAGACAAATCTCCTATCAATAGAGGTATCCACTCTCTTAGCTCAGGGAGCTGTAGAAAGAGGTCCACCCACCCAGGAGGGCAGGGGTTTATACTCTCCTTACTTTCTTATCCCAAGAAGGCATGAGGGATCAGGCCCATTCTACATCTAAGGGACCTAAACAAATTCTTTGTTCGAGAAAAATTCTAAATGATTTCACTTGGTATACTTCTGCCATGCCTTCAGAGGAATCACTGGCTATGTTCTCTAGACCTCAAGGAGGCAAACACACATTTGCTGATCCACCCTTAACATAGACAGTAACTATATTTTTGGTTCCAGCAAACCCACTACCAATATAGGATGCAACCCTTTACTTTAGCCTCCGCACCCCGAGTATTCACAAAATGCATGGCAGGCGCCGCCTACCTTCATACTTTGGGGGTCTTCGTCTTCCCCTACTTGGATGACTGGCTAATCAGGGGAGAATCCTCACAAGAGGTAAAACTATCTCTTCATTGCACCATCACTGCATTCCAAGATCCGGGATTCATCCTAAACTTTCCAAAATTGCATCTGGTTCCCTACCAGCAGCTTGAATTCATCATAGCACTGCTGGACACTCGTCAGGTTCGAGTTTTCCTTCCACAGGATCACTCTGCCCGCCTCATTGAGCTGGCCATAAGCATAAAGGGTCACAATGCTGTGACAGTTCAAGAAAGGTTGCACCTTCTGGGGCACATGGCCTCCACAGTCCATATCATCCCCTATGCCTGCCCACACATGTGGCCATCCCAATGGACTCTGTCATCTCAATGGACCCAATCAACCGGGCGTCTCTCAGACAAGATCTGCATCACCCCTCCACTTGTCAACTCCCTCCAGTGGTGGTGTTCCCTTCAAGACCTACTTGGAGAGTCACCTTTTCAGATGCCTCCACCAAAATGCACCCTAAATGCTTCCAAACACGGGTGGGGAGCACATCTGGAAAGTCTCACCACACAGGGACAGTGGACACCATAGGAATCTCAGTTGCAGATCAACCTCCTGGAGCTATGTGCTCTCTTGAATGCAATTCAGGTTTTTAAACCCCAACATTCAGGCAAAAAGGTCTTAGTTCGAATGGACAACCAGATGGTCATGTTCTATGTGAACATAAAGGGAGGGAGGGAACATGTTCCTATCCCCTCTGCCAGGAAGCCCTTTGTCTCTGGTTCTTTCCCATTGCTCACTGCATCCATCTCAGGGCGGTGTATCTCCCAGGTGAACTCAAACTCCTTGAGGACATACTCAGCTGTACTTAGCCATATCCAGAGCCAACCGAAGGGTTTCTGCCACCTTAGACAGAAACCCCGGCCTTGTCGCCACCCCCCGCTGACTCCGCTCCCCAGCTGACATCACCTCCCCTTAGCTGTTGCTGCCACCCCCCTCAGCTGCTGCTGCTGCTGCTACTGCTGCTGCCCTTCCCAGCTGCCTTTGATTCCGCCTCATGAGGGGGAGGCAGGCAGCAGCAGCATTTCCAAAAGCGGTGGCTTTTTGAAGCCATATTTTGGAAATATTGCCACTGCTCACCAATGTTCCCTCTAATTTTCTGTAGGCTGTGTGCGCATAAAATATCAGCTGTGCAGCTTTTGAAGGAAGGTTAAATTTTTGTGCGTCACATAACAACACTCGGAGTTATATACTTTAAAATCTGACTACACTTCAGAATACAGTATGTACACCACATTGATTTTAATCAAATTAAATGAAAATAGACGATTACTAAATGAAGTGGAAAATTTCTAGTAATTACAATCACAACTTTTAAATTTTAAGACGACTGTTTTGTTTTCTATCAGAATCAGAACCATAATTTTTGTGCGCTCTGTAGTAAAGTATGTGCGCTCGCTCGGCGAGGTGTGTGCACGTGCACAAGTGCACAGCTTAGGGGGAACAGTGCTGCTCACCTCTCCTCCCATGTGTGTTGCTGCCACCACCAATATTTTCTTGAAGAACAATGTGAAAAGCAGGCTCCTATCCCTGCAACATAGGGACAATTACTCTCCGGGATGCTGCTCATATGATCTTCTATTAACTCCCTCAGAATGAAAACTTGAGAGACAGTCTCTTCAAATAGAATGGAAGAATCTGCCTTATTCTTTACCACAGAGCACCTAAAGGCACAGCCCTCAGGTGTCTTCCACTACTCCCCTTCTGTAACAAGTAAACCCAGAGATTCATTGGGTCCTCTATTTGACCACTCTCTACCCTCAGAAATGAATAACAGCTCCCTCAGAATTTATATCAAACACTATGGCCTCCCACATACCTGAAAATTTCTCTTATATACATATAAGACACTAAAATGTACTAGGGGAATGCCACATGATAATTCCTTCATTCCAAGAGAGGAACAAGGATAGTATGCTCTTATGGTGATTGAGAATTTAATTGATGGTGTTCCATTGGCCTTCTGAATTCCCATTCAACAATCTGCTGTGTACAAAAGGAGAAGGGAGAATGCAACTATTTATTTCATGCTTTCTATGGTACCCATTTGGCGTAAAGTGAAAAAGAGATAGATGAAACCGCACTGATGCAGAATAGCGCGGTATATAAGAGAATGTAAATAAATAAATAAAATAAATGATTTACCAACAATCTGAGTCTTGACATTAAGCCAGGATTGCCAGGTATAGGAGCCTGGCATATGAAATTTCTTTTAATACAAGTTTATTTCACCAAGTATCTCTGCAGTGAGTCCCTATGGCTATTTATTTATTTATTTACATTCTCTTATATACCACGCTATTCTGCATCAGTGCAGTTAGACTCAATAGATTGTAATGGAAAGATTTTATGTGGGAAAGTCCAATTAAATAGAAATTCCTCTAAGCAGCAGAGTACTAGAATTGTATGGAAAGTGTTAAATCTTAGATAGGGAACACACTGATTCATCATCTGCCAAATATACTGTCTGTATGAAGTTTATCTGCAGTAAATTTTACTTTCTTTGGTGTGTCCAGTTTGTGACTGAATGCCATTTCTGAAACTGCGAGGCCGCGGGCCAGGGTCCCGGCGGCCGAGGCTAACCGGGCGCGCGGCCTGGCGCGGGGACCCTGGGCGCGGCCTGGTTGGGGCGGGCGCGCTCAGCCCGTGGCGGGCGCGAGCGCGCGTCATTTAAACGGATTGGCTCCCTGGGGTGGCTGCCCCACGGAAGCCAATCAGAGCCGCTGGTTTTGGGCGCGAGGGGGGATCGGGGCCGAGCAGCCTCCGCGTGGTCAGTCGCGCGGAGGCTGCTTAGGTGCCGGCGTCCCGCCCACCCCCCCCAAACTTTGGGGGGGGGGGGGGGTTTGGGGGGGTGCGGCGGGGGGGGGAGGGGGGGCGGGGTCCCCGCGGGTTACGGGGTGCGGAGCAGCCGGCGACAGTTGGGCGGGGGCGGGGTGCCCCTGACCCGGACAAAACCCTCGGACGACTTTTGCTAGCATGGCGAAGTCGGGGAGAGGGGTATGGTAACTTGCCGGGTGGCGGTTTACGGGATTAGCGGTGGCAGGCACTTTGCTGAGGTATGGCTGGTGCAGCCGGGTGCCGCTAATTGTATGGTTTTGAAATTGTATTTATTGGACTGTTAAATTGTTGGCTAATAAAAGCTGCGACCAGTTTCTGTTCCATAAAATGTTGGTGTTTTGTGTTTTGTGGAGGGGGGGGGTAAAAAGGGGTTGTTGGGTGCGGGGGGGGGTAAGGTGGGGGCCTGCAGCGCCGGGTCCGCCTGCCTCGGTTACACCAGTGGGGCCTAAACATTTGTCTCCTATCTCCTGGAAGAACAGAATCTCCTATATCCTACTTTATGGTGGTATTCATGGAAGAGTGGCTATGCACCATTTGGTCCAGGATATTCAACCACAGTAGGTTTATGAACATGAATGAGCAAAAAGTGCAAAGTCTGTGATATGCTCAACGGAGAAGAAATTATCCAGGTAGAAATTGACAGGTTGATGGGAATTAGGATTGAGCTAGCAGACTCCCTATTAAGAAGCTAGCTCCAGACTGACAGTCATACCTAGCTTCTGACTAGCGGGCTGTGAAAAAGGTGACAATCAAGTGAAGATCGTTCACTTCCTGCAAGACACAGTGGTTATGGATGAGTCCTGATTAGTAGTCTGTGGAGGTGCTGCAGCAGGAATATTTTAAATACCAAAATTCCATAATACAAAGTGAAAGAAAAAGGAAAATCTTTTAAAAAAATGTTTTTGTTGGATCTTCAAATCCAAACTAGTAATTATCTTGAAATGTTTTCAGTCTCATCTCTTTATTGCCTACCAGTGGGGCAGGACCATGGGAGATATGGTTTGTAAATCTGTCAATTGGCTGAATACCCAGGAGTGTTAGGATCAGCATGTGGGTCATTATGCTCGTAATGATTGTAACATGTGCACTTTGACTATATCAGGAGAAGACCGGTTTCCACCAGGAGTAACTCCGATAATTGGTAGTAAGTTCTATAATACCTTTAATTCCCCATATGTGGTATATATGTTGTTATACCCATATCATAAAATTTATGTTGGCCACACAAAGCGCATGAATAAGACTCAACTACGAGAACATTGTTCAAGATTACCCACCAAAACAATGTCTGCACAGATTGTTCAGTACTGTTGACAACATCATCATGTTTTTACTGATTTAAAGCGGAGAGTGCTAGATCACGTTTCCCCCTTATTACATGGGGGTGATTGTGAAGCAAAATTAAACCTACAGGAGAAGGTTTGGATTTATATTTTATCAACTGTGACACTTCTTGGGTTATATCAACAGATTGATTGGTATACTTTGAGTGGATTGTGTTTCTTTAAAGATTAACATCATCAGTAGGCATAAAAATGTTGTGGCCATGTTTGCCCGGAAAGCCACTGAGAGTGAACGTATGAAGAAGTTTTGAGATGTGCAGCACAGCATATTAAACCCTAAAGTAGACAAGTTTGTTTCAGATAAGGATTTAAACATATCCTGAAGCAGAACTGTAAAACCCGTTTTCATTTAAAAACATGATGTTGTGTCGGTGCGTGTAGTTTTCTAGGTGTTTTATGCAAAGAAGAATGGTTTTTTTTGCAATTTAAAAATATTAAAAAGGATTGATTAATAATATTTCTAAGCTGGTTATTGATACCGCAAGTGATCTGAAGTTCCAACAAACAAATTACCTTTAACTATTTTCTTTTTTCTTTCATTTTGTATTGCAGGGTTTTGGTATTTAACGTGGCTGTGTGTTTACCCTTGCAAAAATACCCTGTTTGTAAAGTAGCAGGAATATGGACATTTCAAGCAGGGTCAATCCTGTGTGTATTTGATTTTGAATTGTTATAATTAGTTAATAATGTTGTGTTTCTTTGTACTACTCACGTTGAGAGTCATTTTATAACAGGGTACCTAGATTTGGAGATGGAGAAGGCATCTATTTTAAGCCTACTTTAAAAAGATGCACAGGCATCTGTGTGTCTTTATAAAACCCTAGTACAAATCCTGAGGAAATTACACCTAGACTGAAGGTATGGACATGACAGCTGCCTGAGAGCAGGCATAAATGTTAGCGTATATTTTATACACATACATGCTTATTTTATAAAGTACATCTTTCCTGTCAAAATAATTTGATACAATAGTAAAAACAGATGGGAGCAATCAGAAAAGAACCACAGCAAAGAACTACATTGGCTTAATGGTGGTCACCATTTCAGTCATCAGTCCCAAAATCATATGTATCCACAGTCTCTATTGCTATATTTAATCGTCACTTCAGTTATATTAGACAATTTGATTTTTTAAATCATTTTTGAATACACATATAAAATTCAGATCGAGTTCCCATCAATGAAATAAATACTCTGACGACTTTAGAAATATTGGTGCCTACACAGATGCTATCGGAGTCAGCACTTACCTACAAGAGACGCTGTAAAATTGGCAATTATCTGTTGCTCCCACGGTGACTGACATTGGTAAGCTATGCCCAACTTAGTACCATACTTTCAAAAAAGCTGTCAGGAGCTGGCATCTTCGTGCTGCAATTCATGTGGCTATCCCAATGTAATAAAATGCCAGTATGAATTGATTGATTTATTTGCATTTATTTGGGTATTCTTTTATACCACAGTTCATAATTAACAGCAACTGGGTTTTTATACCAAACAGGGTACAGTACAATTTGGACCACTAAACATAGGGATGAAGCTGCGTTTGATATGTACAAGTTGGGTAATAAAGCAGCTTAACTATATACAATTTCTGAGCATGTATATAAGTGACCATATGATCGCTTGGAGTTGGCATCCATGTTGGCATGCTATTCAAATGCTGTGCCTCACTCAAGGGTCTGAAACATACTGCAAGGGTTGGGCTGCGGGAAACGTCCTCTGCCCCCGCCCCCTGCCCCACTTGCGCCCCGGACCCGCAAACAAAAAACATCCAGGGAAGTTCCACCTTGGAGGTGGAATAACTTCTCTGCACAAGTTGCTGGCCTTGGACGTACAGGGCCAACATTAGAATCGGCCCTGTACGTACAGGGCAAGCAACCGCTCACCGGTTGCCCAGTCTCCACCCCCTTTCCGCCTCTTTCCTACCCTGTCTAACTTCCCCGCATAACCGGCAGGTGATTTAGACGCCGGTGGGGGAAGACATGAATAGCAGGGAGGGGCATCCCATTGGAACATCCCTCCCCGCTATTCATGGCACAGTATCGGGCCCGTTGTGTATGGAATCTTTGCAATGTAAAGTGTAATTGTGCAAACTGTAGACAAAGGAATAAAAACATCTGGTCTCATCTAACAGGATGGATATGGCTTGGTTCTGACTATAAGGCTGTAAAGATATTGCAGCAGTAATATGGACATTTTAGTTAGCCAAACTGTGATTAATTGTCACTGGAGATTTCTAATGGTCTGAGCTACTAGTGTCCTTATTATGTTTACAACTTTAGCCCCCTTACTGGACAGACTAGATGCACCATGCTGGGCTTTATCTGCTGTCACACACTATATTGCTAAATGCAAAATTTCATGGGTCCCTCCAGCAATGTCAAGTCTGCTGCGTCCTTTTATCGGCTATCTCCCTCCCGATATTCTGGCAGCAGTCTCAGCCAGGGATCCGTGCTGACAAGCTGACCCCATAAATGAAGGCCGCGAAAGGTAGCGTCCGGAGCCGGCCGCCTGTAACTGGGCGGCTCGGGGAGACGTGGGAAGAGGGTTAGTGTTGGGGGGAGGGGGGGGGGTCGAGGACGCAAGGGGTTTTCATTTAAATCCATTGGCTCTCCCTGTGTATGGGCGCGGGGGAGAGCCAATGGGAAGTCGAAGCCGGGGGCAGGGTGGGAGAGGCGCTGTACGGGGAGCCAGCCAGTCGGTTTGGCTTCTGGGAGCGGCGGACGTGCGGAGCGTGGCTGAGGAGCTGACCGGCGAAGGTACCTGGAAGGCAGCAGTGTCCCTCACAGCGTCCAGGACTTGGGAGCTGCCGGCGGATGTTCGACGTTGCGGCAGTGTGCTGAACGGTCCGGGACACGTGGGAAGGATCACGGCCCAGCGGAGGAGCGGCGGTCTGCCTGAAGAAGGTGCTGAAGGGTCCTGAACATGTGGCACGGATCGCATCACAGCAGAGGTGCGGCGGGAACAGGCAAGGCCCGATTGGGGAAGAGTGGCTGTTCGGATGGCCAAGGGGGGGGTCCGGCGGTAGAGGCAGAGAACGGGCTCGGGCTCAGGGGGCTGCCTGGCAGCGAAAGGGCTCAGAAGGGCCTGCTACGCAGAGGGAAGGCAGTGGGGGAGGAAATAAAAGTGTTCAAAGGGCAAAAGGAAGTGGGGGTAGACGGGGAGGGGGGAGAGGGAGGGGGAGAGGGGAGGGGGCACAAAAAGGGGCTTCACTGGCTTCACGGGGGGGGTCGGGGGAAGGGGAGGCACGGTGCGAGAGGAGGGTTGGCAGTGCCTGTGGAAGGGGTGCAGGGGGCTGTTGCTGGGGGGGTAATGGGGGACAGGCAGGAGAGGGGGGGTCTGGGTCGACAAGACTCAGCGGGTCCTCAAGGGGTGGGGGTGTCGGGTGCTACGGGGGTGGGCCGGAGGGGGGGTGGGGGTAGGGGGGGTGGACCCGGGGCATCGGCTGGGCACCCCCCTTACTGCCACCCGGGAAGTGGTGAAATAGAGGGATACTCGGGGGAACAGCTAGGGGGACGGGTGGGGGCTTGGCAGCATTGGCTGGGGGGTGGACAAGGTTCATCTGGAGCGGATTGGTTGGGGGCTTGGCAGCCGGCATGGCCAGCCGTGGCCCCTCCCCCATTTTTCTCTTTTATGTCCCCGCAGGTGCCAGCAATGCTCCCGTATGCAGCGATGCCAGGCGGCAGCGGGCTGAGGGGACCGGAGCGGCAGATGCCTCCTAGCTCGGCGGGCACAGTGGAAGCAGCGGCGGCCCCTGAGCGGGTGGAGGGACCAGTAGCATCAGGTGAGACACTGGAGGGATCCGGAGGAGGGAGTGCGGGGGGGGGGCGGTCTCGGGGGGCAAGGCAACAAAAAAACGGAAACATCGATATCGGCGGCGGCGCGGTTCGGATACTTCTTCCTCGTCTTCATCTTCCACGGGGTCGGCGTCATCATCGGCGGGTGGGGACGGACCGGAAGTGGGCTGTTCGGAGGGTGGTACGGACGACGTGCGGGGGCGCGCTCCGTCTGTAGCGGTGTATTCTGAGTTATGGGAGGGGGTTGCCGAGAAAGTTGCGGCGTAGGATTAAAAAACGCCGCTATATTGATATCTTCCGGCTGCTGGAGGGGCGGAGGGCGCTCCGGGGATAGCAAGAAGAAACGGAAGGAGGACGAGAAGGCGGGTCGTGTTAAGAAGGTCTCTCGAAATGTGGTGAACTGGATGCGAGCATTTTTGCGGTTAGCTAGTGTGTGGGGGCATGCATTTCCGGACCAATACGGTATGCTGTTGGCGTATGCGGACTCTATTCTCGAGGCGGCTCAGACGCATGAGGGTTGGTCGTGGTTAAACTACGATGAGAAGTTTAGGGATAAGATGGAAGAGAATCGTTTCTTGTCATGGGGTGCTCAGGATATTAACCTGTGGCTTACCCAGATGTCCGCAAAGCCAGGTGGAGGATTGATGGGGGGGAAGGCGGGGGTCGGGACATCGGTGGGTCCTGGGCGGTCCTTTCGGCCAGCTGCCCCCTCCGGACAACCCAAGAGTGTCATTTCGGGGACGGGGGACGTCTGTTGGCGGTACAATAAAACATCCTGCCCCTTCCCGGATTGCAAATTCCGGCATGCCTGTTCCAGCTGTGGGGGGGGGGAGCATCCGGCAGCTAGATGTGTTAAGAAGGGGACAGCCCAGCCTAGCGGGGCGGTCCTTAAGTAGCGGGTCGGAATTCAGCCTGGCAGCCTCCCCGATACGGTTAGACGCCTTACTTGTTCGTCTCCGGTTGTAGCCGCAACGGGGGGATAAGGAGGTGCTGGAGCGTGGTTTCCGGGAAGGTTTTGTGATCCCGGTAGAAGGGACGGTGGAGGTTGCTCAGTCGCGTAATTCGGATTCCGTTCGTCGCTGGGCGGCGGTGGTGAGAGAGAAGCTATCCAAGGAGCGGGAGGGGGGGCGGATTGCGGGCCCCTTTGTGCATAAGCCGTTCCCGGACTTAGTAGTGTCCCCGTTGGGCATCATTCCCAAAAAGGAACGGGGGAAATTCCGTTTAATACACAATCTCTCCTTCCCGGAGGGAGCGTCGGTCAATGATCACATTCCACGTGATAGTTGTACGGTCCGGTACGCATCGTTTGAGCGAGCAGCGGAACTCATGAGGACAGCGGGGGAGATGGCCTGGATGGCGAAGGTTGATATAGAATCAGCCTTCCGGCTGTTGCCAGTGCACCCCGCGAGCTTTCCTTTGCTCGGTTTCTGCTTCGAGGGTCATTTCTATTTTGACAAATGCATGCCAATGGGATGCGCAGTGTCTTGTGCTTACTTCGAAAAATTCAGTTCCTTTTTGCATTGGGCTTTGGTAAAGGAGGTGAAGTGTGCCAATGTAGTACATTATTTGGACGATTTTTTCTTTGTAGGCAAGGAGTTGTCCGGGGGACTGCGAGCGGCTGTTGGAAGGTTTCATCAGTTTGGCTCGGGAATTGGGGGTGCCTCTCGCCGAAAGCAAAACGGAAGGGCCGGCGAGGACGATCACGTTTCTGGGGATAGAGCTGGATTCGCGGGAAATGGTAGCGAGGCTGCCACATGCCAAAGTAGTGAAACTGCGGGTCTTAGTGGCCAATGCGATGGCTTCCCGGAAGTTGACGTTGAGAGAATTGCAGGCATTGCTAGGGTCCCTGAATTTTGCATGCCGGATCATACCGATGGGTAGGGTATTTCTGAGGAGGTTAGCAGAGGCGATGGCGGGGGTGCGGAAGCCACACCATAGGATTCGGATGTCCTCCGTTATGAAGGAAGATTTACGGGTATGGGACATATTTTTGCAGGAATTCAATGGCACTACCGTGCTCATGTCAGCGGAGCTGTCGTCCAGGGACTTGCAGTTATTTTCAGATGCGGCAGGTGGGGCGGGTTTAGGCATATATTTCGCGGGAGCATGGTGCGCGGAAATGTGGCCGCAGGCATGGCGGGAAGCGGGTCTAGTCGCCAATATTGCTTTTCTGGAGTTGTTTCCCATGCGCGTCGCTCTAGAATTGTGGCCGGAGCGTTTGCGTAACAGGCGACTACTATGGTGGTGCGACAACGAGGCAGTGGTGAGCGTCGTTAACAAGTACAGTCCGAGAAGTGTTCCAGTGGCGGAGTTAATGCGGGAGGTGGTATTGACGTGTTTGCGGTTGAATGTGGTGATCAAAGCGCGCCATATTCCAGGATGTACTAATAATATAGCGGATGCCTTGTCTCGTTTTCAGTGGGACCGATTTCGGAGACTGGCCCCGGAGGCCGAAGAGCGTGGTCTGCAGGTCCCAGAGCACTTGTGGAGGATTGGCCTGCAGAGATGCTGAGGTTGTTGCGGGCTTCTGTGGCACGAAGTACTTGGGCAGCGTACTTGACAGGCTGTGAGAAAGTGGAGGACTTCCTACGGGAGCGAGGATGGAGACTAGATGCGGTATCGGATTGGATGTTGGCCGGTTATGTGGCGGCTGCTAAAGAGGAAGGGTGGTCCAGGGCGGCGGTGCGTTCCCATGTAGCCGGGTTTGTGTTTTTTGCAAGAGCGGCTGGGTGTTTACGGGAAGGGTCCGGGTTCGTGACTCAAAAATTGATGCGGGGGTGGGGCAGGTTATGTCCCGCGTCACGGGACTGCAGGCGTCCGATTACGCACGACCTGCTGGTGAAGTTATGTAGAGTGCTTCCGGGAGTGGCGGATTCGGCCTACGAAGCACGGCTGTTCAAAGCGGTTTTTTGTCTAGCCTTCTTTGGGGCCTTCCGTATGGGGGAATTAGTAGCGCCCTCCAGGAAGGTGGGACAAGAGAGTGGGTTACAGCGCCAACATGTACGGGTGGAGAATGGGCGGATCAGTGTGCTCTTGGCCCGTTCGAAGACCGACCAGCAAGGTCGGGGCCAGTGGGTGGTGCTGCAGGAGATAGAAGGCGTACCGACCTGTGCAGTGGTGGCACTGCGGGACTACTTGCAGGTACGACCTACGGCGGAGGGGGCGATCTTTATACACGAGGATGAGCGGTTGTTGACTCGTTTCCAGGTGTCTGCGGTGCTTCGCATGGCATTGCGACAGGTGGGCGAGGTGGCGCATCAATTTGCTTCCCATTCCTTCCGCATAGGGGCCGCCACGAGCGCAGCGGCCGCGGGCTTGTCTGATCAAGAGGTGCAGCGCATTGGGCGATGGCACTCTAAGGCGTTTCAGGGCTATGTACGTATGTGAAGGGTGGGGGGGTTGGTGGGGGGGGGCTCATCATTTCTTTTCTTTTGCAGATCGAGTTCGGGTTCCTCTTGACTGCTGGCTGATCAGCCACTCCTATGTGCATTGGGCGGGCAGGAGAGCGGCGATTCGACCGGCGGGTGCGAATCTCGGACTCGATCCCTCTGCAGTGTCGGTGTGATGGCTGGGCGAGCGGGGTCTACGTTGGATGCAGTTGCTCCCTTTGCTGCGGCACCACAGGAGAATGCGGCGGGCACCGGCCCTCATCTTACTTCACCTGGGCGGCAATGATCTGGCGACATGGACCTGCCGGCAATTGATCAGAGCGGTGCAGCGAGATCTGGAAGAGGTCAAGCAGTTGATTCCCGGCGCCATCTTGATATGGTCGGACATTATACAGCGGCCGAGTTGTCGCACTCAGAGACGTTGGTCTCGTGGACTTACTAAAATTAACCGGCAGATTGGCCGGTGGGTCTGCGCACATGGGGGGTACCAAATGCTTCATCCTTGGGTGGAGGTGGACTGTGCGGGATTATATGGTAACGATGGGGTGCATTTGTCCCCGGTGGGGCTTGATTTGTTATTAAACGATTGGCAGGAGGCCCTGGAGTGGGTAGTGTTGAGAGATGCACGCTGGTCGCAGCTTTAGGGGGGGGCGGCGCGTGGGTGAACAGATTGCCCGCGCCGGTGGCGGGATCCCAGAGGTTCCAGGGTCCAGAGCCTTGGCTAAACTTGGGACGGGGGTAGGGTACCCCCGACCCGGAGAACCCCTGGGTGGGCTTTTGCTAATGATAAGGCGAAGTCGGGTGCCCGGAGGGGGGAGAGAAGTGGGGAAAGCGGAGGCGGGCCCCACCCTGCTATGGACATGGCGGGTGAGGCCTCATTCCGTTGGGCTAAAACAATTATGGTTACTAGATGTTTACTGTTATATGTTGTATTGGTTAATTAAAGCTGCGACCATGCGTTTGACCACAAAGTTGGTGTGTGAGTATTTGTGGAAGGGGGGGGGGTGGTGTGGGGGATGCAAAGCTAGGGGGAGCCCTAGTTGAAGGCTTTGAGGGAGCGTCGAGTCCGGCCTGCTCCAGTTACTCACCTCAGCTGGCTAATAACAGTTTCTAGTGAGTTATCTCATCAACCAGAACATATAGTTCTTGCTGAGAAAATGTAGGGGCCCTTTTACTAAAGGGTACTCTGGTGTTACACCTAATATGCTGATAATGTGCAAATCCATGGTGTATTAGCACAATACCACAGTATTACCTACCACGGGTATGGAAAGCATGTTCCCAGAAATTAACCCATTGCATGTAGCCCTGCTATTGAAATATAATAGTGTGGGTGTACTTACCCGCGCATGGAGGTAGCGGTATGTACGCCAATGCTACTTGCTCACCATGCAGGTAGCAAGGGTGCATTGACTGCATGACAGCCCATCCATTCTCTGCCTCTAACCCTCTCACTTGCAACTCTAATGCACTATGATGCACTATGAACAATTAGTGCCGGCATCCGCCCACATTGTCATGGTCCTGTGCTCCTGTCAACGCATGTCCAATGCGTGCCATTAGTGCAGGCCAGACCCACACTGACAACTAGTGCCCTTTAGTAAAATAGCCCCTTATAAGTTTTTATTCTAGAAGATACACAATCTTTGCCACTACAATAGTTTTGCAACTTACAAGCTTTCAAGAAAGCTACCTCCTTCCTGTTACTTAAACTCCCATTAAACTTAATTACGATCCAACAAAAAGTAAACCTACATGTACAGTACACTAATTGCAATGTAGCAGGAATAAGCACATAATTTACACAATTACTTTGTAACTCTGTAGGAAGGATTTATCATCAACTATAGGATTTAACCATGCCTAATGCACCCTAAAAACATCTGAAAATGCACAGTGCCTGCCACCAATTATTACCTGTCATGTAATCATCACTTTGGCAAGATGAGACATATTTTCAAGTGACATTGGGTATTACAAGGCCTACATTATAGAAAAGATCAATAGTTTGAGGACAATCCAAACAGCACATATATTATAAAAAACCTGGAACACTTTTTCTAATGCAGTGTGACTTGATTGAAAACAAACAACCACTGAAGATTGTTGTTGAAATAGTCCCTCAAGGAAATCTTTTTTTTGATTGACACTTTTTTCAGAGGAGCAGAATAATGGGTCTTTCATGTGGAAAAAAAGAAAAGGAAGTGTTTAATTTAAAAATTATATAATATCTATGAAACCTGAACATATTTTAAACCTTCAACTTTGACTTTGTGAAAAGAGATAATTTGGTTGGTGCAGGATCAAGGCAGATACAAAATAGACACATGCCTATGATGTAGAATCAATGTTCAGAGGGGGTCCTGTGAGATATGGTTCCCATCTGTTATACCTGAAAAGTTTTCCCTGGTAAGTCACCCATTGCCTGGCAGAGAAGAGAGCAAAGGTGAGCCAAAGTTGCCACTAGAGGTGTGCAGGCAAAAACATTTTGTTTTGTTTTCCATGCTGTTTGTTTGTGTGTGGGCGGGGGGAGGTCTTTTTGTTTTTTTCAGCACATTTTGCTCAAGTCAGTGGTTTTCAACCCAGTCCACTGGGACCCCCAGGCCATAATGAATATGCATGAGATATATTTGCATACAATGGAAGCAGTGCATGTAGATCTATCTCATGCATATTCATTGTGGATATCCCGAAAACCTGACTGGCCTAGGGGACCCAGAAGACTGGGCTGAGAACCACTGGCTTAAATGATAGCATCCTTTGGAGAAGGGCCACCCATCCGTCTGCCTGTCTGTCCATTTGCTTCACTTTACATGGCAGAGCAGGGGTGCAAAGATCTAGCAGGCATCCCTGAATCCTGCCAACAAGAAGTAAGGAGCAGCACGGTTAAAGAGGTGGTTGAGGTCCCTTGGTCTTGATGGCAGGAAGAGAGGAGCTGCATTCAAAAGCCAGGGGGAGTTTCTGGTCCCACTGACTTCAGAGAAGACTGGCACTGAAGAGTTGGTGGGAGTCTCTAGGTCCCACAGGCAGGAAGTGCAGCACTGAAGAGCCAGTGGGAGTCCTCAGATCTAACCAGCAAAAAGAGAGCTATAGCATGGCGTACGAAGGGGTACTGAGAGGCAGAGCATAAGAGAAGGGGTGGTCATAGGGAGGGAAAAAGAAGAGGGGCAGAGCAAAATGAAAGAGTGGGGTTAGGAGGAAAGAGAAAGAAAAAATATAAAGGAGGGCTGAGGCATAGAATATAAGGGAAGGAGTGAAGATAGAGGAGGGAAAGAGAAAGATGGAGCAAAAGGCAAGGAGCAGAGTGACAGATGGAACGAAGAGACAATGCAGACAAGAGTGAAGGAGTAGCCTAGTGGTTAAAGCAGTAGCCTAGTAGTCAAAGTGGCTAGGGTTCAAATCCCACTAGCACTCCTTGTAGCCTTGGGGAAGTTCCTTAACCTGCCATTGCTCAGGTACAAGCTTAAACTGTAAGCCCTCTATGGACATTTATTTATTTTTTTAACATTTCTTATATACTGCCTTTCATGATATCAAGGTGGTTTACATTGAACAACCTGAAATTACATTGAACAGGGCATTGTAACTTGGAGATAACTATTTTACAGGGAAAATGGGCAATGGAGGGTTAAGTGGCTTGCCCAAGACCACAAGGAGCACCTGTGGGACTAGAAACCTCAGTCCTTCTGGCCCAAGATTGCTGTCCTCTAGTGGGATTTGAACACCCCAACCTTCTGGCCTGAGGTAACTTGCCATTAGGCCACTCCTCCCTCTTATGGGTGTGATCACTTAAATGTGCTACCAGGGTAGTATGCATTTGGTGCTGTGCTAAAAAATAGTGCAGGATTCTACAATAGAAATCTCACACTACCATCACAGCACATGTCAGTTTGAGGCTGAGCAGGACATGGGCATTCCCAGCATGGTGTGGCTAGCATGGGCTTTAGTGACTTGCACTAACCACTCTTGCTCCTGGTGGCAGGGTGCACATACACACATCTCAATGGCTAGGATTGGTTACAGCCTGGTCTCCACACTACCATACAGCTTTGGTGCATTAACTGCAGGGGGATGGATATACACCCCCCCCCCAACATAGATAGACAGAAGCCCTGTACTGGTAATGTGCCAACACATGCATTACTGGTGTGGGGCTTATTAAACATGTTCCCTAGGGTACCTGATCGTAACCTACCTTGAACAACTACTGAAAAGGCATGAGCTAAACACTAAAAAAAAAAATACTGAGAGAGAGGAGGAAAGAGAGAGTAAAGGCCGGTGACAGGGAGGATAGAGCATGCATTGATGTAAAGGAGGAAAGGGATAGTGCATGGGTTGGTGGAAGGAAAAGCTTAATGTAAGAGGGCACCTAGGATAAGAGGGTAAATATTCACCAGTTTTAATCCTAATTTATAAAAACACAAAGGCATCTATTTGTCTTTATAAGGTACATGGCAGTGATCAACTCTTAAAAGTAGACATGGAGATTTACACTTTGTCTATAGCAGAGGTAAATGAAAGCATATCAATTATGCAAGTGCATGCATAAATTAAGGTATGTTATATCCAATGCGTGAACGTGCAAACTGCACTCGCTCTCTGGCCAGATCATGCCGCAAGCTATGCCTACCAGCAAAGTCTGTGTGTGCACATCAACACTTGTCCTTTTACACCAATTGGTATTTTATGAGGCCGTTAATGCACGCAGACTGACACATACATGTGAAAATGACTTTAAAAAACTACCCTCTTAAGAGGGCGTTTTCAGCTTCTTTTGTTTTAAATTTCGTTTCAGAGCAATTTCATTAATAGCGTGTACTATTGCAGAATGGTGTGCACTATTTATCAGTAGGAGCACTATTATTCGATAGACACCTGTTGATCACTTTAATCATTGCCTATTGAAGCAGCCGGTGCCTATTGAGCAACAGTGCTCATTATTCAGCAATAGTGTGCACCTCAAAGCATGAAGCAGTCCCCCCAGTGGTGGCATAAAAACATTAAAAGAGGAGATAAAGAAAGGCTCTGTGGAATATTGTATACTTATTTCACTGAATCCAACAGACCATCCTTTAGAATCATAGCAGGTGGCCTTCCAAATCAAAATGAGGTCACTCACTTTGCCACCCTTCATCCTAGAGCTAACACCTGTCCAGAAGGAGTGTATGCCCCTCTAAATCATAGGCAGAAGTTAGATCTTAAAGGGCAAATAGTAGCTCGTTATCTTTTTCTAGTTAATTCTTTTAGTGAAAGGCAGTTAGCAGGTTCTTACTGAAGGATAAACATGTAGGAACTGATATTCGAAAGGCATTTACATGGTTTACAGACCAATAAACCATGTAAATGCCTTAAATCGGGATATTCAACTTATATGGTTAGTGCCATGAATATTTCCTTCTAACCTTGCCACACACCCCGATGCTATGCGGTTAGCATTGGGGCATGTTGGGAGCATTCCAGGGTGGAGTGGAGGCAGAGACTGTTGCTAACTCAGTAGCAGTGATATTGCACGCTGCCCGGTTAGTGACCTGCTCTTAAAAGATAGCAAGAAAACACCTTGCCTATCTTTTAGGCACAGGAGCTAACCGGGCAGCGTGCAATAGCGCCGCTACCCAATTAACTACTGTGGCTTCCTGCGCGTGCGGTGATCCCCGGATATTCAATGCCAGGGCACATAGGACCCTGGCATTGAGTATCTGGGTTAAGGGTCAGCAGGCACGGCTATGTGCTATAGCAGCGCGTGGCCTGTCCAACTGAATACGGAGAGGAATGGCTAGCAGAAAAAAGGAGGTGATAATGCCTCTGTATAAGTCTTTGGTGCGACCTCATTTGGAGTATGGTGTGCAATTCTGGAGACCGCACCTTCAAAAGGATGTGAACAGGATGGAGTCGGTGCAGAGGGTTGCTACTAAGATGATTAGTGGTCTTCATTATAAAGCATATGAGGACAGACTTAAGGATCTTAATATGTACACCTTAGAGGAAAGGCGGGATAGAGGTGATATGATTGAGATGTTTAAATACCTCCGTGGCATAAATGTTCAGGGAGAGAGCCTCTCAATTGAAAGCAAGTTCTGCGACGAGGGGACATGGGATGAGGGTGAAGGGAGATAGATTCAGGAGTGATATGCGGAAATATTTCTTTACGGAAAGAGTAGTGGATCCGTGGAATAGTCTCCCAGTGGAGGTGGTAGAGATGAGGACAGTAACTGAATTCAAAAAAGCATGGGACCAACACAGAGGATCTCTAAAGGTAAAAAGTGGACTGTTGTTGTTATGGAAGGACAGACTAGATGGGCCTTGTGGTCTTTTTCTGTCATCATGTTTCTATGTTTCTATGAATATCTGGCCCATATTTATTTATCGACACACAAATAAATAAATTATAAAGCATTAAAAGATAGAAAGAAATAACAAAACCATGAAAAACATCCTTTAACCTCACCTCTGATTTCTTAGTAATGTTATTTTCCCCAAGAATCATATATTGTCAACAACCACATATTATAACAAAAATTCAACAGATGGGAATGAATAGGTTTTCAATTCCTAAATTGCATCAACTGTGTATTGCCCCTAATCTCTACTGGTAGTTTATTCCACCTCTCAGGGGCTACCACTCTAAAAACCCTTGCCCTCCACTTTCCTTTTCTCACTGTACTTGTCATGGAAACCTTCAGAAAATATCTCTGTGAAGAACATAGCTTTCTGCCTGGAATATGGTGTTGCAATCTAACATCTGTTTTAAATATCATTGCCAATATCTGAAACAACATAATTCTCTTACTGGGAGCCAGTGTAGTTTTGCCAAAAATATCTTTGCCCTTTTACACCAGATTCTGCCTGTTACTAACCTCCCTGCCATGTTTTGCATCACCTGCAGCTTCCTTACCAACTTTCTTGGTAATCACACCTACAAGGCATTACAGTAGTCTTAAGATGCTCCCAATCACTGTTTGTACCACTATACAGAACACTGTCCCTTCTCGATACAGGTGCAGCCACTGAATCAATTTTAACTTTGCAAATACAGTTCCCTCTTTGTCGCACTAGCTCAAAGGTTCTCAACCCAGTCCTCAGGATACTCCTAACCAGTCAGGCTTCCAGGGTAAGCACAATGAATATGCATGAAGTAGATTTGCATGCATTTCCTACATTGTGTGAAAATCTCTCTCATGTATATTCATTGCGGTTATCCTGAAAACCTGACTGGCAGAGGATTTGGCAGCTGGGATTTAATGTTAAAAAATGCAATGTCATGCATTTGGGCTGCAGCAATCCAAGGGAGCAATATTGTATAGGGGGTGAAGTACTTTTGTCCACTAAAGAAGAGCGGGACCTAGGCGTGGTTGTCTCTGTTGATCTATCTTCTTTTAGTCCTGTGAATATTTAGTGTGAAGAAATAAATAAATATCCATACATAACATCACCATTGTCATAAAATCATTATATTAATCTGGCCTTTGCAACTACCCTTCTCCTCAGCAAAATGCTGAAAGTAAGAAGGCATTGACATAGTTATAGACCCCTTCCCAGTCATATGGATAAAAGCCACAAAGGATGTGTTCTCCAAATACATCCATAAAATAGTCCCTCCTCAGTATTGCAGGGCTATGTGCCCCTATCTCTTAAACAAGCAACTATCCATCCTATCCCCAAGACTGCTACCGACACCAAAGACAATCCTTCAGCATACCGTCAAATCTCAAGCTTTCCTGTCGTCAAAAAGATACTTGAGAAAACAGCCTACCACCAGCTCCAGGACCAGGTAGGTTCTCACACCCCACTGGATCCTCACCAGTATGGGTTCAGCTGTAACCACAGTGTGGAATCTTTTCTACAACCTAATAAGAGGGATAGATAGCCTGAAAATGGTCCTTCTTTTCATCTTTATAGATATACCACAGCCTTTGACACCATACCCCATAACATCCTCCTGCGAAGACTTAGTGAGATCGGCCTAAAGAACACGGCTCTGAAGTGGTTTAACTCGTACCTCTCTGAAAGGCAACAACAAGCCAGAGCTGGAAATGTCACCTCATCCAGCTTCCCATCCACACAAGGAGTACCGTAAGGTTTGTCGCTGTCAGCCCTGCACTTCAACCTCTACTTGCGTCCCATCTGTGATGTCATCAAGAAATATAATATCCTGTATGACATGTATGCTGATGACATTATGATTTACACTCCTATCAACTTGGAGAAGCCAGACTATGCCACAATAGTTACCTGCCTATATGAAATGACAAGCTGGCTATCACAAAACAACCTGTGCATCAACTACAATAAGACGGAAGCCCTCATCATCACCTTTACCCAGGGGTGACTCAAGGCAATCTGCTGCCTGAGGCGAAGAATGAGATGGTGCCCCCCAACCCCACCTTAGAGGGGGTGGGGCTTTTTCAGAAATCCAACCAGAGACTGAACCAAACCAAAAAGTTGATTAGATTATAAGGAGGAAATGCAAGATGTTTGCACACAGGGTCGTATCGAGCTGCAATTGCCCCCTGTGCAACTTGCAGATCAGGCCCATGCCCCCACTCTCCCCCATACCTCCATCCAGCACTGCCTGCTCCTTCCCTGCTGCTGCTGCCCTCAGTTTTTTTCAAGGCAGCGCTGGCAGCAGGGATAGAGCAGGCAGTGCTGGACGGAGGTATGAGGAGGAGGAGAGGGCCTGTGCCCAATCTGAAAGGTGCCGGCACTTTAAGCAGATCTGTCCCTCCCTGCTCTGACATCACGTTGGAGGAGGGAGGGACCAGACCTGCTTAAAGTGCTGTGAAAAGGCTTGGGGGCGCATTTTGGCTGCCTGCTATTGTCCTGCCAGTGGCGGCAGGGCAACAGCAGACATAGCCGAAATGCACTCCCCCCCCCCCCCCCAGCCTTTGCGCCCTGTGTGGCTGCACCGCTTGCACAGGGCTAGATACGGTCCAGTTTGCACACCAAGGAACTAAAAGACAGCAAGAACCAACAGCACAGTTTATAAAACTAAATTATAACTCATTTTTATTTTGTTGTTATAAACTGTGTTATGGTTCTTGCTTTTTTGTTTTTCAACATATATTTTGCATCCACAGTAGGTGCAGAGCAGAACCAGGACATTCACCCACAGAACTCAATATATATTTTTAAAAATCTGATTCTGATCATCTCACTAACAAAAACAACAACAACAATTCTCTAATACCAAGCATATTGTGAACTAATACAAAACCCTACAATAAAGAGCAAACCTAAAATACCATACCATATCAGCACAAACTTCCAAAACTCACATAAGGAGCCCATCCAAAAAAAGCGTCACTGTATGTACTACAGTGGGCCCTGGAACATCCGTACACCTATTTGAAAAGCTGAACAAATCAAATTACTACAGTACAGTATAGATCTTTATATACAAACTCTGTGTTAACAGAACACCTGACCTCAGTCACACACTCACAACATTGACCCTCACCAAGTACAGAAGAAGTAACCACAATCTAAAGTAAAAATAAAAATATGTAGACAAAATTTAAACTGAAACCCAAAGAAGCCAGAGTCCACATGCAGTGCAACATCAGATAAATAAGTGATGCAGTTCCTCAATACTGTGTAAAATATAAAAATATCACAAAGTCCAATCACTAAAATTAAATACAATTATTTTTTCTACCTTTGTTGTCTGACCATTTTATTCTTTGATCATGCTGGTCCCGATCTGAGTCTTCTGCTTTCCTGTCTTCTCTTAGCTCTCTTTCTGTGGTCTATGGTCCATGGTCCATCTGCCATTTCTTATCTCTTCTTTTGTTCTCTTCACTTCCTTCCATCAGCCCATTTCCAGTTTCAGTAACCCTCCCCAGTATCAGCCCCCTTTCCAGTCCTCCCCTGCCAGTACCTTCCAATGTCAACCGCCTTGCATTCCCACGACTGCCACTGGTGTCCATTCCCTTCCAGTCCCCCTCCTTCCCCACTGTCCTGCCCCTTCTAGTCCAAATATCATCCCAGGTATCAGCTGACATCCACTCTCAGTGCAACCCCGCACCAGTCAGCTCCCCTCCAGTCGCCCTACCCTCTGTCCATCCTCCTTCCAGTGCCATTCACATGTCAGCTCCCTTCTAGCCTCCTCCCCATTACCCAGCCACCTATGACTCCCATCCCCAAGTGTCAGCTCCCTTCCAGTCCCCCTTCAGTACATCCCAGTTGTCAGCTCCTTTCCAGCCCCCTCCTTCCCCTGTGTCAGCTCCCTTCCTGCCCCCTCCTTCCTCTGGCAGACCCTCTCAGTATCCACTCCCTTCCAGTCCTATTCTACCATCCCCCCGCATCAGTCCATTTGTAGCCCTAGCCCCTAGTTTTCTTTCAGGGCCAGCAGCACTCTCCTCCCCTCCCCCATTAGCCCATTTCCAGTCCCAGCCCATTTCCAGTCCTATCCCCCTTATCAGCCCACTCTAGTCCTAGCCCCACAATCAGCCCAATACCAGTCCTAGCTCATTTCCAGTATTAGCACCCCATCAGCCCATTACCAGTCCTACCCCCCCCCAATAAGTCCATTTCTAGTCCTAGCACCCCAATCAGCCCATTTCCTGTCCTAGCCCCCCTAATCAGCCCATTTCCAGGCCTAACCCCACCAATCTTCCCATTACCAGTCCTAGCCTCCCCTTCCTGATCAGCCCATTTCCAGTTCTAATCCCCCATCAGCCCATTTCCAGTTCTAACCCCCCTCCTGATTAGCCTATTTTCATTCTTAACCCCCATCAACCCATTTCCAGTTCTAACCCCCCCATCAGCTCATTTCCAGTCCTAGCACCCCCTGATAGCCCATTAGCAATCCTAGCCCTCCTCCCGATCAGCCCATTTCCAGTTCTAACCCCCCCATCAGCCCATTTCCAGTCCTAGCCCTCCCCCCATCTGCCCATTACTATTTCCTGTGCTACCCCCCCCCCCCCTCACAAGCTCAGCCCAGCCCCAGACCTTCTTTAGGGAACTACAAAAAAAAAAAAAAAAAACGGCTGCAATACTGCTGCCGCTGCAGTGGCAGCAGTGGCAGTATGACATGCCCTCTGGCCACCGCCTCCTTTTCCCGCGGCTCTGTTAAAGCTGAGCCCGCCGGCGCTGATGGGAAACAGGAAATGCATAACAAAACCATAACAAAATGACCATAATAAGAAGACTCAACCCTCTCTTCAGGCATGATCACTGCCAAGCCATCGTAACACCCATACTGGCCTTCTGCAACTCCATCTACCTCGGCCTTCCCAAGCAAACCATCCAACCTCTGCAGATGGTGCAAAACACCGCTGCTCGCATAATTCTGGGCTCCACTAGGTATGACCATGTCACCCCCCTTCTTGACCAACTCTACTGACTGCCAATCACATCTCACATCCACTACAAAACCATATTAAACAAATTAAAAATAAAGCATAACTTATCAGCCTACAGCCTCCAGAACCTTATCATTAACAAATCCAGCACAAGACTTAAGAGACACAGCACGATTGTTACATTACAAACACCTTTTTCTTTCCCCAAGACCGTCCAAGCTACATCTATAAGGGTGTTCTCCTTAGCAGCACCAACCCTTTGGGACAGTCTACCAAATGAACTAAGAGGTGTCTCAGACATAAAGGACTTTTGGAAACAGCTACACTACAAGGAAAGCCTAAAGACAATCACCTCAGGCACCCCCAACCATCTCAAACTTAAATACTACTTGCTGTATATATTGTATATTGTATATAGATTTATTATTTATTTATTTATTTATTTAACATCTTTTATATACCGCACTATTTATAATCAGCGCGGTTTACATAGAACAATAAAACATCAGATAAGATACATATTATCTGTTTTTTACATGGAACAGGGACAAAAACTTGGGTAACCGGGGTAATTATTTACAATGAATAATAGTAATTGAACTATTTACATATGGACGGCTTATTGTATGAAGAGAACTTTGTTAGGATGAGAGAGGGGTGAGAGGTGTAAAATGTAAACTATCTTTACTGAAGATCCCGGCATAAAATGTAAACTATCTTTACTGAAGATCCCGGCATGCCTTCCCCCTCCCCTGTTGCCTATGTACATCCTTGTAGTGCCATGAAAACCAATTTGATTGTAGGAAAAGGCGATGTAGAAAGCCTGTTAAATAAATGATTATTAAATAAATATAGAAAAGTTGCATAATTTCTCCTGTGCTTTTCAAACTGCAGTACTTGGTGGGTGTATTGGCAACAATCAGTTTTGCAACAGAAATTAATTAACTGGTAGAGTAAAGGTTATATCAATTAATAGTATATCATGAATGTTTCCACGTTTATTAACGTCATTCTATAGTTTTTCATGTCCTTGTGCATTCAAATCAAGGTGTTTAATTTATCATTCTCCATTTGGGTATTTGCTTTTGTTAAAAATTCCAGGAACTGCTATAATTGACTTTTTAATAAGTGTGCACTATTATCCCAAGAAACCAGAAAAATGCATAAATCTTACACTCATCCTGCTGGATTACAGATGTAATTGATACAAAGTCATATTGGCCTCTTGAACCCAAATAGCTGCAACCATTGGAATTTTGCTAAATAGTAACTCATAAGAAGAGATTCATTATTTGGTTAAAGTATTTTCATATTTATTTGTCACAGGAAGAAAGGAGTTATTTGAAAGATGCAGGAGGACCCTCTGTTCCTCAATGAGGCCCACATATACCTATTCACTCAAACACCTAGTCACTCCTCAGAGCTCTAAGAACCAAATATATTTACTGGAAGATGGTCAACGCATACTATGGAACATTAAGGGATGGAGAGGGCATGATGGATGTTACTGGCATTCGGTGGGTGGTGATTGTTAATGTGGTTAGACTAAAGTGGGATTATGGTTAGACTTATATCATGGAATGTAAGGGGCCTTCACAGTCCTGTTAAGCGGAAACGTGTTATGGACCAATTGAGGAGAGAGCGAGCTGACATCATCCTCCTGCAGGAGACACACTTGTCTCGTCAGGAGCATCTGCGGCTGAAATCTTGGGTGTTCCCACAGGTCTTTGTATCTAATTTTACTGTTCACAAGAGGGAAGTAGTGATTCTTTTCTCAAAAGATTCCACATTCCAGGTGTTATCACAGGTTACAGACCCTGTGGGTAGGTTTCATATCCTGACAGGGACCCAGAAAGGAACCTTGTTCACTATTGTCAATCTATACATCCCTCCCTCTCAAATAGCTCTGGCTTTGACTGCAGTACTAGAGGTGGTGCAAACTCACCAGTAGGGAAAGATAATGATGGGAGAAGGGTTTAATTGCATGTTGTCCAGCTTTGATAGAACAAGAGGCCATAGTAATATCCCTATGAGTTTGAATAAGCTTCACTTCATGGTAAAGCAGCTGGAGTTATGTGATGCATGGAGGGTCCTGCACAGCAGAGAGAGAGATTAAACCTATTTTTCTTCAGCCCATTAGAGCTACTCCAGAATTGATCTATGGCTAATCTCACAAAACCTGTTGGCAACACTTATTGCAACAACCACTGGAACTATGGGGGTCTCAGACCATGTGATTATTGCCTTGGAGTTGCAGGAAGTGGAATTGGAAATGCCTCCCCATGTCTGGGTTGCATGCACAGGACTTCTTAAGAATATGGAGTTTCTTTGGGCAGTGCAGAAGGGGTGGCAGGAATATCTGGCTTGGACAACTTCCTGGACGAAAGGTCCATAAAACATTATTAAAGAGGACCCGGGAAATGCATTGCTTGCCCCGGGAAAAGCATTGTGGAACCTAATAGGGGCTCTGCATTTCAAGCAAAAGTATCAATGTGTGACTTTTAATTACTATCTCTCTGCCTGAGAACTCTTAAAAGGTTTTGGTGCATTTTTAAAACAAAGTTCTTTTTGGTGCTTTAGTTCAAAAGGGGAAATATTTTCTTTAGTGGTGTAGGTTTAAAACTCTGCTTTTAGTAGCTTTCTCAGCTCTTTCAAGCTATTGACATCTCTAAATAGTTACCCCTGTTTCTTTCCAAGTTCCTATTCCTGTTATTTGTAAACACAAATCAAGTCATGTAAACCGCACTGATGGAAAATAGCGCAGTATATTAGAAAATGTAAATAAGTAAATAAATAATAATAAATCTGGTGTTAGTTCCCTCCCTAGCCCCCCAATCCTACCCACTCCATGTGAGCGGTCTTGCTTTATAGGGCACCTCCCCAATTAGCTACACACAAGGACTTTGAACAGCACATTTAGAGCACACTTAAAAGAGGTTAACTGCTTTTTCTCTGAAAGGACAGTTGGAAAGTGACTGGTACTTTGGTGGATCTCTCTCTCTTTTGCTTCAACAGGTACCTAAGCTCTACCAGATGAACAATGGCTGGGAAAAATTGTATCACCAAAGCTGTTGCCCCAGTTATAGCTTCTGCCTCTGTCCAAAAAGAGAGCCCAATGCCAGTTGAAAGACTGGTTCCATGTGTAGGATGCCTGCATGATTAAGCTCTCAGAAAACAAGTGGAAGAGCTCAGAGAAGAGGTAGTGAGGCTGAGGAGACAGTGAGAAGTACATTGATGTGATGCTTCTTGAAACATTCAAGCTCTCCAGCAGAGGAGAAGATGGAAGCATACAGAATGATGAAGGTTGCACATGAGTCACCGGGGCCTGCAGAATCACCAATCCAACTTCTACAGCCCTTGAATTTAAGAACCATTATGCATCTCTGGAAGTGGAGGAGGCGAAAGCATCCCTGGAAAGGGAAGAGCAAGAGCTCAAGCACCCTAAAGTTGTACAATCAGTGACCACAAGGAAGCAAAGGGTAATGGTGGTTGGTGACTCTTTTCTGAGGGCTACTGAAGTGTCCATCTGCCAACCAGACTTGATGTCCAGAGAGGTATGCTGTCTGTCAGGTGCCAAAATCTGAGATGTTACAGAGAGTTTGCTGAGACTCATCAAGCCCACTGACTATTATCTGATGTTGCTCATCCATGTTGGCACAAATGATACTGTCAGGTATCCCTCTGAGCTTATCAAAAGTGACTTCATGGCTCTGGGTCAGAGGGTGAAGAAGATAAGGGAACAGGTGGTGTTCTCTTCAAGCCTCCATGTTGAGGGTAAAGGCCAAGGCAGAGAAGCTCGCATTCTGGAGATAAATGCATAGCTGTGCGGATAGAGTTAATGAGAGCATTTTGGTTTCCTAGACCATGGGTTGCTGTTCTAAGGTTGCAGAGCAGAGATGGCATCCATCTCTCCAAGAAGGATCGATGTGTCTTCAGTAGCAGACTGGCTAACCTATTGAAGAGGATTTTAAATTAGATTCATTGGGGATGGGTGAAGAAAGCCCCCAGGTAAGTGAAACATTAAATACCTTTTTGGAAATGGGTAAAAGGGGCAACATATGGAAAGCAGTGTGTATAAATGTCCATAGCATGGGAAATAAGACCCCATATGTTGAGACTTTCATAGGAGAGGCTGACTTGGATTTAGTGGAAGTAACAGAGACATGGTTTACGGACAACCATGACTGGGATGTAACTAGATCAAGCTATACTTTATTCAGAAAAGACATGGTAGGAAGAAAGGAAAAAGGACTGGCACTATATATAAAAAATAATATTAAAGCTATGGAAATGCAGGGCTTAAAAGGGAGAAAGGAGGCACTGTGGGTTAAATTAGAAAGAGGGAAAGAGAAATCTATTTGCATTAGTGTGATATACAGACCTTCCTCAAAGGGAGAAGAGGTGGATGGAGAATTGATTGAAGACATATGCAGCATTGCTAGGAAAGGGGAAATGCTAATGATAGGGGATTTCAATATGCCAGATATTGATTGGAACATCCCTGCTGCAGTATCATCTAGAAGTAAGGAGATCCTGGATTCTCTACAGGGAGAACTATTCAGGCAACTGGTAACAGAACCATACATGAAGGGGCCATACTGGACTTTGTATTTACAAATGCTGAAAGTGTTTCTGCTGTTATAATGGGAGATCATTCCACATCCAGTGTGATGGTGTGGTTCAGTATTAGGACTAGGGCTGATAAAATCCATTCAAAAGTGAGGGTCTTAGACTTTAGGAAAACTAACTTTGCCAAGATGGGTCAATACCTCAAGGAGTTGTTGGCGGGATGTGAACAGCTGGGGGATGTAGAAAAAAAATGGGCAAATCTGAAAGGGGATATTTTAAGGGCGACCAACCTTTTTGTTAAAATGGTAAATAAAGGTAAAAGGAAAAGGAGACCACTATGGTTGTCAAAAGATTTAGCTCAAAAGGTGAAGAAAAAGGGAGGCCTTCATGAAATACAAGAGATCACAGAGAGAGGAAGACAGGCATCTATATTTGGAAAAACTTAGAGAACCTAGCAAAGTAGTCAGGAAAGCAAAGATTCAAAAAGAGGAGGAAATAGCCAATGCAATAAAATGCGGGGGATAAGACATTTTTCAGATATTTTGGTGAGAAGAGGAATGGCTAAAGTGATATTGTCAGACTTAAGGGTGAAGGGGAGGAAATCGTATGTAGAAGCTGATGAGGATAAAGCAGAATGGTTAACAAATATCTATGTTCTGTGTTCGCAGATGAAGAACCAGGAGCAGGACCTCAGAGAACACCCACAAACAGGAACAGAAGTGAGGGACATCTTGAACAATTTTCAGAAGACTGTGTTCGTGAAGAACTAGCTAAACTTAAAGTAGACAAAGCAAAGGGACCAGATGGGATACACCCAAGAATACTGAGGGAACTTCGGGACGTTCTAGCCACTCCTTGTTGGAGTCAGGAGTGGTGCCAGAGGACTGGAGAGAGGCACATATGGTCCCTTTATACAAAAGCGGAAGTAAGGATGTGGTGGAAAACTACAGGCCAGTTAATTTAATCTCGGCAGTGAGTAAATTATTGGAAGTGCTGCTGATAGAAAAAATAGTGAGGTTTCTGGAGCCCAATGGATTACCGGATCTGAGGCAGCATGGATTCACCAGAGGCAGCTCTTGTCAGACAAATCTGATTTCTTTGACTGGGTGACTGGGGAGTTGGACCGAGGGAGAGCTCTAGATGTTGTGTATTTAGATTGCAGTAAAGCCTTTGACACTGTTCCACATAGATGACTTATAAACAAACTGAGCACCCTAGAGATGGACCCTAAAGTCATTGCTTGGGTTAGAAATTAGTTGAGTGAGAGGCGACAAAGGGTACAGGTAAATGGAGCTCACTCTGAAAAGAAAGAAGTTACTAGTGGTGTGCCCCAGGGATCTGTCCTTGGTCCGATTCTTTTTAATATCTTTTTTAGTGATATTGTGGAAGGGCTGTCGGGTAAGGTTTGCCTCTTTGCAGATGATACCAAAATCTACAATAGAGTAGTCACTCAGGAAGTTGTAGATAACATGAACAGGGATCTAGCTAAGCTTGAAGAATGGTCTAGAATTTGGCAGCTGAGATTTAATTTTAAAAAATGCAAGGTCATGCATGTGGGTTGCAGCAATCCAAGGGAGCGATATACTATAGGGTGTGAGGTACTTCTGTCCACAAAAGAAAAGCAGGACCTAGGCGTGATTCAGATTTTTAAGTCTCTCTTCATATGCTTTATAACAAAGACCACTAACCATTTTAGTAACCAGCCACAGTACTGACTCCAACGTGTTTATATCCTTTTGAAGGCACATTCTCCAGAATTACATGCAATACTCCATATAAGGTTGCACCAAAGATCTTAAAGTAGCTAAACAGATAGAAAAGGCAATGGCAAAATCTAGAAGTATGCCTGGGTGCATAGGGAGAGGAATGGCCAGCAGAAGAAAGGAGATGATAGTGCCTCGGTATAGGTCTTTGGTGCGACCTCATTTGGAGTATTGTGTGTAATTCTGGAGACCGCACCTTCAAAAGAATATAAACAGGTTGGAGTCAGTACAGAGGGTGCTTACTATAATGGTTAGTGGTCTTCATCATAAAGCATATGACGAGAGACTTAAAGATTTGAATCACGCTTAGTTCCTGCTCTTCTTTTGTGGACAGAAGTACTTCACACATCCCTATAGTATATTGCTCCCTTGGTTTGCTGCAGCCCAAATGCATGACCTTGCATTTTTTAAAATTAAATCTCAGTTTTATGAAAACAGTTTCATGAAAACCTCAAAGGACTAGGTGGATAGTAAAATAGCACCAACATTAGGATAAAGACTCCAATAAAGTAGAAAAGTTGCAAATGAAACAGAGAGCAACAGCAAGCATTCAGTAGCCTCAAAACAGCATGTGCCAACTCTTATAGTGATAATTCCTGACCCAGAGCAGTCATTCATCATGGAGGCTGATGTATTCAGAGGCCAATTGCTGCAATTCTCTCCCAGAAGGCACCAGGAATCTGCTGCATCTATATGCATTCTACTCCTGTAAGCAAACTGTAGCTGAGAAAAATTACCACATCTATGACAGCGAGTTGCTAACCATTAAAAATGCTTTGAAAAATGGTGCCATGTCCTTGAGGGAGCACATGATAAGTCCAGGTCTACACAAATCATAAGAATCTGGAATGCCTTATGAAATATGAATTCTATTCAAGCTTGCTAATCTTTTGCCTCTTCAACTTTGTTCTGACCTACTGACCAAGCACCCGGAATAACAAGGCCAATGTCCTATTCTAGAAAAAGAGGATACGATTCCAGAGCCAGAGTCTCATACCATGATCCTCTATCTAGAGAACTTTATCTTAGGCATCCGTAAGAGGGATATTCAGGAACCTCTAAAGGTGAGTTTGCCTAGTGATTGAATTAGCACAAGATTTACAGTGGGGAACTATAAGATTAAGAGAGGAAATGGGTTGGGGTCATGAAGCATTCCTGAACAAGAGTTATCAGTTGTATATACCCAAGGGCAAGCAGAGAAAAAAAACACCCTTCCTGCAGCGCCAACAGATACAGAAGAAGCAGGACATGAAACACCGTGGAAGGAACATTTATTAGGAAAAAAGAGGTATAGCCTGACATGTGTTTCAGCCGGGGGGCCTTCTTTAGGGGTACAGTAACCTCTAATAAAACATTAAAAACAATAATAAATAAATAAATAATACACATCCAAATACACCAATAGACCAAATCATGTAATAATAAAATAGATGCCAACAGAAGAGTTAAAACAAGAAAGCATAAAAATTGTATAACATTATTAAAACATAAATAAATAAATGCACATAAAGATGACAGACTAATAAAAAATGAGAGCGCAAGATACAGGTAGATCCTACATAACCTGTTCCATAAACACCAGTGAAAGATTCTTTAAAATCAATAGTGAAACAATGTAAAAAATAAGAAGCTAAAGGAGAGGAGAAACAAAGACTTACCAACTGCTATTAAAAAGTAATAAAATCTAGAGGGACATACAAATACAATAAAAACCATAAATAATTTAATGTCAAACAAACAAGAGATGCAAAAAACCATGTCGGGCACAAAGAAAGTAACTTTTCAGTCATTATTTGGAGAAACATTTGTAGTAGAGGCCATGGGAGGATGCCCAAGAGTAAGAAAAGGAAAGAACCCTGGTAGATAATTGAGCAAGCTCACAAACATTTCTGAGTGCTATTTAAAGGGCACCAAAGGGATTACAGGAAAAGCTATACCAATTTCAATGAGCCACCAATATGACTTACCGAAAAAAGGATTCACTAATAAGTGCTAAAGGCGCTGTGAGTAAAAGCGCCAAATGGGAACGAGACAGAATGACGTCAAATTTATAGAGCAGGAGCACAGTAACTTTGTGGTTCATCTGATGACACTTCATTGCTGCTGTTGGCCCCTGCATGTAAAATGGTGGACATGCTGATATGGGAGGTGGTCGATCTTCATGGGCTACCTTCCAACATAGTCACTGTCTAAGGTACACAGCTCACTGCATGATTCTGGAGAGAAGTGATGAAGCTTTTGAACATTTAGATCCACTTGTCTTCAGCCTACCATCTGCTTCAGTCTTTACTGAAGAAGAGGTAGGGAAGTAACCTAGGCCAGATATGATATTTAAAGATTTATCAAAGGAATTGAAACAAATCTTGATAAACTGGGAAGATGTAATACAGTAATTTCATAAACTAAAGAATAGTAAATCACCTGGACTGGATGGTATACATCCCAGGGTGTTGAAAGAACCCAAATAAGAGATTGCAGACCTACTATTAGTAATTTGTGAACAAATCAGCTATACTACCTGAAGACTGGAGAATGGCCAATGTAACATCAGTTTTTAAAAAAGGTTCCAGGGGTGATACAGAAAACTACAGACTAGTAAGCTTAAGATAAGTACTGCACAAAAAGGAACAAAATTACTGAACATGGTATAACGGGAGAAAGTCAACTTACATTTAGCCAAGGAAAGTCTTTAATCACTAATCTGTTATATTATTTTGAAAATGTGAATAAACAGGTAGATAAGCAGGTTGATACAGGTTTTCTGGATTTTCAGAAAGCCTTTGACAATGTCCTTCATGAGAGACACTTGGGAAAATTAAAAAGTCATGTGATAGGAAGAAGTGTACAATTATGGATTAGGAAATGGCTAAAAGAGAGAAAACAGAGAGTAGGCCTAAATTGCCAATTTTCTCAATGGAGAAAGGTGAATAGTGGAGTACCCCAGGGATGTATTCTAGGCCTGCTGCTTTTTAATATATTCACAAGTAACCTAAAAAATGGAATAATGAGTGAGGTGATCAAATTTGCAGAAGGCACAATAATATTCAAAGTTATTAAAACAAAAGAGGCTTGTGAAAAATTGCCATAGGACCTTGAGAAATTGTGCCTCTTTTGTCTATTATGTGTGAACAGTTTGTTTTGTATTAGGGAGGAAACTACTCAACTGGGAGGTATGGAAGGGAAAAGATATTTGCACTATTGGTGATATAGGTCATGGGGGATGCCTTCTCTCCTTTGTGGAATTGGCTACATTTCAGTTACCCCAACCCAATTTGTTGCTTGGTTTCAGCTGTCTCACTGCCTTAGCAGCAAGAGGTATGTCCTATTAGACTCCATGGGTGTCATTCCGTCCTGGACATATAGGCCCTCTGTGCGCACGGTCAGAACAGGACGCACAGAGGGAGTTGCAATTCTGATCCCGCAGGGCACGTCTAGCCCCGTGGGATCAGAATCACAAACAGGCCTGTATGTGCAGGAAGGGAACGTGATTCAGTACAGGCTTTGCCCGGCTAATTCAGCCAGGGCTTTTAAATGGAGCTGTGGCGCCATGGCGTCTGGTTGCCATGGCACCATGGCTCCATTTAAAAGCCACAATCCCTGGCCATTGGCACCCAAAGTTCTTTCCCCACAGCTCAACCCCCGATCTGGCCTCCCAGAGCCAGGGTCAGGCTGCAGGGAATGCCCCCTGCCCCCTGCCATCCCTTTCCAGCTCCGGTCCTGCCATTTCCTCCACATTGGGGAAGTTATTCCACCTCGGAGTTGGAATTACTTTCCTGTTTAAGTCGCTGGCGTTGGACATACAGGGCAACATTAGAATCAGCCCTGTATTTATTTATTTATTTATTTATGTATTTATTTATTTGAGTGTTTTCTATACTGTTATATCAGGTAATCATAGCGGTTTACAATTGAACAAGTACATAGAACATGTTAATAGAATAACTGGTGCTGCAATCAATAATTTACATGATTCATGAGAAAATAACGTATTTACAATTAATATACAAGAAATGTTATGATGCAAAAGGGTAAGTTCAGGGTGTACTGGTGGGAGAGATATTTATATTATGGGTTCACATAGTTTGAATAATATGGGGAGAATAGTTATTTATGTAGGATCTGTGCTGAATTGTGGTGCGTTTTGACCAAAATGTTCAGTAAAGAGGTGAGTTTTGAGGTGGGAACGAAAGGTGGCGAAGTCTGTGATGTTTCGATGGCTAGCTGGTAAAGCATTCCAGAGCATAGGGGAGATATATTCAAAAGCTCTATTGCTTGTGCATTTTTTAGTTTTACGGAATTCAGATGGAGTAACCCAGGTGTTATTCAATTGCTCTCATCTTTGTTGGTTGTTAGGTATGACTTTGACTAATTGCAAGAGGGGTAGGGGCGATAGTTTTCTAATGACTTTGGAAGTGATCATAAGTAATTTATATTTTATACAGCTATGGATTGGTAACCAGTGTAGGTCATACAATATCAGTGTAATATGGTCAATTTGATGTGTATTGTGAATGATTCAAGCAGCAGTGTATTGTGCCATCATAAGTGGATGCAGGGATATCTTCGGTAGACCATGTAGTAAACAATTACAATAGTCTATGTGTGAGGTTATTATCACCTGCATTATTATTCTGAAGTCTGATGGCTGTATTGATGGTTTTATATGTTGGAGTAGATGGATTTTGTTGAATATTGTTTTAGTAGTATTCTTGATGTGGGTATGGAAAGATAAGTGTTTATCTAAAGTAACCCCTAAATATTTGATCTCATCTTTAACTTCAAGTAAAGCATCATCAATTGGTATGGACTGTGGTGAGATATAGGTTTTGGTTCCTAGTAATTAAGACTTCGGGGGTTTTGTAATTGATATTTAGGCCTATGTTTTTGAGCCATATTGAGATTTTCTTGTAACAAGATGTTATAGGGTCGAAGTTGGTGAATTTATGTTAAAGGGCATAGATGACATAATCAATTTTGAATTGTTTAATTATTTCAGAGACTGGTTGAATATAAATATTAAATAGGAGTGCTGATAGTGCAGATACTTGAGGAAGGCCAGTAGTTTGAGGGTAGGAAGTAGAGGATGTGTGTCCAATGGTTACTTGTTGAAATCTTTCAGAGAGAATGTGAACCTATTTGCAATAGCTGTTGAATTAGAAGGGAGAGGATGACAGAGTCGAATGTGGCAGCTATATCGAGAAAGATTAACATATAGGCTTGGTTATTGTTATCTATTGCCTTAATGATTTTGTTGTATATGGTTAGCATCAATGTCTCCACACTGTGATATGGTCTGGGGCCGATGACCGCCCACTGCCCATCCTAATGTCGCCCCCGATCCACCCCTTTCTCACCCCCATCTAACATCCCCATACAACGAATGGGAAAGAGCATGAATAGTGGAGATGGATGTCCCAACGGGGTGTCCATCCCCGCTATTCGTAGCTCAGAATGACCCCCCATAAATATGAGAGGAAATCCACCTAGGAGTGCTGTGGAACTCAGCCTGTACAGATATATGTGCTGAGAGCTCCATGAAAGTGAGACCTTGGCAAAAAATTGATTCTCCTGACACTGCAACTTACCCGCAAGAGCAGAGAGATGACGTCCTCTACAAAATCTAGCAAGTCAGAATCGTAATTCACCATTTCCTCCGGTTTAAAGTGGCATGAGCCTGATCTACTGATGCCAGCAAAAGGGACCCTTTTCTAAAAGAAATTCAAGCTCACAAATAGCTACTGGCAACACAGAGGTCACAAAAATAATCCAGGGAGACTTTGAAAAGTTAACTGCTCTGGTAATGGCCTCCAAAACTCGGCTTGAGGCCTTGGAGGAACAGACATTTAAACTGGATGCTAATGTGCAGCAGACACGGGCCAATACTGAGACTATTTCTCATCTGCAATTATACTTTGAGGATCTCAACAACTGAAATCAGAGGAACAGTATTTGTATATTGGTAGTGCCAGAAAGTGTGGAGAGCACCAATGTAATAAAGATTTTGGAGATGACCCTGCCACAAATGCATACTCTGAAATTTCAGATGCCCTTCAAGACTGAGAGGGCTCATATGGTTCCTTCTCACCCAACTGTTGGTGCCAAACATCTATAGCCTATAGTAGCAAAATTTGTGTGCTATCCACAAGCTTTACAAGTGATTGGTGTAGCGAAAGAGAAGACATCTGTGCATTATTAAGGCCCATAGCTTCTAGTAGTGCCCGATTTAGCTAAGATCACAGTTCTGAAGAGATAGGCATTTTTCAGATTGCAATCTGTCCTGTAGAATATGGGAGCATGGTATAGTCTCCTGTATCCAGTGAGAATGCATTTGTTCACAATAACAGGACTGCTACTTATGCAGACTCCCTTAAGGTGCAGTAATTTCTGAACTCACATAAAATACAATGAAGTGAATTGATTCGGCTGTGTGACTATCATTGTAGCAAGCATTCTGGCGGTGGGACCATGCCTTGGTAAAGGATACTCTGTGTTCTCTGACTTTGCATTGATAATTCAGAGTCCTGCTAAGAGAGCCACTTATCTATGCCTTACAATCACATACTTAAACAGTATCAGAATATTGGACTCTGAACTGGAAGCAGTATCATTGCAATTCAATATTGGACAAAAGTGTATTAATTGTTGGGTGGGGTGATCAAATTTGCAGATGACACACAATTATTCAAAGTTGTTAAAACACAAGAGGATTGTGAAAAATTGCAAAAGAACATTGATAAACTAGATGACAAGTGCAAAGTTATGCACCTACGAAAGAAGAACCCAAATTATGGTTACACGATGCAAGATTCCACATTAAGAACCACCACCCAGGAAAAAGATTTAGCTGTCATCATGGATAATACATTGAAACTCACCACTCAGAGTGCAGCAGTAACCAAGAAAGCATATAGAATGCTAGGAACCATAAGGAAAGGAATGGAGAATAAAACAAAGGATATTATCATGCCTCTATATCATTCCATGGTGCAACTACACCTTGTATACTGTGTTCATTTATGGTCACCACAGCTTAAAAAAAAGATATAGCAGAATTAGAAAAGGTACAGGACGGATACCCCTATGAGGAAAGGCTTAAAAGGTTGGCGCTCTTCAACTTGGAAAAGAGATGGCTGAGGAGGGATACGATAGAGGTCTATAAATTAATGAATGGAGTAGAATAGGTAAATGTAGATTGGTTGTTTATGCCATCAAAACGTAGAAAGACTAGAGGACATGCAATGAAGCTACAATGTAACCCATTTAAGACTAGTAAGAGAAAATATTTTTTCACTCAACACAGGGGCTTGTTTACAAAGCCACGGTAGCGGTTTCCAATCATTATCAATGGTGAAATCAATGGGGCCGCGGCTTCGATAACGATCGGAAACTGCTACCGCGGCTTTGTAGACAAGCCCCATAATCAAACTCTGGAATTTGTTGCTGGAGGATGTAGTAAAAGCTGTTAGTATACAGTAGCTGGGTTTAAAAAAGGTTTGGACAATTTCCTGGAGGAAAGGTCTATAAACTATTATTAAAGAGTACCCACAAAATTGACTACTTGTCCCAAGACAAGAATTGTGCAACCTGTATATCTTTTTGGGAACCTGCCAGGTACTTGTGACCTGGATTGACCACTGTTGGAAACAGGATACTGGGCTTGATGGACCTTGTTCTAATGCAGTATGGCATTTCTTATATTCTTATTCTTTTTGAAATATAACCATATCATTTGAATATCATTTTAATGGAAATTCTGAAGTGAGAAATGTAAGACTGGATAGCATTTGATGTTATTTTACATTTGATGTTTAGAGGTGTGCAAGTAGGTTTATAGGTGATCGTGAAGGATGGGTTTACTAGAGGCAGGACTTGTCAAAAATATCTGTTTGATTTCTTTGACTGGGCGACCAGGGAATTGGACAGAGGGAGAGCCCTAGAAGTGGTGTATTTAGATTTCAGTAAAGCCTTTGATGCTGTTCCGCACAGGCAACTTATAAATAAATTGAGCACCCTAGGGATGGACCTAAAGTGACTGGGTTAAAATGTGGTTCCGTGGGCGGTAATAAAGTGTACAGGTAAATGGAGCTCACTCTGAGGAGAAGAATGTTATCTGTGGTGTTCTACAGGGATCTGTCCTTGGTCTGATTCTTTTTGACACTGTTGATCACCACCTTCTCCATGATACCCTGTCCTTGCTTGGTTTTAAGGGCTCTGTTCTGTCCTGGTTTTCTTCTTATCTCTCCCACCACACTTTTAGTGTATGTTCTGGTGGATCCTCCTCTGCTTCTATCATGCTTTAATTTAGTGTATCCCAGGACTCTGCCTTAGGACCTCTCTTTTTCTCCCTTTATATTCAGTCCCATGGTGCACTCATCTCCTCCCATGGTTTTACCATGATTTTCAAAACACAAATAACTGTATAAGAGCTGCACCAAATAAATAGCTCCAGGACTCAAATAGTCAAAAAAAATGTATTCCAAAAATTAATTAATACAATTTTAATTCTTATTTTACAAAAGGCAAATATGACCTCAGGATGGCATATACCCTACATTTAGTGAACTTTTCACTACAGGGAACAGCTGATGCTCACATCACCGGTCATTACAGCCTCCAAGAATTACCCCGGTATCGACTGGGTCAGTGTCATGTCAGGACATGCTAGGGAGATAAAGTTCCTAGATGAAATAAATGACTGCTTCTTGGAGCAGCTGGTTCATGAACCGACCAGAGGGAAAGCCATATTAGACCTATTCCTTAGTGGAACACCAGATCTAGTGCAAGAGATAAGGGTGTTGGGGCCACTTGGCAATAGTGATCATAGCATGATCGCCTTTGATTTAATTAGTGGAGGAGGGATAGTAAGGAAATCCACAGTACTACCTTTTAACTTTCGAAAGGGAGACTATGAAAAAATGAGGAAAACAGTTAAGAAAAAACTATAAGGAGCAGTTGCGAAGGTTAAAGATGTACATCAAGCTTGGGTGTTGTTGAAAAATACTACCTTGGAAGCCCAGACCAGCTGTATTCCACACTTTAAGAAAATTAGAAGGAAGTCCAAAAAACTGCCAGCATGGTTTAAAGGTGAGGTCAGAGAGGCTGTTGTTGCCAAAAAAGCATCTTTCAGGAAATGGAAAAAAGAGCCAAACGACGAAACCTGGAAACAGCACAAGCACTGGCAAGTCAAATGCAAGGCATTGATAAGGCAGGCAAAGAGAGAATTTGAGAAGAAGCTTGCTGCGGAAGCAAAAACGTGAAATAAAGACCTTTTCAAGTACATTCGTAGCAAAAAACCTGTGAGACAGTCGGTTGGTCCATTAGATGATAAAGGGGTTAAAGGAGCACTAAGAGGCGACAAGGCAATAGCGGAGAGACTGAATGAATTCTTTGCTTCGGTCTTTACTGAGGAAGATGTAGGGATGTTACCCATGACTGAAGTGGTATTTAAAGGTGCGGAAGAATTGAAGGAAATATCAATACATCGGGAAGATGTCTTACAACTATTAGATAAACTGAAGAGTAGCAAATCACCTGGGCCGGATGGTATACATCCAAGGGTGTTGAAAGAACTGAAATATGAGATTGCAGACCTGCTATTAGTAATCTGTGAACTATCATTAAAATCATCTCTAATACCTGAAGATTGGGGAATCGCCAATGTAACACCAATTTTTAAAAAGGGTTCCAGGGGTGATCCGGGAAACTACAGACCGGTGAGCCTGACGTCAGTACCGGGAAAAATGGTAGAAACCATCATAAAGAATAAAATTACTCAGCATGTAGGTAGTCACAACCTAATGGGAATCAAATCAGAAATATACTCTCAATAATATTGTAGAAAGTGAGAAAAGAAATATGTGATTTAAAGTCTTGTAATACAATGAATAAATTTTTTGGGAAGGGTAAGGTCTCAGAGCATTATGGGCCGTCAGCGGCTAAAGTTAACACTCACTGAACAAACCTTGTAGCATACATCACCGACCTACCACCATCCCTTCCACTATTAATTTTTTTAAAAAATTGTTGTTCAAACTACA
This sequence comes from Ichthyophis bannanicus, assembly GCA_033557465.1. Lineage (NCBI taxonomy): Eukaryota > Metazoa > Chordata > Amphibia > Gymnophiona > Ichthyophiidae > Ichthyophis > Ichthyophis bannanicus. The sequence continues at coordinate 1,148,768,222 of CM066033.1, read as the reverse complement.
GTGCAACTTGTGCAGTCCATAAAACTACTTTCAAGGCTGGCAATCTTCTTTCAAAATAATAAGCTGTTACTTAGCTTTTTGCCAGCTACAGATTGTCAAGGATTTGGCAGGCCTCTTTTCGATTATTTATCAAACTTCTTCAGAAAAAGCTAAGTAACAGCTTATTATTTTGAAAGAAGATTGCCAGCCTTGAAAGTAGTTTTATGGACTGCACAAGTTGCACTGTAGTTTGAACAAAAATTTTTAAAAAAAATTAATAGTGGAAGGGATGGTGGTAGGTCGGTGATGTATGCTACAAGGTTTGTTCAGTGAGTGTTAACTTTAGCCGCTGACGGCCCATAATGCTCTGAGACCTTACCCTTCCCAAAAAATTTATTCATTGTATTACAAGACTTTAAATCACATATTTCTTTTCTCACTTTCTACAATATTATTGAGAGTATATTTCTGATTTGATTTGGATTTCCTTATTACTCTCACAAACCATAGACCATTACTCGGGTTACAACCTAATGGGAGACAGCCAACATGGCTTTAGACAAGGAAGATCTTGTCTTACTAATCTGTTATGTTTTTTTGAAGGAGTGAATAAACAGGTGGACAAAGGTGAGTCGGTTCATATTGTGTATCTGGACTTTCAGAAAGCCTTTGACAAGGTCCCTCATCAGAGACGTTTGGCAAAACTAAAGAGTCATGGGATAGGAGGCAGTGTACTATTGTGGATCAGGAACTGGTTAAAAGATAGAAAGCAGAGGGTAGGGCTAAATGGCCAATTTTCCCAATGGAGAAAGGTGAATAGTGGTGTACCCCAGGGATCTGTGCTGGGTCCGCTGCTTTTTGACATATTCATAAATGACCTGTAAAGTGAAATAACGAGTGAGGTTATCAAATTTGCAGATGACACAAAACTATTTAAAGTTGTTAAAACCCAAGAGGATTGTGGAAAATTGCAAGAGGATCTTGATAAATTGGAAGACTGGGCATCAAAATGGCAGATGAAATTTAATGTGGACAAGTGCAAGGTTATGCACCTAGGGAAGAACAACCCAAACTATGGTTACACGATGCAAGGTTCCACATTAGGAACCACCACCCAGGAAAAAGATTTAGGCGTCATTGTGGATACCATGTTAAAACCCTCGGCCCAGTGTGCAGCGGCAGCCAAGAGAGCAAATAGAATGCTAGGTATGATTAGGAAAGGAATGGAAAATAAAACAAAAGTTATTATAATGCCTCTATATCGTTCCATGGTGAGACCGCACCTTGAATATTGTGTGCAATTCTGGTCGCCGTATCTTAAAAAGGATATAGCGATTTTAGAAAAGGTACAGAGAAGAGCCACCAAAATGGTAAAGGGGATGGAAGGATACTCCTATGAAGAAAGGCTAAAAAGGTTAGGGCTCTTTAACCTGGAAAAGAGACGGCTGAGGGGAGATATGATAGAAGTCTATAAATTAATGAATGGAGTGGAACGGGTAAACGTAGATCGATTGTTTACCTTATCAGAATATAGAAAGACTAGGGGACATGCAATGAAGCTATAGGGTAAACTATTTAAGACTAATAAAAGAAAATATTTTTTCACTCAACGTGTAATCAAACTCTGGAATTTGTTACCGGAGGATGTAGTAAAGGCTGTTAGTGTAGCTGGGTTTAAAAAAGGTTTGGACAAGTTCCTGGAGGAAAGGTCCACAAACCATTATTAAGAAGTGACCGAAGATATTAATGCTTGACCCAGTACAAGCATTGTGGAACTTGTGTCTCTTGGGGAATCTGCTAGGTACATATGACCTAGATTGGCCACTGTTGGAAACAGAATACTGGGCTTGATGGACCTTGGTCTGACCCAGTATGGCATATCTTATGTTCTTATGTTCTTATGTTCAAGAAATCTTTTTCAAAAAAATGTTTAATGCTTAACTATATCATTTAATTCCACAAGAGTACTTTTGGGGATTCAAATTACTTATAATATACTATAACACCAAACATAAATACAATATAAAAAGCGTCTTCTTAAAAACTCAACGGAGCTTTCATGGACATATCTTCCACCTCCTGTAAAACAACAGAAGTAAAGCTTAATAGATATAAGTAGCAGTAAATGCTCCTAAATGGGTCTACAGTGACTTAGCTTTGGAAAACCGTGATCAGCATCCCACACCGAAACGATCCAGTATCGAACGCAAGAATATCCTCAATATCAAAACAAGGCGGGAGTATCTTCTTACAATCTTCATTCAGACATTCCTACAGTTCTATCAACTCATACCCTACAAATGCTTTAAATTTAAATCTGCTACTCCAGCGTCTAGAGAATGGGCTTGTTCCCTGAGAGCAAAGAGCTCCTTGCACTTGGTGCATACGTAAGACCTTTCTTATGTCTTCCAGGTCTGCTACTCTAGCGTCTAGAGAATAGGCTTGTTCCCTGAGAGCAAAGAGCTCCTTGCACTTGGTGCATACGTAAGACCTCTCACCAACTGGGAGAAAATCATACATGTGACACTCAAAGCAAAAGACTGGAAAGCCCCCATCTCGCTGCTGGACTGTTGTCTGCATCTTAGTTTAAAGCTTGTGTTTAGGTCTTCAAATTTTGTTTCGCCAACCACTGGCTTCCTCAGGGGCTTAGAGTAACACAGAACAGAAAAAGCTATCAAGATGCTTCCCTCGCCTTCTCCACCATTACTGAAGACAGCATCTGACGTACCACATTTTAAAGGACCGTCAACCAATAAGAAACCTTACTGAAGATGACACCGACAATTGCGTGAAAAATCAAACATCAACCCTAAACAAATCCCTTACCACTAAAAGATTGGAACTCCAAAGCGACACCCAGCTGAGCTTTAAAGAAACAGCGCCCACTCAATCTTATCATTTAATCCATGAGGGTACAAGGTGTTTAAAACATAAATCCATTTCTGTTCTTTTTGCAATAATAATCGACCTCTGTCACCTCTTCTTATATTATATGGAACATATTCTAGCACTGTGCAATGTAATTCCTCAAAACAATGACCCAATGTTAGGCAATGCTGTATCAATGGTGTATCTATACGTGCTTTATTCAAACTATATTTATGTTCTGCGAGTCGCGTCTTTCCAAAGCTAAGTAACTGTAGACCCATTTAGGTGCATTTACTACTGTTTATATCTATTAAGCTTTAAGAACATGAGAACATAAGATATGCCATACTGGGTCAGACCAAGGTCCATCAAGCCCAGTATCTTGTTTCCAAAGTTCACAGATTACTAATAGCAGGTCTGCAATCTCATATTTCAGTTCTTTCAACACTCTTGGATGTATACGATCTGGTCCAGGTGATTTGCTACTATTCAGTTTATCAAATAGTTGTAATATATCTTCCCTGTGTAGCAATATTTCTCTCAATTCCTCTGCAGTATCACCTTTAAATACCACTTCAGTCTTGGGTAACATCCCTACATCTTCCTCAGTAAAGACCGAAGCAAAGAATTCATTCAGTCTCTCCGCTATAGCCTTGTCTCCTCTTACTGCCCCTTTTACCCCTCTATCATCTAATGGTCCAATTGACTCTCTCACAGGCCTTTTGCTGTGAATGTACTTGAAAAAGTCTTTATTTCGTGTTTTTGCTTTCGTAGCAAGTTCCTTCTCAAATTCTCGCTTTGCCTGCCTTATCAATACTTTGCATTTAACTTTCCAGTGCTTGAGCTGTTTCCAGTTTTCGTCATTTGGCTCTTTTTTCCATTTCCTGAAAGATGTTTTTTTGGCAGCAACAGCCTCTCTGACCTCACCTTTAAACCATGCTGGCAGTTTTTTGGACTTTCTTCCACTTTTCTTAATGCGTGGAATACAGCTGGTCTGGGCTTCTAGGATAGTATTTTTAAACAACACCCAAGCTTGATCTAAGTTTTTAACCTTTGCAACCGCTCCTTTTAGTTTTTTTTTAACTATATTCCTCATTTTATCATAGTCTCCCTTTTGAAAGTTAAAAGGCAGTACTGTGGATTTCTTTACTATCCCTCTTCCACTAATTAAATCAAACACAATCATGCTATGATCACTATTGCCAAGTGGTCCCAACACCCTTATTTCTTGCACCAGATCTGGTGTTCCACTGAGGACTAGGTCCAGTATGGCTTCCCCTCTGGTCGGTTCATGAACCAGCTGCTCCAAGAAGCAGTCATTTATTTCATCTAGAAACTTTATCTTGCTAGCATGTCCTGCCGTGACACTGACCCAGTCGATACCGGGGTAATTGAAATCACCCATTATTACTACTCTGCTGTGACTTTTGTTAGCTTCCTTGATTTTTTTGAGCATTTCATCATCCATTTGTTCATTCTGGCCAGGCAGTCGATAGTACACCCCCACTGCCATCACCTTCCCCTTCATACATGGAATTTCAATCCATAGAGATTCTACAGCAAATTTTGTTTCTTGCAAAACTTTAATCCTTTCTGACTCAATGCCCTCTCTAACATAGAGCACAATCCCTCCACCAATTTGATCAGTTCTATCATTACGATATAGTTTGCATCCAGGTATCACAGTGTCCCACTGGTTATCCTCCTTCCACCATGTCTCTGAGATTGCAATCATATCTAACCTCTCATTTAGTGCTATATATTCTAACTCTCCCATCTTATTGTTTAGACTTCTAGCATTTGCATACAAGCATTTTAGAGACTGTATTTTATTCATATTAATCTGGCTATTGGTAGGCATGGGTAATTTGGAATCTTTTCGCTCTGTCTGCACCATACTCAAGGGCATTTGGGCTACTTTACTCTTTTTTGGAACCTCCCTGCTTTTGGTAGTATCCTTCAAGGATACCTTCTTCTGAACCATGCGCTCTTGGGCGACTGTCGGCTTTCCCCTATTTTCTAGTTTAAAAGCTTCTCTATCTCTTTTTTAAAGGTTAATGCCAGCAGTCTGGTTCCATCCTGGTTAAGGTGAAGCCCATCCCTTTGGAAGAGACCCTCCTTTTCCCAGAATTTTCCCAAGTTCCTAACAAATCCAAAACCCTCATCCTTGCACCATCGTCTCATTCACGCATTGAGACTCCGGAGCTCTGCCTGCCTTTTGGGTCTTGCATGTGGAACAGGAAGCATTTCGGAGAACACTACCCTGGAAGTTCTGGATTTCAACTTCCTACCTAAAAGCCTAAATTTAGCCTCCAGAACATCCCTACAACATTTTCCTATGTCATTGGTACCGACATGTACCAAGACAGCAGACTCCACCCCAGCACTATCTAAGATCCTATCTAGGCAGTGCATGAGGTCCACTACCTTTGCACCAGGCAGGCATGTTACCAAGCGATCCTCATGTCCACCATCCACCCAGCTATCTACATGCCTAATGACTGAATCACCAACTATAACAGCGGTCCTAACCCTCCCCTCATGGGCACATGGCCCTGGAGAAACATCCTCGGTGTGAGAGGGTTTTACATTACCTGGAGGACAGGTCCTAGTTACAGGATCATGTCCTGCCACACCAGGGTGATGCTCTCCTGTCATGTGACCTCTCTCCTCCATGGCAACAGGGATGCTGCCAGACTGGAGGTGGGACTTCAGAACTATATCCCTGTAGGTCTTGTCCATGTACTTCTCTGTCTTTCTTATGTCTTCCAGGTCTGCTACTCTAGCGTCTAGAGAATGGACTTGTTCCTTGAGAGCAAAGAGCTCCTTGCACTTGGTGCATACGTAAGACCTCTCACCAACTGGGAGAAAATCATACATGTGACACTCAATGCAAAAGACTGGAAAGCCCCCATCTCGCTGCTGGACTGTTGTCTGCATCTTAGTTTAAAGCTTGTGTTTGGGTCTTTAAATTCTGTGTTTACTAAGGGTTGGTGTAGATGCTTATACTAATAAAAGTGTATCTAATACCTCTAATATACCTTGTTCACCTGAAGCTTAATTAATCTCAGGTCCTCAATGTATGACTGATTTGGATAAAGAGCTGCACCTGAGAGCAGCCCCTTTCCTCTAAGACATGTAAGTACCTAAAAAAGCTGCAATTACCCCAGGGGCAGGTGGGTGTTGGGGAGGGAGGGAGGGAAATAAGAACTATTAAAAGAGGGCTGTTACAAGGTACCCTGTCCTGTACCCTCAGCAGGGGGGGGGGGAGGGGGTTAGTCCCTCAGGTAGGCTAGAGCAGGAAAAAAAGTTTAAAATGCAGCAGGTTCTGGGGACAGAGCAGGGAAAGATATTTAATTTAAAGTAAGAGTTAACCTGGCTACCACACAAAGGCCAGTTAGTTGAGAGAGGCAAGGTAAGTTATACAGCTGAGAAAGCTGAAGTGCAAAACTAAAGGGAACAGGGAGGTAAAGTAGCACACCAATAAAGACAACAAATAAATAATTAAATAGACAGCTAGAACTCACAGCAAAGTTGTCACAGGAGTTAAATATCCACCTCTCTAGCAGAACACTGTGTGGGCACTGCTCTTCCCAGAGCAGAGAGAGGCAAATAGAACAAACTATGCACACATGGGAGGAGACAGGAAGAAGGGCTATACAATACCTCAGCAGGTGGCCTTATTTGCATGAATATTTGCATAATGTTACCATACACTAACTTTAAGTAAACACGTCTCTTAATGAATGTATGGATAAAGAAAGACTAAAAGATTTCTACATTACTATAATCCAGTGCCAGCCTCCAGGCACATTAGGAACTACTACAAACACTGCCCATTTAGAACCCATAGTAAACCCGCCATATCGTAACAGCACTACCAGGACTCACAAAGCACCAGACCCTACCTATCAAAAGGCAACACTGCAAATATTAAACAAATACATTTTAGAGAACAACAATGCATGACCTACTAGGGAAAGAGAACAAGTGGCAATGTCAAATAGGAATTACATAAACAGAATACCTCAGCTCAGTTACACATGCAGAACATAGACCATCACCAAACAAGGAATCACAATTTAGAAACAGGAAGGCAATAATTAAACTGCGAACCCCAAAAACCAAACTTGGAATGTACAACAACACTGTAGAAATAAAACTATAAATTAATTTCCTCTTGTACTAAACAAAGCACAGATGTTAATGATGCACATTTCCCAGAGCTGACATATTCCAGTTAATAAATTCAAAATAAAGAGATATTTTTCTACCTTTTGTGCATTTTTTTTTCAGTTGCAATAGCTCCAGCCACTTTCTTCTGGTTTCTTCGTGTCTTCTGCTAACTCTCCATCGTCTGCTGTCCATTTGTCCTCTCTTCTAGTTTTTTTTTCCATTCTCTCTCTCTACATCTGCTTTAACATACTAATCTTTCTCCTTTTGCTCTTTCCTCATTCCTATTTCATCCACTCAAATTTTACCCCTCCATCCTCAATCCCTACTTACTCTCCCAATACCCAGCCAATTGTAGATTTTTCATCCCTCCCACACAAAATATTTTCCCTTCTCCATTTCACTCTCCCAGCCCCATCCCATTCTAATCCTCCCCCAACATCAGCTCCCTTCTAGTTCCAGCCTCACCCAGCATCCACTCCCTTCTAGTCCCTGCATCAGTCCATTTCCAGTCCTAGTTCCCCATCCATTTCCAGTCCTATCCGAGTCCCTCCATCAGCTCATTTCCAATCCCAGCCCCCCATCAGCCCATTTCTAGTCCTTTCCTAGCCCCACCATCAGCCCATGTCAAATTCTAGCTCCCCTCCACTTAGCCCAATTCCAATCCAAGCCCCCCATGAGCCTACTTCCAGTTCTAGCCCCTACATGAGTCCATTTCAATCCGAGCCCCCACCACAGCCCATTTCCAATCTTAGCTCCCCCAACAGCCCATTTCCAGTCCTATCCTAGCTGCTCCATCAGCCCATTTCCTGTCCTAGCTCCCTCCCCTCACAGCCCATTTCCATTCCAAGCCCCCCTCCCCATCAGCTATTTGCAGTTCAAGCCCCCTTCCATTCAGCCCATTTCCATTCCAAGTCCCCGTCCCCATCAGCTATTTGCAGTTCAAGCCTCCGCTTCCACTCAGCCCATTTCCAGTCCTAGCAACCCCCCAACCCATTACCAGTCCTAGACCCCCATCAACCCACTGCCAGTCCTAATCCCCCATCACCCCATCTTCAGTTTAAGCCCCCCCATAGCCCATTACCAGTCCTAACCCCCCATCAGCCCACTTCCAGTCCTAACCCCATCACCCCATTTCCAGACTTAGCCCCCCCCCCCATAGCCCAATACCAGGCCTAACCCCCCATCAGCCCACAGCCCATTACCAGTCCTAACCCCATCAGCCCACTTCCAGTCCTAACCCCCCCATCAGCCCATTTCCAGTCCTAGCCCCCCATAGCCCATTTCCAGTCCTAACCCCCCCATCAGCCCACAGCCCATTACCAGTCCTAACCCCCCTCCCCCCCATCAGCCCAGGGAAAATTTAAAAAAAAAAGCTGGCTGCTGCCGCTGCTGCTGCCACCATGGCAGCGGCAGAATCGACTGTTCCGCAGGACCTCCCTTCCTGGCTGAGCTCTCCCTGCCCGGCTGAGCCTCTCCGTGATGGTTTTCAGATCCGCGAAGGGAGAGTGTCTCCCTCGTGGCTCTGTTAAGACCCCAGTGGCTGATGGGGTCATATATAGGTAGTCCTGTCCGTTAGCTTACGGGAATCTTTAGTTGGTAAAATAGAGATTGAAAGATGTGCACCTTTTGGATGAAGTATAACCCAGGTATATTGAGGACCTCCTCGCCCTCCATACCCCACCTCTTTTCCGGAACCCTTCCTTTTACTCATTTTCAGCATACAAAATACCCAGACACCATATCATGGTATAACTTTGGTCGCAGCTTTATTTAACACATATAACAACCGGCCCAACATGGGTCCAACATATCCAAAAGCATGGAGAACATCAGTCTTCTAGAAAGTATGGTGAACACAGCCAAAGAAGCACTTATATTTAACTCCACTCACAAAAGGGAACTCCATAGTTAGGGGTTTATATATATGTGCTACGTATCCATATAAGATGCATGCAATATTTATGCATGTATGAGATGCCATTTACATATATAAGCGGCAGAACTTATAAGCCTGTATGTACAAGAGCAAATAATCCTTTGAATCTCTAATTTTCTCCGCCCTCACACACCTCCACCATGCTCCCCATGTGACATGGATGAGATTCACCAGGCACGTGTAAATTTGTAGCTTTCTAAAACAGCTCTTGGGATATTTTTGTGACTGACATGTCTGAAATGCTATTTTCAGACTTGGAAATCACAATTAAAGCTTCTAAAATGACCTCCTTAGAATGCCTGAAATTAAAAAAAAAGAGTAAATAATGTATAATTTAGTTAGGCAGAATATCATGCATAAAAGTCAATCTATTATTTCTGTAGTAGCTCTGAGCCTTTAGTAGAGGTGCTCCAGTTAAGTATATTGAGTGTGCTGGAGATAGAACAAGTCATCAATTGTAATTTGCCCATAGTGTCTATAAACTGTAAGAACTGATACAAACTATAAAATATGTTTTTATGAAACCAATAGAGAAGCAAAAGTGTATTTTGAGGACAGATGGGTCAGTTCACTCAAGAAGGAATAAAACAGAGGTGAATATTGATTTGATCAGGTCAGTAAATAAAAATGTTTGCTATTCAAAGATGGAACAAGAAACATGATAGAATCTGAATAGCAAAAGGCAGGGCAATAAGGAACATTTAATAAAACGTTTTGTTCTTCTCTGACTTCTACAATGTGGAACATGTTAACTGACTCATTTCCCTATGCATGAACTTCAATGTCCTTTTTTGGAAAAAGAAAAAGATAGAGACCACACTTCATGCTTGTCCCATGCCATGAGCATAATCTAAAGGCTCTAATCCAAAAACACAAATCAATCCCTACATTACCTCACCTGCACACCACTTCCACTAAACATTGCCATAAGTGGCTTTGCAAGGTCAGTATCATGCATTCCTAACTTTAAGAACATAAGATATGCCATACTGGGTCAGACCAAGGTCCATCAAGCCCAGTATCCTGTTTCCAACATTGGCCAATCTAGGTCATACGTACCTAGCCGTTTCCCCAAAAGACACAGGTTCCACAATGCTTGTATTGGGTCAAGCATTGATATCCTGGGTGCCTTCTTAATAATGGTTTATGGACTTTTCCTCCAGGAACTTGTCCAAACCTTTTTTAAACCCAGCTACACTAACAGCCTTTACTACATCCTCCGGTAACAAATTCCAGAGTTTGATTACACATTGAGTGAAAAAATATTTTCTTTTATTAGTCTTAAATAGTTTACCCTGTAGCTTCATTGCATGTCCCCTAGTCTTTCTATATTCTAATAATATAAACAATTGATCTACGTTTACCCGTTCCACTCCGTTCATTAATTTATAGACGTCTATCATATCTCCTTTCAGCCGTCTCTTTTCCAGGTTAAAGAGCCCTAACCTTTTTAGCCTTTCTTCATAGGAGTATCCTTCCATCCCCTTTACCATTTTGGTGACTCTTCTCTGAACATTTTCTAATAACGCTATATCCTTTTTAAGATACGGTGACCAGAATTGCTCACAATATTCAAGGTATGGTCTCATCATGGAACGATATAGAGGCATTATAATATATTTAGTTTTATTTTCCATTCCTTTCCTTATGATACCTAGCATTCTATTTGCTCTCTTGGCCGCCACTGCACAATGGGCCGAGGGTTTTAACATGTTATGTTATCCACAATGACTCCTAAATCTTTTTCCTGCGTGGTATTGTAGAACCTTGCGTCGTGTAACCATAGTTTGGGTTGTTCTTCTCTAGGTGCATAACTTTGCACTTCTCCACATTAAATTTCATTTGCCATTTTGCTGCCCAATCTTCCAATTTATCAAGATCCTCTTGCAATTTTCCACAACCCTCGGGTTTTAACAACTTTCAATAGTTTTGTGTCATCTGCAAATTTGATAACCTCACTCGTTATTCCCTTTTCCAGGTCATTTATGAATATGTCAAAAAGCAGCGGACCCAGCACAGATCCCTGGGGTATACCACTATTCACCTATGTCCATTGGGAAAATTGGCCATTTAGCCCTACCCTCTGCTTTCTATCTTTTTACCAGTTCCTGATCCACAATAGTACACTGCCTCCTATCCCATGACTCTTTAGTTTTACCAAAAGTCTCTGATGAAGGACCTTGTCAAAGGCTTTCTGAAAGTCCAGGTACACTATATCAACTGACTCACCTTTGTCCACCTGTTTATTCACACCTTCAAAAAAACATAACAGATTAGTAAGACAAGATCTTCCTTGTCTAAAGCCATGTTGACTGTCTCCCATTATTATTATTATTATTTAGCTGTATTTATATCCAACTTTTCACTGGGTCAAAGCGGTCAATTGGGGGATACATTTAACATGAGGGGATATGAGACACATACGCTAATACTTACAGGGAACATAGGCAATGGAAGGTTAAGTGGCTTGCCCAAGACCACAAAGAGTGCCTATAGGACTAGAAATCCCAGTCCCTCCGGCCTGAGATTGCTGTCCCCAGGTGGGACTTGAACCCCTGGCCCTCTGGCCTGAAGTACCTTGTCCTAACCACTAGACCACTCCTCCCATTAGGCCATGACTATCTACATGCTGAGTAATTTTGCTCTTTATGATGGTTTCTACCATTTTTCCCAGTACTGACGTCAGGCTCACCGGTCTGTAGTTTCCCGGATCACCCCTGGAACCCTTTTTAAAAATTGGCGTTACATAGGCGATCCTCCAATCTTCAGGTATTACAGATGATTTTAATGAAAGTTCACAGATTACTAATACAGGTCTACAATCTCATATTTCAGTTCTTTCAACACCCTTGGATGTATACCTTCTGGCCCAGGTGATTTGCTACTCTTCAGTTTATCTAATAGTTGTAATACATCTTCCCGATGTATCGATATTTCCTTCAATTCTTCCGCACCTTTAGATACCACTTCAGTCATGGGTAATATTCCTACATCTTCCTCAGTAAAGACTGAAGCAAAGAATTCATTCAGTCTCTCCGCTATCACCTTGTCGCCTCTTAGTGCCCCTTTAACCCCTCTATCATCTAATGGACCAACTGACTCTCTCACAGGCTTTTTGCTACGAATGTACTTGAAAAAGTCTTTATTTCACGATTTTGCTTCTGCAGCAAGCTTCTTCTCAAATTCTCCCTTTGCCTGCCTTATCAATGTCTTGCATTTGACTTGCCAGTGCTTGTGCTGTTTCCAGGTTTCGTTGTTTGGTTCTTTTTTCCATTTCCTTTGCAAATTTCATTTATATTCTTTACTTTCCAGACAAAATAATCCATCCAAAACTCAGTGGAATTCCTAGTGCCACCCCCCCCCCTCCCAGTTAACCTGGGGCAGGCAATCCTACTGCACTACCGGTGCCTCACTAAATGCCAGTCACCCTCCCATGCACAGCACGGTGCTGTGTACCACAATGAACAGCACAAAGCCCAACTGGACCCATGGAGGCAGCATGGGAAACTTACAATTTGAATGATTTGTCACGGTACTTTGCACTCCAGGATCTGGTCACTCTGCAGTCCTGGCTGAAGTCTCGTGATACATGAGATTTCAGCTGGGAAAGGAGAGTGACTGGCCCCTCGAGCCCAAAGTACTGTGGCAAATGAACTTAATTGTACGTTTTCATGCTGTCTCTGTGGTGCAGGCGGGGGTACACCCCCTCCCAGTCAGCTCCCAGGGCAGCCTGCACCCATCAATCTGCCTTTCATACACAGCACTGCCAGAACTCAAAATATTAATAAACCAATTAATTTACTTTAATACAAAGGGCCCTTTTATAAAGTGTGCTAAGCAGTTAATTCTCATTTTTATATGCAATACCTGATTGGGTCTACAGTAACGGTTACCGAAATGGCCATAAGAGTTGTGACACAGTAGCTCCTCAGGAACAGATGGATACAAGTGAGCAGCCGGTGGTAGAAGCCGGTACTGCAGGAGAAAGCAGGGATTTCTCTGCAGAAAGAAAAAAACACAGTTTCAATCAGGCAAAACAGCTCACCTCGAGGGAGGAGAGTAGGAAGGCTTGTGATTGGGCACGCCCCAAGGGGAGGCGGGCAGTGCAGGCTAGAAGCACCTGGTTAAATACACAGGAACCAGGAAGTGAAAAAAAAAAGGAGATCCACGGGCAGACGCAGATTCAGACGGAGATCCAAAGGCAGATCCAAGGAGAGATTCAGAGAGAGAAGACAAGAGAGCAACAGAGGTTTCCTTGCTGTGATAATTTCCCTAACAGTCTGCAGCTGGAGGATAGCTTGGAGCAGCATTCAGATGAGGAAAGAAACTGCTGGAGGCAGAGCTCCTTTAGAACGCTGAGAAACCCAAGGCTACAGGACCAGGCAGAGCTGGGGAACAAAGGCAGAAGGATAAAGAATCCTCCAAGAGAGAAGCTCCTGTATAAGGTACCCAGAGAAAGAGGAGTTTATGCTCTAAAGCCAGAGAAAGTCTATGTTCTGCTTTTAAAAGCAAAGCCAGTCAAGATGGTGGCAGCTGGTGTCAGAAAAGAGAAGCTTTGAATGACAATAATTATTCTTTTAAACTAGCTGAGTCACCTAGCCAGGACAGGGCTGATATAAATGCTTTTAAATATTCTCCTAGCACTGCTAAGTTTGAATGCACAGCACCCACGTGTAGGGAAAGGTGGGGAGCTAATGAAAGCCCAGCACATGTTTGTTTTCCAAATGCAAACAAACCTGATGAGCAGCCTGAGATAGCTAGGCTCAGTCAATACCTATTCACCGAGGGGACAGGAAGACAGCTCAATGAAGAAAAGTTTCATGCTGAATCACTTCTTAAAGAGTTCCAGAATTATTTAGAACAGAAGAAGAGTTTTAATCACAGTGTTCCAGTTACTGGCTGTAAGGAAGAGAACTCTGTTCATAATTCTGTGTTTTCCCCTGCTGATGATGATGAGATGATGATGGACTGTTCTACCTGTTTAATTGATAGAGGCAATTAAGCAGAGAGAGGATTGGGCTGGTATATGAAGTAATATAACAGTGACGTAACTTTGACCGACACAAGAAAGCTTGTGGAGGGAAACTGAATTAGAGCACTACTAGTGATTGATAGAACCTGAGCTTTATTAGTAAAGGACTTTTCTGTTATCAGCCTGTATGTTAAAAGCACATGAAATGAATGTGAAGAAATACAGCATTTAAAGCCAGTCAGGCAAAGTTTCAGTTAATCCCGTTTATTTGGTTTAAACTTCTGCACCGTCTGTAATCTTCTTTTGAACTGCACAATGGCAATATGAGCCACATGAAAAATAAACCTCATGTAAATAAATAACTCTTGCCAGCCTTACTGCTCGAAGCATAACACAACTACAACTAACTGCCTCAAGGGCATCATAAGGCAACCCCTCCTTAACCCTCAAGGTTAAAGGGCGGGCGGTGTCATAGAGTTAGTGCATGCGGATTCGTGTGCTAACTGCCACTCGCACATTAGGGTGCCGAATGGGTAGGATTGGGGCAGAGAGTGGGTGTGGTGAGCACACTGCAGTTAGCGTGGAGGAACATATCACACACTGTCAATATTGTCATTAGCACAAATGCACCTAATGCCACCTCAATAGGTGCAATTATTTGCACCCATGGTATTAGTGCCATGTGTTAGGGTACTCGTCTACTCGTTAGCTGTTAGGAGCATGCTGATCACGCCCTCAAGAGTTATCAAGTTAGCTTTTACACTAAACACTCATTAGGTGCAAAAACCTAATGCACTTCCGTAAAAGAACCTTAAACTCATATAGTGCTATATTCCCACCATAGGTATCAACAAGAGACTACACTGTGCTGATGGACTACATCTCTCTGTTGCAGGGAAAAGGATTCTAAGTGAAAAATTCAGGCAGTATGTGGACAGGCATTTAAACTAGGGAAAGGGGGTGATGGATGGAGAAGGACAAGTTCAGTTGGCCACTCCCAGCAAAAGCAAAACAACATTGGAAACAGCTACACTTTTGAACGACACATTAATGGCAAGTGGGAAGGTGCATGTAGAACAAAATCCATGTAAAACACAGGCAAGGCAGTCAACAAATGCTGGAAAGCAATGAGCACAAATGCTCGAAGCCTAGCCAACAAAGTTCCTGATCTGAAAGCCCTAATGGTGGAAATGGACTTGGACATTGTGGCCATTAAAGAAACATGGTTTAACGAGTACCATGAATGGGATATAGCCATAGCTGGCTATAATCTATTTAGAAGGGATAGAGAGGGTGGAAAAGGAGGAGGAGTAGTCCTTTATGTCAAAAGCTTAAAGCTACTAAAATACAGGGGATCTGGGGAAAAGAAGAAGCGCTGTGGATTGTGTTGGAAAGAGGAGATAGCACTGCCATCCATACTGGTGTGGTCTACAGGCCTCCAAATCAAACCAAAGAAATGGACAGCAAATTGATTGTTGATATTGCAAAAATAGCCATGAAGGGGGAATTCATCATATTGGCTGACTTCAATCTACCCAATGTGGAGTAGAGTGTTCCTTCTGCAAATCTGGAAATAAGTAAAAAAAATTGTGAATGCCTTCCAAGATGCGTTACTTAAACAAATGGTGTTGGAACCAACCAGGGAAAGCTCCGTGCTGGATTTATTGTTCACCAATGGAGATAGCATGTTGAATAGGCAGGTGAGTACACATGTGAGCAGCAGCGATCATCACACGGTGTAGTCTGAAATAAAAACTAAGGTCGAATCCAATCACAGCAATCTCAAAGTCCAAGACTTCAAAAACAGTGACTTCAGTAAAATGGCCCAGTACCTGAAGGAGGAGTTTGCAAGGTGAGAGGGGATAAGGGAAGTGGAATTGCAATGGGCTAAACTAAAGGAGGCAATAAAAGATGCAACAACTACATAAATAAGAAAGGTAAATAAAAACAACAGGAAAAGGAAACCTATTTGGTTCTTCAAAGAAGTAGCTGCAAAAATAGAGGCAAAAAATGCAGCTTTCACAAAATTCAGAAGCTCTCAAACAGAGAAACACAGAAAAGAATACAATATCAAACTAAAAGAGAAATAAGGATAAAAAAATCAAAGGCAGAAGAAAAGATGGCTAAAGATGTGAAGTGTGGCAACAAAACTTTTTTCAGGTATATTCGGGAGAGGAAGAAAATCAGAGGTGGAATTGCAGGACTCAAAAGTGCTGGGAACGGATTTGCAGAAAGTGACATTGAAAAAGTGAAAATGCTAAATGAATTCTTCTGCTCTGAGTGACATTGAAAAAAGTGAAAATGCTAAATGAATACTTCTGCTCTGTTTTCAATAGAGAAAATCCTGGAGAAGGACCACCTGTGACTGACAAATATACAAATGGGAATGGAGTAGATACCACATCATTCACAAAAGATGATGTGTTAGAACAACTTGCAAAACTGAAAGTGGACAAGGCTATGGGACCAGATGGAATACATTCCAGGATATTGAAAGAGCTCAGAGAGGTTTGCGCAGGGCCCTTAAAGGATGTTTTTAATAGATCCTTGGAGACAGGAGAAGTTCTACAGGGCTGGAGAAGGGCTGATGTGGTACCTCTCCACAATAGTGGTAATAGAGATGAGGTGACAAACTACAGAACAGTAAGTCTTACCTCATTGTGGGAAAATAATGGAGGCACTCCTGAAAGAGTGAATAGTGGACTTCCTCAAAACCAACAGGTTGCATGATCTGAGGCAACATGATTTTACCAAAGGACAATCTTGCCAAACAAATCTGATTGAGTTCTTTGACTGCGTGAGAACTAGATCAAGGGTATGCGATGGATGTAATCTACCTAGATTTCTGCAAAGTCTTTGATACTATTTCTCATAGGAGACTTATCAATAAACTCAACAGCTTGGGGATGGGTCCAACGGGGGTGAACTGAATCAGAAATTGGTTGACTGACAGACAACAGAAGGTGGTGGTAAACGTAACTCACTCAGGTGATTAGTGGAGTGAACGGAACTCACTCAGGTGATTAGTGGAGTGCCCTAGGGTTTGGTCCTGGGACCGGTACTGTTCAATATATTTGTGAGTGATATCGCTGAAGGGCTGAATGGAAAAGTCTGTGTTTTTGCAGATGACACCAAAATTTGCAACAGAGTGGACTCCCCTGTGGGAGTAGAGGACATGAGGAATGATCTACTAAGCTGGAAGAATGGTCTAATGCTTGGGAGTTAAGATTTAGGGGCATGTTTACTAAAAACCGCTAATTAGCGCGGCGCAAAATAGCGCACTAAAAGCGGTACTTAAGAGTGCTTAAACGCCCCGCAAACGTGCGATGAAGCCCCGCACACTTGCGCGTCACAGTAACGGGTGCCGCACAAGTACGTGCCCGCAAATGTCCGATAGAGGCGTGGAAAGGCTAACGGAGGGCGGAGGAAGGCCCCGGAGGGGCGGAGAGAAGGGGTTAATGGGCTGGGAAGGGGAGGTGAGAGGCGCCCCGCACATTATCGGGGCTGAATTTCCAAAAAAAATAGCGCGAGTGAATCACTCGCGTTAGAATGCATTTAAAGGGAAGAGAAACCATTTACGTCAGCAATGTACAGCAAAACCGGGGAAACCTGCAAAACGTGAGCAGTGTGATACATGTGCACAGCACAAAAGTGCAATTATAAATAGAAAATGACCAGCACAAAAATATGAAAAATAGTAATTCATTTGGGGAACAGTTATAGTGATGGGCAAAACTAGATAACACACCCAGGAAAGCTCCAGAAAGAACAAATGAATATTGGAAGGGTCTACGGAGCGGAGACTCATCCAAAACAAATTTCCTTTTTGGAGCTTTACTGGGAGTGTTTGCTGTGGTTGACCATTAATATCACTGTTGCCCAGCATGATGATATATTGTCCCCCAGTTTCTGTGGTCATTTCCGTGGTTTATGTGCACGTTTGTCACCAGACAGGGTGCATGTGCCCACAGTAAAAATGCGTAGAGCAGGGTTTGTGACTCCATCCTGACAGGTTTACTACCTCCAGGGGCTGCACTATCTCTGTGGCCATAGTGTGGTGCAGTGGACATTGCCAGTACCTCTAGGACCAGAGGGTCAGAGGTTCAAATCCCAGCTGGGGCACTTGCCAGGCCAGTCCCTATATTTTACCCACCACTGAACAAAGATAGCGCAGACACCCCTGTATTGCAGGCAACATAAGCATGGGGAAAACACCCATATTTTACACAACACTGCAAACACACCACAACAATGGGCAGTACCTACAGCCAGGTCCCCCAAATGCAGTCCCGTACTGCCACATTGCAATCATGTCATCTGCTTTTTATGCGAGAAGCTCATCGCATCATGTTGGTGGACGAGTACATGTGGTGCAGGGGGCAGTGGCTGCTAGCCACAGAAGACAGAGGTCTAGCCATGTGCAGGCTGGCACAGTCCACTGCAACAGACAGGCCCTGCTGGATCCACAGTCATGGACGTTCCAGGGAATCCAGGCAATCAGTGACTACACGGTGGTGCAGTGCACACAGACAGTGCATGCAAGACCATAAGGTCTCAGGTTCAAAGCCCAGCTGGGGCTACCGCCAATCCTGCCCACATATTTTTCCCACAACTAAACAGTGATAGTAAGGACACACCTTTTGTGGTGAGGACATATGCCATGGTAATACGTCTATCTTTTACCTCACTGAGTACAGACACCATGAACAGGGCCAGTGCCTAGAGCAGATTCCCCCAAATGCAGGCCTGGTGGCCCACACACCAGTCAGGTGTCATGCTGCCACTCATACAAATGCCTGTGATGTATATCTATGCACCACCCCCATGGCATGTAGATGTAGCTCATGCATATTCATGAGGGACAGCAGGAAAACCCGAACAGTGTGATGCAGACCTGGACTGGAGTTGGGAATCTCTGCCGTAAAGCAGCAGCCAACAGGGGCAGACTCACCCACACCCACACCCACAGGCCCCATTGGACAATGCCTACCTGAGAGGCAGGACATTGGGCCCTGCCTGTATCTCCCAATATGAGCAGTTGCATACCTTAGCGATGCTACCCCACACCTGGGTATATGGTACACAGCTATCAAACGTCTCCTATGAAAACTGGCAGATATCAATTTCTAGGCAAAACACATGTTGATGATTGAGCTCCACCATAACAATCATTCTGATGTCTGTGTTGTGTGCTGCAGGTCTGGCGTCTGACAGTGTTTACCACCTTAGGGAGGGATCCCCATCAGCCTTGCGTACCATATCCATGCCTGTACTGTTCTCAGGACTGGTGTGTTGGGTAGGGCAGCTAAACCCCCTTGATTGTAGCACAAAAGATGACCAAGCTGGGTAATGGTGACAGCAATGGGAAAACTTAAACAGACACCCCCAATAAAGGCCAGAAGAAAGTATATGAATCTCTGAAGGGTCCCCGCTCCTGCAGCATACAAGGTGCATGTTCATACCTTGAGATAGGATATAGCAGGGTTAGCCACTCCAATGGACAGTTCCCCTATGGTGTTTGGTGTTTTAGACACAAGTTCATTATTTAAAAATATATTTTTTCATATATTTTTTCAAAAATTTGTTTCAGATTTTCTTTATTTCATCCTCAAAGGTTGTTCTTTGTTTTTGTGCATTTCATTTATTATTAACATTTTATTATCATTATTATGATTTTTATTGTCATTAGAATTTTTTCCTCAATTTTACATCTGTGTTTATCCATTGTTTTTCAATGTCAGTATTATAATAGGTATCAGTTTATAGGCCAAATTGAACCCTCTCTCCAGCAGTGCCTTGTGAGTACTTCTCCTACATTATCTTCATTAGTTTTTTATAATAGTGTCCACTATCTGCCCTGTGTTTTTAGTTTTTTGTTTTTAGTTTTTTAGTTTGAGGTTTAATGATCCATGGTGATTTTATGATTTTATATAATTTTATTCATCATTTTCATATTGTTTTATATTTATATATTTATATTATTTTTATCTCTTGTTTAGGTTTTATTTTATTTTATTCTATTAACATAATTATTTTATCTATATTTTATTTTTATAATATGGTATTTGTATTGATGTTTAATATATGTTGAATGCCTGGTTTGCCTTAGTTTTAATTTAATGTGTTTTTTCTATGTTTGTTGTTATTTTTACATATAATGTTTGTTTTTTAAGTGTATCCCCCTGAGGAAGGCTTCGGCCGTAACGCGTAGGGGACCACCAATAAAGGCACCTGTGTTCATCCAATCTCTTGCCTCACTGTCTCCTCATGGCCATGTTCCACAACAGTATGTATGAGTTGGGGGGGATGCGTGGATGATTATGCAGGCACCCAAACCCCAGAACGCACAGCATAGGCAGACACCTATATGCACACAGGATGGCCCAAAACTGTGCACCACCAGCACCAGCAGCAGAAGGACATGCAGCATGTTTGTGGAGGGGTCCTGATTTCCTAGGGGGGCAGTGGAAGTTGCTCAGAGAAGACGGAGGCAGACACCCCTTCACGTGTGTGCAGGGCACCCCAACAGAAGGGCACCTCCTGACAAACACACATGGTACCACCAGGGAGTACGTTGCCTCTGTTGCCGCAGTGTGGTGCAGTGAACACAGCCACTGTGTTCAGGTTCCAAAGATTACCAGTTCAACTCTTAGCTGGGGCCCCCTGAAACACAGTCCACATATTTTACTCACCAATAAACCCTGATAGTAAAGACAAACCATAATTATAGAAAAGAAAAGCATGTTCCCCAAACCTCGCTTTTACCCTAAGGAGCACATACACCTGAACAATGTGCAACACCCACAGCAGAGAACACAAAAAGCTGTCCAGTAGGGCCACATTTCACTCAGTTGTGATACGGTAACCAATATAAGCCCATGTCAGCATGGTGGCGTAGGCTTCCTGGTGAGAGAGGGGGCAGTGGCTGCTGCCCACAGAAGATGCTGGCCTAGCCCCCATCATGTGGGTGCAGTGCACTCCAACAGACATCACCTGTGTGACAAACACCCATGGACTCCGCAGGGAATGCACCGTTGCTGTGCTCAGATGGTGGTGCAGTTGATTTAGCCAGTGCCTCTAAGACCAGAACGCCACAGGTTCCAATCCCAGCTGTGGAACTTTCCATCCCAAAACCCACATTTTACCCATGAGTGAAACATGGTAGTA
The DNA here is from genome assembly GCA_033557465.1 of Ichthyophis bannanicus. Classification (NCBI taxonomy): domain Eukaryota; kingdom Metazoa; phylum Chordata; class Amphibia; order Gymnophiona; family Ichthyophiidae; genus Ichthyophis; species Ichthyophis bannanicus. The sequence continues at coordinate 1,148,747,124 of CM066033.1, read as the reverse complement.
AAGAACGAAACTTTCCTGCAGAGGACATAAGCGCCGGACAAAAGCCCATACCTGTCCTTAAACAGCACACAGCACATAAACATATGCATCACCTACAGCAGAATCCCCCAAATGCAGTCATGGAGTGTCACAAATTACTCTGGTTGGATGATGTCTCCCAAAAAGATGCGTGTGCCGCAATGTAACTTAACGGCCCCATGGTATGCAGATGTATCATAGGCATATTCATTACAGACATCATGAAAAGCAGACCAGTGTTTGTGCCACCTGGACTGGAGTTGGTAACCTCTGCCCAATAGCACTGGCCAACAGGGGTAGAAACACATGCACCTGCAGGCTCCATTATCCAAAGACCAATGCAGCGGCAGGATGTTGGGCCCTGTGTGCCTCTCCCAATACTAGCATGTGCATACATTACCAATGCAACAGTAGACATGGGGATACGGTACAGAGATATCAAAAGCCTGTTATCATCACTGTCAGATAGAGATGGCTATGTTAAGCACAAGCAGCTCATTGAGCTGTACCATAGCAACGTCTCTGATGTATGTGCAATGTTTGTCAGGTCATGTGTCCTCCAGTGTCCACCACCGTGGAGAATGACTCCAACAGTACACCATAACATTGCCAGGCCTGCAATGTGCCCATTACTGGTGCGTTGGCCAGGGCTGCCACATAACACAACATCTGCTCAATGTTGCCCTAGGTGTAGGGAGTGTCTGTCCGTCTATCCAGTGAGTGGTGTCTGCCCACACCCTCTGCAGCACACACTGATAGCACCTTTGCCAGTATTGGCCTGCAAATGCGCATAATGAGGAGCAAAGTACTGTGGGTATAGAACAGACAGGGCGGCATGAGCAGGATGCATCTGCACAGGGCACACATGACTGCCTGGGACGATGTAGTGCCTGGCGGTCACCTCCACAGACATGGTGTCCATTGAATGCCTTGCTTGGAGGTCATTCTCACCCTGACCGATTAGTGAACACGGCCTGGCTAGGTTCCACCAGAGTGCCATATAGTAGGTTTCTCATGTGATGTATATGGGTTCTGTATATATGGGGCCCAATCACTGAGTTAAGTGCGTGGTGGGTGGACACATTTCCCCTGGTAGCATGCACTATGGACTGCCTAGTGGCCTGACTGCAGTGAGCATGTGTCTGGCTGGTACACTGTGCAGGGTTCAGTAGATGGGGACACACTGTGCCTGCTGTTGGGAAATGTAAGATGGTGCTGTGGGGATCAGGCCCTACTGTCAGGGGGCTCTGGAAATATGGATGCGTACAGAACTGCAGAGAGCTCCCTGTAGGTTGTCAGTACCACAGCTGGACCATGTCTGATGGTACTGCCAGCCGCTACCAGTGTAGATGGGATAGTGAATGTGGATATGTTGTTGGGGGAACCTTGTTTCCACAGGGCCAGTTTGGTGGTCTGACACACTTCGCCTATGTGTACTAACACCTCTTATCCTCACACACACACACTGCACATATATCATTTGGGCAGGGCACCCACACACGAGATGCACCCCTCTGTGAGCATTGTAGCCCACCAAGCCCTGAGGTGACTGGTAGATCCAGATGGTCAAAGGTGTGTCTGATATACCAAACTATCTAACATCGGCAGACAAGTTGACATGATGTATAGGCCATCCCCGCCAGGATAGGTGCTGTGTGTCCCACCTCACCCTCAGGGTGAGCACAGGCCACACACACTCTGATGGTCTGTAGCCACTCTGTAACAGCACCACGGAAGGTCAGTACCTACTACCAGTCCCAGGTGCTGTTGTGTTTCACACCCTATGGTCTGCCCATCTGTATAGCGTTGCTTTGCATGTGCAGTGCATCATGGGTGTGAGTGGGCACACCCTACCCTTTTAAACATAGCATACAGTCTGCAGAGGCTATATTGCAGCCAGCCAGACATCTCAGCATAGCTATGGAGCTGTAGTCCACTGGTGACAGCAATGCCTCTGTAAGTGACAGGTTGCTGGTTCAAATCCTTGTTGTGGTTGTCCACACAAAGTATTTTGAATATTTACATTGTCACATATACTGCGTCAGTCAGCATCACTGCTGGTTACATTGCACAAATCGGACATTTTTTCCACAGGGCATTGTAACATGGAGAGAAAGATTTCTCAAGGGTCTTGTGGGCTGTCTGTCCCAGAAAGTGTCTAATGTCCTGTAGTACTGCCAACTCAGAAACCATCACAGTGCATTAACCCTAGGATGCCTCATAAGGTGTCCTATGGAGCACCTGATGCTTACAGCACTGTGAGGATCTCATAGCTGCCACCACTATTTTACATTTTGAAACCGGTCATTGCCTGTACTCACCAATAACCTCACTGTGGATGGAAATACACAACCTCTGGCTCCACAGTCAGCGAGGTAATCTGTGGGCCACAGCTCAATAGCTGTGAACAGATGCCTGCCATTGTAAAGAGTCAATCATGCAGACTGTGTGCTGTGGTTATCAGGGGGGTGGTGATCCACTAGTGAGATTGTTGTACAGCACATGACGTATATAGCACTGTAAGGGTATTGACACTGGCAGCACTGCTCTATTGTAGAAAGAGGTCTGGGGCAGGTAACACTGTTGCAACGTATGAAGATATATGTCATGTGCAGCACAGATGTACATCAAAGGCAGCATGCGTAATCTTGTACTGCTGTACAATAATGTGTGCTGCGTGAGACAGGTATACAAGAGCCCAACTGGAACATGTAACCCAATGACAACAGGTTATGCAGTCCACTTACAAACATTGTTCAACACCTCTGCCATCAGGACTGTATGCCATCACACATAACAAAGGATAACATGCAGTAAGGTGGCATGCCAACGCACATGTCCTGGTAATGGGCACCATGAAACCTACTGTGCATGTCCAATGCTCAGATATGAACATCCCCCCACCCCCCATGGCAACCACCACATCATTGCTGGACATACATGGAGATGCACCACAGAACATACTCCAGTGGCACACAAAACCCCATATCACCAGGGGGACTGACACCTGACGTTGATGGTCTGTCAGCACCCATTGTTATCAGTGGCAAAGCAGAACCTGCTAGGTAACACAAATAGCACACCTCATCTGACAATGCACCAGGAATCATTGGATATGTGTCCAGAGGTTCAATACCACACTGTCTAAACAAGATTGATACATAATAATCATGGTATGTTTTGGGACATGCGAGATACATCGTTGCTATATGTGTTTGCAGAGACCAGTAGATATAATGTTAGCCACCCCATAACCAGTGTATCTGAATGATGCGTGCATTTACAATGTGCCTTTATTTTGATGCGCAGCAATGCGGAACGTACCAGCGTGATTAGCCTAATCGCGCAGCCATGCGGCACGCCCATACGTGCGCCGCGACGCGCAAATCCGGAAGTTGCGTCGCGCACGTCATGACGCGCATACAGGAACATGGCGTCCAGGACAAGGAAGCCGGCGTTTAGCCTCCATGAGCTGCGCTACCTGGCAGCCCTCATTGGCCAGAAGCAGGCAAGGCTGTTCCCTGGCCCCTCCAGGCGAAGGAACATGGGGAAGGTGAGGAGGGCCTGGGAGAGGCTCACCAGGCGCTTCAACCGCATGGCTGACCACCAAAGGGAGGTAAGTGAATGGCCACAGGTCATCATAACCATATACACAGACAGGGTTGATGGCAGCTGTCCATGATGCTGTGTGTAGGTAGTCCAGATCACAAAAGTGCACCAGTTAAAGCCACACGCCATATTGTATATGTATCACCTCTCAGTGGATTGCCATGTACCCAGGTGCTGACAGATGTGGTCACATAGGGCATGATGCCACCCTGGAGACCTGACTATTGCTGCTGTTGTTGTACTACAGCACACTATAATACAGCTAGGCCACACATCTGCCTATGGAGTGACCTGAAACATCATGTGCTGATGGTGGTATCTGTATCTGCAGGGAACACATGGGGGCCACCCTCTGGTGTCCGGAAACGTGCAGCACATGGTCGCCAGCCAACAAGGTGCCATGGGGTTGTTTGCCAATGTTGTGTAATACATCCCCCCCTATCCCCAGGACTCCAGACTGCATATCAGAGTGGTCCCACGGTCACCCTGGAGATATGGCTGTGTGTCTTAATGTAGTTATAAGCATCCCCCCTACCTCCAGGAGTCCAGAGAGGCCCTCCAAGTGGGTTCAGTGTCACCCTGGAGATATGGCTGTGTGTCCTAATGTAGTTATAAGCATCCCCCCTACCTCCAGGAGTCCAGAGAGGCCCTCCAAGTGGGTTCAGTGTCACCCTGGAGATATGGCTGTGTGTCCTAATGTAGTTATAAGCATCCCCCCTACCTCCAGGAGTCCAGAGAGGCCATCCAAGTGGGCTCTGTGTCACCCTGGAGATATGGCTGTGTGTCCTAATGTAGTTATAAGCATCCCCCCTACCTCCAGGAGTCCAGAGAGGCCCTCCAAGTGGGCTCTGTGTCACCCTGGAGATATGGCTGTGTGTCCTAATGTAGTTATAAGCATCCCCCCTACCTCCAGGAGTCCAGAGAGGCCCTCCAAGTGGGCTCTCTGTGACCCTGGAGATATGGCTGTGTGTCCTAATGTAGTTATAAGCATCCCCCCTACCTCCAGGAGTCCAGAGAGGCCCTCCAAGTGGGCTCTGTGTCACCCTGGAGATATGGCTGTGTGTCCTAATGTAGTTATAAGCATCCCCCCTACCTCCAGGAGTCCAGAGAGGCCCTCCAAGTGGGTTCAGTGTCACCCTGGAGATATGGCTGTGTGTCCTAATGTAGTTATAAGCATCCCCCCTACCTCCAGGAGTCCAGAGAGGCCCTCCAAGTGGGCTCTGTGTGACCCTGGAGATATGGCTGTGTGTCCTAATGTAGTTATAAGCATCCCCCCTACCTCCAGGAGTCCAGAGAGGCCCTCCAAGTGGGCTCTGTGTGACCCTGGAGATATGGCTGTGTGTCCTAATGTAGTTGGAAGCATCCTCCCTACCTCCAGGAATCCAGAGAGGCCCTCCAAGTGGGCTCTGTGTCACCCTGGAGATATGGCTGTGTGTCCTAATGTAGTTATAAGCATCCCCCCTACCTCCAGGAGTCCAGAGAGGCCCTCCAAGTGGGCTCTGTGTCACCCTGGAGATATGGCTGTGTGTCCTAATGTAGTTATAAGCATCCCCCCTACCTCCAAGAGTCCAGAGAGGCCCTCCAAGTGGGCTCTGTGTCACCCTGGAGATATGGCTTTGTGTCCTAATGTAGTTATAAGCATCCCCCCTACCTCCAGGAGTCCAGAGAGGCCCTCCAAGTGGGCTCTGTGTCACCCTGGAGATATGGCTGTGTGTCCTAATGTAGTTATAAGCATCCCCCCTACCTCCAGGAGTCCAGAGAGGCCCTCCAAGTGGGCTCTGTGTGACCCTGGAGATATGGCTGTGTGTCCTAATGTAGTTATAAGCATCCCCCCTACCTCCAGGAGTCCAGAGAGGCCCTCCAAGTGGGCTCTGTGTGACCCTGGAGATATGGCTGTGTGTCCTAATGTAGTTATAAGCATCCCCCCTACCTCCAGGAGTCCAGAGAGGCCCTCCAAGTGGGCTCTGTGTGACCCTGGAGATATGGCTGTGTGTCCTAATGTAGTTATAAGCATCCCCCCTACCTCCAGGAGTCCAGAGAGGCCCTCCAAGTGGGCTCTGTGTCACCCTGGAGATATGGCTGTGTGTCCTAATGTAGTTATAAGCATCCCCCCTACCTCCAGGAGTCCAGAGAGGCCCTCCAAGTGGGTTCAGTGTCACCCTGGAGATATGGCTGTGTGTCCTAATGTAGTTATAAGCATCCCCCCTACCTCCAGGTGTCCACACACACCAGTAGGGTGGGGCCCATCCACCCTGGGGATATGGTGCAGTGTCACAATGTTGTTGAGTCCATCCTCCCCATCTCCTGGAGTCATGACACCTGCGTATGGTGTTCAGGGAGTCACCATGGTGCCCTGCTGTATGTTGGTGAGGATGTGCCCTTGGACACCCAAGACCCAGGGGGAGGGCGAGCAGATTGTTACGGAGCTGATGTGAGTCTAATATGTCCCATAGGGTATGGAGGTTGGGTTGCACATCACCCACAGTCCATGGGGTCCACAGCTCAGCACACACACTGTAGATGTAGCCAGATGGTACGTTGCTTGCAGATGTGGCTGTGCGTAAGCCACACATCACACATATTAGCATGGAGATGCACGTCCAAAGGTCTGTAACAGAGACATGTCCCCAGCTATGCCTGTTGAGCCTGGTCGCACATGTGCACAGCCCCCAAGGCATCACACACCTGTTTGCAGATGCCGAGCACAGATGCTGGTGAAGAGGTCCATGCACCCACCCAGGCTGCACAACACAGCCTATCACTCACACATGAGCAGAGGTGGCAATAGCCCATACCCGTGTAATGGGTCCTGGCACATAGTTTTTGCGTGCCAAACCCACAGAACCATCCAGTGTCCAGGGTCCAGGTCTGATGAAATAACACCATCAGATAGGTCAGATTGGGACAGATGTATGTCCACCATGACCACTATGCTTCGTCCAAAAGACGTCAAACCAGGTCTGACGTAACTATCAACATCCCCAGGACAGACAGGTCACACAATCCCTGTAGTGTGTCACACACTGCTACCCATGGCCTTGTAGCAACCCACATGTCATGGACATGGCCCCTGGTAAGGTGCATAGGACAACCCACCCAATGTCACATCTATGATGACATCACCCATGTGTGCTGTTATAACACATTTCCCGTGGGTGTGGATTGCATGGCATGTGTAGATGATGTCACCACGAATGTCTGACACATGACACATACATGGTTTGGGGGTCAGCATGGACATCAGCATTGGCAAACATGATGTGGTATGGCAGAGCCATGTCTGTGAAGGGGGCCACAGGGAACATGACCTGTGCGTTCAGGGTGAGGCTCACAATGGCCATAGGTGTCACAGCACACATGCGCACACCCACAGCTCTGCATGTAGGTGGCACTGGGCACAGCTAATCACCAGGAGCAAGCAGGGATCAGCTGTCACATGTTGGTACTGTCTGCCCTGTTGCAGCCTGCATGTGGCTGCTCACCAGCAGCCAATGGGGAGGAATCTCGGAGTAAACCACAGCTCCTGTGTGCTGCCCTGACGCCTCCCCCAAATGGTACACTCCAGTTCATTAGGTTGTGCCAAACCAGCAGGTCTGTGTCCCTGTATGTGCAACACACCTCAATGGTATTGCCACCCCTGTGTCTGTGCCTGCTGACGTCTCCCCGAAAGGTAGCACAGGTATATGGGTGATCCCATCACTAGGAGATGTGTTGACCTCAACCAAACAGAATCCCAGGGGAACAGTGAGAACGTCCCCTGCACGTGACCCCCCCATTCGTGGACAGGCAAAAATGATACCCCCATAATGGAACGTCACGCCATGTGTTTGCAGACCAGGGCAAAATGTGTCATTAGCTCCATGGTCACTGACAATCATGCCTGGTGTGTGGAATGGCCAGGCCACACTCACGCCCTTTCGCCATGTCTGGTCTGTGGGATTGCAGCCAGGAGCGGTAGGTTGGACTGAGGACCCAAACCCAACACCCACCACCCCACCAACGTGGCTGTGGTGTCACCCATGTACCCAGGGGTGTCCCGTTGCACCTGTGGATCCCATGTAACCTAACAGACGGCTGGATGGTTCCAAAGGGTACCCCCCCCCCCCAAACATCAGGTTGCCAGGGCTGTGGCACTGAGGAACGCACTCAGTCCAAAAAGGCCTGGTGGAATCACCAGGCCCCACAGGTGACTTTGTGGCAACAACAAGGTCCGGCGTCCAAAAATGCATCTTAGCCCCCTTGGGCCATGCTGTGGGGCAAGGGCTGTGACCAGTACCACTACACAGGCCTCACCAGTGTCACCAGCCCAGAGGATGCTGGCCACCAAATGCTCTCCTGAGGCTATCCTTGGGCCATCAGGGTCCTTGATAACACCCCAGACCACACACATTGTGTCATTGTCAGCCGCTGTGATCTGGTGCACAGCATGGGAAAATGGACCATCAGTGCAGATGGGTGACATCTGTGACACCCCGGGACCAGGACACCCATGTTAGCCTGCATCTCGGTACCATACCGCAACAAGCCGCAGCACACAGGGCCAAGATACGTCCAAATGTCTGACGGGCCTGGTGACTGTGACAGCTCTGAGGGTAAGAAGGTAACCCTCCAGTGGGGGCCTGCATGTCCCAAAAGGAGATAGCCATGGTCTGGGGATGTGTACCACCATGAGGTACTAGGATAGGTAGTCAGGGCCACTCTGTACCAGTCACAACCTATGCAGAGCACACGTCACACGACCCTGACAATAACCAATATCCACAGTCGCCAAGGGTGCCAGCCACCCTGCCAGTACATCAGCATGTACAGGATACTCATGTGAGAAGGATGGGATCCATCTCGCAGCACCCCCCTACATGCCCACTAGCTGTACAGTGACCATCCTGTGTTGTACGTCTCCATTGTCCCAAACAACATAGCCCCCACGGTACACCATGGTGTTGTAGTCAGCTATGCTGACAACATAATGTGACCAATGACATGCCATCAGGCCATCTGGTAGGGGCGTATGACCGTGGATGCTGTGGGTTGCCGTGTCTGCCAGGCATCCTTGCTGTCAGACAGTATAGTGCCTATTAGCCTGTTCATGGGAATAGATCTGATGGTGTTTGCAAAACAGCGATAAAAGCATGTTTTGCCACTTCCGCATGACAAGGGGCAGGTACATGTAGCACCTGTCAAGGCATGTCCAGACAAATGCAACTGTTGCCTGCAGGGTGTCCTTGGACAGGTGTCAGGCTAGAGGCTGAGTCACCCCCATTGCCATTGTGTCATGGACACATGTCTGCCTAGTGGCTGCAGAACTGGAACACTGTTTACAGGATAAACCGTGCAACACCCCCTGTACGCCTTGATATCTGTCAGGGACAGGGTGGCAGCAATGGCCCACGTAACTGGGAGCTGACAAGCCCACCCCAACCAGGCGGGCCGGGATCTGCGATGCTGCAGAGGGAAAGCCAACAACGGCTCCTCCCTGCCCAGACCGAATGGAAGCTAGTAGTCATATGGCCATCATGGACCACACCGAGCGGAGGCTGATAGAACCTGTCCACCTCCCTCAAATCCACCACATCTGAGAGATACACAGCTGTAGCTGAATCTGCAGCGCCAGCATCCACAGGGCCTCACAGTCCCTGATGAGGTACATGTCCCCCCCCTCAACCATCCACGTAACCACATGTCGACAGTCCCATGAGGTCCATGTCACTGCATGCATGTGTGGTGGCCCATACCATCGTAACCCGGGACTATGTACATCATGGGAGGTGTCTGAGATCCCTGTGAGGTAGTTGGCGGCCCCCCCCGGCACACACACTCTGGTGAGCATCCCGTGTCAACTGACCCTAGGGGGTCCCCACCAGAGGTGGGTAGGTCCCGTTTCCCTCAGGGGACCGCAGCCATACCCACCTGACCAGCTGCGTTCATGGAACAGCAGGGATTGGCCCACAGAAAAGAACCATTGCCCCTCGGGGATGTGTCACCCTTCACTCATTCCCTGTGTCTCTGTCACGCTCACCCTCCCCCGCCCCCCCTCTGTCTGTCTCTGTCCCACCCCCCATGTTACCTGTGTGTTGTGGGGGAGTCGAGATATGGGGGGGGGGGGGCAGCATGCAGGCAATGTGCGATGCTGCTGACTGCTGCCCTCTGTGACTGTTCCTGTCTATGCCAGCCAGGCTCAGTGATACCGTTGTGACACACACCTGCAAACATATTCCGACATATCTCAAGGACCAACTGTTATAGGTGGGTCACTATGCTGTGTGTGCCACACACAGCAGGGGTGAGGGAGCAGCCCAACGCTGAACACACAGGGGTATGTCTAGGCTGTCCAACCACCTGTGACAGACGTTAGGTGATGACCCAGTCAATGTTTGCATATCCACAGGTGGAGGACCTGAGGAAGAAGGGGCGTGAACTCCGCCTACACCACCGCCAGCCTGAGTTTTCGGCTTATGAACATGTTTTATGTGCCACACATGGATGTGCCCTAATGTCTGTCATCCTCCACAGATGGAGATGGCACCGATGGAGGGCCCAGCACCTCCACCCATATGCCCCGCCGACCCACCACACGCCGTGCAAGGGAGAGGGGGGAGGGTGTGGAGGAGAGTCCTGAGCCCCAGCACCAGGACACAGAGGAGGAGGAGATGGAGGCAGAGGAGGTGTCTGTGACCGGAAGTGGGGCCGAAGATGCAGCAGACCAGGAGGTGGAGCCGGCGCATGTACCCGCACATCCCCCCAGCCAGGGGGATGTGGATGCGACAATGGGGGGTGCAGGGGAGAGGGGGCAAGGGGGGGGAGGTGGGCCAGGGGTGGGTTCCGCAGTGTCGATGCTGGGAGGGTGGGGGAAGGGTGTGCGGGAAGGGAGGCAGGACGGTTGGGGGGTGTTGTGGAACACAGCCCAGCACAGGGCCCAGGGGGCCGCCATCAGACACTGCAGCTGGCAGCACAGGACGGGCATCAGTGTTATCCGGCGTCATCCATGGCCACAGACATGTCCCATGCAGATGCCAGCACACAGACCACGCACACTGTGTGTCTGTGTGCTGGCATATGCATGCATGATGTGCTTGTGACCATGGATGACGTACGCCAGGACGTCCGTGTCATGTACCATGCCCTGCAGTGTCTGACGGGGGCTGTTCAGGAGGTGGCCCACGATGTGGCGCGTCTGGCATCTCGGGGGCCATCTGCCGAAGGGCGTCACAGTCGCCACTGATGGCACCTGTGACGTCCCCATGTGCCCTGTGCTGTGCTTTGTTCCACCAACACACATGGGGCTGGGTTTGTGGGGCATGTTGCCCAATGTTCACATTGTTTTGTGTGGTTAATAAAGTTTATATTTGTTTGTGTACACAATGGTCACGTGTGTCCTTACCCACCCACCCACTATGGCGTCAAGCATGGGATCTGTGTGTGCATATGGAGGGGCATTGTAGGTAGACATGGGTGTCATACGTGCTCCGGCACCGCATGCAGTCAGGGTGGCCCAGAGGTGCGTAGGGCCATAGGACAAGGGTATGCCCATGGGATGCTGCAATGTAAGGGGGACGGAGAGCTAACGTGACACATGGATGGCCGTGATCTCAACACATGTGTGTCCACAGTGCATGGGCTGCCAGATGCATGACACCCATGCCTGCCCACGTCTTATACAATCCTGTGGGGGTGGGCCCTGGCATGCCGCCTATGTTGCAGGCAGGGACATGTTTCAAACATAAGCACCCACTCACAAGGGTCAGATGGGGACAACATAGTGCAGACACATAACAATTAAACTGCAGTCACTGCACATGCACCCTATCAGTACATGGTTGTGTGCATACATTGGCTTGATACTGCCCAGGGGCCGCATACACACACTGTGAGGGTCGCACATGGCTTGTGCTGGCATTGGTGCAGACATGCCTGGCCGTCCAATGAACACGGTGACAACGTGCCTGGACGCTGGCCACATGGTTCTGGACAAACCATCCATGTGTACACCACATAGGGGTTCACAGGTGCACACATTGAAAACACACATTGCATGATTTATACATGATAGGTATTTATTTGGCGTCATTGACTGTGGCGTGGTCGCCCACGCCTGCCCCGTCGCAAGCCTCTTCCCCCCCCCCGGTGCCACGCGCTCCTCTTGACCGGGTGCTGCCGGTGGTGTCTGTGCCGCTGGTGGCGGTGGTGTGTTTTGCTGCTGTAATGCAGCTGCGATACTCTCCAGGGCCTCACAGATCCGGGTGTACGGGATTGCCTCCACCACATCCGTGCGGCATTGCAGACCACCACACATATCGGCTAGCTGTCTGTTTGTCTGATCCAGTGATGCCTGGATCCTCTCCAGTGCCTGAGACTGGCCTGTTGGTGAGACACAGGGTTGTGTGTGAGATACCTCTCTGTGAGACAACAGACACACACCAAACCATCACACATAGTCAACATTGATAGTACAGTGACAGGGAGGACCCTGGTACACACATGGCTAGGGTGACGAGCCCTCATCATCACAGTAGTGTAGAGCACAGCCACACACTCGACACAGTACGGTAGTGTGATATGTGAGGCAGACACATTACTCCACAGGCTGTGCTAACACACACACGTACTGCAGAGGTGGCAACAGGCTTGCAGACAGGTAGCAAGCACATGTCTAACTGGCCTTTGGGGGGGAGGCGTGAAACAGGGACAGGAACAACAGAGGCACCCCATCAGTGGCAAGTAGATGTGGTTCATAGCTAGGCACCCCAGGGGCTGCCACAGGTGGGTGGTTCTACACAGTTTGGAGAGGGCACGGCTGGAGCATGCGCTAATCACGCAGATGGGGTGGCAGCATCAGACCGCCAACTGTTACATGCGCATGTGCACTCCCGTGTGAGCTGTCTGCCGACAGAGTGGTTCACATACACCTTGTGTATAGCGGGGAGGGGTCTGAAAGCAGTGCATGTTCACCCTTGTAGCCATGTAGAGGGCATGGACAGGGGAGGGGGCCAACAGTTGACACAGCAGAGGTGGGGAAACACCAGTGACACATGACCAGTGACATGCCGGGGGTTCCCCAGCACGTGGTACACCATGGGGGAGGGCGTGGGTCTCCAGGGATGGGGGGGGTGTCTCCCTGACTGTGGTGTACAGCTGTGGATGCGGGTCAGGGGTGTTGTGTCACTCATCACAACACAGAGGTCATTCCCTGACCTGTGTGGTGATGTGGGTGAGTCACGCAGCTATGCTATCAGGTGACTCAGTGTCAGGTCCACAGCACGGGGACACGTTCATGTCCTGTTCTGTATGTCAGGCAGGCCATCTCATTTGGTGGCATACACACAGACTTTATGTACATGTACCCCTACCAGGCTAACCCAACATGATTCTTGGCCCTGTCAGCTTGAGGAGTGCTGGTATATGGGTGTCCCCACACTCGATGTCTGCTGTGATACTATCCTATGTTTGTTGTAGACCTGCAGCTGCTGTCAGCGGGGACTGTGGGACGCGTGACATGACATTACCCATGCCGCCTGGGTCTGGGTGTGTGTGTCCCGATTGCCCGATGATGATGTGACAGGTGGCACCCTGTTGTCTGCAGGTCCTCTGACTATTTACCAAGGGGCAGACTGTTGCAAGGGCAGTGCCTGTATCTAGTTTTCTGCTGTTACCGTGTTGGTGGTGAGAACTCAGTGCTGTTCTGTCTGTATGTGGCTGAGTACACCGGCCCTGAACCGGTCTGTGTTGTGTCACATTGACAACCTCCACCCTACACCATATGCCTGTGTTCACTCCACTGACTGCCATCTACCTAACCCGTACAGGTAGGAGCTGTGGGGGTACAGTGCCACATCCACCACATACACACACACCTAACACAGACTACTGTTCCAGGCGTTGTGTGTGTGTGACGCCTTGTTGCCACCCATCTTCAGCATGGCGTTCCCCTGATGCGGCACGGTCCCGGAGATCAGCCATCAGCACATCCAGTCTGTGGGTGTATGGGTCCTGCATTGGTTGCGGGAGAGGCTCCCTCGTTGGCCCCCCACCAGGCTGTGGGCTGCGGACTGCAGGCCCTGTTGCTGTGCCACCTGTGCTAGGGGTTTCGGGAACATCCCCTGATGCACAGGTGTCCCCCTCTGGTATGGCCTCCTCTGCCTCCTGGAACATTGGTGACGCTTGTTCCTCCGGCTCCTCATCCACCTCCTCATCCCCTGCATCCTGCGCCCCCATGCTGCTGTAATCACCTGTAATGATAACAATCTGTGACAGCAGAAATCTGTTTGTAGTTACCACATATATTTACGTGTGTGCTGCAGCTGACACATACATGAGGGGGTGGGGGCGTGCATGTGTGCTACCTATACACTCCCCTACACCCTCCCATACCTATATTTTGCACTCAGACATAGACACCAGCGGTACATGTCAGTGCATTGCCCCTGCCCGCCCTGTCTGCTTGACACCCAGGTGTTCATGTCCCCAATGCGCATCTTGGCCCCATCCCATGACTCTTGGCATCTGCAATACCTCTGCCACTGTTACCCTGCTTGTACCAGTTGCACACACTTGTCACTGGCACTCCCTTTCAGACTGTTGGGACCAGTTATCAGGTCATGTTTTGTTACAAACTACCCTTGTATGGGTGTTGACTGTGCGAGTCTGTGACCCACTCTGCTGTGCGCCTATCTTGTCTATCATCTCTGGGCTAATGCTGCACACATGCTGCACTGGGCAGTGTGTATGTGACATGTACATGCCCTGAGCCACACCCCTCACATTCATACAGGTGATGTCCAACCCTGTTGTGGGGGGTGGGATGTGGCTTCTGTGTGCAGACAGTTTTGGGGCAGGTGGGGGGGGAATGTGATGCGGGACACATGTTGACTATGGTGTTCAATATGGCGATGCATCAGTGTTTGTGGGGGTGCAGCACACACAGGTGAGAACGGGAGGGCTACATGGTGTTGCATATGAGACAGGTTTGGGGGGGTGGTACCAGGGGGCTGCTTTCTAAACAGTGCTGATCGTAGCCAGGTCCTGGGAGCTCATAGGTGTCAGTTGTGGGAATGAGGACAATGTCGGGCATCGTAAGGTTGTCTGTGGAAGAGTGTCATATCATTAGCCGCAACCTGAGCCATGCAAGCAAACCGTGACATCATATCTGGGGGATGACAGCCACATGGGTGGGGGGCTGTGCGCAGACCTCACCCTGCCTCAGTTACAGCACATGATTCACATGGGACACACGTTTGTCTAGGGTTTTGGTAGCACATCCCACAACAAAGGGTTTCAGTAGTTGCACACAACGGGGGTCTGATGGGACTGTGGCACGATGGGTACAGGGCAGGTAGACACGGGTAGACCAGGGAGCACAGGGACACCACGGATTGCCATATGGAAATGTATCACCAGTGTCCACACAGACATGTTTGACACAACAAGCAGTGGGACCACCGCAGGGGGCTCAGAGGCCAGAGCCAAGGTGTGGGCTGCACACGTCGGACCCTTGGTCTGGACAGTATTCTGACAGCGGGTATCCCACCAGGTATTGCCCCCCTGGTGTTGCAGGGCCCTATGAGGGGGGGTACAGGTTCAGCGAGCATTGCAGAGTTGTGATCACACTGTATGGGGGGTGCTGAGGACCCAGAGGTGGGGATGTAGACCTCACAGAGGACAGAGCGGACACCTGTGCATAGTTACCAGCAGAGTCCAGTCAGAGTGTTGTCTGTTGGGACAGTCCCCTTGGCATGCATCTGGAATGCCTGTGTGGGGAACAATAACCCCCTGGGATAATGTAATTCGATCTCTGCACCAGGTCAAGGCAGATTGGGCTGGTAGCACACCAGGGATGGTGTGGGATGGGATGTTACATATGGAAACCAAAGCCTCAGGAACATAACCTGTCTCTGATTCTCTCATGGAGTGCTCGACAGCCCATGTTTCATGGGGTGGACAGCAGAGGTGACGTCTGAAAGGTGAGCGAGGGGAGATGTGCCTAGATGTGCTTGTTATGTGTGTATCCTTGGGACAGGTTTGGAGGTATAGCTTTCCAGACACTGTGTATGGCATAGATTGCTGGTCTGTACTGGGGAGCTTTCTTACTTGCACCTCGCTGTCTATGTGGCACCTGGCTGATGTCACAGTAAGCTGTTGACTGTATAACATTTAGCAAGTTAGACAGATATGCCATATGTTCAGGCTGGTAGGCCTACACTATGCGGATTACCTATTTACCCCAAACGTGCTCAGAGGTTGCAGTTGAACATGCTCTGGAACAGGACAGTTTGACCAATAACAACATTGCACATTGCTACATGTAGGCTGTTGCCGATACATTTTTGCAACACTACGTATCATACATACCTGCCGATGGGTGGGCGCTGTCCAGGAGCTCCGGTAGGCCACATGTGTATATCTGCCCTAGACGGGCTGCAAGCTCCCTCTCCAGGGTTGAGAGTGGGAGGGTGAGGGGGCCTCCGCCACCTGTCCCATGCGCATGCTGTCTCTCAGCATACATCGTCTGCCTCACCCCTCGCTTGATGTCGGAGAACCTCTTCTTTAAAGTTTCTATGTCTCTATGTGGACCCCCAGCCCCAGCCACGGACACCCTTACCTCCTCCCACACAGCATTACGTATAGCGACAGAGGTTTTGGTACTCATCCTGCCAAACAGCTCGTCGTAGTGCTCAAGCACCATAGACAGGAGGTTGTGGTTCTCCATGTCTGTGAACCTGAGGGCCCTCTTCCTCTGCGTCTCCGGCACTGGAACGCACTTGCGTTTGCCCGTGTGGCTGTATCTTGGGGCCTGTGGCCCTGCAGATGGGCCTGCCACTGGCTCACGCTCCTGTGTCCCCTCACCACCAGCTGCCCCAGCAACAGGTATGTGTTGCTCCCCAACCCCCTCAGCATCACCCTCCCCCTCCAATTCCCTCTCCCTCTCCCCCTCCCTCTCCATCTCCCTTCCCCCTTCACCACTCCCCACCCAACACAGAGTATCCCACCCCCACCCCACACAGACCAGACCACCCTACCCTACCCTACCCTGACTAGCACACAACACAATGATGGACGACACCACAAACCACAGTGCACAAACCACAGACCACAAACACACAGCCTCCTACACTCCTGCCCTCACTGCCACGAACTACACAGCTCTGTCGCACACACCTCAGCTCTCCTCTCACAACCCTCGACGTGTACCAGGGGTACAGGGTCCTTTATAGGTTGTGTTTGGTTTGTTCACGTTGCGCATGTGCTGTTGTGCACGGCCTGTGGTTTGGCACGCCGCAGATGCAGTATGGCGCATGCGCTGGCGTCTGTGCGCCGCGCAGGTGCGGCTATGCTGTGCATGGGCATGTGTATGTGGGCGGTGCACAGAGTCGCACATGCGCGCAGCCCACATACATGTCCCTGCGTGCCGCACACCGACGCACGGCCATGGATGTACGCCCCCCCTGCGTGCCGCGCACAGACGCCAGCACATGCCCAGAACTGCGCTGCGCGGCAAAAGCAACCGTAAATACATCTATATATTGTCATGCAGAGATGAGTCACGTTGAGGGTTGTTTTGTAGGCGAGGTGCGTGTTTGTGGAGGGTGACAGAGTGAGCAAGGCAAGAGGTGTTGATGATTGTATTCTGTGTGTTGGTTGTATCCCTTTGGTTTGTGTGTCTGTTGGGTTTGTGGCCTGGTCACTGTCATAGGAGGTTTGTGTGTGTTTGTGTAGCTGGGATGGAGGAGGTGATGGAAGGGATGTATGTTGCTGCATGTGCCCTGACATGTGGGCAGATGCTGCGGTTGCAGGACAGGGGAGATGGTGTCCATGGGGCTGGGCCACAGGGCATGGGTGTAGTCCCACAGCAACTCACAACTGCAGCTGTGGGGGCGGTCACAGCAGGTGCTGTTGGCGAACGGCACAGGAGGTGTGCCGAGGTGCAGGCTCGGCAGCCACGCCTCTACAGGCCTAGGGCCCAGCTCTAGGGCATGCGTGAGGACCAGGTCATCTCCCTTTACCGACTGAGCACAAGGGCTATTAGGGAGCTCTATGAGGATCTAAGACCTGACCTCGAGCCCCTGACTGATCGGTCTCATGCCATACCAGGTTTAGTCAAGCTCCTTGCTGCCTTACATTTCTTTGCCTCTGGCTGTTTCCAGTCATCTGTGGCCGCAGTGGGTGGCATGAGCCGCCCCTCCTTCTCAAGATGTCTCCACCAAGTACTGCGTGCCATGGTCAGCCGGATGGGGAATTACATAGCCCTTCCTCACACTAGGCAACAGTGGGGGACCCTGAACCAGGCCTTTGAGGCGTTAGCCGGGATACCACACGTGATGGGAGCTATTGATTGCACACATGTTGCCCTGGTCCCGCCTAGAGACAGGGAGGTGGTGTTCCGCAACCGCAAACACTACCATTCCCTGAATGTTCAGGTTGTATGTGATGCTTATCTGCATATTCTGAATGTGGTCCCGAGGTTTGCAGGGTCCACCCATGACTCCTATATCCTGCATCACTCAGCACTATTCAGCCAATTCGAGGAGGGACAATATGGGGACTGTATATTGCTGGGTGAGTATTTCCATATCTCCTCTTTAGGTATGCATCTATGTAACTGTTTTAGTGGCATCTCTTGTGTGGGCGCAGTTTGCTCTCTGTGCGTTTTGAAACGTAACTACCATTACACAGACAGACAACTGTTCAGATTTTACCTTGTTACATGAGTGAGAACGTAGTGTAACAGGGTACATGAATAGGAATGTGACATCAGGATTGTAACAAGTTCAGATCATATCCAGATCATGGTGTTCCTGATACAACGCACGTGTGCAGATGTGTGTCCTGGTAGCAGATTTCCACTAGTGTGTGTTTGTGCCATCAGCCCACATGGGGGTGGGGGTTTGCCATTCACACCCAGCTGTGGTGCCGGGTCTGTTACTGGTATTTTTGGTATGTCATGTAACATATATGTTCGTGGAAATCCATACACCTACCCCTGTCATGTGTGTGTGAGGTTCACACAGTCAATCAGTACTGGGGTTGTCACACAGGATGCAGTAGATAACATGGGGTGTGGTGTGGCGAACTACAATGGATGTTCCTGGCCTTTGCAACTAGGAGTACATGTTTGCATAAGTATGGGCATGGATTTGGCCTGTGTCATGGCAAGGGAGCAACACAGTCTAGGGGTTTGCAGGGCCCTGGGCCACTGTAGATGTGCGTGACATAGGCATCATTGTATGTGCTGATCCTGCAGTTACTGAGCATTGTGGGAAGGTGGCAGCAAGGGCAAGGGGGCTACTTAGTTGCATACAGAGAGGTGTTGGTTGCGCATGCCCAGGTAGATACTCTTCCTCTGTATATGTGATGGTTGCAACCTCATGTGGGCTATTGTGTGCTATTCTGTGGACCACAGCTTGAAAAGGCTCTGAACATGATGGAGACAGTGCAGAGGGTGTCTACTGAAACGATTGTTGGTCAGCAGTATACAGCATATGGTTTCAGACCGATAAATGTTGATATGTAGACCTTGGAGGACAAGGGGAATAGAGTTGATGTGGTTTTGATCTTCTCACACCTGACTGCCATACATGTTCTGGGCGTGAGCCTCCATTGCAGCACAGCACATGTTTGTGTTGTGTACCATGCTGACATATACTTTGAACATGTGATCAGTGTATTGGTGGTCTAGTCTGACGTTGGAGGTGTTTGAGATGGGGACCACAACTGCAGTACAATACTTATGTGCCACACATAGCGGATCTCTAGAAGTAAAACTGTGACAGTTGGGTTATTGGGCATGTATGTACAGGCTCCCTAGGCCATGTGTCGGATTTCACCAAACATATATCTGTTTATCTTAAATACATAGTTGTGATGTCCGTACGTTATGTCCGGATGCGTTCTGCATTTGTTTCTCACGTCTATACCTGTGTCAATTTGGGGGTACAGGCGCTCATGCATTCACATGCAACATTTCTTTCTGCAGGTGATGCCGGGTATGGGTGTCGCCCCTGGCTGCTGACCCCTGTGCGTCAGCCACGGACACGTGAAGAGCGGAGGTACAATGAGGCCCATGCCTCCAGCCGCTCTGTCATAGAGCGCACCTTTGGCGTGTTGAAAAGTCGCTTCAGGTGTCTGGATACGACAGGCGGGGCCTTACAATATAGGCCAGTGACTGTGGCAGAGATAATCATAGCCTGTTGCATCCTGCACAACATTGCTCTCAGGCACGATATTCCTGCAGAGATTAATGAGGATCTGGAGGAGGATCCACCGTGCCCCCCTGTGCGTGCCAGTGGTGACACACAAGTGGGCACAGCGGTCAGGCGGAGGTTAATTGCAGACATCTTCTCTGGTACGTATTGCATATATTCCCACATAAATGTGCTGTTATGTGTGTGTGATGTTTATAACGGTTGATGTTGCAGGACATATGGCACTGAGATGCAACAATGCATTGTGATTAAACTTAACATCCCAAGGACACATATAGCCATGAGTGTGTGACCAACAATGTGGACAGGGCACAGCAGCATCTGTTGGTGGATTATGTGGGTGGGTGTTGATACGCCTTTCACAGCTTTTGGGGGTCACATTCCCAGGTAATGGCTGGTTCTGATAGCAGCTGCTGTGCAAACACAGTTAGTGGTTTTGATGGTCTGTGTGGGGCAAGGTGTAAGGCATATGGTGCAGTGTTCCCAGTGGGAGGGGGGTGCATGTTTGTGTACTGTTCTCCTGCGGTGTATTTGTTTATATTGTATACCTTTTTGCTGCTTGTGTGGTTGTTCTGCTCGTGTCAGCTGGCTATGTATGTATGTTTCCTGTGTGTGGTGACACATGTCATACATAGCACAGTACACATGGCCATGATTACCTTCCAAACATGGTGTTAATTAATGGTGACAGGTGTTACTGCAACCCCACAGTGTGCCCTAATGTATACATCATCACCTGGGGCTGACATGGCTATATTGAGGGATGGGGACCTGTGCAGTGTGCATCCATGGGGCCATATCATTGTTTTTGTTTTGTTTGGAATATAGCCAGTGCGTGCATTGATGCATATGTACACACATACAGATGTGATGCACGTCTGATCAGCAAAGGGTGGGTTACAGTGGCCAAGTGCTATGCTGCATGTGTAGGTGTGTTTTGTGTCTAGTGGTTTGTCATGGGGACATGGCATATGTAGCTGATGCTATCTCAACATATGCCACATGGCTCAACGTGTCATCAGACTCTGGAACTTGTTACCAGAGGATGGTGTATGGCCTGTTAGTTTATCTGTGCTTAGGAACCAGTTTGGACATGTTCCTTGCGTAAAGGTCCATATCGGACTATTACAAAGGGACCCAGGATAATCGGTGCTTGACCCTGCTCAGGCATTGTGGAACCTGAGTATTTTGTGGATACTACTAGGTATATATGACCTAGATTGACCACTGTTGGGGGCAGGATACTGGGCCTGATGGACCTCTGTCTGACACAGTATGGCGTATGGCATATCTTACATGCTGTGGATGTGTGTGGGGCAAGGGTACACAGTACACATCAACAACTACCTTGCGCACCCTGGCGAGGGCTGTAATGTCCACATACACACAGAGACCTAGATGAGCATTATTTGTTTGAGGCGCACATGTAGGCTATCCATGGTTTCACATTCTCACTGTCACACAGGGGGCTGACATGCAGCCATCATGGTCCTGTCACAAACACACATCGGGGTGTGGTTTTGAGGACGTGGCGCTGACCTTGCCATATATTTCCACACATCATCATCACACAGCTGTCAATATTATTTGGGGTCTGAAATGTACACTGCAGGATATGTTTGTGACCCGTGGATACAGGAGCTGTTCATGCATATTTCCATGTATTTCAGCAATTTACAGTGGGGTGACAGACAACATTGGGAGGGCACTACACACGGGGAGGGGGTATTGGTGGCAAGATGGGGGACACAGACTAGTATTGTGACCATGGGATGGGCCATAAACAGGGTGGGAGCAGACACCTCTATAGACCATTGTGTACAACAACAGAGAGGTAACGGAGGCGACAGAGGGATTCCAGGGACCTTTATTTAGCAGCAAATACCTCCGTCCTGACTCTCCCATGAGAGAGATCAGTACAGTGTGATAGTGAACAGTCAGTCCATAGGTCATGTTGTGGGGTCTGACAGCTGCGTACAGGGAGGTGCAGTGTGTGTTTCAGACCTCGGACATTACATATGTTTGTTTCTCTTGTGTTTTCCACTGCACAGGACATACTTCGTGAGGATGCTCTTGCTGTGGTGCATTGCCACATGACTGTACATCAGCCAGGATGCTGTGGTCCGGGGTAGGTGGATCTACAGCTACATTGTCTCTGCCTGCAGTCATGGGGGAGAACATGTCGTCTGGGATGTGTCCTATTGTGCAGATGTTGTTGTTAATTTGTATCCTTGAGCCTCCCTTACCCATATCTTCCTGTTGTCACACATATCCCCATGTGTTTGTGTCCATTATGTATGCTGCAACACTGTTTCAGTCCATTTTACAGCATAGATACATGTGTTTGTGGTATTGTTTGTTTTTGAGGGAACCAACACTTGCTGCCTCCCCCAACACTGTTAGATCAGCCTCAGCAGGGTATCACTGCATGTCCCTGGGCCTTCATGTGCACAAATTTGCACTTGTGCACATAAAGGCCATGTCTCACAGCTGTCCCGCTGACCTGCGCACACTGGGTGGGTGCATGTTTGTGGGTTGACTCTGTGGCGATGCGCTGTCCAGTCAGAGTACATAATCATGTGCTGTGAGGTGTTTAAGCACCTGGGGGGCAGCGGTGACTGTGCTACCTCTGCCATATTGCTGTTTACCTTGTTGACATTCTCAACATGTGTTGCGAGCTGTGAGCAGAACTATGTCTGGTGTTTTGAGGGACCACTGTTGAACAACATTTCTTTATCTCAGGTATCAGCATGATGTGGACATGCATCAACAGTGACTTGACATGATGATTCTACATGTTTGGCTGACATTGTCTCCCTTCACGGTGACCTGATGTGGCTGTGTATTCGCTCAAGGACTCGATGACATACACATGATGCACACACAGGGTATGTTGCACCTTTGTCATTTGGGGATTACATCTGGCTGTACCAGTTGATGTGTTACTGTGTGTCTGATGTACATGTCATGTTGCCTCTCTGTTCACACAAACAGATGCATATAGTGTGTAGCAGTGAGATGCCTGTGTGACATGGAACAGGACATGACCATATCCATGTGACACCCGTGTCTACATTGATATTTCATGATGTTAACAATATGCAATTTTGTTTCTGTTCATATCATGTCACGTTTGCCCTTGCATCCCTTTCTTCTGTATTTTGTAAGGTGTAACTCTCTGCTATTTGTGTTCTTTTTGCAAGGTGTCTAATGTGACCCTACTTATCCTCTCCTGACACAGGACAGAAGACATACCAAACACATTTCGTACAGTGCATCTGGACTCCCCATCAAACACCTGTTGGGGGAATGACAGCCATGGAATGTTTCCTGGATACCTGTGCCATTGGATGTTTGACGTATGAGAGTGGGACACCTGCCTGTGATGGGCAGTATTTCCCTTGGACTGCTGCTTTGGCCATGGCAAACCTGTACAACACACTGTTTATGCCATGCT
Source organism: Ichthyophis bannanicus (assembly GCA_033557465.1). Classification (NCBI taxonomy): domain Eukaryota; kingdom Metazoa; phylum Chordata; class Amphibia; order Gymnophiona; family Ichthyophiidae; genus Ichthyophis; species Ichthyophis bannanicus. The sequence continues at coordinate 1,148,723,847 of CM066033.1, read as the reverse complement.
GTGGCTGGTGGTCCTGCTCATTGCAGGGGACACAGATGACCTGTCACGGACTGTGGCATATTGGGATGTGACACCTGACTATGAATGGCCAGGATTGCCTGGGAAGCTGTGACCTGACCTGTTTGATTGCAGATACACTTTGCTCTTTGGACGCTGTGTGTAGCAGGGACTGACATTGTCACTGTATGTTGTACATACCTCCCCATTTGTAGAGATGTGGTGTTTTCGACATGTGTGTGACATGGCACACAGGATACAGTCACCTTTTTTTTGGAACACAAGCATACAGACATATTTGTGCCATTGGGGCAACGATGTAGCGGTCGTATTAGGTATGTCCACCTGACCTACACCGGAACATGATAGAGTTTTTGCCCCAACAACGCTTTCATGCCCACCACCATTCTTGATTAATGTTTTGCATTGGCCAAAGGGTGTTTACATGCATGTGTGGCATCACTGTATCATGTTGGTCTGTGGATGGTGGTTGTGCTTATGACTGACTATGTTGGTGAGCCACAGCATGTGGACCTATGTCTTCAGTGTGGTACCTGCAAGATGTTTGCCCATATCAACATGCTGGTTATTGTGTTGTTTTCAATGACAGACGTGACACTCTGCATGTATGTACATACCTTGTATTGCACATCTGTACGTTCCTGCTTATCCCCTGCGGGATTGACCCTCTCATTGCCCAATTATATTTGCTGTGTGGCAGTGTGGGTGTCCATTGTTCTTCCTCACTTCTTCATTCCATGTCCCGTGCGATATGTGTCCAAACACTGTCTACCCAACAAACACTGCAGGGGACCTCCGGCATGGTGTCATCTCTGCAGTTTTCTGCAGGTTGTGTTGTTTGTATTCTCTCTGTGTTCATGTACCTCTGCTACCTGTTAGCAGATGCTCATTATGCTTTGAAGGATTGTTTGGGTCTACATTGTCGCCTTTCTGATTTGTATATCAGGCATTGGGGGTGAGTTTGGACAATACTTCCATAATGTTTTTTCACCATTACAACATTGTGACAATATATGTTTTTTTTAGTTTGTGTGCCTCCTGTGTTGCCGGATGGCTATGTTTGGGTGGACAGGTGATGTGTTGTCGATCCTCATGATGACACGCCTACAGCCTACATGACCTCATATGTGCGTTACACATTTGAGGCATGCATTAGCAGGTGGGGGGTGTGGGCCTGCTGCCCAGTGCATAGTATGCACCGGATGCACATTATATCTTGTGTCCCTCATTTGGGTTCAATGCAGTGTCCTTTCTGTGGGATGTGATTTGTTGCCGTGCTAAATGGTTATTTCTCATTGACCAGGGATGCACTCACCTTGATATCATGATAGCACTGTCTACACTACCTGTGAGCATTAACCCAAATAAAGATATGTATGTGACAGACATTTGTCTCTATTGCTGCTTGATCATGTTCACAAACATGCAATGCAATGTGTGCCTTTTGATCAGTCCTGACTCCGTGTGACCCTGTAAGCCCATGGTTTTCTAGGCAATGTCAGTGTATATAGATTGTTGGCTCTTTCCTCCAAGGTCATGGGGGGTCACATGCCTTGCCTAAGGCCACATAGGGTGCTAGTGTGATCTTAGGCCTGTTTGCTTGGTGTCAAGGTCAGTTTTCGCAACACTAGGCTATTCCTCTGCTCTTTGCGCACATTTACACCAGTATCGGCTGATTTGCTGGTCATGTTCATGTGCCACCTGGGCTCACATCCTTGTACAGTGGCAGCTGTGTATATGTCTGCCATTTGCCACATCACTGGGTATTACAGGTTCCCAAACAGACCCTGCATTTGGATTATTTGTTCTGGCTTGTGCTCAGTGTGCTGTTGGTGAGAGTGGTTATTGGCATGTGTTTTAATTCAGTAGTTTGCAGGTTTGATCCCCACATGTGCTTCCCCCATTTCTTTTCTGTTGTGCTACCTGGACCATTAGGTACCAGCAATTTCATCACCTCTACACACACCCTTCCCTCTCTTCACTCTACAGCAAGGTGTGCACTCTGTGCTGCCTAGGCCTCAGGTATTATCTGTCAAATAGGTGGCTTTCTTTATGGGGTTTACATGACAGTGCACCTGTGTGTTTGGTAGTGCTGTGTTTCAGCTGGTGTGTGGTACACCTGCTTTCATGTTGCGTTATCTGCTGTCCTGTCCCTGCTTGCTAACTAGCTCCCCCGAGCATCCTCTGACGCCCTTGGGGTTTAGTTTCTTTCCTCTATTGCATGCTGTATCCACTGCATAACATGTGATTGTGTGTGTGTGTGTGTGTGTGTGTGTGCATGTGTCCCTGGTCCATAATACAGACTGTGATCTGATCTGTACACAGCAGATATGCATGTGCTTCTGCTCATGATTACTGTTGTGGGTTTGCCTTTTCGGCCAGCCAGCAGTCATCTTGTATGATGGCCACACTATTTTTGTATGCAGCCTTGGCTAATGAGCTCACAGTGGTGGTGTGGTCTACCGGTTGGTGCATTGGCCTTTGTGGTAGTGGTGGTAGGTGTTAGGCCTCTCTGTTCTGATGTGTATGCTTGTCCTGCAGAGGTGGTTTGCATTTGTATGACAGCCATTTGTGTGCAGATTAGTGCTGTGTGCACCTTGTACCCTCATCAGAGTTGGGTACCATCCTTCTGTCCATCTTATGTCTGCCAGCTGTTGTGCCATCCTACCCTGATGTGCATGCTGGTACACCATGTCCTGCACTCCTCCACATTACTGCACTTCATCTCTCCCAGGATGCCTCTCGTGTGTGTGCTCTGCATAGCACTGCTACTCCCTTGTCATCCTGATATTTCACCTATCCTGCCGTTTCTGCCTCCTCTGCTGCCCACATCTTCCCATCCTCTGTCACACACTATCATTCAGGCATGGTACATTACTATCACTCTGTGCTTAGCTACAGCTTGACCCAGTAACACAACAGAACAGTCCCAGCACAAATTTAACCATAGCTTTCTCCTTCTTACTATCATTCAGTCAGATGTGTGTCAATAGTTTGAGTATGTTAACAGGTTCAACTGATCATATATTCCATGTAAATAGTTCATCCATGTTTTTCCCTGTTTATGCTCCTGTTATATGTAACACCAAACAACCTGTTGTACTGGTCTTTATTGTGTTCTCTGTAACCCGCACTGATACCAAATACTGCAGTATATAAGACATGGAAATAAATACAAGCACAGACATACATGCATATATATGTTTGTCCATTTCTGGAGCTGACACATGGCCTCGGTCTGAGTTGTGTGCTCCATCAGCTGTGATCTACATGCTTCTGTAACTTCAGCAATGTCTTTCCTTTCAGCTCTGTGCAGTGTTTGGGCTACATGTGGGTTTGGCACATACCTGTGTTGTACTTCACATTGGTGGATCTTCCTGCTCTTGGCAAACGTCTTTGAGTTCACCTATATATCCTTGGGTCATATTATGTCACACCTTTGATTCAGGCAGCTTATGGGGTACCAACTATGGTGCCCTGGGAGTTGGCAACCTTTCAATATCTCCCCTGAGGAACATTATAACTCGCCTTTACTGCCGTGTTTGTTTACGATGTGCGTTCTGGTGCACCCTACATGGTACATTAATTTATGGCACTAGGGTGTTCATCTTTTTAGATGGCATCACAGATTGCTGCACACTTGCATGCAGCCAACACACATACCTATGCCAGCCTTATTCACTGCTCATTTATATCCATGACCCCTGCACCATCGGTCCATGTCCTAAACATTGGGCTACACTGCTGTTCCTTCTTGCATGTCTGCACACCTACTTGATATTTGCATTTGTTACAATGCATAGTGCTGACAGCACAAACAGTGCTAGGACCTTGCCCTGCCTCATACAGCAACCTATGATGGGCCCTATAAACCACATTGTGGGGTGCCATGGTGGACAATGGACTTCCAAATGTGCCCTCTAGGGTACCTTGTGGGGCGCCTTCTGCATCACCTTATATTACAGTGCATTGAGAGTGCATTTGCTAGCAATAGTAATTACAGGACACCCGTAACATGTCTCCTCGAGCAATATTCATGATAATAGGTAATGGCTCAGCCAGCCTTATTTAATGGGCACAGCAGGGGATTACACCAATCATCATTGGTCAGTGTCTTAAACATTGTTCTGTGGCTCTATTTCTGTGCTTGCATATCAGCACAATGCCTCATACCTCCCCAAACGTACAGCACACTGTTTTATGCCGGCCAAAATCACAGAGGCTCCGAGGGCAATATTACCCATGACAGACAATGCATATGCCTCATGCAGACTTTTTCGTTGCGCACAACGGGGACTTGAAACTCTGATCCCTCGTAACATATTAGCGCGCCGCCTTCTGCTGCCCACTATTTCTGTGCCTCGTAAAATAGCACCTGAGCCAGCCGTCTTCATTGGGCACTGCGGGGGATTGAACCCCTGATCCCTGCACCACTGGTCGGCATCTTCACCATTGTGCTGTGGCTCTGCTTCTGTGCCCCAGGACAGCGCGCCGCCTTATGCCGCACACTATTGATATACCTCGTAACATATTGGCACGCCGCCTTCTGCTACCCACTATTTCTGTGCCTCGTAAAATAGCACCTGAGACAGCCGTCTTTGTTGGGCACTGCGGGGGATTGAACCCCTGATCCCTGTGCCACTGGTCGGCGTCTTCACCATTGTGCTGTGGCTCTGCTTCTGTGCCCCAGGACAGCGCACCGCCTTATGCCGCACACTATTGATATGCCTCGTAACATATTGGCGCGCCGCCTTCTGCTACCCACTATTTCTGTGCCTTGTAAAATAGCACCTGAGCCAGCCGTCTTCGTTGGGCACTGCGGGGGATTGAACCCCTGATCCCTGCACCACTGGTCGGCGTCTTCACCATCGTGCTGTGGCTCTGCTTCTGTGCCCCAGGACAGCGCGCCGCCTTATGCCGCACACTATTGATATGCCTCGTAACATATTGGCGCGCCGCCTTCTGCTACCCACTATTTCTGTGCCTCGTAAAATAGCACCTGAGACAGCCTTCTTCGTTGGGCACTGTGGGGGATTGAACCCCTGATCCCTGCACCACTGGTCAGCGTCTTCACCATTGTGCTGTGGCTCTGCTCTTCTGCTTCCACATCATCGCGCCCCTTATGCCTCCTGCGCAGCTTTCCCACGCGCTGAGGTGCAGGGCTCACATGGGCGCCACACACCTTGGCGCATATGTAAATCGCGGGTTTTTCTTTTTCGGGCCGGAACGCCCACTCCTTATATGGCACACGCACACTACCGCGGCCCCGCACGTTAGGAATGTTTAGTAAACATGCCCCTTAATGTGAAGAAGTGCAGTGTCATGCACTTGGGAAGCAGAAAACCAAAGGACTTGTATGTGATAGGGGGTGAGAGATTCATGTGCACGGACCAGGAGAAGGGCCTCGGAGTGATTGTTTCTGAGGATCTCAAGGTGGTGAAACAGTGTGACAAGGCGGTGGCAAAAGCCAGAAGGATGCTGGGTTGCATACAGAGAGGAATTACCAGCAGAAAGGAAGAGATACTAATTCCACTGTACAAATTACTTGGAATATTGTATTCAGTTGTGGAGACCATATCTCGCAAAGGATATAAAAAGACTGGAAGCGGTTCAAGGGAAAGCGACCAAAATGATTTGGAGCCTGCATCAGAAGACTTATAAGAAGAGACTTGAAGGCCTAAATATGTACACTCTGGAGGAGAGGAGGGACAGGGGAGATGTTATTCAGACATTTAAATACTTAAAGAGTATTAATGAACAAACAAACCTCTTCCAAAGACGGGGAAGCTGTAAAATTAGAAGGCATAACATGAAGCTGCAAGGGGGTAAACTGAAAGGCAATGTCAGGAAATACTTTTTCACTGAAAGGGTGGTGGATGCTTGGAATGCTCTTCCAATGGAAGTAGTGGGGGCAAATATAGTGACAGAATTCAAAATGGCATGGGACAGACACAATGGATCTCTTTATAGCAACATGATAAAATCAAAATAAACATAACTATCTCTTATATCTGAACAAATAGGGGTGACCTACACTGAGCGATGGGTACACCCCTAAAGAAAGGCATGGGGAGGGGTGACCTGAACAGAGCGGCAAGTGCACTTACTCTTGTTGCCTTGCTGGGCAGACTAGATTGACCATGCTGGTCTTTATCTGCCGTCATATATTATGTTACTATTGTCACAGGGTGGACATAGGGCAGCCTGAGAAGGTGCAGAGCAGTGTGAATGATCACGGTGAAAGTGACAGAATAAACAGGAGAATGTTTATTGGTTGCCAGCGACAACCTAAGCACACGTGCACAGAGCCCAGAAAGACACACCCAGAGAGCAAAGCAAGGGAGTCTGCTTTACCTAATAGAATGCACCTGAGGGAAGGTGGAGTCAGGAAATACACAGATAAAACAGACTACCAAACATTTGGAGATAGGGAATCCTGGAGAGAGGAGCCAAGGAGGGAACCTTTGAGAGAGAGGGAATCCTGGAGAGATGAGCCGAGGAGAGAATCCCTGAGAGAGGAATTAAAGCAGCAGAGGTCACAAGCTGAAAGGCAGCAGGGGAGCCGGTGTGAATGTTGGAAAGAGTCCAGAGACCTGTGTGGTTCTGGGAGAAGGCAACACCCTGACAGCGTGAATGTGTTTGGAAAGCAAGAAGAATACAGGAAGACTGCAACAGCAGGTATAGGGGCAAAGAGTGGATACAAGGGCTATTTGCCATTTGAAAGGGAAGGGCCCTGGAGGCTTAGAAATAGCCATATAAAGCCCAGATATTCAGAAGCTAATAATAGCTTTTCTCCTGATTATAGAAGTGTTAAAAGAAGAGGGCTTCACTTACCTAGAAAAGCTGAAGAAATCCCTTCTCACGGTGAGTTCCCAGCTTCTAGGGAAACACCGTCACACCGGCTGCAATCAGGCACAGTTGGGCCTGGAAAGCTAGGGCAGACCCGGCAGGGACCCTATCAAAATTACCCAGCTAGCAGGTCAAACCAGGACCTGAGCTATGCATTGAGGCATAAGCGGGGGCAGGGCTCTGAAAGACATCACTCAAAGTTTGGTGATACTCCCCAGAGAGTCAGTGCAGCTCACAGGAAGAGAAACTTCTTGACTGACGAGGCAAGCCTTCCATATTTTTATTCCACGTTGGAAGTGGATAGTGGAGATACCAATGAGCAAGAAATAATGGAATATGAGAATTCTGAAGTATTAACAAATACAGAATTGATGGACTGTTCTTTCTCTGTGATAGAGCCAGAGATATCATTAAGGTAAATGTGATTTGTGTAACCTTAAATTCCAGTATACAAGTGGCAGAGCTGCAACTCTCTCCCTCTCTCCAAGCCAAGCAGTCAGTTAGGCTGTTTATTATTTACTTTTGGTTTAAAGTTATCAGCTGAAGGAAGCTACTTTTGTTACATAGTTATCTTTTGTTTGAAGCCAAGTGAGCTGTTAATTTCTGTTGTTTGAAAAGAAGAAACCTCAAGGGACGGGGAATAAAACCCTAAAAGAAAAGAAAGTTCTTCTGTGTGATTTATATATAGAAGCAAGGCACAACTACCACCCTCATAATAGCCCAACAATACCGGCAGTCACGGCTGGGGCGGATGAGGTGTGACATATAAATGGCGTAGAATCTGAGGATAAATTTTCGGGGGGCATAAGAAGTGCCTGAAAAAAAAGAAAGGACAGTGCTAAAAAGCAGGAAAATTTGCTCCAGGAGAATTTGGAGAGGATTCGGCTGGCAGACCGGCCAGTGGTGAGGTATTGGAGAGGATTCGGCTGGCAGACCGGTCAGCGGTGAAAAGACCTTTTCTCACATGCTGGAGTCTACCAGGAAACCGAGGTATTGGTAACCTGGGTGGACGGGAAGGATACAGTGAGGAAAAGGGGGATATGAAAGGGGAGAAAAAGAAACCTTGTCTGTGTGATACCGCACTTGGTGGGGTTTTTTTCTCTCTCTATTTCTAGGTGCAGTGTAAAAGAAAAGAGGATGGATCCACAAGACATGCTGGCCTGGATGGGCGAACAGCAAGAAAAGCAGGCCAGAATGTTACAGCACTTGCAGAAACAGTACATGGCAGCGATGCAGGAGCAGCAAAGGCCACTATTGGAAGCGATGACTGCACTGCTAAGGAAGTTTGCAGAGAAAGAATCAACCATACCGCAAGTAGACACTCATACAGGTCTTACTATGAGACATTTGGGGCATGAAGATAACCCCGATGACTTTATTGAAGCGTTTGAACGCATAGCAGGAAATTTAAAGTGGCCTATAGAACAATGGGCGATGAGATTCGCTCTAACTTTAAGCGGAGAGGCTTTATCTGCCTTTAAGGCCATGCCAGCTAGCCTAGCAAATAATTATGCTGAAATAAAAAAGGCAGTAAAGGATCGCCTTGGTTTGACCCCGAGGCATTATAAAAGGCTGTTTAGAGAGGCAATAATGTTGGAGAGTGAGACTCCAAAGGCTTTGTGCCAGAGGCTTAAGAGCTTGCTTTATAAATGGTTAGACCCTGAGAATAGGACACTAGAGTCTGTATTAGATGAGCTTGTTTTGGAGCAATTCTTGTTAACTGTACCACAAGAAATGAAAATGTTCCTAACGTTACAAAATTGCTCAAACTCTGAAGAAGCAGCTATAATGGCAGAGGTGTTTAAGGAAGCAAAGCATGCCACTGTATCTAATATAAGCCTTTTAAAGGGTACAGGTATGACTGGGATGGATGAAAGTAAAAAGTATACACCCAGGAGAGTGAATGAGTATAACCCTGATAAGAGTAATGTAGAAAGGAACACTAGGAGGTGCTATAAGTGTGGCAGATCAGGCCACGTGATAAAAAAGTGTAGGGTTAAGACAGTCCTGATGGTAGGGGCAGAGAAGATAGTACCAAAAGGCATATGTTTACAGGTACAGGTTGAGGGAGAAAGTGCTATGGCTATACTCGATTCTGGGGCAGAACAGAGTTTAATAGCACAAGAATTTTGGGAAACTTTGAAGCCGTCTCGCCCAGTAACCCAAAAACAGGTAGCAATAAAATGTGTGCATGGCGCACAGCTTCCCTATCCCTTACGCCAAGTAAGCGTCAAGGCACTAGGGGCAGAAAGAAAGTTGCAAGTAGCAATAGTTCCTGGGCTACCCCAAAAGCTAATTTTAGGACGGGACTGGCCTTTGTTTCCAGGGATATTGAGCCAAGGGTTAGGCATGAAAACGGGATTGGTCACCACACGATCCCAAGTCCCGGTAGTAAAACCCCAAGAAACCCTGGTAGCTGAACCCCAAGAAACTCCGGTAAATGAACCTCAAGAAGCTCCAGTAGAGGGAGTAGAAACCCCTACAGTAGAGAGAGCAGAAACCCCTACAAAAGAGGAGGTCAAAGAGGCTCCTGAGAAGGAGGCCGAAGCGGAAGAGAGGGATCCGCTACCTAACCATGAAGAGTTAGTTCAGAGTCCGGTGGGGGAAGGAAAAAAAATTAAGGCTACCAAGCGACAGGAAAGGGATAAGAGAGCCAAAGGAAGAAGGGAACTAGAAACAGGGGAAGGGTTACCCTGGGTCCCCGCTGCCCTCGTCCAAAAGTTTCCATCTTTTCCGATGGAGCAGAGGGCAGACTTGGCCCTCAAAAGAGCTTTCGAGTGGGCTCAGATGGACCGTAACACATTACCAAGGTTCCTGCTCGACCAGAATATTTTATATAGGGAGAGTTTAGATCCCTATACAGGAGCTGTGAGGAAGCAGCTAGTGGTGCCAGTAGCCTTTAAGGCGGTAGTTTTACGCCTGGCACACGACCATCCAGTTGGGGGACATAAAGGTGTCCAAGGGACACTGGATCAGATTTTAGCACGTTTTTATTGGCCAGGGGTGTATCAAGAGACCAAGCGGTATTGCGATGCTTGCCCGGCCTGTCAAAGGGTCTCCATATCCAGGCCCAAGGCAGCACCCTTAATGCCATTACCCACAATAGCTACGCCTATTAGGCGAATGGGGATGGACATCGTAGGCCCATTAATAAAAACGCCTAGGGGTTTCCAGTATTTATTAGTTATTGTAGACCATGTGACCCGGTTCCCATGGGCTATACTCCTTAGGAATATATCAGCTAAAATCATAGCGCAGGAACTAATAAAGCTGTTCTGCGAGGCGGGGTTCCCCCAAGAAATATTAACAGATCAGGGTACAAATTTTGTATCAAAGTACCTTGCTAGAGTCTGGGAGGCGTTCGGCATACGCCATATAAAAACGTCAGCGTATCACCCCCAGACCAATGGGTTGGTGGAGCGCACCAACCAGTCAATAAAGCATTTGTTGCGCAGAGGCCTAAGAAAGGGGGAAATGATGGAATGGGATACGTTGCTCCCGTTCGTCATGTATGCGTGCAGAGAACGAGTTCAAACCTCGCTAGGAGTATCCCCATTTGAACTACTGTTTGGGAGGTCTCCAAGGGGAGTATTAGATATTTTAAAAGATGAATGGGTAGAACCCAGAGTACCCGAAGTGGGGATCCCACAGTTTCTGAAGGAATTAAGGACACGCCTAAAGAAAACGTCCCAGGCCTCGATAGAGAACTTGAACCGTAGCAAACAGCGCCAGAAGAAATATTATGATAGGGATACACAGACTAGGGAACTGGCGGCAGGGGACAAGGTCCTCATACAAGTGGCGGACCCTGGTCCAAAGTTTGAATCTAGATGGAAGGGTCCAGCTGTGGTAGTGAAAAAAGTAGGTTTTGTGTCATACCTAGTGGAAAATGAAAGTGGACGTAGGCAAGTATACCACGTCAATGTATTAAAACCGTGGAAAGAAAGGGTGGCCACAGCTAATTTGGCCTACCGCGAGCAGCAACGTAGAACCCCGCAAGGGATTACATGCTGTCCACGAAAAATCGCGGCAGCAAGTAATGTTTTAAGGGGGGGAATGTGTCACAGGGTGGACATAGGGCAGCCTGAGAAGGTGCAGAGCAGTGTGAATGATCACGGTGAAAGTGACAGAATAAACAGGAGAATGTTTATTGGTTGCCAGCGACAACCTAAGCACACGTGCACAGAGCCCAGAAAGACACACCCAGAGAGCAAAGCAAGGGAGTCTGCTTTACCTAATAGAATGCACCTGAGGGAAGGTGGAGTCAGGAAATACACAGATAAAACAGACTACCAAACATTTGGAGATAGGGAATCCTGGAGAGAGGAGCCAAGGAGGGAACCTTTGAGAGAGAGGGAATCCTGGAGAGATGAGCCGAGGAGAGAATCCCTGAGAGAGGAATTAAAGCAGCAGAGGTCACAAGCTGAAAGGCAGCAGGGGAGCCGGTGTGAATGTTGGAAAGAGTCCAGAGACCTGTGTGGTTCTGGGAGAAGGCAACACCCTGACAGCGTGAATGTGTTTGGAAAGCAAGAAGAATACAGGAAGACTGCAACAGCAGGTATAGGGGCAAAGAGTGGATACAAGGGCTATTTGCCATTTGAAAGGGAAGGGCCCTGGAGGCTTAGAAATAGCCATATAAAGCCCAGATATTCAGAAGCTAATAATAGCTTTTCTCCTGATTATAGAAGTGTTAAAAGAAGAGGGCTTCACTTACCTAGAAAAGCTGAAGAAATCCCTTCTCACGGTGAGTTCCCAGCTTCTAGGGAAACACCGTCACACCGGCTGCAATCAGGCACAGTTGGGCCTGGAAAGCTAGGGCAGACCCGGCAGGGACCCTATCAAAATTACCCAGCTAGCAGGTCAAACCAGGACCTGAGCTATGCATTGAGGCATAAGCGGGGGCAGGGCTCTGAAAGACATCACTCAGAGTTTGGTGATACTCCCCAGAGAGTCAGTGCAGCTCACAGGAAGAGAAACCTCTTGACTGACGAGGCAAGCCTTCCATATTTTTATTCCACGTTGGAAGTGGATAGTGGAGATACCAATGAGCAAGAAATAATGGAATATGAGAATTCTGAAGTATTAACAAATACAGAATTGATGGACTGTTCTTTCTCTGTGATAGAGCCAGAGATATCATTAAGGTAAATGTGATTTGTGTAACCTTAAATTCCAGTATACAAGTGGCAGAGCTGCAACTCTCTCCCTCTCTCCAAGCCAAGCAGTCAGTTAGGCTGTTTATTATTTACTTTTGGTTTAAAGTTATCAGCTGAAGGAAGCTACTTTTGTTACATAGTTATCTTTTGTTTGAAGCCAAGTGAGCTGTTAATTTCTGTTGTTTGAAAAGAAGAAACCTCAAGGGATGGGGAATAAAACCCTAAAAGAAAAGAAAGTTCTGGGGGCGGAGCCTGATGTCCAGCGGGTAAGACGCTTCGCGCTGAAGCTCCCGAGAGGCCTACTTAGAATCCTGACTTAATACCTATACAAACTTACTATTTCGCTCCGGGCTGACCGGGGTACCTCGGGGGGGATGGCGGCCCATAAACCTGCGCGCTTTGTAGCGCCCCTAGTGCCCGTACCTTGACCTTGAGGGTTTAAGGTAGGGCTAGCCTGGAGGTCATCTTGTAGTTGTGGGTGACCGAGTGAACAGGCAAGGCACGAATAGAGAAAATTTATTTCTTTATTAGGGTTTATTTCTCCCGCTCCAAAGATAGGACTTTGTACAGGTTTTGAAGGTTAATATTTTATAGCCAAACAGAAAGTTGAAAAGAGACTGCTTCTTCAATAATGTCCAACTTAAACTTATATTCAAGACAGCCACATTCCTGGCATGTGGGTCTTATATTTTATCCAGCTACAAACAGGAAATTATAAAGTTCATGCAGTACAATTGAGTGAAAACAATCAGCTTATTTTCTTATTCCCATAAGCTCTTGGGTTCATGCACTCCAAACATGTACTATAGCACCTCTTGTAGCAGATCACTACACAAGCTCTTGCTTCCCTTTAAACCTTGTCTATGAGGCAGGTCGAGCAGTCCATGGGCTGGTCTAATATAGGCAAAGGATTTAACAGCGTTGCTTGGGGGTCTGGGCTTGACACTGTCTGCTCAGGAACAAGATGCTTTTCTAAGAAAGCCTGAAGCCCTCTTAATAATACTTGAGCTTGCTGGCTGTGAGGAACAGGTGAGGAAACTGCTTCTCCTTGTGGTATACAGAGACTGGGAGGCTTTACTTCATTCACAGCTATTCTACCGTTACACACACTCTCTTCAGGCACGGTGCTGTAATTACCCCTCCCCCACTTGTCTCTATCAGCAAGTGCTGGAAATCTTACATCATAGGCAGGCAGAGGGTTTTCCTTTGGCAATTCCCCTTTGGATGCTTCTACAATCCTCTGGTAAATATCTCTGGTAAAGATATCTGCAGTATTTCTAAGGCTAGCTTCTTTACTGCTTTCTTCAGGAGTTTTAAAAGAGACACAAGGTTTAATTGCTGGAGGTTCTGGCTGTAGCCAACTGTCTGGATAGATCCTAGGCTTTCCCTGGGTTTCAAAACTACCAATAACACAGTTTGGCTTGTCATAAAAACTCTTTTTGCAGTTAAAAGTACCTTGATGAGGAATGCAGGGAGATTCTTCAACCGGTTGCCAGTATTTCCACGGCTGAGCTTCTGGTTCCAAACCGTTAGGCTTCCCACCTGGGTCTCTCTGTGCCACGCCCTCCTCTGAGTCCTGGAAGGTTTCCTGCTGCACTGAGCCTCTCTGGTATCTGTATCCTGGTTTGGTAAATGCTCCTCTCTGTGGTTCCTTTGGCTGGCTTCTCAACCAGTTCTGTTTCTCTAACCAGCTTGTCCTCTGGTTCTTTCTCTCCTTGGGATTTTCATTCCAACTCTTCTCCCCATACGCCTCTGTTGCTTTTCCAGCTGCCTTCTGGCTTTCTCTGTCTTTTTCTCTGCCTCTTTCTCTGCCTCCTTCTCTGCCTCCTTCTCTGCCTCTGTCTTCATTTTCCTTCTTCCTGTTATACAGGGTACGTCTGTCCTGGGAAGCCCACCTCCTAGCAGGGTGTGCCCAATCAGTGACCTCGCTCCTCCCTTCCCCCGGGTTAGGCTGATCTGACTGATTGTTCCCTTGTGATCTGTGCTGGGAAGGAATTTTACTGCCTCTTCCTGCAATACCAGGTCTTGCCACCGGGTCAATATTTATTTCCATGGCTTCAGGTACTGCTGCAGCGTCACAGCTTGGACTTCGGGTCTCCTTCTTCTTCTCACGGAAAACGCTCCAAAACAGAGGTGTCCTCCCCACAGAAGATGGTTCCCTTTCGGGAAAACCCCGAAATGCACCTGGAGATTTTAGAGGAAATACGCGGCGTGAAGGAATTGGTGCAGTCCAATGGAGAAGCGCTTAGAGCCATGCGAGAAGACTTTGGAGTGCTCCAGGACCGACTTGAAAGTCTCTCATTACGGCAGGACAATATGGCGGGGGTCCTCGACTCGCACGCGGTGCGCTTGGGCACACTGGACAAGGCTGAGCGCCAGATACAGAATCTTCAAAAGGAGTTAGAAGATAGCAATAATCGAGCCCGTCGCAACAATGTGAGGCTCATTGGAATACCGGAGGGGGTGGAAGCGGGAGATATGAGAGAATTCCTGCTCAAAACTCTTCCCTCCTTGCTGAAGATCACCTTTCATAAAGAACTGGAAATCGATCGTGCACACCGTGTTCCTACCCACATGGCGCTCAACCGAACGACCCCCCGGCCTATTATCTTTCGCTTGCTACGATATCAACAAGTGGAACAAATTTTAAATGCTGCCCGGGCGAACCATCATTTGGAATTTGAAGGTCACAAAGTCTCCTTCTTCCCTGATTTGGCAAAGCCTACCGTTGACCGACGGAAGAAACTCCTTGCTTTTCGCCCTCGACTTCAACAGCTACAGGCTCGCTTTGGCCTGTTGTATCCCGCGAAGCTCCGAGTGACTCTCCACAACCAAACCAGGACATTCGAAGATCCTGATCTACTATCAACATTTTTAGACTCCAAAGAAGCAGAGCAAATGCGCTAATCCAACGACTTGGACTTTTATTTGCCGGCTCTGTCCGCCATTTTGAAGGGCCCGATGCGGCGGTCATAGTCAAGCACAGAGACTACCTGGACTTTCTTTCTTTCTTTCTATGACTTTTTTGTTTTTTGGTCTCCTATCCCTCCATGATGTGTGCCTCGGTCGGATTCGGAGCACGCACAGTCCTACAGGTTATGTGTTTATTCAATTTCGGCCTTCTCTGGGGCTTCTCCCCGCAGACACATGGTCGCCAGTAATTTTTGGGGTTCTGCTTCTTCTCTACCGCGCTGCGGTTTTTCTTTTTTAATGTGGGGCGCTTCATTGTATTATCTAAGCTTATTTTCTTT
Source organism: Ichthyophis bannanicus (assembly GCA_033557465.1). Taxonomy (NCBI): domain Eukaryota; kingdom Metazoa; phylum Chordata; class Amphibia; order Gymnophiona; family Ichthyophiidae; genus Ichthyophis; species Ichthyophis bannanicus. The sequence goes on along the minus strand of CM066033.1, from coordinate 1,148,708,573 downwards.
TATGCCATATGTACAGCCAGATACAGTCAATTTGAGGGACATTGTGAAATTATGTGCGCTATCATGCTCAGAATTTTTAACTTGTCTGAATGGCCTTATGTAAAATCTTATCACTCAACGTAAAGGGCATTAATAGTCCAATCAAAAGAAAGAAAATCCTTAGCTATCTTAGCCAAGAACATGCTGACTTAGCGTTTCTTCAGGAAACGCACTTAAACTCTGCTGAAACACTGAAACTCAATGTTAAGCCCTACATGGTGGCTGCCTATTCTCCCGCCGTTTCCAAACGGTGCGGGGTAGCCATTCTGGTTAAGAAATCTTTGCAAGCTACTGTAATTGATACTAGCGCTGACAAGGAGGGTAGATGGGCCCGAGTACATCTTAAGGTTGGAGATAGTGAATTTACATGTATTTGCATTTATGCCCCGAATGTGGACAACCCTGCTTACTATGCAAATATTGCGCAGTTGGCACAGGCCTCTGCCAATACTCCATTAATACTTGGTGGTGATTTTAATCAAGTGTTAGACCCTCTGATAGATAGACAGCCGCCTAGAACGAGTAGTCCACCCAAGAGTCTTGCTACCCTTACAGCTCTGATGCAAGATCTTGCGCTGGTAGATATATGGAGGCTGCTTCACCCCTCCGACTTAGAGTTCACTTTCTTTTCTGCCCCCCATCACTCCCAATCTAGAATAGATTTCTTTCTCATTTCCAAAGCACTGATTTCTCAAGTAGACACGACTCGGACTCATCCTCTCCATATTTCAGATCATGCTGCCATATCTTTATCATTACATGTTACTGCGCGGGACGATTCTCCCCGAGCTTGGTTTTTTGATAGATCCTTACTGGGTCAAAAAGATTTTCAGGTTGATATAAAGGCCGCTATCCAAGATTATTTTCATTTTAACTCACCCCATGACACAGCGAGCTGGGCTTGGTGGGAGGGTTTTAAAGCATCTATCCGCGCAACTATAACTAGCTATCAAATTCGGCAGGGGAAACAAAGAAAGCAGCATTTACTGATTCTAGAGCAGCAGATACAAGCTGGGGAGCGTCTCCTCACGTCCCGTACTGACCCATGTATTTTACTCCGTTTACAACGCTTGCGTTTTCAATACAATCAGCTTTTGTACACTGCTGCTGTTAAAAATATTGAATCACAACAAGGGCTATATTATCGGGAAAATAATCGTGCTGGCAAATTATTAGCAAATGCCCTAAAAGGTCAAAAAGAAGCCAAGCGTGTTACCGCCCTCCGTAATCCGTCGGGGGGGGGCTTGGTCACTAAAGATACCGAAATCTTAGAACTCTTTCGTGATTTTTATACTCGGCTTTATCAATCTGAATGTGATTTTGAGCCAGATGTATTTGAACGCTTACTTTCAGGGGTACAAAGACCGACCCTATCTGACGAAGATAGAGTGGCCTTGGACACACCATTTACTGTCTCAGAAATTCATTCTGCTATCACGAAATGTGCCTCAGGTCGAGCCGCAGGCCCAGACGGTCTCCCTGCTGAATTCTACAAAACCTTTCACGCTGACTTAGCTCCAGTTTTGAAACTTTATTTTTCTGCTCTGGCCGAGGAGGGTTCTCCTTCTGGGTCCTTTTCAATGGCAAATGTAGTAGTTTTTGAGAAAGAGGGGAGAGACCCGCAACTAACAGCTAATTATCGTCCAATTTCCCTCCTAAACGCGGACTATAAAATATTTGCCACCATTCTCTCTACCCGGCTCTCTGATAGGATGCCTACCTTAATACACCCAGATCAATGCGGTTTCATTCCTGGTAGATCAACTGCTGACAATGCTCGGACTCTATGCCATGTACTGACTACCGCAGTTAATCTTGATCGCCCATTTGTTGGCCTCTCACTTGATGCTGAGAAGGCCTTTGATCGCTTAGAGTGGCCCTTCCTGTTTGCAGTCCTCCGCTGGTACGGATTCGGGGAAGGTTTTCTCCGTTGTCTTCGTACCATGTACGCACAGCCTACTGCCAGTATATGTGCCAATGCTTTAAAGTCTCAGCCTTTTCCCCTTCAACGCGGCACTCGCCAGGGATGCCCACTGTCTCCACTTCTCTTCGATCTTGCACTCGAACCCTTGGCTTTACTAATCCGGCAATCGGAGGAGATTCATGGAGTCCCCTTCACCCATAGGGAAATCAAAATTTCAGCGTATGCTGATGACCTTATGCTTTTTGTCTCTATAGACTCAGTACCGGCTGTCCTAGAGCAAATTGGTAAATACTCACAACTGTCCGGTTATAAGATAAATTGGACCAAGTCGGTAGCCTTTCCATTAAATCCTTTGCTTCATCAGGCAGATATGCAACCCTTCCCCTTTTTATGGCAACCTCGCATGGTCAAATACCTTGGGGTTCACTATTGTTCTCCTTTGGAAGACACTATCTCCTTCAATGCCAAAGACTTAACCTCTAAAGTCCGGGCGCTTACTCACCGCTGGACTCCTTTAACACTTACCTGGTGGGGTCGATTAGAAACCATAAAAATGATGATTGTTCCGAAAGTGAATTATATCTTAGAAATGTTGCCCTGTCTCTTACCTCGACGTATATATAAAGATATAGAGGGCCTTCTGACTAGATACTTGTGGCAAAACAAGACACCTAGGATAGCGAAACATAAGCTGCAAGCAGATAAGGAAAATGGGGGTGTCAGATTCCCTGATTTCCTGAAGTATCATCAATCTTTTCTTCTCAAACAAGGCGCTCGTTGGCTGGAAGATCCAGTACCGAGTAGACCTGTGTGGCTAGACATAGAAGAGGACCTTTGCAAACCGATTCCTCTTACTTTTCTCCCTGGTATGACTCTCCCATCAGACTCCCACTTTCCACCAATGCTTTTAGACACCTTAGGTGCCTTTAATAATCTTATGCAATCTTTAGACTCCCGACTCTGTCCGTTAGACAAGCTCCCACTTTGGTACAATACTCGATTTCGAATACAAAATAAGCCGATGGCGTGGAGCCCCTGGTACACTAGGGGCATTTGGATTCCTAGTCAGTTGTTCCATGAAGGTCGCTGGAAAACTTTTAGTGAATTGCAAATTGAATTTGGTCTCCCAGCGAAACACTACTTTCAGTTGGTGCAACTTCAGCATTGCCTTCGGAGTGCTGAGGTGCTCCCGCCATCGGCCTCCCCTACACAAGGTTGGTTGGAGACTATCCGATCTATCGGTAGTTCACCGGGTGTAGCATCCAATTTTTACAAAACCTTATGTAATGCTATAACTAGAGATACCCCTATAGCGCAGAAAGCATGGGAGAGAGAATTGCATGTGACTTTGACCCCGGAGCAATGGAGCCTTGTCTGGAGTAGAGTGACACGGGTCTCCCGATCAGCCTCACTCACTCAGACACTCTTCTTTCTAGCCCACCGGTGTTTTTACACTCCTGACAGATTAGCCAAATGGAACACTACTCAGGGCAATAGTTGTTGGACATGTCATGCGGCCATTGGTTCACTACCTCATGTTATGTATGAATGTCCCGCACTACAGTATTACTGGCGTCGGGTCTGGGGTCGTATCCAGTCTATTTTGCACTTTCAAGAGCCCCTTTCTTGGAGGATAGTGGGACTTCGCTCAGCTGCGGGGATCCCCTCTCTTCCAAAAACGGCTTACTTCCTTTTGGACTTTATGCTTGGCATTGCTATTTCTCTAATTACGAAATACTGGAAAAATAGCTCCCATCTGAGCCCCAATGAATGGTGGAATCATGTCTGTCTCTACAGTAAATATGAACAAATACCTCGTATGTTTGCTTCCCCCACTCAGACTCCTCATCATCGGTCTAAATGGAAGATGCTCAATGACTATGTACATTCTGCTCAATGCTCTCATCTGACTGTCTAAATTTGTATATATCTTTGTCCCATGATTATTCTGTATCGCAGATACTCTTTTGATTGTTTTGATGTATAATCACTGTTGTTTGGAAGCGCTCCCATGCTGACATAATCAGCTAGAGAAGAAGCGTGGGGGTGGGGGGTAATTGGGTTTACTTTTCTTTATTGTATACTTGTTTTGTCTCCTTTGGTGTGTTGTTTCTTTTGTTTGTTGCAAAATGAAAATAAAAGTTTAAAAAAAAAAAAAAAAAGAAAAGAAAGTTCTTCTGTGTGATTTATATATAGAAGCAAGGCACAACTACCACCCTCATAATAGCCCAACAATACCGGCAGTCACGGCTGGGGCGGATGAGGTGTGACACTATATTACTATAAGCATGAAATATCCCTTAAGATAAAATTTCCAAAACACCAACCATCACAATCTATTAGCTTCTTAAAGAGCTAGATCTTACACATTTCTCTAAAACCTAGATATTATGAACAATCTCTCAGAACTCAAGAAAGTTCACTCCAAATTATAATAATTAAAAGCATCATAATCATAAGATAAATAATAAGCCCAACACATTTAAACATAGAAAATAAAATGAATTATCCCATGATACGCATACATGCTAAAATTGCTGACAGAGATACATCAAAACACAAAGAAATAGCTTAGAAAAATAAAGCAAAAATAAAAACAACAAATAGTATGGATATGACAATTGAAAAACTAATGAACAACATGATTAAGCCCTATATAAGTTTATATTGATCTATTTCAATATGAGAGCAACAATGCTGCCATAAGATAGTAGCCCTTTGTAGTCAATCTGAAATACATATAAACAAACAACAGTGACTGCTTCACTGTTACCATTGTTTAGGTAAGCAATTGCTTTCCCTAAGTCTATCTTAATATCAGTTTAGTGACTTTTCCTCCGGGAACTTGTCTAGACCTTTTTTTTTATACCCAGTTATGCTAACTGCTTTTATCAGATCCTCTGGCAATGAATGACAGAGTTTAAATGTGCGCTGAGTGAAAACATATTTTTAACAGTTTCTTTTAAATATCCTACTTAGTAACCCCATGGCACATTCTGTAGTCTTTGTACTTTTTGAAAGAATAAGCTAATAAATATTTAAAAAGATAAACAACAAATTTGTGTTTGTCATACTACTCTACTTATGGTGTCATAGTTTTCTATCATTTCTTTAGCCTTTTCTAATTCCATTAAAAGGCACATTTTAGAAAGGCTGTGTAGAGGAAACCTGGACTGTCCAAATCAGAATGTTTGTTATGCCACGGGAGGGCCAACAGAGATGATGGGCACGTGTAAGTGCATTCTAAAATCTACCCATCTCCACCTTTAAATAAAACTGTCTCTGGAAAGCAAAAACAAACCCGAACGTGCAGAATAATGGTGTAGGCATGTGCAAATTGCCAGCCTATTGAAAAACATGCATGTGTCTGATATGAATTGCTGCATTTTGGGCAACATAGATGTGACCCCGATGCATTTCAGAATGGGCACGTCTATCTGATGACACATACACGTTCCGCCCTGCCATTTTGCAAGTGCAGACATGCAGCAACCATAAAAATGGTCTCTTAAATTAGGGGATGTAGGGGAAAATCAGTAGATCGGGAAGAGTACCTGATCACGCAATCTGGTGAAAGAAAGCAGCAGTTAAGCATTTTTTGATTGGTATTTTCAATGACTGTGGTGATGTAAAGGATGGTCGTTGATGCAAGCTGGCATAAGCATTTAGATATCTTTTTGCTTAAAAAATGCCGAATGAGTCTGAGACCTCCTTTATGTTTTGGTAATATACAATTAACAAAGAACAGTAATAAGAAGATTCACCTGATGAATTTAATTTAACTAGACATTTCAGAGCATATCCTTACTTTTTATACTGTAGAATAACCAAACAAACCCAGGACAAGTTTTTGTTGTTTCCTTCCAAGTTTATGTAACCCCTCCCTTAAGTTTCATGTAAATCTTTGACCTTAGCTCAATTGAGCTAGTTTATCACTGTTCTCTGTAAACTGCTTTGATTATAGCAAAAGCAGTATATAAAACTTGTTAAATAAACAATTCACATGTACAGTACGTGTTCCACTCCAGCTAAGTAACTATCTTCATTTCTGAAACATGAGGTTATAGTAAAAGAAAGATACCTATGATTTCTTGCATTAAAATTTAAAACATCAACTGTGGAGAATATAATTTTAGTTGGGTTTCACTTAGGCACAGAGCCTATTTTCAACTTATTTTTTCTGTGGGTCCTCTCAGTACATCAATGTTTTCTTTGTGGGCAGATAAATAGTTTCTTGAACATTACTCAATTCTATTTTTGGAGACCGCATCTCACTGTTCAGTTTTGGAGTCCGCACTTGGCAAAAAGATATAAAAGGTCCAGTGGAAGGCAACTAATTAATATGGAGCCTTGCCAGAAGCTGTATGAGGAGAGACATGAAGACCTAAATATAAGGAGAGAAGGGACTGGGAGATATGATACAAACATTTACTGTAAATACTTACAGGATATTAATGAGCCAACAAATATTTTTCAAAGAAGGGGAAGCTGTAGAACTAAAGGACATGAAATGAAGATGGAAGGAGGTAAACTCAAAAGCAACGTCAGAAAATACTTTTCACTGAAAGGGTGGTGGATTCCTGGAATACCCTCTCAGTAGAGATGGTGGGGGCCAAAACAGTGACAGAATTCAAAAAGGCATGGGACAGACACAGAGGACCCATGTGCATGAGGATGAAGAGAGGTAACCTGCACAGAGTGGTGAGTACAACCCTAAACAAGGGCATAGAGGGGGAGGGGTAACCTGCACAGAGTGGTGAGTACAACCCTAAACAAGGGCATAGAGGGGGAGGGGTAACCTGCACAGAGTGGTGGGTACAACCCTCACCACTTCACTGAGCAGACTAGATGGACCACACTGGTCTTTATCTGCACTCATTTACTATGTTACTCTGTTCAAGATGTATACCTTTTATATTATGATTGCACTAATGGTTTTTTGGTAAGGGCATTTTTCACCCTGCGTCCAGCTGGATAATAAAGTAAATTGGGTTTATGTCCTTCAAAGTAAAAGAGATTAGTTCCAGGTGAGAAATAAGCTATTTTTGTTATCACACCTGACACTGTCATAAGCATTTTGATGTACACATCTGTCTTGTTTCAAGATACACATGAACAGCACAGCACCAGCTTAAAGCAGTGTAAACAGAATATTAAAATATCCCTTATAATTAGGACTATTAAAAATACATTAGGAGACTAGCAATTTAGTACATGTGGCCTGTCCAACTGTGAAGAACGAACATCACAGCATTCTATTTGCTTTTCTGGAAAAAAACAATTATGAATTAACATATATTGGTAAATGTTATCTCCACAGTACTTCAGGCCAACTGACTGCAAACTCCAAACTTTAATGTAAAAATTAATTAATCTTCTCAGCATATTGACATTTCATATCTGTCAGCGCATGAAAAACAGAGATTACGGTCTCACAATGCTAGAAATTGCTTTAGTAACAATGGAACTTGTTTTCAAATGAACATTACCATATGTAGAAAATGGAAAAGTCCAATATAAAATAAAGCCCTCTGTTGTCCCATTTACTTGCACATTTTGACGTGGACTTCCAGTGCGATGCAAAATTCACAGCATAATATGATTTCAAGATAAATATGAACACACTGCATGGGTTTAGTGCTAGCATCTGACCTACAAATAGCCTGATTCTTCCAGAGTCTGGGCTCTGGAAACTCCCTAGATATTTGCCATTGGTATATTATTACATAGTAACATAGTAAATGACGGCAGATAAAGACCAGTATGGTCCATCTAGTCTGCCCAGTAAGATGGCAAGAGTAGGTGCACCTGCCGCTCCATGCAGGCCACCCTTCCCCATGTCTTTGTTTTAGGGGTGAACCCACCGCTCCATGTAGGATACCCCTGTATGTTGAGAAATTAGTTAGTTAAGTTTATTTTTATTTTATCCTGTTGCTGTAAAGGGATCTACTGTGTCTGTCCCATGCTATTTTGAATTCTGTCACTGTATTTTCCCCCAACACTTCAATCAGGAGGGCATTCCAAGCATCCACCACCCTTTCAGTGAAAAAGTATTTCCTGACATTTCCTTTCAATTTACCCCCTTGCAGCTTCATGTTATGCCCTCTAGTTTTACAGCTTCCCCGTCTTTGGAAGAGGTTTGTTTGTTCATTATTTCTCTTTAAGTATTTAAAGGTCTGAATCATATTTCCCCTGTCCCTCCTCTCCTCCAGAGTGTACATATTTAGGTCTTCAAGTCTCTTTTCATAAAGCTTCTGACACAGGCTCCAAATCATTTTGGTTGCCTTCCTCTTTACAGTTTGCAAGATATGGTCTCCAAAACTGAACACAGTATTCCAAGTGAGGCCTCACCAGTGACTTATACAGTGGCATTAGTACCTCTTCCTTTCTGCTGGTAATTCCTCTTTGTATGCAACCCAACATCCTCCTGGCTTTTGCCACCGCCTTGTTGCACTGTTTTGACACTTTGAGAGCCGCAGAAATAATCACACCAAGGTCCTTCTCCTGGTCCGTGCACACCAATCTCTCGCCCCCTGTCACGTACATTACTTTGAGTTCTGTAGTGGAGGAAATGCATTTTGTTTCTCTTCCGATTCTGTTTTGGAGGTTTTCCATTTGAATTTTTGTCTGCGTATTTTTTTTTTCAAATTTGTAGTTTCTTATTATTTACTAGGTAGTGTCTGTTTTTGCCATGTGCAGCCTTCATATACTACTTCGTTTTTCTCCTCATTTCCAGTTGTTTGAAATTAATTCAATATGTGTAGTAGGAGAGGCCCCTGAATTGCATCAAACAAGCACCTGACCATGATTAACTTTTCTGTATTGCAAAAGTGCTGGGAGCTTTCTGGGTGCCACACCAATACCTCCAGCTTGAGTAATTCCACTCATTGCAGCAGACACGTATTTCCAGAAAAGTCATGAATAGCTTAATTGCATAGATTAAATCTATGCTCTTTATTTTCTTCTTTCCCCCTCCCTTATTCAAATGATTACTCCTGCTTCCTCTTTCCCGCAATATTGTATAACTATCTGTTCTATATTTCTGTCGCCTAGATGCTTCAGTTCACAATGTTGTCCCTCTATCTGCATTTGCATTTTGCCCTAATTCATCTTATAGCTAGGGCTTCTGATTTTAATTTAACCAGAATGAATCAATAAAACACGCAGGGACAAATAATAAATAATAGTTACATGGAGGCTAATTTTATAGAAATCGACTATGTCAGAGTTAGGACACGTTGTCTATTATATAAATTCAACATAGACACTTACAGGCTCATTCCATCCCGGACGTACACCCCCTCTGTACGTCCAGTTTGACTGGACTGCGATTCAGCCTGGCCTGCACGTACAGGCACTGCCGACTAACTCAGTCAGATCTTTTAAATAGAGTTGCGGTGCCATGGCATCCGGTTGCCATGGCACCACGGCTCCATTTAAAAGCCGTGATGCCAGCAGTCAGAACAAACAGTTTATTCCCCGCAGCCCGACACCTGATTTGGCCTCCCAGGGCCAGGGCTGGGCTATGGGGAATGCCGCCCTTTCCTGGCCCTGGGCCTGCCGATCCTTGACATCCAGGGAAGTTATTCCACCTCAGAGGTGGAATAACTTCCCCGTTCAAGTCGCCGGCCTCAGACATACAAGGCTGACGTTAAAATCGGCCCTGTACATCCAGGGCCGGCGACCGCCCACTGCGCACCCTAACACCGCCCCTGACCCTCCCCTTTCCCGCCCCCATCTAGCCTTCCTTTACAACCGACGTGGAAGCTAGATGCCAGCGGGAGGGGGCACGAATAACCCCCTTACTGTAATGTACCTTTATAAAAGTAGGCCCCCAGAATCAGCCTCTGAAGTGCATAAATCCTCTTGTACAACTTTACATCTGAAGGTGTACACTTAGTGCATGTTCTGTATACATGTACACAGCAGATCTGCCCCAGTTCCACCCAGGCTAGAACCTTGGGAGTGCCTAGGCAGAGTCCACTTAAAGAATGCACTTTCAGTGTGAAAGCTTTTTACTCTTGTATACCTCTGTGAAATTTTAGAAGAGCCCCTTTCAACGTGTAAAAAATGCTTCACACACAGAAAATACTTCATGCAATTGCTCTCTCAGCACATCCTTTAATGCACTTATAAACCTATCTGACACAGAGGGCAATTGTATAAACCATTTCTACATGTTAATATAGTTTTCTGCATGTAAATGGTCTCTTATAAAAATGGATCATACCTCAAATTATGCAAAGTGCAAGCTGACACTTATTGTACAGTAGGGGTGCAGAGGTGAGTTTGAGCAAAGCTTGGGTAGAGTCACAATTTGTATGAATATTTTATAAAACACGCAAATGTGTACATAAAATATTTCTTAACCTTTACTCCTCCTCTCGAGGAGGCATAATGTCCATACCATGAAAGAAGGCGCTATTGCTGCTGGATTTGGGCTAATATTTTTATAAAATCAGACAGCATCCAATGTGCCTTTCTAAAAAAGTACAAAAATACATCCTCCTCCTCATTTAACTTATGCACCCTGTTATTAAATTAGAGTATGTACTTCTATTTGGCATGCTAGTACTTCTTACCAGAAGCAGTGAAGGGAGTGAAGTTGAGACAGGAATCTCAGTTATTTATAATTATTACAGAAAACAGGCAGAAGTCTGTGTTCGTGAAGAGACAGCTAAACTAAAAGTTAACAAAGCGATGGGGCCAGATGGGATACATCTGAGAGGACTGAAGGAATTTAGGGAAGTTCCAGCGACTTCATTGTCTGACCTTTTCAATGCTTCTTTAAAGTCAGGAGTGGTCCCAGAGGACTGGAAAAGGGTGTATGTGTACCCTTTATGCAAAAGCGGAAGTAAGGATGAGGATGGAACTACAGACCTGTTAGTCTGACCTCTGTGGCAAGCAAATTAATGAAAATGCTGCTAAAACAGAGGATATTGAAGTATCTGGGGTCCAATGGATTGCAGGATGCGAGAAAGCATGGTTTTACTAGAGGTAGGTCTTGACAGACATATTTAATTAATTTCTTTGACTGGGCGACCAGAGAGTTAGTCAAGGGAGAGCCTTAGATGTGGTATACTTACAAGTTGCACAGAAAACTTACAAATAAATTGAGCACCCTAAAGTGGACAGTCAGGGTCAGAAATGGACTCTAAAGTGACCATCAGGGTTAGAAATTGGTTGACTAGGAGGCAACAAAAGGAACACGTAAATGGAGCTCACTCTGAGGAGATGGATGTTACCAGTAGTGTTCCACAGGAATGTGTCCTTGGTCCAATTCTTTTAACATTTTTGTGAGTGATATTGTGGAAGGGCTATCAGGTACTATTACTACTACTACTATTTAGCACTTATAAAGCGCCACGCACGCAGCGCTGCACAGCTAACCTACAAGAGGTAGCCAACATACAAGAGACAGTCCCTGCCCATCAGAGTCATGCTCATCGGAGCTTACAATCTAGTAAGAACAGTACATTAATTAGAACAGTACAGAGCATCAGTCAGTTCTGTGCAAGGTATGGTGTGGTACAGGTTGGTCTGTAGTTTGGTCATAAACATTGACGGGGGTTAGGGTAAGATGAGGAAGGAGTCAGGATCTGAATGCAACGGTGAAGAGGTCGGTCTTCAACCTGGATTTGAAGAGGGCCAGGGAGGATGCCTGGCGCACAGATGCAGGTAGGCTGTTCCAGGCATAAGGTGCAGCAAGGTGAAAGGAGTGAAGTTGGGAATTCACGGTGTGGGTGAAAGGCATTGATAGAAGTAATTTGTTAGCGGAGCGCAAATTTCAAGAGGGGACGTAGGGAGAGATAAGAGGTATTGAGGGGTCATAGAGTGAATGCATTTATAGGTCAGCAGGAGAAGCTTGAATTGGATGCAGAACTGGAAAGGGAACCAGGTAAGGTTTGCTTCTTTGCAAATGATACCAAAATCTGCAGTAGAGTTGACACCCAGGAAGGAGTAGATAACATGAGGAAGGAACTAGCAAAGCCTGAAGAACATTTGAGAATTTGGCAGCTGAGATTTAATGCTAAAAAATGTAGGGTCATGCATTTGGGATGCAAAAATCCAAGGGAGCAGTACAGTATAGGGTGTGAAGTACTTTTGTCCATGAAAGAAGAGTAGGACATGGGCATGATTGTTTCTGGTGATCTTAAGTTGATTAAACTTAAGATCACCTGCGACGTCATAAGATCCTTCAAAGTCAACTGCTTGATATATGCAGATGACATTCTCTTATATATGCCTTTCTCTACAACTCAATTAGACCTGGCACCGTTGGTAGACTGCCTCAATTCGGTCTCAGAGTGGCTCCAATCACAAAACCTTCGCATTCAACATAAAAAAACAGAGGTGCTCTTCATCTCCAAAGACCCCAACTTCACCCCTCCAGCCCACGTCAGTGTCAAGGAAGCTGACCTACAAGCTAAAGAAACAATAAGATACCTTGGAGTTACATTGGACCAACGTCTGGATATGAAACATCATATAAATAACATAGTTAAAGCTGTATACTTCAAAATACGCTCGCTTAGGCATATGCGCTCCCTGTTGGACCCGGATGACTTCCGAACCATATACCAAGCGATAATCCTGCCACACTTCGACTTTGCAAATGCCATATTACAAGGTCTCCCTCAATCCACTCTTAGCCCATTACAGATGGCCATGAATGCCGCAGCAAGAGTCCTCTACGGAGCCTCCAGAAGCGATCACGTAACTCCCATTCTTAAACAGCTTCACTGGCTCCCCATCCATGGGAGGATCATCTTTAAAACCCTAGTCCTATCATTCAAGGCAATCAAGGGTATCTCATCCTCCTCACTCACAGATCTGATTCACACTGTACCCCCTAACAGATCCAGAAGAACAACAGCCGTAAACCTACTGACAACCTCGAAGGCGTTGACAAAGTGCAACATGACAACCTCAAACAGAGCCTTCAGTTTCTATGTACCCAAATGCTGGAACGCTCTACCCTCCGACATAAGGGCCATTACTGACCTACTCCAGTTCAGGAAGGCACTCAAATACCACCTCTTCCTTCAATACTACCCTACCAGCAATTGAACCAGAGGAAGTGACCCACTCATGAACACATCATGCCGTTCTTGATATTATTAAGACTCTATTCTTTTCTATGTAATTATCTCATGTATATAGTTTACCCCGGTTCTCCAAGTTTGTACTCCTGTTCGATGTAAACCAAACAGCTTGTTGTTATGGTCTTTATGTTATAATGTAAACCGCGCTGATGCCGAATAGTGCGGTATATAAGAACTTGTAATAAATAAATAAAATAAATAATAAACAGCTAGAAAAGGCGATGGTGAAAGCCATAAGGGTGCTTGGGTGCATAAGGAGAGGTATGGCCAGCAGGAAGAAGGGGCTAATAGTTCCTATGTATAATTCTTTGCTAAGACTTCATTTGGAGTATTATGTACAATTCTGGAGACCACACCTTAAAAAGGATGTAAACAGGATGGAACAGTATTAATCAGGAATAAGGTGGGTTAAAATATCTTTTATTTGGCACACCCTACATGGCCGTATTTCGGCTTGTGTCTTCGTCAGGGGTGACCTCAAATTTAAAAAATACGATAAAATGATATGTGTAACATAAAATTATAAATCATGTACAATCACAAGTTAAAAGCACAAATAAAAAATGAAGTATATTATCAACTTATAGTTTAGTCAGTGTATGCCTCCCTGCCTCTGTTCTCCCTTCTTGTGTCTTGGTAACCGCTTTGATTTAAGGAAAAGGCGGTATAGAAAACCTGTTAAATAAATAAATAAATAAACTAAATATTAAATTATATACACATATTTTAAAACAAAGAACACCAGTGCTAATGTTAAAATTGTACTTTCTGTGTATACCCAAATAATTTAATGTTATACCACTTTATACAGCAAATATGCTATTTTCCCTTTATTTTATCACTGTGTTTCTTTTACTATGTCTGTGGTGCATCTCACAGTCCTCTACTACTGTATAGATGATATATATGGTTTTGTCTCTTAAGGGCTGTATATCTTGGTCACTCTCTTTAAGTTTATATTCTCTAGCCTCTACCTAATTACATTTTGTTTTTTCTTCTTAACATTGGCCTTCTTTATATTAATATATGTTTATATATTTTTTATATAATTTAATATTTATTTGTTGATTCACTTCATTGTTATTTCTGCTTTTAACTTGTGATTGTACATGATTTATGACTTTATGTTACATACATAATTTTATTGTATTTTTTATATTTGAGGTCATAGCCCTGATGAAGGCACAAGCTGAAACACAGACATGAAGGGCAAGCTAGACAAAGAATTTTTTAACCAACCTTGCTCTAGGTTGTGTTTTTGAGTCTGCTGTGAGTGTGTGTGCTCTCCTTTGGACTTTATAGATAGAATGGAATCAGTGCAGAGAGTGGCTACTAAAATGGTCATATGGAGACTGACTTAAAGATCTCATATATATTCTTTGAAGGAAAGGCAGGAGAGGGGAGATATGATAGAAAGGTTTCAGTACCTCCATGGCATAAATGCACAGGAGGAAAGCCTCTTTCAATTGAATGAAAGTTCTGCAATGAGGGGGCATAGGATGAAGTTGAAAGGCTTAGGAATAGTATGAGGAAATATTTCTTTACAGAAAGAGTGGTAGATGCATGTAATAGTCTCCAAGTGGAGGTAGTAGAGACAAGGGCTGTATCTGAATTCAAGAAAGCATGGGACAAACACAGATCTATAAAAGAAAGAAAAGAGACTGTAGTAGTTGGTATGGAAGGGCAGACTGGATAGGCTGTACGGTCTTTATCTGCCATCATCCTTCTATGTTCCTATCATCCGCAGCAGGGCAAATAATTGCACAAGCATGAGTGGCAAACAGATAGCAGGGAGAGGTCCCCTGCAATACCAGCAGCAGCAGAGGAGGAGAGTGGGAGATACATTTTCCCCCTACTACCCTGGGATTACATGGGAGTGGGTGGGCCATGCCCTCTTCAGTGCTGTAGCTGGGGAAAACATGTTCAGGACAGTCACAAAACACCCCTGCTAAACAATACCATCTTTTCAGAGTTTTCTGCTGAGTGTGGCTGGTGTACTGAGCTGTCCTATTCTCCTGAAGCAGCATTGGATGGTCAGTGAAATTTGAATCGAGTGTGGGAGCAGTCTTATTTTTTAACCACAGTAATTTGAATTGAGTACTTCTTTTTAAGCTAAGTACTTTGTCACTTGATTTTTTGAGGTTGGGAATTGATTTGACTATCTGTGGTAGTGTGGTGTGTGGTGGGAAGGGGTTTTCTTTAAAACATGGAACAGGCAACGGTTCAGGGAAAACAACATCTGCTTTATTCTGTCCCAGCTTGTTAAACCTCCACAAAGCTGATTCTCCCAGCCCTTCCTCCAGCCCAAGTTAAAGTTCCTACTTCAGAACTCTTTTGCACGGCTTGCCTTGGAAGGACTGATATCTCCATGGGCCTCTCTCCCTGCTGGGTTCTTGATCTCTCCCTATGAGCCATGCCCTCCTAGCCCTGAACTCTGGGCTGTAGACTTTCTTAAAGAGGGCTGTTGATAATCCCTTTGGAGAGGCATGGGTAACATCTTATAGACCCCAACACAGACCCTCCCCTTTAGCTCAATCATGCCTCACCCGGGAAAGAAAGTCTGCATTCAGGTGAGTCGAACCAGCCCAGTGGCAGACCCAAAACTGGTAGAGCTGGCAACTGAAACACTACCACATATTATTGTCATTGGACTCCTTATATTAATCCAGCCACTTGAGGGGTTTGTTGTCTGTTACCAGCATAAACAGATGGCAGAGCAGATAGTATTTGAAGGTCTCAAGCACCCCTTATATAGTCAGGGCTTCCTTCTCGATCACTGCATAGTGCTGCTCCTGAGGAAGCAGCTTCCTGCTGATGAATGCTATGGGATGTTTTTCATCCCTGATTTCCTGGGCCAGAACGGCTCTTAAGCCCACCTGTAAGGCATCAGTTTGCATAATAAATGGTAGAGTGAAATCAGGGCTAATCAGGAGGGGTTCAGAGCACATAGTCTTCTTGAGAAGCTGAAAGGTCAGGTCTAAGTCCGGTGAGCACTAAATCCATTTAGAGTTCTCTTCCGGAGGAGGTTAGGTAATGGCTTCACCACCTCTGCAAAATTAGGAATGAACTGACAATAATAGCCAATCAGTCCAAGGAAGGAACAAAGATATTTTTTGATTTTGAGGTGAGGACCTGGGCAATGGCATCCACCTTCCATGGCTGAGGTCGTATCTGCCCATTCCCTATTAAATATCCCAAGTATTGAATGTCCCGAACTCCCATAAAACATTTATTGGGGTTGGCTTTCAATCCAGCCTTCTGTAGGCTGGTCAGCATGGTTTTTATTTGGGTTAGAAGGGTGGTCCAGTCTCTGCTGTAGATGATGATGTTGCCAAGTTATGCAGCTGCATACTGCTTGTATGGTCTCAGTAGTCAGTGGACAGGTATTGAAACGTGGCAGGAGACCCGTGTAATCCAAAGGGCAGCACTGTAAACTGGAACAGACCTTGAAAAAGCAGTCTTCTCCTTGGCAGCCAGAGTCAAGAGCACCAGACAGTATCCCTTGGTCAGATCCAAGGTTTATATAAAGCATGCTCCATTGAGTTGCTTAATTAGCTCATCTACTCGGGGCATGGGATATGCTTCCAGTTTAGAAGCTTCATTGACCCTATGGAAGTCAATGAAGAACCTGATGCTTCCATTGGGTTTAGGAACCAAGACAATGAGTAATGACCAGTCACTCATAGAATCTTCTATAACTCCCAGATTAAGCATCTCTTCCAGCTCCTTGGTGATGTCCTGTCACTGGGCCTCCAGAATCTGATAGGGTCATTGATGGATAACCACCCCAGGGTCAGTAATGATATCATGACAAATGAGGTGGATTCATTCCGGGTGGATGGAGAACACCTTTAGGTTTCAGTGGATCAAACATTCTAGATTTAAAGGTTAAGATCAGAATCTTATATTGAAAACAAGATTGTACAGGCAAGCAATACAACTGTGTTAACAGTGGTCAGCAGAGAGGTGATCTCTATTCGGGACTTGAGCTGTATCTGATGGGGCTGAAATTTCCAACCCAAAATCATCTCCCTGAACTTCCACAGCTGTCACTGGATTCCAATTTTTCAATAGGTTAATATGGTAAATATTGGCTTTCTTCCGTGTATCTGGCTGGGCAATCTTGTAGTTAAAAGGCTCTACTTTCTCTTCTACCTCATAGGGTCCCTGCTATTTACAGAATAACTTGCTCTCGGATGAGGGCAGCAAGACTAAAACTCTATCTCCCAGTTGGAAGGTATGGTGTATGGCTGCCCAATTGTCACCCCTGGCCTGCTTGGCTTGGGCTTTTTCCAGACTGAGTTTGGCCACCTCTCTGGTTTTATTCAGCTGGTCTTGCATTTGTTTAACATATTCCACCAAATTATGCCCAGCATGGGGTTCTTCTTCCCAGGTTTCCCTAACCACATCTAATATGTTATCCATCTTCCAAAGAGCAACTCAAAGGGCAGAAACCCCATGGAACTCTGAGGTACCTCATGGATGGAAAACATCATATAAGGTAGGAGAATAACCTAATTCTTCCCATCACCCTGCATGAACTTTTTTAACATCTGTTTCAGAGTTTTATTGAATCAGTATATCACCCCATCTGGGGGTGATATACTGATGTTTGCAGCATTTTAACCTTCACCAAGGCATACACTTGCTTCATCACCTTGGATACAAAGGGTGTTCCTTGATCTGTGTGTATCACCTTAGGTATTCCCACCTGCGAGAATACTTCCCAGAGGGCATTTGCGATCGTAGTAGTCTTCATATTCCTTAAAGCAATAGCCTCCAGGTATCGGGAAGTGTCGTCCAGTATGACTAAAATATATTTGTTACCTCGGATGGTTCGCTCAAAGGGTTTTATCAGATCCATGGCCATTCTTTCAAATGGGGTTTCAATGATGGGCATAGGCACTAGAGGGACAGATCAGATTGGTGGGGTTATGAAGTTAGCAGGTAGGGCATGACTAGCAATATAACTGCAACTGTTTATGGACTCTGGCTACTCTGCATAATAAATCTCCCTTTAGCACAAAGTAGGGAAAGATTCTTACAGGGAGCTCTCCATTACCTACTGGAACCCCATCCACCTCCAAACCTGCTCTCGGGCATGTTTAACAGACTCATCCTCTTGCTGGGCCCTCCTGAAGCTCCCAGCCCCTACTCTGGGAAGGGGACCATTGTACTTGGGTCACTACCACTGAGCTCTGAGCTATCCCCAGGGGTTTCTTCCCTAGGTTATCCCTCCCCAGATCCCTCTTCTATAGCCGCCCCCAGATTCTGTTGGTAGCGTAGCTTTTCCCGGTGATGCCAACTCCAGGACTTATCAGGCTTGAGATTCTCAAAATAGAGATTTGAGTCTTTTAGCAGGAAAATCTTTGGGAAATCTTTCTGGTCTGACTTAGCAGAGCTGTCAGTTAGCCGGGCCCATATCACTTCGAAGTTTGGGTAGTCTCAGCCACTGAATATGGGAGCCACGGTTTACCCTGCTAGAGTCTTAAGTAAAACCTGTGCTGTTGAATACTGCCTCTGGTCTCCATGCACACAGGCCAGTGTTACTGTCTTTGCATAGTCAATTTGAAATTGGGTTATGGTTTCTGGCGAATGAAGGTTCGCACACTCCTGGAATCTATAAAGGCCTGGAGGCAGATCCCCTCATGCTCCACTGGAATCACAAAGATCTGTGCCCTGGGATTGGGCCTGTCCACAAAGATACATGTGCGAAGGGTGGTTAGGCTGACATTTGTGGGTTCTTCCATACACGGAGGACATTCCTAAGCAAAGTGTCCCTGGGCACCAAACCTAAAACAGGTGAAGGAATTGTGGCTGGGGCCATGCCCTCACCTAGGAGGTGAATTTGGGGGTCGGAACATTAGAGTCAACCTCCATTCTGGATTCCCTTTCCATCCTCCTGGGCTAGTGGGTGACTTATTCCCTTTCTCACTATCTGCTTCAGTCACAGGCTGGGCTTCATGATACCCTTTGGCTATCTTCAGTGTACTCTCCAGTGTAAGCTTGGGGTCCTGATGTACCACTGTTTTATTGGGGCAGTCAAGCCCTCCAAAAACAAATCCAAAAGCACAATCTTGGCTATCTCAGGCCTGGTCTTTCCCTTCAGTTGCAACCACTTCCAGGTCTTGGAGTCTCTTTTCATATGATTTCTGGCACAGGCTCCAAATCATTTTGGTCGCCTTCCTCTGAACCGTTTCCAGTCTTTTTATATCCTTTGTGAGATGTGGTCTCCAAAACCGAACACAATATTCCAAGTGAGGCCTCAACAGTAACTTGTACAGTGACATTAGTAGCTCCTCCTTTCTGCTGGTAATTATTCTCTGTATGCAATCCAACATCCTTCTGGCTTTGGCCACTGTCTTGTCGCACTGTTTCTCCACTTTGAGATCCTCAGAAACAATAATTCCAAGATCCTTATCCTTGCCATGCAAACCAACCTCTCACCCCGTATCGTATAAATTCCCTTGGATTTCTGCTTCCCAAGTGCATGATACTGCACTTTTTCACATTAAATCTTAACTGCCAAGCATTAGATTATTCTTCCAGTTTTTGCAGATCTTTCCTCATATTATCCACTCCCTCAGGGGAGTCCATTCTCTTGCAAATTTGTATCGATGAAATTTGGTCTAGTTCTTAAACGGAAACAACCTGCCTATTTTCCCTTTGAAAATTGCCTAGAGAAAAAAGCATCCACATATTTTCATCTGCTTTTCTTTGGACACTTTTTCCATAAAAAAAACAATTCATAAAGCTGTAAAAATGCTAAATTTTGCACATTGATGCTTCCTTGATCTAATGCTGCCTTTAAGCCCGCCTACATGTGTTGTCGATCCCTGCACAAACCTTTGCTACCATACAGGGTGGGCAATTTCCTGACTATCTATTTACCCAGATAAATAGAAACTTACCTGGGTATTAAGTTCCCCATATCAATATCCACTACTACTGGCACTCCTTGACAATCTACTTAGGGGCCTCGAGAACAAAAACTCCATGTTCATACTCATATTCATCGATATCTCAGCGGCATTCGATACAGTACATCACACCACCCTTTTGGACCGCCTGGCCTCGCTAGGTATAACAGGGACCCCCCTGAAATGGTTCACATCATACATATCCAATAGGATGCAACAAGTGCAATTCAACAACGACAGAGCTGATGCTTTCCCCCAAACCCAAGGGATCCCTCAAGGGTCTGCCCTCTCATCCCTACTGTTCAATTTGTATATAAAGCCGGTATGCAGTATTTTCCAGAAATACAACATAAATTACCACATATATGCCGACGATGTGATGTTATACACACAGCTCGACATAACACAGCCTAACTTCAGTCCACTAGAAGAATGCCTTGATATGCTCCAATCATGGCTTCAGCAAAACAACATGTCAATAAATCACAAAAAAACAGAGGTCATGTTCATGTCCAAGAAAGCCAATTTCATCCCGCCCACCACAGTCACACTAAACAAAAACATATACGATACAAAGCCTGTAATAAAGTATCTAGGAGTCCTACTTGACAGCAACCTCAAGATGGACAAACACCTCAGAACAGTTAACCGAGCCATCTTTTACAAACTCAAAATCCTTCAACCACTCCGCAATATCCTCGAGAAATCCGACTTTAGGTCTGTTGCTCAAGCACTAATCATTCCCCACCTGGATTACAGCAATGCTATTCTACAAGGGCTTCCAAAGAGCACACTAAGCATCCTGCAAATGGCTCAGAACGTGGCTGCAAGAGTCATCATGGAAAAGAAAGTCACCGACCACATAACCCCAGTTCTAATGGATCTGCACTGGCTCCCAGTGGCCGCCCGCATCATCTACAAACTACTCATCACAACATTTAAACTCATCAATGGCATCGCACCATCCTACCTCAATAACCTAATCACTATTCAACCTAGCAACAGGAGCAGGAGAACTATGAATCTCAACACCCTATGTATCCCGACCAGCATAAGATCTGTCAAGGCCGAAACAAGCAATAGGGCGTTCACATACTCAGCGCCAATCCAATGGAACCAACTACCGCATGAATTAAGGCTCACAAACAACCTGAACGAATTTAGACGAAAACTGAAAACCTATCTGTTTCAAACCCACTACAACTTGATCTAACTGCGATACCCCACCTCAACCAGATCTCCTCTGCCGCACTCGGCAGCATATAATCTAATAGTATATAGTCATGTATAACTTGTACACCTTGGCAACTAATTCCGTACAAATTGTATATAACCATGTATAGTCTGTACACCTTGGCAACTAATTCTGCACAAATTGTATATATGGGGCCCTCCCCCAATCTACTGAAATCAAATGTATACCTTGATCTGTGTGCTTTAATCAAATATGTATCGTATCCAAATACTTGTCCCGTGTTACGTAATCATTGACTAATCAAAATGTAAAACTGAAATCTCAATGTACCGTACAATACATTATGATTCTGTAAAGTAAACCGCTGCTGATCGTAGGAAGCAGCGGTATACAAGTGTTTACTAAATAAATAAATAAATAAATAAAATATGCATTTTGAGTGGTTTGCTTGGCATATTATTGGAGCACTCTGAAAAAGTATTAATGTTACTTCAATAACACCAACAAACCATTTAAAATTCTCTTGCAAAAATGAGATCACTTCATTTCCTTAATTGCTCTACTGGCTTCCATGCAGCTCTCAGAATTAAGATGCATGCTGTGAACGTCAGAAAACAATCTCACTGATACTGGAATTATGCCAGGACTTGCTGGCTGTAGCCATCGTACTTTATCAATAACAGACAGTGACTATAAGACATGATGTACTGTGAAGTCAGAGCCATGCAATAACCAAGCACATTTCAAACTCCCCGCACCTCTTCTATCACTGCTCTAAGGCTTCTAAAGAATGTCTGCAAGGGCTATGGAATGCCACACAGTCGATGCTTTCCTTTGAACATTTCTATTGAAAATTGTTCCTGTGTTAGAGAACAGATGTGTATGAGTGGAGCTGAGGAATGTTTAAAGAATGGATTCAAATTATTGATTAAAGATGGTGAGAGTATGGATCAGGTGAGAGGAAAGGGATTAAAAAAAAGATGAAATATGAAATCTTAGGCATACAGAAAAAAGAGAAAAATACTCTTCTAGATATCAGAGACATGGTGGAAGGAGGACATCCAATAGGACACTGTGATACCTGGGTGCAAACTATTATCAAATTTGCAGATGACACAAAATTATTCAAAGTTATTCAAACACAAGAGGATTGTGAAAAATTGAAAGAGGATCTTAATAAACTGGAAAATTGGGCATCCAAATGACAGATGACATTTAATGTGGACAAGTGCAAAGTTAGGAAAGAACAACCCCAACTACGGCTACACAATGCAAGATACCACCTTAGAAACCACCACAGAGGAAAAAGATTTAGGCCTCATTATGGATAATACTTTGAAGCCCTCTGCCTAGTGTGCAGCGGCAGCCAAAAAAAAACAAATAGAATGCTAGGAATCATACGGAAAGGAGTGGAGAATAAAATAAAGGCTATTATAATGCCTCTGTATCATTCTGTAGTCCAGAGTCCCCAAGGGCTCTGCTCTTTCTGCTTTACTGTTCAATATATATATACAACCAATATGTGCCATCATCCGTAAGCATAATGTCTTCTACCATCTTTACACAGACGACAGTATCATCTATGCACTGTTCTCCACAAAACAGACAACCTTCACTGCTATTACCAACTGCTTTAATGCCATCACCCATTGGCTGTTTAATCACAACCTCACCATCAATTACAAAAAAACTGAAGTTCTCTTCATAGACCAGGCCTTCTCACCACCATCAAAACTCACAATCAACAATGCTAATGCATTCACGAAAACTGAAGTATGCTATCTAGGTATTATTCTTGATCAGTGGCTGTCACTCCAGCCTTACATCAGTAAAGCAATGAAAGCAATCTACAATAAAATCAGAATCATCCACATCTTCGACCACTCCTCCAATGGCACAACTTCAGGACAGTCTTTCAAACCCTAATATTCCACTACTTCGATTTCTGAAATGCCATCCTTCAAGGACTTCCTAAAAGCTCTCTTAATCCCCTACAACTTGCACTACAAACTTGCACGCTTATGAGTATGTGCTGCTCAGATACTCTCAAGCGCGCCCAGATCTAGCCATATTACCCTAATACTGAAAGATCTACACTGGCTACCTTTCCTATCCAGAATCACTTACAAGTCCCTTGTACATACTGTACAAACTCCTCCACAGCTCTGGTCCACAATACCTGCAGAAA
The DNA here is from genome assembly GCA_033557465.1 of Ichthyophis bannanicus. NCBI lineage: Eukaryota > Metazoa > Chordata > Amphibia > Gymnophiona > Ichthyophiidae > Ichthyophis > Ichthyophis bannanicus. Next base: position 1,148,685,202 of record CM066033.1, on the reverse strand, counting down.
CTCCTATATAGACCTCTTGATAATCGCACCAGAAGGAGTTCAACAACAAACATGCTTGCCCTTCCTCAAGAGCTAACCACTAGAACTAAGACAACATATTCACACACAGTTTCTCTGTATGCACCCAGCATCTGGAACTCACTCCCACAAGACCTTTGCATATATCCTGATCTCAAAACCTTCCTCAAGTCCTTAAAAACCTTCATGTTTAAAGAACTCTTTGCAGATGTAACTTGAGCATGGCCTTCTTTCCCTCTCACAGACCCTCCAAGCTTTCCATGCAACTGCATGGCAACATTCTCACATGACATTTCCCTATCCTCAAACACTTTTCTCCCCCCCCCCAACCCTAGTTCTCTCCTGACATCCCTCCTGTCCCCCATCAAATTTAATGCTACCAAAAGCTACATATAATACCATGTACACAGAAGGTTTATATTATGTTATAATGTTATTTGTTATGTGAGACTACCAATTGTTACATGTAAGTTCTATGTAATGTTGAGTTCAGTTCTATGTAAACTGCCTTGACCTTTGGAAAAGCAGCATATAAAACTTGTAAAATAAATAAATAAATGGTGCAATAATACCTTGAATATTGTGTGCATTTCTGGTTGCCATATCTTAAAAAGGATATAACGGAATTAGAAAAGGTACAGAAAAGAGCCACCAAAATGGTAAAGGGGTTGGAAGGATACCCATATGAGTAGAGGATTAAAGGGGTCTTCGTTTTGGAAAAGCGACGGCTGAAGTGGGATATGATGTTGTTGCTAATTGCCTTTGAGTCAGTGTCAACTCATGGCAACCTTCTGGATAGCTGATAGATAGAGAGATCTGGAGGTGCCATCGGGCGCACGGCGGCTGCACACCTCACTGGAACTGGATCAGGACATTTGGCCCTTTGAATCTGGAGGCACTATCGGGCACACGGAGGCTGCACACATCGCCAGAGCCGAATCAGGACAGTCGGCCCTTTGAATCTGGAGGTGCCATCGGGCGCACGGCGGCTGCACACCTCGCCGGAGCCGGGCAATTGGCCCTTTGAATCTGGAGGCGCCATCGGGCACACGGCAGCTGCACACCTCACCGGAACCGGATCAGGGCAGTCGGCCCTTTGAATCTATAGGCACCATATAAGGGCCTTTGGCATGGCCCTTAGGCGCCAGCCCGAGGGCGCTCTGGCGTGAGCCATTTACCTTGCTCCTCTTAACCTCTGTAGCTACCGGGGCCAAGCAGGCTCAATCGCTCCTCCACACTTCACCTCCTGCCCCCAACCATCTCACAATCACCACCCCATTACCTTCAAGTAACTCTGCCTTAGGCTTGCTCCCACTGTTGTCATTGATCTCCCTCTCAATTACCCGCTTGGAACTTGCTACCCATTGCCTGCATAGAACTGCTACCCATTGTTGCATAGAACTGCTACCCATTGTTGCATCGAACTGCCACCCATTGTTGCATCGAACTGCCACCCATTGTTGCATCGAACTGCTACCCATTGTTGCATAGAACTGCCACCCAATGTTGCATAGAACTGCCACCCATTGTTGCATAGAACTGCTGCCTATTGTTGCATAGAACTGTTACCCACTGCCTGCATAGAACTGCTACCCATTGTTGCTTAGAACCATTACCCATTGTTGCATAGAACCACTACCCATTGTTTGCAGTGAACTGCTATCCATTGTTTGCATAGAACTGCTACCCATTGCTTGCATTGAACTGCTATCCATTGCTTGCATAGAACCGCTACCCATTGTTAGCGTAGATCTTGCTACCCACTACCTGCATAGAAATTGTTGCCCATTGCCATGGCCCCACATCAAATTGTCCTCCTCTTCCTCATCCTCCCCAACTGCCTCCCCTTCTACCAACACCCTCCTTCCTCTCCCCCCACCCCCTCACCTTCCTTACTTCTCTCTCCATTCTGTCCTCTTACCTAGCATCTGCTCTTGAGCTTCAGCACACCATCCCTACATTCAACCAACCCCTCTCTCTCTAAGACAACCCCACCCTCGCTTCCACCGTACTGTCTCTGCTTTACCACGCTCTCTACTACTCCGTCTGCTTCTCTCATCAGGTAATATCAACCCCAAACCTGGCCCCCCTCGATTTCTTTCTCACACCAAAAAGAGTTCCTCACATACCTTATCTAATCTCATCCACATCCTGCTCCTCCCCCCTTCCACCCTCCCTCACTCATCCTCCTATCACTCATACAGAGATATCAACCCCAACCTTATCTCCAAAAGGAAATTCTCACATAACTTTTCTGATACCATCAATATCACCCCTCATTCACTCCTCCCTTCCCTTCCCTTCCCTCAAATTCCTCTTGGAGGACACACAAACACAGACATATCCACCCGCACCCTGCTCTCTCTAAATCTCCGCACTTCTCTAGAAATAAAGTCTCATGTTACTCTGATAAGAAATCCTCACGTAACCTATCTAACCTTAACCATATCCCTTTCCTTCCCCCCTCCGCTCTCCCATTTTCATGTGCCCTATAGAATGCATGCTCAGTCACTAACAAACTTCCTTTTACCCATGATCTCTTTATCTCAAATGCCCTACACCTTCTTGCCCTGACTGAGACCTGGCTCCCCCCAGACGACACCGTATCCATTGCCTCTCTCTGCTATGGGGGTTACCAGTTCTCCCATACACCTCGATCTACTGGTCGAGGTGGTGGTGTTGGTCTCCTACTTTCTCCTTCCTGCCAATTCCAACCTCTCCTGCTACCTCAGTCACCCTCCTTTGAAGTCCACTCCATTCGCCTCCTCATACCACTTCCCCTCCATGTTGCTGTTATTTATCGCCCACGCGACAAATCCCAATCGACCTTCCTCACCGACTTTGACTCCTGGCTCTCTGCCTTTCTGGATTCCTCCTCCCCCACTCTTATTCTTGGCGATTTTAACATTCACGTCGACAATCCCTCCGAACCCCATGCCTCAAAGTTCCTCGCCCTCATCTCCTCGTACGACCTCCAACTTTGCTCTACCAGCCCCACCCACCTACACGGCCACTGGGAGGTGTAGCCTAGTGGTTGGGGCAAGGTACTTCAGGCCGGAAGGTCGGGGGTTCAAATCCCACTAGAGGACAGCAACCTTGGGCCGGAAGGACTGGGGTTTCTAGTCCCACAGATGCTCCTTGTGGTCTTGGGTAAGCCACTTAACCCTCCATTGCCCATGTTCCCTGTAAGTATTAGTGTATGTGTCTCATATCCCCGTGTGTTAAATGTATCCCCCAATTGTGTTGTGACCGCTTTGATTGAAGGATAAGGCGGTATACAAATCTGTCTAAATAAATAAATAAATAAATAAAATACTCTTCTCTAATTCCTCTACCTCAAACTTCCGCAACTCAGTCCTTCCTTCATCTGACCATCGCCTTTTAACCTTTACTCTTCAGCTTCCCCCGTCTCAACCTCTTCCTGTCTCCTCCGACCTATTTAGAAACTTCCATAATATTGATCCCCTGACTCTCTCCTCCACCATTTCTCCATCTCTTTCCTCCATTTTATCCTCCAAATCCGTTGATGAGGCACTATCTTCCTACAATGCTATACTATCCTCAGCTCTTGACACTCTTGCCCCACCCACCCCACGTCCAGTCAAACAATCTACTCCCCAGCCCTGGCTTTTGCCCACAATCCGCTATCTACGCACCTGCACATGTTCTGCTGAGCGTGCCTGGTCCAAATACCGCTCCCCAGAGGACCTGCTACACTTCAAATTCATGCTTGGCTCCTTCCAGTCAGCCATAGCACTTGCCAAGCAAGACTACTACATCCACCTGACCAACTCCCTTGCCTCTGATCCTCACCATCTCTTTAATACCCTCAATTCTCTCCTCAAGGTCCCCCCGCCCCCAGTCCCGCCCTCCCTTTCTGCCCAAACCTTAGATGACTACTTCCATGACAAAATCCATAAGAGTACCCTCCAATTCCCCACCCCCTCCTCTACCTACCCCTCCCCATTTCTCCCCCCATCCGTACTTCCTCAGCTACCTTCTCCTCCTTCCCTCCGATCTCTGAAGAAGAAACCACACTTCTTCTTACCTCCTCCAAACCCACCACCTGTTCATCATCGCCCCCACCATTGTACCCCCCATCTCGCACATCCTCAACCTTTCACTCTCCACTGCAACTGTCCCCGTTGACTTCAAACATGCTGTTGTCACACCCCTCCTCAAGAAACCCTCACTTGATCCTACATGTCCCTCTAACTATTGACCCATCTCCCTCCTTCCCTTCATATCCAAACTACTAGAACGAGCAGTCCACCGCCGCTGCTTCGACTTCCTCACCTCCCAAGCCCTCCTGGATCCACTACAATCCCGCTTCCGTCCCTTACACTCCACTGAAACAGCTCTCGGAAGAGTCTCCAATGACCTGTTCCTGGCTAAATCTAAGGACCTCTACTCCATCCTCATCCTTCTTGATCTCTCCGCTGCCTTTGACACCATTGACCACAATCTTCTCCTCACCACCCTCTCCTCCCTTAGCTTCAGGGACCTGGTACTATCCTGGTTCTCCTCCTACCTCTCCCATCGCTCAATCAGTGTATGCTCTGGCGGCTCCTCCTCCTCCCCTACCCCGCTCCACATAGGTGTACGCCAGGGATCCGTCTTGGGCCCCCTCTTTTTCTCTCTCTACACCCAAGCCCTTGGCTCACTTATGTCCTCCCATGGCTTTCAGTACCATCTTTATGCCAATGACTCCCAAATCTACCTCTCTACACCTAATATTTCTCCAGCAACCCAGTCCAAGATCTCTGCCTGCCTCTCCGACATCGCTGCCTGGATGTCTCACCACCGATTGAAATTGAACATAGCCAAGACTGAACTCCTTGTCTTTCCCCCCAACTCCTCCCCTCCTCTTCCCCCTTTCTCAGTCTATGTGGATGGAGCTACTATCCTTCCTGTTCCCTCGGCCCGTAACCTAGGAGTTATCTTTGACACCTCTCTCTCCTTCTCCGCACATATCCAGCTTGTAGCCAAGACCTACCGCTTCTTTCTCTACAACATTGGCAAAATCCACCCCTTCCTCTTTGGACACACCACCAAAATGCTTATCCACTCCTTAATCTCCTCTCACCTGGATTATTGCAACCTACTCCTTGCTGGTCTCCCCGTCAGCCACCTCCTTCCTCTTCAATCTATACAAAATCATGCTGATCAACTAATCTTCTGCCAGTCTCACCCTGGCCACATTACTCATCTTCTCAAGTCGCTTCACTGGCTCCCTGTCCAATTTTGCTTCTAATTCAAACTTCCCCTACTGACCTATAAATGCATTCACTCTACGGCCCCTCAATACCCCTCATCTCTTATCTCTCCCTTGTGGCGCTCCTGCCCGGCCTTGGGGCTAAAGACAGGAGCGGCAGTCTGATGCTTCGTGAGGAAGGAGAGTAACCTGTATCCAGGGAATGCTGGGTATTGTAGTTCCTGCTCCTCTCGCTCCGAAATAAAGAGTTGTAGTTATGGGGTTTCCAGAATATTTATTATAGTAAAGGATATTGTTCCATCACATGGCAAATAAATGCAAACAAAATAGGTGCTTCAAATGCTAACAGGAAAACTTAGGATAAAGGCAACTTAAAGTATAATTGCTGCTTTTCACTTCTAAGCAAATTACTCACTTTGCCCCAAGAGGTCAGTTAGTTTCACTGCAGCCTCTTTCAGCCACTGTTACCTTCACAGTGCTGGGGAAAATCTGGTGCACATAATTAGAGCTTTCTCAGCAAGGCAATACAACAGCTCCGTAGCATTCAATTCACATACGGTAAAAAGCAGTTTCCTTCAGCTTGGCATCTCTACACAGCAGACCGTGCAATCCATGCTCTCACAATCTGGTAAGTCTGTATTATCTTGTGTTAACTCTTCAAGCTGTATGGAATTACTGGCTTCTGGTAACACTGGCTGTCTTCTAGCTTGCAACTCTAAAAACTGCTTAAAACTCTGTAGGAGCAATTCAGCCTGCTATTTGGGAGGTAGGGAATTGCTATCAGCTATACAACTTCCCTCTGGCTTAAGGCTGTTTATTTTCTCCTCTCTTAGATTAATTGTATCAGAGAAACTGCTAGTCTCTTTTGCTAATGTTTCACACACAGGAGAGTTAGCTTTACGTTCAGCCTGGAAACTTTGTGGCCATTCACTTACTTTTTGCCATGCCGTTCTGACTTTAGATGGCTCCAACGTTCTCCAGCTGTTAGAATGTTTGTTGCTTTCTGGCTCAAACGGTACTTCACAGAATGATTGTTTTCTTTCTTGTGCCTGCCTTGAAGGCTTCCTTTCCCAGGGCTGTGCCTTCCAATGGTTGTCTAATTCAGGGCTAGGTACTCTCTCCTTGGGACTTCTACTCACTGCCTCTGAATAGAACTTTGCAGGTTTCTTTCCAATGCCAGGTTCCCAAGTATCAGCATACTGTTTTCTGGACTTCCAATCATTCTTCCTCCTCTCCTTCTTTCTCTTCTCTATCTGACTAGCAAAGCCATGCTCTGGTTTAAAACCACGTTCTCTCCTGGACACGCCCCTTCCAAGGGCAGGGTGTGCCCAATCAGGACTGCAGGACTCCTCCCCTGGGCTGGTCTCCATGCTCAGCTCTGTGGAATAGAGTCTCTCTTTCTTCCTTGGTTTCTCAAATAGGCATAAATCCTGCTGAACCTCAGGATTTTCATCCATTTCCATAGGCTCAGGAGGGCACTGTTCACCACACCCTACATCCCCTTTTGGAACCTGCGCTCCGCTAGCAAGTTACTTTTATCTATGCCTTTCATCTGCACCGCTAACTCCCGACTTTGCTCCTTTCACCTTGCTGCACCTCATGCCTGGAACAGCCTACCTGTGTCTATATGCCAAGCACCCTTCCTGACCCTCTTTAAATCCAGGTTGAAGACCCACCTCTTCACCGTCTCTTTCAGATCCTGACTTCTATCCTTACTTTATCTTAACCCCCGCCAACCCTCATGACCAAATTGTATAGAGCATACCGTGCCTTGTACTAAACCGACCAATGCTCTGTAATCTTCTGACTAGATTGTAAGCTCTGATGAGCATGACTGTGATGGGCAGGGACCGTCTTGTTTAGTGGCTGCCTCTTGTAAGTTAGCTGTACAGCGCTGCGTGCATGGTGCTCTATAAGTGGTAAATAGTAGTAATAGTAGTAGTAGTAGTTTTCCTAAACCGTGTTCGGTCTTCAGTCAGGTGGCTCATTGTTAACACCCATAGCTGCTGTTATTGTATCGTTCCATCTCATTGTTGGACTTCCTCTTTTGTGTTGACCCTCTACCTTTCCATGCAAGATGCTTTTCTCTAATGATCTCTCTCTTCGCATGATGTGTCCAAAGTATGAAAATCGAAGTCTTACCATCTGAGCTTTTAAAGAAAGCTTGTGTTTGATCTCCTCTAGTACTGACTGGTTTGTTCTTCGGACAATCAATGGGATACACAGTATTTGTTGCCAGCATTATAATTCAAAGGCATCAGTTTCCTTCCTGTCTATCTGTTTCACTGTCCACCTTTCGCATCTATATGGCGTTATTGAAAATACTATTGCTTGAACAAGTTTAATCTTTATATGTAGAAAGACTTCTCTGCTCTTGAGAATCTTGTCTAGGTCCTTCATAGCCATTCTGCCAAGAGCAATGCATCATTGTATTTCTTAACTTCCTGTCCTTTCTTTATTGATTGTTGATCCAAGTAGGTTAAAGTTGTCCACTCTTTCAATTTCTTCTCCATCAACAATGAACTTACTGATTTTGCCAGTTGTCAGGATCTTTGACTTCTTTACATTAAGGTGCAGGTTCATTTTAAGACTACTGTATGTTCCTTGATCTTGAGAAGCAAATGGTTCAGATCGTCTTCACTTTCAGCCAGTAATGTGGTATCATCAGCACAGCAAAGATTGTTGAGTCTTCCACCAATCTTCATATCTCAGTTGTCCTCAAACAGCCCTGCTTCTCTGATGATTTGTTCTGCATATAACTAAATTAAAGGCTTTTGAATGTGTAAACCATGAGAAAATCTGGGCCACATTAAGAAGCATGGGTACACCAGAACACCTGATCGTTCTCTTGCACAACCTTTATCTTGATCAAGAAGTAACAGTTCATACGGAACAAGGAGAAACAGAATGGTTTAAAATCAGCAAAAGAGATATGATAGAGGTCTATAAATTAATGAATGGAATGGAACAGGTAAACATAGATCAGTTGTTTATGCCATCAAAAAGTAGAAAGACTAGAGGGCATGAAATGAAACTTCAATGTAACCAATTTAAGACTAATAAGAGATTTGTTTTTCCTCAATGCGTAATCATACTCTGGAATTCATTAACAGAGGGTGTAGTAAAAGCTGTTATGCAGCTGGATTTAAAAAAAGATTTAGATAAGTTCCTGGAGGAAAGGTCCATAAACCATTATTAAAAAGGACCTGGGAAATGATGCTTACCCCAGAACAAGCATTGTGGAACCTGTATGCCTTTTTGGGAACCTGCCAGATTTTTGCGACTCAGATTCGCCACTGTTGGAAACAGGACACTGGGCTTGATGGACCTTGGTCTGACCCAGTATGGCTTTTCTTATGTTCTTATCAAGCATGAGCATTATTTAAAATACTGTGTTGGAAGCCCAGACCGGTTTTATTCCATGCTTTAAGCAAAGTAGAAAGAAGGCCAAAAAACTGCCAGCATGGTTTAAAGGTAAGTTCACAGAGGTAGTTGTAGCTAAACAAGCATCTTTCAGGAAATGAAAAAAGGAGCCAAATGGCAAAAATAGGAAACAACATAAGTACTGGCAAGTTAGATGCAAAACATAGATAAAGTAAGCAAAGAGAGAATTTATAAAAAGCTTGCAGTGGAAGCAAAAACACATAATAAAAACTTTTTCAAAGGCATTTACAGCAAAAAAAACTGTGAGTCAGTGGGACCATTAGATAATAGAGGGGTAAAAAAGGTGCTAAGGGAGGACAAGGCCATAGCAGAGAGACATCAATGAATGCTTTGCTTCAGTCTTTACTGAAGAAGATATAGGGAAGTTACTCATGCCTGAAATGGTATTTAAAAGTGATGTATCAAAATAATTGAAAGAAATATTGATAAACTGGGAAGATGTATTAGAACTATTTGATAAACTGAAGAATAGTAAATCACCTGGACCAGATGGTGTACATCCAAGTGTGTTGGAAGAATTAAAATATGAGATTTCAGACCCAATATTACTAATCTGTGAACTATCATTAAAATCCTCTGTAATACCTGAAGATTGGAGAATGGTCAATTTTTAAAAGGGATTCCAGCGGTGATCCGGGAAACTACAGACCGATGAGCCTGATGTCAGTATTGGCAAAATGATAGAAACAATTATAAAGAATAAGATTACTGAACATGTAGACAGTGATGGTTTAATGGGAGAAAACTAACGGATTTAACCAAGGAAAGTCTTGTCTTACTAATCTGTTACATTTTTTTGGAGATGTGAGTAAACATGTAAACAAAGGTCAGCTAGTCGGTATAGTGTATTTGGATTTTCAGAAACCTTTGACAAGGTCTCTCATGAGAGACTCTTGGCGAAATTAAAAGTCATGGGATAGAAAGCAGTTTAGTATTGTGGTTAAAAGATAGAAAGCAAAGAGCAGGGCTAAATGGGCAATTTTCTCAATGGATAAAGTTGAATAGTGGATCTGTGCTGGGCCCGCTGCTTTTTAACATCTTCATAAATGATCTGGAAATGGGAATAACGAGTGAGGTGATCAAATTTGCAGATGACAAAATTATTCAAAGTTATTCAAACATGAGAGGATTGTGGAAAATTGCAAGAAGACCTTGATAAACTAGAAGGCTGTACGTCCAAATGGCTGATGAAATTTAATGTGGACAAGTACAAAGTTATGCACTTAGGGATGAACAAACCAAACTATAGTTACATGATGCAAGGTTCCACCATCATCATAGACAATTCATTGAAACCCTATGTCCAGTGTGCAGCAGCAACCAAGAAAGCAAATAGAATGCTGGTAATCATAAAGAAAGGAATGGAAAACAAACCCAAGGATATTATACTGTCTCTGTATGGTTCCATGGTGTGACTGTACTTAGAATATTGCGTGCATTTCTGCTCGCCACATCTTAAAAAGGACTTAGCGGAATTAGAAAAGGTGCAGAGAAAAGCCACCAAAATGGTAAAGGGGGTGGAAGGAGACACCTATGAGGAGAGGCTTGAAAGGTTAGAGCTCTTCAATTTGGAAAAAAGATGGGTGAGGGGAGATATGATGGAGGTCTACAAATTAATGAATGGAGTGGAATGGGTAAACGTAGATTGGTTGTTTACTCCTTCAGAAAGTAGAAAGACTAGGGGACAATCAATGAAGTTACAATGTAGCCCATTTAGGACTAATAAGAGAAAATGTTTTTTTTTACTCAATGATTAATCAAACTCTGGAATTCATTACCGGAGGATGTAGTAAAAGTTATTAGTGTAGCTGGGTTTAAAAAAGGTTTGGAGAAGTTCCTGGAGGAAAAGTTCATAAACCATTATTAAAGAGGACCAGGGAAATATACGGCATACTCTGGGATAAGGGTGGAATCTGTGTACCTGTTTTGGAACCTGACAGGTATTTGTGACCTGGATTGGCCACTGTTGGAAACAGGATACTGGGCTTGATGGACCTTGGTCTGATCCAGTAAGGCATTTCTTATGTTCTTATGCTCTTACATCTCGATTTTACAAATTGCTGTCCTAGTCTATTTGGAGTCCCTGCAGATTGCGATATCTTTTAAAGGGCTCAGAAAATAGGTTGCAATATATGAGCTTCTGAGACCATAGCAGTCCCCTTTCCAGATGTAATCAGTTACACAGCCCAGGAAAGATTGTTCACAGGCAGTAGTCAGAAATCACACAATATCCTTGAATATTTTCTGCTTCAAAGTTATTTCACAGCATGGCATTCAATACATTTTTCAATTAGTTAAACAATATGTTGATTTGCTTGTCATTCCTTAAATGTGCTCACATTCAGTACCATCCCTAGGCCTGTGTGAGCGGCGTGACTGCACAAGGAACAAAACTAGGGGCGCATTAAGGATTGCCAACTGCCAGCCTCGGCTCCTCCCTCGCTGCCTGCCCAGCTTGCCCTTGCTCCCCTACTGCTTTTCCTGTTCCCTTAACACAACCACAAAAACCCAATATAGTGAATAAAGAATATCAACAAACAAAATTCACCATAAAAACCCCGTCCCACAAAATTTAAATATTTTTGTCGAAGCGTACCGGAGGAGGAATGGAACTGCAATCCACCCACACCAGACGGTAGGCTGCTTTTATTCAAAAGGTTCTCCACCACACAAAACTTTAAAAACGTAACTTAACTGAATTTGAAAATGTCCATGTTCCACCAGAATGTCACACCGTTGCTGAAGAAGAATACTTGCACGACGTGCACGTTTCGGGATATACCCTGTATCAAGTGCTTTAGGTCGCGTTCACTAGCAACTGCGGTTAAAGAAACGCCGTCACCGCGGCTCAGGACTGTCTTAGTAAGGCCAACAGGACTGTTTTGAACAGAGAACCCTCCAATCAGAAGAGGGAATACCCCATCATCACCGGGGAATCCCTACTGTGAATGGATAAAAAATGCTGATGACTAACAAAGATCTACAATAGACTGCTCCAATCAATCTCGCGATTTAAACCACGGGGGTCCATAGTATTTAAAAGAAAAATCCAACGCTGCTCTGTCCATTGCAATTTTCTAATCCGATCTCCCCCCCGAGGATCAGAAGGAACATGAGCCAAAATCGTCCATTGAAGATCAACAAACTGATGATTTGCAGAGACGCAATGTTGTACTATTGGGGCTGACAAGATCTTACATCGTAGGCGTGAAGCATGCTCAGCTAACCGTGTCTTAATTTGGCAAATAGTACGTCCCACTTATAAAAGCTTGCAAGGGCATTGTAACAGGTAAACCACATAAGTAGATGAACACGTGGTATCCCAATGATGCACAAACACCTGTGATGTAATCGGATGTCGCCACTCTGTACCAGGAATCGTCATCGAAAAAATAACCACATTCTCCACAAGGGGAATGACTCCCCCTAGGCAATGCTGGCGTAGGGCGATCCCGGGGCATTGTAGACTTCACTAGGCGGTCACTAAAATTAGAACCCCTGGAATAAGCAATCATCAGGGTTTTTTTAAAACATTCATGTAGCTGTAAAATAGACCGATTGTGTAAAATACGCACTATCTCAGTGCTACGATCAGTGAAGTGAACGCGACCTAAAGCACTGGATACAAGGTATATCCCGAAACGTGCACGTCGTGCAAGTATTCTTCTTCAGCAACGGTGTGACATTCTGGTGGAACATGGACATTTTCAAATTCAGTTAAGTTACGTTTTTAAAGTTTTGTGTGGTGGAGAACCTTTTGAATAAGAGCAGCCACCCGTCTGGTGTGGGTGGATTGCAGTTCCATTCCTCCTCCGGTACACTTTGACAAAAATATTTCCTGTTCCCTTGGCAACAGTAGTGGTAGCAGTAGCAGTAGACCTCCTCCAATTAATTTAAAAAAAAAGTGTGTCTTTCTAACTCCACGCTTGCATGGGCTGGTCTGGTCCCTCTCTCCTCTGATGCAAGCATACATCAGAGGATGGAGGGATCAGAACAGCCATGCAAGTGCAGAGTTGGAAAGACCTGAGGTTTTTGTTTTAAACTAGATGTGGTCTGCTGCTGCCACCAAGGGAACAGGGGAGGCTTAGCAAGCAGCGCATGGGGAAGTGGGGGAGCTGGCCAGACATGAGGAGGTGGGGTAAGATGGGGAGATGCTGGACATAGGGGGATAGGGGCAGAAGGGTAGAAGGGCTATGCTGGGCATGGGGGGGATGAGGCAAATGACAAAAGTCTGATGTCATTTGGGGGGCACCAGGTTTGCAAGTCACACAGAGTGCATTTATGGCTTACTATGGCCCTGATACCATTTGTCCATTTCCACTGCCTCTTGCACTCATTATTTTCTTAATATGCATGTTTAATCATTTATAACAAAAAAACATTCAGGAACAAGATTTTCAGCCAGCAGGATCACCAGAATAAATTGAGCACCAACATCCATGTTTAACTTATGTTTATGATTATGGTTATGTTTATTAGCTTGATATACCGCTGTTCCAAGTAAAGCACGGTGGTTTACAAAATCAATCAATATACAGGAAAGGCCAATGGGCTGGAGAAGGAAAGGAAGTTACAAAGTGCGACAGGAAAGCACTCAAGACACTTAAATAGACATGGCTAAGGAGAGAGAGGAGTGAGAGAGTGTAAATAGTTCTAATGTTGATTTTTGTACATAGTTCCAAGTTGTTTCATGTAATGAATGAGTTGTTGTAGTTTTAAGATGTTCACTGTAAAAACAGCCATTGGCCTGTTCAATGTTGTTCTATGTAAACCGCACTTGATCACTGGAAGGTGCGGTATATAAGAAACTGTTAATTAAATTAAATTAAATTAAAATTAAAGGGGGGAAAGTTCACACAAAAGGGGAGGGGAGGTCAAAAGCAGTGGAGAAGAGGTGTGTTTTTAGATCTCTTTTGAAAGTGGGATAATGTTGTTCGAGTCTGAGGGAAAGGGGTAGAGCGTTCCAATAAGCAGGGCCGACAAAGAAGAAGGCAGAGGAGCGTGTAGATTGTTGGTGGACACGTGAGGGGAGGTGAAGGTGGTTGATATGGATTGAACAAAGTGAACAAGTGGGAGTATGAAATTGAAGTAGGTCTGCCAGATATTGGAGGGTGCGGTTGTATAGGACTTGGTGAGCCAGTGTGAGGATTTTGTAGCATATGCGAAATTGCAGGGGAAGCCAGTGTAGGTGAAGAAAGAGAGGGGTGACATGATCACGAAGTGAGGAGTAAAAGATAAGACATGCAGCAGTGTTCTGAATATGTTGGAGGCGATGAAGTTGTGAAAGAGGAAGTCCAGTGAGGACTGAGTTGCAGAAATCGACACGTGAGATTACTAAAGAAAGAAGAAGGGTGGTGAGGGCTTCAGGGGTGAGAAAGGGGCGAATAGATTGTATCTGTCAAAGAAAGAAAAAGGAGGTCTTTGTAATGTGGGAGATGTGAGCATGAAAGGAAAGATCAGAGTTGAAAATTACACCTAGATAGCGAAAGCTTGTGACAAGAGGAATCGGTGAGCTTGAAAAAGAGGGGGTGATCAGAGGGGAAGGGCTACCATGAGTATACCAGATGGCTAATGTTTTTGTTGTTAGATTTAGATGCAGGCAGTTTAGAGTGAGCCAGTTAGTGACAGCTGAAAGACAGGAGTTGAGTGGGGCAAGATCAGGATGGAGAGGGAGGTGTGATGAAGGAGGAGCAGATCATCGGCATAATAAAAAGCAGAAATACCAAACTGTTGGACCAGAAGTGCCAGTGGTGCTAGGAATATTTTGAAAAAAAGAGGTGCCAAAACAGATCTCTGGGAGACACCACAGGGCAGTGGAAAGGAGTCAGAGGGAGTTGGTGGGACAGAAGATGAGACTACTGTGCAGGGGCGGGAAGAAAGAAAAGAGTGGAACCAATGATAGACTGTGCTATGGAGACCAGCTTCGCGTAGACGAGAGAGAAGAAGAGAGTGATCAACTAAGTCGAATGCCACTGAAAGGTCTAAGGATACTGCCAACAAGAGGTCACCACGATCGTGAGCTACCTGGAGTTTGTTAAGGAAGCCCAAGAGGACGGTCTCTACACTGTGACCTTGTCGGAAGCCTGACTGATGGGGATGAAGAAAGTGAGTAGAATCGAGGTGCTCTGACAATTGTGCGAAGACAGTTTTCTCAAGTATCTTAGAGAGGAAGGGAAGATTGGAAACTGGGCGGTAGTGAGCAGGAATCTGGGGATCAAGAGAGGGCTTCTTCAGGATGAGACGGATACGAGCATGCTTCCAAGGGTGAGGGAAAACACCTTTGGAGAGACTGGCGTTAATCATGGTGAGGATGTGGGGAATGAGAGGAAGGGAGGGGGTGAGAAGCCAAGAAGAAGGGATAGGATCAAGTGGGCAGTAGGTTTTGTTAGAAGAGGATATTAATCCCATAAGTTCTGAGGTGGAAATAGAGTGAAAAGATGTCCAGGTATAGAAGAGCTGAGACGTGAGAGGGGGGGAGATAGGGGGAGGAGAGGAGATGGGCGGAGGACAGTGAAGCAAGTATTTTCTTAAGTCCAGAACTTTGTTGCTAAAGAAGGTTGCAAGTTGAGAAGGAGGAGGAAATGATGGAGGTGAAGCGGTGGTAGAGTTGGACTGTAGGGATGTGAGGGACCTGAGGACCGTGTACAAGTGGCGGGTTTGATTAGGTGTAGAGGAAATAGCGGTGGAGAAGTAAGATTGTTTAGTCTTGTGGACTTGTGATCGGTAGTGGGCATAGTTGGTCTTAAAGTTGGACAGGGTAGATGAAGAAGGTGACTTCTGGCAGAGGCGCTCTGTGTGTCAGAGTTGTGTCTGGAGAAGACAGAGACCAGCATGGAACCACAGTTGAGAAGGGCGATGGGATATGGCGCATGGCTGGAGAGGAGCCAGGTGATCGAGAGCAGCAGAGAGGCAGGAAGACCAGGTAGAAGCTTGTGAGTTTGGGGAGAGGGAAGGAAAATCTGAAGGCAAGAGATCCGGTGTAGGTGGAAAGTTCAGGAGGGTAAGGGGGGTAATATGATGGGAGAGTCGCTGAGTGGAGGGAGGGGGTAAGAGAGAAGCCTGAGAAGATGAGGTGGATGGAGGTGGAGAGCAATTAAAAGTTAGGCAAAAGTGATCAGTCCAGGGGAGAGGGATAGCCTGAAGAGACTGTATGTGGAAGGGGAGAGAGAGAGTAGAGAAAGAACGAGTTCTAGAGTGTGACCTGCAGAGTGGGTGGGAAAGAGGACATGCTGATGAAGAGACAAATCCTGCATAAGTGTAATAAAGGAGAGATCCCTAGATGAGGAAGGAGAGTCCAAATGAAGGTTAAAGTCTCCTGTAATGAGTAAATGGGGGAAAATCAGTGATAAATCAGAAATTGATAGGAGGAGGGAGTCCCAGAGATCAGAGCATAAATTGGGAGGGAAGTATACAAGAAGAATATGCAGGGGAGATGGGGTATGAAGGTGAATGAGTAGGGCCTCAGGGTAATGTAGGGCAGGGGATGAAATCTGTGAGAAAGGAATTGAAGCACGGAGGATAATAGCCACTCCGCAGCCCATAAGACCTGTGCGGGGGACAGAGATGGCAGAGAAGTCAGGGGGAAGGCAGCGAGCCAAGAGGGGATCTTCCCCTTCTTTCAGCCAGGTTTCTGTAAGAAGAAGGAGGTCCAGGGATTCACGGACAACAAGGTCTAAGATCAAAAGGGTTTTGGATTGCAAAGATCGGCAGTTGAGGAGACCTAGTTTGAGAGGGGAGGGGTTGGCAGTGGCCTGCGGCTGAGGAAAATGAGAGGGGTAGGGGGATATACACTGAATAAGGTTGGCAGGACAGCGGTAAAGAGATCGTGGAGGCAGAGGGTGAAAAGTCAGGGTGATAGGGCGGTTACCCCAAAGAATCGGGATAGAATGCACGGATGCAGAAATGGAAGTGGAGACTGGTACTGGGGAGAGTATTTGGGAATTATGTAAAGATCCTACCTGAAAGGGTATAGGCATGGCTTGGTTGCAGGAGAGGAGGAGAGAGATAAACCATAGACGAAGTCTGTGATGTGAAAAGAGTGTTCTCAGGACAGAGGAAATGACTGCCCCTGCAGAGGCACCCCAAGCGCTTGTATTTTATGGATGAGATGGGTACTTTGCCAAGCGCGGCCACGATCCTGCAGTCGCATCACTTCCTGTGAGGTCAGAGGTGATACTGTGGCTGAGGGGATCCTGTTAAAACACAAATGAGACAAAACTGATAACAGCAGCAGCAGAAAGGTACAGTAAGGAGGCATACACAGGCCGTAGACTCCGGCGCCGCCGGCGCTTGTCTTTTATGGATGAGATGGGTACCTTTCCGAGCGTGGCCACGATCCCACAGTCGCATCACTTCCTGTGAGGTCAGAGGTGATACTGTGGCTGAGGGGAGCCTGTTAAAACACAAATGAGACAAAACCGATAACAGCAGCAGCAGTAAGGTACAGTAAGGAGGCATAAGCAGGCAGTAGACTCCGGCGCCACCGGCACTTTTCTTTTATGGATGAGATAGGTACCTTGCCGAGCGCAGCCGTGATCCCGCAGTCGCGTCACTTCCTGTGAGGTCAGAGGTGATACTGTGGCTGAGGGGAGCCTGTTAAAACACAAATGAGACAAAACCGATAGCAGCAGCAGTAAGGTACAGTAAGGAAGCATAAGCAGGCAACTTATGCCATGCATTCACCGTCATTATCCAAATAGCTAGCAGTAATGAATGTACAGACTGATTGGTAATGACAATGGCAATATCTGTTTAGTTTAGGCCCACTATTAATCTAGCCTAAACTAAATGGATAAATTATTAATTTAGAGGGTAATTCTATAATCTCCTGTGCAAACAATGCACTTTGTGGTGTGGGTGTTTGGGGTCTATTCTATAAAATAAAGCACATACATACTTTACATTATAGAACACAGACATAGAGCTGTGCCTGCAGATAGTCATGGCAGTTCTGCCTCTTCTAGAGCAGGTGTAACTGACAGCACCTAGATTTGGAGAAAACGTGCTTAATAAATATTCTAGAACTCACACGTGTAAATATAAGTCCCTGCCTATACTCCACCCAGATTCTGTTCTTTCAAAACTTCCTTCGATCTGCTCTAAAAAAAACGCCGTGCATGCGGATTAGCGATGATGATGATGTGCGGCGGTTTTTTAGAGCAGATCGAAGGAAGTTTGAAAGATTTTTATGTCGCTCTTGTATAAGTGAAATAAAACGTGTGCAGAATTGGTCACCTTTTTTCGGTAAGCGGTTCCTATTTCTTCGATAGGGGATTCCTTAGATAAGGGCTTTTCACTAGGATGAACAATAGAAGGGAGGAGCTTAGTATATGATAGTAGTAAATTATTGTGGTTATAATACCGGGTTTTATTTTATAGATATGGTGTGTATAGATCCCCTGAAGAAATGATTGTGAAACGCGATGGGGGCGCCTGCAGGAAGGCGTTGGGATCGGCGAGCGAGATAGGAACATATTGAAGAAACATCTTAATCTAAGCTAAGTGATAGAAGTTTTGAAGATTACTTCAATAGAGTCACGATTCAAGCTAGTCTGTATAACTTTAGAGAACGACTCCGTCTGCTTCCATAGACACTTGAAAAAGTTTGATGAAGGTCATTGATGCTAATAGGCACTGGTACTGGACCTGTAATAAGTCTTAAAAAAAGTGCCAAAACAGTCTGAGACCTTCAACGACAATAGAAAAGAAGATATAAGGTTTAGAATAACCACATGGGGCTATAAAAGTTCTTTGTCCTGAGTTGATATAATTGAGCATTTCGTTTTAGTTTTGTATAGTTGATTGCTCACAGAAAGACCAGATTTTTGGTGTTGCATTAGCTAACAGGGCAACAGCTCAATATCACCAGCAAACCCAGATAATTCAATGCCAAGGCCAGATATGACCACAGAATTGAATATCCAAATTTGACTTCAAGTGCTGGTGACTAGCCGCATTAACAGCACTAGCCGCCAGTGCTGAATATCCCCTCCGACAATACTAGAATGTACAAATGGATCATAAAAGCATTCCAGTCACAGTTTCAGGGGGAAAGGCGAGAAGGGGCATGGAAACACTGAAAGCGAGATTGGGTGATCAAAGGGTCAGAAAGCAATATAATGTGATAGGAAACCCAGATCTTTGTTAAGTCCTATTTTCTGGGTGACAAAGTATTATATCATTCTACTACTACTACTAAGCATTTATAAAGTACCACCAGGAGCACGCAGCTCTGTACAATAAAAACACAAAAAGACAGTCCCTTCTCAAAAGAGCTTACAATCTAAAAAGACAAAGCAAGAAAAGGAGTAGAAAAAAGATAAGAACAAGGGCAAAGAGACAAGAGCAGGAGAGACAGGACAAAGGAAAGAGGTAAGAACAAGTGTAATAGGAAGAAAGAAAGGTGAAATAAAACAGGGGAAGGAAGGAGAACAGCAAAATCAAGAGCCAAAGGCAGAGGTGAAAGATGAGCTTTTAACTTGAGTTTGAAGAGGGGCAAAGAAGATGCCTGATGTATAGACAAAGGAAGTTTATTCCAAGCGTAGGGAGCAGCAAGGTGAAAAGAGCATAATCTGGAGTTGGCAATAGAGGAGAAGGGCATAGCAAGAAGCAACTGGGAAGAAGAACGGAGTACACGAGGAGGGAAATAGGGAGAAATGAGAGAAGAAAGGTACTGAGGAGCCACAGAGTGAATGCACTTATAGGTCAGAAGGAGAAGCTTAAAGTGAATACGGAAATGGATAGGGATCCAGTGAAGAGATCTGAGGAGAGGAGTGATGTGGGCAAAACGAGGTTGACAGAAAATCAAACGGGCAGCGGAATGCTGAATAGACTGAAGAGGGAAGAGATAAGACTAAGGGAGACCAGCAAGAAGGAGGTTACAATAATCAAGGCGGGAGGTGATTAGGGAATGGATGAGGGTTTTAGTAGTGAGTTCAGAGAGAAAGGGGCGGATTTTGCCAATGTTGAAGAGAAAGAAGCGACAGGTCTTAGTGATGAGTTGGATATGAGAGGAGGAAGAGAGTGAAGCGTCAAAAATAACACCCAAATTGCGAGCAGATGAAACATTCTGATTTCAAATATCTTGCATTCATGGATTGTTTTAATTTAGAAACATAGAAAAAGAGATTATGACAGCAGATAAATACCATAAGACCTATACAGTCTGCGCATCCATAAGAACTATTTAGAGTAAACACTCTACTTCCTTGGAGATCATTTGTACTTGCCCCATGCTTTCTTGAATTCATATACAGTTCTTGCCTCCATCACCTCCACTGGGAAGTTGTTCCATGCATCCACCACCCTTTCCATAAAGAAATATTTCCTCAGATTACTCCTGAGTTTATCCCCTTTCAAATTCATCCTATGATTCCTCATTCCATAGCTTTTTTTACAACTGGAAGAGGGACGCTTCCAATGCATTTGCAGTACACCATGGAGGTATTCAAATGTCTCTCTCATTTCTCCCCTCTCCTGTCTTCAACTATATATTTTACATCTATCTCCATATGCTTCATGATGAAGACTACCAACCATTTTATTTATTTATTTATTTGTTTAAACGGACTTGGTATACCGCTTTATCATGAAATCAAAGCGGTTGGCACAGCAAACAATCAATGAAGGGTGAGGTTGTCATTAGCATGCAGTGCGAGAAATGATACAGTGTGCTGCGTGAGTGCGTGTGGATGATTTTGATGTGAGCTATAAACAGCGTGCGCTTAAGATACATATTTACAGATATATATTTACATGGATGGCTTTTGCTATCTTAGGAGTCATTTAGTAGCTGCCCTCTGCACTGACTCCATCCTGTTTATATCTGTGCCAATTTTCCTTGCCTAGGCTGCCTTACCTAACACGGAGGTCAGAATATTGTAACATTGTTTCCTCTCTAAGCTTAATAACGGCAGTCCAGTGCATACATTTGTAGTTATTGCAGGCAGGATATTGCAACATTGTTTCCAGTTTAGATGGATATCGGTAGCCACTGAATATTTCTTGCTTCTTATTCGTATCGTAGGATGCTGTAACATTATTGTACCGTAACTTGCTGTTACACTGTCTCATGGCTTACTGACTGCTACATTGTCTCGTTGATTACTGATTGTTACATTGTCTCATTATTTGCTGACTGCCACATTGCTCCATTGTTTGCTCGCTGATGCATTGTCTCATGTTTTGCTTGATGCCACATTGCTTCAAATACCTACTCATTGCCAGGCAGTGAGTTTATACCCTGAGGTAGCAGCCCCAGTAGTTAGCACCAGACCCCTAACTACCCAACAACAAACAGCCCACATACTATCTGTCACCCCACGAAGTCGACCACAAGATGCATCTACTACTAGCCTTGGCATGTCTATACCTAGCCATCTGGCTCCCCCATACATCCCAAGCCTTTCACACAAACCCCAACCACATCCCAATACTCCATAGCAATGGGAAGAGATGGACAGAGAATCACCGACACCCCCCAAGAGAATCCAACGACACGCCTTACTCACACCTATTACACATCCCACTTCAACATATCAAGAAGTCACAATTGGACCGTCAGCAACACCAACATGTCCTGAAGTGTGCGCTCATCAACGCCAGATCAATACGCACTAAATGGCCAATAATTACCGATCTGGTTATGCTCCATGATCTCGACCTCCTCATGATCACAGAGACTTGGCTATCGGAATGCGACAATGCAATCATCAGCCAGATGTTGCCCACAGGGTTCTCAGTCCACGCATGCCATAGAACCAATCAGAGAGGAGGTGGAACACTCATCCTTGTCAAAACTTGCCTAAGCTTCCAGATGAGCAATGCAACCAGCATAGCCCACCTGGACTCCCTTACTATAACAAACGACACCTGCACGATCAACCTACTGTACCGAGTGCCAACACCGTCATCAGAGGATCTTGCAATGATAATTGGCCTCGCCTGCAACTCAAACAGACCACGATCCCAAAACTGGATTCTAGGCGACTTCAACCTGCCTACTCTGCAAGAATCTCAAGCCACTGCTTTCATAGAAGCATTACATGAGCTGGGTTACTCTCAGCTATTCGATAGACCCACTCACGTCAAGGGAAACAAACTGGACCTGATCTTTGCCCCACAGACAGACACGGAACCCACCCAACCAATGCTACCAACCATAACTCCTGTGCCATGGTCTGACCATAGTCTGCTCAAATTCCAGATACCTATTAACACCTACAACCGAAATTCCAACAAGACCAACGCTGCCCATGAAACATCATTGAAGCACTTCCGCCCCTTTGACAAAGAAGAAATTCGAGAGAAGATCCTCCCACTCCTCAGCAATGCAGCATATGACCTGGATGCTTTGGTATCCACCTGGGACGACAGCCTCAAGTCTATTGCATGCATACCAGCCACACACAAAAAAACAAAGAAACGAGAGCACGCACCACGGTATACTAAAGAGCTCCGAGCATCACTCCTGTACCTGCGCAAGCTCGAGAGAAGATGGCGTCAGGCACGCTCCACTGAAGCACAAAGTACTTACAACGCTCACCTGAGAGTACACCGAGATGAATTAACGAAGAAGCGGAAACAATATCATTCAGACATCTTGAAGCGGTCATTAAACAAGCCTCACGACCTGTTCAATATAGTGAAATCTCTTATAAGAGAACCTCCTGCAGACCAATCACATATGCCACATCCCCAGGCATACTCCAACTACCTACAATCAAAAATGATCCAGACCGGTGCAACCTCAAGCCCCGCAGACAACACCCTACAGCATAATTTGTCCCAACCATCGCCACTATCCAAATTTGACAAAATATCACGCAGAGAGATTGAAGACACTATCGCTGCAATCAACCCCACCACCGTGCCCAATGACCCATGTCCAGCTCTATGGATAAAGGAGTTAGGCTGCAACTTGAGCCAATATCTGAGCGAATTAGTAAACCAATCCCTCACAACCGGATCGTTCCCACAGAGTCTGAAACAAACTTCAATCAGACCACTGCTGAAGAATAACAAGCTGGACCCAACGAAAGTCGAATCATACAGACCAATTTCAAGTATTCCCATGCTCGCCAAAGTAATTGAAAAGTTAGTACAGAGCCAAATTCAACAGCATATTGACACTGAAGCCCCACTGGATCCATCCCAACATGGGTTCAGAGAAGCACACGGGGTGGAAACCCTCCTCACTACCCTATTTGACAACCTAGTCTCTGGAACCGACAGAATTCACCAAGGATTCACCCTCATCTTCCTCGACATCGCAGCGGCCTTCGACTCGGTGAGCCACGAGATCCTCATACAACGCCTCAGCGAGAAAGGAATACAAGGAACCGCTCTAGACTGGTGAAGTGTCATACTTGACTAATAGATGGCAACATGTAAGATCTGGCTCCACGACCTCAGAATCATTTTTGCAAAACCAGGGTGTGCCACAGGGTTCGTCACTATCTGCATTGATGTTTAACATCTACATGCAGCCCATATGCACCCTAGTACGCTCGTTCAAGGTCAACTGTCTGGCCTACGCAGACGATATCCTGCTATACATCCCATTCAGGACCGACCAACCATACTTCTCCCCTCTAACAAGATGTTTTGAGGCAGTAGCAGACTGGCTAAACACGCAAAATTTGCAAATCAACTACAGCAAAACAGATGTTCTTTTCATCTCAAGGAATCAGGACTTCACCCCTCCACCCTCTTTAAAAGTCGGCAACACAGAACTGAAAACTAAGCCCACAATCTGCTACCTTGGCGTTACACTGGACCAACAGCTGGACCTGAAAACTCACAGAAAAAACACCGTAAAAACAGTATACCTAAAAATAAGGACCTTAAAACACCTACGACCACTACTCGACTTCAGCGACTATCGATCAATCTATCAAGCATTAATATTACCACATTTCGACTACGCCAACGTAATTCTACATGGTCTCCCTCAAGCAACACTAGCACCGCTCCAGCTCGCAATGAACACTGTCGCGAGAGTACTAACAGGAGCCTCACGGAGAGAGCATATAACGCCAATCTTGATAAACCTTCACTGGTTAACTGTTCAAGCAAGAATCCTCTACAAAGTACTAACCCTGACCTTCAAAGCCTTAAACACCCCGACCCCCACAGCTATCAGCAAGATGTTACATAACGTACCACATAACAGAAACAGAAGACCCACGATGCAAAACACCCTAGAGGTCCCAAAAGCAATGACGAAATGTACAAAAGCAACGTCAAATAGGGCCTTTACGATTTACACACCCAGAGCATGGAATGCCCTCCCCACTTATATTCGAAACATCACCAACCTAACCCACTTCAGGAAGGCATTAAAGCATCACCTGTTCACTACATACTACCCCGAACCCAGCCTTAGTAAACATGCATGGTGCCCCTCAGACAATCACCCACTGCACCTAACTAATCAGACCCAGCATGAAAAAGGATAATCAGCTCTGTCTCCCGACAGTACTCCCTGAAACAGAATTTAGACACCCAATGTAAATAAGATGTAGATAGACCCTGCCTGAAAGTAGGTACCAGTGTAAATACAATGTAGATAGTTTCCCCAGTTATTTCCAAGTTGATCTCCCCGTTCATTGTAATTACAACTCAGAGTGCCTGCATTGTATAGTTGATGTTGAATGTAAACCGCACTGATCTAAAATAGCGCGGTATAGAAGAAATGTAAAATAAAATAAATAAATAAATATCCAAACTTCTCCAGTAACCTCAGGACTAATGGACTCACTTCACAAGCAATCTCAATCAATCATCTGTTCTACTGTATATATGTTGTGCAATTCCGCACCTCCCACTTGTTCCCCCTCCCCTTGTTCTCCTTGAAATTAGTTTGAATCATGTTTCATATGCAAGTTTTATGTAACAGTTTTCTGATTTTCAATGTAAACCGCCTTGATTTAATGAGAAGACGGAATAGAAAAATTGTTAAATAAATAAATATCCTTTTGAAGGTTTAATCTTAGAATTGTACACAGTACACCAAATGAGGTCTCACTAGCGATTTACACAAAGACACTGCGAAGGAGAAGGAAGAGAGCAGGAGAAAAAGACGCAGTAATGGTCAGTCCATGGGAGTGGAAGAGCCAAGACCTGAGTAGGAAGCACACTGCAAATAAAGGGAACCAGTGCCACAATGCAAATAAGTGCAAATACTACCAGCGGCACCATCAAACAAGAGCCTGGTAAGCTCTTCCCCATACCACACCATTACTCCATCACCAAGGGAGAAATCCTCACATAAACAGACCTGCCTACAAACTCAAAACTCCAGATCAACCAAACTCCCTTCACAACAATGAACACAGTGTGAAGCTTAAAACTCACAGCTACAACATCCAACTGCTTCTAACCTCCACAACCACAGCTCGCAGACCTCAGCCACACAACATAAAACTCAACACATTCCAATAATCTTCAGAACACAACACCACCAGTACCACAACCCACAGTACAGTCACTGGACCAAAACAACAATAGATTCATACTAATTCAGCCCACTCTACACACCCCCAACAAGCAAGGAACCAATCCAAAAAATGCAATAAGAACATAAGAATATAAGATATGCCATACTGGGTCAGACCAAGGTCCATCAAGCCCAGTATCCTGTTTCCAACAGTGGCCAATCTAGGTCATACGTACCTAGCAGTTTCCCCAAAAGACAAAGGTTCCACAATGCTTGTACTGAGTCAAGCATTGATATCCTGGGTCCCTTAATAATGGTTTATGGACCTTTCCTCCAGGAAATTGTCCAAACCTTTTTTAAACCCTGCTACACTAACAACCTTTACTACATCCTCTGGTAACAAATTCCAGAGTTTGATTACACGTTGAGTGAAAAAATATTTTCTTCTATTAGTCTTAAATAGTTTACCTTGTAGCTTCATTGCATGCCCCTAGTCTTTCTATATTCTGATAACGTAAAGAATTGATCTACGTTTACCCGTTCCACTCCGTTCATTAATTTATAGACTTCTATCATATCTCCCTTCAGCCGTCTCTTTTCCAGGTTAAAGAGCCCTAACCTTTTAGCCATTCTTCATAGGAGTATCCTTCAATCCCCTTTACCATTTTGGTGGCTCTTCTCTGAACCTTTTCTAATATCGCTGTATCCTTTTTAAGATACGGTGACCAGAATTGCACACAATATTCTAGGTGCAGTCTCACCACTGAACGATATAGAGGCATTATAATATCTTTTGTTTTATTTTCCATTGCTTTCCTTATGATACCAAGCATTCTATTTGCTCTTGGCCACCGCTGCACACTGGGCCGAGGGTTTTAACATGTTATCCACAATGACGCCTAAATCTTTTTCCTGGGTGGTGGACCCTAATGTGGAACCTTGCATCGTGTAACCATAGTTTGGGTTGTTCTTCCCTAGGTGCATAACTTTGCACTTGTGCACATTAAATTTCATCTGCCATTTTGATGCCCAGTCTTCCAATTTATCAAGATCCTCTTGCAATTTTTCACAATCCTCTTGGGTTTTAACAATTTTAAATAGTTTTGTGTCATCTGCAAATTTGATAACCTCACTCGTTATTCCACTTTCCAGGTCATTTATGAATATGTCAAAAAGCAGCGGACCCAGCACAGATCCCTGGGGTACTCCACTATTCACCTTTCTCCATTGGAAAAATTGGCCATTTAGCCCTACCAGTTCCTGATCCACAGTACTACATTGCGTCCTATCCTATGGCTCTTTAGTTTTGCCAAAAGTCTCTGATGAGGTACCTTGTCAAAGGCTTTCTGAAAGTCCAGATACACTATATCAACCGACTCACCTTTGTCCACCTGTTTATTCACACCTTCAAAAAAACATAACAAATTAGTAAGACAAGATCTTCCTTGTCTAAAGCCATGTTGGTTGTCTCCCATTAGGCCATGACTATCTACATGCTGAGTAATTATATTCTTTATGATGGTTTCTACCATTTTTCCTGGTACTGACATCAGGCTCACCGGTCTGTAGTTTCCCGGATCACCCCTGGAACCCTTTTTAAAAATTGGTGTTACATTGGCGATCCTCCAATCTTCAGGTATTAGAGATGATTTTAATGATAGTTCACAGATTACTAATAGGAGGTCTGCAATCTCATATTTCAGTTCTTTCAACAACCTTGGATGTGTACCATCCAGCCCAGGTGATTAGCTACTCTTCAGTTTATCTAACAGTTGTAATACATCTTTCCGATGTAATGATATTTCCTTCAATTCTTCTGCACCTTTAAATGCCACTTCAGTCATGGGTAACATCCCTACATCTTCCTCAGAAAAGACTGAATCAAAGAATTCATTCAGTCTCTCCGCTATTGCCGTGTCGCCTCTTAGTGCCCCTTTAACCCCTCTATCATCTAATGGACCAACTGACTCTCTCACAGGTTTTTGTGCTACGAATGAACTTGAAAAAGTCTTTATTTCGAATATTAGCTTCCGTAGCAAGCTTCTTCTCAAATTCTCCCTTTGCCTGCCTTATCAATGCCTTGCATTTGACTTGCCAGTGCTTGTGCTGTTTCCAGGTTTCGTCATATAGCTTTTTTTTCCATTTCCTGAAAGATGCTTTTTTGGCAACAACAGCCTCTCTGACCTCCCCTTTAAACCATGCTGGCAGTTTTTTGGACTTCCTTCCACTTTTCTTAAAGCGTGGAATACAGCTGGTCTGGGCTTCCAAGATAGTATTTTTCAACAACACCCCAGCTTGATGTACGTCTTTAACCTTTGCAACTGCACCTTTTAGCTTTTTCTTAACTATTTTCCGCATTTTATCATAGTCTCCCTTTCAAAAGTTAAAAGGTAGTAGTGTGGATTTCCTTACTATCCCTCCTCCACTAATTAAAACAAAGGTGATCATGCTATGATCACTGTTGCCAAGTGGCCCCAACACCCTTATCTCTTACACTAGATCTGGTGTTCCACTAAGGACTAGGTCTAATATGGCTTCCCCTCTGGTCGGTTCATGAACCAGCTGCTCCAAGAAGCAGTCATTTATTTCATCTCGGAACTTTATCTCCCTAGCATGTCCTGCTATGACACTGACCCAGTCCATACCGGGGTAATTGAAATCACCCATTATTATTACTGCGCTGTAACTTTTGTTAGCTTCTTTGATTTGAGTATTTCATCATCCATTTGTTCATTCTGGCCAGGCGATCGATAGTGCACCCCCACTGCCATCGCCTTCCCCTTTTTACATGGAATTTCAATCCATAGAGATTCTACAGCAAATTTTGTTTCCTGCAAAACTTTAATCCTTTCTGACTCAATGCCCTCTCTAACATAGAGCGTAACCACTCCACCAATTTGATCAGCTCTATCATTACGATGTAGTTTGTACCCAGGTATCACAGTGTCCCACTGGTTGTCCTCCTTCCACCATGTCTCTGATATTCCAATCATATCTAATCTCTCATTTAGTGCTATATATTCTAACTCTCCCATCTTATTTTTTAGACTTCTAGTATTTGCATACAAGCATTTTAGAGACTGTTTTTTATTCATATTAATTTGGTTATTGGTAGACATGGGTAATTTGGGATCTTAAAGCTCTATCTCCTCCATACTCGAGGGCATTTGAGCTACTTTACTCTTTTTTGGAACCTCTCTGCTTTTGGTAGTATCCTTCAAAGATACATTCTTCCGAACCATCCGCTCTTGGGCGACTGTCGGCTTTCCCCTATTATCTAGTTTAAAAGCTGCTCTATCTCCTTTTTAAAGGTTAATGCCAGCAGCCTGGTTCCATCCCGGTTAAGGTGAAGCCCATCCCTTCAGAAGAGCCCCTCCTTTACCCAGAATGTTCCCTAGTTCCTAACAAATCCAAACCCCTCATCTCTGCACCATTGTCTCATCCACGCATTGAGACTCCGGAGTTCTGCCTGCCTTTTGGGTCCTATACGTGGAACGGGAAGCATTTCAGAGAATGCTACCCTGGAAGTTTTGGATTTCAACGTCCTACCTAAAAGCCTAAATTTAGCCTCCAGATCCTCCCTACCACATTTTCCTATGTCATTGTTACCGACATGTACCAAGACAGGAGACTCCTCCCCAGCACTATCAAAGATGTTATCTAGGTGGTATGTGAGGTCTGCTACCTTTGAACCAGGCAGGCATGTTACCAGGCGATCCTCAAGTCCACCAGCCACCCAGCTATCTACATGCCTAATAATTGAATCACCAACTATAACGGCTGTAATACTTAAATTGCTCCCTCATCAATGCATACTCTGTATGCAACAAAGTCCCAATCAACACTGACATACTCCGGAATGACAAACCAGATCTACTATGCATAACAGAAACCTGACTGATAGCTACAGATATGATACTATTCAACCAAATCACAACTTTGGAATACACAGCCCTTAACTTCCCTCGTACAGGTAAAAGAGGAGGAGGAGTCCTAATTATTGCCAAAAACAACTTACAATTCGGAATCTCAGAGTGTGCATCATCAAACGACCTAGATGGCTTATCAATAACCAATGGCCATATCATCATATGCCTAGTCTACAAAGCACTCTCAATCAACCCCAGCAACTTGGTCAACATCCTAGGGACCACAAACATAGATAATATCCTAACAACCCACTTCTAGGAGACTTCATCCTAACCATATTACCCCAAAACCCTGCAAACACATTCCTTGAGGCAATGGATACTCTGAACTAGCAATAAATAATAGACATCCCCTCCCACACAAAAGTAAACCTACTAGACCTCATATTCTTACCAAAACATTCAACATCAGACAACAATGTCTCAGTGACACAAACTATCCCAGTCCCATGGTCTGATCACACCAGGATTGACTTCTCCATATCCTTCTTCTCCAACAAATCCACAGAAAACCCATCCATGCCTCAAAATGCAGATTCTGTACCTTCAACAAGAAAGCCTTCCTGGAAAAAATTACACTCCACCTCCAATCCAACACCTCCAACATAGAAACTATGATCGGAAACTGGAATCAAACATTAAACAATGCAGCAGCTATGCTTTTGAAAAGATCTTCACCAAATCACAAACCAAATGCCACTTGGTACACCAAAGACCTCAGGAACTTAAAACAAGTCCTACAAAGAATTGAAAGAAAATGGAGAGTATCCAAGTAACCTGAACTTAAAACAAAATCCATGCAAACACTAGAACAATACTACAACAAAGTGAACAACGCAGAAAAAACCCATCATATTAAAATTCTAAGTTGTGCCTTAAATCGCTCAACAGAGCTATTCAGCATAGTGAAATCCCTAACCACTCCACTCAGTAAGGAGTCACAGGAAGACTCTCCCACTCGCAAACCCTGGCAGACTTTTTTCAAAACAAAATGGGACCCACAAACATTACACAGCCCACAATGATTGACAACAAACTCGCCAAAGCCGATGGACAATCCTTGACTCCATCTCCAAAAGAAACATTGAAGACACAATCAACAACCTCAATACAACAACATTACTACTAGATCCATGCCCTGTCAGCTGGATCAAGATGGTTAAAGCTGAACTGTCCCCTTTCATCTTCAGACTGAGACTTTGCTAGAACAAGGTCTCCTCCCAAACACCTTAAAAATGGCTTCAATCCGACCAATACTAAAAAACCTCACAGCTGACAAAAGAGACCCTTCCTCATACAGACCCATCAATAGCCTACTCTTCATCTCCAAAATTACACTGGTCAACAAATTTTTACAAAAGTCATGCTACTGAAATAAAAATAGTCATTTCTTATCAATTTTTATATGCTGAACATGAATATGACAGTGAAATTGCAAAGTTGACTCTAGTTTTCTTGTAATCTACAAGAATTAATGTTTACATCACGAAATGCATGTCGGTTAATACCTGTAAAAAAACAAGTCATAGACTACTTCTTAGATTTTTTTGCCTGTCTCTTGTACAGCTGTTCGGGAGCTTCTCTGGGAAGTGTCCAGCAGTACTCAGCCAGCATTGTAGTGGACCATTTTCCCTGGTATCTTTGCTCCATCGTTGCGATATACTGGTGAAAACGTTCGCCCTGTTCATCACTAACCATACCACGGTTGTCAGGAAAGAAATTGAGATGGGAAACAAGTACAACAATAGACACATCTTTGAATAGCTCTCGAATCTGAGGACCCACAAAAACTCCCTCTTTAATCTTTGCTTCGCTGAGTCGAGGGAATTTTTCATTCAGGTATCGGAAAGCTGGTGAAGTGCGGTCCATGGCTTTCACAAAGTTTTTCATCAAACCTAGTTTGATGTGAAGGGGTGGTAGCAGGATTTTGTGAGCCTCAACCAGAGCTGGGTGCTGGATATTCTTCTCTCCAGTTGTTACATTTTGTCTGCGATTCCATTCCTTCCACAAGTAGTGCCAATCCCTTGCTTGGCTATCCCGCTCACATAAGAAACACATGTATTTTATATGTCCCTGCTGCAGTCCCATTAAAAGGGCAACTACCTTCAAGTCACCACAGAGGTGCCAGCTGTACTTGTTATAGTTAATGGGAGTCAGTAGATGCTTTAAGTTATCGTATGTCTCTTTCATGTGGACGGCATGCACTACTGGAATAGATGGAAGACAGTTTCCATTGTTCAAAAGCACAGCCTTCAGACTCAGTTTTGAAGAGTCTATAAATAGTCTCCAGTCTTGTGGGTCATGAGTGATTTTTAAGGCATTCATGAGGCTTTCAATATCGGAACAGAATACCAGATTACTTTCCTTTCTGAAGAAAGGCTCCAACTGCTGGTGGCGCTTTCAATATGAAGTAACGTTGACATCTTCTTCTAGAAGATTCCATTGTTGGAGTCTTGATCCTAGCAAGTCTGCCTTGTTCTTGGATAAGTCCAAATCGCAAACCAGGTCATTTAGTTCTTCCGGTGTTATTCTGTGTGGAGTTGATATGCATCCCAGTGAAAATCTGGGTCACTGCATGTTGACGGACCAAGAGAAGAACAGGTTGGCTCACCCTTGTCCTCATCAGATGAATCAAGAGAATATTCTGATGAAGGTTCTGGAATAGGTAGTCCCTCACCATGTGGAACTGGTCTCAATGCAGATGGAATGTTTGGGTAGACATGCTCGACTTCTTTTGCTTCATTATTCCGCTGGAAAGAGGAGGAACCAAGCAAACGTATCAGTCATTTATGTGGTTGCTTGGCTCTCTCCATACCATGGGGACTGCAAACGGCATTGATGGTCTTTTGCAATTCAACCACTGTGAAAGCTGTGTTGTACATGTAGCCCAGCATATATGCGAGGCCCAAGGCTTGTCTTGGTCACCAATCTTGCATCCGAAGTAAAGATGATATGCCTTCTTCAGTTGAGAAGTGATACTTTTCTTCTGGTTGGCAAATGTCACTTCCCCACAAATGTAGCAGAAATTGTCAACGGTATTAACGCACTTTCGCAGAATTACTGTTCTGTATTGTACCTAAATGGCTAAAATTATATGATTAATAAAAGTTGCATGTAACAGTAGCTTAAACTGTCTCGCACACAGTCTGAAATATTTTATATGCTCAACCTTTCCGACTGCAGCCGTCTAGCAGTAGTATTGCATTGCATCAGAAAATGATGCAATCAACTCTGGATGATGTGTGCATGCTGGTATTATGCAATGTGATGCAATATTACATCATTCAAGGCTTATTTGGGATGTTGCTAATGTCCTACTGGATAAATTTACGCGGTGAAATGTCAAAAATGAACTACATGCAATATCTTCAAAACGAGAGCCAGTAAAAATGTTTTAATGTTATATTCGTGTTCAACTCATCAAGATACTACAGATTAGGGCCTTTTAAAGTCAGTAACAATTTCAATGTTGAACAGTGTTATTGAAAAAATAGTACTCCAGCAACTCCAAGCCCATATAGACAAACATACCCGACTAGATCAATATCAGCACAGATTCTGACCACACCACAGGATTGAAACTCTCATCATATCTCTAATTGACACAATAACAAGAGGCATCGACAAGATCAACCACACATTTATCCTCATCTTCCTAGACATAACTGCAGTCTTCAACTCCATTCCTCACAACCTCCTACTCACCAGACTAGAGACCATAGGAGTTGGAGGCACCCCCTTCGAATGCATAAAGTCATACCTTTCAGACCGACAACAATATGTACGCATGAGAACAAACACATCAGACCCATACAAACACCACAAGAGAGTACCAAAAGGCTCTGTGCTATCCTCACATCTATTCAACATTTTCATATAACCCATATGCACCATCTTTCATAAGCACAACATTCATTACAGAATTTACACAGACGACATTATGATGTTCACACCCTACGAAATCTGCAACCTTAACCTACATGACATTTCTTCATGCTTCCAAGAAATATCACAATGGCTGCTCGAACAAGGACTACAGGTCAACCACAAGAAAATAGATGTCTTATATATCTCCAGAAACAGATCACTCTCACCCCTCCCAAAACCTTAAAAATACAGTACATAACACCAAACTAACTATCAAACATTAAGTAAAATACCTGAGCATAACAATCGACCAACATTTCACCTTCACCCCCCACTTCAACAAGACAGCATAATCAATATATCACAAAATAAGGACACTACACAACCTGCAACCTATTCTAGCAGCTTCAGACTTCCACTCTGAACTCCAACCACTCACATTCCCCATACTGGTCTTCTGCAACATGATATATCAAAGACTTTCCAAACATGTTCTTCACAGACTGCAACAGGCCCAAAACACTGCATCCCAAAACCTTACAAATGCAAGAAGGAGTGACCAGATCACACAAATATTGCAAAACCTACACTGGCTACCTGTACACAGAAGAGTCAAATATAAGTCATCCATGATCATCTTCAAAGCATTACACAGGCAATCCTCAACATATCTAGAATCTCTCATCAGCATATCGACCCCCAACAGATTGAGATGGAAGTGTAATGCCAACCTCCTCGACTTAACCAGCAGAAATAACTCACATGAACCAGAACACCCACAATAGAGCCTTCTCCACTTACACACCCAACCTGTGGAATGAACTCCCCAGCAACTTAAGAGAAACTCAAG
The DNA here is from genome assembly GCA_033557465.1 of Ichthyophis bannanicus. Taxonomy (NCBI): domain Eukaryota; kingdom Metazoa; phylum Chordata; class Amphibia; order Gymnophiona; family Ichthyophiidae; genus Ichthyophis; species Ichthyophis bannanicus. The sequence continues at coordinate 1,148,651,441 of CM066033.1, read as the reverse complement.
AACTAAAGAAATTTTGCAAAAACCTCAAAACACTTATTTTTAAGAAACACTTTAACACTTGAGTATTACTTTCCCTCAATGACCCATTGGACACTCTTGCATGTCCTCATCTGTAATCCTCCGAACTCCACTCCCTGTTACCCACCACCTCTTCCTATACATAGTTTGCTGTATTTAAGTTCAACTGTCTGTGAGTTTCTACTGTTATTTATCTAAATGTTCAATGTAAACCTGTTGAGTTCTTGTTCCTTGTAAACCACCTTGATTCCCACATAAGGTGGTATAGAAAAACAGTTAAATAAATAAATAAAAAGTGCTGGATGGGGAAATGATCAGGTCAAGAGTATGGCCTGCAGTATGTGTTGGGTAGAGGGTGTATTGGGTAAGCAAGAGATCTGAGAGGTGAGTTAGGAAAAGCTTATCACATGGCTTGAGTTGGAGGATGACATGGATGTTAAAATTGACTAGGATAAAAAGATTGGGATAATGAAGGGAAGCCTCTGAGATGGTAAAGAAAAGGTAATCCCAGAGCAACAAGGACAATGAGGGAGGGGAGTATTTTAGGAGAAAATCAGATGAGAGTGCAGGTGGAATAACTCAAGGTAGTGAAGAGTATGAGAAGTGATTTTAGTAAGATTAAGTGAGGAGTGGCACGGTGCAGCAACCCCACTTCCCATGAGAGTCACTTGGGGGTGGGGGGGGGGGGGAGAAGGCAGAGAAGCCTGCTGGGAGGCATTGAGTGAGAATGGGTTCATCACCAGGCTTGCCAGGTTTCAGTCAGGAAGAGGAGATCAAGCGTATTTTGCAGAATGAGGACATGGAGCAAGGCCATTTTGTCTCAAAGAGATCTGCAGTTAACAAGCCCACAATGAAGTTGGGTAGAGTGAATGCTAGTTGCTGATAGGGGTGTGAGGGGGAGCTAGTGGAAAACAGAGAACAGTAAGTTAGATTACTCACAATTCCAGACACTCAGTGAGCAGCAGCATTTGGGGAGTGAATGGTCCAATGAATCGGGATAGCACTCATTGCAAAACAGAGAAGGAGCAATAATGGACAAAAGTGTTTACATGTGGGAAGAGCCAGATATGAGCTACAAGACAGAATAGAAGGATGAGGCCTCTGGGAGTACTAGTGATAGTGATGTGGGCCACCAGAGCCGCTGGAGTCACCCCAAGAAGCTCACCCAAGGAGCAGGACCTGTTCCTTGGGCACATGGCACCATGGCACAAAACGCCACAGTGGTGGTCTTTAAATAGGTGATTCTTTCTTTACCTGGTGCTGCTGATTACATGGTCGTCCGGCATCATAGGCGAGGTGGAGTTAGGACACATGAATGGTGGTGCTTGTGATTACATCTGGAAGGGAAAGAGTGCAATATTAAACATACAGATGAACATACTACAGCAGGATGGAGAGATTAGAATTAGTAGCACAAAATGACACAATGGTGGTCTTAAGATAACCAAACAGGTAGACAATGTGATGGAAAAAGCCTGAAGAATGCTTGTGTGCATAGGAAGAAGAATGGCCAGCAGGCAAAAGGACATCCAATACGCATGCTCCCCCACACAAACAAACTCACTGGGTCACTCCTGATACCCTTGTCGCCTTCCCACCATCAAACACGATCTTCCCAGATAATTTCTTCACTCTTCCCATCAATGTTCAAGCCCACTTATGACACTCTATTATGAATTCTGCTTTTGATCGCATTGCCCCTTCTTGCATCGTATGCCCCTGGTCTAGACATCCACACCCCTGGTCTCACCCCAGTCGTTGACTCCTATGCATACATCTACGTCATATTGAGTGCCTCTGGAGGAAGCGTCCAACCCCTGAGGCCTTGCATCTATTCCACCAGTGTCACCATAATTACCTTCATATGATCTCCCTAGCCAAAAAAGACCACTATTCATTTCCTATTACTGATTCTGCCTCTCATCCTAAACAGCTATACTCCCTTCTCACTCAGTTTCCCAGACTTCCCCAGTACCCACACCTGCTGCTGATCAGCCATCTCCTGCTCAACTGGCTCTATTTTTTCAAGAAAAAACTACCCAGCTTCAACTTGAGTGCCTCATCATGCACCACGCCGCAAGCCCTATCTCTACTTCTCCCTCCTCCTCCCCTTCCCAGTACTTGATACACATCTGAGACTCCTTCAATGGCATTACCCCCACAGCCTTGGCAAAACTCATTTCTACTACCTGCAAAACCACTTGCTCTTTGGACCTTATTCCTTCCTTCTGGCTCTCTGCAAACTCCCTAACTCTTCTTCCCTTTGCTCTGTCCATTATTAACACAAGTCTTATTTCCAGTGTTTTCCCTTCTCCATGGAAGCAGGCAGTTGTCTGACCACTACTGAAAAACGAACCCCTGGATGCATCCATTCTATCCCATTAAAGACTGTCTCCAATCTTTGCCCAAAATCCTAGAGAAATTGTCTTTTCCTAGCTCGCAGCCTACCATGACTCCACCAATTCCCTGCATCCCTGCCAATTCAGCTTTCGTCTAGGTCACAGCACAGACACAATCATGCTCTCTCTCCTCAGTGAAGTTCTTCAGTCGTTGGATCATGTAATGTCACTATTGCCATATCTTTAGACCTTTCCTCTGCTTTTGATCTAATAAACTATGACTTTCTTCTCTCCCACCTGCACTAGATCAGGCTTTGTGGCATGATTCTACACTGGTTCCACTCCTTCTATGTTTCTATGGATGCCCTTTCTTCCACCCCTTACCCACTCAACTGTGATGTCCTCCAAGGGTCTGTTTTAGCTCCCCTTCTGTTCAATATTTTCCTAGTACCACTAGCCCTTCTGGTACAACAACTTGGCATCTCAGCCTACTACTGTGCAGATAATATCTTACTGATCCTCCACACCAACCATTCGTCCCCTGATCTCACCCCACTTAACATCTGGCTAGACCATATTGCTTCTTGGGTGCACTCAAATCACCTCAAACTTAATCCAGCTAAGGCAATGGCAACTTGGCTAACTGGCCCCTTGACCCCACCTTCTCTTGCACCCCAACTCAATGTATCACAGATTTTACACACACCTTCCTTCCAGTATCTTGGGGTTATCCTGGACTCAGCTTTAACTTTTCATCAACAGATCAGTTCAATTGTTAAGTGCTCCTTCCTTTCCTTCCTCTCTATTAGGGCAGTCTGTTCTTTTCTACCTGCATCCGCTTTGACCACTTTGCTTGTTTCCTTTGTCCTCTCACGAATGGATTACTGCAACTCTGCCCTCACCCGCCTTCCACAATATGAATTGAAATGGTTACAAAACACTGCCGCCAAATTATTGTTTCACACCTCCTGCTTCAACCATGTCACCCCAGCTTCACTGGTTCCCAATTCACAGCATGTCCAGTTCAAACTCTTTACCCTAGTCCACATAACTATCCACACCGGTACACCTCAATATCTCTCTTCTCTCAATATAGTGCATACATCTGTACAAATTTCCAGATGGGAGAGCAATGCCAGTAATAAATGTTGGGTGTGTCAACTGGAAATTGGTACTCTCAGACATATTGTTTATGAATGTGTGAACGTTAAATTATTCTGGACCCAGGTCTGGGAGAGAATCCAGAAAGTCTTGAGATTCAGAGCTCCTCTTACTTGGGAGATAGTAGCTTTTTGTTCAGCAGTCAGCTTACCGTTGAGCAACAGCAATAATGCCTTTTTGTTAGATTTTATGTTGGGGATTGCCATATGCTGTTGGGTTCGCTATTGTAAAGAAACATCGGACCTCCACTGGCAATTGTGGTGGAATCAAGTTTGTTTGTATAGTAAATTTGAGTTGATACCTTGTAAAGGTACGAGACAATCTTTCTACCACAGGCGCAAATGGTAGGCCCTTCTAGATTTTGGTGGAGCAGCTGTTTGTTACAATGCAGGGACAACTTTTTGAATTATTGTTTGTGAATAAGATAATTGCAATTTGGAATGTGCAGCTATTATAGGGAAAATGGTGTACATAATCCTTAATGATCTAGTGCCCGCAGGATCAAGGGGGGTGGGGGCTGGTTTTGGTTTCAGGGGTATGTTTTAGTTAAATGTTTTATTGGTTTATGTATTTATTGATGAAAACCTAAATAAAGATATTTAAAAAAAGATATAGTGCATACACCACACCACACCCTCCATTCTGTTCATATGAACTGGCTCCACCTCCCAGCTCCCTTCCAGGCTCATTTAGAATCTACCCGCCACTCTACTTTCTACTTTCTTGGCCCTTCTCTATGGAATAACCTTCCTTCACACCTCCACTTGGAATCCTCATTTGTGAAATTCAAAGCCCAGCTCAAGACCCATCTCTTCTGTAAAGCATATGATCTCCCTCCCTGAGTATGTACATTCCCCCTCCACTCTTTACTGTCCTCATCCCTCATATATGTATCCCTTTCCCTTCCCCGTGCCCCCTTATTCCTCACTTATGTGAGTATGCTGTCTCTCTTTCTGCATACCGTTGGTATTCCTTATTCTTTTCTCAGATAAGTTTTATTTGTTTTAATTGTATTTTATTGTAAACCACTCTGATGCCCCCCCATGAAGGTTAGTATAACAAGTTTTAATAAACATAAACTTATGATTTCCCTAGGTCAGGCAATGAAGTAATGTACCCCCTATAATGTAACATTCTCTTGTGTTTTTGCAGCCCAAATTCATGATATTGCATTTTTTAGCATTAAATCTTAGCTGCCAAATTCTCAGCCATTCTTCAAGCTTTGCTACATCCCTCTTCATGTTCTCCATACCTTCCAAGGTGCCCTGGTGCAGATTTTTGTATCATCCACAAAGAGGTATACCTTTCCCAACAGATCTTCCACAATATAGCTTACAAAAATGTTAAAAAGAACAAGACCAAGGACCAATCCTATGGCACACCACTGGAAGCACCCCTATCTTCATAGTGAACTCCATTTATTACTATCCTTTGGTGCCTCTCACTCAACTAGTTTCTTACCCATTCAGTCACTTTAGGTCCATTTCAAGACCACTCAATATATTTATGTCATTGATGCAGAATGGTGTGAAAGGCCTTGCCAAAATCTAAATATACCACATCCAACATTCTCCCCCCCATCCAATTCTCTGGTCACCCAGTCAAAGAAATCAATCAGATTCATAAGACAAGACCTATCTCTAGTAAAGCCATGCTGTCTCAGATCCTGTAATTCTTTTGATTCTAGAAACTCAACCATCCTCTGCTTTAGCAGCATTTCCATTAATTTACTCACCACAGAGGTCAGACAAACTGGTCTGTAGTTACCACCCTGCTCCACTTTTGCCTATCTCTAGTCCTATGAGATCAGGCTCAATTTTAAAGAAACATTGACAAGTTCAGCCAGAAGAGCCACTAGTACTTCTATAAGTTCCTTCAATACCCTCAGATCAATACCACACTGGCCCCATTGCTTTGTTTACTTTTAGTTTAGCTAGCTCCTCACAAACACAGTCTTCTGAAAATAGTTCAAGTTCTGTTTCACTTCCATTCCAATTTGTGGGCTTTTTATGAGGTCCCATTCCTGGCTCTACATCTGTGAACACAGAACAGAAATATTTGTTAAGCAATTCTTCTATATGCGCATCAGCTTTTGCATATTCCTCCCTCTCACCGTTCAGTCTCACAAAGCAACCTTTGCACTTCCTCTTCTCATTAGCATACCTAAATGAAAGTCTTGTCATCATGTTTTACTATATTGTCTGTTTTTTCTTATTTTGGCTTATTTGCTTTCCTGACTACTTTACCAGTTTCCATTAGCTTCTCCAAATGTTACCGTTTGTCTTACTCTTTCTGTATCTTAAGACTACCCTCTTTTACCTTACTTTTTCAGCTACATCTTGTAAGCTCAGACACTCAGAGGAGAGCCTCAGGCCCACAGATACTCTGCAAGAGATGTTTAGTTGTAGTTGTGCCAATACAGTACCTCGTGCTAGCACACACTCTAGGAAGAACTTCAGCATAAACTAATCATGTCTTTTCCTTTAAATTAGAATTGATGGTACCAGGATCAATTAGATGTTACATATAAAGTGGCATTATAGAACAGATGTCAAAGTCCAATCGGGGACTTCTGGGGAGGAACATGCATAGAAATAACAGGGACGTCTATGTCTCCAGCAGATTTTCAGGAACATAGACATCCCCAACATGGACGTGTACATGGGCAGCCATATACATGTCCCCATTAGGAAAATCTTGGGTTGGGGACAGCCATTTCAGGCAAGCTAGCATAAGAGGATGACCAGTGGCACAGTAAAGTGAAAACATGAGTCAGTGTTTGTTAACATATTGTAAAATACAAGAGGTACTAGTGTAACTACCTCTCCATACCCTCCAGACATTTTCCTGACAAAACAAGCACTTTTGAGATGCCTGTTCATGCTTGGAGCAAGTAAAACCTTAGATGTGATTCGGGATGTCTATAGTGTTTCTGAGATCAGTTGGGGATGCCCAGGTTTGTGCCCTGCCACGTTTCCACCATGCCTCCCTTCAGTCTTAGACATTCTCGAGCTGGAGATATCCACAGGCCCAGCTTCCAAAATGGCTCTGGAAACATCTCTGTGCTTTAGATGTCTCTATGCCCATTTTCAGACATGCAAAGCATGAATAGGGCTTCCAAAGCAACCCCCAGAGAAAACAGCCCATTACTCTAGTGATTTAATTAAAACAAGAATAGCGAGCACAAAAGTAGTTCCAGTTTTATGTATTCTTCATTTAAATTAGTAAATAATTTAAATTTGTTAGGATTAATTAAAAAATTAAGTAAATTTTCAGTAAGAGCTTTTTTAGAAATTACTATTGCAAAAGTTATGTAAATTGCACCAGTTTTGTTAAAGACGATTTTGAAACACACTTTCTTTTCCAGATGTCAACAAGAATTCCAATAAACAGGACTATCAGATAATAAGTCTACTTTGCTATTTTAACATTTAGTTCTGCTTTAGTGTGATTATAAAACAACATTCTTTTTAATGTTGCTTCCTTTCAGAACATTAAAGTACAGAAAACTAAAGTATAGCATCTGAATACCCTAAGCACAGATATAGGTAAGTATTATAATTGTACTACAAATAAAATGCAAGTAGAGATTTTTGGTGTTTGATTATTTTCTGGGGTTTTTTCTCTATTATCAGAACACTTCTAATTCTTCACTTTTAATATCTAAGGTAAGAAGTTCAAAGAGTATTAAATTACAGCAGAATTTCTTTTGAAATTCTAAATCTTTGAACTCAAAGTAAAAATTATGTGCTCTATGTTTCTTTTCTATTTTAGATGCAGCCTAAAGTGTTTTTATAATCATCACAACAGCTTTCTTGCAATAGGGCCCTTTTTCCATGACTCTGTTACTTCAGGACCGATGATCTTTGTTGGTTTCTCCGCTGTCTCTCTTTGGTACAGCTCCTACTTCCTCTTTTTAATAAATCAATAAGAAAAATCTTTTGGGGGTCATTTTAGAAGCCCTATTGGTGCTTTGGATGTCTGAAACTGGGCTTAGAGATGTCAAGAACAGAGAGGTCTCCAGAGCCATTTTAGAAACCAACCCTGGGGACATTCAAGTCTGAATGGGGGCATGAAGGAGGCTTGGCCAGCGTGTTTTTTATTTTTTATTTTATTTATTTATGCTTTTCTTCTATACCGCCCCTTCCAGAGATCAAGGGCAGTTTACAGGGAACAATTCAACAATTTTACATGGAACAGCAGTTATAACTATTTACAGGCAACATTACATGACACTGTGCCAATTAACTATTTACAATGAACAATAAACATATTACACAAAATACCTTGTGTGAATCTTAGTAGTTATAGGTGTCTGTCTCATCTTGAGTTATCTTCTTTATTTAGTAAAGGTGTGTGTGTGTGTGTGGGGGGGGGGGTTAATAGGATGTGGGTTCTGGAGGTGGGGTAATAGGGTGCGGGTTCTGGAGGTTAGTAGGTTGGTTCTGTGATTGTTGGAGGGTAGCTCATGGGAGGTAGGGGATTTCGGTTGGGTTTTTATAATGCTCGGTGAAAAGAAAATGCTCGGTGAAAAGGTTTTTATAATGCTCGGTGAAAAGGTGTTCCCAGGATACTGGATATCCACGCCTGATCTCAGAAATACCATGAAGGTCCAGCATCTAATTTAATATAAGACCTGCTCCAGGCATGAACAAGCATCTGAAAAATGCTTGTTTTAATTGAAAAACATCCAGAGAGTATAGTGAAGAAAGCACACCGTCATTCCCAGTACTCAGTAAAATGTCAACAACAGCAGCAGTGGAATTTGAATGCTGGCTGCCCTGTTCCTAACCCACTACTCTAAACATTAGCCTATCCTAGACATCCAGGTTATGAAATATGCTTCTGGGGATATCTACTTAGACACCCCTGCAGACATCCAAATTGGGCAAATCCACCTTTGTGAAATCATGTCTGCACCTGGACATACCTGCTTTTTCTTCAGATATCCCAGATTGTACCTGGACATTCCTTCTAAAATTCACCTCCATCTGTCCTATATCTTAGGGCAAGAATCTTTCTATTAAAGAAACAGAGAAATATAGCAACATGTCAGCAGAAAAAGACCACATAACCTATCTAGTCTGTCCTTCCATATCAAATACTATAGTACCTTAGTTTCCATTAGAGATCTTCTGTGTTTGTTCCATGCTTTCTTGAATTCAGATACTATCCTTGTCTCTACTAGAAACATAGAAACATAGAAATATGACAACAGAAAAAGACCACATGGCCTAACTAGTCTGTCCTTCCATATCAACAACTACAACAGTCCCCATTTTACCTTTAGAGATCCTCTGTGTTTGTCCCATGCTTTTTTGAATTCAGTTACTACCTCCACTGGGAGACTATTCCATGCATCTACGACCCTTTCCATAAAGAAATATTTCTGCATATTACTCCTGAGTCTATCCCCTTTCACGCTTTCCCACATTTCCTCTAATGTATACATATTAAGATCCCTAAATCTGTCACCATATGGTTTATAATGAAAACCACTGACCATTTTATTAACCACCCTCTTTGCAACAAACCATTCTATTTATATCTTTTTGAAGATATGGTGTCCAGAATTAGACAAAGTACTCTTAATGAGGTCTCACCAGAGACTTGTACAGAGGCACTATCACCTCTTTTTTAATGCTGGCCATTCCTCTCCCTTTGCACCCAAGAATCCTTCTGGCTTTCCCTGTCACCTTTTGTACCTGTTTAGCCACTTTAAGATTATCAGGAGCATCATGCCCAGGTCAAACTCTTCTTTCATGGACTGAAGTACTTAACCCCTACACTCTACTTCTCCCTTAGATTTTTGCAGCCCAAATGCATGACCCTGCATTTTTAGCATTAAATCTCAGCTGCCAAATTCTGGACCATTCTTCAAGCTTAGCTAGATCCCTCCTCATGTTATCTGCTCCTTCCTGGGTATCTACTCTATTTCAAATTTTGGTATCATCTGCAAAGAAGCAAACCTTACCCAGCAGCCCTTCTGCAATATCACTAACAACAATGTTAAAAAAGAATCAGACCAAGAACAGATCTATGAGGCACACCACTTGTAACCTCCTTCTCCTCAGAGTGAGCTCCATTTACTTGTACACTTTGTCGCCTCCCATAGAACCAGTTTTTAACCCAGTCTGTTTAGAGTCTAGCCCTAGGATGCTCAATTTATTTATAAGTTGCCTGTGTGAGAGGTGTCAAAGGCTTTACTGAAATCCGAGTACACATCTAGGGCTCTCCCTTGGTCAACCTATCTGGTCACCCATTCAAAGAAATCAATCAGATTTGCCTGTCAAGATCTATCTCTGGTAATCCTATGCTGCTTCAGATCTTGCAGATCCTCCAGAAACCTCACTATCATCTGTTTTAGCAGGGGTTTTATTGATTTACTCACCAGACTAACCAGCCTGAAGTTTTCAACCTCATCCTTACTTCCACTTTTGTGTAAAGGACCACATATGCCTCTCTCCAGTCCTCTGGAACCACTCCTGAATCCAAAGAAGTATTGAAAAGGTCAGTCAGTGAAGCTGCTAGAAAATCCCCAAGTTCCCTCAGTATTCTAGGGTGTATCCCATCCAGTCCCATAGATTTATCTACTTTTTGTTTAGCTAGTTCCTCACAAATACAATCTTCTTAAAATCGTTCAAAACTCCTTCACTTCTGCTCCTATTTGTGGGTGTTTTTTGAGGTCCACTCCTAGCCCTTCAACTGTGAACACAGAACAAAAATATCTGTTAAGCAATTTAGCTTTATACTCCTTAGCTTTTACATATTCCTCCCCTTCCCCCTTGAGTCTGACAATACCATTTTTGTACTTCCTCCTCTCGCTAACATATGTGAAAAATTTCTTGTCCCCATATTTTATTGCATTGGCTATTTCTTCTTTTTGTATCTCTACTTTCATGACTACTTTCCTAGCTTCTCTATGCTTTTCCAAAAATTGATGCCAGTCCCTCTCTCTGTGATCTCTTATATTTTATGAAGGACACCCTCTTTTTCTTTACCTTTTCAACTACTTTTACATTTCATTTTCTTTCTAACAAAAATGTTTGTTGTCCTTAAAGGGCCTCATGTAGAGAAATGGATTGTGGGGCCCAATTCCACCTCCAGCTCTCCCTGTATGTCCTGATGCTCAGGATGGGGAGAACCAGCTGGGGATGAGGGAAGGGGCAGGATCAGGGCAGAGCGGGAGTGGGGGTGGGCCAGCCTGGTGGCCTGTACAAGGCTGTTTCAGGTCATGGCCCTGTATGTCCTGCCGGGCCCCTGGGGATGGGCTGCTTATTCCAACTCAAAGATGGAATAAGCAGCACTTTTAGCATTATAGGAGCGGGAATCCACCCTGGGGCCAGGAAAAGGTGCAGGGAGATCCCCGCCACTCAATCCAGGTCACAGCAGGCCATCCTTGGGTCAGGCAGAAGGGAAAAGGGGGGCCAGAGCTGCGGGAGTCGGGGGCGCCTGTGAGGAGGAAGTCCCCACACGTGGCTGGGACATGCCGGGCCATCCTCAGGCCCAATTCTGGCCACGTTGGGAATGTTATGTTCCCGCAGTCCAGAATCAGGTCCAAATGGACCCATCTTGATTGGAGCCATCCAGATTGCCTGGGCATGCCCCTCTTTGAATTGGGCTCCATATATCCCTTTTCAGTTTTGCCCATTGCTTTTCTACATCCCCCAGCTGATCCCATCCTGCTAATGACTCCCTGAGTTATTGTCCCATCTTGGCAGTTTTCCTAAAGTCTAAGATCCTAATTTTTGAATGGACTTAATCACCTTAGTCCTAATACTGAACCACACCATCTGATGATCACTGGATCATAAATGATCTCTCACTATAACATCAGAATCACTTTCCCCTTTGGTAAGCACTAGGTCCAGTATCATATGTGGGTTCTATTACCCCTTCATATGTGGATTCTTTTACCACTTGCCTGAAGTTTTCTCCCTGTAGAGAATCCAGGATATACTTACATCTTCATGACACCACAGCAGGGATGTGCCAAACAACATCTGGCATATTGAAATCTCCTACTGTATCAGTAGCACTTCTTCTTTTATAGCAATACTGTATATGTCTTCTATAAAATCTCCATCCACTTCTTCTCACTGTGTTAGGAGATTTGTGCATCACATCAGTGCAAATGGATTTCCCATTCCCTCTTTCTAGTTTAACCCACAGGGCCTCCTGACTCCCTTTTTAAACCCTGTAATTCTTTAACTTTAATATTATTTTTTTACATATAGTGCCACTCCTCATCCCCTTCCTGCCCTGTCCTTCCTGAATAAAGTACAGCCTGGTATAATTATATCCCAATCAGAGTTGTTCATGAGATATGTCTCTGTAACCACCACTAAATCCAAGTCAGCGTCTTTCATTAAAGCCTCGATATCTGGGATCTTATTTCTCATACTTTGGGTATTTATGCACACCGCTTTCCAGACGTTTCCCCTTTTATCCATTTCAGAGGTATTTAATGTTTTATTTACCTGAGGACTTTCACTTACCTGGGGGCTTTTCTTTACCCATTCCCAAACCTAAAGCCCTCTTCAGTGGGTTAGCCAGTCTGCTTCAGAAGATACTTTGACCCTTCTTGTATAGGTGAAGACCATCTCGGCTCTGCAGCCCTTGGAAAATCATCCCATGGTCCAGGAAACCAAAATATTCTTGAGAACATCATCCATGCAGCCTTGCATTTGACTCCAGGATGTGAGCTTCTCTTCCTTGGCCTTTATTCACAACAGGGAGGATTGAAGACAACACAACCTGTGTACCTATCTGCTTCACCCTCTGTCCCAGAGCCATGAAGTTACTTTTGATATGTTGGAGGGATACCTGTCAGCATCATTTGTGCCAACATGGATGAGCAATATCAGATAATAGTCAGTGGGCTTGCTGATTCTCGGTAAACTCTGTAAACATTGCAGATTTTGTTACCTGGTAGACAGCATACCTCTGTGGATATCAAGTCTGGTCAGCAGATGGATGCCTCAGTACCCTCAGAAGGGAGTTACCAACCACCACTATCCTTCATTTCCTTGTAGTCACTGTTTTCACAACTTTGGGGGTGCTTGAGCTCTGGTTCTTCCCTTTCCTGAGATGCTTTCACATCCTCCACTTCCATAACTGCATACTGGTTTTTCAATTTGAGGGCTGGAGGAAGTGCGTTGTCAATTCTGCAGACTCTGGTAACTTCTGTGGCATTCCATCTTCACCTCTGTTGGAGAGTTTGGATGCTTCACGAAGCATCTCATCAATGTACTTCTCGCTGTCTTAAATGCTTATCAGCCTTGCCTCTGCTTCTCTGAGCTCCTCTTCTTGTTTCATGAGGGCTTCAACTTGCAGGATTCTTTCACATGAAATAGGTCCTTTGAATGGCATCGGGCTGTCTGGACAGAGGCAGAAGCTGTAATGGGGACAACAGCTTTGTCAATATGATTTTTCCCAGCCATCGTTCAGTTGGTGGAGCTTTGGTAGCTGTTGAAGTAAATGAGAAAGATCTACCAAAGTCATTACGTTTTCCTCAGCTGTCCTTCAAGAGAAAAAGCTGCTAACCATTAATGTGTGTTCTAATAGCATTGTTCAATGTCCCTAAGTGTAGCCCTGTTTCCTTCCTAGACAGTTAATATTTTACACTAGTAAATTTTGATATTAGGTGTCTAAAGTATAATGATTAATATGTTCCCTTTATAAAATTACCTAATCAAAGTTCTTTGAAGACTGCAAATTGTTTGTCAACAAGCTAATTGGGGAGTTGCCTTCTACAGCAAGAATTCTCACATGGGGTGGGTGGGAGTTGTGGTGGGAAGAGAGAGATCTAACACTCGAGGTCAGTGACTTCAAAGAATTTGCTTACCCCTTTTAACTTGAAGGCCAGAGGAGGAAAAAAAAGAGAACTCTAGTAGCAGAAAAATAGCTTTACCTGAGAACATAACAAATTCCCCTTTTCCAACACAGCAGAAAAATATTAGCTATTAAAAATGAAAAATGAAAAACAAAATCCCTTTAAGATTTTTCAGGCAGAGAGCTTGTATTCAGAGCCACACAGTATTACCTTTCTTGCAATGGAGACCCTTTTAGGGAGTTTTATAGCTTTATCTTCATTACAAGCTAAAATACTGTTTCTAACTCACCAATGAAAAAATAATTATGTCACCCTAACTAGTTTTATTCACCTAAAACACATTCACTCTACTCTATCATTCACTTGGTTGCAGCCCATGCAAAACCAAGCATTCTTCCCCCTCAGCCAGAAAGACAGATGGTGGCTGCATCATAGAAGGTAAACCTTTTCAGGACTGGAATTTTCTTACAGAATTCAGGATTGGAACTTCCTTTTTAATTTCACCAAATTTCTCTCAAATCTTTTGGTGGACAGCATGATATTCAAAGCTCTGTATCTTTTTTTTAGCACACTTCAGAGAAGCAATCTAACTACAGCTGAAACCACGAGCCTTTAATTTATTTATTTATAAAGTTTTCAAAATAAATCAAGCAATAAGCTTGTACAGAACATAATGCTTGCAAAGAAAATAATCCAGAAATATACCAAACAAGAAATAAATGCAAGAATTATACAATAGTCCCCAAAGGAATGGAGGGGTTAGCCAAGAAAAAAGAAAATAAGCTAATTATTATTAACAAGAAAAAATAAGAGGAGACAGTGGCCCAAGGAGACCTTAATTTAAACAGATGGAGTCAGTACACCTGGAGAGGAGGTGACCGGCAGATGCAAACTTAAAAAAGCAGAGAGATCCTCGGGAAAGAAAAAGACATATTTCTGTGGTTTAAAGGTGATCAAACATTTGCAAGGAAATCTTAACATGAATGTAGCACCTATACGTAAAACCCCAGGTTTTAATAAAAGAAAAGATCTTCTACGTTTCTGTGTTTCTCGTGCTACATCGGGAAAAAGAAGAATCTTTTTCCCATGGAACAAACTATCACGCTTTTTATAAAACAATTTTAAGAGCCATTCCCTGTCCGAGGATAGAGCCAATGTGACCAGCAATGTAGATACATCAATATCCTCAGCCTTGGGAGTGTTAAGCAAATCGGTAACATTAAGGGAATCCAGCTCCAACAGACCAATAGAAACATTTCCGCTTCTCTTTCCCAAAGGGAGAAAATGAGCTTTAGATACTGGAGGCATCAATTCCACAGGAACCAGGAGAATTTCTTGAAGATAACTCTTAAATAGTTCCAAAGGTACCACACCGGGTATAATAGGGAAATTCAGAAGACGGACATTAGATGCGCGAACTGCGTTATCCAAAGACTCAATCTTAAGCCGAAGAGCAGTATTATCCTTAACCAAAACATCAGTTAAATCTGAGAGTCTTACTAGTCATTGATCCGTGTCAATTTGCTTCTCACTAATTCTTTCAATCGAAGATTGCACTGTAGGAACAGCCAGTTCAAGGGCAGAGTTCCGGTCAGAAAGGACAGAGAATTTAGCATCCACCATGGTTCCAAGTTGTGATATAGCGTCCCAGATATTACATAAGTCACAGGCGCAGGACGAATCAGCGGAAATGCAAACCCAGGGGAAGGTAACGAAGATCTGTCTGAAGATTGCAAACGCGAAGAAACACCCACCTCTGCAGACGTAGAAACCTCGGTGACAGGCTGCGATGGAGAAGCCAAAGCAACAGCTGGTAAATCTCCCTTCTGTCCTCGGACTAACTCTGGAAGTGAGTCCCGCTCAGAAGACGCAGTCACCACTACTTTGAGAGAAGACGCATCGTCACTCACAAACTGAGGATCCGAAGACCCAGGAGGCACCGGGGGAGAACGTCCATCCGGGGAGAGCGTGATGTCAAGGGCGGTAGACACCGACTCAGAACTCATCAGTGCAACCAAGCCCGCTCGAATCCCCTGTACTTGCTCCTTGGTCAACTGAACATAGCGATCCATGGGCCCCTCACCAGAAGGTAATTGCTCCGCGGGAGGGGCAGTAGCCTTAGCTTTACCTTTCCTCTTAGGCATAGTCAGTTGAGAGAATCTTCCACTGTCGCCATCTTAAACAGGCCACTCCCACCCACCACGAGCCTTAATATTTTCTCTTCTGGCACCTTTCAGTAAGATAAGCCAGAAACTCACTGGGGGCTATTCCAAGACATTTACATCATAGCTAGTGCCACTGAATATCCACAGGTGCTGCCACTAAATGCCCTGATGCTGACCGATTAGCATCTGGGTGTGTCAGAGGTGTTCTTGGGCAATATGTGGCTAAAGGAAGGTACAGCAAATGCTGGTCTTACTTTAGCTGCAGAAGACAACCAGGCAGCTTCTGCTGTCAAACTAGGTTTTTAGTGCTTATAGCCAGATATTTATTTAACAGTTTTTATGTACAGCTTTATCATTTCAAGCAATGATGTTTATATTGTAACTTATACCTGGTAATGTACATTAAACAGGGATATTGATAACTTAGACTTTTCTGAAGCAATGGAGGGTTAAGGGACTTGCCCAAGGCCACATGGAGTGCCAGTGGGAATTGAACGCTGGTCTTTGGGTTCCTAAGCCAGGGCTTGAACCATTAGGCTACCCCTCTATGCCAGATATGTCCCTAGCATTGAATATTCGGGGTTAAATTTCAGTGCTGGTGGCTAGCCACTTTAGCAACACTAGCCACTAATGCTGAATATTGGACCCACTCTGTTTTATAAAATGGAAATTACACTAACCTGGTAATTGTAGTTCCTGGAGGGTCCAGTTTAGTCCTCCAACATCGGGTAGTGCCCCTCCTCCTGCAGCCGGGAGACTGGACCAATCAAATCTTCTGTAGTATATATGCAGCAGGTGCTCCCAGAAGTCCCCAGTGTACTAGTAACAAAGCATACTTAACGAAGCAACACATTAGATTAATATGCAAAATGACCTAATTAAAGAACAATTTGTTCCCCCCCAAGGAATATCCAACCCCCTCCCCAAACGAGGAAGTCAGAACACTGCATTGCGCCGGCACCGATGCCTCAGAAATCAAAACACCGCTCCCCACCAGAAGTTCAGGAGCTGCCTGAACCCCCGAGACAGGGAAGAGCCTCTGCAAAAAACGCAGCTGCCACAGAGGGACCGAACGGCAAGAGGAACCGTCTTAATATCAACCGTTCGGAAAGGCGCGCCGCACCACATTAGCAGATAGTCGGGAGGGAAGGAGGACTAAACTGGACCCTCCAGGAACTACAATTACCAGGTTAGTGTAATTTCCATTTCCTGTTCGGTAATCCAGTTTAGTCCTCCAACATCGGGATGTAACAGAGCAGTTAAGACCGGGCGGGACCTTGCCATCCGGCACGCAGAACCGCCGAACCAAAACAGGAATCCCGAGCCGCTGACACATCTAAGCGATAGTGTCTACTGAAAGCATGCAGAGACGACCAAGTGGCCGCCCTACAGATATCTGCCGGCGGAACCAGGCTATACTCCGCCCAAGAGGTCGCCTGAGCCCTAGTAGAATGAGCCCTCAGACCCTCCGGAACAGACCGCTGTTGCAACAGATACGCGGACGCGATCGCCTCTTTGAGCCATCTAGCAATGGAGGCTTTAGCCGCCGCTTCCCCTTTATGCGCACCCCCGAAGAGCACGAAAAGCCGGTCAGATTTCCGAAAAGACTCGGTAACCTTTAAATAACGATGGAGCGTACGACCCACATCGAGCCGGAGAAGACCTTTGTCCGTTGACCCGACAGATTGTGAAGAAAGCACTGGAAGAAACACTGCCTGATTCATGTGAAAGGGAGACACCACCTTTGGCAGAAAGGAAGGAACCGGACGGAGAACGATCCGATCCGCGGAAAAAGACAAGAAAGGCTCTCGACAGGACAATGCATGCAGATCTGAAATGCGCCGTGCCGAACAGATGGCTACAAGAAAAACCGCCTTCAGCGTGAGATCTTTCAGAGACGCCCTGCGCAGGGGCTCAAAAGGTTCACGAACCAGGGCCCTCAGAACTAAATTCAAGTCCCAAGGAGGAACGAAAACTCTGCGGGAGGGCCGCAAATGAAAAACAGCCGTAAGGAATCGGCGTACATCCGGATGAGCCCCGAGCAGACGACCCAAAACCTTGCCGCGGTAACACGAGATAGCCGCCAGCTGGACTTTTAGGGAACTAGCCGCAAGGCCCTTATCGAAACCATCCTGAAGAAAACTTAAAACGACGGGCACTGAAACCGTCGCCGCCCGGACTCCCCGCCGGGAGCACCAGTCTTCAAAAATCCTCCAAATCCGAACATAAGTAAGAGAAGTGGACGTTTTCCTCGCCCACAGAAGGGTAGAAATCACCGCGGGGGAGTAGCCCTTCCTTTTCAGCCGAGCCCTCTCAATGGCCAAACCGTAAGCGAGAATCGATCCACTTGGGGCATCCGCAAGGGACCCTGAAGAAGAAGATCCGGTAGAGCGGGCAGGAGCCAAGGAACGCCGTCGCTCAACCGGACCAGATCGGCATACCAGGGCCCCCGGGGCCAATCCGGGGCCACCAGTAACACGCAACCCCGGTGGCTCTCGATACGTTGTATGACCCGGCCGATCAGAGCCCACGGAGGAAAGACATAAAGAAGACCGGACGTTGGCCACGGCTGAATGAGAGCGTCGAGCCCCTCGGACATGCGCTCCCTTCGCCTGCTGAAGAAGCGCCCTGTCTTGGCTGATTGAAAGGTCGCCATGAGATCCATGATGGGTGGACCCCACCGCCGGACGATTTGTGCGTAAACCTGCGGGTTTAGCTCCCATTCTCCGGGGTCCACCCGCACTCTGCTGAGAAAATCGGCCTGGACATTGTCTACGCCCGCAATGTGAGCCGCCGAGATTGCTGGAAGGCGAGTTTGCACCCAGTTGAACAAGGCCGCCGCTTCTGCCTCCAGGGCCATGCTGCCGGTACCCCCTTGGCGATTGATGTAAGCTACAGTGGACGCATTGTCCGACAGGACTCTCACCGGCCGTCCGAGAACCAGGGTCTCCAGGTCCACCAGGGCTAGCCGGACTGCCCGCAATTCGAGACGGTTGATCGACCAAGAGGCCTCCAGGGGAGACCATTCCCCCTGAGCAAAGCGGGACTCGCAGTGAGCCCCCCAGCCGGTTAAGCTCGCATCCGTCGTGAACGGAACCCACAGAGGAGGCTCCAAGGGAATCCCTCGCGACAGGTTCTCGGCGGAGAGCCACCACCGGAGGGATCGGCGAACCGTCTTTGGGCAAGGCAATCTCTTGTTCAACGAGTCGAACTGGTTGAACCAACGTCGCAGAAGAGCACTCTGCAGCGGACGCATGTGGAAGCGCGCCCAAGGCACCACCTCCAAGGTCGCCGCCATCGTGCCGAGGAGCCGCAGGTACCACCACGCCGATGGAGCTGGCATCCCCCAGAAGAGACGGACCAGAGCCCGCAACGCCAGCACGCGTCGCTCCGGAAGGCACACCAAGCCCCTTGCTGTGTCGAAGCGGACTCCCAGATACTCGAGATCCTGTGACGGAGACAGACAACTCTTGCATTCGTTCACCACCCATCCGAGGGACCGAAGGAGATCCACCACCCTGCTCGTGACTTGCACACACTCCCGACTGGACTTCGCTCGAATCAACCAGTCGTCGAGATATGGATGGACCAGGATGCCCTCCTTGCGCAACGCCGCCGCGACTACAACCATTACCTTTGTGAAGGTGCGGGGAGCCGTGGCGAGTCCAAACGGCATGGCCCGGAATTGAAAATGGCCCCACGGGAGCGCAAAGCGGAGAAACCGTTGATGGGAGGGCCGGATGGGAATGTGTAAATAGGCCTCTGTAAGATCGAGGGATGTCAAAAATTCCCCTTGACGCACCGCTACGATGACTGACCGCAGGGTCTCCATGCGAAAGTGCGGTACTCTGAGAGCGCGATTCACGCCTTTGAGATCCAAGATCGGACGAAGGGAACCGCCCTTTTTGGGAACCACAAAATAGATGGAGTAGCGACCTGCGCCTCTTTCCAAGGGCGGGACCGGAACCACGGCCCCCAGAGAGAGAAGCAGATCCAGGGTCACGCGGATGTCCCGCGCCTTTTGAGCTCCCTTGCTGGGAGACAGAACAAACGAATCCGGAAGTGGGTGCGCAAACTCTAGGGCATAACCTTCTTCCATAATCTGCAGCACCCACCGATCTGACGTAATTTGGGCCCAAGAAGGAAGAAAGTCGCGCAAACGACCCCCGATGACCGGGTCTTCCTCTAGAGCCCGCCTCGTTTCATTGTGGCTTGCGATTAAAGGAAGAGGCCGAGGAAGAGGCGGCTCCGGAGAAGCCCCTTCCCGCTCCTCTGAAACCACGAAACCCTTGATGACGGGTTCCAAAACGACCGCGCTGCGAAGTCCACAGCCGGGAAGAACGAAATCTGCGCGCATCCCGAAACTGGCCGCACGCTGAGGTGGACGACCTATTAAGCTTAGGCTTATCCTCTGGAAGCCGACCACCCTTAGACTCACCGAGATCCTTCACCAACTTATCCAGAGCCTCACCAAATAACAACCTGCCCTTAAAGGGTAGTTTACTGAGGCGAGACTTGGAAGAATCGTCGGCCGCCCAATTGCGCAACCAGATGGACCGTCGTGCCGCTACCATGGAGGCCATGCTATTAGCTAGGGAGCGTATTAAATCATAACACAGATCCGCCAAGTAGGCCGATCCCGACTCCACGCAGGTAACGTCCAACAGCCCCTGTTGGTCCATACCGGACCCCGAGCGCAGGTGCTGCGACCATCGCAAACAAGCTCGAGCTACCCACGCCCCACAAATAGAAGCTTGTAACGATAAGGCGTTGGTCTCGAAGGCTTGCTTCAACAAATTATCAACCTTTTTGTCCTGAACATCCCTCAGGGCCGCGGCCCCTTCAACCGGGATGGTGGTTTTCTTAGTCACTGCCGAAACGGCAGCATCCACCCGTGGAGACTTAAACAAGTCCCTGTCCTTGTCTGCAAGGGGGTAAAGACGATTCATGGTCCGAATCCCTTTCAAAGCGGATTCCGGTTGCTCCCATTCCGCATGGATCATCTGCTCAACTACTCGGTGCACAGGAAAAACTACCTGGGCATCCCTGACCGCCTGAATGAGAGGATCCTCGAGACCCTCCTCCTCCAGCGGCCGCACCGCAGAGAGGTTAAGTGCTTGGAGAGACTCCGTGACCAAAGGTACCAGCTCGTCCCTTCGAAACACCCGAATGATGCGAGCCTGATCTTCCAGTTCTGGAAGCTCTCCGTCTTCTAACTCCTCCGCCTCAATATCCGGATCCCCCTCAGTCTCGGAATCCGGGAGGCAAAGGGCGTCCTGATCCTGGTCCCCCAACCTGGGCCGCTTGACCGCGGGTTGGGAAGACCGCTGAACCCCCCCGCGGATGCTGGGGGGAGAGAGGCGGGCCAAGCCTCCGGCAAATGACCAGACCGGCTTAAGCGGAAGGCCTGATGCATGAGAAGAACAAAATCCGGGGAAAAGTCTATAGGCGACGCTACCATAGCCGCCTGCTGGAGCTCAGGGACCGACGTATTAGACGCCGGGCCCAGACCAGAAGGAAGGATGCTCGGTGAAGGGACACTGTCCCCCGAAAGGGAAGGGTCCCCGGGCACATGCTGTTCCTTAATTTCAATAGGCAGCTCCAGTTCTGAAGAAACTGCAGCACAGCTCTTACAGATTCCAGAGTCAGTCATTGTACCTCTGCGGGAGCCACAAATTACACACTGAGGTTTGGCAGCCATGCCCAGGCCACCTGCTCTCAGGGAAAAATAAGGCAACAGGAACAGGGAAGCCCACACCAAGGGGACTAACCTTATTCAATTCAGCACAGTATTAAATTTAAAACTTTTTTTTTTTTTTTTTTTTTTTTTACAGTAAACAAAATACTCCCCAGAATCCTAGGGGTGCCCTGAGCAAAATCGCCAGCAAAAGAAACCCCAAAAACACCAGGGGAACCCGTGCGCAAGTGTTAAAAAGTGCCCTTAAAAAGCACACTTTAGAAATCCAAAATGGCCGCCGCACTTTTTCACCCGCGGTAAAAAACGGCACGAAAATACAAAGGTTCCCAAATAATATGGAAAAGAAAGAAAACGACCCTCTAATACAGGGCAAGCGAAAAAAAGCAGGAAAAAGTGCAATTTGGAAGCCAGGGGAGCCGACAGAGCCTCTGCCCAAGCAAAGAACAGAGAGCTTAAAACAAGGAAAATTCCTACCAGCTCTGGGAACAGCAAGGAACTCAGCCCACTTCTCCAAGTGACAGGCAATGTTGCAGCCGGTATGGCTCTTCCCCGAACAGCCTTGGGGAGAGCTCAACCCAGGCTTCAGAGATTCCCAGGCAGAAAGGCAGGAGCCCAAGGCAGGTCTGGCTTTCCCCAGAAAGTCCCCTGTGTCTTTTTCTTTTTTAAAGATACAGCTACCTAGCAAAAGAAATAGAATATAAAGGACCAGAAATAAACCCCAAAAGAACTAACTAACTAGTGTTGCTCCTTCAAGTGTCACTTAGCGTGCCCAGCAGGGGCACAGAAGTCCTCCAGCTGCAGGGAGACTGGACACACTGGGGACTTCTGGGAGCTCCTGCTGCATATATACTACAGAAGATTTGATTGGTCCAGTCTCCCGGCTGCAGGAGGAGGGGCACTACCCGATGTTGGAGGACTAAACTGGATTACCGAACAGGAATAAAGAATTTTCTCTCTTCAAAGCAGAGAAGATATCTCATATGAATCCATACACAGACTTCGCAGAGCTTAATTTTGCTTTCAGCTCTAGAAATCAATCTCGTTAACAAAGAAAATCTGCTTCTCTAGGATTAACAGTTGAGAAACTGCATTATTTAGGTCTTTCAAGGTTTTTCTCTATTTAAGAACAGTCTCATTAATGTTCCAGCCTGTCTGCAAATAACAGGTTACAGAGTTATACACAAAGTCCTCAGAAACAGGACTAAAATCAGATTTCCAGAAATGAAATCTCATTCATTCAATTTTCCACAACCTTGACAACTATTGAAAAGTGACTATTCTTCTCATAATCACTTCTTTCAGCATCCTATCTGGCACTCTGTAACACATTCAACTACAGCCCAGTTTCACAAATCATAGGAGAGACTGTAGATAATGATGATGTAGTGACTGGCTTGGTCCCTTCCCTTCCCTGTCTTCCCCCATACTATTTGCCCATTGTTTTCCATTCCCTTTTATTTGACTTTGCATTATTGATTGTAAGTTGATTGTAAACCACTCTGATACCTAATGATGGGCAGTATATCAAACGGCAAACCATAAACCTTTCAAGATTTATATGCCATACCATTTCACTGGGTAGGTTACAATAAAACATACATAAAATCATAATTGACATCAATACATACATTTAAATAAACAAAAAATAAAATCTAATTTAAAAAAGGTTAGTCCCTACTGGCACTGAGAAACAGCTCTGCTCTATAGCAAGTGAAGCTTCTAAATTTTTTTTATTGTCATCAAGTCAGTGCTGATTCCAGGTAACCCAGTCTTCTGTGGGTTTTCTTTATAATGTACCACTGGAAGCAGATTGCCAGGCCTGTTTTTCTGAGACAATGGAGAGCAAAGTGACTTGTCCAAGGTCATAAGGAGTGCTACTGGAAATCAAGCCCTTGCGTGTCCAGATACCAGGCAGTTTCTCTAACCACTAGGCTACTCCTCTGCTAAATGCTACACTACAACAAATAATCCCAAGAACTGTGCTGTAGGTATATTAGTGCATCACTTCATCCCAGTACTCCTCTGTGTCAGCCAAACATCGACAAAATTTTACATTTTCAGGGCAATAGAAACTCTGTTCATATTTTATTTGCTTTATAAAAACAAATGCATCATCCTGCATCCCCTCCCCCTTGCACTTCCCATGTTGGTGATTCCTCCTCACTCTTCCCAACACTGCTTTCCATCCATGCAAAAGCTTGGTTGTGCAGATGCCCTTACTGCTCATGCTCCAGCTTGCTTAAACTTCGGCATTCATGCCTCCCTATTTTAAATTTTATTTTTACATTTTGATGCCCAAACTCAACCCAAACATGGTACATGTCTAAGTGCACTCCTTCTTGGCACCATGCATACTTTTATACATGTGGAGCCCAATACCATATGGGGCACGTGTGGGCTGTCTGGATGAAAAAGCACTGGACGGGCCAGACTGAACCCTATTCTGCACCATGAGAGCAAGATGCTGTACATCTGGGTACCTGGCCCACTCATGTTCCGCCCACTCTCAGCCCCTGTGCTGCCCCCATCCAGCTCTCCCCGCACAGATGTTCTGTGTGTGTGGAGAGAGAGTTCCTCTGCATTCAGGCCAAACAGCTAGTGGGGCTGCACATCCCATTGGAACATACAGCCTGTTATTCACCTTACAGAATCAGGCCCATGGGGGGTCATTTTGCAAGAGATGCATGGGGTTTGGACATCCGAGACTTGCAAGTTAGACATGTGGAAGGCCGGGATGTAGAAAGTGGAATCACAGAAGCAGGCAGATCTGGACGTCCCCATGGCAGTTCTGCGTCCCATAAAGAGCGTGTTCACGGGTGTTTCGGGGTACAGACTTGGGGATTTGCCTGCTGTTTCTATCTGCCCAGTGAACCTCTGTGTCCCAGACCTGTACCCCATCGATTCACCCCTGTCATCCCAGCCTCGATGGACACTCACCTGCTATATACCTCTATCCTGGCTAAAGGCAACCGCCCGCCCCATCCTTCCCCACTTTAACCCCTGGACCCCATAACCCCAGTGTCTGCACAAGTCACACTGTCAGTGCAAGTGCATGCAAAGTGCTAGTGGGGGTCATTGTGCATGTGTAGGAGCGGCAGAGGGTGTGTGAGTATTCCTTAGCTGAGCGTCCCTTTGTATGTTTCCATAGTCATCCCTATCAATGAACACAATCAAGTGCACTGCATCTTGGTGATGGTAGTACAGGGTAGTAGACATTAGGGAGAGAGGCAAGGGATGGATAGCCCCCATGGGTGTTGGTACAGGGAGCAGACATGCATTGAGTGAATGGTTGGTCCACCAAAGCCATTGAGGAGGAGCTGCAATGGGAGAGTAGGAGGGCACACCCTTATATCAAATAGAATGACCGAGAGAGCAGTACATTGGGCTTTCAGATGACCAGTGTCTGATGCGCTTCCAGTTTGACAGAGCTACTATACTGCACAGGTGCCAGCAGCTAAATCGAGATCTCAGTGCCAGCTCACAGTGAAGCTGACCCATATCAGTGTTTGTAAAGGTTACCACAGCCCTCGCATTGACAGGCAGCTTTTAGACTGTGTCACTCAGTTCTTCCTCAGGATTCCATCATACATATGCTTTCTAAGCACCATTGAACAATGCCAACAAACCATAATGGACTTATTTTGGGTAGCAGGCTTCCCTTTGATGCTTGGAGTCACTGACTGCACCCATGTGGCCCTACGGCCCATGCATGCCAGGGAAGCAAATACAGGAATCGTAGGTGCTATTACTCCATGAACATGCAGGTGGTGTGCAATGCTGAAGGTGAAATAACCAATGTTTTCCCCTATTTCCCTGGATCATGCCATGATTCTTTATCCTGTCACAGTTAGGTATCCATGAGCACTTCTTCAGTAGGGAGATCACAGGCAGCTGTCTCCTAGCTCAGTCCACACTTCCCTGGGCAATACATCGCACCATGGCTACAGATAGTACCATGCTGCAGGGTTTGGAAGGGAGCTCACCACAGAACAGACAGGATGAGAGGCACCTCATTGGCAAAGTAATGGCAGAGTAGGAGACAGCAACAACATGCAGAAACCAACATACTCTGATTTTGACCCCCAACCCCCTTCATATCTCATGCTACCCAAAAAACAGCTGTCTACTGACCCCAAGCCTCACAGTGAGGCTGAGAAGTGCTACAACAGGACACACAGGGCAATGGGTGCCATCATAGAGTGCACATTTGGCCAATTAAAACACGTTTCCATTGCTTGGACAGGTTGGGGTAAGGGAGACGAGCTGTTCTACAGCCCTCAAAATGTCTGCCAGATTTTCATGGCCTGCTGCATGCTATATAACCTGGCCAAGAGGAGGAGACAGTCCATGCCACTGCAGAATACACATGATGACAATGACAAAGACAATGAGGAAGGCCATGATAGCGGAGGTGGCTATACAGGCCTGCCATCCAGTTGGGATGCCTCCATGGTAGCTGGAAGCAATGTTGATGTCTGGGCAGGGGCATGCACTGGCTGGGTATGGTGTGACACCAGCCTTCCAACATCTTCCACTAGAGTCTCCAGAGACTTGCTGATGTCTTCCAGCTTTCTCTGAGTACGTGCATTGCTCTTCTTCCTCTCTACCAGCACTCTGAGGATGCTCTCAAGGATGCTGGTGTGTGCCTGCTCCAGCTCAAGGAACTCATAATTCTGCCTCAATAGGTGCTCCCCACAGCACAGAAACTGATGTATATGCCTGTTGGCAGGCCAACCCTCTCGCTCTGAGGCTTATGCTGTCTCCTCAGCAGGTGTTTCCATTATGGGCTCTATAGTTATCAGGCATCTATCCCATCACCATCTCCTCCATTCCCTCTGTCTCGTATTGTTTCAGCAGGCTCATCTCAGTTGGATTACCCTCCACCTTATCCATCCAATCTCCCATCTCCTCCAACCTCAGTATCTGTTGACTGCTTGTGCTCAATGTGCTTGCTGTGCACATCTGTCTGATCCCTCCATCCTGGTACTGCAGGACCTCCTCCAATCCTGCACCAGTACCTGCCGGCGAGGGGAAAATATCAGGCTGTCTGTCCAAGAATCCCTGGCCAGCCATGATGCCTGGACGATGAACGATAAAGCTTAAATTACAGGAGACTGTCACTCTCTTCTGTACTGTGATGTCCTCAAGGTATTCAGATTGCCAACACCACTCAGTGGCTCCTCCTCTACAGTGCCCAGGACATGATCCTCCAGCTCTGTCAGAAACATAGAAACATGACAGCAGAAAAAGACCACATGGCCTGTCTAGTCTGCCTTTCCATATCAACTACAATAGTCCCCATTCTACCTTTAGAGATCCTCTGTGTTTGTCCCATGCTTTTTTGAACTCAGATACTGTCCTCATCTCTACCATCTCCACTGGGCAACTATTTCACACATCTGCCACTCTTTCCGTAAAGAAATATTTCAGCATATTACTCCTGAGCCTATCCCCTTTCACCATCATCCTATGTCTCCTTATAGCAGAGCTTGCTTTCAATCAAAAGAGACTCTTCTGTGCATTCATGCCATGGAGGTATTTAAACATCTCTATCATATCTCCTTTATCTTGCCTTTCCTCTAAAGTATACATATTAAGTTCTTTAAGTTTGTCCTCATAGGCTTTATAACGAAGACCACTAACCTTTTTAGTTGCCACCCTCTGCACTGACTCCAACATGTTTATATTTTTTTGAAGGTGTGGCTTCCAGAATTACATACAATACTCCAAATGAGGTCACACCAGAGACTCACCTCCTTTTTGATGATGGACATTCCTCTCCATATGCACCCAAGCACTCTTTTGGCTTTCTCAGTTGTCTTTTCTACCTGTTTAGCTACTTTAAGAGTGTCAGACACAATCATGCCCAGGTCCCATGTTCTTTCATGGACAGAAGTGCTTCACCCCATACACTGTACCACTTCCTTGGAATTTTGCAGCCCAAATGCATGACCCTGCATTTTTTAGCATTAAATCTCAGCTGCCAAATTCTAGACCATTCTTCAAGCTTAGCAAGATCCCTTCTCAAGTTATCTACTCCTTCCTGGGTGTCTACTCTATTGAGGATTTTGATATCATCTGCAAACAGGCAAACCTTACCTGACAGCACTTGGACCTGCCTGTCTGGACATCGGTCTGCTGCCTTTACCTTTGGCCTCCATTTCATTTTACAGTCTTTTATATCCCAGTTACAGTGATGCATGGCATTTAGTGTGGTGTACATGCCACACCACAGGCGCTCTTTGTGGAGGACACTGTAGTTTGAGGCAGCATTACCAAATAAGATGTTATGTTTGTCCAGGAATTGGTGCACTGATTATTTATTCATTTAACTGGTTTTATATACCATCTTATCAAGTCGGTTGCAGCTCGACCTCACTTGCACTCTTTTACTTACTCCTCGACACTTTTGCCTTGGGAACCATGATTCCCACACTGTTGCACACCTATGCACCACATCCAGTGATAGTAATACTACTACTACTACTTCTACTGTTCATCATTTATATAGCTAGAAGGCATATGCAGTGCTGTACAGACACATATAAAAGACGGTCCCTGCTTGTCAGAGCTTACAATCTAATCAAGACAGACAATACAACAGCTAAGAACAAGGGTGAAAATAAGAAAAGGAAGGAAAGCAAGGGATCAGGATCCAAAAGCATCCTCAAAGAGGTGAGTCTTTAGCATGGATTTGAAAAGGTGCAGAGATTGAGCCTGATGTACAGACTTGGGTAATTTATTCCAGGTGTATGGAGCAGCAAGGTGAAAGGAATGAAGTGTGGAGTTGGCAGAGGAAGAAAAGGGCATAAAGAGAAGCAAGCTAGTAGAACAGCATATGCATGTATCGTGCCATATATTTGAATGACCTGATGCCTTGTGTTTGCACGTCCACCAATTGGGCATCTTCACGTTCAAAATGTTTATGTAATTGACATCATTGAGATCCCTGGCTATGAGCGTGAGTTAGATGAGGTCTGGCCGCACCTGCAGTGTTCCACTGTGTGTCCAGGTTACCCAGAGACACATGGTAAGGAATGGTGAGGTTAATCCTTGAACTGGTCATAGCTTCTGGAATGGCAGGATGGATGGCTGCAGTCAATATTTTGCCTGTGCTGCCATGTCGATATATATGTCTTCAATGGGACTGTGGCTCCGAGATCGCAGAGAGGCCGCTACCGCTGCTTTGTAAACATACCCCCAAGCATATAGCACTGGGTGTTTAACCTGGATAGCAGGGGATATTCAGCAGCACTAACTGCATGCATGCCACTGAATATCCCAGTGAGGGGCATTTATATGGAGTGCAGGTCTGCAAATTGCATAAATGCCTTTGAATATGCCCCTCAGTCTTTTGCTAACCTGCTAACTTTTGTATATTTTAAAGAGATACTATAGTAACGGAACTAGGCTTCTGATGTTATTGTATGAATGAAACTGAGCAGAAGCGTAAGAAGACTTGCTCTCAGTACCAAAGTACTAATGGGATTAATTATGAGCCGCATCAATGCTCAGACCAAGATGCATGAGAGTCATCCAACTGTAGTGCTGCTGGTAAAAGAGGGTGCCTGTTTCTTGCTACTAAAAGTGTGATATCTCTGCACCTCCCCCTACTGATGGTACTGCCACTGGAGAGCTCCTGTGGAGCTCTTGTGTAAATTTTAAAAGGAAGAGCTAGTTTTTTAAACATATGCTGTTTTTCAAATCACAGCCCTCTACAGTGATTTCGGTTTTCCCTTACTATAACATTCTTAACGTCAAAGCAGGCTATTCTGCCTTTAGCTCAAGAACACTAGCTGCAGAAGTATTAAATCACGCCAGTAGAAAATTATCACTAGAAACATTTTGCTGATCAATTATCTAGAGTATAAAACATTGAAATTTGTATAGAAATGTATATGCAAACCGAATCTTGAAATGATTTACAGTTCTAATACCTTAAAAAACTGTGGGGTTTCTTTTGTTCCCACTGCCCTTCATGAAATATTGTTGAATCTTTGGAAGATTACTAAGTAATATGTTCACATTGATGCCTGACAACAAAAGATAATTGCATCTACAGTATATCCATAAATAAATTTATTTTCTATTTGTAGGCACTTTGCTGCAGCTTTTGTTGTGAAATGTGGTATATCAAATATATGATAAAGCAAGTCAAATAACAGAAGAAATTTCTCACTAATTCTTCTTTACTGGTACACTATACGGTATCTGGTGTTACCTTATATTAGACCACTAGTCTACAAGAAGAGACACCATACCAACCCATGTAAAAAGCCAATAAATTTTACTCTCAAAAAGAAACACATTATAACTTAAACTGTTTTCTTGGGAAAGAAAGGGTCCTCAGTTGGGGGAGCCTTGCCGCTCTTATGCATTGCATCACTACAAGGATTCCTCCCCACACATATAATTCATTTTTTTA
This sequence comes from Ichthyophis bannanicus, assembly GCA_033557465.1. Classification (NCBI taxonomy): domain Eukaryota; kingdom Metazoa; phylum Chordata; class Amphibia; order Gymnophiona; family Ichthyophiidae; genus Ichthyophis; species Ichthyophis bannanicus. The sequence continues at coordinate 1,148,621,800 of CM066033.1, read as the reverse complement.
TGTATATATATTTCTATACCGCCCCTTCCAGCGATCAAGGGCGGTTTACAGGGAACATTTTAACAACCGTACACAGATGTATACATTTACATTGAACAATTAGATTTAACTATTTACAATGAACGGTTGAGTTTAACTGTTTACATTGAACAAAACTACAACTTCAAGTTGTACTAATAATACAAACATCCATTAACTTATTTACATTGGATATTTACAGTGGTTGTGTATGTTATGGAATTTATTTCCTTTTTTGACGTAAATCGGGGAAGTGTTTAGGGTCCAATCCATGGGCAGCATACTTATTTAAAATTGTAATGCATGTTAAAACTTAAAATAGTACTTAGCTAAAATGTGAGCTCTTAGAAAACCCAAAGAAAGTGTAAACCTCTGTGAGACCAAAATTAGCTTGATTCGAGTTTCGCCGTAAATTTAAAACTGGCTGCTTGAGAAGAGTCGCACAAGTGGATTGGAGAGCAACCACTGGGGATAATGAACCCCTCTGGTGTTCATGAGCCATTTAAAAAGGAACCAGAAGTATGCAAATGTAGTGACATCAAATCACTAAGAAACATCAAAGAGCAGAAAACCACTCCATCTCTTCATTAAGTCCAGCTGGTTGCAGGCAATTCATTTTAAAGATCCAGTGCTGTTTCAAGGGCATCAGACAATGTTCTTTGTTGACCTGCACATAGGAAGGAATACAATGATAAATAACTTCAAGTCTCACCATAAGTGTTAAATAAATCTGAGAAACGTACCACGGTTAGGACTCGTTTTCATTCTTGTCATGAAGACTCTTCTAGTGATTTTTCTTCAAATGGAGAAAATTGCAAGGCTGCCAGGGACATTGGGACTCCTGTTGGAGAGCTCAGCATACAAGCCCCGACAATGCATGGTCCCGGCCAATGACACGACCATACAGCAAAACCAGTCTGCAGTGATTAATTTATCTAATCAACCATTATCTTCTCATCAAGAACAATTACTTAATAGGGGTTTACCCAATGTGCCTACTGTTCATTATGACCCTTGTCAAATTTGACTAGACCTTTAGAGGCTTATACGTACGATCAAATTGTTTGTTTCACACCAGTCACCTTATCAGAATATTTCACTGTATCATCCAAAACCTCACTGTGTCCTCCTGGGCCTGTTGGATCCCCATGTTGCTACTTTTTGGGATCTGATCTTACAAGATCTTTCAACTTTTGAATGGGACATGGACAATAGACATAAATTTATTAATTTTATTTATTTATTTTATTTATTTAGCAAACACTTATATACCGCTACTTCCAGCGATCAGAAGCGGTTTGATTAAAGTATTGGGATATGTCACAAAATCAAGACAGGAAGATTGGGGCATAGATAGAAAGAAGAGGGGTAATACACAGCACACATCGCAGGGTCTAGATATATCCCTTCAGTAGGTATCATTCATATGTACAAAAGCGATTATCCTTTAACTATTTACATTTGACAAACAGCTATTTGTTTCTTTTCATCTTGTTGTATTCACAGCTGGCCATAGTGGCAGTTGAATAGGTGAGTTTTTAATTTTTTTCTGAAATCGAGTAGGTCTTTTGTTGCTCTCATCTCATGTGGTAGGTTGTTCCATAAAGTGGGGGCAGAGAAGGAGAATGCTCTGCGGCCAGTACTGGATTTTACATGTCTGATGCTGTTTTGAACTATAAGTGTGTCTTCGTTTATGGTTCTCCTGCTTCTGGAGTTAGTTTGCAAGGTGATCAGGGTGGAAAGGAATGAAGGGGCTAGGTTGTGAATTAGTTTGAATGTCGTTACCAATGTTTTGTATTGGATCCTGGCAGAGACTGGGAGCCAGTGTAGTTCCATCAATATAGGTGTAATATGTTCGGTGACGCTTGTTCTCATGATGATCCTTGCTGCTACGTGTTGTGCCAGTTGTAATCTGTTGGTCGTTTTCTTTGGTAGACCCTGAAAGATGGCGTTACAGTAGTCGAGGTGAGGCATGATGAGTGCTTGAGCAACTGAACGGAAGTCACATGGATCTAGTACATTCCGTAGGGGTCGTAATACTCTAAGCTTGTGAAATATTTGCGGTATATAAGAAACTGTTAATTAAATTAAATTAAATTAAATTAAATTAAATTAAATTAAATATGGCTTTGTTGGTGTTGCTGAGGTGTTTTTCCATTTTCAGTTTGCTGTCGATTATGACTCCTAAATATCTAATTTCCTTCTTCGTGTTGTACGTATTGTTGCACAATGTGATTGTTGGTGGCGGTTCGAAGTCAGTTTTACTGGATATAAACATTACTTCAGTCTTCTTATGATTAATCGACATGTTGTTTTGTTTTAGCCATCCCAACATCTCTCCCATGCAGGTTTCCAGCTGATCGTACTTTGGGTCGACGGTTTCTAGCTGTGTGTACAGCATGATATCGTCTGCATATATGTGGTAGTTGATGCCATATTTCCTGAATATTTCACTGAGGGGTTGCATGTAAATGTTAAACAGAAGTGCCGAGAGCGCCGACCCCTGTGGTATGCCTTGAGTTTGAGTGAAGGCTTCGGCTTTTTCTCCGTTGAATTGGACTTGTGGCTTTCTGTCTGTTATGTAGGAGGAGAACCATTTCAGGGTGGTTCCTAATATACCAATTGATGCCAGCTTGTTAAGGAGGGTTAGGTGATGTACAGTGTCAAAGGCTGCTGAGATGTTGATAAAAATAAGAATAAACATTTTCTTCCTGTCCTCTAGCCCCTTGAGGAGGCAGTTAAACAGTGCTAATAGCACAGTTTCGACCCCATGATTTTTTCTGAAACCGTATTGCTGTTTGTCGAGGGTTTCGTGGTCATCGAGGTGTTCTTGCAGTTGGATGAGGGCTGCTTTTTCTATGATCTTCGCTAGAAGCGATATGCTGGAGATTGGGCGGTAAGAAGATGGGTCTTCTTTGTTAAGCGAGTTGTTCTTTAATATCGGTCTAATTATAGACTTTTTGAGCTGGTTGGGCATGACTCCCTGTGACAATGATTGGTTCACAATGTGTGAGACCTGGTGGCCAATATCCTTTTTTGCTGCTTTAATCCAGGTGGTTGGGCAAGGATCAAGCATGGAGGTGGTTGTATTTATGCTGGTTATTATTCCAATTGCTTGCTTATCATCAATTTTGTGAAATTCGCTCCAAATCTGTTCTTTCGTCACTGAAATTTTCGGGTGGGGTTCGGCCGGGCATAACGCAGTTGCGGTTGTTGTTAGTTTGCTCGCGTAGTGATCTGCGAGAATTTGGGGCTGAATAGTGTCACCCTGTTGTTCTGGTTGTGTTGTTTTGGTTAGTGTTTTCACTATTTGAAATAGTTCTCGTGGTTTATTGATGGCTTTATTCAGTAGGCTGGTGTGGTGTTTCCTTTTTGCATTATCCACCTCGTCTTTGTATTTTGCGAGGATGTTGAGGTATTTATCTCTGAGTTCCAAGGTTTTGTTGCGTCTCCACTTTTTTTCGGACCTTCTAAGTTCTCTCTTCCTTTGGGTTAGCGTAGTTGTATACCAGGGCTCTGATTGTTGTTTCCCTGGGGTTGCTGTATTCTTCCATTTCGGGTTTGCTGCAGCCTGTATTCCTTCATCCCAGCTATTTGCTAGTGCATCGAGATCAGTAGATTCCAGGTCAATGTGTGCCTTGATGCAGCTTGTGAGGTTATCCAGATCAAACTTATTGAAGGATCTCTGTTGTTGTGTTCCTCGTTGGGCTTTCGCATCTCTTGGTACCGATGGGAGTTTTATCAGTAAGTCTATTTGGTGATGGTCAGACCAGGGTATGGCTTTGATTTTAATCAGGGGTCTATCATGGTTGTTCTGATTGCTCATAGGGGTAAAGACCATGTCCAGTGTATGTCCCTTTTCATGTGTTGGTTCGTTTATTATCTGCTGATATCCAAGTTGTGACATAGCTTCCAGGAATATATTGGCGTGCACTGCTGTTGTTGACGCTAGGTTTAGGTCACCGAGGATGATTTGGAATTTTTTTGGTTGTGTTGAGGAAATGTTTTCTAGTGCTGCAGCAAGTATTTCCTGGTTCGGTGAGGGGGCTCTGTATATTAGGCAGATGGATATTGCAGAGTTCTCCACTTTGAGCATGTCTATGTCTGGGTTAGAGTCCAGGGACGTGCACGAGAGGTTCAAGTGTGACCTTGCGATTATTAGCACTCCTCCACCTCTTTTGTTGGATCGTGGGCAGTTATACAGGTTATAGCCTGGTCTGTTTATCTGGTTCAGTAAGGCAGCATCGGTGCTTGTGAGCCAGGTTTCCGTTATGCAGAGGATGTCTGGTTGCTCATCTTTTATTATGTCGAAAATGATGTGGGTCTTGTTTCTGATTGATTGGGCGTTTATGAGGGTGATGTTACAGACTACTAATGGGGCTAGTGGAGCCTGGCTTTGGTGGGCATGGGGCCGGTTTGGCTTCAGCGACCATGCCATTTTTGACTTTGGCTTAATATATCTAAGATGGACAGAAAGGCATTAAGGGAACTATCTGTCCACCCTGACCCGATTATTAAGCCTGCCAATAAGGGTGGTTTCATTGTGGTTCAACATTGTTCACAGTATGAGGCAGATGTACATCACCATTAAGAAGATCGGCAATTTTATAGACCATTAGATGGAGATCCCACTCCAGGCCTACAGAGTGAAATTTTCACATTAATTCATCAAGATCTCATAGATGGAATAATTGCAATGCAAGAATATCACTTTCTATGAGTTAAGAGCCCTCAAGTACCATTACTAGTATTCTATATCATACCTAAACTGCATAAAACACTTATCAACCCTTCAGGGAGTCTTATCATCTCTAGTACAGCTTCTCCTAAGGATACTGAAAGAGCTCAGAGAGGTTATTGCAGGGCCATTAAAGGATGTTTTCAACAGATCCTTGGAAACAGTAGAAGTTCCTCAGGACTGTAGAAGGGTAGATGTGGTACCTCTTCACAAAAGTGGTGACAGGGAAGAAGTGACAAACTACAGGCCTGTGAGCCTTACCTCGGTGGTGGGAAAAGTAATAGAGGCACTCCTGAAAGAGTGAATAGTGGACTTTCTCAAAACCAACAGGTTGCATGATCCAAGGCAACATGGTTTTACCAAAGGACGATCTTACCAAACAAATCTGGTTGAGTTCTTTGACTGCGTGACCAGAGAACTAGATCTGGGCATGCGATGGATGTCATCTACCCTGTCCTTGGCCCGGCACTGTTCAATGTATTTGTGAGTAAAATTGATGAAGGACTGAATGGAAAAGTCTGGTTTTTTGCAGATGACACGAAAATTTGCAACAAAGTGGACTCCCCTGAGGTTGTGAATAACATGAGGAAAGATCTATAAAAGCTGGGTGAATGGTCTAATGCTTGGCAGTTAAGATTTAATGCGAAGAAGTGCAGTGTCATGCACTTGGGAAGCAAAAATCCAAGGGAAATGTACGTGATAGGGGGCGAGAGGTTGGTATGCATGGACCAGGAGAAGGACCTTGGTGTGATTATTTCTGAGGATCTCAAGGTGGCAAAACAGTTTGACGAGGCAGTGGCAAAAGCCACGAGGATGTTGGGTTGCATACAAAGAGGAATTACAAGCAGAAAGGAAGAGGTACTAATGCCACTGTATAAGTCACTGGTGAGGCCTCACTTGGAATACTGTGTTCAGTTTTGGAGACCATATCTTGCAAAGGATGTAAAAAGACTGGAAAGGCGACCAAAAGGGAGATATGATTCAGACCTTTAAATACTTAAAGAGAAATGAACAAACAAACCTCAAAGACAGGGAAGCTGTAAAACTAGAGGGCATAACATGAAGCTGCAAGGGGTTAAATTAAAAGGCAATGTTAGGAAATACTTTTTCACTGAAAGGGTGGTGGATGCTTGGAATCCCTCCTGAATGAAGTGGTGGGGGCAAATACAGTGACAGAATTCAAAATGGCATGGGACAGACACAGTGCATCCATAGGATAAAATAAAAATAAACTTAACTATCTAATTTCTCAACAAACAGGGGTGTCCTACATGGAGCAGTGGGTTCACCCCTAAACCCCTTTGGCATGGCCCTTAGGCGTAGGACCGTGTGGGGCCGTTTAAAATGCTGCTTCATTGGTTCTGCTTGCTGTGGAGATCGGAGCGGTGGAGGGGTGATGTGGACAGCGGAGGTTGTGGGTGGGAGCTTAAACACCTGGTGGTATGATATCTACCTCTTCAGATGCTATGTGGAGCATTTCTTTTTGTCTCCTCTATTCCTTTAACTATCACTGTATCTCTTATTCTGTCCTATCTAATTAATGGCGTACTTTTCATATTTTCTGTAACTTTTATGTAATATTGTAAACCGCTCTGATGCTTTGGCTTGAGTGGTATATCAAATGTAATAAACATAAACAAAGACATGGGGAGGGGTGGCCTGCACGGAATGGCAGGTGCACCTACTCTTGCCATCTTACTGGGCAGACTAGATGGACCATACTGGTCTTTATCTGCTGTCATTTACTATGTTACCATGAACCTTTGTCTAGATTTCTTGATTATTTTTTTACTACTGTGTGTGACTCTAGTCTGCTCTTACATGAAGGTTACTTCAGAATTTTTGAATAAATTGAAAAATATTGCTCAGTGGCCAAATTCTCCAATATTGCTGACTTCAGATATTGCAGTCTTATATATACATATCCAACAAAGTGCTGCTCTCACTCTAGTGGAAGGTTGGTTACATAAACGCTCTCAACCACAAAGAGTGACAACTTCCTTCTCGGTAACATTAGCACAGATTGTACTCACAAAAAATTATTTCTGTTTTGAGGATACATTTTTTTTTTTTTTTTTGCAGACACATGAAGTAGCTATGGGGGCAACTGTGGGCCCCAGTATTGCTAATCTTTATGTGGCAGCCTTTGAGGAGCTTTTTTGGTACACCTCAGGGTGGTTTTCTTATATTTCTGTGGCTCCGTTACATTGATGACCTTTTTTGTGTTTGACCTGGCACTGAGGATAAGTTACAATATTCCTCACAATGACTAAACATGCAAGATCCAAATCTGAGCTTCACCATATTTGTTTCTAGGTCACAGATTTCTTTTTTGGATGTTTTGGTTAAGTACCAGGATGGCAACATTCTTACTTCTGTGTATCACAAGCCAATTTACAGGAATACATTGTTGAGCTTCAAAAGTTGCCATCTGCTCAAACTCAAGAAGGCCACCCATAGGCCACTTTCTACAGATCAGACGGATCTGTTCTGATATTGTGGATTTCAAATCTCAGGCCAAATGCTTTTTTCAGCATTTTGTTGACAGGGAGTATCCCCTTCATATAGTCAAGGCAGCGTATCTCCAGGCAATATATGCCAACAGGTCCCTGCTGCTTTCTAAACAACAGTGCTCTTCCATGAAAAGGCAGGTTTGTGTTATTCAATACTCTGAGGGTGTATTTAGGTTGGCATGAAGTATCTTAACACATTGGCATGTCCTAGCTCTGCACCAAGAATTTCAGGATGGACTCTGTATCACTTATACTAGAGGAAAGAGTATACACGATTACATGGCTCACTCTGATTTTGAATGGATCATGCCATCCTTGCCTGTCAATGGGAGTCATACACCTTGTGGCCACTATGTGATGTGTATAAATTCCTATACGCTTGAAAGCTGGATGAACCCTAGAATTGAATGGCAATTTTACCTTAGGCATGTCACAAACTGCTCCATTTCTTGGACTATTTATGTGATAGTGCACCCTTGTGATAAAATATATGTGGGCAGGACATGCCACATGGTGAACATATGCTTAACTGAACATAAATCATGATTGATTACATGCACGCTGACAGCACCTTTAGTTCAGCACTGCCTTGATCAAACACACTTATGGAGAGACTTGAAGTGGTTTATCACTGATTGCATTCCTTCCTATGCACAGGGCAACAAAGAACATCATCTGACATGCTTGGAACAGCACTGGATCTTTAAATTGAATTGCCTACAACCAGCTGGACAATGAATAGATGGAGTGGTTTTCTGCTCTGTGATGTTCCTTAGTGATTTGACATCACTATGTTTGCATACTGCTGTCTCCTTTTTAAATAGCTTACGAATGCTGGGGGTTCATTCTCCCTGGCAGTTGTAATGTTTTTCTTTATGAGAGTAACAATTATTAGATTTTTAAATGGATTGGTATGTTGTCTCTTCTTGTAGACTAGTGATTTATGATTGGTTGTAGCACCTGGTGTGAAGCTTTGTTTTTTGTTTGTCTTTTAGTGAATACACCAAAGTATTTTATTCCTTCATATTTCTTGCAATATTCCTAACATTCCAGTCATCCTTGGCAAGGAGGAGAATGCTTGCCCACATGATTCTGCAATGTATCCCCATATCAATGACCTAAAACACAGAGCACTGATGTAATTTAACATACAGCAAAGAAAGCCAGACACTGAGGTTTCTGGTGTTCTGTTACTTTACTCCCAACTAAGCAGAGGAATAATAAAGAACCATCATTTTATACTATGGTCCGGGTATTACTCCTCACCAAAAAATTTCTCCGTGGCCTAAATGACCCTGACACTATAACAGCCATCCTTAGCAGAAGGCACAGTGAATTTTTTGAGATCCATGCCACCACATTTTGAGGTGTTAAACGTACACACATTGCCAATCTTTTATGTTTTCCTATCAGATCAAATTTAGGAATTCAGAGCTCAAGAAGGTGTGTCAAAGGGTGTTAACATAGGCGTATTTCTGAATACCTATGATGTGACATCTTCCAGTGGACTTCTATAACTGGGTGTGGTCTGCAATTTAGAGAAAGATGGGCTTATCTGGTAGCAGTTGATCGAACAGAACAAAAAAACCCCACAATATAGAGAAAGCTAGATTCTATAATGGCTTTCTTGAATCCTTTTACAAGTACTGGGGCTGCAAACTAATTAAACACTTGCAAAAATACAAAATTGGTTGCAAGAGGGTGCAGCAGGTATGTCTACCCTGTGTAATATTTTTATTGTGTATAGTTGGGGTTTAATGTTAGGTGGAAGGAATGAGCTATTTTTTAGGCTTAGGGATTGAATAAACATTCAAATACAGTTAATTTAACAGATTTTTAAACCTATGATTTGCAGTAAAGGTCTAGCTACTAATTGTGGCACTTCATCTATTTGGCAGTTTTGAATAAATGAAGGGAAATGGAACAATGTAATTACTATCAAAGCGCAATTGCTGTTCAATAAACTTGGTCTACAGGAAGATAAAGGGACACATTTTAGGTACACAGAACAAATGGGAGAATACAATTTAAGGACTAATTTCATGAAATAATCTAAATCTTGCAGGGACTTTTATTAACCGGGTAAGGCGGACCGATGCCTCGCCCGAGTCCTTGCCCTTTTTTCCCCCCAGCTCCCCAATATACCACCTCCCACACAACAGACCATCACACATTCTTGGATCAAATACTGGTCGCAGCTTTATTCTTTGAACAATTAACCAATTAGAAATACAACAACAGAACTTACCCCCCCCCCCCAGCAGCCCGAGCCATCACCCGCCGTATTATTAGCAAGGTGACGTCACGTCTGCCTCCCTCGGGTACAAGTCCCGACTAATTTGCTTCTCCCTCCCTCATCCGGCTTCGCCATGTTATTAGCAAAAGCCTGAGGGATTGTCCGGGTCGGGGGTACCCCACCCCCGCCCTAATGCTTGCGTCCGGCTCCGGACCCCGGAAACCTCCGGGATCCCGCCACCGGCTCAGACCGCCTCGGATCCAAGAGGAAAAGCTGCGACCAGTTCCCCCCCCCCACTCAAAATACCTTCCAGGGCCTCCTGCCAATCGTTAAGGAGCAAATCCATCCCAACCGGGGATAGATGTACTCCGTCCGCACGAAATAGGCCAGCACAGTCCACATCCACCCAAGGATGCAAAACTTGTCGCCCCCATGCTCTTCCACCCATCGGCCAATTTGCCGATTAATCTTGGCTAACCCCCTGGACCAACGCCGCTGTGCTCGGCAAGCAGGCCTGGAAATAATGTCTGACCAAACCACAACAATACCCGGGAACATGGCCCCCACCACCCCCAAGTCCTTGAAAACAGCCCGGATCAACTGCCGGCAAGTCCAGGAACTCAGGTAATTGCCTCCAAGATGAATTAACAATATATCCGGTGGCTTCCGAAGCAGGCCTTCATGGTGCCGTAGCAAGGGTAAGAGCTGAAACCACCGCAACCCGCGTTCACCCAGCCATGAAACGGTCACCCGAGAAGCATCCACTCCAAGATCCGGTCGTGTTGCTGCTCGCCGACCAGCCCAGAACACAAATGAGTGGCCGATCACCCAACAGCGACACCGTCCTGTTGCTCTGCCTGCAAAATAAATAAGAGAGTTAGTCCCCCCCCCCCCATCTCATAGCTGCACATACCCGCGGAAGGCCTGGGACCTCCACCGGCCAATCCGCTGGATAGCAGCTTCCGATAACCCTTCCGCTGCCGCACTGGTGGCTGCACCAATCCGGAAGGAGTGAGGGGCATACTGACGCGGGTCCACCCCTACTCGCTGGAGCGAGCTCCGCAACACCGCCGTAAACTGAAAACGGGTAAGTACCCGCGCATCCTCATGCACAAAGAGACCCCCTTCCCCAACCGGCCGCACTCGCAAGTACTGTGATAACAAGGTAAACGGACATGTGGGAGAGCCCGCCACCGCACGTAGTACTACGCAGGCCCCCTTTCCCCTCTGATCCGTCTTGGATCGCGCCAACCGTATGCGAACCCATCCCTCCCCCATTGAAACATGCTGCACTTGCAATCCGCCGCCCTTGCCGCGGCGACCCGAGTCTGCCACCAATTCCCCCACCCTGAAGGCACCAAAAAAGGCCACGGAAAACACCGCCCGGAAAAGCAGGCCTTCATACCCAGACGTGACCACCTGAGTCAACACGCCGCATAACCGACCTAAAAGGTCATGAGTTATCGGCTGCCGGGCATCCCCCGCAGATGGACAGGACCGCTCCCATCCTTGTAAAAGCCTGCGAGTCAAAAAGCCCCCCCCCCCCGCGGCTCCCCAGCCTACCGCCTGCATAAAAAACAAAAAACCCGCTAAGTTGCGCCGCACGGTGGACCTCGCGAGACCCGCCTCCTTGGCGGCCCAGACATACTGACCAAGCAGGAATTCTGAAACGGGCCCCGGACTCCATCCCTGGTCCTGCAAGAAGGTCACCACGCTGCTGCAGCCCCTCTGATATGCCTCCCAGGTTGCTGCCGATACGGACATCTTCAGCAAGGGGATGATGCCCCCAGGCCAATTCGCCATAGGTGCTCTGGGATCACAGCCCCTTCCTCCTCCGCTTCTGGCGCCAATGCCCGAAAACGCTCCCACTTAAAACGGGAAAGAGCATCAGCAATTAAGTTAGTATGCCCTGGAATGTGACGCGCTCTGAGTACTACATTCAGGCGCAAACAAGCTAACACAACCTGTCGCAGCAAATCGGCTACCGGTCTACACCTGGGGGCATAATTATTAAGCACAATGACCACTGCCGCATTGCCACACCACCAGAGGACCTGGCGATTCCGTACCCGATCCGGCCACAAGGACAACACTACCATAATCGGGAATAACTCGAGAAAGGTGATATTCGTGGTGAGACCGGCCTCCCGCCACATCTGCGGCCATTCCGCCGCACACCAGGCGCCCCCAAAGTATACCCCCAATCCTGACCCACCCGCCGCATCCGTATATAACTGCAAAGCCGCACTGGAGATCGCAGCTTCCCGCAGCATCGTGACGCCGTTGAAACCGCTCAAAAACTCATCCCAGACTCCCAAGTCCTCCCGCATGCTACGAGACACCCTGATCTGATGATGTGGCTTGCGCACCCCCGCCGTCGCCGATGCCAACCGCCGCAAGAAGACTCTGCCCATGGGAATCACCCTACAAGCAAAATTCAGGGACCCAATAAGGGACTGCATTTCGCGCAACGTCATCGTCGAGGAGGCCAACACGTTGGCTACCAGTATGCGCAGACGAATCACCTTATTGTCGGGCAGACGGGCCACCATTAAATCAGAATCGAGCTCAATCCCTAGAAAGGTAATACGCGTCGCAGGCCCTTCCGTCTTTCCAGCCGCCAACGGCACACCCAACTCTCGCGCCAGCTGACTGAAACCTTCCAACAAGACGCGACACTGTGCCGACTCAGCCGTTCCCACGAAAAAGAAATCGTCCAAATAGTGGACAAGCTGGCTACAACCCATCCGCTCCACGATAGCCCAGTGCAAGAAGGAACTAAACCTCTCGAAATAAGCACAGGATATCGCGCAACCCATGGGCATACACTTATCAAAATAAAAACGCCCTTCAAAGTGAAATCCCAGCAACGGAAACGCCGTCGGATGCACCGGTAATAACCGGAAAGCAGACTCTATATCCGCCTTCGCCATATAGCATCCCGCGCCACATATTTTGACTAACGCCACGGCCTCATCAAAGGATGCGTACCGCACCGCACACAAGTCCCGCGGAATGTGGTCGTTAACAGACGCGCCCACCGGGGAGGACAGATTATGGATCAGGCGGTACTTGCCTGGCTCTTTCTTCGGAATTATACCCAAAGGGGAGACCACAAAGCCCTCAAATGGCGGCTCCAGGAAGGGTCCAGCGACCCGTCCCAGCCGCAGCTCCCTGGCTAATTTAGTCCGCACAATATCCGCTAGCCATCTCAACGAAGATGAATTTCGAGCCTTCCCCTTCTCTACCTTGCCCACCACCGGTATGTGAAACCCGCATCTGAACCCCCTTTCCAGCACTAAACTGTCGTGCTTCTTGGGATAACGACGCAACCAAGGCAGCAGCGCAAGTAACCTGATAGGGGTGGGGGCTATGCCCTCCACATTCCTATTGCTTGGACAGGGAGGGAGTGGTGCTGGTCGTGCCCTTCCGCACGCATTTAAGGGCCGAATGTCCTCCGCCACAGACAGAGCACGCGTGCCGGAATTTACAATCCGGAAAGGGGCATGAGGACTTATTGAATCGCCAACAGACATCCCCAAAGCCTCCCCCCCCCCCCACGACTCTCTGCCCTGCCGCAGGCACGCTCCCACGAAAGGGCTTCCCCGCGACCGCCGCCGCAACCGGCCCCCCTTTTGGCCCACCAACCCCCCCAACATTCTGCCGAACCGCCATCTGTGTCAGCCACAGATTGATGTCCTGAGTCCCCCAGGACAACCCCTGATTCTCTTCCATCTTATCGCGAAATCGCTCATCATAGTTGAGCCAAGCCCAACCGTCGTGCGTCTGCGACGCTTCCAATATGGAGTCAGCGTAAGCCAACAACATTCCATACTGCTCTGGGTGCACCTGCCCCCACACACTAGCTAACCGAAGGAAGGCACGCGTCCAATTCACCACATTCCGCCCCACTCTCCGCACACGCCCTGCCTTCTCATCCGCCTTCCTCTTCTTCCTGCTATCCCCCGACCTCTTCCATCCCTCCAATAACCTGAAAATGTCTATATATCTGCGCTTATGAATCTTCCGTCTCAACTTCCGAGGCACGCCCTCCCACAACTCCGAGAACGCCGCTACAGTGGGTTGTGCTACACTTTTGGAGGGCCCTACCACCACCGTTCCGCGGAGTGCCGTGGTACCGCCCCTCTCCGAGTCCGAACTGGTGGACGATAGGGAAGACGACGAAGACGATGATTCCGATCGCCGCCGCCCATGACACGAATGCCGCCGCTTCCGGCTGTGTTTTTTCTTACCTTTGCCACCAACACCCGTACTCTCCACCACCCCCGCAGTCTGAGCTACATCCAACTCACCTGGCGTGCCTTCCGTCTCGCCAGCATCCACCGGTCGCTCCATCGCAGACTGTGCCGCTGGCGCTCCCACTCCAGCCGGTCGCCGCAGACCTCGACTTGCATCAGGGCCATCCCCTTGCTGAGCTGCACCCATCCACGGACCCCCCGCACACTGCCAAGCTGGGTGACCCTGAGGGGAGAAGAAAGAAAAAGGCGAAGAGACACCAGCCAGCGCCCCGGGAGCATGCCATGCCCCCAGCCAATCCGCACGGGAGGAGCCCTGTCCCCCGCCTTGCCAATGCTCCCACATGGCCGGCGACCCCGCGCCCATGGTCCCCTGCCACCCATATGGGCTAGGTAGTCCCCCACCCTCCCCCCGTCCAAACCAAACCCCATGCCCTCCCCCAGGAACTGTCATAGGGTCCAAGCTCCCAGCGACAGCCTGTCGCTCATCTTGGGAATCAACCCCGCCCCTTTCCCGACCCCCCGGGGCACCCCGTGGGGACAGACCGCCACTCTGCAGATCCGCACTTGGCACCGGCCGAGGATATTCCCGGGGCTCCTGGGTCTGTTCTCCCCCCACCCCACCGGCCCTCTGCTCCCCTATGCCAGCCTGGGGCCCACCACCCCCCCTCCCCCTCCTCACCGAGCCACGTGCGGAGGCCCCAGCGCGTCCCCTCCCCCCACGTGCTGGAGAGCCCCGAGCACTAGCCCCAGACACCCGGGCAATGCCACTGCCCTGCACCACTGCAGGATCAGTTCCCAGCAACTCACCATCCCCCCCGGCCCCATTCTTCTTCTTCTGAGTAAGGGAACCCCTTTTACGGGCAGTACCCCGCCGTGAGCCTCCCATTGAAAGGCCACAGCTGGTTGGTGCGGTTCCGTACTGTCTATGCTCTGCCTATATATGCCCCAGCTCCACCCCTGAGTATTAAGTATGAGGGGGAAGAAAGAAGGCAAGAAGAAACCGTGAGTAATAATGCCGCCAAATTTTAAAAATTACCCTGCTCTCACCTCTCCTGCGCAGCACCGGAGGAAACCACGCGCCCAGCCCCTCGCAACCGCCGCGGACCTACTACCTCTCCCCACAACGGCAGCGCCCTGCGCGCACCCTAATCAGCCCAGCAGACTCCCACCGGCCACCCAGTTTTTTTTTTTTTTTTGCGCTCCTCACCCGATGCCTCTGCTCGCTCCGCCCTCGCCCTTCGAGCAGCTCTGCACCATGTCGCAGATTCTTCTCTGGCCTACCCGCAGTCCGCAGCTCTCGTGCACCCGTCCGGCGTCCAGGAATCCGGCGAAAGAGGCCGGAGCCACGCCGCACCTCCACCCTTAACCCCCCTCGCGACTGCCTGCTCTCCCTCCCATTGGCTCCCGCGCCACAACAACTCGCGGGGCCAATGGGAGTGCTTCCCGTACGTAACCCCCCCCCACCACGGCACGCTCTGATGGGGCAACGCATGGCCGCCCCCCCCGGTTAGTGCCGGCCTCAGGCACATGGCTCCGCGGCCTTGCTATTCTCTCTATTTAGCAGGTGGTTCCTTTTCTTCAGAGAGCTTATAATCTAAGGGCCCAATATTCCAAGGCATTTACATGGTTGGCAGACCTGCAAACCCCATAGATGTCCCTCAGATGATATTAGTGTCACTGAATAGCCATGGGCACTGCTGCCACATGTGTAGAGGTTGTTCTGGGGCAGCACCTTTTGCTAATTGGATAGCAGCGATATTCAGCTGTTGCCCAGTTAGTGAAACACAGCTAAATGCTGGCCTTATTTTAGCTACAGAAGCTAAACTGGTAGTGGCTCAATATCTCCGCTGCCTGGTTAGCTTCCGGATATTCAATGATGGTGGCTTGATATCCAGGTCTAGGATTCAGCGCCTGGAAGCTAGCTACTGTAGGAGCATTAGCCTCTGGTGCTGAATATCAAGCCCCTATTTATAACTGAGGCAATGGAGGATGAAGCGACTTGCCCACCAGGGTCACAATGATTTGAGCCTCGTTTTCCTGGTTCCCAACCTGTTAATCTAACCAATACTCTTCTCCTCAAAATTAAAAGCTTGAGCATAATAAATGTCTCAAAAGGTTTGTTTTCTGAATCCAAAGGATTTGTAGTATACTATCCCCAATTACATTAAAAGGGAATTCTTAGGTCTGGGATTGACCTGGCAGGAATCCTTCCCTGGAGTGCAGGGGAGTGGAGGGGGTCACTTAGGCCAGGAAGGCTTCCTTCTCATCTCCCCAGGAAATCTGAAATACATGGGACTGTACACTAGGTTGGCAATATTTACAAAGGCCTGATTTTCAGCCAGGATAGCCACCATTTAAAGTTACATGCTGGTTCGAATGCTTAACTTAGTATGTATATTCAACAATACTATGGGACCTTTTCACTAAATGGTGCTAAGCACTGAAACGATGGTGTGTTAGGCGCAACATTACTATGTTAACTGTCATGGGTGTGGAAAGCATTTTCCTGGCAGTTAATACAGAGCACTTTCCCCTAACATACAGTAGGTCACATTAGCACAGGGGCACTTAACTCCAACTGCGCTGAGCTCACCATGCCCACTTTCTGCCCCTAACCTGCCCACCTGTGACCCTAACACAGGTTGCACCATTAGCACAGAAATTGTCCTGTGTTAACTGTCATGGCCCCATGCTAGCTGGCAATGTGTGTCCCAACACACTGTCAGCACAGGCCAGAACACATGCTGCCAGCGAGCACCCTTTAGTAAAAGACTCCCTATGTGTAAGTTGTGACTGTGCTGGCAATATCCATTTTGATTTCAGCCTGTTAACCAGCACTCCAGCTTATCTGTTTATTGCCTGAATATCACTGCTAAATGAATAGTTTACAGTGCCACCTTTGCTCCGCCCCAAATACAGACTTTTTTCTATAGATAATATCTAATGTGTAAAGGAACATTTTAGAGATAAATAGTAACATAGTAAATGATGGCAGATAAAGACCAGCATGGTCCATCCAGTCTGCCCAGCAATACGGCAAGAGTAGGCGCACCTGTCGCTCTGTGCAGGTCACCCCTCCCGATGTCTTTGTTTAGGGGTGGACCCACCACTCCATGTAGGACACCCCAATTGGTTGAGAAATTAGATAGTTCAGTTTATTTTGATTTTATCCTGTTGCTGTAAAGGGATCCGCTGTGTTTGTCCCATGCTGTTTTGAATTCCATCACCATGTTTGCCCCCACCACTTCCATTGGGAGAGCATTCGAAGCATCCAGCACCCTTTCAGTGAAAAATTATTTCCTGATATTGCCTTTCAATTTACCACCTTGCAGCTTCATGTTATGCCCTCTAGTTTTACAGCTTCCCCGTCTTTGGAAGAGGTTTGTTTGTTCATTGTTCCTCTTTAAGTATTTAAAGGTCTGAATCATATCTCCCCTATCCCTCCTCTCCTCCAAAGTGTACATATTTAGGTCTTCAAATCTCTTCTCATAAGTTTTCTTATGCAGGCTCCAAATCATTTTGGTTGCCTTCCTCTGAACAGTTTCCAGTCTTTTTACATCTTTTGCAAGATATGGTCTCCAAAACTGAACACAGTATTCCAAGTGAGGCCTCACCAGCAACCTGTACAGTGGCATAAGTACCTCTTCCTTTCTGCTGGTAATCCCTCTTTGTATGCAGCCAACATCCTCTTGGCTTTTGCCACCGCCTGGTCACACTGTTTTGCCACCTTGAGATCATCAGAGATAAACACACCAAGGTCTTTCTCCTGAACCATGCACACCAACCTCTCGCCCCCTATTGAGTGCATTTCCCTTGGATTTCTAGCACCTAAGTGCATGACACTGCACTTTTTCACATTAAATCGTAATTGCCAAGCATTAGACCATTCTTCCAACTTTTGTAGATCATTCCTCATGTTATCCACTCCCTCGGCAGAGACCACCCTTTTGCAAATTTTTGTGTCATCTGCAAAAAGACAGACTTTTCCATTCAGTCCTTCAGCAATATCACTCACAAATACATTGAACAGTGCCGGGCCCAGGAACAAACCCTGGGGCACCCCACTAATCACCTTCCTTTCATCCGAGTGAGCTCCATGTACCATCACCTTCTGTTGTCTATCAGTCAACCAATTTCTAATCCAGTTTACCATCTTGGTACCCATCCCCAAGCTACTGAGTTTATTGACAAGCCTCCTATGAGGAACAGTATCAAAGGCTTTGCTGAAATCCAGGTAGATGACATCCATCGCATGTCTTTTCCCTTTTCTCAATAACAGAGATCAGAAAACAGGAGAAAAAGGAATTTAAATTAGAATTGATGGTATCAGGATCAATTAGATGTTACATATAAAGTGGCATTATAGAAAGGATCTCAAAGTCAAATCGGGGACTTCTAGGGAGGAACATGCACAGAAATAATAGGGACGTCTATGTGTCCAGCAGATTTTCAGGAACATAGACATCCTCAACATGGACGTGCACATCGGCAGCCATATACATGTCCGCATTAGAAAATCTTGGGTTGGGACAGCCATTTCAGGGAAGTTAGCATAAGAGGATGACCAGTGGCACAGTAAAGTGAAAACATGAGTCAGTGTTTGTTAACATATTGTAAAATACAAGAGGTAATAGTGTAACTACCTCTCCATAACCTCCAGACATTTTCCTGACAAAACAAGCACTTTTGAGATGCCTGTTCATGCTTGGAGCAAGTAAAACCTTAGATGTGATTCGGGATGTCTATAGTGTTTCTGAGATCAGGTGGGGATGCCCAGATTTGTGCCCTGCCACGTTTCCACCATGCCTCCCTTCAGTCTTGGACATTCTCGAGCTGGAGATATCCACAGGCCCAGCTTCCAAAATGGCTCTGGAAACATCTCTGTGCTTTAGATGTCTCTATGCCCATTTTCAGACATCCAAAGCATGAATAGGGCTTCCAAAGCAACCCCCAGAGAAAACTAAGCCCAGTACTCTAGTGATTTAATTAAAACAAGAATAGCGAGCACAAAAGTAGTTCCAGTTTTAAGTATTCTTCATTTAAATTAGTCAATAATTTAAATTTGTTAGGATTAATTAAAAAATTAAGTAAATTTTCAGTAAGAGCTTTTTTAGAAATTACTGTTGCAAAAGTTATGTAAATTGCACCAGTTTTGTTAAAAACGATTTTCCTCAAAAATTTTGAAACACACTTTCTTTTCCAGTTGTCAACAAGAATTCCAACAAACAGGACTATCAGATAATTCTACTTTGCTATTTTAACATTTAGTTCTGCTTCACTGTGATAATAAAACAACATTCTTTTTCATGTTGCTTCCTTTCAGAACATTAAAGTACAAAAAACTAAAGTATAGCATCTGAATACCCTCAGCACAGATATAGGTAAGCATTATAATTGTACTACAAATAAAATGCAAGTAGAGATTTTTGGTGTTTGATTATTTTCCGGGTTTTTTTTCTCTATTATCAGAACACTTCTAATTCTTCACTTTTAATATCTAAGGTAAGAAGTTCAAAGAGTAATTAATTACAGCAGAATTTCTTTTGAAATTCTAAATCTTTGAACTCAAAGTGAAAATTATGTGCTCTATGTTTCTTTTCTATTTCAGATGCAGCCTAAAGTGTTTTGTAATCATCCCAACAGCTTTCTTGCAATAGGGCCCCTTTTCCATGACTCTGTTACTACAGGACCGATGAACTTTGTTGCTTTCTCCGCTGCCTCTCTCCCTCCCAATATACTTGCAGTCACCGACTTGGCACAATATAGGAAGGCAGTAAAACACTACCTATTCATTCATTACACAGGTACACTAAAACAATTTTTTTTAAACTGCCTCTAATGTTTCGATTGATTTTTACGTTTTTTGGTGCGCTGAATCCAAATCTGGTAACTAATTTGCTCCATCACGTACAGATTTTTTGCTACATTGGGTTAGCAGTTTGAGGTGAATGTTTCAGATTGAGTGCGATCGAGATAAAAGTTTCTTGGATGAATTCTTTATACTAATTGTTTAGTAGTTATTCAAATAAGAATAAAGAAAATTGTAACAAGGCAGCACATAAGAATAGAGTAATGTCAACAAAACACACTGTGATGGTAGCAAAATTGTCTGCACTTAAAACAGCCACATACATGTGCACAAACAGTGAGCATATAAGAGCGAGGTTAGACACAAAGCAAAGCAAAGAAATGTGCAAAAAATGTTGTACAGGTATGTATGTAAGAATAGAAAACGCAAACCGCACCATTGCAATACATGAAGACAAACACCCAATGGTGTAAAAATAAAATTCTAATAAATGAGATCCGACACTGTGGTAATAACTAGCAAATTTTTATTTCAAAGTTTAGTAAAAACACGATATTTGTCAACACAGTTTAGATTTTAAAGTCATTCTTGGGTCAATCAATCTCCTGGTGGGCCCGTTTCTTCTTCCCCCGAATGCTTCTCTTGGTGCGCTGCTTGGCGTATTTTTCATCTGGGGTTTCCCGCAACAGCAACCAGCAGAAATCAGCCATCATAGTGGTGTTCCATCTTCCTTGGTACCTTCTCTCTGCGTCCTTGATGTCCTGGTGAAACCTTTCACCTTGTTCTTCACTGTACGCCCCCAAGTTTTCGGGAAAGTAGTTCACATGGGAGTGCAAGAAATGGACTTTCAGGCTCATGTTACAGCCTTGTTCTTTGAAGGCATTGAGCATCCTGGCAACAATATCCTTATAGTTCTCATCCCGCCTGTTCCCCAAGAATTTGAGAACAACATCCTTGAAGGAATCCCAGGCTTCTTTTTCCTTCTCAGACATCGTTTCAGCGAATGCTCCATCTGAAATGAGTTTCCTTATATCAGGGCCAACAAACACTCCTTCCTTTAGCTTTGCTTCAGAAAGTCGGGGGAACTTTGAGCAAAGGTACCGAAAGCACTCACCATCTTTTGGAAGGGACTTGATGAATTGCTTAATGAGACCCAACTTAATGTGGAGAGGTGGTAATAGAATTTTATCACGAGGTACCAAGCTCTCATGAAGAACATTTTTCTCACCGGGTCTCAAATACTCCCGAATTGGCCAGTCTTTTTTCCCCCAGTGTAGGTCGCGGGCCCGGCTATCCCACAAGCAAAGGAAGCAGGGATATTTGGTGAAACCGGATTGCTGCCCTAATAGCATGGATAGAATTTTAAAGTCTCCACAAATCATCCACTTATGCTCATCATAACGAATCTTCTGAAGAATCAGGGCCAAATTCTCGTATTTTTCTTGGAGAATAACAGAGTGAGCAATAGGAACTGAAGCGAATGTGTTGCCATTATGAAGAAGAACACCTTTTATGCTGTCTTTTGACGAATCAATGAACAGCTGCCATTCAGCAGGATCATACTTGAGTTTAAACTTTTCCATCACTCCGTATATATCGTTGCAAAATACCAAATCTTCCTCTTTGCTGAAATACTTCAAAAATTGTGTCTCGCGGTTGCAGTACCAATAAAATGTTGTTCCTGGTGACAATAGATTTTTCTGTTTAAGCCGAGAACCTAGCAGTTGGGTAGCATCTTTTGGGAGTCCTAAATCCCGGACTAAATCATTCAATTCAGCTTGAAAGAAAAGTTCAGGTTTCGGATCTGGTTCAGTCTCAAACTCGGAAGTACTGGACTCATCGGGAAAAGCCATCTGATGAGTCTCATCATGATCAGAACCGTCCACACAAATATGATCCAAAGATTTTGGTGGTTCAGGCACAGGTACTTCGTTGCTATGAGGCATAGGCCTAATTGCTGAGGGAAGGTTGGGGTAACTTATTACGTTCTTATTTTTTAAGTTGTATCCCTTCACAATGCAAGAGCAAAAATAGCAGTCACTGCTGTGGTCTCTTTGTTCACGCCACATCATAGGTATTCCAAAACGAAATGCTTGTTTTTTACCTTTCATCCATAAGCGTAGATCTTCCTCACATGTCTTGCACACTTTGTGAGGAGCCCACGGTTTGTCTTGATCGCCTAACTTCAAACCGAAATAGGCGAAATATACTTTTTTAATAAATGCAGAAATGTTCCTCTGCCGCTTTTTCACGGTATATTCCCCACAAATAAAACAAAAACTGTCCGGAGAGTTGATGCAACCTCTGGCTCTGTGAGCCATCACAAATACACAGCACTGCAAACTACAACTGTAGTGAACCACTTCGGAATAAAGCTGGATTATGACTGAGCAGACAAAATGTAATAATTAACTTGCAAGAAACTGAAATTTGACAGGAACGTTCATGTCGCAACCACCGTGTTTCAGCAAGCGAACGAGGCGAGGCGAACAGGAAAGAACATGCCCAGCGCGAGTACTGGATTTAGCCCCCCGCCTCCCAATTGTCCTGTTAATGTATAAAATGAATACAAAACACTCTAAAATATCATGAGGGAGTGTTTCTAGTTAGTTAACCATTACAACCTCTATTTTGGGCCAAGAAAATAAACTGCAGTCGGCTAAAAAGAAATTATGTGAACATTCCTTATATGGGTAAGAAATCTAATTTTGCAAGAAAACGTGACGTGATGGAACATTTTGGCTATTTTTCCTGGATTCAGCACCCCAAAATCTATAGG
Organism: Ichthyophis bannanicus; assembly: GCA_033557465.1. NCBI lineage: Eukaryota > Metazoa > Chordata > Amphibia > Gymnophiona > Ichthyophiidae > Ichthyophis > Ichthyophis bannanicus. The sequence goes on along the minus strand of CM066033.1, from coordinate 1,148,599,448 downwards.
AATCAGTTGCAAAACTGGAGGCAGTTTTTTGGTAGTGTACCTGTGTTATTACAAGATAGACGAAGATATAGTAACGTCACCCACAGTCTAATATAGATATCATGACAAAGCGCTGTCAGACGGGTGCCTGGGTGAGAATGTTCACAGTCTTGGCAAAGGCATATATCAATATGATTTGCAAGGGATTGTGGGAAATGCAGTCCATTCACACCAGACACAGCCGCTCACAATAATTAGTTGTGCTTGAGTGTAAAGCCAATAAGACATTTATTTATGGGGTTATTTCTCCCAACACAGATATGCTTGGTAGCACATAAAACAGGATACTTGCTTTCAGTGTTAAACTTAGAAAAACAAAATCAGGAAAACAACAGCTGAACTTGTCAGGCAATCAAATGAAAAGAATAAAGACCTGGTTGGTAACAAACGGGTCTTTTCTGTAGGCTCTAGCTAATATTTTCTTAGCAGTGCTTTAATCAACAAACAAAACCCACAAAGTAGGGAAAAACTGTTCTTTTCAGGTTAACTTCTTATATCTTCACACATAGACTCAGAAGTGATTTCCTCAGAGCTCACAAGCAATTAGGTAAGGCTCAATTGCTAGCAGTTACCCAGCTGAAACCCCTTAGCTGGCTTGCTTTCTACTGCGTGGCTCAAATCCTACTCAGGAGCTTTTCTGAGTAGATTAAAGAACAACTTTGTATTTCTTTGTGATGGTTGTCGTACTTTGTAACAGTAAATTACCAAAGGAGTTTAGACAGAGAGCAATCCATGTATTTACAGCCTGAATCTATAACCTCTCCCCCTTCTTCAACAATCATGGGTTCAATATCATGGATTGGCACAGAGGAATTTCTCAATGGAGCACTCTCAGGAGAATACTTGTTTCCCTGCTGTCTTTCAAGGGTATAGCTAGGGCATAGATCAGTGTTCATACCTGATTTTCCATTGCTGTTAGAGTTCCTCTCTAAATAGCCTGGCCAGTATGTAGTCCAGTTCTTATGTCCAGCCTTCCAATCCAGATCCCTGGACACTGGATCTCTCTTCACATACCTTCTGGCACGGGTCCTAGGGTCCCTTCCAAGTGCAGCCGTCTCCCTCACAGGTACCGTCTGGAGATTCCTAGCTCTGCAGCACCACTCCTCTGGTTTTCCCCAGTCCAATGGTGTATGCTGGCCTTTTGAATGTCTCCCAGTATACGTACTGCTCTGGACTCCTTTAGACCTCCCAAATGCTTTTCTCTTCTTTCTTCCAAAGGGTTTCTTGCCCTCTCTGTCCATCCGCTCTGGCTTCTGCTTCTGATGATCCTTCAGATGATGAAGCTGTCCAAGATCATGAAGATGAGGATCTCCCAGATGAAACTGAGGATATCCGAACTGATCAAGATGAGGATGATTCTCTGTAGAATAAACTCTACCTTTATTCTGCTTAGATGAGTGCTCCACCCTAGCACAGCGCAGCTGTGCTGAATCAGGCCCTGCCCTTTGAAATGAGTGCTTGGGGATTACCTCATAGCCCTCTTGATTGAACACATGTTTCCCCACTTCAGCTCCTCTAATGGCTGTTGGAAACCTGGTGCATTCTGGGACTGGTAGTCTTTTATGGAAAAATTCTGTTTTCTTATTTCTACCAGAACTGACAGGTTGCTTGTTCAGAGTCACTTCACCTTTTCTATAGCTCCTTCCTGAGCTATGATAAGCTTCCTTATCACAGCGCATATATAAGACACTCATAAGTCTAGCTTGTACATCTTGAAATCTGATGTAAATAGTTACCCCAAGTTATCCAAGTTATATTTCCTGTTACCTGTAAACATTGTTTCATTATATGCAACGTGTATGTTTGATGTTCTATGTAAACCGCACTGATGTTGAATAGTGCGGTATAAAAGAAATGTAAATAATAATAAATAAATAAATAAATGCCTCTCTTTGGTACAGCTCCTACTTCCTCTTTTTAATAAATCAATAAGAAAAATCCTATGGGGGTCATTTTAGAAGCCCTATTGGTGTTTTGGATGTCTGAAACTGGGCTTAGAGATGTCAAGAACAGAGACGTCTTCAGAGCCATTTTAGAAGCCAACCCTGGGGACATTCAAGTCTGAATGGGGGCATGAAGGAGGCTTGGCCAGCATGTTCCCAGGATACTGGATATCCACGCCTGATCTCAGAAATGCCATGAAGGTCCAGCATCTAATTGAATATAAGACCTGCTCCAGGTATGAACAAGCATCTGAAAAATGCTTGTTTTAATTGAAAACCATCCAGAGGGTATACCGAAGAAAGCACGCCATCATTCCCAGTACTCAGTAAAATGTCAACAACAGCAGCAGTGGAATTTGAATGCTGGCTGCCCTGTTCCTAACCCACTACTCTAAACATTAGCCAATCCTAGACATCCAGGTTCTGAAATATGCTTCTGGGGATATCTACTTAGACGCCCCCGCAGACATCCATATTGGGCAAATCCACCTTTGTGAAATCATGTCTGCACCTGGACATACCTGCTTTTTCTTCAGATATCCCAGATTGTACCTGGACATCCCTTCTAAAATTCACCTCCATCTGTCCTATATCTTAGGGAAAGAATCTTTCTATCAAAGAAACAGAGAAATATAGCAACAGGTCAGCAGAAAAAGACCACATGGCTTATCCAGTCTGTCCTTCCATATCAAATACTATAGTACCTTAGTTTTCATTAGAGAACTTCTGTGTTTGTTCCATGCTTTCTTGAATTCAGATAATATCCTTGTCTCTACTACCTCCACTGGGAGACTATTCCATGTATCTACCACACTTTCCATAAATAAATATTTCTGCATATTACTCCTGAGTCTATCCCCTTTCACGCTTTCCCACATTTCCTCTAATGTATACATATTAAGAGCCCTAAATCTGTCACCATATGGTTTGTAATGAAAACCACTGACCATTTTATTAACCACCCTCCTCACCAAATCCATTCTGTTTATATCTTTTTGAAGATATGGTGTCCAGAATTTGACACAATACTCCAAATGAGGTCTCACCAAAGACTTGTACAGAGGCACTATCACCTCTTTTTTAATGCTGGCCAATCCTCTCCATTTGCACACAAGAATCCTTCTGGCTTTCACTTTCACCTTTTGAACCTGTTTAGCTACTTTAAGATTATCACACCCAGGTCAAACTCTTCTTTCATAGACTGAAGTGCTTAACCCCTACACTGTACTTCTCCCTTAGATTTTTGCAGCCCAAATGCATGGCCTGCACTTTTTAGCATTAAATCTCAGCTTCCAAATTCTGGACCAATCTTCAAGCTTAGCTAGATCCCTCCTCATGTTATCTACTCCTTCCTGGGTATCTACTCTATTTCAGAATATGGTATCATCTGCAAAGAAGCAAACCTTACCCAGCAGCCCTTCTGCAATATCACTAACAACAATGTGAAAAAGAATTGGACCAAGAACAAATCTGTGAAGCAAACCACTTGAAACCTCCTTCTCCTCAGAGTGAGCTCCATTTACTTGTATACTTTGTCGCCTCCCATAGAACCAGTTTTTAACCCAGTCTGTTTAGAGTCTAGACCTAGGATGCTCAATTTATTTATAAGTAGCCTGTGTGGAGAGGTGTCAAAGGCTTTACTGAAATCCAAGTACACATCTAGGGCTCTACCTCGGTCAAACTATCTGGTCACCCAGTCAAAGAAATCAATCAGATTTGCCTGTCCAGATTTATCTCTGGTAATCCCATGCTGCCTTATATCTTGCAGATCTTGCAGATCCTCCAGAAACCTCACTATCATCTGTTCTAGCGGTGTTTCTATTGATTTACTCACCAGACTAACCAGCCTGAAGTTCTCAACCTCATCCTTACTTCCACTTTTGTGTAAAGGGACCACATATGCCTCTCTCCAGTCCTCTGGAACCACTCCTGAATCCAAAGAGGTATTGAAAAGGTCAGTCAGTGAAGCTGCAAGAACATCCCCAAGTTCCCTCAGTATTCTAGGGTGTATCCCATCCAGTCCCATAGCTTTATCTACTTTTAGTTTAGCTAGTTCCTCACAAACACAATCTTCTTAAAATCGTACAAAACTCCTTCACTTCTGCTCCTATTTGTGGGTGTTTTTTGAGGTCCTGCTCCTGGCCCTTCAACTGTGAACACAGAACAAAAATATCTGTTAAGCAATTCAGCTTTAGCCTCATCAACTTTTACATATTCCTCCACTTCCCCCTTGAGTCTGACAATACCATTTTTGCACGTCCTCCTCTCGCTAACATTTCTGAAAAATGTTTTCTCCCCATGTTTTATTCCATTGGCTATTTCTTCTTACATAAGAACATTATTTATTTTATTTATTTAGCTGCATTTATATCCCGCTTTTCACTGGGTCAAAGTGGTTGGGGGATACATTTAACACGAGGGGATATGAGACACATACACTAATACTTACAGGGAACATGGGCAATGGAGGGTTAAGTGGCTTGCCCAAGACCACAAGGAGCACCTGTGGGACTAGAAACCCCAGTCCTTCCGGCCCAAGGTTGCTCTCCTCTAGTGGGATTTGAACCACCATCCTTCTGGCCTGTGGTACCTTGCCCCAACCACTAGGCCACTCCTCCCTATATTATAATATAAGATATGCCATACTGGGTCAGACCAAGGTCCATCAAGCCCAGTATCCTGTTTCCAACAGTGGCCAATATAGGTCATACGTACCTAGCAGTTTCCCCAAAAGACACAGGTTCCGCAATGCTAGTACTGGGTCAAGCATTGATATCCTGCGTCCCTTCTTAATAATGGTTTATCGACCTTTCCTCCAGGAAATTGTCCAAACCTTTTTTAAACCCAGCTACACTAACAGCCTTTACTACATCCTCCGGTAACAAATTCCAGAGTTTGATTACACATTGAGTAAAGAAATATTTTCTTTTATTAGTCTTAAATAGTTTACCCTGTAGCTTCATTGCATGTCCCCTAGTCTTTCTATATTCTGATAATGTAAACAATCGATCTATGTTTACCCGTTCCACTCCATTAATTTATAGACTTCTATCATATCTCCCCTCAGCCGTCTCTTTTCCAGGTTAAAGAGCCCTAACCTTTTTAGCCTTTGTTCATAGGAGTATCCTTCCATCTCCTTTACCATTTTGGTGGCTCTTCTCTGAACCTTTTCTAATAATGCTATATCCTTTTTAAGATACGGCGACCAGAACTGCACACAATATTCAAGGTGCGGTCTCACCATGGAATGATATAGAGGTATTATAATATCTTTTGTTTTATTTTCCATTCTTTTCCTTATGATACCTAGCATTCTATTTGCTCTCTTGGCCGCCGCTGCACACTGGGCCGAGGGTTTTAACATGCTATCCACAATGACGCCTAAATCTTTTTCCTGGGTGGTGGTTCCCAATGTGGAACCTTGCATTGTGTAACCATAGTTTGGGTTGTTCTTCCCTAGGTGCATAACTTTGCACTTGTCCACATTAAATTTCATCTGCCATTTTGATGCCCAGTCTTCCAATTTATCAAGATCCTCTTGTAATCTTCCACAATCCTCTTGGTTTTTAACAACTTTAAATAGTTTTGTGTCATCTGCAAATTTGATAACCTCACTTGTTATTCCATTTTCCAGGTCATTTATGAATATGTCAAAAAGCAGCGGACCCAGCACAGATCCCTGGGGTACACCACTATTCACCTTTCTCCATTGGGAAAATTGGTCATTTAGCCCAACCCTCTGCTTTCTATCTTTTAACCAGTTCTTGATCCACAGTAGTACACTGCCTCCTATCCCATGACTCTTTAGTTTTGCCAAAAGCCTCTGATGAGCGACCTTGTCAAAGGCTTTCTGAAAGTCCAGATACACTATATCAACAGACTCACCTTTGTCCACCTGTTTATTCACACTTTCAAAAAAACATAACAGATTAGTAAAACAAGATCTTCCTTGTCTAAAGCCATGTTGGCTGTCTCCCATTAGGCCATGACTATCTACATGCTGAGTAATTTTATTCTTTATGATGGTTTCTACCATTTTTCCAGGTACTGACGTGAGGCTCACAGGTCTGTAGTTTCCCGGATCACCCCGGAATCCTTTTTAAAAATTGGTGTTACATTGGCGATCCTCCAATCTTCAGGTATTAGAGATGATTTTAATGATAGTTCACAGATTACTAATAGCAGGTCTGCAATCTCATATTTCAGTTCTTTCAACACCCTTGGATGTATACCATCTGGCCCAGGTGATTTGCTACTCTTCAGTTTATCTAATAGTTGTAATACATCTTCCCGATGTATCGATAGATCCTTCAATTCTTCTGCGCCTTTAAATACCACTTCAGTCATGGGTAACATCCCTACATCTTCCTCAGTAAAGACCGAAGCAAAGAATTCATTCAGTCTCTCCGCTATCGCCTTGTCGCCTCTTAGTGCCCCTTTAACTCCTCCATCATCTAATGGACCAACTGACTCTCTCACAGGTTTTTTGCTACGAATGTACTTGAAAAAAATCTTTATTTTGCGTTTTTGCTTCCGCAGCAAGCTTCTTCTCAAATTCTCCCTTTGCCTGCTTTATCAATGCCTTGCATTTGACTTGCCAGTGCTTGTACTGCTTCCAGGTTTTGTCATTTGGCTCTTTTTTCCATTTCCTGAAAGATGCTTTTTTGGCAACAACAGCCTCTCTGACCTCACCTTTAAACCATGCTGGCAGTTTTTTGGACGTCCTTCCACTTTCCTTAAAGCATGGAATACAGCTGGTCTGGGCTTCCAAGATAGTATTTTACAACAACACCCAAGCTTGATGTAAGTCTTTGACCATTGCAACTGCTCCTTTTAGTTTTTTCTTAACTATTTTCCTCATTTTATCATAGTCTCCCTTTTGAAAGTTAAAAGGTAGTACTGTGGAATTCCTTACCATTCCTCCTCCATTAATTAAATCAAAGGTGATCATGCTATGATCACTATTGCCAAGTAGTCCCAACACCCTTATCTCTTGCACTAGATCTGGTGCTCCACTAAGGACTAGATCTAATATGGCTTCCACTCTGGTCGGTTCATGAACCAGCTACTCCAAAAAGCAGTCATTTATGTCATCTAGGAACTTTATCTCTCTAGCATGTCCTGCCGTGACACCGACCCAGTCGATACCGGGGTAATTGAAATCACCCATTATTATTACTGCGCTGTAACTTTTGTTAGCTTCCTTGATTTCTTTGAGCATTTCATCATCCATTTGTTCATTCTGGCCAGGCGGTCGATAGTACACCCCCACTGCCATTGCCTTCCCCTTTTTACATGGAATTTCAATCCATAGAGATTCTACAGCAAATTTTGTTTCCTGCAAAACTTTAATCCTTTCTGACTCAATGCCCTCTCTAACATAGAGCGCAACCCCTCCATCAATTTGATCAGCTCTATCATTACGATATAGTTTGTACCCAGGTATCACAGTGTCCCACTGGTTGTCCTCCTTCCACCATGTCTCTGATATTCCAGTCATATCTAACCTCTCATTTAGTGCTATATATTCTAACTCTCCCATCTTATTTTTTAGACTTCTAGCATTTGCATATAAGCATTTTAGAGACTGTATTTTATTCATATTAATTTGGCTATTGGTAGACATGGGTAATTTGGGATCTTTAAGCTCTATCTGCTCCATACTTGAGGGCATTTGGGCTACTTTACTCTTTTTTGGAACCTCTCTGCTTTTGGTAGTATCCTTCAAGGATACATTCTTCCGAACCATGCGCTCTTGGGCGACTGTCGGCTTTCCCCTATTATCTAGTTTAAAAGCTGCTCTATCTCCTTTTTAAAGGTTAATGCCAGCAGCCTGGTTCCATCCTGGTTAAGGTGAAGCCCATCCCTTCGGAAGAGCCCCTTTTTGTATCTCTGCTTTCCTGACTACTTTCCTAGCTTCTCTAATTTTTAGCAAAAATTGATGCCAGTCCCTCTCTCTGTGATCTCTTATATTTTATGAAGGACACCCTCTTTTATTTTACCTTTTCAGCTACTTTTCCATTTAGTTTTCTTTCTAACAAAAAGGTTTGTTGTCCTTAAAGGGCCTCATGCAGAGATACGGGTTTGCGAGGCCCAATTCCACCTCCAGCTCTCCCTGTATGTCCTGATGTTCAGGATGGGGAGAGCCAGCTGGGGAGGAGGGAATGGTCAGGATCAGGGCAGAGCGGGGGCGGGCCATCCTGGAGGCCTGTACATGGCCGATTCAGGTCATGGCCCTGTATATCCTGCCCGGCTCCTGAGGGATGGGCTGCTTATTACAACTCAAAGGTGGAATAAGCAGCACTTTTAGCATTATCGGAGCGGGGATCAACTCTGGGGCCAGGACCAGGTTCAGGGGGATCCCCGCCACCTGATCCAGGTCACAGCAGGCCATCCTTGGGTCAGGCAGCAGGGAAAAGGGGGGGCCAGAGCTGCAGGAGTCGGGGGCGCCTGCGGGGAGGATGTCCCCGCAGATGGCAGGGACATACCGGGCCATCCTCAGGCCCAATTCTGGACACCTTGGGAACATTTTGTTTCCGCAGTCCAGAATCAGGTCCAAATGGGCCCATCTTGATTGGAGCCATCCAGATGGCCTGGGCATGCTCCTCTTTGAATTGGGCTCCATATATCCCTTTTCAGTTTTGCCCATTGCTTTTCTACATCCCCCAGCTGTTCCCATCCTAATAATGACTCCCTGAGGTATTGTCCCATCTTGGCAGTTAGTTTTTCTAAAGTCTAAGACCCTCATTTTTGAATGGACTTCATCAACCTTATTACTAATACTGAACCACACCATCTGATTATCATTGGATCATAAATGATCTCTCACTATAACATCAGAATCACTTTCCCCTTTGGTAATGTCAGACGGCTGCCTAGGGTGAGAACTTACACAATCTTGATGATGCATATATTCATATGATTCTTGCAAGGTATTGTGGATAATGTAGTTCATTCACTCCCAAACACAGCTGAAGACAATAATTGAGTTGTGTAACCAGTGGTAAAGCCAATAAAATACTTCTTTTATTGATGGGGTTTAATTCACCCAGCACAAGTATGCTTGGTAGCAATATAAATGAGGTTACTTGCTTGCAGTGTTTAAATGGATAACATAAAGTCACAAAGCAAATCAGAAAAACAACCTTCAGCTTGTCAGGCAATTAGCTAATGTTTTCTTAGCAAATAATTACCAAATAAAAAGGCACAAAGAAATAAATGAACTTTGCTTGTTAGGTTAACTTCTGCTTATTTTCCACACAGTTCCAGCAGTGATTCTCACCTTGCTCACACACACAATCAGGTGCAGCTTTAATTACTATCAATTGTCCAGCTGAAACCCTTTAGCTGGCTGGCTGCTACGGTGTGAACCCAAATCCTGCTTTAAGAGCTGTTTGCAGTGGAATAAAGAACAAAGTTAGGTTTCTTTGTGATGGCTGATGTGTTTGCTCACAGAAAGCTAGCAATAGCACTTGGATAAAGAACAGTCCATGTAATCAATAGTTTCATCTGTTGTATCTCCCCCTTCATCAATCAGCATAGGGTCACTATCATACATTGGCACAGACGAGTCTTTCAATAAGGCACTATCATGAGAATGCTTATTCCCTTGCTGCCATTCACTATTATAGATAGGGTCTGGATCAGTGTTCATACCTGAGCCTCTCCTTCTATCATAATTCCTCTCTGTATAGCCTGGCCAGTATGTAATCCAGTTCTGATGTCCAGCCTTCCAATCTTGATACCTGGACACTGGATCTTTCCTCACATACCTTCTGGCATAGGTCTGAAAGTCCTTTCCACGTGCAGTCTTCCCTCTTCCAGGTAGCCACTGGTGATTCCTATCTCTGCCATTCCATTCCTCTGGCTGACTCCAGTCCAATGGACTCTGCTGGCATTTGGAATACCTCCCAGTATAGGTACTGCCTTGGAATCTCCCAGACCTTCCAATGGCCTTCCTTCTCTTCCTTCCAGAGAGTTTCCTTCTCTCTCTATCCGCTTGGCTTGGCTTCTGCTTCTCGAGATGATGTTGGTGCTTGAGCTTGAAGCTGTTGCTGTATCTGTCCCTGAAGCTATTATCTGTAGAATAAGCTCTATTCTTATTCTGTCCTAATGTGTGCTCCTCCCTAACACAGCACAGCTGTGTTGAATCAGGCCCTGCCCTTTGAGATGAGTGCTTAGGGATTACCTCATAGCTCTCTTGATTGCACACACGTTTTCTCACTTCAGCCCCTCTCATGGCTGCTGGAAACCTGGTGCATTCTGGGACTGGTAGTCTTTTATGTGAAAACTCTGTTTTCTTACTTCTACCAGAACTGACAGGTTGCTTGTTCAGAGTCACATCATCTTTTCTATAGCTCCTACCTGAGCTATGATAAGCTTCCTTATCACAGTAAGCACTAGGTCCAGTATCATATGTGGGTTCTATTACCCTTTCATATGTGGGTTCTATTACCACTTGCCTGAAGGTTTCTCCCTGTAAAGAATCCAGGATATACTTACTTCTTGATGACACCACAGCAGGGATGTGCCAATCAATATCTGGCATACTGAAATCTCCTACTGTATCAGTAGCACTTCTTCTTTTATAGCAATACTGTATATGTCTTCTATAAAATCTTCATCCACTTCTCACTGTGTTAGGAGATTTGTACATCACATCAGTGCAAATGGATTTCCATTTCCCTCTTTCTAGTTTAATCCACAGGGCCTCTTGACTCCCTTTTTAAACCCTGTAATTCTTTAACTTTAATATTATTTTTTTACATATAGTGCCACTCCTCATCCCCTTCCTGCCCTGTCCTTCCTGAATAAAGTACAGCCTGGTATAATTATATCCCTATCAGAGTTGTTCATAAGCTATGTCTCTTTAACTGCCACTAAATCCAAGTCAGCATATTTCATTACAGTCTCAATATCTGGGATCTTATTTCTCATACTTTGGGTATTTATGCACACCGCTTTCCAGATGTTTCCCCTTTTATCCATTTCAGAGGTATTTAATGTTTTATTTACCTGAGGACTTTCACTTACCTGGGGGCTTTTCTTTACCCATCCCCAAACCTAAAGCCCTGTTCAGTAGGTTAGCCAGTCTGCTGCAGAAGATGCTTTGACCCTTCTTGGATAGGTGAAGACCATCTCGGCTCTGTAACCCTTGGAAAATCATCCCATGGTCCAGGAAACCAAAATATTCTTGAGAACATCATCCATGCAGCCTTGCATTTGACTCCAGGATGTGAGCTTCTCTGCCTTGGCCTTTATTCACAACAGGGAGGATTGAAGACAACACAACCTGTGTACCTATCTGCTTCACCCTCTCTCCCAGAGCCATGAAGTCACTTTTGATATGCTTGGAGGGATACCTATCAGCATCATTTGTGCCAACATGAATGAGCAATATCAGATAATAGTCAGTAGGCTTGATGATTCTCGGTAAACTCTATGTAACATTGCAGATTTTGGTACCTGGCAGACAGCACACCTCTGTGGATATAAAGTCTGGTCAGCTGATGGACGCCACAGTACCCTCAGAAGGGAGTTACCAACCACCACTACCCTTCATTTCCTTGTAGTCACTGATTTCACAACTTTGGGGTGCTTGAGCTTTGGTTCTTCCCTTTCCTGAGATGCTTTCACCTCCTCCACTTCCATAACTGCATACTGGTTTTTCAATAGGAGGGCTGGAGGAAGTGCGTTGTCAGTTCTACAGACTCTGGTAACTTCTGTAGCATTCCATCTTCACTTCTGTTGGAGAGCTTGGATGCTTCAAGAATCATCTCATCAATGTGTTTCTCGCTGTCTCAAATGCTTCTCAGCCTTGCCTCTGCTTCTCTGAGCTCCTCTACTTGTTTCATGAGGGCTTCAACTTGCAGGCTTCTTTCACATGAAACAGGTCCTTTGAATGGCAGCAGGCTGTCTGGACAGAGGCAGAAGCTGAAATGGGAACAACAGCTTTGTCAATACGATTTTTCCAAGCCATCGTTCAGTTGGTGGAGCTTTGGTAGCTGTTGAAGGAAATGAGAAAGATCTACCAAAGTCACTAACTTGTCCTTAGCTGTCCTTTAAGAGAAAAAGCTGCTAACCATTTATGTGTGTTCTAATAGCAGTGTTCAATGTCCCTATGTGTAGCCCTGTTTCCTTGCTAGACAGTTAATATTTTACACTAGTAAATTTTGATATTATGTGTCTAAAGTATAACGATTAATATGTTCCCTTTATAAAATTACCTAATCAAAGTTCCTTGAAGACTGCAAATTGTTTGTCAACAAGCTAATTGGGGAGTTGCCTTTTATAGCAAGAATTCTCACATGGAGTGGGTGGGAGTTGTGGTGGGAAGAGGAGATCTAACACTTGAGGTCAGTGACTTCCAAAGAGTTTGCTTACCCCTTTTAACTTGAAGGCCAGAGGAGGAAAAAAAAAGAGAACACTGGTAGCAGAAAAATAGCTTTACCTGAGAACATAACAAATTCCCCTTTTGCAACACAGCAGAAAAATATTAGCTATTAAAAATGAAAAACAAAATCCCTTTAAGAGTTTTCAGGCAGAGAGCTTGTATTCAGAGACCCACAGTATTACCTTGCTTGCAATGGAGACCCTTTTTGGGAGTTTTATAGCTTTATCTTCATTACAATCTAAAAAACTGTTTCTAACTCACCAATGAAAAAATAATTATGTCACCCTAACTAGTTTTATTCACCTAAAACACATTCACTCTACTCTTATCATTCACTTGGTTGCAGCCCATAAACACTTGCATGCAAAACCAAGCATTCTTCCCCCTCAGCCAGAAAGACAGATGGTGGCTGCATCATAGAAGGTAAACCTTTTCTGGATTGGAATTTTCTTACAGAATTCAGGATTGGAACTTCCTTATTAAGTTCACCAAATTTCTCTCAAATCTTTTGGTGGACAGCATGATATTCAAAGCTCTGTATCTTTTTTTAGCACACTTCAGAGAAGCAATCTAACTACAGCTGAAACCACGAGCCTTTAATATTTTCTCTTCTGGCACCTTTTAATAAAATAAGCCAGGAACTCAGTGGGGGGGGGGGGGGGAGGATATTCCAAGACATTTACATCATTTGCAAGTGCCACTGAATATCCAAAGGTGCTGCCACTACATGCCCTGATGCTGACTGATTAGCATCTGGGTGTGTCAGAGATGTTCTGTGGCTAAAGGAAGGTACAGCAGATGCTGGCCTTACTTTAGCTGCAAAAGCCAACCAGGCAGCTTCTGGGTTCTGCTAGCAAACTGGATATTTAATGCTGGTAGCCAGATATTTATTTGTTTTAATTTAAATTTGTATTGAATTATAACTTTCTTGCATAAAAGGAATGAAAAAGTGGAGGGAGTGGAGGAGTGGCCTAGTGGTTGGGTCAAGGTACTTCAGGCCGGCAGGTCAGAGGTTCAAATCCCACTAGAGGACAGCAACCTTGGGCTGGAAGGACTGGGGTTTCTAGTCCCACAGGCGCTCCTTGTGGTCTTGGGCAAGCCACTTAACCCTCCATAGCCCATGTTCCCTGTAAAATAGTTATCTCCAAGTTATAATGCCCTGTTCAATGTAATTTCAGTTTGTTCAATGTAAACCACACTGATGCAGAATAGCATGGTATATAAGAGAATATAAATAAAAAAGGATGATATCAATACAAAGACGACCCAAAAGTAACACAGATAAATCCAAAACAGATCATGTATACATCATCCAAAATTTAGTCCACAAAAATTAAGGCAATATAAAAGGAGGCACCAGGAAATAGATCAAAGGATAATAAATTTCTGTTTAAGAGCAGAGACTGAAGCGTCAGCCGAAATGTTCACAATTTCCACTCTATTTCCCTCCCTAGCTACCAGAAAATTCAATAACTGACTTGGCTCAAAGAACAAAAACACTTTAGCATCATAGGAAATAATACAACGAGAGGGAAATCTTAACTGAGAACTATCCCCCAAGGCGAGGACTCTAGGGCGGAAACCCAAGAATTCCTTCATCCTCAACTGAGTAGTGCGAGAGAGATCAGGAAACATAAATACTTTAGAGCCAAGAAAAGTACAATTGAAATTCCGGAAATATGCTCGAAGAATTAATGATTTATCATGCTCTAAGGCCAATGTAACCAAGAGGGTAGTGCGGTCAGTTACTACCTCTAGAGAGTCCTCCAGGAATACGGTAAGATCCCCCATTCCAGCAACTGAACTCCCTGAGGCAGCCCCGGCCCCACCACCCCTACATTTAGATATTGTGTTCTAACAATTGGAGGTAAGTTATCTCCAGGGAGTTTAAGCACTTCCTGGAGGTATTTACGAACCATCTCAATGGAGGACACTATCGGTGACCTAGGAAAATTTAACAATCTTAAATTATTCCTACAAGTATAGTTCTCCAAATACTCTGCTTTTTTTGACAAGGTCTTATCTTTAACTTGTGCAGCACACACTCCACGGAGATGTTCTAGCTCTTTCTCCACTGCCACCAAACGCCGAGCTTGCTCCTCTTGACCTTTCTTAGCTTCAGAAACATCTTTAGACAATGAAAGAAAATCTTTTTTAACAACCCCAACAACAGTCATAAGAGAGGTATTTATCATAGAAATTGCATCCCATAGTGCTTCCATATCCACAACCGGTGGCTTAGTCAAACCTTTTAAAACTGGAACAGCTTCCAAAACCTCGGATGATACCGCCAAGACTCCACTGGTAGGGGAAATCCTCTCCGCTCCCTTCCCTTCTATCATGTCCTGCGACGAGGTAAGAAAAGTTGAAAAAATGCCATCAGGAACAGAGCCCTCTTCACTCCCTATTGCTGACGAGCATCTCACAGCCCTGGCAGGAAGCACTCTGACACATGGCACAGCACTTCCAGGTTGAGGGGGGCTGTTGCTCTGGAGAGAGCCAAACCCCTGATGCACTTAGAGCCAAGCATTCCAACACTGCTGGATCTGTCAAAGATGCTGCTCCAGTCACCAGTGCAACAAAGCCACATGCCTTGAGAGTTTTCTGGCCCATAGTCTCAGATGCAGGGGACCCTGAGGGTAGGGAAGCCTACTTCCTTTTTTGATGCCCCATCTCAAGAGTGGGCATCCAAACTACACTAAGCCATTTGCTCCATGTAGCACTACTCAGCACTGGAGAAGCTCTGACATCATCTTGCCTCACCAGATATTTATTTAACAGGTTTTATATACTGCTTTATCTTTTCAATCAAAGATGTTTACATTGTAACTTAAACTTGGTAATGTACATTAAACAGGGATATTGATAACTTGGATTTTTCGGAGGCAATGGAGGGTTAAGTGATTTGCCCAAGGCCACAAGGAGTGCTAGGGTGACTTGAACCCTGTTCTCTGGGTTCCCAAGCCAGTGCTCTAACCGTTAGGCTGCTCCTCCACTCCAGATATGTCCCTGGCATTGCATATTCGGGGTTAAATTTCAGTGTTGGTGGCTAGACGCTTTAGCAACACTAGCCACCGATGCTGAATATTGGACCCACTCTGTTTTAGAAATAAAGAATTTTCTCTCTTCAAAGCAGAGAAGATATCTCATATGAATCCATACACAGACTTCGCAGAGCTTAATTCTGCTTTCAGCTCTAGAGATCAATCTCCTTAACAAAGAAAATCAGTTTCTCTAGGATTAACAGTTAAGAAACTGCATTATTTAGGTCCTTCAAGGGTTTTCTCTATTTAAGAACAGTCTCATTAATGTTCCAGCCTGTCTGCAAATAACACGTCACATAGTTATACACAAAGTTCTCAGAAACAGGACTAAAATCAGGTTTCCAGAAATTAAATCTCATTCATTCAGTTTTCCACAGCCTTGACAACTATTGTAAAGTGACTATTCTTCTCATAATCACTTCTTTCAGCATCCTGTTATCTGGCACTCTGTAACACATTCAACTACAGCCCAGTTTCACAAATCATAGGAGAGACTGTAGATAATGATGATATAGTGACTGGCTTGGTCCCTTCCCCTCTACTATTTGCCCATTGTTTTCCATTCCCTTTTATTTGACTTTGTATTATTGATTGTAAGTTGATTGTAAACCGCTCTGATACCTAGTGATGGGCAGTATATCAAATGGCAAAATCATAAACCTTTAAAGATTTATACTGGGTAGGTTACAATAAAACATACATAAAATCATAATTGACATCAATACATACATTTAAATAAACAAAAAATAAAATCTAATTTAAAAAAATTTAGTCCCTACTGACAATGAGAAACAGCTCTGCTCTATATCAAATGAAGCTTCTAAATTTTTTTTATTGTCATCAAGTCAGTGCTGATTCCAGGTAACCCAATTTTATCTGGGTTTTCTTGGTAATCTACCACTGGAAGTAGATTGCCAGGCCTGTTTTTCCGAGACAATGGAGAGCAAAGTGACTTGTCCAAGGTCATAAGGAGTGCTAGTGGAAATCAAACTATTGAGTGTCCAGATACTAGGCAGTTGCTCTAACCACTAGGCTTCTCCTCAGCTAAATGCTACACTATAACAAATAATCCCCAGAACTGTGCTGTAGGTATATTAGTGTATTACTTCATCCCAGTACTCCTCTGTGTCAGCCAAACATAGACTAAATAATACATTTTCAGGGCAACAGAAACTCTGTTCATATTTTATTTACTTTACAAAAACAAATGCATCATCCTGCATCCCCTCCCCCGTGCACTTCCCACATTGGTGATTCCTCCTCACTCTTCCCAACACTGCTTTCTAACCATGCAAAAGCTTGGTTGTGCTGATGCCCTTACTGCACATGCTCCAGCTGGCTTAAACTTTGGGATTCATGCCTCCCTATTTTTAATTTTAGTTTTACATTTTGATGCCCAAACTCAACCCAAACATGGTACATGTCTAAGTGCACTCCTTCTTGGCACCATGCATACTTCTATACACGTGGAACCCAATCCCATATGGGGCACGTCTGAGCTGTCTGGATGAGCAAGCACTGGACGGGCTGGACTGAACCCGATTAAGCACCATGGGAGCAAGATGCTCCCATGGTAGCAGGATCTGACAATAAGATGGCCCAGTGTGCTCCTGCAGCAGCCGTGGGAGACATTCAGACAGCAAGATGGCCAGGCCTCCCTCTGCTCCCGCTGGTGTTCTTGTGCCATGGCACCCCACCAGACCAGTTTTCCCACAGCCTGACCCTTGGTGGGCCGGGATCATGTGGCGGGGACTCACCTCCTGTGGCTCTGTTGCTTCTGGGGGTGCTGCCAGGCCAGAGTGCATGGGCACCCTGCACTTATTCTATCCTGAGGTGGGATAAGCTTGGCGTCCTCCTGTTGATCCCTGGACATAAAGGGCCTTGACCAGCATCGACCCTGTACATCTGGGTACCTGGCCCACCCATGTTCCACCCACTCTGTGCCCCTGTGCTGCCCCCATCCAGCTCTCCCTGCACAGATGTTCTGTGTGTGTGGAGAGAGTTTCTCTGCATTCAGGCCAAACAGCTAGTGGGGCTGCACGTCCCATTGGAACATACAGCCTGTTATTCACCTTACAGAATCAAACCCATGTGGGGTCATTTTGCAAGAGATGGATGGGGGTTGCACATCTGAGAATTGCAAGTTAGACATGTAGAAGGCCAGGATGTAGAAAGTGGAATCACAGAAGCAAGCAGATCTGAACATCCCCGTGGCAAATCTGCGCCCTATAAAGAGCGTGTTCAAGGGTGTTTCGGGGTACAGACTGGGTGGGGATTTGCCTGCTGTTTCTATCTGCCCAGTGAACCTCTGTGTCCCAGACCTGTACCCCATTGATTCACCCTGACATCCCAGCATCGATGGACACTCACTTGCTATATACCTCTATCCTGGCCACAGGCAACCGCCCGCCTCCATCCTTCCCCACTTTGACCCCTGGACCCCATAACCCCAGTGTCTGCACAAGTCACACTGTCAGTGCAAGTGCATGCAAAGTGCTAGTGGGGGTCATTGTGCATGTGTAGGAGCGGCAGAGGGTGTGTGAGTATTCCTTAGCTGAGCGTCCCTTTCTATGTTTCCATAGTCATCCCTATCAATGAACACAACCAAGTGTACTGCATCTTGGTGATGGTAGTACAGGGTAGTAACCTAATAAATAGAATTGCGCTCAATGTAACAAAGTATGATAATATCTTTAATCCTTCAACATCCGTGCTGATAATTTCCCTCTTAATATTTATATTTCTTCTCCCCCTGGGAGGTCTCAGACTTATGACAGCAACTGTCCTTACGGCTATGCCGGTTTAAAGGAACAGTATGCTAGATAGCATCAACGACCTCCTCCAGGGTATGCGGGGGTGATAATGATAGAGAAGGCTGCTGATTGTTTTCAGTTTAACGTCCTCAGTACTATAATCACATAAAGCACAAATACTTCCTTTCAGTCGCCTTCATTACAATGATCTTTGCCGCTAGAGAATTCAAATGATCATGAACGGGGCAACATGATCATTTGAATTCTCTAGCGGCAAAGATCATTGTAATGAAGGCAACTGAAAGGAAGTATTTGTGCTTTATGTGATTATAGTACTGAGGACGTTAAACTGAAAACAATCAGCAGCCTTCTCTATCATTATCACCCCCGCATACCCTGGAGGAGGTCGTTGATGCTATCTAGCATACTGTTCCTTTAAACCGGCACAGCCGTAAGGACAGTTGCTGTCATAAGTCTGAGACCTCCCAGGGGGAGAAGAAATATAAATATTAAGAGGGAAATTATCAGCACGGATGTTGAAGGATTGAAGATATTATCATACTTTGTTACATTGAGCGCAATTCTATTTATTAGGTGATTATTAGCGTTCTTAAAAAGACCATTTTGATACGTGAGTACAGGGTAGTAGACATTAGAGATAGAGGCAAGGGATGGATAGTCTCCATGGGTGTTGGTACAGGGAGCAGACATGCATTGAGTGAATGGTTGGTCCGCCAAAGCCATTGAGAAGGAGCTGCAATGGGAGAGTAGGAGGGCACACCCTTATATCAAATAGAATGACCGAGAGAGTAGTGCATTGGGCTTTCAGATGACCAGTGTCTGATGCGCTTCCAGTTTGACAGAGCTACTATACTGCACAGGTGCCAGGAGCTAAATCGAGATCTCAGTGCCAGCTCACAGTGAAGCTGACCCATATCAGTGTTTTTAAAGGTTACCACAGCCCTCGCATTGACAGGCAGCTTTTAGACTGTGTCACTCATTTCCTTCTCAGGATAGCATCATACATATGCTTTCTAAGCACCGCTGAGCAATGCCAACAAACCATAATGGACTTCTTTTGGGTAGCAGGCTTCCCTATGATGCTTAGAGTCATTGACTGCACTCATGTGGCCCTATAGCCCATGCATGCTAGGGAAGCAAATACAGGAATCGTAGGTGCTATCACTCCATGAACGTGCAGATGGTGTGCAATGCTGAGGGTGAAACACCCAATGTTTTCCCCCATTTCCCTGGGTCATGCAATGATTCCTTTATCTTATCACAGTTAGGTATCCATGCAGTGGGGAGATCACAGGCAGCTGTCTCCTAGCTCAATCCACACCTCCCTGGGCAATACATCACACCATGGCTACAGATAGTACCATGCTGCAGGGTTTGGAAGGGAGCTCACCACAGAACAGACAGGATGAGAGGCACCTCATTGGCAAAGTAATGGCAGGGTAGGAGACAGCAACAACATGCAGAAGCCAACATACTCTGATTGTGACCCCCAACCCCCTTCATATCTCATGCTACAGGTGATAGGGGCTACCCACAAAGCAGCTGACTACTGACCCCAAGCCTCACAATGAGGCTGAGAAGTGCTACAACAGGACACCCAGGGCAATGGGTGCCATCATAGAGTGCACATTTGGCCAATTAAAAAACGTTTCCATTGCCTGGACAGGTTGGGGGAAGGGGGACGAGCTGTTCTACAGCCCTCAAAATGTCTGCCAGATTTTCATGGCCTGCTGCATGCTATACAACCTGGCCAAGAGAAGGAGACAGCCCATGCCACTGCAGAATACACATGATGGCAATGACAAGGACAATGACAATGAGGAAGGCCATGACAGTGGTGGTGGCGATACAGGCCTGCCATCCAGCTGGGATGCCTCCATGGTAGCTGGAAGCAATGTTGATGTCTGGGCAGGGGCATGCACTGGCTGGGTATGGTGTGACACCAGCCTTCCAACATCTCCCACTAGAGTCTCCAGAGACTTGCTAATGTCTTCCAGCCTTCTCTGAGTACGTGCATTGCTCTTCTTCCTCTCTACCAGCACTCTGAGGATTCTCTCAAGGACGCTGGTGTGTGCCTGCTCCAGCTCAAGGAACTCATAATTCTGCCTCAATAGGCGCTCCCCACAGCACAGAAACTGTTGTATATGCCTGTTGGCAGGCCGACCCTCTCACTCTGAGGCTTATGCTATCTCCTCAGCAGGTGTTTCCATTATGGACTCTAGGGTTATCAGGCATCTATCCCATCACCATCTCCTCCATTTCCTCTGTCTCCTGTTGTTTCGGCAGGCTCATCTCAGTTGGATTACCCTCCACCCTAACCATCCAATCTCCCATCTCCTCCAACCTAACTGTTGACTGCCTGTGTTCAATGTGCTTGCTTTGCACATCTGTCTGATCCCTCCCTCCTGGTACTGCAGGACCTCCTTCAATCCTGCACCAGTACCTGCCAGTGAGGGGAAAATATCAGACTGTCTGTCCAAGAATCCCTGGCCAGCCGTGATGCCTGGATGATGAACGATAACGCTTAAATTACAGGAGACTGTCACTCTTTTCTGTATTGTGATGTCCTCAAGGTATTCAGATTGCC
Source organism: Ichthyophis bannanicus (assembly GCA_033557465.1). Lineage (NCBI taxonomy): Eukaryota > Metazoa > Chordata > Amphibia > Gymnophiona > Ichthyophiidae > Ichthyophis > Ichthyophis bannanicus. The sequence continues at coordinate 1,148,578,668 of CM066033.1, read as the reverse complement.
AACACCACTCAGTGGCTCCTCATCTACATTGCCCAGGACATGATCCTCCCCTTTTATTGCCACCTTTAGTTTAGCCCATTGCAATTCCACTTCCCTTATCTCCTTCCACCTTGTCATCTCCTCCTTTAGGTACTCGGCCATTTTATTGAAGTCAGTGTTTTTGAAGTTTAGGACTTTGAGCTTGCTATGTTTGGCCTGTACCTTGGCTTTTATCTCAAACCACACCGTGTGATCATCGCTGTTGCTCACAGGGTACTCACGCAGACTTTCAACACGCTATCACTGTTGGTGAGCACTAAATCCAGCGTTGAGCTTTCCCTGGTTGGTTCCATGACCATTTGTCTAAGTGATGCATCTTGGAGAGCATCTACAATTTTTTGCTTCTTTCCAGATGTGCAAAAGGAATAATCCAATCCACATCAGGTAGATTAAAGTCACCCAAAATGATCACTTCCCCCTTTGTGGCTATCTTGGCAATATCTATAATCAATTCGCTATCTATCTCTTTAATTTGAGTCGGAGGTCTGTCGACTATAGCAGTATGGATGACAGTGCCATCTCCTCTTTCCAACGCAATCCAAAGTGCTTCTTCTTTTCCCCATGTCCCCTGCATTTCAGTAGCTTTAATATTGCTTTTGACATACAAGGCTACTCCTCCTCCTTTTCCATTTTCTCTGTCTCTTCTAAATAGATTATAGCCAGCTATGGTTATATCCCAATCATGCGATTCATTAAACCATGTTTCTGTAATGGCCACAATGTCCAAATCCATTTCCACCATTAGGGCTTCCAGGTCCAGAGCTTTGTTGGCTAAGCTTCGAGCATTTGTGCTCATTGCTTTCCAGCATTTACCTGGTGTGTGTCTATTTTGCATTGATTTTGTTCTGCCCACATCTTCCCACTTGTTTTTTTTGTGTGGTTTAAAAGTGTGTTTCTGATGTTATTCTGCTTTTGCAGGGGGTGGCGTGCAGGTCTTGACCTTCCACATCCATTAGCCCCTTTTCCTAGTTTAAATGCATATCCACATACTGCCAGAATTTTTCACTTATGATTCTTTTCCCTGCAACAGAGAGATGTAGTCCATCAGCACAGTATAGTCTCTTGTTGGTCCATCTGTTTCCCCAGTCACCAATAAATCTGAATCCTTCTTGTTTGCACCAGGACTGGAGCTATGTATTAAAGCTGTTAATGCGATGCAGCCTTTTTGTCTCCTTACCAAGAACAGGCAGACCCTCTGAGAATGCAACAGTGTTAACAATGGGCTTGAGTTTCTCTCCCAGAGATTGGAAGTCCTTTTGGGCTGTAGAGGCACTGTTTCTAGCCAGGTCATTTGTGCCCAAGTGGATAACAACATCAAGTTTGGAGTGTTCACTTTTTGAGCTAAGTACTTCAACAATTTGGTTTGTATTCCTGCTGGCTGTCGAGCCTGGTAGGCACATGACTATCTTCTCTCCTTTGAACTGTGTTCCCAAGTTGGTGCCTCTGATGATGGAATCTCCAAGTAGTAGTAGTTTTCTGTTTGGTGAGGTTTTCTTCTTATTTGGTGCTTTAGCAGGAGATTGGTCATTGTCTGACTCATTTAAGGGCCCTTCAGTTGCGTTGGATTGAGCATCCTCATTAGCCAAGGCAGAGAAGGCATTATGCAGGGATATCACTTGATGTATAGGATGTCTCTGCATTACAGGTCGCAATCTTCCAGAACCCACTGTGATCCATTTGTTCCTGGGGTGTTTGATTCTTTGTGGGAGCGGTGGTGGACTTTGTTCAGTTTGTATCCTAGAAGAGGTGTGTTTCATTGCAGCCATTTCCTCCCTCAGTAGAGTCACTTCTTTATGCATGGCATCTAGGTCTTTCGTTAGTAGAGCCAATTTGTCATGCATGGCAGCTGACCTGAGGCACAGAGGACAAACTCTTAGGCTCCAAATGATTTGCTTGGAATGAAGGTACCGCAGTTATTGCGCTGAATACACGACATGTTGGTTAAGCAGTCCCAGAAGAGGAAGAAGAAGAAGAAAGGATGAAGAAGATGTGGACTGTTAACCCAAGTAAGAAAGGATAGATGGCACATATGTGACCACTATAAAGGCAATGTAGCCCCTGGGGTAGGTGGGATGAGGGGTATGGTGGGCGGGAACCTAAGTGTCTCTGGCGAGTAGGCTGTTCCTGAACCGTGGGCACACATCGATATCTGATGTAAGTCTATACAAAGAAAGCAGTATAAATGCCCCCAAGCTTAGTCTAAAACCACAGTTAAGAGCTATAATAGTAATCCCCCCAAAAATCAACAGTTAGAATTTATAGTTTTAAGCCAGCAGAGAAGATAGAAAGGTTTGTTTTTAGTTCAATGGAGGCTTCTCAGCTTCTGCAAAACTGGCTCAGAACAATGTCAGGCCAGGTGTACAATGCTTCAAATCAGCTACTCCCTGGGAAAAGGGTTTCACCAACCAGTGCAGCAAGGGTAAAAACCTAGCATGTTATAACTCTCTATCTGTGATGACATCCAGATGCAGTCTGAGACATTGAGATCAAAACATACCAAAATAGGCTGGGCACATTCCAGTTCTGACATGCAGAGCCGGCCCACTGATTTCTGCTGCCTTAGCAGAAACCCTGGTCTCGATGCCCCTCCCCCCTGCTGACGCCACCTCCCAACTGACTCTGCCCCCTCTTCCAGGTTCCACCATCGCTGCCCCCGCTGCTGCCACTTCCACCTCCCCAACTGCCGCTGATTCCATCTTGGGAGGGGAGGCAGGCAGCGGCCATATATCAAAAAGTGGTGACTATGTGCAGGGGCGGCCCAAGGGGGGTGCGGGGCCATGTGCGGAGACTCGGTGCAGGGCCTCATTTGCATAAGTGGTCTTATTTGCATAAATATTTGCATAATGTTACCATTCACTAACTTTTAGTAAACATGTCTCTTAATGAGTGTATGGATAAAGAAAGACTAAAAGATTTCTACATTACTATAATCCAGTGCCAACCGCCAGGCACATTAGGAACTACTACAAACGCTGCCCATTTAGAACCCATAGCAAACCTGCTGTATCCTGATAGCATTACCAGGACTCACAAAGCACCAGACCCTACCTATCAAAAGGAAACACTGCAAATATTAAACCAGTACATTTCAGAGAATACTGGGGAAAGAGAACAAGTGGCAATGTCAAATAGGAATTACATAAACAGAATACCTCAGCTCAGTTACACATGCAGAACATAGACCATCACCAAACAAGGAATCGCAATTTAGAAACAGGAAGGCAATAATTAAACTGGGAACCCCAAAAGCCAAACTTGGAATGTACAACAACACTGTAGAAATAAAACTATAAATCAATTTCCTCTTGTACCAAACAAAGCGCAGACGTTAATGATGCACATTTCCCAGAGCTTTCATATTCCAGTTAATAAATTCAAAATAAAGAGATATCTTTCTACCTTTGGTGCATTTTTTTTCAGTTGCAATTGCTCCAGCCACTTTCTTCTGGTTTCTTCATGTTTTCTGCTAACTCTCCATCGTCTGCTGTCCATTTGTCCTTTCTTCTCTCTTCTAGTTTTCTTTCCATCCTCTCTCTCTACATCTGCTTTAACATACTAATCTTTCTCCTTTTGCTCTTTCCTCATTCTTATTTCATCCACACAAATTTTACCCCTCCATCCTCAATCCCCACTTACTCTCCCAATACCCGGCCAATTGTAGATTTTTCATCCCTCCCACACAAAATATTTTTCCCCTCTCCATTTTACTCTCCCAGCCCCATCCCATTCTAATCCTCCCCCAACATCAGCTCCCTTCTAGTTCCAGTCTCACCCAGCATCCATTCCCTTCTAGTCCCTGCATCAGCCCATTTCCAGTCCTAGCCCCCCATCAACCCATTTCCAGTCCTAGCTCCCCCATCCATTTTCAGTCTGAGTGCCTTCATCAGCTCATTTCCAATCCTAGCCCCCCATCAGCCCATTTCTAGTCATTTCCTAGCCCCACCATCAGCCCATGTCAAATCCTAGCTCCCCTCCACTCAGCCCAATTCCAGTCCAAGCCCCCCCATGAGCCTACTTCCAGTTCTAGCCCCTCCATGAGTCCATTTCAATTCAAGCCCCCACCACAGCCCATTTCCAATCTTAGCTCCCCCCCAACAGCCCATTTCCAGTCCTATCCTAGCTGCTCCATCAGCCCATTTTCAGTCCTAGCTCCCTTCCCTCACAGCCCATTTCCATTCCAAGCTCCCTCCCCATCAGCTATTTGCAGTTCAAGCCTCCCCGTCCACTCAGTCCATTTCCAGTCATAGCAATCCCCCAACCCATTACCAGTCCTAGCCCCCATCAACCCATTTTCAGTTTAAGCCCCCCCTATAACCCATTACCAGTCCTAACCCCCCCATCAGCCCACTTCCAGTCTTAACCCCATCAGCCCATTTCCAGTCAGCCCCCCATAGCCCATTGCCAGTCCTAACTCCCCCATCAGCCCACAGCCCATTACCAGTCCTAACCACATCAGCCCACCTCAAGTCCTAACCCGTCCCCATCAGCCCATTTCCTGTCCTAGCGCCCCCATAGCCCATTAGCAGTCCTAACCCCCCCCATAGCCCATTAGCAATCCTAACCCCCCATCACCCTATTTCCAGACAGCCCCCATCAGCCCACAGCCCATTACCAGTCTTAACCACCCCCCCCAGCCCATTTCCAGTCCTAACCCCCCATCACCCCATTTCCAGTCAGCCTCCATCAACCCCCAGCCCATTACCAGTCTTAACCCCCCCTAGCCCATTTCCAGTCCTAACCCCCCCACCCCATTTCCAGTCAGCCTCCATCAGCCCCAGCCCATTAGCAGTCTTAACCCCCCCCCAGCCCATTTCCAGTCCGCCTCCATCAGCCCCATCCCATTTGCAGTTCTAAACCCCCCCCCAGCCCATTTCCAGTCCTAACCCCCCCCCCCAGCACATTTCCAGTCCTAACCCCCATCACCCCATTTCCAGACAGCCCCCATCAGCCCCCAGCCCATTACCAGTCTTAAACCCCCCCCCCCTCCCTTCCCTTCCCTTCTGGCAAATTAAAAAATAAAAACCCTGGCTCTAGCTGCTGCCGCTGCCGCGTCCATCGCAGCAGCGGCAGAATGGAGTGTCCCGCGGGGCCCCCTCTCCTCGTTGAGCCCTCTGCAAGGGCTTTCAGATTCGCGAAGGGAGAGTGCTCCCTCGCGTCTCTGTAAAGCCCGCAGGGGCTAATGGGAAATTTCCCATCTGCCCCTTTAGACGCGAGGGGCTGATGGGAAATTTCCCATTAGCCCCTGCGGGCTTTACAGAGACGCGAGGGAGCACTCTCCCTTCGCGAATCTGAAAGCCCTTGCAGAGGGCTCTACGAGGAGAAGGGGCCCCGCGGGACACTCCATTCTGCCGCTGCTGCGACGGACGCGGCAGCGGCAGCAGCCAGAGACAGGGGTTTTTTTTAAATGTAATTAAAAAAAAAAAAAAGCAGAATGTTCTTTGCGCGGGGCCCCCTGAAACGCGGGGCCCTGTGCAAAAAACATTCTTGCTCAATGGACGGGCCGGCCCTGACTATGTGCCACCGCTTTTGGATATACTGCCGCTGTCTGCCTCCTCCCCCAAATGGAATTGGCAGCAGCTGGGGGATTGGCACAGCCACCCATGTATGCTGCTGCCCCACCACCCACCTATGCTGCTGCCGATGCCCACCCAGGCCAGCCACCCTAGGCAGCCGCCTAGATCGCCTAGAGGATTGACCAGCCCAGCGGGCATGATTTTAGAAGCATTTACATATCCGATATAAACATTGTCAGGTACGGCTACATAGATATCCCTGCAATGATATTATAGATGGGATGTTTCCCAACCTGTCATTCCACAAGCAGAGATATTCGGCAGTATGACAACCATAATGAGGTATCTCCATTTCCTATGAAGTGTCTTTAAAGTTGTGAACTGAGCTACATATACTGTAGTAGAATATCATCTCCTGATGTGTGCAGCAGCAGCCAAGAAAGCAAATAAAATGCTAGGAATCATAAGGAAAAGAATGGAGAATACGACAAAGGATATTATAATGCCTCTGTATCATTCAATTCTGTACACCGTATCTTCAAAAGGATTTAGTGGAATTATAAAGGTACAGAGAAGAGCCACCAAAATAGTTGGTCGCTTTATAGTTCACTTTCATTAAACGTTTTCGGGCAGAAACAACAAAATGTCAAGAATTTTGTGATTTTGGCAGGCTTTTCCAATTTTGTTCTAACTTGCCTATGACTTGCCTTTGAATTGGTCACAAACCACTGTGACTTTTTCTTGCCTCAGCAATTTTATTTTTCCTAGCCTTTGCGTTGATTCTACACTTGCCCTTGACCCTTGCCCTGTCCCCTGGATCAAATCTACCAGAAGCTCTCTCAGCCCATACACTCTGTATATTGTTCAAACATCCCTCCAGACTGGCTCTGTACCATCACCTCTTAAGAGTGCCACTATCCGCCCTATCTTAAAAGGAACAAAACTCGACCCAACCTCTCCTACTTCCTACAGACCTACCTCTAGTATCCCATTCCTGGCTAAAATAACTGAAAAGCTAGTCCAAACTCAACTTCAGAACTATATTGATGATCACTCCCCCCTCGACTTATTCCAACATGGTTTCAAAAAGAACCATGGAGTCGAAACCCTTCTTACCTCCCTTCTCGATTCCTTATACCTCCACACCCAGAAACCTTCTCAAGGATGTCTTCTCATATTCCTTGACTTATCAGCTGCTTTCGACTCCCTCCCTCACCATCAACTCCTAAACAGACTCCATGAAATAGGACTCAGAGGCACAACCCTGAACTGGTTCCGTTCCTACCTAGATAACAGAACCCAACAGGTTCGTATTGGAAACGATACCTCCCACCCATTTATCCTAAAACAAGGTGTCCCCCAAGGATCCAGTCTTTCTGCTCTTCTATTTAATATCTTCCTCCAACCTGTCTGCAAGATCTTCCAAAACTATGGCATGCAGTATCAGTTATATGCAGACGACATGATGTGCTTCACCCCATTTAACCTTTCTAACCCTAACTTTTCTAAACTAAGTGAATGCCTGACTAACCTAAAAACTTGGCTTTCCCAGCATAACCTCTTAATCAATCAATCCAAGACTGAGGTTCTCCAGGTATTTTCCAATCCTGCATATACCCCACCTCCCACTCTTATTATTGGTGATCTCACACTTACTATAAAAAACCAAGTGAAATATCTTGGTATTATCCTGGATCAGAACCTTTCCTTCACTGACCAAATAAAGAGAACCACTAATATAATATACGCAAAGCTCCGTACCCTCCGGAACCTCAAACCCCTCTTAAGCCCAAACTCCTTTCGTACTGTCTGCCAGGCCCTCACTATCCCTTCTCTTGATTATTGTAACCTTATCTATCATGGCCTTCCCAAGAACACTATCCAACCGCTCCAACTAGCCCAGAATACGATAGCGCGGCTCATAACTAACAACCCTAGACGTTCCCACATCACTCCTGTCCTCTATGATCTCCACTGGCTCCCCATCCAATACAGAGTTAAATTCAAGGTCCTCACTCTTACACATAAAATCATTTCTAATGAGTCAGCTCCATGCCTCTCTCCTCTCCTCCTCTCCTCCAATAACACAAGAACACGCCGCTCTATTACCAAAAACTTACTGACCATCCCTATAAATAAGATACACTGCAAACAATCCACAAATAACAGGGCTTTCTCCCTTTATGCTCCATCTTTATGGAATGCCCTTCCTCATGAACTTCGGAACTGTTCAAACCACTCTGAGTTCCGAAAGAAGTTAAAAACCCATCTTTTCCTTGAACATTTCTCCCTCCCACCTTAGTTCATAACCCTTTACACCTTCCTCCCTACTCCTCCAGCAATACTCAAATTCTATTATACAACCATTTGGCTCATTGTAAACTCATATGTAAATAGTTGATCTTTGATCTTTGTATTTAGTTTTCTCATTACCATATGTATCCATTGTTATCTTGTTCCATGTAAACAGTTGAAATATACTGCCAAAACTGTTCTATGTAAACCGTCTTGACTTGTAGAAAGACGGTATAGAAAAATTGTTAAATAAATGAATAAATAAATAGTTAAAGGGGATGGAAGGATACCCCTATGAAGAGCGGCTAAAAAGGTTAGGGCTCTTCAACATGGAAAAGAGACGGCTGAGGGGAGATATGATAGAGGTCTATACAGTAAATTAATGAATAGAGTGGAACGGTTAAACATAGATCGATTGTTTATGCCAGGCATGTCCAACAGGTAGATCATGATCTACCTGTAGATCGTGGAGGGGTCAGAGGTAGATTGCCAGCCCCACTTGGCTCCATCTCTCCAGCAGCTCGCCCCATCGCTAGGAGAGAGCTCATGCCGGCAGGTTGTCTGCCAAGGGCTTGCCAACGCTGTTGATCCTTTGCCTGTCTTTTTTCCCTGCCTGCGGGAATCTTTCCTGCGGGTGTATTGGGGCGCTTGTTGTTTTTGTGCCAATAGTTTGTGGGTACCCCAGGGTGCCGCTGCCCGCACCCCGCGACAAGACACCACAGGCCCGGCATCATTCCTGGTCTCCTACCTCTCAGAATCACCCATTCCTGTCCCCACCCCAACACCCCTTAGAATTGTGTTATATACCGGGCAATATCCATTCACCCGGGCTTTACCTGAATACACTTACTGTATTAGTTGTGTTGTGTGCTGGTCGTTGGTCGCTTTATAGTTCACTTTCATTAAACGTTTTCGGGCAGAAACAACAAAGTGTCAAGAATTTGGTGATTTTGGCAGGCTTTTCCAATTTTGTTCTAACTTGCCTATGCCTTGCCTTTGAATTGGTTCAAACCACTGTGACTTTTTCTTGCCTCTGCAGTTTTATTTTTCCTAGCCTTTGCGTTGATTCTACACTGCAATTTTATTTTGCCTTGCCTTTGCGTTGATTCTAGACTGTGTTCAGAATTTATTAAATCGCTTGTGGTGGTATTTTAACTTGTTTGGCGGTATTTGATTTTATCTGGTTTGTTGGACAGGTGTTTGAGTTTTTTTGATGATTGTCTGGTGGTATTTGATTATTGGTGCCAGTATGATGAATTCTTATTTTTACTTTTAGAACTGCATATGTGGTTTTGGTATCTCCAGTCCTTGTATTGCACATCATCCAGAGGTCTTCAGTTCCTGTTGATCTTTAATACTTTGGGACAGTGACAGCCACCCCAGTATAATGAAGATGAGTGTTCCAAAGAAGAGCAAAACCTACCACTTTCATGATGAATGGGAAATGGACTACTTCTTTATCATGGTGAAAGACAAGTGTTGTTGTCTAATTTGTAACGCTCCAGTATCCTTGCCCAAAAAGGGTAATCTGGAATGTCATTATAAGGCTCTGCATAGCAATACGTTTGATGCTGATTTTCCACCCAAAAGTGAAATTCATAAACTGAAGCGCAAAGAACTTAAATTAAAATTGGCTACTCAGTAACAGTTCTTTGCATTCTTTTGTGACAAAGTGTAATCTTCCATTGCATAAACTTGTTTCCATCACTACTGATGGAGCAAGAGCAATGACAGGTGAGGTTAACGGTTTCATAGCCCTCTGTAGACAGCATGACGACTTCCCATATTTCCTTTCTTACCACTGCATCATTCAGCAGCAAGTTTTGGCAAGCAAGAGACTCAATACAAAGACTGTCATGGCCATCACTTTCAAAATTGTAAATTCAGTTTGTGGAAGATCACTTCAAAGACGGCTTTTCAATTTTACTCTTGATGAAGGGGCAGCGGAAATCATTTTGCACACAGATGTAAGGTGGCTAAGTAGGCACAAATTTCTGCAAAGATTTTGTGATTTGCTGAATTAAATAAGAAGATTTTTGAAGGAGAGGGGAGATGACCAAGCATTGTTAGAAGATGAGGAGTGGTTATGTGATCTAGACCCCTGAAGACGGCCTTGGGCCGAAACCTTTTAGTCGGGTCCTCCAATAAAAAAGAAATTTTATACATCCATACCTGTGTGTAGGCCTTGTCTTTGGTGGTCCGCTTTTGCTTGTGCTTGCTGTTGCGGATACCCTTTTCTCCTGTGGTTGTGGTTATGTGATCTGGCATTTCTCACTGACTTTACAGGCAAACTAAATGATATGAACCTTGAACTACACGGTAAAAACAAATGCATTGGCAAGATGATCAGCTACGTCCGAACCTTTCCACCAAACTCAAGGAGTCCCTCAAGGTTCCTCACTATCATCACTCTTTTTCAACATATACATACAACCTATCTGTAATCTCATCAGATCTTTTAATGTGAGCTGCCTAATATACGCTGATGATATCCTGCTCTACACCCCGTTCTCTACAGAACTTCTGAATCTCTCCCCTCTGATAGAATGTTTTGACGCAGTTTCTAAATGGCTCCTATCCCAAAACCTCCATATCCTACACAAGAAGACAGAGGTTCTATTCATTACAAGGGACCACAACTTCACCCCACCATCATATGTAAGAGTTAAAGAAGCAGAACTGCAAACAAAATCCACAATTCGTTATCTGGGGGTCACACTGAATCAACATCTTGATATGAAAGTGCACATAGAGAATGTAGTAAGAGCAGTTTATTTCAAGATTCGTTCTCTCAGGCATCTTCGCTCCTTACTTGATCCAGAAGACTACAGGACAATATACCAGGCATTAATTCTACCACATTTCGACTTTGCTAACGCTATCCTACAAGGCCTTCCTCAATCAACTATTAACCCTCTACAACTTGCTATGAACACCACAGCTAGGGTCCTTCAGGGAGTCGCCAGATTTGAGCACGTGACTCCTATATTAAAACAACTCCACTGGCTCCCCATACATGGTAGGCTCACTTACAAGACCATACTGCTGACCTTTAAGGCCATCCACGGACTTTCATCCTCCTCACTCTCAAATCTCATCCATGTAACTCCATCAACTAGATCCAGAAGACCGACAGCTATAAACACACTAACACTAAGCAGATCTTTTATATTCTACGTCCCAAGATGCTGGAACGCATTACCACCAAGCGTTCGTGCCATTACCGACTTAACCCAATTTAGGAAAGCACTTAAATATCACCTTTTCCTCATATACTACCCACCAAACATTACCCCCAGCAAAAGCCCCCCCCCCAAATAAGAGACACACCTTATCTTCAAATAGCCTCTCCCACTTTCTCAGTAAGATTACTAGGACTTTTGTGTTGTCATGATACCTTTTATATAATCATGTTTGTAATAAGTTAACCTTAAGTTACCCAAGTTTATATACCTATTTGCTGTAAACACGGAATAGCCTGTTATTCTGTTGATGTTGTTGTATGTGAACCGCGCTGATACCAAATAGCGCGGTATATAAAAGATTGTAATAAATAAATGATGAGTACAGTTTCATCCTACAAGAGCGAATTTATGCTAATGATGACTGAACTTGCAAACAACACTTTTGATCATTTTCCTAATATGCAGCACCATCTGGGACAATATCCAAATTTTGTTTTTCAGAATGAGAAGTATGTGACAGAAATCTATTCTGTTATCCAGGAATTCAAAAATAGATTCTGTGACTTCCAAAAAATTGGAACAGTTGTGGAGTACTTGTCATACCCATTCAAAGTAGATGTGGACATTAAAGAAACTGCAGCTGCTATCAGTAAAAATTACTCATTGAACAAGCCATCTCTTGAAAACGAAATATTAACCCTTAAAAGTGACATTTTTCACAAAAGCCGTGCTGAGCAAGAATCGTTTTGGAAGCTAGTGCCTAGAGACAAATTTTCCAACTCGAGAAGATGCAGTGAAGCTGTACACTCCTGTTTCGGTTCAACTTATTTGTGTGAATCTGGGTTTTCCCATCTGAAAATGACAGAGTACACAACGTTCCAACATGACAGATGAACATCTCCAGGATTCCCTGAGACTGACCCTCATACAATATTCACCCATCTTCAAAAAGCTGGTGGATGAAAAGCAGGCTCGGATGTCTCACTAATGAGCAAGAGCGAAATATTAAAGATTGTGCAAGATCAGCCTGGATCAATTCTCAACCTAAATTTAACACCAATCACTCAATAAAAGTTAAAGAAAGTTATTAAGACAGTTAAAGAAAGTTATTACTCAATAAAACTTTAAGAAAAATGTGCTTTCTATTTCCCCTCGCAGTTCTTACTGGATCTTCATCTCTCTGTTTTGTTTTTGCTTAATGTGCTTAACAGCTGATCACATCCAAGTAAATGACAGAAGGTTCATTAAAAATGTGTGTGGGGGGGAAATCCTCCAACTTTATTGGGTTAAAATTTAATTTGAAACTAATTTGAAACTTCATTTTCATGGTGGTAGATCACTGGCACTTTTGGCTGGAAAAAGTAGATCATGACCTGTTCGAAGTTGGACATGCCTGGTTTACGCCATCATAAAGTAAAAAAAAACTAGGGGACATGCAATGAAGTTGCAGGTTAACCGCTTTAAGACTAATATGAGAAAATATTTTTTCACTCAACACTTAATCAAACTCTGGTATTCATTACCGGAGGACGTAGTAAAAGCTGTTAGTATAGCTGGGTTTAAAAAAGGTATGGACAAGTTCCTGGATGAAAGAGCCATAAACCATTATTAAAGAAGACCCAGGTAATCTGCTGCTTGCACCAATACAAGCATTATGCAACCTGTGTGTCTTTTTGGGAAACTGCTAGGTAATTGTGACCTGGATTGGCCACTGTTGGAAACAGGATACTGGGCTTGATGGACCTTGGTCTGACCCAGTATGACATTTCTTATGTTCCCCTACACTCTCTAAATGCTTTACAGGCAAAACAAACACATTTTAGATGCCTAAATAAGCCCTGAAGCAGGTCTAGATCTGGACGAGACGAACGCATGCTGGTCGGTACTGAAATTGGGTGAACATATCTAAGGTCACCAAAATGTCCATGACATGCCCCATCATGATCTCATCCTACACGGACATCTGCAAGCCAGGGACATCTTCATGATTTTGATGTCTGCATACCCGTTTTGAGACTTCCAAAACAAGAATAGAGCTTCTAAAATGATCCCCTTAGTGTTTTAAATGGTCCAATATTATTTGTATAAGTTTTAAAAATACAGATAGATGAGTTATACGTTCACCATGTTAGGACCAAGGTTGGTTAAAAAACTGTAGATATCAAGCAACAGATTTATTCATATTTAAAAATAAATATTTAACTGGTTTTGACATTAAACCCCAGAAAGTTTCACTATTCAAAGGAAGGAAAGAAATTCTTGTGCTCCTTTTAGTCCACTAGCAATTTCTCCTCTCTTTTTAGAGACTTTTTGCTTAGGCATATTAGGCTCGATATTCAGTGGCAGTGGCTAGCTCTTGTAAAGCAGCTAACCGTCACTGCTAGAACCAACGAAGCCAGAGCTTGAAACCTATAGCTGCTCCTTGTAGTCTTGGACAAGTCACTTAATCCTTCATTGCCTCAGATACAAACTTAGGGGCATATTTACTAATGTGTGTTAGCCAGTAGCACGGGATTTGTACCATGTGGTAGCAAGGAGCACTTGGCCCAAAGGCAACCGAGCTAAAATTCCCATGCTATCAGCGTAGCGAGTGAATAGGCAGAGAGAGGGTGGCTGGGAGGGCATGATAGTCATGCACTAGCTACATAAACATGCTGCTAGCACAGGCCCAACTTATGCCAGCCTATGACCAAATGCTAGCTGCACTTGTCATGCACTCTAACTGTGTGGTTTAGTTGCGAGTGTTAGAAAATTTAAAGGGCAAAAGCAATTTCAAGCACATACGAGTAATACTGGGGCAATTTAAGATGTGAGCTGAATACCAAGGTGCCTGCCTAGGCCACCTTTCAGAGGGGCTGCATAGTGCAGCTGACATGGCAATGGACCACAATAGCCTGACTACCACAAAATCAGAGGCTGCGGGTCAGGGGTGCCCCTACTGGACAGTGGGCTAACATCCACAGACACATCAACAACTGCCCTGATGGACTGCTGTTAATGTCAGTATATACAATGGCTGGTTGTCAGAGGGCTGCTGGTGTATGCTGTGGAGGTTTAGGACATAGGGCACATGCGCTGCCAAAACTGGCCTCATAGCCAGAGTTGGAGCCAGCAGAGTACAGTGGGAAGAGGGGCATGAAAATTTGGTGATGTACTTACTGGAAACATGATGGTGTGACAGTACAACAGCAACAAATGATGCCTACATAGGGGGGGGGGGGCATGTTACAGTGCATGCATGCACCTGGGGGCAGGCCATGCCATTGCCATGAGCCATGTGACTGAGGGAGGATATGGCTGAGGCCTATGAGCTCTGAAAATCTGCATAACTCTTCTATCTCTGAACATGGGCCTCCAGTGTTGGTGCTCACTGATTGGTGTCCCCTGCCTGGTCCCCTTGCCCAGGGTCAGAGGCAATCCATGGACCTGGGGAGCTCTTTTGACTTTCCCTGGTCTGGTGGGCCATTGTTTCCATGGCAGCTGAGGTGCTTAGCCTGGGGGCTGTTTGAGATTTGCTACCTCCATGTGGTGTTCTCCCAGAGTTTCTTCTGGCAGGAGGGAGAATAAGGGCCCTCTGTGGGTGGATGGCTGTGCTACCCCCCCCCCCCCCCAGCTTTAGAGGTCAGTTCACAGGGGAGGTGCTTCTTGACCTTATGGACCTCATGTGCAGGCTGCCCTGAGCAGGCAAAATGATTGGTGCTTGGTTTCTTGACCTTCCTGGCCTCTGTCCCCCCTTCAACATGGGGGACACACTCCATGATGGTTATGATGTTGCCCAAGCCATAATCAGAGGAGGGAATGAGAGGTGGAGCCCATCCCACACACCAAAGGCCTTGCACTGTGTTCCCTACAGCTAAAATAAATAGGTACACTTTGCGCCTCAGGATAAAGTGGGTTCATATCCCTGTCTCCCATGATGCACACTGGACACCCTGCCTGATCCCATACAAGGCCCCCAGCATCTCCAGATGCTACATTTGTGTCCAATTTCATACAGTTTTGGGCACAGCACATGCTCTTTGCATGTGTCTGCTTTGCTTATTTCCATGTCCTGCCCTCTTGTACTTAGCCCCTATGCTCTGAGGACAGTTAAGCCCATTACCAGTCATCCCTCTGTATTCTGAACTGGCCAGTTGAAACCTTTCTGTATGTGTGCTTGGGACACATTTCTTACTCTCCACAGTGAATTTGAGCTCCACAGACATCCTAATATTGTTCTTGCAACTTTGCTTTTCCAAACACATGTTGTGACCGCATGCACTGTGTGCATGCGCTATGGTTGAACATTTGCTAGTACCTCACTAGTGATGTGACTAGTGTGGCAGTAGCAGCATACTACAGCCACACACCCTGCATCTACCACAGCTGCTATGCCCTGGTGTGGTAAAAATGTCCCCTGTTCATGTGTTAGCCCGATGTTACTCACAACATTTTGATATTGGATTCTAAGCCTTCTGCAGACATGAAAATATTTACTGTACCTGACTGTAACTTGTCTTGAACTCCTGAGAATAGGCATGAACTAGTCCCAATTGTCCCCAGTGTACCTCTGAAAACCATCCTACAAGGAGCAGACCTACCCACTAATCTGTGGAATAAAGTAATAATCCTCAAGGAGTCCAAAATCTCACATCTCATACGATGTGACCTAATGGTCTACGGAAGGAGTTACCACATAGTCTTATATAAGCAGACATATTCCCCTATAAACCTCAACTCTGGCTATGCCATCAAGTTTTACCTAACACTTCTAACCTTTAGGACTGATACTCACTTAAGTCCATCTGTAGGAACAGTCTTCTGCAGATTTAAGCAATATTAGCCAAATTATTGTTCAAATGACAGCACCAAAAATCCTGTACTAAAAGCCCGCTATGAGCCCAACTCGTAAAGTATAGGCGGTTTACAGAGAACACATGAAGAAAGTACATTAAGCATGGCATATAAGGGTAGAGTATTTTAACAGTAGAACAGTAGTTAACTTGAGCAGGGTGGATACTGCCGAGAAGATATTTACATATTTGAGTATCATATATTTACATCTTTGAATATCTTACATAGGCATATGTTGTACAAGAATGAAGAAGGGGGAGAGAGGTGCTTGGGGGAGGGGGTCAATCAATGTCATTGAAGTAATCTTGGAAAAGGTAGATTTTTAGTTTCCTTCTAAAGTCTAAGAGTTCGGATGTTGCGCGTAGGTTGGGGATAAAGAGTTTCATATGATTATTGCATAAAGGAAGATGGTGGATTGTTTGGTCATGGCATTCATAGGGGGCATGTCTAAGGTGTTTTGGTGTGGTGTTCTCCTTGACCTGTTGGTGGGGGTCTGGTGCATAAGGGAGTGGAGATAAGAGGAAGAGAGTCCATGGGAAGCCTTGAAAACAGGATAGCTTTATATTTTATTCTTGATTTAATCGGGAGCCAGTGTAGTTGAAGGGTAGGGGTAATGTGTTCAGTTGGGTTTGAATTGGAGAGGATGTGGACAGCTGTGTTCTGGACTAGTTGTAATGTGTGGAGTGTACAGTTCGGAAGACCATGTAGAATGATGTTGCAGTAGTCTATATGAGTTGTGATCAGTGCTTGGAAGGCAGTACGGTAGCTTTGGTGATCCAGTAGGTTTCTGAGAGGTTGTACCATTTTTATTTTTTGGTATATGGCTCTCATGGTGATGTTGAGGTGTGGGAGGAAGGATAGGTGTTGGTCTAGGGTTATGCCTAAATATCACACTTGGGGTTGTACTTTCAGCTAGGTTCCAGCTATTGTTATGGTGGGTGGTGGGGTGTAGTTCATGTCTCTGGAGACAAAAAGGGCCTCTGTCTTGTTATGATTAATGAAGAGGTTGTTGTCTGATAACCATTGTGTGACAGCGGTAAAGCATTTAGAGAGGGAGGTATATATCGGTTTGGTGGTGGAGACTGGCTTGTAGAGCATCTGCATAAATATGGTAGAGCATTTTGTAGGACTGGATAATGTTCTAGATGGGCTCGAGGTAGATGTTAAAAAGGAGGGCAGAGAGTGCAGAATCTTGAGGAACTGCTTGCTGTTGGGTATAGGGGGTGGAGTGGTTTCCTGCTATGTTGACATGCTGTTTGCAGTCTGTGAGGTAAGATTAAAACCATTTTAGAGTCGTGCCAGTTAGGCCCAGTGACTGTAGGTGTTGAAGGAGTGGAAGGTATGGTACTGAGTCAAAGGCAGCCTTGATGTCGAGAAAGAGCTGTTCAGACCACATTATCTTCTGTGAATGGTGTAGTATCTACTCCATTTCCATTTGTATATTTGTTAATCACAGGTGGTCCATCTGAAGGATTTTCTTTAGGAAAAACAGAACAGAAGTATTTGTTTAGCATTTTTGCTTTTTCAATGTCACTTTCCATGAATCTGTTCTTAACACTGTTGAGTCTTGCAATTTTACCTCTGATCTTCCTCTTCTCCCGAATATACCTGAAAAAAGTTTTATCACCAAGCTTTAGATCTTTAGCCTTCTTTTCTTCTGTCTTTGATTTTGCTGTCCTTATTTCTCTTTTTGTCTCTTTTTGGTGTTCCTCTGTTTGCCTCTCCATGCCCTTCCTCCAGCCACTGCTGCATCTCTCCAACTCTGCAGTGGTGATGGCAATTAAAAAAAAAAAACAGTGCAGACTCAACTTCTCAAACCCAGGCATGCCTCTGAGGCACTGAAAGGGGAAGGGGGGGGGGGGCAGCAAGGCCCTACAGGCAGGACAGACTAGATAGGACATGTGGTCTTTTTCTGTCATCATATTTCTATGTTTCTATGCATAGGTTTCAGAAGCTGAGATTGTCCCCACCATCAGGCCGAGGAGAGGTGGTGGTGGTGTCCATGAGTGATCAGCTAGTCAGTTGGACATTTGGGAGAGGGAAGGAGGAGTTCTTGAAAGTTGACTGCTGCACTGTGTGAGAGTAGGGGGTGAGATGAAGTGAAATGCAGGATCACATACCAGGAGAAAGGGAAAGAGCTAGGACATATTGGACATCAATTCTACTACTACTAGTACTAGTATTAATCATTTATGTAGCACTACAAGGCATACGCAATGCTCTACAAACACATACGGAAAACAGTCCCTGCTCATAGAGCGTACAATTTAGTTAAGACAGACAGTACAATATAAGAGAAATAAGGGGTTCAATAGAGAGAGGAGACATAAGGAAAACAAGATTAGGATCCAAAAGCGGCCTCAAAGAGCTAAGCCTTTATCAAGGATTTGAAGAGGGAGAGAGATAAAACTTGACATAAAGATACAGGAAGTTTGTTCCAGGCATAAGGAACAGCAAGGGGAAAAGATCCCAGCTACCAGGATTAATTTTTATCATTCGATATCTTTTCTTCTCATCTTTAACCTGATCATAGCATGGCCCAAATAAATTTGGTATGCAATATTTATGCAAATGAGGCCTAGTGGATATGTAAATATTTATACAACTGAGGCCCTGCACGGAGTGTCCACATACAGTCTTGCATCACCCTCGGGCTGCCACATGCTGCTTGAGTCTAAAGACTGGGAGAAGGAAAAGGTAGCTCTGACAGAAGGGCAGCTACATCCATTGCAAACAGTCCCTCTGGTCCACTAAATCATCTGAATCTTAGCTTCCTGCTTCCTCTCGCACTGTCTATGATCATGGCCATACGGCTGCTTCCTCTTTTGTTTTAGGCTCGCTTCAGCTCTGGCTCTGCTCTGCTAACTGCCAGGGTAATGACCCCTACACTTCTAGACTCTCCCATCGCACTGGTCAATTCCCTCCATTATTTGGGTATCACTCCGGATTCTTCACTGTCATTTCAGGAACATTTCTCTCTACTCATCCACCGTTCATTTTTCTCTTTGCAACAAATCCATGCTGTCTTCCCTTTTCTGCCTTCTTCATCCTTGATCACTCTTCTTCTTTCTCATGTCATCTCACAGATCAATAACTACAACGTGGTACTTGTGGTTCTCCCCCAATATCATTTGCACCATCTCCAGCTTCTTCAGAATACCGCCACCCGGATGATCACTCATGCCTCATGCACAGACTATGTCACCTCACTGCTCATACAACTTCACTGACTCCCCATAAAGTTCCAGATTCAGTTAAAGTTACTCACTCTGGTTTATAAGGCCTTACACACCGGCAGTCCCTTGTATCTCTCAGACACTCTCCACCTTCACTCTCGTCATCGTGTTTTTCGCTCCATCCATGGCAACCACTTGTACCTTCCCTCTGCTTCCCAAGCCCATCTAGAATGCACCCGCAATTCTGTCTTTTTCTTCCTCGGCCCTGCCCTCTGGCATGCCTGACCTCAGCTCACCTTCAACCTCCCCCCATCCCACACATAGCTCATTGCCTCCTGCCTCTCCCATAACTTTCCTTTTCTCTCCCTCTGATCCCCTCTAACATTGTGTGATTGTGATATTTTGGCCTATCAGAAATTGGCGTTCCTTTCTTCTTTCGCTCTGCTACAGCTAATTTTGTATTTTGTAAACCGCCCTGGTACCTGGGTAAAGATGTGGTATATTAGGTGTGTAGATAAAGATAAAAAGATAAAGGAAGTGTGCTCTCTCCTTGCTACTTCATATGAATCTGAGTGGGGGCATTATGAGAAAAAATTCTCATGGGCTGGCATATTTCAACAAAAATCTTTGCTGTTTTATATACTGGCTTCCCATCTAGTCTGTTTTTTGGTTTTTTTTGCTTTTTTAGACATAGGACCCCATATTCAACAGCGGCAGCTAGTGTGATTACAGCAGCTAGTCATTGCCACTGAACCCTAGACCCGCCAAAGTCCTACCGCTAGAGGATAGCAAATAGCAGTTCGAGACTGGCACCATTTTGGATGGCACTGGAGATAAAGGGCAGGAGCAGAGGGGGCTGCTGGACCACTAGGGAAGGCCAGTAAGGTCTGGGTCTACTGGGGGTGGGGTGTCTGGGTGATCCGGCTGACTAGCTGGGATGATCAATGCCAGGGTTGGCGGGAGGCTCATAACCTAACCCTACAGGTTGGGTGCTGCCCAGGGGTGGGGTTCTGAAGCACTGTAGCACTGGTAGCATTTGGACATGGTTGGAGCTAAGCAGAACCACGAGCCCTCATTTTCGTCAGCATTCCCTGCATCATCAGACATCATGGGAGTTCTTGTGCTACCTGGCAATGCAGGGAACATGGCCTGGTGAGGATACCAAACAGATTTTGCACCTATCGCACAGTATTTTAGCATATGCAATGTGGTAAGTACAAAAGCAATACTGCACTTTAGAAAACAGACCCCTCAGGGGAACTTTTCTGAATACTGACTTCATTTATTTCTATTTCTTTTGCTAATTCAATTTCATAGGGATGCACAGAAACAAAATTATTTTTGGTTCATTTTCAGTTTATTTTGAACTTTTTCTGGATTTTCAGACATTTTTGGTTCATTTCAAATATTTGTATTGTTAGAAAAATTAACTCATGTTATAACTTTTTAATGTGCATAAATTGACTTGGACACACTGCATTTTTTAAAGGTGAATTAACTAATTGTATATGCATTAACATATACATCCATAAGCGATTCCTATATCATTTTAAGCATATGCAAATGCAGTGACTACAGTATTGAAAAGAGTTTTGTTTTATTACCTATAGTTTGAATTACCATTATGTTGGACAGATAGATGATGAAAAGCTAAAAGAAATCAGGGAAGCTAAGAAAAGTTATAACACTGTAATAATAGGTGATTACCCTGGTATCGACTAGATCAATGTCACAGCAGGACATATTAGGAAGATAAAGTTTCTAGATGAAATAAATGACTGCTTCTTGGAGCATTAGGTTCATGAACCAACAAGAGGGGAAGCTATTTTGGACCTAGTCCTTAGTGGAACACAGGATCTTTTACAAGAGATAAGGATTTTTGGGCCACTTGGCAATAGTGATTTAATAAATGGAAGAAAGACATAAAGGAAATCCACAGGACTGCCTTTTAACTTTGAAAAGGGAGACTATGATGAAATGAGGAAAATATTTAAGAAAAAACTAAAAGGAGCAGCTGAAAAGGTTAAAGATTTACATCAAGCATGGACGTTGTTTAAAAGTACTATTTGGAAGCCCAGACCAGATGTATTCCACACTTTAAGAAAAGTAGAAGGAAGGCCAAAAAACTTACAGCATGATTTAAAGGCGAGGTCAGAGAGTTTGTTGTAGCTAAAAAAGCATCCTTCAGGAAATGGAAAAAGGAGCCTAATGACGAACACCGGAAACAATATAAGCATTGGCAAGTTAGATGCAAGGCATTGATAAGGCAGGCAAAGAGATAATTTGAAAATACGCTCACTGTGGAAGCAAAAATGCATAATAAACAATTTTTCAAGTACATTCATAGCAAAATACCTGTGAGAGATTCAGTCGGACCATTGGATGATAGAGGAGTAAAAGGGGCGTTAAGGGAGGACAAGGTCATAGCAGAGAGACTGATTGAATTCTTTGCTTCGGTCTTTACTGATAAAGATGTAGGGAAGTTGCCTGTGCTTGAAATGGTATAAGAAAGTGATGTAGTGGAAGAATTGAAAGAAATATCAATAAACCGGAAGGATGTATTACAACTGTTTGATGGATTGAAGAATAGCAAATCACCTGGACCGGTTGGTATACATCTGATGGTGAGTTGAAATATGAAATTGTAGACCTACAATTCGTAATCTGTGAACTATCATTAAAATCATCTGTAGTACCTGAGGATTGGAGAGTGGACAATGTAACTCCAATTTTTAAAAAGGGTTCCAGGGGTGATCTGAGAAATTAAATACCAGTAAGCCTGACATCAGTATTGGGCAAAATGGTTGAAACCATTATAAAGAATAAAATTGCTGAACATGTACAGTAGATAGCCATGGTTTCATGGGATAAAGCCAACATGACTTTAGCCAAGAACAGTCCTGTCTTACTAATCTGTTATATTTTTTTGAAGGTGTGAATTTAACAGGTAGAGAAAGGTGAGTTGGTTGATGTGGAGCCCGATCCCCGAAGGGGCACATCTGAACCATCTGGGCACCCTCAGGCAGGATAAGCCCATTAGGACCCGATTCTATACCAAGGGAGCAAGATGGTCCCACTGGTGCAGGATTAGTCCCTGGGATGGCACTGTGTTGCGTTGTATTGCTGTGGGGACATCCTCCCCATGGCACAATCTGCCCGTTGCATTTGTGACCCCCGATTCCCTGCCACCCAACCCCAACTGGAACTGCTGAGGTCCAGCTGGGTAGTGGGGACTCACCATGAGTGTCCCGTTTCTCCGGTGGGGGTCTGCTGGGCTCAAGAAGGGTTGCCAACCAGGATCAGAGAGGCACCCTACTCTTATTCTACCTCGGAGGTGGAATAAGCAAGGGGTTCCCCCGGCAATCCCTGGACGTACAGGGCCATCACTGGAATTGACCTTGCATGTCCGGGGGTCGGCTCTGCCAACCCTCCACCCACTCTCCACCCTGTGCCATCCCCATACTCGCAGCATGCACAGCGGCTCTGTATGTGCAGCACTGTGGGGAGGCAGCATAGGATGATGGCAGATAGCAGAGCTGGACGTCCCATTGGAATATCAAATATCAATATCAAATCTTGTTGTAACCTATTCAATGTATATATAATTATGTATAATTATTTAGATAGTTATTCCCCAGTTCACACCCAGTTGATTTTCCCTGTTATCTGTAAACCTAGATCAGTCATGTACTGACAGGTATGTTGTTGTTCAATGTAAACCGCACTGATGATGAATAGTGCGGTATATAAAAAATGTTTAATAAAATAATAAAATAAATAAATGTCCAGCACCGGTATGGATTAGGCCCATAGTGAATCTGGATTTTCAGAAAACCTTTGACAAAGTCCCTCATGAGAGACTCTTGGCAAAATTTAAAAGTCATGGGATATAAAGCAATGTAGTATTGTAGATCAGGAACTGGTTAAAAGATAGAAAGCAGAAAGAAGGGCTAAATGACCAATTTTCTTAATGAAGAAAGGTGAATAGTGGAATACCCCAGGGAACTGTGCTGGACCTGCTGCTTTTTAACATATTCATAAATGACCTGTAAATAGGAATGAGTGAGGTGATCAAATTTGAAGATGACACAAAATTATTCAAAGTTGTTAAAACATAAGTGGACTGTGAAAAATTGCAAGAGAACCTTGATAAATTGGAAGACTGGGCATCCAAATGGCAGATTAAATTTAATGTGGACAAGTGCAAAGTTATGCACCTAGAAAAAAATAACCCAAACTATGGTTACACAATGCAAGGTACCACCTTAGAAACCACCACCCAGGAAAATGATGTAGGCATTATCATGGATAATACATTGAATCCCTATGCCCAGCATGCAGTGGCAACCAAGAAGGCAAATAGAATGCAAGGAATCATAAGGAAAGGAATGGAGAACAAAACCAAAGATATTATAATGCCTCTGTATCATTCCATGGTGCAACTGCACCTTGAATATTGTATGCAATTCTGCTTGCCATATCTTAAAAAGATTATAGCTGAATTAGAAAAGGTTCAAAGAATAGCAACAAAAATGGTAAAGGGAATGGAAGATACCCCTATGAGGAGAGGTTAAAAAGTTGGGGCTCTTCAGCTTGGAAAAGAGACGGCTGAAGGGGGATATGATAGAGGTCTTTAAATTAATGAATGGAGTGGAACAAGTATATTTAGATCAGTTGTTTATGCCATCAAAAGTAGAAAGACTAGAGGACACACAATGAAGCTACAGTGCAACCCCATTTAAGACTAGTAAGAGAAAATATTTTTTTACTCAACACGTAATCAAACTCTGGAATTGGTTACTAGAGGATGTAGTAAAAGCTGTTAGTGTAGCTGGGTTTAAAAAAAATATTTGGACAAGTTCCTGCATAAACCCTTATTAAAGAGAACACGGAAAATTCACTGCTTGCTCTGGGACAAGTATTGCGGTTCCTATGTGCCTCTTTGGGAACCTGCCAGGTACTTGTGGCCTGGATTGGAAACAGGATACTGGGCTTGATGGACGTTGGTCTGACCCAGTAAAGCATTTCTTATGTTCTTATGGAAGCGAGCTTATTGAATTTCTTACTTTCTACTTCACATATTGGTGATATTAGAAGAATGATTTTACATATTGGAAAAGAGATAATTATGTTTAGCTATTAATCTGTTCTGAGATGATACTGATAAATGGAGGTTGCCTTGACTTTTCTTTAATATACAGCATCTCTGAGTCACAGGAGGCGGGGGATTTACATCTGATATTATTGTTTTGTTTTTCAAGTTCATTAAAAGATTTTTGACCACTTTTGATGTCATTAATTTTCAGGAATTGAGTCCGTTTATTAAGATCAGACTTTTGAAAGTTGCTCATCAATCCAAGGTCTTCTTAAACTAAAAATGTCACATCATATGTCATTATACAACATAATGCAATAAGAAAGCAATATCTCATTACCTTTAAATCATGCTGTTTACTTTTATTATGATATATAATACTCAGTTTGCCTGATGGGATCACACTACCAATCTAAATTTGAAAAATTCACACTTAACAGTTTGACAAAATTGCGCATTTCCCCTTTCCTCCCTCTGCAGACTAAGGCATGTCTATGTGAGGGGATGAAACAGCCTTGGTAAAGGGTTTCTCAGTAGGGTAGCAGTGGATGTGCGAGTGAATGTCTAGCTGAGTGAACACAGTGTGGGTAGTGACTTATGGTGTATGTGAACGGCATATGTATTTTGAATCAATGGTAAGATAGGTATGATGTGCACATCTCTTTCCATGGGAAGAGTTAGCTCTTTTTCATTGAAAATGTGTAGGTGGAATGTCATAGGATGAGAATGTGTATGTGTGGGTGACATTGGTATGTGTGTGTTAGTTGTATGTATCAGGGGGCTCTGTGTGGCTGTGTGTGCCATGGATGTGTGTATGTCATAGATATGTGTGTAAGTGTGTACGTGTGTTCGGAGACGGAGTGCATGCTGTGTGTGGAAGTGTGCACTTGTGTATGTATGTTGGGGTATGAATATTAGCAGTGTGTGTTGGGAAGCCGTATGTGGCTGTGTGTTGGGGGGGGGGGGGCTGTGGTATGTATACTTGCACTCAATTCCTCTTTTACTGCATTCACTTCTTGTCCTTTCCACTCTCTTGCATTGCTCCCCTCCCTACCCTTTGCAACCCCTACTCTTGAAGTCTGACTTCTTCTCTTCCACTCATCCATGCACTCTCCCTCCCCTCCTTCCCCTATTTCTCAACCTAGTACTCTCTCTCCCTCCCCTATCACCCCCTCTCATCCTCTCATTTCCTTTCTTGCATCCTCTACCACTTGTCATTCCTCCTTTATCAGTTCCCTTCCATTATGCTCATCACCTGTCTTTTCCCTTCTTCCTCAATTTCTTCCCCATCCCTTATGCTCCAACCCTCTTTGTTCCACTTCAACCTCACCCCTGCCCTGTGCACCAACCCCTCTTTTGAAGACTCAACATGTGAAACCATGTCTTTTAGTACCAGAATGGTTGTGCTTCTTGCGGCAGAATTCATCCATGGTTTTGCCCTCATCTTCCTGGATATTTCAGCTGCCTTCGATTCTGTCAATCACAACCAGTTTCTTACCCGCCTCCTGGACAAGGGCATTCACAGCCTTGCCTGGGAGTGGTGTAAATCTTACCTATCGGATCGCTGGCAACAAGTCCGGGTTGGTTCTAAAACTTCGGCACCATTCCACCAACAACAAGGTGTCCCACAAGGTTCCTCCCTATCGGCTCTGCTGTTCAATATCTATATGTAGCCAATATGCAACATCGTCCGATCCTTTAATATTTCTACCCTAATCTACGCCGATGATGTTTTGCTATTTACCCCGTTCAAAGTCAAACACCCGGAATTCACCAATCTTGTCAACTGCTTTAACGCAATTACAGACTGGCTAACTACCCAAAACCTCCACATTAATTTCAAGAAAACAGAGGTACTCTTCATATCAAGGAACAAAAGCTTCTCTCCTCCCTCCATTCTAAGAGTAAGAGATGCGGAGCTTCCATGCCGTAAGGCCATACGCTATCTCGGCATTACTCTGGACCAGCATCTTGATTTCAAGGAACACATAA
The DNA here is from genome assembly GCA_033557465.1 of Ichthyophis bannanicus. Classification (NCBI taxonomy): domain Eukaryota; kingdom Metazoa; phylum Chordata; class Amphibia; order Gymnophiona; family Ichthyophiidae; genus Ichthyophis; species Ichthyophis bannanicus. The sequence goes on along the minus strand of CM066033.1, from coordinate 1,148,552,540 downwards.
ACACCACCAGGTCCATCTACAACAAAATTAGAACACTGAGACATCTCAAACCTATGCTACCTGCTGACGACTTCCGAACCATCTTCCAGGCCCTCATACTACCACGTTTAGATTACGCAAACTTAATCTTGTATGGCCTACCAAAAAACACTCTCAATCCTCTCCAACAAGCTATGAACGCCGCCGCCCGTGTCCTCTGCAGTCTAGCCAGATCAGACCATATTACACCAATACTTAAGGATCTCCATTGGTTACCGATATACTCCAGGCTAACATATAAGATTCTGCTAATAACATTCAAGATTATCAACAACATCGCCCCCAATTCTCTCAAGGAACTTATCACACCTACTCCAAAAACTAGAACCAGAAGGACAGCAACAGACAACACTCTGACTATCCCTAAAGACTCCATAAAGTGCTCACAAACAACCAGGAGAAGAACCTTTGCCCACTACACACCAAAATGTTGGAACGACCTCCCTCCAGAAATCAGAGCGATCTGAGACCTTCTACAATACCGGAAAGCAATAAAACACCACCTCTTTCTGCTCCATTTCTCTCAAGCTGCCACCCCGACTCCAAGAAACCATCCCCCATCCCCTACTAGAGCCCCCTACACAACATAACGCTCTAGCCCCAAGCATTCTCTCGCCAGCCCGGAAGCATCTTACGTACTCTCAGATCAAGTATCATCTAGTATGCCATTTCTTTATGTATATAGGTTCATGTATTCCACATCTATCCTGATATATGTCAATATGGAAATAGTTACCCATGTTCTCCAAGTTCTATTCCCTGTTATAATGTAAACTCAATCAGTCTTCTCTGATCTGAGTATTCTTTGTTAAATGTAAACCGCACTGATAACAAATAGTGCGGTATATAAGAATTGTTAAATAAATAAACAAAATAAATCCATCTTTGCCATGTCTAGAGCCACGGCAGGGTGCCTCCTCCAGTGCCATGGGACTTTGGCTTCCCATTACACACACACTTCTACTCTTCCTGTGTATCTGACCATGCAGGCTGCCATCTTCTTATGCCATGGTGTTCGGACCTGCCATGACAATGACTGTTCCTTCTTCTTCCTGATGTGCTTAGCATATAGGTTTGCTTGCACATGTGCAAGCCAACCTATGCTTATGGACGGACGGACGAATAGACAGACAGGCAGATGGATGCCCCCCCCCCCCCATTAGACACTATCATTCTGAAAAAGGCACCAAAAATGACCCTAATAATGCAGAAGCAAGTAGTGCACTAAGAAGTTATCAATAGTGTCCCTGGCTGGCGGTATTTTTGCATTGCAATTGTCCATTTCCTGGCACATTTCATGACACACTAGCATGAAATGGACAATAACAATACAAAATGTAATTGCAATCAGATGATAAGTCAAAACTATGGGATATGTTTACTAATGTGTAGCTGGAATGTCATAGGATGAGGATGTTATTTAATGGGACCCAGATGCAGATAGCCTGGGTTAACCTTTAGCCCAGTTTAGTAAACACACCTCTATGTGTATTTTGAGCATACAAAAAGACCTATATTTGAAGTATTTTATAGTCTTTTCCACTGCATAGTGAAGACCTCTACAGCCTAATAATGCATATTTTCACACATTTTATTAATAGACCTCAGCATGCAGCTTCTGATGTTTTCATTACATCAGCCTAACAATGCTTGTTCTGTTTTATATATGCTATAAATATATTTTATGCTATATGGAAAACTTGGGTGATAATATTTAATCGAGGGCAGTTTATGAGGCAATAAATAGCTGACAGGTTGACTAAATGCCAACATCAAAGTGAGAAATTGAATCAACCTGAAAACTATTTATTATAGAAAACTAAGATTGCATAAAAACTGCACCTGCTCAATGGTGAGAGCAGACACGATGCAAAAGAAAGATTGAAGAAAAAATCAGACGAAAGAAAAATAAAAGTTTACTGTAATATTAAGATCATTTAATAAACAATGAGGCCTGTTGAAAGCATAAAATAAATTTAAGTTGTATACCTCCTGTGGTTTTATCAAGCAAACATTATAATAAACATTTATTTTCTTTAGCCAGGTTTTTCATTTATTTATCTTTGCTGTCCATTTTTATTGAAATGTTTTATCTGGTATTTTATGTTTGGGAAAGAATTCAGGATGCAGGGCAGTGTCCCAGCACGGCTCAGTACGGGAACCCTCCTCCGCGGCCTGGGATTGAGGCAGGGAGCCAGCGAGAGCTTAATTGTTGGTGGTGGTGGGGGGGGGGAGAATCCTTTGTGTGAGGCATCATTTGAATCTATTGGCTCCTGCTGTGGGAACGTGACGGGAGCCAATGAAAAGGCATGGAAGGCGTAGGAAGGGGCAAACAACCCCCATTTGTATCAGGTGTGCCTGCCTCCTCCCCCTCTCTGGTACCTCAGCAGCCAGGTGAGTCACGTCCAGGTTGCCTTCCCTTGACATCAAGGTCTGGAGAGTATGGGAGGGCTAGTTGCAGCTTTTGGGGTTAGACGGGGGTCCTGGAGGTTTTCCGGGATCCGGTGCCGTTTGAACTTTGCGGTTGAGCTATAGTCGGGTCCTCTCAGCTTGGAAATATGAGGTTGGGTTGGACGAATCGGTTACTATCCTTTGCTGGTAATATGGCAAGGTTGGCCATTATTTAAGACAAATAAGAGAAAATATTTTTTCACTCAACGTGTAATCAAACTCTGGAATTTGTTACCGGAGGACGTAGTAAGGGCTGTTAGTGTAGCTGGGTTTAAAAAAGGTTTGGACAAGTTCCTGGAGGAAAGGTCCATAAACCTCTATTAAAAAGGGACCCAGGATAATCAATGCTTGACCCAGTACAAGCATTGTGGAACCTGTGTCTTTTGGGGATATTGCTAGGTACGTATGACCTAGATTGGCCACTGTTGGAAACAGGATACTGGGCTTGATGGACCTCGGTCTGACCCAGTATGGCATATCTTATGTTCTTATGTTCTTATGGCCAGATATGGTGTGGGGGGGGGGGGGGCGGGGGGGAGGGGGCAGTTACGGTTTGGCCACTGATAAGACCATGGTGATGGGTGGTGATGGTCTCACTTTGCTAGTAGCATGGCTGGTGAGCTACCTGAACTGGGGAGGCTTGTTATACTGTTTATTTGTTTGACTGTTCATTAAATGGTTATTCTAAATAAATCTGTGACTAATTTATTGCCAAATCTTTGTCATATCTTGGTATAGACAGATGGGGCATCCAGAAAGGGTGGTACTGGGTCAATGCTACCAGGTTATGGGGGAGGGATTGTTTTATTTTTGTTCTTGATGGTTAACTGGTATAGCTGTTTGATCAGTTTTACTCATGTTGCATATTTAAAAGTTGTTTTATACTGATTTATCATTTCAGTCAAAGTGGTTTACATTGTAATTTAAACTTAGTAAACATACATTAAACAGGGACATTGGTAACTTGGATTTTTTTCTGAGCAATGGAGGGCTAAGTGACTTGCTCAAGGAGTGCTAGTGGGAATCAAACCCTCGTCTTGGGGTTCCCAAGCCAGTGCTCTAACCACTAGGCTACTCCTCCACATATGAGAGATGAATGGTCTATGGTTATGTTCTTGATACCTCTTGTTTTATTTATATGTCAGGATGATGTTTTAGGATTTCTTGGCTGCTTTGTTGACTTACATTTTTTGATACATTGTTAACAGTGTGAAATATAACAAATAAAAATATCTGTAAACAAAAACAAAAAAAATCACAGGCGAAATAGACCAGGAAATGCAAATAGTTTCACAAATAGGCTTATCTGATCTGTGCTAAATTACACATCCAATTAACAAGGCAAAGTCAGAAGAAGCAATTAATAATCAAAACCAAAATAGCGACAACCAGTGATAATTTATCAGATACATTATATATATCCTATTTGAAAAAGTAATTGTTCAAAAAGCCAATTAAAACAAAACAGTCCAAGGCCAAGATGCTCCATTGTATAAATTATAATTTTTAGCAATTATTTAATCTTACAGTTGCCGTCAATGAAAATCCATGGACCCGAATACGATTTAACTCTTACCTGTAAGATGTTTCATGGTATATCAAAAGTATATCTTAATAGCTTTATGAAGTTGCACCATCCCAAAGAACTTTGAGACCTCAGAACAAGTATTGATTGAGACTTTCATCATGGCACTAAAACAGATTGATGGTGACTCGGTATCAAATGATTCTTGGTTCAGCTTCATCACATTGGAATTTACTGCATTTTGAAATGTGAATAAAAGACTCCTATATTGATATTTAATGGAAACTCACAACATGGCCATTTCAGAAGTTTCAAATAGGTTAATTATTATGTTATACATTGGATTACATAGAAACATGTCAGCAGAAAAAGACCACATGGCCTATCTAATCTGCCCTTCCATATCAAATACTATAGTGCCTTTTTTCCTTTAGAAATCTGTGTTTGTCCCATGCTTTCTTGAATTCCTCGTCTCTGCTACCTCCACTGTGAGACTATTCAACACATCTATCATTCTTTCTGTAAAGAAATATTTCTGCATATTACTCCTGAGTTTGTTCCCTTTCACCTTCATCCTATGCCCCCTCATTGTGCAGCTTACTTTCAATCAAAAGAGACTCTCCTAATGTGAATTTATGCCACGGGGGTATTTAAATATCTCTATCATATCTCCTCTATCCCACCTTTCCTCTAGTATACATATTAAGATCTTTAAATCTGTCTCCATATGGTTTTAACAAAGACCACTGACCATTTTAGTAGCCACTTTCTGCACCAACTCCATCCTAGTCTGTATAAGTCTCTGTTGCAACCTGTACTCCAAATGAGGTTGCAACAGAGACTTATACAGATTATCTCCTCTGTTTTTCTGCTGGCCATTCCTCTCCCTATGCACCCAATACTTTTTCTGGCTTTCACTGTTGCCTTTTTTCCTGTAGACACTTCAAAATCATCAGAAAAAAATCATGCCCAGGTCCCGCTCTTCTTTCATAGACAGAAGTACTTCAGCCATTACACTGCACCACTCCTTTGCATTTTTGCAGCACAAATACGTGACCCTGCATTTTTTAGCATTAAATCTCAGCTGCCAAATTCTCAGCTATTTTTCAAGCTTAGCAAGATCCTTCCTCATGTTATCTACTCCTTCCTCATGTCTACCCTATTGCCTATTTTGGTATCATCCGCAAAGAGGCAAAACTTAACTGACAGCTCTTCCGCAGTATCAGTAACATAGATGTTAAAAATTATTGGACCAAAGACAGAGTTCTATGGCATACCACTGGTAACATCCTTCTCCTCAGAGTGAGCTCCATTTACCTGTACCCTTTGTCGTCTCCCACTCAACCAATTTTTAACCCAGTCACTTACTTTAGGGTCTATCCCTGGGGCACACAATTTATTTATAATTCACCTGTGCGGAATGGTGTCAAAGACCATACTGAAATCCAAGTACACTACATCTAGGGGTCTCCCTCGGTCCAACTCTCTAGTCATCCACTCAAAGAAATCAATCAGATTTGTCTGACAAGACCTACCTCTGGTAAATCCATGCTGTCTTGGATCCTGAAATCCATTGGACTCCATAAACCTCACTATTCTCTGTTTTAGCAGCGTTTCCATTAATTTATTCACCACAGAGGTCAGACTAACCGGACTGTAGTTCTCAAACACATCCTTCCACTTTTGTGTAAAGGGACCACATGTTCCTTTCTCCCCTAAAGAAGCATAGAAAAAGTCAGTCAGTGGAGCCACTAGAATGTCCTCAAGTTCCTTCAATATTCTTGGATGTATCCTATCCGGTCCCATCACTTTGTCTACTTTTAGTTTAGCTAGTTCCTCATGAACATAGTCTTTTGAAAATCATTCAGGATCCCCTTCAGTTTTGCTCCTATTTGTAGTTGTTTTCTGAGGTCCTGTTCCTGGCCCTTCATCTGTGAACACTGAACAAAAATATTTGTTAAGCAATTCTGCTTTATCCTCATCAGCTTCTACATATTCCTCCTCTTCCCCCTTGAATCTGACAATGCCACATGTGCACTTCCTCCTCACACTAAAATATCAGAAAATTGTCTTGTCCCTCCATTTTATTGCATTAGCTATTTCTTCTTCTTTTTGCATTTTTGCTTTCCTGACTATTTTTATAGCTTCTCTAAGTTTTTCCAAATATTATGCTTGTCTTCCTCCTTCTGTGATCTCTTGTACTTTATGAAGGCCACCCTCTTTTTCTTCACCTTTTCAGCTACTTTGTTTGAGAACCATAGTGGCCTCCTTTTCCTCATACATTTATTTACTCTGCTAACAAAAAGGTTTATTTCCCTTAAAATATCTCCTTTCATTTTTGCCCATTGCTTTTCTACATCCCCCAGTTGTTCCCATCCCGCTAACGACTCATTGAGGTATTGTCCCATCTTCGCAAAGTTAGTTTCATTAAAGTCTAAGACCCTTTCTACCAGTCCTAATATTAAGCCACATCATCTGGTGATCACTGGATACAAGATGATCTCCCACTATAGCATCAGAAACATTTTCCCATTGGTAAGTCCAGTATGGCCCCTTGATGTGTGGGTTCTGTTACCAGTTGCCAGAATAGTTCTCCCTGTATAGAATCCAGGATCTTCTTACTTCTAGATATCATGCAGCAGGGATGTGCTAATCAACATCTGGCATATTAAAATCCCCTATCAGTAGCACTTTTCCTTTCATGGCAATACTGCTTTTGCCTTCTATTAAATTTCTGTCCACTTTTTCTCCCTGTGAAGGAGATCTGTATATTACACCAATGCAAATGGATTTCCAATTCCCTCTTTCTAGTTTAACCCACAGTGCCTCCTTGTTCCCTTTTAAGCCCTATAATTCTATAGCTTTAATATTATTTTTTACATATAGTGCCATTCCTTCTCTCCTTTTTCCTTCCCTGTCCTTCTTGAATAAAGTATAGCCTGGTATAATTACATCCCAGTCTTACATGTGCACTAGATGCAAGGAGATCTTTGCTCTCAGGGAACAAGTCCGATCTCTGGAGGCTAGAATAGCAGCCTTGGTAGAGCTAAGGAAGACAGCGAAGTATATAGATGAGACATATGGGGATGTAGTACTGAAGACCCACCTCCAGTCTGGCAGCCTCTCTGTTGCCATGGAGGATTGAGGTCACGTGAAAGGAGAGCATCACCTTGGTGTGACAGGAAGTGATCCTGTAGATAGGACCTGTCCTCCAGGTGATGTAGCACACTCTCACACTGATGAGATTTCTCCAGAGATATATGCCCATGAGGGAAGGGTTAGGCTGGCTGTTATAGTTGGTGATTCAATCATTAGGCATGTAGATAGTTGAGTGGCTGGTGGACATGAGGATCACCTGGTAACATGCCTGCATGGTGCAAAGGTAGCATTCCTCAAGCGCTACCTAAACAAAGTTTTAGATAGTGCTGGCGAGGAATCTGCTGTCTTGGTACATGTTGGTACCAATGAAATAGGAAAGTATGGGAGGGAAGGATATGGAGACTGAATTTAGACTTCTAGGTAGGAAGTTGAAATCCAGAACTTCTAGGGTAGCATTCTCTGAAATGCTTTCTGTTCCATGTGCAGAGCACAAAAGGCAGGCAGAGCTCCAGAGTCTGAATGTATGGATGAGACAATGGTGAAAGGAAGAGGGTTTTGGATTTGTTAGGAACTTGGCACATCTGGGGAAGGGAGAGGCTTTTCCAAAAGGATGCACTCCACCTTAACTGGGATGGAACCAGGCTGCTGGCATTAACCTTTAAAAAGGAGGTAGAACAAGTTTTAAACTAGATAATAGGGGAAAGCCGACAGTTGCCCAAGAAAGGCTTTTTTCTAGGTCATGTCCAGCAGAATTCCAATGAATTCCAATTATTATGACAGACTTGGAATAATTGATTACAAACCCTTGTAGCTTTAGCACCCAGATGATGATACAGATTTCTGAACTCCTTGATGATGACCAGCCAATCAACCAGGTAAGAAAAAACACGTATGCCCAGTTTACATAGAAACACCTCCCACTATGAAAACATGAGCGGATGTGAGGCCAAAGGGTAGTATGTGATACTGGAAGTGGTATTTCCCTGCAACAAATCACATACTTCCTGTGACGGGAATGTATTTGTGTGGGGGTGTATGAGTCTTTAAAGTCCCGGGTACATAGCCAATGCTGGTTTTGGAGATAGGAAAGCAGGGTGCTTAGGGAAAAGTATTCTTAACTTTTCTCACATGAGAAACTTGTTCATTTCTTAGGTCTGGGATGATATGGAATTCCCCCATTTTCTTGGGCAACAGAAAATACCTCAAGTAAAATCCCAGACCTTCCTGCCCTGGTGGAATAGGTTCAATCATGTCTGTTGTCTCAGGAGTGGAGACTTCCTGAAGAAGTACCTTCTGGTGCTAAGAAGGTATGGAATGGACTCTTGATGAAGAATTTAGAGGGATTTTGAATAATCAAAGTTTGTACCTATCCCAAACTATCTTGAGAACCAAAGGGTCAGAGGTTATAAGTGGCCAAGAATCCATGAAGTGGGTGAACCTCTCTCTCACTGAAAGGGCATCTGGGATTGGCTATGTTCATGAGAAACAAGTCAAAAATCTGCACTCAGTTTTGGCTGGGATTCTGACTGAGCCTTCTAAACCTTCTATTATCTAGGTCAGGAACAAGAAGGTTGTGTGCTCTGTGTGGAGCAAGAGAGAGAGGGATGCCTATGCCTATGAGAGTAATAGGATCTTTGCTTCCCTATGCTGTGAAACCTCAGAGATGATTTAGAGATAGGTTGGAAGTGGGCCAAGAGAGGTTTTTAAGATGTCACTATGATCATGGTTGCAACTTCTTGCACCTTGTCTCAGAAGACAATGCCTCCATGGCACGGCACAACATAGCACATCAGTGAGTGGTTGTAAGTTTGAGGTCTGAAGTTATGAGAGTCTTCCGGTGCCAATACTCTTAGAGGAGGCTCTTGATGCCATATAGAAACTATGATATGTTGCTCAGGAAATTTATTTTCTGCATCCTTCCCTTGACTTACTATGGAACGATATTGTGTGGCTTTTCCTGGAGAGAGAAAGTCCAACAGTTCATCCAGATTACTCGAGATTCTCCACAAGTACATGCCCATAAAGAAGTGGTAGGATACTATGCATAGAGTTCTGAAAAAACTTTCCCCCAAAAGAATCCAGAATCCTAGCTTTCCTCCCCAGGGCACCAAAGAGTGAGAATTGGAGCTTTTGCCTCTTTTGAGAGTAGTTTCAACAACCATGAAATGATGTGGCAGCTGTAGTTTCTCAAATCTTGGAGCCTTTTGGAATCTGTATATGTAATTGACCATCTTAGTAACTGGAGGCACAGAGAACTGTATCCCACATTCTCATCTTCAGCCTCTGAAAGACACGGTGCACAGGCATTCTCACCACTTCCTTAGCGGGAGTAAAATAGTCAAGGATATTGAATTCCTCGGCCCTGCTGGTATACTTGATTGGACGTTAGAGGGTAGGAAAGAGAAGGGTGGGGGTAAGAACAGTTCAGTACTATCCAGAGTAAATGGAATTTGTTTATGTTATTTGGATTGAAATATTTGATGAAACTGCATCACTGCAGCAGTTCAAAATTTAGCAAGTAACTCTGTTGGAGAATGGAAAATCGATATACTGTTTGTGTTTCTTCTGTTTGATGTGATCTGCTCATAAATCCAATAAAAATTATGTAAAGAAAAATTAATAAAATATTAACAGCTTCAAATTCAAAAGAGTTTATGCAGCTAGCATCACATAAACCTTGCTGAGCCAGATATTCAGCCATACTAACCATTTAGTACTACTGAATATCTTCACAGGCCACCTTACCACACTCTGGATAGTGCCGAGGCAGGCCATGGTTGGGGCTGGGGTGGTCCCAGCACATATCTGGTCAGCCATGATTTTCAACCTACCCACAGCCTGATTCAACAATATGTACGACCGGTCCGTGAGCACGTACAGAGGATGGAGCCAAGGTAGACCCGATTCCACAACCGCAGGTCTGGATATACCCGTGATTCCAGAATTGGGGACATGTATGGGCATGCGCTCACAGTATTCTCGAAAGATGGACATAGACAAGCCCACCCATCTCTGTGCAGCCATGATCCACAGCCAAACATGCACCCCCATGCCATTGGGCCCAACGACAGCTCTGGGCGCATGGACCCCACACATGTCCAGTGATGGAACAGTATTGTCACTGCTAAACAAACCAACTACACAAATAGCTTTCATAGGCTGTGCTGCACTTAAACCGCACACACACACACAAATTCACACTTACATGCATGGACATCATAGATTTGCTCAGAGGATATCTTGCTCCCATACACAAGAGCTGGTATAACTGCAAGGCATGGCATCCCAGGACGACATGTCCGATCCGCGTCACACCCCAAAACACGATGCCACCTGGTAGTCAACTACATGCCAGCCATTCATGCACAGACAAAATATGCAGCACAGAGGACCTGTCAGCATAGCCACAGGAAATGTTACTTCACAGCCAGAGATCACGATAGGTGTTTTCCCATGTTCCCTCACCCGCTCATCACCACTGCACTCTGTTCCATATGGAGTTTGCAACTGGACCTCTGGATTGTGACCCCACCATGTTGATACACACTGGGCATGGCCAGTCATCGCAACAGGATGCAATGCAGAGCTGAGCACAAGTCAGCAGCATCCTGCTCGTATTCCTCCTTCCAGCAGGTCTATCTTGTACATACATGCATAATGTGCAGCACGTACACAGACCGTTCCTGCAAATGCTCTGGACAACCTGCCAGATCACTATGGCCCCATTCCACCCCCTCTCACAAAGATTCAGAGATCCCCGCATAACCACCATGTGCATGCAGGGCAATAGTGGATGCAGAATATGGCTGTAGATACTTTTTCAGGGTCTACATCTACACGATACATTCAATGGGCTTATTTGGGTTCTAGTGGTTTATGGTTTATTAAAATTGATATAACGCCCTTCAATATATCAGAGCAGTTCACAATAATAATCCATGAAATATGAGAAGTGGAAAAGAACTCTATTAAAAACAGAAAAGAAATGACAACAGGGTAAGGGAGGGGAGTTAACCCTCAAAACAGTCTCTGGAGGTCAACTGAAATGCAGCTTGAAATAAATATGTCTTCAAAGACATTTTTGAATCTGGGATGAGAGAGCCCTAGCCGGACATCATCAGGCAACAAATTCCAGAAGTAAAGGGCCAGGAAGTAGAAGGCAGCATGACTAATGGATTCAAGGTGTGCCTGGGATGGTGAAGGGAGATAAAAACAAAGACTAAGAGAATTACATAATATTCTGGAAGGTGCACACGGGATGAGGAGAGATGACAGATAATCCGGAATCCCAGAATGAAGAATTTTATGTGTGAAGACAAGAAATCTATTCTTTACATAGTACAAAACTGGTAACCAATGAGAACGAATAGAGGGGTTACACGGTCAAACCAAGTAGCATGAAAGAGCAGACGAATGGCTGTATTTTGAATGATTTGCAGATGTGTGAGTTGAGCTTGACAAACCTCTGCATAAATAACATTTGTGATGAAGCAGACGCCAGTAAACCCATGGAGGTAGAAGAAAACACTGATCTCTTTAAAGGAAATGATATACATAAAGTGCAGTTAGTGAGAAGTGCAACTAGAGGGAGCATGCACGGAGATTCAGAAGGTAGGCTGACCCTGCATAACTAACAAAGACTGTGAAGCATATCCCAGTTTTTGACCTATGTAAATACCTTATGTGAAAATCCTGAACAAGGTGAAAATCCTGTTGTCTTCGTTTGAACCTTTTGTGCACTAAGGGAATAAAACCCTATACTTTACCATTCACATGGCTTACACAACTATTCATTATGAAGAAAGGGACTACTAGTACCAGAATGCTTCTGGGCTAACAAAAGTTTCTACCTTCAATGCAACAATAATGTCAACCCTGACCTTTAAGCACGTGGCTAAAGGGATTGGGTTGTGACACATTGCAGTAGTCAGTTTTCGAAATCACCAAGTAAAGTGTGTAAGGAGGCATCAGATAGGTAAGAGTGGACTGAACTAATTTGCCGAAGAGAAAAGAAGCACCTTTTTGCAACTGAATTAATATGATCACAGAAGGAAAGTTGAGTATCAAGAATAACTCCAAGGTAATGAAGAATAACCATCTATAAAAGGGGAAACATTTGGAGAATTTAGATGACCTGTTAGCCAAAGTGTGGAGGTTTTAGTTGGATTTAACTTCAGACAGTTTTGCTATCTGGTTAGCGGTTAAATATCATGACTGAGTGGAAAGCAAGGAAGTTGATGGCAAAACTGGATATTCAGTGCCAATGGATAAGAATATAAGAACATAAAAAATGTCATACTGGGTCAGATCAAGGTCCATCAAGCCCAGTATCCTGTTTCCAACAGTGGCCAATCTAGGTCACAAGTGCCTAGCAGGTTCCCATAAAGGTATATGGGTTCCACAATGCTTGTCTCGGGGTAAGCAGTGAATTTTCTGGGTCCTCTTTAATAATGGTTTATGGACCTTCCATACAGGAACTTATCTAAATCTTTTTTAAACCCAGCTACACTAACAGCTTTTGCTACATCTTCCAGTAACGAATCCCAGTGTTTGATTATGCGCTGAGTGAAAAAATATGTTGTCTTATTAGTCTTAAATGGGTTACATTGTAGCTTCATTGTATGTCCCCTAGTCTTTCTACTTTTTGATGTCATAAACAATCGATCTATGTTTACCCGTTCCACTCCATTCATTAATTTATAGACCTTTATCATATCTCGCCTCAGCCATCTCTTTTCCAGACTGAAGAGCCCTAAGCTTTTAAACCTCCCCTCATAAGGGTATCCTTCCATTCCCTTTACCATTTTGTTGGCCCTTCTCTGTACCTTTTCTAATTCCGCTATATCCTTTTTAAGATACAGTGACCAGAATTGCACACAATATTCAAGGTGCAGTTGCACCTTGGAATGATACAGAGGCATTATAATATCCTTGGTTTTATTCTCCATTCCTTTCCTTATTATTCTGAGCATTCTATTTGTCTTTTTGGCTGCCTTTGCACACTGGCGGAAAGTTTCAATGTGTTATCCACGATGATGCCTAAATCTTTTTCCTGGGTGGTGGTTCCTACTGTGGAACCTTGCATCATATAACCATAGTTTGGGTTGTTCTTTCCTAGCTGCAAAACCTTGCCCTTGTCCATATTAAATTTAATCTGCCATGTGAATGTCCAGTCTTCCAAAGTATCAACGTCCTCTTGCAATTTTTCACAATCCTCTTGGGTTTTAACAACTTTGAGTAATTTTGTGTCGTCTGCACATTTGATTACCTAACTTGTTGTTCCCATTCCCAGGTCATTTATGGAATATGTTATAAAGCACAGACCCAGCACAGATCACTGGGGTACTCCACTACTCACCTCTCTCCATTGGGAAAATTGGCCATTTAGCCCTACTCTCTGCTTTCTATCTTTTAACCAGTTCCTGATCCACAATAGTACACTGCCTCCTATCCCATAACTTTTGAATTTTACCAAGAGGCTGTCTGCATCTTAGTTTTAAGGTTTTGTTTAGGTATTTAAGTTGTTTACCTCCTTAGGTTTGCTGGGGATACTCATACTAATACAACTGTACCTTATGAGCCTGATTCTGATCCCAACATCCATCTCCTTTGAACATCCGGGATGAGCCGGACGTACAAAGAAGATTGCAATTCTGATCCCGTGGGTCACGTCTAGCCCCATGGGATCTGAATCGCGAACAGGCCTGTATGTGCAGGCCAGGACTGTGATTCAGTCCCAGCCTGCACGTACAGACATAGCCCGGTTAACTCAGCCAAGACTTTTAAATGGAGCCGCAGCACCATTGCATCCTGTTGCAATGGCACTACGGCTCCATTTAAAAGCTGCGATGCCAGCTGCTGCTAGAAAAGTTAATTCCCTGCAGTTGACCCCCGATCCGGCTACCTAAGGCCAGGATCAGGCTGCGGGGAATTAACTCTGCCCCTCCCAGCCCCTTCTCTGCTTAAAAGAACATAACCAGGGGAGTCATTCCACCTCAGTTTTGGAATAACTTCCCCAGCCATTTCGTTGGCCCTGGACGTACAGGGCCAACATTTGAATTGGCCCTGTCCATCCAGGGCTGGCAACCATCTACTGCCCGCCCATTCTCTGCCCTGGGATGTCTCTTCCCCGCCCCCAACTAACTTCCCCGCACAACTGGTGTGGAAGTTAGTCGGGGTCTGCCGCCCGGCACAAATAGTGGGGATGGACATCCCGTTGGGACATCCATCCCTGCTATTCATGTCTCAGAATAAATCCCAATATGTTTTTTATGGACTTTGTTCACCTCAAGATTAATGAATCTCAGGTCCTTAATTAATCTATTCCTGATAAGGATAACCATTCGCACCTGAAAGTGAATATGGACACCTCCTTCCCTTTAATAGGTTTAAGAGCCTATAAAGCTAAGATTACCCCTGGGGTGGGTGGGAGTCAGCATGGGTGAGAGGAAAAAAGACTTAATAAAAGCTGGCATCCTACACTGTCCTGACCTGTGCTTCTAAGGTAAAATCATGCCAATTTCCTTTGTGATACCCACAGCTCTTGGTTTGATAGAGGGGGCCTTTCAAATGTCCCCTTTGATCTGTCACTGGCCTTTAACACCTATTTAAGACAACTTCACATATCTTTTGGCTCCCAACTGGAAGGCCTCTTTGTAAAGGTCTCTAGAAACTAGTTTATTTCTTACTACTCAGAGACTATTTATTCTACTTGTAAGCTAAGCTATACTCTGATTTGATTTAAATGAAAAGCTCTCTGGTCATACCTGACTGATTTAGCAAAAACACAGATTTCTAAAATACACAGATTTATCAGCTTTAGCCCAAATAATTCCCTCCCCCCCCCCCCCCCAAGATTTAGAGTATATTCCAGGAGATAAATACTTACTTATGCAGATCTATTTCCAATTGTAGTAGTCCCTTTTGGTAATCCTTCAAGATTGGATATCCAGCATCCAACACTGAATATCCAGTTTCACTTTTGCCTGTGGTGTTCAGGAGCTTTACAAATACTGACCACTGTGGGCTGACTATCGAGCCTTAAATTCCAAATGATCAGAAGCTCTAGCCATATTCCTTCAGCATCCTTCTCAGCAGGAGTGTAAGCAGTACGCAGCAGCACAGGCAGATGAGAAGTAGAAGCAGTGTTAACTTCTGCATTAATGCCCTCCAATGTTGATATGAGGCTCCACCAAAAATACAGGCCTGGCTGTGCCACTGCTTCGCAGAATAGACTGCAACACTGCAGACCAATGCAGTAAAGTGCACTAGGTTTTGTGCACAGGTTAGTTCAGTTTTACCTACAATGTTGTGCACTGTCAAGGCAGAAAGCAGTTTTGCATACAGACTGTGTGCAAAGCCTTGAGCAAATAGTAGTGCATGGCATATTTAAAGGCATGGTAATGAAGCAATTAGCTATTCAGTGCAAATACAGAGAAATGCACAAAAGAGCAGAAGGCTGAACTCGAAGCTAGGATTTGATGCAAGATCTGAGGAGGTATAAAGGCTTATCTCATAGGTCTGCAGTTAGTGCTGGTGAGGAATTTATGCCTGCTTCTTCTCCATCTTAAGCATTAAGTACCCACAACTTCTTTCTGTCCTTACTGAAGGAGTGGTGAAAAGAAAAATGGCAGAGAAGGCGTGCTGGAAAAATGTTATGCGCATCTGCTGGAATGCTATCTGGTGAATAATCATCAATATTATTTTGCACTAAATTTACAAGCATCAATATTATTCTGAGCAGAACGTCTGCACTGAATAATATTGCTGTTTATGTGCCAGATGGCATTCCAAATAGTTTTGTGCACCAGATATAGATGCTGTTAATGCAGACCCATGTGCACATGACGCCTAAATCTTTTTCCTGGGTGGTGGTTCCTACTGTGGAACCTTGCATCATATAACCATAGTTTGGGTTGTTCTTTCCTAGCTGCAAAACTTTGCCCTTGTCCATATTAAATTTAATCTGCCATGTGAATGTCCAGTCTTCCAAAGTATCAACGTCCTCTTGCAATTTTTCACAATCCTCTTGGGTTTTAACAACTTTGAGTAATTTTGTGTCATCTGCACATTTGATTACCTAACTTGTTATTCCCATTCCCAGGTCATTTACGGAATATGTTATAAAGCACAGACCCAGCACAGATCCCTGGGGTACTCCACTACTCACCTCTCTCCATTGGGAAAATTGGCCATTTAGCCCTACTCTCTGCTTTCTATCTTTTAACCAGTTCCTGATCCACAATAGTACACTGCCTCCTATCCCATGACATGTAGTTGGTTTATTCTCATTTTTAGTGCTGATTTTTTGCACACAACGTATTTGCATTCTCTTTTCTTACAGCATTGGATTCTTCATTAAACTTGTATTCATTTTGCGTCAAACTTGCATCAGTGCTATTGCAAGAAGTGTAGGACAATTTCTCTTAAGCCTCCTGACAGTCTGGACCCCAGTAAATCATTTCTAGCTGCTCCTCTTACTGCCTAATTTGGGGAGTCTTCTTACCTAACTTTATCAAGTTGATAGGGAAAGAGAAGTCTGCACAGGTTGGCAGGGGCAGCTTTCAGCCTCCACCTTCTATCTGATTCATTCTAAGTTGTCTTTCAGTGTTAGGATTTGTCAGTGCAACTCTGGGACTCCTGATGGCTCAAAGGGAAACCTGGCCTGGAATACCAGAAAGGCTGTCATCTAGAAGTAGTCTTGCACCCTGTTACAAAAGTAAGTATCAAATCTAATTTACTTTGAAAGCTTAACACAGTTTAAGCATAGAGCAGTGGTACCTGCATCGTTTCTCATCATGGACTTAATTTTCTCAAGGACCTCATTTTCTGCCCAAATTGAATTTCTGTCAGTTGAGCATATCGCTGCCGCTGACTGACATAATTGTGTCATTTATAAACATGATCAGCCTTACAGCTAATACATTATGCTGCTCTGCTCCCTGGGGTGAAAGCAAGTAGTCGACTGAGACTCCCCTCTTGCTGTAAAGGTATGAACACAGATCTTGCTCTTATTGGAATATGTTCTATTTACAGTCACAAAGACCAACACAAAACCATGCTCCCCTAATTAACCTCATCACTAAGATGGCAGGTGTAATGTTCTTATATTGCAGGTTAAAACTGTTTGAAGAGCAAATCAGAGAATTAAGGAATTTCATTTACTATGAAAAATGATTTAAAACAATGTTGAATGTGAGCAGGAGAATAAGAGATGGTCATTCAAAAACAGCCTTGCTATCTTAGGTCAAAATATCCTATTGCACTGTCTGCCTTATCAGTCCATCTTGACTGGATTCTGAACTCCAATGAGTAGGGCTTGCCCATTAAGGGGATAATTTCAAAATAGGGGTTTCCACATGTAAAGCACTTCCTTTTATGCGATCTGCATGTAGACATTTCTGGGGCATTGAAAGAGAAGGAAGTGGAAACAGACACACATTTAAACATTTAGAAAAAACACATCTTTTATGCAAGTCTAATTATTTCAAAGTAATAGATTCCTTGAGACCAAAGGTATTTGCTGTTATTGACATTGTTGTCTATTTTGTAACACGAATAGCTGGGGTCCATCCCCACTATCTGTCTGCCTTTCCCATCCCCACCAAGCCTCCTCATATGAACAAGGAGTTTGTACGGGGAGGTTAGACGGGGCAGGAAAGGAGTGGTGTGGAGACGGAGTTAGAGCGAGCAGTGGGCGGTCTGCAGCTCTGGATGTACAGGGCTGCTTCAGATGTAGAATAGGTTCCCCTAGATGGCAGGGGACGGCAGACCCAGGGCACGTCAAAGGGTGGAGGGGTGCAGGAGATTCCCAAAAGCCCAACCTTGGCCTTGGGAGGCCAGATCCGGGGTCGGGCTGTGGGGAATGAATTAAATCATTGGCGGCCGGGGATCGCAGCTCCTGAATGAGTCACGGTGCCATACAACTGGACATCATGGCACCGTGGCTCCGTTCAGGAACCTTGACTGAGTTATCCAGACAGGGGCCTTTACATGCAGGCCGACAGGATTCAGGTCCAGGCTTGCACGTACAGGCTTAGATGGGATTCTGATCCCGCAGGGGCTAGTCGTGCCCCGCAGGATCAGAATCCTGTCTACTTCTGTGCGTCTGGTTCCAACCGGATGCACAGAGGGTTGGGCGCACATTTTAGAATATGCCTCCTTGTGGTCAGAGACCTTAGTTCTCCATCCATAACAAGCAGGTTTTAGGCCAGGCCAGTACAGAAACCCTCTTCACTGCCTTACTCAATGAAGCCCTCTCCTCCTTGTCTCTCTAGATCTTTTTACTGCTTTTGACCTTATTGACTTTGTTTTGCATCATCGTCTACAGGAAATTAGACTCTCTGGTTCAGTTTATGATTGTTCTCTTCTGGTCTGCGCTCTAGTTTCTTTTAGGTTTCATCTAACAACATGCTTTCAACCCCACTTTCCCAGGTATTTATTTATTTATTTTATTTTATTTATTTTGTAATTCTTCTATACCGCACTATTTATCATCAGCGCGGTTTACAAATAACCAGAATTGTGCAATGTAGAAACAGTCTAACATTGACATTTACAAAGAAAAGGGAAAATTAACATGGTGAATGGGTGAACTATATACACTATGTACAAATTAGCATAATGGTCGACATGTTTGTCTTGTTAGGGACAGGTTGACGTGGGGGTAGTTTAAAATGTACTGATTGTAGTCTAGGGTACATTACTCTGTGGGAGCTGCTATGGTTCAGGATAAGGAAGGCTAAGTGATGTTGTCAGGAATGGAGAAGTGTTGTAGGAAGAGATAATGTTTGATTGCCTTCCTGAACTGGGGGAGGTTGCTTATGGCACAGACATCTGCCAGGAGGGCGTTCCAGCAAGAAGGTGCGTAAAGAGCAAAAGCACACTTTCTCGTAGTCTTTGAACATTTGGTGATGGCTTTTGGTAGGAGTAAGGTGTTGCAGGCTATTGATCTTCTTGCTCTGTTGAGGGGGGTAGGGTGTACAAGGTCTGAAAGGGAGGTGGATGTGCATTTGTTAATTGCCTTGAATGTCATTGTTAGTGCCTTGAAGGTGATCCTGCAGTGGACAGGGAGCCAGTGCAGATATTTCAAGATGGGGGTAATATGGTCTTCTTTTGACGCTCCGTAGAGGGTTCTGGCTGCGGTATTCATCGCGAGCTGCAGGGGTTTTAGCGAGCTTTTTGGGAGGCCGAGCAGAATGGAGTTGGCGTAATCAAAATGAGGCAGTATTAGGGCTTGAAAGACAGTTCTGAAGTTATTTGGTTCCAGAATCTGTTTCATGTGTCGTAGAATCCAAACTTTGTGGTAGATTGCCCTAACGGTATTGCTTATATGGGCGTGCATGTCAAGGTGCTGGTCAAGTGTTACACGCAGGTATCGAATTGTCGTCTTGGCGATGAGTTCAGCTTTGCGTACCTTGAGTGAAGATGGTGGGGAGAATGTCTGGTCTCTGCTGATAAAGAGAACCTCTGTCTTCTTGAAGTTTATTTTGAGTTTTTGAGTTTGAAGCCAGTCTGTGACAGCGTCGAAGCATGTTGAAAGTTGGGAGAGGTCTGGTTGATCTGTGGATATTGGGGTGAACATTAGGACATCATCAGCATATACTAGGCAGTTAATGTTGAATGACCGGATGAGGTTGCATATGGGTTGCATATAGATATTGAACAATAGGGCTGAAAGAGACAAACCTTGTGGAACCCCTTTCTCTTGCGGGAAAGGAGCAGATATGGATGGACTGGAGCATACATGTTGCAGTCTGTCGTTGAGATATGAGGCGCACCAGGTGAGTGCATTACCGTGGACGCCCTTATCGGCAAGGCGGGTTAAGAGTAGCTTGTGGCTGACAGAGTCAAAGGCAGCTGCGATGTCGAGGAAGATGAGTGCAAAGCCTTGTCTGATGTTGTCAAGCCCAATGGTTAGGGTGTTAAATAAGGATGTCAGAAATGTTTGCACTCCATGTGACTCCCTGAATCCATGCTGGCAAGGGTCAAGGGGAGCGTTTGTTTCTATGTGATGAGTCAACTGCTGTTAGACTATTTTTTCCATGATTTTTGCAAGGAGAGGGATACTTGATATTGGCCTGTAGGATTCCATCTTTGCAGGGTCAATCTTACTGTTTTTCAGCAGCAGTCTTATTGATGTTTGCTTTAGATTCTGAGGGAATGTGCTGGATAGGAATGAAATGCCTATTAGTTTGGACAAAAAAGGACTAAGTTCGGTCCGTAGGGCTTTTATCCAGTGTGTGGGGCATGGGTCGTTTGGTGCTGTGGTGGTGTTTATAGTCGTGATGGTGTCTTGGATATTCTTTACAGTTGGGGGGAGAAGGAGGTAATGATATGTTGGGTATCTAGGACTGATGGGGAGGAGGATGGGGATAAGATTGATGGGGAGGAGGATGAATGGGGGAGTAAAGATGATTGGCCTGGGGGTTGAGAGCTTTCGGGAGTGGTAGATTGACTTGTTTTGGCCCGTAGATAATCTGCATATTCCTGTGGGTCTGGGAGGTTAGATTGGCTGGGAGAAGGTTCTTTTGCCAAGGTTTTGACAAAATTGAAGAGCTCATGTGGTTTGTTTATGGAGCGTTGCAAGATCTCTGCGTAGTACTGCTTCATTCTTATGGACATTCTTGTGGTATGTTCTTGTGGACGTTCTTGTGGTATGTGGTGTCCCTCCTTCTAGCACCCATTCTTTTCAATATTTTCTGGATACGCTCCCTCTGCTTATTCAATCACTAGGCTGCAGTCATTTATATATTTATATACAGATGAAATTCAGATCTGCATTGCCTTTGATCTCTACTTCAGAGAAATCTCCCTCTGCAGTTCTGTCTCTCATCTATTATTAATTGGCTCAAGTCTCACTGTTTATTTCTCAAAACTACCAAATGTTAATTCATCTAATTTCCTAGCCAAGGCCCTACAGTTCCATCTCTTCTTTCTATATATGGTGTCCCCTTACCTATTTTGAGATCTCTCTGTACCTTTGGCTTGATTGTTGTTTTATCTAGCTCTTTCAAATTACAACTTGATGCAGTTACCAAATCCTCTTTTTTTCACCCTTTGCAAGGATAACTTTGTCAAGCCCTTCTTTTATGTCTCCCAACTCAAGGTTCTGCTTCTTGCATTGGGCATTTCTAGAACTGACTACTGCAACTCGCTCTACTGTGTCCTCCCTAGTTATATCCTAAAGCAACTTCAACATATCTAATCCACTGCTATTAATGCCCATCTGTTCAATCATGTCACTCCTCTCCTAACCCAATGCCACCAGCTTCCTTTTTCTGCCCATTTCAAATTCAGGATTCTGATATTGACCTGCTGTGCCTTTTATCAGAATTCCCTGTCTTACCTTTCCAATATAATCACTCCCTATGTCTCACCCCTCCTCCATAGCTTTTGTTCCTCACATGCCTCCCTTTTGGCCCTCTTACTGCCTTCCTGTCTTCACTTGAAAGTCTCCTGTCACCATGTCTTTGGCTACCTCAATCTCTATCTTTGGAACTCCATGTCATTGTACTTCCACCAAAAGCCCTTCTTTACCATGTTTAAAAAGGCCTTAAAAACATGGTTCTTTGAGCTTGCCTTTGCACAGAAGGTTGAACACGCTGCTTGTGGTTCCCTCCCTTCTTCTCTCCCTAATCTTGTTTCTTCCTGTCTTAGGAGTTTTGTATTTTGTTTCTTCTTGTCTTAGGAGTTTTGTATTTTGTAACTTTTTTCTTTTTCTATTATAAAGTTGATTGTAAACTGCCCTGCTAATCTTGCTGTTTTAACCCGTTTTGGACAGCTCGCATATTCTTTCTCTGTTCTGGATGATTTATTAGATTTGTTACACTCAAACAGCTATGAAATGCCGGCAATAATAAAAAAATATTAAAACTTTGCAGAAAATAGAAGTTTCACATAGTGTATGTTTTTCATACACTGGTCCAATATAGTATATTGTCCGTCTTCAGAAAAGATAGGATTCAGTTCCAATATCATTGA
Organism: Ichthyophis bannanicus; assembly: GCA_033557465.1. Lineage (NCBI taxonomy): Eukaryota > Metazoa > Chordata > Amphibia > Gymnophiona > Ichthyophiidae > Ichthyophis > Ichthyophis bannanicus. The sequence goes on along the minus strand of CM066033.1, from coordinate 1,148,530,444 downwards.
CATAAACATACTGTATGATACTATTGAAACTGCAGTTTTCATTTCATTTCATTTATTATGATATAAATAAAAGGCCACGGGGCCACGTACTCGCATGCCGACAGTAACCGGGTCAGCGGCACGGTGCGTGGTCCTGGCCTGTTGATGGCATCTGGAGAAAGGGGTGGGGCAAAGGATGGTGTGGCTTAAAGCAATGGGCACCCATGGAGGACTGAGTGCCACAGGAGCCAATGGGCCTGGAGGAGGAAGAAGGATGTAAGGGAGCTGGTGGCCGGCGGGAAGACAGTCTGCATCGGAGAGCAGGAGTGGAGGATCGTGGCCGGTGTGTGGATCTGAGGAGGACTGAATTTTTGCGAGCAGGGAGGCTGACTCTGGGCAGAATGAGGAGGAGCGGCAGGTTTTAATGCTCAGCAGTTCCTGGAGAGAAAAACAGATGGTGGTGAGCAGAGCGGGCAGCCAAGTCATGTGCTGTAGTGAGGCATGTGGCAGACAAGGCTGAATTTGATGTGGGAGCCGAGCTGGACAGCCGGTGAATTACCAGGCGAGTAAAGCTAATTGGGGGAGGAGAGGGGAGGCAGTTATGGATTAATTAATTTAAAAAAAAAAAGGAAAAAGAAAAAGGAGACAGATAGAAATAAATGGTAAATAAAAAAAAACATAAGGGGTAATTACAGATCTAACTATGCCTCGCAGGGGCGGGCTGGCTTGTGAGGGACAGGGAGGTCGTTAAAGGCAAGGGGAAGGCAGGGCACATCTTCATGGGTGGTAGGGGGTCTTCTCTGCCCCGGCTACCCAGGAGTGGGGGGGGGGCAACACATTTGCCTACTGGGGCAGGGGGGTTAGCCAGTCCAGGGGAGGGGTTCCGGCTGTGGGGGATCAATTCCTTGGCAGGGATGGGGGGGCCAATGGGAGTGTGGAAGAATATGCAGCCTCGCTAGGCCACGTATTGGGGTATGGGGGGGGGGAATGGTGTTGGGGGGTTATTAGGAAAGGTGGGCCAGGTATAGGACGAGGTGTGCAGCATCCTCCATGGTGGAGGGGTGCACGGCTGGAGGAAGAAGGAGCAAGAGTAGTCTTGAAAGGCAGGGTCTCACTGGCCAATTCGGATGGACGGCGATGCAAGGGGGATACTACCTAGTGGCTTGGGGAGCATTGGCATGGTGGAGGGCAAGGATCCTCTACGGCGGAGGGGCTGGGGGTGGGTCAGTCTCCTTGGCCTATGGCTGTTACCCCCCCCCCCCAGGTGTTTTTGTTTTGCATCCACAGGTGCCGGCAGCATGGCAGCAAACAGGCGGTCAAGGAGGGATAGGTAAACTTTTTTCTAAATCGTTCAATTTGAAATATGTAGCAAGTCAGAATAATGCTTCAGCACACTTTTAACGGGTCTCCAAAACAGTTTCCATTCTCATTTTTCTAACTTTTAATCTTCTTTTTCTTCTTTTTCTATATATATAAAATCTTCTCTTTTAATAATTCTGCATCTTCTAAAGAACTCTCAGTATCGTGTCGATGACCCCTGTGCTTAAAACATCATTAATGTTCTAAGAATCACAACTTTATTAGAGGACTTTCTCTGAAATTCTTCACCCCTGTGTTCCTTTTAATCGAGCGGATCTCGACGCTCTCATAGGGCGCCTTCTCGGCGTTTCAATAACTAATTTTTCTTCAGGAGATCCTTACCTTAAAAACACAAACAAATTATTTAGGCAAAACCACCTCTACCTATTGTGTTCCCATCCTTATCCTAAAACCCTTAACTATATTCAAAATTCTAACTTACTTTTGCGACGGATGCTGCCCACGTCCAAACGTTACTCATTCTTGAAAAGACACCGCGCATGCGTACAAACTAAAGCTTCCCCTATTTAAATCCCTCTGATATTATCCTATTCAATTAGATACTCATTATTTAAAAAATAGAAAACCTATCTTCACTGACAATAGAACGTAGTGGATAAAGAACATATAGGCGGTTAATCTGAAAACCCCTTCCTAAAAAGTTTCCACTGCATCTTTTTCAACATTTTTTTGATATAAAATTCCTATTCAAAATTCAAAAGAATCCTTCAGTTCTATTGATCATTAGTGATGTATTAATGAGATGAAAAACCTTATTGGAAAGCTGACCATGTAGTACTCTATTGATTCCATTACTAACCAGCCTAGCAATTTCCAACTATGTTATCAGACTAGTCCGTTCTTATCAATTGTTGTCAAATACTGAACAGCGTAACAGTTATTTTGTGTCGGACTGACTCAAACACACAATTGCCAATCAATAGTTAGATTCAAGCCCTCCGGGCTAACAGTATTTATCTTATATATCCACTGTTGTTCTCTGAACAATAGAGTTTCATCTAGTGTGCGACCGGACAAAGGAAAATGTACTTGTTCAATTACTATGCCTCGTAGCTGTTCAAAGATGTGCTTCTGAGCCAAGCAGTGGGCAACTATGGGCGCCTCTAAGCGTTGGCATTTTAAACAACTTCTGTGCTCACGTATTCGCACCCGCAGTGGGCGTGCTGTTTTTCCTATATACATTAGACCACAAGGGCAAAAGATGCCATATACTACTGCCTTTGAAGCACAATTTGTATAAATATGAAGGGTAAAATTGATGTCATGATATCGAAATTGTGTCTGTTCAGCCATAACTATGCAGACATCACACTCACCACATTTTGTGTGACCCCCACCCTTCGTTCACAATCCAATTGGGGAAGTACAGTGGGGCTTAAATATTCCTTTAAGTTTTTTCCTCTCTTCCATACATATCTGATCTTCTTTAGTTGTAAACCCGGTACTGCTGCTAGTATATTACTATATTTTTGACAAATTTTTTGAATATGATAGCTCATCGGGGAATAGGTTGTGATTAAATTTACATTATTTTCTGTATGTGTTATTTTAGCTGGTGGGCGCATCACTAACAACCCTGGTCGATGATTATACAGCGCACGTTGATATGCGCGTTGTATTATCGACCGGGGATAACCCCGTTGTTCAAAATCCTGTTTTAACTGTCTGGCTTGTTGTTTATAACTTTGAACATCAGAACAGTTGCGCCTAAAACGCAGAAATTGTGAAAATGGAAGAGAGTCTTTAAGTTGTCTTGAATGTTTATTGTGATAATGTAGGAATGTGTTCCTGTCTGTAGGCTTCCGAAAGACTGATGTCTGCCATTGATGTTCTCCTCGAGTAACATGTACATCTAAGTATGTGATTTCATGTTGGTGGTATTCATAAGTAAACTTGATATTAATATCACACTGATTTAGCCAATCCAAAAATTCCCTCAATGCATCTTGCGACCCCTTCCATAAGACAAACACGTCATCAATATACCTACGCCAGATTAATATCGAATCTTGGAACGGGGATTCAACTAACCATTTTTGTTCGAAGGCATGCATGTAAAAATTTGCGATGGAGGGGGCGCATGTTGCCCCCATGGCTACTCCACTAATCTGCTGGTAAAGCAGGCCCTCAAACAAAAAATAATTGTGATATATCGTTAACCGCGCTAATTCTATCAGAAAGTCAATCTGAGCTCTTGAGAGATCTCCCCGCTGTTCCAGTGTGTCGCGAACTACTATTAATGCTGCTGTTTGTGGTATATTGGTATAGAGAGACGTGACGTCTAAAGTCACTAACCACGTGTCTTCATAAGTTGATCATTGCGCTATCTCCCCAAGCATATTTAAAAAGTGTGTCGTGTCCCTCAGATATGTAGGTATGGTGGGGAGAAGAGGACGCATAAAGGAATCAAGATACACTGAAAGAGGCTCTAAAACACTACCCCTAGTAGACACTATTGGTCTACCCGGGAGGTTATACAATCGTTTGTGTATTTTTGGTACTGTATAAAATTTTGCAGTACTGGGAGAAGTGGTATTCAAATAATGAAACTCTTTCTTCGATATTAATTTATCTCCCAGTGCCTGCTGAGTAAGACATTTAATCTTTTGTTGTATGCCTATAAGAGGATCCTCTTCCAACCGTTTATATACAAGATTATCATTTAACTGTCTTAACGTTTCCTCTAAATATTTTACCCGATCTAACACCACCACTGCTCCCCCTTTATCTGCCCTCTTAATGACAATATCAGGATCAGTACGTAACTCTTTCAAAACTTGTTGTTCAGACGCTATTAAAGCATTGCTGAAAGGTTTTACTGTTTTTTCTAATTGAGTAAGATCCTTCAATACCAAGTCTTTGAAAGTTAGTAGTGCTGGATGTAATGGTGTCGGGGGAGTCCAGTTTGAACGAAACGGAAGTGGAACTCTATTTATTGGGGTGGATTGAAGCTCTCCTGCTACTATCTCTGACATTTCCAGTGATTCAGCTGGGATCTCCTCTGTACCTTCAGATTGGGAAAAATATTGTTTCAGGTGTAACTTTCTCATGAATTTCGCAAAGTCCACTCTAAACTGAAACGCATCATAATAAATGTTTGGCACAAAGGATAACCCTTTATTAAGCAATTGAATAGCTTGTGGTGCTAATATTTTTGCTGAAATATTCTCCACCAATGACGGTGTGGTAATCATTTCTTCTGTGGCCCTGATCGTGTCTTGAATGTCGTTGTCTTGTTTTTCTTTTTCTTTGCTGTGTCCTTGCCCTGTTCTAAAAAATCCTCTCTAGAGGAGGCACTCGAATCTGTTAGTGAAGTCTCGCCAGAAGAATCCCCAAACCGGACTTGTTTCTTATTTTTTTGTAACTTTCTTTTCACATTCATCCAGGGGTATACATAACCAATGGAGTAGTCTGCCCCATCCCGTTTGAGCTTTTTTACTTTTTTTGCCATCGTTTCTTGTTGTACTTGCTGTAACTGCTTAGAAACGTCTTCCATTTTTGTCTTGTACTCCCCTTCATTCATCTGTTTTTTTAATTCATCTTGTATTGTTTGTATCTCTTGTGTTAAAGTCTCAACTGTTAACTGCAGTGACTCTATCATTAAGACCATAAGGTCAAGAGAGCACTTGTTGAGAATCATGTTCCACTTCTCTACAAAATCAGTTTTCATGTCCGGCATTCTTGGCTCCTTGTATACCCTAAGGCCCCGGGGAATCTGCTGACGGGAGATGTACTCTATTAATGAAGAACGATGTAATTCCGTTCTTATCTTTCTCTTTTGTAAATTTGTCAAGTGTTCCCACGATGCATTCGTTGCATTATTAGTCTGAGTGTCCATTATGGTGAAAGGCGTACGTTCTTTAGATAATTCAGAAATGTGATCTTGGGAAAAGCTGAAAATATTCTTCCATCCACTTTGACCTTCCATGTTGTATAAATACAAGCTATTAGGTCCACTTTATTGAACGTATTGCTAAACTTTTTTCTAAATCGTTCAATTTGAAATATGTAGCAAGTCAGAATAATGCTTCAGCACACTTTTAACGGGTCTCCAAAACAGTTTCCATTCTCATTTTTCTAACTTTTAATCTTCTTTTTCTTCTTTTTCGATATATATAAAATCTCCTCTTTTAATAATTCTGCATCTTCTAAAGAACTCTCAGTATCGTGTCGATGACCCCTGTGCTTAAAACATCATTAATGTTCTAAGAATCACAACTTTATTAGAGGACTTTCTCTGAAATTCTTCACCCCTGTGTTCCTTTTAATCGAGCGGATCTCGACGCTCTCATAGGGCGCCTTCTCGGCGTTTCAATAACTAATTTTTTAGGCTGGTTAGTAATGGAATCAATAGAGTACTACATGGTCAGCTTTCCAATAAGGTTTTTCATCTCATTAATACATCACTAATGATCAATAGAACTGAAGGATTCTTTTGAATTTTGAATAGGAATTTTATATCAAAAAAATGTTGAAAAAGATGCAGTGGAAACTTTTTAGGAAGGGGTTTTCAGATTAACCGCCTATATGTTCTTTATCCACTACGTTCTATTGTCAGTGAAGATAGGTTTTCTATTTTTTAAATAATGAGTATCTAATTGAATAGGATAATATCAGAGGGATTTAAATAGGGGAAGCTTTAGTTTGTACGCATGCGCGGCGTCCTTTCAAGAATGAGTAACGTTTGGACGTGGGCAGCATCCGTCGCAAAAGTAAGTTAGAATTTTGAATATAGTTAAGGGTTTTAGGATAAGGATGGGAACACAATAGGTAGAGGTGGTTTTGCCTAAATAATTTGTTTGTGTTTTTAAGGTAAGGATCTCCTGAAGAAAAATTAGTTATTGAAACGCCGAGAAGGCGCCCTATGAGAGCGTCGAGATCCGCTCGATTAAAAGGAACACAGGGGTGAAGAATTTCAGAGAAAGTCCTCTAATAAAGTTGTGATTCTTAGAACATTAATGATGTTTTAAGCACAGGGGTCATCGACACGATACTGAGAGTTCTTTAGAAGATGCAGAATTATTAAAAGAGAAGATTTTATATATATAGAAAAAGAAGAAAAAGAAGATTAAAAGTTAGAAAAATGAGAATGGAAACTGTTTTGGAGACCCGTTAAAAGTGTGCTGAAGCATTATTCTGACTTGCTACATATTTCAAATTGAACGATTTAGAAAAAGGTTTAGCAATACTTTCAATAAAGTGGACCTAATAGCTTGTATTAATACAACAAGGAGGGATAGGTCACATATGAGGAGAGAACATGGAGGCGAGAGCAACAGCGAGGAGCGATTGGACGGAAGGGGCGGTGGTGGATCCGGACAGAGTGCCTCAGAGTCAAGAGGATCGGCAGGAGCCTGGAAGTTGTCCAATGGTAGCGGAGTCCAGGACGAGGAGGAAGGTGAGTTGCCAGCGGTACAAGGGGATGGGCGCAGAGGGAGAGGGGTATGCATGAGGGGATGGGGACTAAGTCGCAGAAGAAGAGGAGGCATTACTGCAGGTGACGTGGAAGTTCAGAGTCCTCCTCCTCTTCGTCAGTGGATTCCTCAGCAACCTCTTCGGGGGTGGAGGGGGCGGTACGGATGGTGGGAGGTAGCGTTGCAGTGGCCGGGGTGGGTGGGGAGACACCCACAGTAGCGTCAATTTCCAAGTTATGGAAAGGAGTTCCAAGGAAGTGGCGCCAGAAGATTTGGAAGAGAGGCTATATCGACAATTTTCATTTATTGGATAGTAGGAAGAGGTTGGGAGAGAGTAGAAAGAAGAGGAAAGATGAGAAGGCGGGGAGAGTCAAGAAGGTCTCACGTAAGGTCCTAAACTGGACAAGAGGCTTTTTGCGGTTTGCTAGAGTATGTGACATCATTATCCGGAGCATTATGGGATGTTGCTGGCCTATGAGGATTCCATCTTAGAGGCGGCACAGATGCATGAGCGTTGGGCATGGCTCAATTATGGCGAGAAGTTCTGAGATAAGAGGGAGGAGAACAAGCTATTGTCCGGGGGGATGTTAGATATTAATTTAGGGTTGCTACAAATGTCAACTAGGTCAGGAAATGGAGGGGCGGGTGGAGCAAAAGTAGGAGTAGCAGTCACTACGGGGATGGGGGTCCTTTCGGGCAAAAGGGTCCCCCACCCTGCAGTGAATGGCGAGTGGCAGAGTGGGAGACAATTGCTGGTGAGTCAACAAGTCGGCGTGTCCCTTTACTGATTGCAGGTTCCGCCATGTGTGTTCCATCGGTAACGGGGGTCATGCAGCTCTCAAATGTGTTGAAATGGGGGAGCCCTTACCCCACTGCCGGTCCCCAAACAGCAATGACTTGCTGGGCCTCATCTCAACGCCACTACGGATTGAGGCATTAAGGCTGTGGCTAGGGCAGTATCCGTGGCTGAAGGATAGGGAGCTGCTGGAAAAGGGATTTCAGGTGGGGGTTCATGATACCAGTGGAGGGACAAGTGGTATCGTCAATGGCTCGGAATGCGGCCTTGGCACGGCGTCTTTCTTACATTGTGAAGGATAAGTTGAGGGGGGAGTTTGAATTGGGCAGGATCGCTGGTCCGTTTTCAGAGCAGCCATTTGCGAACTTCATTGTTTCCCTGTCAGGGATTATACCGAAGAAAGAACCCAGGCAGTTCAGGTTGATTCACAACCGGTCCTTCCCAGCGGGATTATCGGGAATGATCATATACCGAAGGAGCGATGCAGAGTTTGATATGCTTCCGTTGACGTGGCAGTGGAATTGGTGAGAGGATGGGGGCCCGGTGGTCTGATGGCTAAAGTAGACATCGAATCAGCCTTTCTCTTACTGCCGGCGCATCCCTCTGCATTTCATTTGTTAGGGTCTTGTTTTGAAGGAAAGAGTTATTTTGATAAAGGTATGCTGATGGGTTGCTCAGTTTCCTGCTCCTATTTTGAAAAGTAGTGCCTTTATGCAATGAGCTTTGGTCGCACGGGTAGGATGCACGAATGTGGTGCAGTACCTGGATGACTTCCTTTTCGTAGGGGAGGCTCTGTCAGTCCGGTGCCAGGAGCTCTTGGAGGGATTTGTGGAACTGTACAGGGTATGGGGATGGGCCCTTGGCTGCCGAAAATACCAAGGGACCTGCGACGAGCATAACGTTTCTGGGGGTGGAGCTGGAGGCGGAGGAAATGGTTGCTTGTTTGCCGGTAGAGAAGGTATGGAGGCTCCGGGTGCTAGTGGCCAACGTAAGGGGGGTCGAGTAAGATATCGTTGAGAGAGTTGCAGACCTCGATAGGCTCGTGGAATTTGGCGTGCAGGGTTATTCCAATGGGTCGAGTGTTTCGGCATCGGTTGTTAGCAGCTACATCGGGATTGCAGAAGCCTCATCACCGTATTCAGCTTTCAAGGAGAATGCGGGCAGGTTTGGGGGTCTGGGATGTGTTTTGAAAGAATTTAATGGAACGATGGTGTGACGGAGGCAGAGATTTCCAGTCGCGTCTTACAACTATTTACAGATGTGGTAGGGGTCTGAGATTGGGCGCCTGGTGTGCGGGGGGTTGGCCACCGGAGTGGCGTGAGGCGGGTTTAACCAATAATGTAGCATTTTGGAGCTGTTTCCATTTTTGGTGGTATTGGAAGTGTGGCCAGACAGGCTGCGCAATCGCAAAGTAGTTTGGCGGTGCGACAGTGCAGCGGCGGTTAGCATAGTGAACAATTATGCACCTCGATGCAGGCAAGAGGCGGCGCTAATGAGAGAGGTAATGTTAGCCTGTTTACGTTGGAATGTATCGAAATGCCCATCACATTCCAGGTTGTACTAAAAGAATTGCTGAGGCTCTTTCAAGTTGGATCTTTCCCGGACACTGGCACCAGAGGAGGACACCGAGGGAGCAATTGTCCCGGAGCACTTATGGCAAATTGGCCTCAAGAAATGCTGACTCTGCTGTGGAATTCAGTGTCACCGGCAACATGGTTAGCTTATCGAGGGGATACGACAGGGTGGTGGACTTCTGGGTTGAGCAAGGATGGCGACCAGGATGGGTGGCTGATCATTTCTTGGGACAATATGTGGTTTATGCCAAGGCTGTAGGAGCGTTGAGAGCAACAGTGTGAATGCATTTGGTGGGATTTGGCTTCTTCGCAGAGCATTCGGTGGGGAACTTCTCAGTTGTGGCGTGACTGATGCGCAGGCTCTGAGAGGGATGGGATCGGTCCTGCCCCACCCCGGGCGATGGAAGAAGGTCCGCTATTTTTTTGCTATTTTGCTTCTCCTTTCTCTCGCCCACTAAGCTTGGGTCTCCCACTCTTCAAGTAGGCAATCCAATTCTGCTTATTTCCTTTTTCCTCCAAGTCAAGGAACAGTTGTTGATTTGCTGTCCTCCTCCTCCTCACCATGTATTGCACCCTTTGAGAGGCGACGTAGATGCTGTCCCTTCTCTGGAATCTGTTGCCACTTCAGCTTTTCTAGCAAAGCCGTATGATCTCCCCCCTGCTCCTGAGAAGCGCGCTGAATCTGGGGCAAATTTTGCACTTTTGCCTTTTACAATAGCTCCCAGGCTTTTGTTACAGCCCTGGCTCGCTTAGCCATCCCCCGCACTTCAAACTGCAACCCAAATGGGACGAGCCATTTATATTTGAATTTTTCCTGTCGTAAATACATAGTCACTGGGTGCATGGCTCGTCTGCGCTGCAGGGTGGATGAGCCAAATCCTGAAATATCTCAATTGCCACGTTATGCTATGTCAGCTTGCCTTTCTTTGCCGCTGCTCTCATGATCTCTTCCTTTAGTTGGTAACTTGAAAGGCAAGCTATTATATCTCTGGGCCTGTTGCCAAAAGGGGGCCCCAAGGCCCTATATGCTCTTTCCAGCCCTATTTCGGGCTTAGCCGCCTCTGCCCCCTGATTTCCTTCTGTCAGCAGGGCCTCACAAATCTCTTGCACTACTCGGCTAGCCTGTGTAAATTGTTTCTCTTCCGGGACCCCATGGACCGTGTTATTACAGCGCCTAGACCGATTCTCTAAATCTTTGATCTTATCTCTCAAGTCCTCCCGTTCTTTCTGCCATGTGCTGTATGTCTCTTGGGTGTTCTGCGCCACCATCACCACCTCCTCCACATGCTTTTCCAAATAGTCCACTCTCTGCCCCAAAGCGTGTAAGTCTAGTCGGAGCTCTGCCAGCTCCTCTTTCACATCTTTTTAACGGCAATTCCCTCCTTTTTGATTTCTGTGCACCAGCGCCACAGATCTCCTCTTGCACATTGCTCCTCGGCGTTCTCCGGCTCCTCATCTCATAAGATCATAAGATATGCCATACTGGGTCAGACCAAGGTCCATCAAGCCCAGTATTCTGTTTCCAACAGTGGCCAATCTAGGTCATATGTACCTAGCAGTTTCCCCAAGAGACACAAGTTCCACAATGCTTGTACTGGGTCAAGCATTGATATCTTCGGTCACTTCTTAATAATGGTTTATGGACCTTTCCTCCAGGAACTTGTCCAAACCTTTTTTAAACCCAGCTACACTAACAGCCTTTACTACATCCTCCGGTAACAAATTCCAGAGTTTGATTACACGTTGAGTGAAAAAATATTTTCTTTTATTAGTCTTAAATAGTTTACCCTGTAGCTTCATTGCATGTCCCTTAGTCTTTCTATATTCTGATAACGTAAACAATCGATCTACGTTTACCCGTTCCACTCCGTTCATTAATTTATAGACTTCTATCATATCTCCCCTCAGCCGTCTCTTTTCCAGGTTAAAGAGCCCTAACCTTTTTAGCCTTTCCTCATAGGAGTATCCTTCCATCCCCTTTACCATTTTGGTGGCTCTTCTCTGAACCTTGCTCTCGAGGTGTGCTCAGCCTTACCCCTGGTGGCGGCATCTCAGTATGAAGCCACTCTTTGTCAAACTTTTTTAGCGTGGAATTTTTCGGCGCCTTCTGCATGGTTGAGTTAGTAGCGGAGTCCAGTCAGGCAAGAGTTGTTGGCAGTATGCAGAGGTAGCATGTGAGGGTGTTGGAGGGGGAGCTCTGGATATGGCTTGCAAAATCCAAGACAGATCAGTTGGGAAAATGTGGGTGATTTTAAGGGTGATTGGCCATGCTTCGACATGTCCAGTCACTCAAAGCATACTTGAGGGTGTGGCCAGGGGTGGATGGTGGTTTCTTTTTGCAGGAGAATGCCAGCGTGCTGACGTGGATTCAGTTCTCAGTGGTGTGGCGTGTAGCACTGCGAGAGATAGGTGTGGATCCTCGCCGGTTTGCTCCCCCTCCTTTCGCATTGGTGCAGTGACCAGCGCAGCAGCGGGGAGTTATGCGAGCAGGAGATACAGAGTATAGGCTGATGGAGGTCGCGGGTTTTCCAAGGATTGCGCATCTTTAACAAGGGGATGCACTGCAGCTGCTAACTGTGGATTTTCTTTTCAGGCAGGTGTCAGTGTCCGTATGTTTGCGGGTTAATCAGCCACTCGTAGGTTCATTGGGCCAGTCAGCGAGCAGCACACCAGCCGGAGGGGCCTAATATAGGACTGGAGGCTATGGAGGTGACTGTTTTATGGCTAGGCAAATGCGGTCTTCGCTGGATGCAGCTGTTGCCTTGCTTCGGCACCACGAGCGGTTTAAGGGATTGCCTTCAATGATCTTGTGGCATTTGGGAGGCAATGACCTTGAGGCCGAGACATGTAAACGGTTGTTTAGAGCAGCGAAAAGGGATTTGGGGGAAGTCTTACTGATGTTTAAGGGTAATTTTACTGTAGTCAGACATGATTCCAAGGCCGGCATGCAGGGTTCAGCGATGATGGTCATGGGGTGACTAAGATCAATCGCCAGCTCGGATGCGGGGTGTGTGAACATGGGGGGTTACCAAATCCTGCATCCCTGGGTGGAGGTTGAGTGCGCAGGATTGTTCAGGCAGGATGGTATACACTTATCCCCGATAGGGGGAGACTTGCTCTTGTACAATTGGCAGGAGGCCTGGGAATATGTTATGCGATGTGAGGTTCACTGGTCGCAGCTTGGTCAGTGGGGGGCGGCTCAGGGAGAAGGTCGTCTGAGCTCGTGGCGGGATCCCGGAGGTTTCCGGGGTCCAGAGCCTTAGGCAATACCTAGGGCGGAGGTGGGGTACCCCCAACCCGGACAACCCCTGGGGGGCTTTTGCTAATAATATGGCGAAGCCGGAAGAAGGGGTGGGTATTGAAGATAGCCGTGGGCCTGTCCGCAGCGGAAGCGGAAAGGAAGTCACCTTGCTAATCATATGGCTGGTGAGGCATTGTTCCGCTGACTGGATGACAATGATGATGGATGTTCAAATGTTGTTGGATAAGTTGAAACATTAATAAAGATGTGAACAGTTGAATTCCCACTATTGTGATAGTGTGGTTATTGAAGGGGGGCTGGAGCAGGGGGATGTAAGGGTGGGGGCTGAAGGTGAAGGGGAGCACCGCGTCCGATGTACCTTGGTTATATAGTTTGTCAACAGTCCATTCTGACGGCAGAATATGATACATGTGAAAACACCTCTGATGCAGTGTGTCGATATTGCACCATTGAAACACCCAGAATAGAATGCTTGACAGCAATTAATTTCAACAAATTGAAGGCCGCGGGCCCACGTGCCCGGCGGCCGCATGTAACCGGGGGGGAGGAGTGGCGCGGGTCCCCGTAGGTGGCACGAGGCGCGTGCCCACGGGGAGCTTACATTTAAATTCATTGGCTCCCGCGGGCCCGGGCGGCCACGGGAGCCAATGAGGTCGGCGGGTGCGAGGTGGCTAGGGAGCGAGCGTGCAGGCAGACGCCAGTCCTTCGGAGCTCGGAAAAGGACGGGCATACCCTCCCTCCCTCCCTGTGATGGGGTGCGGGGCGCGGTGGGCGGGGGGTTGCAGCTGGTGGGGGGGGCGGGATCCCGGAGGTGTCCGGGGTCCGGAGGCATGGCAATATGCAGGGCGGGGGTGGGGGTACCCCCAACCCGGAGAAGCCCTCGGCTTTTGCTAGTAATATGGCGAAGCCGGAAGAGGGGAGTGGAATTGATGGGGAACGGTTCTCGGCGGAGGCGGGAAGGAACTCACTTTGCTACCCATATGGCTGGTGAGGGATTGTCCCGCTGCCGGAATCATAAGTTATGCAGTTATGGTTGTAAGGTTATGTTGTGCTTGTTCAATAAAGCTGCGACCAGTTGTTTTGCCAATAACTGAATTCTGTGGTGGTTATTTGAAGGGAAAAGGGGGGAGGGGGGAATGTTTGGGTCGGGGGGGGAGAGGGACACGTCCGCCATACCTGGTTACATATTAGCCCAGCGAATGAAAAACATACAAGGCTGATATACGCACCAATAACTCTGAAACTAAGTAACTTATAGTTATCTAAACCTATTTTCTAAAGTCTACAAATACTTTTATTTGCAAAATAGTAGCTATTACAGCATTATTTTTTGTGATCTTTTTATGTTGAGCTGCCAGTACCGTCAAAATCAGCAAACTTCGAATACCTATTAAACTAACTCGATCTCAGATAAAAAATCCGTATATGTTTATGTTTATTATGTTTATTTAGATTTTATATACCACTCAGGCCACAAAGGCATTAGAGCGGTTTACAATACTATATTATTCAAGGAAATTAGAAAAGAATGCCATTTATAAAATAGGACAGAATAGAGGACAGAGAACGCTTTTTGACATAATGATAATAGCTAAACATAGTTCCATTGAATTTATAACAATTAATTAGTAAACAGTTGAGTAGTAAGTATGGAAACCTTATGTATGTAAAACATATGCTGGTCCACAACGAGTTAAGGGCAGTATAGCAAATGTTGGGAATACATAAGTAAATAAATAGGCATTCAGAGGCTTGAAGTCAAAGAGAAATCTAATCCTCGGAAGCTTTTTTTCAGCTAACCAAGTCTTCAGGTTTTATTGCAGAAGTCATTTCTTTTTGAGACAGTAAAACTGGTGTGGCTAGTAAGATGTCTAACTGTCTGGTCACAGAGTGAGCTAATAATCAGATAATTGCACCCTTCTGAGAAAAGGCAGCTAGATTCCTCTCTGCATCCTCCCTTCCATCCTCAATGCCATTCTCTCGCATCACTCTGCAGATCCTCACTGAGACAGAATTCAGATGGTCCTAAACATGAAGTCGGGTCAGTCTTCTGCTCTCTTGGAATTTTTCACTCACCTTTAACTTCCTCCTCTGAAGTGCACTAAGTCTCTGACTTCTTCCCTCTGCACTGAAGAACAATCCCCATGTAAGAGGTTTAGTCGTATATCTTGGATGCTGGAAGGAGTTATCAAGAGAAAAAGAGACTTGAACATCCTCATTTCAGCATGCTGATGCTATCGAACTTCCCCTCAGTAAGTAAGCAATTTTGGGGTAATTTTATAAGGAGCCAAATAAAAGTATGTGCCATCTACATATTTAAATCTTGGTATTTTAGTGATTTACATGTGTTAATGGACATTTACATGTGCAGTTTGACTGATCTCGATTCTCTAATAATTGCTTAACCTCCCTGGCATGTACTTTCACTGTGAGATATGTTTACAAAGGTGCATTAGGTTTTTGCAGCTAACGCTGAGTGATAGCTACAAAACGCTGGCATTAGCTTCAAAAATTCCATGGTAAAACGTGACGATCATGGGGTAGCAGCTTTGTGAATGCAGCTAATACCACCCATCGAGGTGAAGTTAGGTGCACCCATGGTGTCAGCAACTTTGGCAATTACCCACTCTCCACCCTAATTGCACCCATTTCATGCCCAGGCCTAAAGCTACCACGTGAATGTAGACATTGCAGAAAATTGCTGCAATGTCTGCATTTGGCCTGCATTAGCTTCTTCCGCCACACGATCATCCTACATTGTCACCACGATAGCTGCTAACGCACTTTACTAAGAATACTCCTTTGAGTGTGTGCATGGGAGACGTTTGGGTGGGACATGTGTAAATTATAAAATACTATAATTTACAAGTGCTCTTGACAAATCTAGATCACTTACCTTCCTATTTTATGAAGTAAAGTAAGGAACATACATGTAAGTTCCTTACTTTAATAAATAGGTGTAAAATATATGCGAAAAAATGTGAGACTTTAGAAAATTACCCTTCATGTACTACTTATCCAAAATATTTTTTGTTTCCCTGAATAAGATTAGTGTGAATACACTATTTTGGACATTTTTATTTATTTATTTATTTAACAGATTTTCTATACTGCCTTTTCCTTCAATCAAAGCAGTTTACATGGCAACTACAAGAAAGTACATAGCCAAGAAAAAGGGGGGAGGCGTGCAGGATTCGTTCAGTAAAGCTAGTTTACTTTATTAGATTATATACAGTATATACAGCAGGTAACAGTTCATAATTTGAGGTGATTGGGATGCCCTAGGTGATTGTGTCAAAGTGATCCCTGTAGAGTAATGTCTTTAGCTGCTTCTGTGACGGCTCTTAGGTCATCTTGTAGGCAGTTCCAAAGGGCTGGCACTGCTAAGGAGAAAGCCCTTGCAGAAGTAGCTTGGATGGTTTTGGAGTATGATGAGGGTGTTTGTATGACATCAATCGCACTGCATCTCCTGTGCTGGTATTGGTGATGAAGATGTCATTGAGGCTGTCAGCAGATATGTTTGATTTTAAATATGTTTATTATAGTTTTGAAGTGGATGGGGGTTGTGATTTGAAGCCACCGGAGTTGATCAAGAAGGGGGGTGATATCATCCTGTCTAGTGGAGCCTAGAATGATGCAAGCAGCAGTGTTATGTGCCATCTGCAGAGATTTGATGGTTTGCTTGAGAAGGCCAAGGTAGATGGAGTTGCAGTAGTCTAGTATGGATGTTATGACAGCCTGGCAGACTGTCTGAAAATGATCATGTCTGAGGAAGGGTTTGAGTCTTCATATTTATGGCCATTTTGTAGTATGCGTTTTTGGTGGTCTTGTTGATGTGTGATTGGAAGTTAGGATCGCAGTCCAAGGTGATTCCAAGGTGTTTTACCTCTTTCCTTATGGGTATAGAAAAATTAGACAGGCTGATTGATTGAAAGGGGGTAAAGGTGGTGTTGCATGTGATGATGAGGGCTTCCGGGTTTTTGTAGTTGATGTTCAGGTTGTTGTTGGAGAGGCAGACAGTCAATTCTTGTAGACAAGTAACTATTGTCATGTAGTCTGGCTTCTCCAGGTTGTTTGGAGTGTAAATCATGATGTCATCAGCATACATAGCATATAGGATGTTGTGTTACTTGATGATATGAATTCGTTTTTTATTATTTTCACATAAAACAGACAGTTCAGCGGGCTGACAAGCCTCACAACCAGAACAATATACAGAGATAAATATTCAGAGATAAACAGTCAGAGAGAAATGGTCAGAGAAATGGTCAGAGATAAATGCTGGGGACGTCTGGGAAAACCAACTAATAACTAAGAAACAGGCCCACACAAGGAGAACCGCAGGAAATACAATACCAAGCAGTAAACACAGGAAAAGAAACCCAAGAAGCCCCCCATTCGAGTTCCCAGACCTAACCTGTAGGTCCAGACCCTCACTATGCAGCCCAAACCCAACAAATGTTCAGCCCCAGGTGCCCGCCAGACCAACCTCAACTACCGGGCCAACCCCCTCCCCGCACCCCATATTTCTAACCCACCCTCCCCCCCTACCAAAGTACTAAAATAATCCCCACAGGTCTCTCCAACCACCTGCAACTGACACCACCCTTCCCAGTAAGGGAGCCACCCCCCCAAACTCAGATCCTTTACCTATGGCTGCTCCAGGTCCCCTACAAGACCCACCCCTTGGGTGTTCAGCAAGGGCTCCCAGATAAGGAGGAAACGGGATTGTGTGTTTCCCCCCAATATTCGGGCTGTTCTACTCTCCATCTTCATGAGTTCGCGTACCAGAGACTCCCATTCTCCTACTCCCGGACCATCCTCTGAGAGCCATTGCCGAAGAATACACTGTTTAGCTACTAAGAAACTTTTCGCACACAGCCGCCTCTGGGCGTCCGTCCCCTGCATCCCCGCTGGCCCTACATGAAACAAACACCACACAGGGTGCAGAGTCACCGTCCCATCCACCCAAAGTAGCAATCTGTCTCGCACCGCCGCCCAAAATAGTTGAATTCTAGGGCAAGACCAAAAACGGTGGAACAGGGTACCCACTTCTTTATGACAGAGACTACACACATCGGACAGCAAGAGTCCCATCTTCCTCGCCCCAGTCTCAGACATATACGCTCTCCACAAGAGCTTAAACTGCAATTCTCTATACCGAACAGCCTCCGATAGGTCGCGGATTCTGCGAAAAGCCCTCTCCGCTAGTTCTACCGTCAAATCCACCAAACCGTCTCTGCGCCATCGCTCTACCAATAGCCCGAGCTTCCCCACGCTGCCCGGGGGAAACAACAGTTCTCGCAAGGGCCCAGTAGTGGGAAGAGCCTGACATTGATCCAATAGTAACCAGAGACTACCGTCAAGGGACAGCAAAGCATTCTTCCCAGGGATACTACACACATAATGTCTCACCTGCAGATAATAGTAAAAATTGCTATTCGGCAAATGATATTTCCTCACCAGCCCCTGAAAAGACTCAAGCTGGTCCGTACCCTCCATGCGCAATTGCCCAATATACTCAATACCTACCCGCAGCCAAATGTGTCCGCCCCCACCAATCCTACCCGGTGCAAAGTTACCATTACCTCGCAAGGGCAAGCAATCTGTCTCTCTCCATGGCCTGGCTCGGAGTCGGCATAAATATTTCCATCCCACTCTCAGCGTACGCAAATAGAAGGATTCCCGCCACGCCAGTGGTAGCGCCGCACCCCCACAGTGGAGCAGATACACCCTATGCCACTGCTCAGAAAATTGGTCCAGCAAGTCAACCGGTAGTCGTTCAGCATTCCCCATCACCAAATCGCTCAACCTTCTCGTCACATAGCACAAATTATAGGATCACAGGGAAGTCAAACCCAGACCCCCTTCCGCAGCTGGCCGCATAAGCGTCGCCAAGGCAATACGTGCTTTCTTTGATCGCCACAAAAACCGACCGAGTTGCCCATACAACTCCCGCATATCCCGCCTGGCCAACCAAAGGGGAAGATTCCGCAAAAGATACAACCACCGTGGCCACTCTATCATCCGCACCAAGGCGACCCGTCCCATCAGAGACAGGGGTAAATCCCTCCACCGCCGCAGCCGTTCAATTGTGGAATGTAGGAGGGAATGGATATTTACCTCATATAGGGATCGCAAACAAGCCGGAATATAGACACCCAGATAACGTATGTGCCCCTCTGCCCAACGAAGTGGAAAAGCGTCCCGCCACTTATCTCGTGACTGACCATCGACATCAAGGACCATTGACTTCGTTCGATTAATGCGGAGCCCCGAGAACCCACCAAAATGCTCGATTACGCGTAGAGCCTCCGGCAGGGACTCCAGCGGCTTCGTCAAACACAACAGGAGATCATCCGCAAACGCGCTTACCTTCAGGCTCCCACCCCTCCAAGTAACACCCGCGATCTGCACGGATTCTATCAGAGAGAGCAGGAGAGGCTCTAATTGCAACACATAAAGAAGAGGAGAAAGTGGGCACCCCTGCCGCGTGCCTCGCTGTAAAGAAAAGGGGGTAGAGCACGTTCCCCCAACATCAACCACCGCTCTAGGAGCAGTATATAAGGCGTGCAACCCCCGCAGAAATGCCCCTTGAAATCCGAACCGCTCCAGGGCCGCAAACATATAGCGCCATGACACCCGGTCAAAAGCCTTTTCCGAGTCTAGACTGACAAGTAACAACGGGTCGCGCACCAACCGTGCCTGTTCCATACCCAACAACACCTTGCTAATATTTACCGAGGCATCCCTACCTTTAACAAAACCTGCCTGATGGGGTCCCACTAACTCCGGCAAAAACAACTGTAGTCGCGCGGCCAAAATCGAGGCGAAGAGCTTCTGATCCACATTAATCAGCGAGATGGGCCTATAGGAGGCAGGATCCTCCAGATCTTTCCCCTGCTTGGGAATGAGCGTAATACGAGCCGTTCGCATATCCCTGGGAAAGGAGCCCGAGCCTATCACCTCAGCATACAATGCTGCCAGGGTCGGGACCACCGAGATCTCCAATATCTTATACGCCTCATAGGTGAAGCCGTCCGGACCGGGAGCCTTGTGGGTTTTCCCAGCACGGATCGCTTTCTGTATCTCCACTCCAGTAATCTCATGATTAAGCACCTCTAGTTGCGCTGACCCCACCCGGGGAAGCGACACTTGTTCCAAAAAATCCTCCATTGATGACACGTCACCCTCCTCAGAGGCATACAGCTGCTCATAAAAGGCACGAAAAACGTGGGCTACCTCCACCGCTCTGGTATGCCGCCTGCCCTCGGTGTCTTTAATCACCATCACCCGGCGGGGTCCCCCTGGCTCCTTCACCAAGCGAGCCAGCAACTTCCCGGAGCGATCCCCATACCGGAAGAACTGATGGCGATAATATTGCTGGGATTGAGTGGCCCTCTCCTGTAACAAGTCATTCAAGTGTTTCTGGAGGTCCAGATATCCCGGCAGACCACTCGGCCGCCCAAATACTCCAGTCTGGGCTGCGCGGAGCTCTTTCGACAGCCGAAGTATCTCCGCGTTAACTCTCTTCCGTTCCGCACCAACATAGGCTATTATATGCCCTCGGAGAACAGCCTTCCCCGCCTCCCAAAAGGAGGCCAGCGAATCAACCGTCCCCTCATTAAACTTGACGTATTCAGACCAGTGCTGAGCCACATAGTCTCGAAACTCCTTCCTATTTGCCAGGTGGCTAGGGAAGGACCAGTTGTTGGAACTCTCCCGATCACCTCGCCACATCAAGCTGACCATAGCATGATCGGACACGATAATGGGTCCAATCTCTGCGCAAGACACTTTCCCAAACCAGTGCTGTGATACTAATAGATAATCGATTCTCGACCAGGTTCGGTGGGCTCGTGACAGATGTGTGTAGTCCCTGCTGGTCGGGTTTAACACTCGCCAAGCATCCACCAGCTCCCCCAACTCACAAAGGTACCCTATTCCCCTCCTACTCCAACCCCTCCCCGAAGAGGAACAAGAGCGATCTAAGGAAGGATCATGAGGGCAATTAAAGTCCCCTGCTAACATTACTGGAATCTTCGGGGCCCCCAAAATCTTATGGAGAATAGTTTTAAACAAAATCATGGTTATAGCTGTTGGGGGCATATACAGTCCCAAAAAACAATTCTACTCCGTTCAATTTGACATGTGCGAACAGAAATCTGCCGTGGGGGTCAGCATCCACCTTTAAGACCTCACAGGTTAAACCTTTGTGAATCAAGATTGCTACCCCTTTTCTCCTAGTGTCTGAGGGCGCCGACAGGACCGTCCCCACCCAATCCCGCTGTAACTTGGCATGTTCTTTAGCCGTCAAGTGCGTCTCCTGTAACAGAGCCACCAGGGCCTTTTGCCTTTTGAGAGCTTGTAGAATTTTGGTGCGCTTCACCGGAGTGGTGATCCCACCAACATTCCAGGTTACCACATGCAAATCAGGGAGGGTAATGTACTCTTTCGATGCACACCTTTTTGAGATAAAACATCTGTGACTGTGTGAGGGGTAGCCCAGCCCCCACCCCACCACTACACATCTGACCTCTAAACTCTGGGTGAGGTCACCCGTGGAGAGACCCCGAGTTATCAAAGAACAGGAGAAGGAAAAGAAACAGTCCTCCCCCAAGTTCCCCGCTAGCATGAAAACCCTCCAGGTCCCCCCCTCCCCCACCCACCCTCTGCCTCCCACCCTCCCACCCCCCTCACCCTCCCCCCCCTCCCCCACAACCACCCTGTCCCACCCTCCAGTCTCCATCCCCCCTAAAACCATCATCAGTCATACCCCCAGTACTCTCGACTGAGGCCAGAGTCCCTGCAATGCCTCAGGGCAGCCCCGAGACCCGTCCCCGCTCTCTCCCCCACCCCACCAGCAGCGCAATTTCAACATAGCAGACTCGTACATCAAAGCCCCCTGAAAACACTTTAGAAAAGGAAGACAGAAAGAAACAGAGTTATCCCTTAAATTATATACAAAATTCTGAAGTGAGAGTCCAGAAACCCTGTCGATCACCGCTCTGCCGCCGGGGCAAAGACCAAAATCCACCATCTCCAGACCTCTCCACGCCTGAACATGTTTCCCATCAAACCAAATTGGCAGGTTCCCGCCATCCAGGCCATCTCACACGATCTCCAAGGTAATAAGCAGAGCGTTCATTCCATCGCTGGGTCTGCGGGCAACTTCGCCAAAAAGTGTTTCGCCTTTCCAGCTTGATCAAAAAGGTGTGTTTCCCCTTGAAAGGTTACTCTTAGCAGTGCCGGAAAAGCCAGAGTAAAACGGGCCTTGCGGCGAAATAGCTCCGCACATACAGGAGCAAACTCCCTCCGTTTCGCAGCCACCATCGCTGAATAATCTTGGAACAATAAAATTTTTCGATTGTGCAGGAGCAATTCAGGCAATTTTCTGTAGGCCTGCAAGATTAACACCTTATGCTGAAAATTGAGAATCCTCAATATCACCACACGTGGTCGTACATCCGCCTCTCTGCGGGCTCCCAGCCGGTGCGCACGTTCAATTTTTAGGAGGCCTCGCAAATCATCCAAGCCCAAAGCCTCCGGAAGCCACGATTCCAGAAAAGGGAGCAACTCTCTGTCAGTTTTCTCCTCACCTATGCCCACTATGCGTATATTGTTGCGGCGCGATCGATTCTCTAAATCATCCAGCTTTTGTTGCATTTCCTGCAGTTGTTGTGAGTGCTGGGCCGCGTCTCTCTCACGACGCCCCTCCTCACTCTCAAGGCTGGTGACCCGTTGCTCCAGCTCATCGACACGTTTCCCAAAGTCCACCATCGAGTCCTCCATGCTATCCAGCTTTTTGAGCAGCAGATCAAATTTCGGGTCCAGAAGTTTAACTACTTCTTTTGCGAGCTCCGCTGGGGCAGAATCAATACTCTCCGCTCCCGGAGAGGCTGGTTGTGCTAGTCCCGAGGTAGAAGGCCCAGCCTTGGAGACTTTCTCTCGCTCTTTTCGTGGCGCCAAAGGCATGGCCAGGTCAGAGAATGCCACCGGTAAGTAGGGGCCGCTTCAGAAACACCCTCGAAGAGCAGGGGGAGCGCAAGGAGGCAAAAAGCAGATTTTAAAGCAGATTTATTTTCGTGGCTGCCCCGGAGCGAGCGGAAAACGTCCACGCTCACTCACGCATCACGTGACCCTCGTGTTTCTTGATGATACAATCAAAACAATGTCATTTCCAGAGTGAACTAGAACTCAAGTTCAGCAATCCAAAAAAATCACTCCAGTAATTTGCAGGCTCAACTATATATCTTATGTCTTATATCATTTCATTCACATGTAATAAGAGGAGAAAAAGGCCTCAGAATACAAGGGATATGGCGCAGGACAGATAACAAGCCTGTGGCTACTCCCATCACATCAATGGCCATAAAAAAATCCCCATTTATCCATCATTCATATATATTCATAAATTCATCATTTAATTTTCCATTTTAATTTAAAAAATAATTTATCATAATGGAACATCATTCTCCTCTAGAGCATGCCACTAACACTTAACTGAAGCAATGTAGCAATCAAATCTATGTAGCCATCTGACATCCCGACGCCAACCACTAAATCATCACAAAATACCTATCCTATCAATTAATGAACATGTAATATTAATGAACATGTAAATATTAATTACATTTTTTACACATGGTACTCATAAGGCCATGTGTGGTGTCTGAATACTAGGAAACATCTAGAAAACATCCTGTCGAACACCCTGTTACAGTGCAACTTTTCAACCATATTATCATAGTCCGCATGACTGCACAAGCAGGGTTAGTTGTCCAGGCTCCCCTTGTATCACCAGTGCCGAGTCAGGATTGCTGGACACCAATTTTCCTATGGTTGAGCAGCAGAGCTCTCTATTTGTGCTCTTCTGAATTCTCTACTGAGGAAGAAGGATAAAGAATCGTATTTCTTTTGCTTAGCTCTTCCCCTCCTCTTTGTGCTTCTTCCTTCTCTGCATAGAGCTTCTTTGATCTTCCTTCAACACATGCCTTCATGTGCTATCTAACCTTGACAATAGCAGGTTTAGTGCTCCACATGCTGGCTGGTTTTCCTTATATGGTCTTCACTTCTCTCTTTTTTCTTATACGGGATGTGATCTTCTTGCTCCACTGAGATTATTTCCTTTAGTGCTGATGTAGAAGGGAGCTCTTCTTCTTCTTATGACTACATCTGTGCTTGGGAGTGGTGGTCTTCCTCCTATTCATGGATTCTGTAGAGGCTCTTCTGCTATTTTTGGAGCTTCCTTGGAACTATGTTAACTGCTGGGGGCATGATCAGCATGTTTTTGGCAGTTAATGTGTGAATGTATATGTTAATGTGCAGTGCAATTAATGCAGGGGCACCTAATAATATCCACAGAGGTTTCATTCGGTGCACCCGTGCTAACTGGAACATTAAATATGATAGCGTGCTAATATGCTTTAACATACCATACATAATAACATATTATATGACGTCAGGTCACCCCCTCTATGCCTCCCACTCTCCACACTAACCTGCGATTGTCAGTTGACATGTGTTTTGGCAGCTGGTAGCTGGCATGCCAGCATGTTAGCATTCACCATGGCCAGTCATTGTATGCTAAAATACACATTAACCAGTCGGTGGCATGTAGTAAAAGGGCCCCTTTGTTACTTATGCATGTAAGCGGTTCCACTTACATATGTATATGGTGGATTCTGTAAAACTGCAAGTCCATGGGAATCTGATGAAGAAGCTGAGCTCTAAAATGTAAAGGTTTGAAATTTTGAGATGCTTTTAACATTTGTGAGCTAAGTACAAGTTCCTCCTCAAGCTTTCTTCCAAAGCCAAGGTCTAAACAAGAAATTTGCAGGCAGTTATTCGTGACTTGAAACAGTTGTAAATTCCCATGAAGAAATTTTCCTTGATATAAGTATATTGCGATTCTAAAATATGGAACATCCATTTAATTTAAAGGACCTTCCAAACCACACCCAGAATATACCTCTGCATATAGAGAAACATAGAAACATGATAGCAGAAGACGACCATTTAGCCTATCTAGTCTGTCCTTCCATATCTTTATTATTTAGAAATCTTCTTGAATTAAGATGGAGGCCAATTCAGTTCTGTGCCTCCCTGGCCATCTGGGCATCAAGAATCTGGATGGGCCAGGGTTGCACCTGATTCTCTAGACATCCCTATAGGATCAGAATCGGGTGCAGCCAGCCTGGACGGGTCGGCCATGCCCCGATTCTGGGCCCGAAGATGTACAGAAATGTACCTGGATAGCTCAGCCAGGTTCCTGCATGGAGCTGTGGGGTTGTGGTGTCCTGTTGCCATGGCACCATAGCTTCATACAGGAGCGATGTTCCCTGGCAGCCACGAGAAGTTCCTTTCCCACCACCTGACCCCCAAACGGGCCTGCCGTGGCCAGGATTGGGCCACAGAGAATCACCTGCACTGGATACCTCTCCTCACCTCACAGACCGCCTAGCAACTGCCCTGCTCACCGGCATTTAAACCGCCGCTCCAGAGGCTCATTTAAGATCAGGGAATGCAGCTGATGTCATCTTGGTGTGTGGGCAGGAACCTCTCCTCACCTCACAGACTGCTTAGCAACTGCCCTGCTCACTGGCATTTAAACCGCCGCTCCAGAGGCGCACCCGCGCCTTGCGGGCCCATGCCTGAGGGCCTCGCCAGAGGGCCCTTTGGCGTGGCCCTTAGGCGGGGTCCGTGGCGAAGGATTAAAATCATACAGAAATTGTGAGTCTATTTGTCATGCCTGTAGTTTGTGAAGGTAATCTGCTGTTCTGTTTTCTCCTATCTTTGCTATCTCTTTGTCTATCTGTTTCTCCTACTCTGTCCTATCTTATTAATGGCGTTCTTTTCTTATTTTCCATAACATAAATGTAGGATTGTAAACCGCTCTGATGCTTCTTGGCCTGAGCGTTATATCAAATGTAATAAACATAAACATAAACATCAGATGTCCAGCCCTGCTAAACATGGATTGGAATTTACCCCATACTGTCCTCACCTCTACTACCTCGACTGGGAGACTATCCCACACATCTACCACTCTTTCCATTAAGAAATATTTCTGCATATTGCTCCTGAATCTATCCTCTTTCACCTTCATCCTATGTTCCCTCATTGCAGAGCTTGCTATCAATTGAAAGAGGCTCTTCTTCTGTGCATTTATGCCATGTAGGTACTGTATTTAAATGTTTCTACTATATATCCTCTATCCTGCCTTTCCTCTAATGTATACATATTGAGATCTTTAAATCTGTCCCCATATAGTTTATAATGAAAACCACTGACCATTTTGGTAGGTGCCCTCTTCACAACTCCATCTTGATTATATCCTTTTGAAGGTGTGGTCTCCAGAATTACACACAATACTCCAAATGAGGTCACACCAGAGATTTATACAGAGGCACTATCACCTCATTTTTCTGCTGGCCATTCCTCTCCCTATGCATCCCAGCATCCTTCTGACTTTCACCATCACCTTTTCTACCTGATCAGCCACTTTAAGATCACCAGAAACAATCATGCCTAAATCCTGCTCTTCTTTCATGGACAAAAGTACTTTACCCCTTATACTCTACAACTCCCTTGGATTTTTGCATAACCCTACATTTTTTAGTGTTAAATCTTAGCTGCCAAATTCTCAGCCATTCTTCAAGCTTAGCTAGATCCCTCCTTATGTTATCTACTCCTTCCTGGGTGTCTACTCTATTGCAGATTTTGGTATCATCCGCAAAGAGGCAAACTTTATCCAATAGCCCTTCCACAATATCACTAATAAAAATGTTAAGAACTGAACCAAGGACAGATCCTTGCAGCACACCACTGGTAACATCCTTCTCCTCAGAGTGAGCTCCATTTACCTGTACCCTTTTTTGCCTCCCACTCAATTTCTAACCCATTCAGTCACTTTATGGTCCATATCTAGGGTGTTCAATTTATTTATTAGTCACCTGTGTGGAATGGTGTCAAAGGCTTTACTGAAATGTAAGTACATCACATCTAGGACTCAATCCAACTTTCTGGTCACCCAGTATATACATGCTGATGTACAGGTGTAAATCTGCTAATTGCTCTTGTAAATGGCATGTAACTTTTCAAAAATAGCCTCCATAGTCTACATCATTTTTATTGTTTTAGGTATGTTATTTCAATTTAAATGTATTCAAACAATTTTATACCCATTAGGCCCTATTACATCCCGGATGTAGAAGCCCTCTGTGTGCTTGGCCAGAACCAGATGCATAGAGGGAGTTGCGATTCTGATCTCTCGGGGTACGTCTAGCCCCATGTGATCAGAATTGTGAACAGACTTGTACATACAGGCTGGGACTGCGATTCAGCCTGGCCTGCACGTACAGGCCTTGCCCGACTAACTCAATTAGGGGTTTTGATTTTAGGAAAAAGTGGTATATAAGTCCTGTCAAATAAATAAATAAATAAATGGAGCCATGGCGTATGGTTGCATAGCACATGGCTTCATTTAAAAGCCATGATCCCTGGCCACTGGCCTCTAAATTGCTAGTCCCACACCCAGACCCCCAATCTGGCCAACCAGGGCCAGGGTTGGGCTGCAGGGAATGCTCTCTACCCCCTGCCGCCCCTTCCCAGTCCCGGGCCCTCTGATCATGCCGCATCAGAGAAGTTATTCCGCCTCAGAGGTGGAATAACTTCCCCATTCAAGTCGCCGGCCCTGGACATAGAGGGCCGACATGAGAATCGGCCCTGTATGTCCGGGACTAGTGACTGCCCTCTGCCCACCCTAATGCCGCCCCCGATCCTCCCCTTTCCTGCCCCCGTCTAACTTCCCCGTACAACTCAAGGGGAAGGAGGACGGGGCTGAGGAATGATCCCCATTGTCTCTACTTTTTAAAGAACCACCCTGCAGTCTAATTCATACCAACCCCACTTCTTTTTTTTAACCTGCACAATAAGGCATCCAGGCACATCTATATTTTCTGAATTCTTTCAAGAGTAGAATTTCTAGAATCAGTTAGTTTTCATAAAGTAAAGAAATCACTGAAAGAGGAAAACGAGTAACGAGTAACAAGGAAGACGAGTAACGAGTAAGGGAAGCTGAGAAAGTAATCAAGAAAGCAAAATCACAAAGAAAAAAATAATCAATGTAGTAAAATGAGGAGACAACATTTTTTTAGGTATGTTAGTAATAAGAGGAAGTGCAAAGGTGAGATTGTGAGACTTGGAGGTGAAGGAGATTGTAAGACTCAGAGGATGAAAATGAAGGGCCAGGAGTAGGACTCCAGAAAACAAAAACAAATAGGTTGGAAATGACAGAGACCTCGAAAAAAGCAGAAAGTGTTCATGAGGAACTAGCTAATCTAAAAATAGATAAAGTGATCATGCTGGATGGGATATACCCAATGATACTGAAGGAACTTAGGAATGTTCTGCTAGTTCTGCTACATTTTTTGGCAGTATGAATAAACATGTAGATGTAGGTGAGTCATTGATATAGTGTATCTGGATTTTCAAAAAGCCTTTGACAATATCCTTCTTAAGAGACTCGAGGAAATTAAAAAGGTATGGAAATGGAGACAGTGTCCTATTGCGGACTGGGAACTGGTTAAAAGACAGAAAAGAGAGGGAGGGCTAAATGGTCAATTTGCTCAATGGAGAAAAGTGAATAGAGTACCTCAGGGATACTTTTTAAATATTTTTAAAATATGCTTTTTAAAATATTTATAATTGACCTGAAATAGGAACAATGAGCCAGGTGATCAAGTCTGCACATGACACAAAATTATTCAAAGATATTAAAATCACAAGAGGATTGCGAAAAATTGTAAGAGGACCTTGAGAAGCTGGGAGACAGGACATATAAATGACAAATGAAATTTAATGAGAGCAATGTCATAAACCCTCCTGCAGTTAACATATGTACTTTACTTTATAATATAATTCAAACTGCCCCTCCATATATTTACTGCATCCTACAATCAGAACACAATCACCCGAGAGAGTTAAAGTTCCCGTTCAATATGTCTGACATCTTTAAATAGAAAGTCTCCCACTGGGTCACTGATCTGTAATGCAAAATTTAAAAAATCCCCAACTTTAAAACTTTGTATTCCAGTCAATAGCAGCATTCATTCCTGATCCAGGAAGAGACACGTCCAGGCTGTCCAGACGTCCCAGACAGGCCTGTTGTACCCAATTCTGCACTGCAGGAGTAAGATGCTCCCTTGGTAGTAGCATCGGGCAATGGGACTGCCCGGTGTGCCCCTTCAGCAGCCACAGGGGACATACAGCCGACAGGAAGGCCAGGCCTCTCTCCGCTATCACTGCTGTGCTTGTGCCAGACACCCCCCCCCTACCGATGAGCTCTCCCATTGCCCAACACTCGGTGGGTCTGCCAAGGCCAGGATCGGATGGTGTGCCATTGCACTGGGGGGCTACCAGGCCGGGGCACATGGGCACCTAGCACTTATTCCACCTCTGAGGTGGAATATGTTGTGCATCCCCTTGGTGCTCCCCGGACATACAGGACCATGACCTGAATTGGCCCTGTATTTCTGGGTGCCTGGCCCATCCATGGTCTGCCCCCATGCCACCCCCATCTCAATCTCCCCTCAGAGAGCCTTTGTGCATGCGGGAAGACTGTGTCTCTGAATTTGGGCAGGACAGCTAGCGGGACTGTACATCCCACTGGGACTTACAGTCCCACTAGTCACCTTATAAGAATCAGCTCCATAGGGTCCAAAGCATTTAAACAGAATCTGTCATTGTTTGAGGTAATTCATACAGCATTAGTAATCACATCCCAAAAGGTTCTCATGAGCACAGTCAATTGCTCGCCATTTGAGGGTCGCAAATAAATGTTCAAAATCCAGACAATGGAATACTATAGGGACAGATCGTAGCTGAATCTTTAATTTAGACTTATGTTCTGCTAGCCGAATCTTAATAGGTCTACTTGTTCAACCAATATACCATCTACGACAGTCACATCTAGTCAGGTAGACTTCATAACATGAGGTACAATCTGTCTGTTATTTAAAATATATTTCTTTCCAGTCACTGGGTACTCCCATTTGGGACCTTCCATTGTTTTTGTTCATAATATTTACAATGAGAGGTCATTTTGGATAATGCACTTAAATCATCTGCTCGGTATGCAGCAGTGGCAAAGAAAGCTAATAGAATGCTAGGAAATATAAGGAAAGGAATGGAGAATATAACTAAGGCTATCATAATGCCTTTGTATTATTCAGTTCTGTTCTCTCCATCTAAAAAAGAGCAGAATTATAAAAGGTACAGAGAAGGGTGATGAAAATGATAAAAGAGATGGAATGATACTTCTCTGAGGAAACATTTTAAAGGCTAGGACACTTCAGCTTGGAGATGAGATGGCTGAAGGGAGATATGGTAGAGGTCTATAAAATAATAAGATGAGTAGAATGAGCAAACATGAATTAGTTGTTTACTCCTTCAAAAGTACAAAGACTAGAGGACATGCAATGAAGCTATTAAGTAGTATATTGAAGATCAACCAGAGAATTTTTTTTTTTACTCAAGATGTAATTATGCTCTGGAATTAGTTAATACAGTGGGAAAAATTTACTGCTTATCCTGGGATAAGCAGCATGGAATCTTTCTACCTTTTAGGATCCTGCCTGGATCCTGGATTGGCCATTGTTGGAAACAGAATGCTAGGCTTGATGAACCTTTGGTCTGACTTAGTATGGAAAATCTAATGTTTGTAGTCTCCTCTTGTGTGGTGGCCCCACCCCATATGAGTCCTCCCATGCTTGGGCAGAGTTTATGCCATTGGATTACAGGATTCAAGGCAGCATGGCTTTCTTTGATGTACTGTAGATCTTGTCAAATGAATCTGATTAATATCTTTGACTGAGTAAACAGAGCTGGATTGGAGGAAGAGCACTGAATGTGGTATCAGGGGCAGCTCAAGGCAATCTGCTGCCTGAGGCTAAGTATGAAATGGCAACCCCCCCCCTCCCCACCACCACCACCTTAGAGGGGGCGGGGCTTTTCCAGAAATCCAATCAGAGACTGAACCAAACCAAAAAGCTGATTAGATTATATGGAGGAAATGCAAGATGTTTGTACACAGGGCCGTATTGAGCTGCAATCGCGCCCTGTGCAACTTGCAACTTGGGCACACGCCCCCCTCTCCCCCCATACCTCCGTCCAGCGCTGCCTGCTCTTTCCCTGCTGCTGCTGCCCTCTGTTTTTTTCATGGCAGTGCCAGCAGCAGGGAAAGAGCAGGCAGTGCTGGACGGAGGTATGGGGAGGAGGAGGGGGGCATGCGCCCAATCTGAAAGGCACCGGTACTTTAAGCAGATCTGTCCCTCCCTACTCTGACACTGCATTGGAGGAGGAAGGGACCAGACCTGCTTAAAGTGCTGCAAAAAGGCTTGGGGCGCATTTTGGCTGCCTGCTATTGTCCTGCCAGTGGCGGCAGGGCAACAGCAGACAGCCGAAATATGCCCCCCAAGCCTTTCCGCCCTGTGCGGCTGCACTGCTTGCACAGGTCTAGGTGCGGTCCCGTTTGCACATCAAGGAACTAAAAGATAGCAAGAACCAACAGCACGGTTTATAAAACTAAATTATAACTCATTTTTATTTTGTTGTTATAAACTGTGTTATGGTTCTTGCTTTTTCTTTTTCAACATATATTTAGCATCCACAGTAGGTGCAGAGCAGAACCAGGACATTCACCCATAGAACTTAATATTTAAAAAAAAAAATCTGATTCTGATCATCTCACTAACAACAACAACCACTATTCTCCAGTACCAGGCATATTGTGAACTAATACAAAACTGTACAACAAAGAGCAAACCTACCATACCATACCATATCAGCACAAACTTCCAAAACTCACATAAGGAGCCCATCCAAAAAAAGTGTCACTGTAAATACTACAGTGGACCCTGGAACATCCATACACCTATTTGAAAAGCGAACATGTCAAATTACTACAGTACAGTATATAACTTCATGTACAAACTCCATGTTAATAGAACTCCTGAACTCAGTGACACACTCACAACATCGACCCTCACCAAGTACAGAATAAGTAACCTCAATCTTAAATAGAATAAAAATATGTAGACAAAATTTAAATTGAAACCCCAAGAAGCCAGAGTCCACATGCAGTGCAACATCAGATAAATAAGAGATGCAGTTCCCCAATACTGTGTAAAATATAAAAATAGCACAAAGTCCAATCACTAAAATTAAATAAAATTATTTTTTCTATCTATGTTGTCTGACCATTTTATTCTCTGGTCATGCTGGTCCTGATCTGAGGCTTCTGCTTTCCTGTCTTCTCTTAGCTCTCTTTCTGTGGTCTATGGTCCATGGTCCATTTGCCATTTCTTATCTCTTCTTTTGTTTTCTTCACTTCCTTTCATCAGCCCATTTCCAGTTCCAGTAACCCTCCCCAGTATCAGCCCCCTTTCAAGTCCTCCCCTCCCAGTACCTTCCAATGTCAACCGCCTTGCATTCTCACAACTACCACTGGTGTCCATTCCCTTCCAATCCCCCTCCTTCCCCACTGTCCAGCCCCTTCTAGTCCAAATACCATCCCAGATATCAGCTCACGTCCACTCTCAGTGCCACCCCACCAGTCAGCTCCCTTCCAGTCACCCTACCCTCTGTCCATCCCCTTTCCAGTGCCATATGCATGTCAGCTCCCTTCCAGCCTCCTCCCCATTACCCAACCACCTACCACTCCCATCTCTAAGTGTCAGCTCCCTTCCAGTCCCCCTTCAGTACATCCCAGGTGTCCGCTCCTTTCGAGCCCCCTCCTTCCCCTGGCAGACCCTCTCATTATCTGCTCCCTTCCAATCCTATTCTACCATCTTTCCGCATCAGCCCATTTGTAGCCCTAGCCCCTAGCACTCTCCTCCCCTCCTCCATTAGCCTATTTCCAGTCCTATCCCCCTTATCAGCCCAATCTAGTCCTAGCCCCCCAATCAGCCCATTACCAGTCCTAGCTCATTTCTGGTACTAGCCCCCCATCTGCCTATTACCACTCCTAACCCCCCACCCAATCAGCCCATTTCCTGTCCTAGCCCCCCTCCTGATAAGCCCATTTCCAATTCTAACCACCCCATAAGCCCATTTCCAGACCTAGCCACCCCCAATAGCCCATTACCAGCCCTAGTCACCCCTCCCGATCAGCCCATTTCCAGTCCTAGCCCCCCATAGCCCATTACCAGTACTAACCCCCCATCAGCCCACTTCCAGTCCTAAACCCCTATCAGACCATTTCCAGTCCTAGCCCCTTCCCCCAAGGGAAATTGAAATTAAAATTAAAAAACCTGGCTCCTGAAGCTGCTGCTGCCACCGCGGCAGTGGCAGTGGCAGTGGCAGAAGGAAGTACCCTGCGGCTGCCCCGGCAGAGCCATCCTCTCTCCCTTAGTGCTACCGCCTTTACAGAGCCATGAAGGGAGAGTTTCCCTTTAACGTGGCTCTGTTAAGCCCGCCGGCGCTGATAGGAAACAGGAAATGCCTGTTTCCCATCAGCGCCAGTGGGCTTAACAGAGCCGCGAGAAAGGGAAACTCTCCCTTTGCAGTTCTGTAAAGCCAGCAGTGAAGGGAGAGAGGAGGGCGGCTGCGGGGCACTTCCTTCTGCCGCTGCCGCTGTGGTTCTTCCTACCCACATTATTTTTTTTTGAAGGCCGAGTGAGGCATCCTTTTTGGGGGCAATTTTTGCCGCCCCCAAAAAGTTGCTGCCTGAGGCCACTGCCTCACTTGGCCTAATGATAGAACCGCCCCTGTGCGGTATACTTAGATTTCATCAAAGCTGTTGACACCTTTCCACATAGGGAACTCACACACAAGCTTAGGAGGCAGCGTTTCTTCTGGGACATATTGAATACGTGCTGGGACATACATTGCCAGCTATCGCAGAGCCATGATAGTGCAAGACGATTCCTATGCTAACTACAACCTGCGTTATGGTTATAAAAGGGCGAGATCACAGAAAGTGGGTGTTTGATTTCATAAATGGAGGAAGGATAACAAGGAAATCCATAGTACTGCCTTTTAACTTTCAAAAGGGAGACTATAATAAAATGAGTAAAACAGTTAAGAAAAAACTAAAAGGAGCAGCTGCAAAGATTTATATCAAGCATGGTCGTTGTTTAAAAATACTCTCTTGTAAACTCAGACCAGCTATATTACACGCTTTAAGAAAGGTGGAAGGAAGTCCAAAAAACTGGCAACATGGTTTAAAGTTGAGGTCAGAGAGGCTATTGTAGTCAAATAATCATCTTTCAGGAAATGGAAAAAGGAGATAGTGATGAAAACTGGAAACAACATAAGCACTGGCAAGTTAGATGCAAGGCATTGATAAGACAGGCAAAGAAAGAATTTGAGAAGAAGCATGCTGTGGAAGCAAAAATGCATAATAAAGACTTTTTCAAGTACATTTGTAGATAAAAACCTGAGAGAGTCAGTTGGATCATTAGATGATAGAGGGGTAAAAGGGGCACTAAGAGGGGACAAGGTCATAGTGGAGAGACTGAATGAATTCTTTGCTTTGGTCTTTACTAAAGAAGATGTAGGGAATTTACCCATGACTGAAATGGTATTTAACACTAGAAGCCCCAAAAGGAATTTTACCTAGAAACCCCAAAGTGCGTCAATTGATGCATTATCACAACGACTGCGTTTAGCATGAAATGCAGATGTGAATGAATGTGAAGTTACTTATTTGTTAAATACGTGCAGTATGTGATGTCATCACATGATGTCATCATGTGTTTATTGTTCGTAATGTTGGAGTAAAACTGTAAACAGTGATTGAGATGCGCCACCTAGTGGGAACATGAATTTATACCTAGAAGCCCCAAAGTACGTCAATTGACACATCCAAGACAATGGAGTGCATCAATTGACATACTTTGGTGCTTCTAGGTATAAATTCATATTTCCGCTAGGTGGTGCATCTGTCATTAATTTTCGATGCACATATTTGAACATCTTGACCTTGCTAACAAAGTCATCGAACATGACTGACATGGTTCTAGCAGTGGTGCTAGTATACAGCTTCGAAGATGCATTTGCGTCAATTGATGCACTTTGGGGCTTCTAGTGTTAAAGGTATTGCATTGGAAGAACTGAAAAAAAATGTTGATAAACCGGGAAGATATACAACTATTACAACTTTTTGATAAAATAAACAGTAGCAAATCACCTGGACCGGATGGTAAACATTCGAGTGTGTTGAAATAACTGAAATATGAGATTGCAGACCTACTTTTTGTAATCTGTGAACTATCATTAAAATCATTTGTAGTACCTGAAGATTGGTTAATGGCCAATGTAATGTCAATTTTTAAAAAGGGTTCCGGGGTAATCCGGGAAACTACAGGCCGGTGAGCCTGACATCAGTAGCAAGCAAAGTGGTAGAAAACATTATAAAGAACAAAATTACTGAACATGTAGCTAATCATAGTTTAATTGGAGAAAGCCAATATGGCTTTAGCCAAGGTAGGTCTTGCCTTACTAACCTGTTACATTTTTTGAAGGTGTGAATAAACAGGCAGACAAAGGTGAGCCGGTTGATATGGTGTATCTGGATTTTCAGAAAGCCTTTGACAAGATCTCTCATGAAAGACTCTTGGCAAAATTAGAAAATCATGTGATATGAGGCAGTGTACTATTGTGGATCAGGAACTGGTTAAAAGATAGAAAGCAGATATTAGGGCTGAATGGCCAATTTTCCCAATGGAGAAAGGTGAATAGTGGAGTACCCAAGGGATCTGTTCTGGGTCCGCTGCTTTTTAACATATTCATTAATGGCCTGGAAATGGGAATAACGAGTGAGGTAGTCAAATTTACAGATGACACAAAATTATTCAAAGTTGTTAAAACCCAAAAGGACTGTGAAGAATTGCAAGAGGACCTTGATAAATTGGAAGACTGGATGTTCAAATGGCAGATGAAATTTAATGTGGACAAGTGCAAAGTTATGCATCTAGGAAAGAAAAAACTATCGTGACATAATATAAGATTCCACATTAGAAACCATCACTCAGGAAAAAGATTTAGGCATCATCATTGATAACACATTGAAACCCTCCACCCAGTGAGCAATGGCGGCCAAGAAGGCAAATAAAATGCTAAAATTCATAAGGAAAGGACTGGAGAATAAAGCCACGACTATTATAATGCCTCTGAATCATCCCATTTTGTGACTGCACCTTGAATATTGTGTGCAATTCTGGTCACCGCATCTTAAAAATGACATAGCGGAATTAGAAAAGATACAGAGAAGATCCACCAAAATGATTGAGGATGGAAGGATACTCCTATGA
The DNA here is from genome assembly GCA_033557465.1 of Ichthyophis bannanicus. NCBI lineage: Eukaryota > Metazoa > Chordata > Amphibia > Gymnophiona > Ichthyophiidae > Ichthyophis > Ichthyophis bannanicus. The sequence goes on along the minus strand of CM066033.1, from coordinate 1,148,494,724 downwards.
GGAGAGGCTTAAAAGATTGGGGCTTTTCAACCTGGAAAAGAGATGGCTGAGGGGAGATAGGATAGAGCTCTATAAATTAATGAATGGAGTGAAACGTGTAAACATAGATTGATTCTTTATGGCAGGCATGTCAAACAGGTAGATTGTGATCTATCTGTAGATCGCGGAGGGGTCAGAGGTAGATCACCAGCCCCACGGCTCCATCTCTCCAGCAGCTCCTATGAAGAAAGGCTAAAAAGGTTAGGGCTCTTTAACCTGGAAAAGAGACGGCTGAGGGGAGATATGATAGAAGTCTATAAATTAATGAGCGGAGTGGAACGGGTAAACGTAGATCGATTGTTTACCTTATCAGAATATAGAAAGACTAGGGGACATGCAATGAAGCTACAGGGTAAACTATTTAAGACTAATAAGAGAAAATATTTTTTCACTCAACGTGTAATCAAACTCTGGAATTTGTTACCGGAGGATGTAGTAAAGGCTGTTAGTGTAGCTGGGTTTAAAAAAGGTTTGGACAAGTTCCTGGAGGAATGGTCCATAAGCCATTATTAAGAAGGGACCCAGGATATCAATGCTTGAACCAATACAAGCATTGTGGAACCTGTGTCCCTTGGGGAAACTGCTAGGTACATATGACCTAGATTGGCCACTGTTGGAAACAGAATACTGGGCTTGATGGACCTTGGTCTGACCCAGTATGGCATATCTTATGTTCTTATGTTCTTATGTAGCTCGCCCTATCGCTAGGAGAGAGCTCGTGCCGGCAGGTCGTCTGCCGAGGGCTTGCCGCCGAGACGCCACAGGCCCGACGTCATACCTGGTCTCCTACCTCTCAGAATCACCCATTCCTGTCCCCACCCCAATACCCCTTAGAAGTGGGTTATATACCGGGCGATATCCATTCACCCGGGCTTTACCTGAATACACTTACCGTATTAGTTGTGTCATGTGCTGTTCGTTGGTCGCTTTATAGTTTGCTTTCATTAAACGTTTTCAGGCAGACACAACGAAGTGTCAAGAATTTGGTGATTTTGGTGGGCTTTTCCAATTTTGTTCTAACTTGCCTATGACTTGCCTTCAAATTGGTTCAAACCACTGTGACTTTTGCTTACCTCTGCAATTTTATTTTGCCTAGCCTTTGTGTTGATTCTACACTGTGTGCAGAATTTATTAAATCGCGTGTGGTGGTATTTGAACTTGTTTGGCAGTATTTTATTTTATCTGGTTTGCTGGACAGGTGTTTGAGTATTTTTGATGATTGTTTGGTGGTATTTGATTATTGGTGCCAGTATGATGAATTCTTATTTTTACTTTTAGAACTTCATGTGTGGTTTTGGCATCTCCAGTCCTTGTATTGAACATCATCCAGAGGTCTTCAGTTCCTGTTGATCTTTAATACTTTGGGACAGTGACAGTTTTGGACCAGATTCAGACAGTGTTTATACTAAGCAGATTTGGCCTTCTTACATCCAGCCACTCCAGTATAATGAAGATGAGTGTTCCAAAGAAGAGCAAACCCTACCACTTTCATGATGAATGGGAAATGGACTACTTCTTCATCATGGTGAAATACAAGTGTCTAATTTGTAACACCCCAGTTTCCTTGCCCAAAAAGGGTAATCTGGAATGTCATTATAAGGCTCTACATAGCAATAAGTTTGATGCTGATTTTCCACCCAAAAGTGAAATTCGTAAACTGAAGCTCAAAGAACTTAAATTAAAATTGGGTACTCAGCAAAAGTTGATGGCGAAGCCAAGGTCACATTCGGTCAATGCAACCATAGCATCCTTCAAGGTTAGCAACCTGATCGCAAAGAAATGCAAACCTTTCACTGAAGGGGAATTTGTAAAATATTGTTTGCTTGAAGCAGCTGACAATCTTTTCGAAGGATTTAAAAATAAGAAAGAGATCATAGCTGCTATTCAAGATGTACAATTGTCAAGAAACACCGTTGTGCGGCGAATAGAAAAGATGTGTGGAGACACAACTGAACAATTGTTGGAGGATGTTTTGAATTGTGTTGCTTTCTCACTCCAACTGGATGAATCTACAGATATAAGAGACATAGCCCAGTTACTAGTCTTTATCCGGATGGTATTTGAAGACTTCAGTGTTAAAGAAGAACTACTTGGAATGATTTCTTTAAAAGGGAGAACTACTGGTCAGGAAATATTCAGTTCATTGTAATCTTTTGTGACAAAGTGTAATCTTCCATTGCATAGACTTGTTTCCATCACTACTGATGGAGCAAGAGCAATGACAGGTGAGGTTAACGGTTTCATAGCCCTCTGTAGACAGCATGACGACTTCCCAGATTTCTTTTCTTACCACTGCATCTTTCACCAGCAAGGTTTGGCAAGCAAGAGACTCAACAGTGTCATGGACATCGCTTTCAAAATTGTAAATTCAGTTCATGGAAGATCACTTCAAAGACGGCTTTTCAATCTTACTCTTGATGAAGGGGCAGCGGAAATAATTTTGCACACAGATGTAAGGTGGCTAAGTAGGCACAAATTTCTGCAAAGATTTTGTGATTTGTTGAATGAAATAAGAAGTTTTTTGAAAGAGAGGGAAGATGACCAAGCAGAGTTGGAAGATGAGGAGTGGTTATGTGATCTGGCATTTCTCGCTGACTTTACAGGTGAACTAAGTGATATGAACCTTGAACTACAAGGTAAAACAAATGCATTGGCGAGATGATGAGTACAGTTTCATCCTACAAGAGCAAATTTGAGCTAATGATGACTGACCTTGAAAACAACACTTTTGATCGTTTTCCTAATATGCAGGACCATCTGGGACAATATCCAAATTTTGTTTTTCAGAATGAGAAGTATGTGACAGAAATCTGTTCTGTTTTCCAGGATTTTGAAAATAGATTCTGTGACTTCCAAAAAATTGGAACAGTTGTAGAGTGCTTGTCATACCCATTCAAAGTAGATGTGGACATTAAAGAAACTGCAGCTGCTATCAGTAAAAATTACTCATTGAACAAGCCATCTCTTAAAAACAAAATATTAACCCTTAAAAATGACATTTTACTCAATACAACTTTAAGAAAAAATGTACTTTCCATTTCCCCCTGCATTTCTTAATGGATCTTCGTCTCTCTGTTTTGTTTTTGCTTAATTTGCTTAACAGCTGATCACATCCAAGTAAATGACAGAAGGTTCATTAAAAATGGGCGGGGGGGGGGGGGAAATCCTCCAACTTTATTGGGTTAAAATTTAATTTGAAACTAATTTGAAACTTAATTTTCATGGTGATAGATCACCGGCACTTTTGGCTGGAAAAAGTAGATCACGACCTGTTCGAAGCTGGACATGCCTGCTTTATGGCATCAAAATGTAGAAAGACTAGGGGACATGCAAAGAAGCTACAGTGTAAACCATTTAAGACTACTAAGAGAAAAAAATGTTTACTCAATGCATAATCAAACTCTGGAATTTGTTATCGGAGGATGTAGTAACAGCTTTTAGTGTAGCTGGGTTTAAAAAGGAGGAAGGGTCCATAAACCATTATTAAAGAGGACCCAGGTAATCCACTGCTTGCCGCAATACAAGAATTATAGAACCTGCGTATCTTTTTGGGATTCTGCTAGGTACTTGTGACCAGGATTGGCCACTGTTAGAAACAGAATACTGGGCTTGATGGACCTTGGTCTTATCCAGTATGGCATTTCTTATGTTCTTATGTGAGCTGAGAGTAGTTAGTAGCGGGTTCACACCACAGGCTAACTGCTTTAGCGTGGGTTCACCTAACACCAATTAAATGCACCCGCTCTAATGCTGCCTGTGTTAGGGGACAGAGCTCCACTGTAACTGCCAGGGAAATGTTTTCCATACCCCCGACAGTTAATGTGATGGTATTGTACCTAAATAGGATTGCCAAGTTTTTGAAAGAAAAAAACCCACCACCTGTGGCTAGTCACACTCCGTCCATGCCCACCCCAACCCACCCTTTCTCAGCCCCTGCCCCACCCCCTAGCCTGCCCCCACCCCACCCTTGCTCTACCCCCTGCCCCCCCAAAAATTGCAGAGAGGGCAATGTGCAAACTGAACAAGCAAGACTTCTACACATTTCTAAACATAAATTCTATACTGACAGAATACGCAGCATTGGTTGTACACAGACACATACAATACAGATAGACCTTCATCAATTAATGAGCACAAAACAAAAAGAGAAATATATAGACAAAAATTAAACTGAAACCCCAAGACAGCAGACTCTGCATGCAGTGCAAAATCAGATAAATAAGAGATGCAGTTACCCATACTATGTAAAATATAAAGACAGTACAAAGTCCAATCATTAAATTGAAAATAAAATTATTTTTTCTACCTTTGTTGCCTGACCATTTTATTCTCTGATCATGCTGGTTCCGATCTCAGGCTTCGGTTTTCCTGTCTTCTCTTAGCTCGTTTTCTTTTTTTTTTTTTTAAATTCTTTATTTTCGTTTTATAACAACAAAGGAAAAGGAAGACATACAGCTAAAAGACAGATACATAAAGTGTTATACATACACCAAAGTAAACCCCTGCCACCCCCCTCCCCCCTGCTTCTTCTCTAGAAAACTAATCATTCCCGAAGCGGGCGTGTACTTACATTATTGTGTTACAAAACCTAACGGTGATCTGAAACATGATGAGTGCACATTATACAGGCATGTTGGAGCAATGAGCAGATTGTACATAATCATTAAGCATCTGCCATTTAGACAAGCGAGAGTGAGGTTGGGCATGAGGAATAGCTCTCCGAGGTATCTGCTCATATTTACTATATAAGCAGACGAGGTTCCACCATTCATTGACAGTAAGTCGAGGGCTATCCTTCCAATTCCTCGTGATTAAGCATATGGCTATACCCAGCATGAAATCAAGGAGAAAGTGACCCTTCTTAGGAAGAGAGGGGATCTCCGCCACAGAGCGGAGTCCCACGATCTTCCAAGAGAGAGGTTCGTGAAGGTGTAAGATAAATTGAATACAACCCCAGACCCGCCCCCAATAAACCTGTAGTTGAGGACATTCATAAATAACACGAGCGAGGGTTCCCACAGCAGTATGGCAAGACCAACACTGGTCCCTAGCATTTGTGTTCCATTTGGCTATTTTTTCTGGGGTATAAAAGCATCTGTGTGCAAAGAAGAAGAGAGTTTGGGTAACAGAGGCAGACCGGGAAACCCGCACTACTTTGCTCCAGAAAACGCTCCATTGCACAGGGGTTAAAGTGGCTTGCAGTTCGCGCTCCCAGGCTTGTTGGGCTCCAAAAGTGGCCGTGTCTGTACCCTGACATAAAATTTTATAAAAGTTAGAGGCTACCCCATGTGTACTACTAATAGAGTGAACTATCTCTAATAGCCCGTCCTCAGTAGGGGCAGAGGGCGGCATGATTCGAGCACTTTTGAGGCAGTGTTGAAGCTGCATCAATTGAAAGTAGTGTTTCGCTGGTAACGCAAATTCCTTTTGTAAATCAGAAAAGGTTTTCCAACGAGCTACAGAGAAAAGCTGTTGGGGTGTCCAGATCCTCCTTGAGTACCAGGGTTTCCATGCTATCGTTCTATTTAGGACTTGAATTCTGGGGTTATTCCATAGCGGGAGTCCGCCCTGAGGACATACGTTCGGGCCCAGTGATAGAAGGAGAGTGTTAAAGGCCGCAAGAGTATCGACAATCATTGGTGGATGGCGGGTGTCTACTGGATAGGACATACCGGGGAGATGGGTCAACGGAATTGGGCTACTAAGCTCCTCTGCTATGTCAAGCCAAACTGGTCTGCTGGCTGTTGAGGCATCTAGCCATCGGGTACCTTGCTTAAGTAGGAAGGCTTGATGAAATCTAAGAAAATCAGGAAATCTGGTACCCCCTCTTTCCTTAACTTCAAGGCTACCTATCTTGAGGTGAACTCTGGACCATCTACCTTCTGTATCTGAGCTAGTCGCAATAATAGTAGCATGCAAAGATTTCCTAACCAGTATGGCGACCCCACATTTCTTAGAAACGGCTGGGGAATAGGCGGCCACCATGTAAGGTTTAATATTGAGTTTAAGAGTTTCCTTCGAATTTAAATGCGTTTCTTGGAGAAAAATCAGATCCGCTGCTTCCTGACTTAGGTAGCTTAGGATTTTCTTCCGTTTTATCGGATTATTGATTCCTTTTACGTTCAATGAGAAAATCTTACATGGTGCCATCAATCGGTAATAGACATTTGAGGTAAGGACGCTTGAAAACATACTACATAATCAGAATCTGTGCAACAATGACATAATCACCGAGTATTCTGGCTAATACACCCCATATTGAAAAGTATGTACCAAAGTATCTTAGAGAAGAAGCAAAACCCCCAAAGAATATGGCGACCAGATGTCTGCGGGAGGAGGCCCTAGAGAGGAAATAGAAAGACATGAAAAAAAAAGAAAAGAAACACCAGAGTCCATAATTAACACTGTCTCTGATACTCATCGAGGCTACTGTGGGTAGATGGAGTCGGGTCACAGATATCATCAAAAGTAAGGCAACAAACTGCCCTCGCCAGACTCTTTGCTGGGCTGCGGCAGATCCAATATGGCGGGTACAGCGGATATGAGAATACTTGCAGGAATATTCTGGAAGTCAGCGCATCAAGTCGGCTTCTTTGGAATCCAAAAACTCCGCTAGTAGATCAGGGTCCTCAAATGTTCTTGTCTGATTGTGAAGCGTGACTCGGAGCTTGGCCGGGTACATCAGGCCATAGCGTGCTTGTAGTTGTTGAAGCCTCGGCCGGAATTCCAGAAAGCGCTTTCGGCGGTCGACCGTGGGTTTAGCCAAGTCGGGATAGAAGGAGATCTTGTGGCTCTCAAACTCCATATGGCCCTTTGCCCGAGAGGCACTTAGAATTTGCTCAACGTGTTGATATCTCAAAAGTCGAAAAATGATAGGCCGCGGGGTCTTCCGGTTGAGCGTTATGCTTGTGGGTACACGATGAGCGCGATCGATCTCCAAATCTTTAGTAAAGGTGATTTGGAGCAGGGAAGGGAGGATTTTGCATAAAAACTCTTTCATGTCTCCCGATTCCACTCCCTCCGGTATTCCCACGATTCGTATGTTGTTGCGGCGCGCTCTATTATTGCCATCTTCCACTTCTTTCTGCAAGGCCCGCACCTGAAGTTCAACTTTGTCGAGTTTGGACAACCGGGCCGCATGGGAGTCCAATATGCTCTCCATTTTGTCCTGACGCGAAGAAAGCCCTTCTAGCTTACTTTGCAGCACCCCAAAATCTTCCCACAGCGCTCGGAGTGCTTCACCGTTTGACTGCACGAGGTTTTTGACCCCTCTAATCTCTGCGAGGATTTCCTGCTGCATTTCGGGGCCCTCGCGCAAGGCCAGCCCCTTCTGCGGGGACGGAGGTTCAGTTTTGGAACGTTTGCCGTGAGAAGCCACTGGAGATCCAAATTCTAGGCGCGTGGGTTTGGTCCCCGCCATCTCACCAATGTGCCCCGGCAAGATCAGAGTAGAAGTTCCAAGTATGTACGGTGTTAATTCAGGATTCTGAGTAGGCCTCTCGGGAGCCTCAGCGTTATGCGACCATCCCGCTGGACATCAGGCTCCGCCCCTCCTCTTAGCTCGTTTTCTATGGTCTATAGCCCATCGGCCATTTCTTGTCTTTTCTTTTCTTCACTTCCTTCCATCAGCCTTTTCCAGTCCCAGTAATCGTCCCCAGTATCAGCCCCCTTTCCAGTCCTCCCCTCCCATTATGTTCCAATGTCAATCCCCTGGGTTCCCAGGACTACCAGTGGTGTCCATTCCCTTCTAGTCCCCCTCCTTCCTCATTGTCCAGCCCCTTCTAGTCCAAATACCATCCCAGGTATCAGCTCATTTCCACTCCCAGTGCCACCCCCTTTGTCAGCTCCCTTCAGGTCACCGTACCCTCTGTCCATCCCCCTTCCAATGCTATCCCCATGTTTCTGTTCACTCCCAATCCCAGTGCCCCTCCCTTCCAGCCTCCTCCCCATTACCCAGTCACTTACCAGTACCATCCCCAGGTGTCACCTCCCTTTGAGCCCCTTCCTTACCCCCTCTGTCAGCTCCCTTCCAGCCACCTCCTCCCCCTCCCTTCAGCTCTCTTCCAGCCCTCACCTTCCACCTGTCAGTCCCATTTGCCACCTCTTTCCCCTTGCAGCCACTGCTCCTGCTTCTTACAGAGCAGCGGCTGAAATAAAGCTAATTTAAAAACAAAATTAAACCTGTGTGGAGCCTTCTGCCCCCCTTGTGCAGCTTCCCCCCCCCCTTAGTGCAGCTTCACCCCCCCCCCAGTACACTTCACCCCCCCAGTGCAACTTCACTCCCCCAGTGCAGCTTCACCCCCCTCCCCCTAGTGTAGCTTCACTCCCCCCTAAGGCAGCTTCACTCCCCCAGTGCAGTTTCACCTCCCCTAGTGCAGCTTCACCTTCCCCCCCCCCCCCCGTGCAGCTTCCCCTTCCCCTTGCAACCGCTGCTCCTGCTTCTTACAGAGCAGCAGCTGCAATAAAGTTAATTTAAAAAGAAAAGAAAACCTGTACAAAGCCCTCCAGCTATGAAACTCCTGCTGCAGCCCCCAGCTGAAAAGGAAGTGATGTTACAGGGTGTCGGCGCTGCAGCAGGAGTTTCATAGTGCTGGCAATCCTATACTTAAAGCACCATAATTTTGCCACTTTTGGCATGTTAGGTGCAACACCTTAGTACCCTTTATTAAAAGGGTCCCTTTTTGTTCTTGTTATGGACCCAAAGGTGACTAACTGGATCGACAGAGGGTGCTAGTACTGTAAATGAAATTCATTCTGAGGACAAAGCATTACCAGTGGTGTGCCAGAGAAGTTGGTTCTTTTCGATCTTTTTGCACATGATATTCTTGAAGGGCTATCAGAAAATGTTTGATACCAAAATCTGTATCCTGGAAGGCATGGAAAACATGAGGAGGGCTCTATAGAAGCTACTTGATCCTATCAATGCTTATATCAATAAGTGAATATGCAAGCAATATTTTTCAATAGTCTTTAAATAATAAGAGATTTCTTACAACCATATTACCTCTCCATTGTTTAAGGAAGGGAAAAAGACCTCAGTGCTCACTGACCCATCCATTAAGTTTGTTCAAATTCTCCAACACTGGTCTAAAAAGCCCGAGCCTATTTGTACCAGTGACATCACGACGATGACATCTTTCAGTTTCCAAAGCTGCTGGTGGAGGTTGACAACTCTATCTTTCCGGGACTGGACTAGAGGGACGCTAAGGAATAAGAGATTTCTTACAACCATATTGCCTCTCCATTGTTTAAGGAAGGGAAAAAGACCTCAGTGCTCACTGACCCATCCATTAAGTTTGTTCAAATTCTCCAACACTGGTCTAAAAAGCCGTCCTTAAATTTACTTTTTCTTGTGATTGTGAAATGATCTCAGAAAAACTATCTTATTCCAAACGTTTCACCCCAGCCATGCCTTCGACTCCATCATACTAAAATCTGGAGGACTATTTATTTAACATCACTCTGAAATTTCTGTGCCTTGTGGATTGTGAGGTATGGAGATCTTTTTGTGATATGTCACTGTTTTGATTGAGAAGACATATTTTTTGGTGTGACAATGTATATGTTTATAAGAATTCATTTTAAATAAAGTTTGTGTTGGCTGTGTTTTGATTTGGAAAAGGAAAGTGTGTCTGATGTTCAACTCTGCAATTTCCTACATATGGTCTTCATATTCCAGCCCTTTTGTTTGCAATTAACTGAATTCTTTCAATATCATGCACTTTAGCAAGTGCCATTAGCAAGTACTTGGTAAACTTAGTAGGGTAAAAGGAGAACAAACCATATTTTCTATCTTGCACATGTTAAACCTCACATTTGTGTATAATGTTCCTTTATTTATAAGCAATAATTGGAAAAGACACTGTTCTGTAAACATAGAAAAGAAGATATTTAGACTAACTAAAAAGTAAAAATACTCAGATTATCAGGGCTAGATATTTTGGCCCTATTTTCAAAAGAATGCACATACAATTATACAAACCTTTCTGAATTAGGCCCTGAACTGTTAGCCTCCTGAGTTGGAAGACTGAGTTATTGTAAACTGCAGCCACAGACTATGCTCAATATTGTTACTCCCATAACCACAATGACAGAAAGCATTCAATAACCTATAAGGCATTGTTTTCTCAACAGTACATCCAAAGTACAGCCACGAGCACGTTCTCTTTGGTCTGTGGCCAACAGTTGATAATTAGTGCTGAGAGAATGTAGGAAACAAAATTACCAAATAAGGAACTCAGGGAACATGAGAAAATATTAATTAAAGCCAATGGAGAAAAAATGAAGGCAACCAGCAGTAAATAAAAAATCATCAGAAGAGCTCAGCGAAAACCAGGGGGAGAGGAGGGGGGTTGTACTACTTTATACTGACTAATGAGATTCAGTATGGTAAGGAGAGAAGGCATACTGTTTTGGAAATGAGGGGCAAGACTTCTTTGTATCCACATTAAGCATTCCAAGCAAAATATACCTCTGGCTGTTAAATGTGTCTATTCTACAATGATGTTTATATTCAGAGAATATTTATTCATCATGTTACAACCTTTCCTCTTGAGTGGACTTTGTGGGGGTAATTTTATAAGGGAGCACATATTTTAAACGGTAAAGTACACACCTCCTTTGATGGTATTTTAGTCACTTATGTGTGTATGTGGCCGGATACATGCATGAAGGCCTCTTGTAAAATACCGGAGTTTGGGTAGAACATGGATAGAGCACACAAGAATGCACATAGATTGTGAGAGCTTGATATTCAAAAGAGTTTATGAGGTTATAAGGAACATCTAACATCCTAAATCCAGCCGAGCCTGATATTCAGTGGCACTAACTAGCCAGTGATGCTAAATATGCCCACAGATCACCTTGGCACAATCCAGATGGTACCACAGCGGTCCGTGGGTAGGGTCAGAGCGGTCCCGGTACCTATATATGGTCACAGGTGACTTTTAGCCGCCTAACCAGAAAGGAAACTGCATAAAGTTAGAACAGGTCAGTGACTGTCCTAATTTTATGCAGTTTTGCTATCCAGTTAGCAGTACAGCCTATATGTCAAGAAATATATTCATATTTTATCTATAAGATTCCAGGTCATCTCAACTTCCCAGTGTCAATTTAATCAGAATCTCTCCAGCTTCCAAGAAAGCATTTGTGTGTGTATTCTGAATAAATGTTTAACAAAAATTATGCTAACACCTGGAAGCTGCACTATTTTGGAGGAATATCTGGATTCAAAAAAATAGGTACATCTTAATCTCGGCAGTTCTCCCATTCTTCCCCCCTTATTAGAACCTTTGCATTGGAGACCAACTGGATAGATCAATGGTAGTATTGGGTCTGATTTCAGAACCTGACTTCTGATTCCTGGACGAGCTGGCTTGTGGATATTGTTAGCAGTCACTGAAGAGTGGCATGAGGGAGAAAGAAGGATTAGGTAAGAAGTACAACCATAACACTATGGTGACACATTTCTTTATTGAGCAGGTGACAACTGCCTAGACTAATTTATGTGCAAACAGTTTTGAGAAGGGTTAATGAAGTGTAAAGACCCAATAGACCCTTATCAAGAAATACACTATGCAGAGCAGGCCAGACAAATCCACCATCTTGCTCTCACCTATCTCCCGCCAACCCAGTTGGAGGGTTCAACAAAGGCCCATTTCAATTGTTGGGCACGTAGATGACCCCTAAAATTTAGAGTCAGGGGACAATGAAGAACTCAAGAGAAAGAGTCCTTTATCCCATTCTCTTTTTCAATAGATTTACAGGCCAAACACATTGATGTTAAATCTTTACATTCCTACTTTTGTTTGAGATCTTTGGTGCTCACACAGGAATTAGCCCATAGCATAAGGCTGATGATTTCTTTGAGGGGTTTTTTGTTTTGTTTTGTTTTTTTAATTTCTAGAAGGGAGATTTATTTCCACTTTTCTTTCTTCATAATCTGTAATTTAAAGCTCTAATCCTTAATGAATGTCACACCAAACAAATATATAAGATATCAAATGATTTTAATTGAATAAGGATATAAGAAAAGCCATGACGAGCCAAACCAAGGTCCATCAACCCCAGCATTCTCAGACAGTCTGGTTCAAAAATACCCAGCAGATCCGAAAAAGTAGATTTATTTCTCATAGTTCATTTCTAGGAATAAACAATGGCTCTCTGAAGTCTACCTTTTTTATGAACTTCTCCTCCAGAAACTTATCAAAACCTCTTTTGAATCCTGCTATGTTAGTCACCTTGACCACATCCTCCGGCAACAGTTTCCATGCCTTAATTATGCATTGTTTGGGAAAAATACCCAAAATACCTTTGATTTGTTTTCAGTATGCTGGCTGTAAAGAATAGGAGGTTAGATTTTGTATTTAATTACTCACCTACTGTACCTCAAATCTGAGCTCAAGGCAAGTTACATATTCAAATATAGTTGGTCGGGTCCTTCCCTCGAGGTTTTAAAATCTGAGGGAACAGTTTTCAGCCCACTGGGCCTAACTTAAATGCTGATACTGGCATTTAGCTTACCCATTATATTCTACACTGCTTCCATATAGGCAGCAGTGCTGAATATATAGTAAGGGAGGGTTGGGATAGGATTTTAAACATAGCTCACCCCTTTTTCAGAAATAGCTCAAGGACAGTAACCCCATTACTATTCAATATTTTCCTTGTCCCTCTCACCTGCCTAATCCAGCAACACAGTGTCTCGGCATAATATTACACCGATGATATTCTCTCCCACAACACTGACCCATCTCTCCTGGACTTATCACCACAATACTTGCCTTACTCACAACTCCAATTATCTGTCCTTAACTTTACTTACTTGAATCCTGCAAAAACCTCTGCTATCTGGTTCACAGCTAGTGGTCCCTGTCCCCCCTCACCCCATACTTCATGACATCACTATCCCTTTGGGTCCACCAAGAAACAGCAAACTACCACGTGGGCAACAGGAACCAGTCAGAAACCATGGCAGGAGGTTCAAACGTAACCTTTATTGATCCACGGATAAGGTGCGCCAAACCCAACACAGGCCGTGTTTCGTACACCACTTCCTCAGGGGTTATAGGCTCACACTGCACCAAGCCAATTTCAGAAAAAACCTTTTGCTGAACAGAGGCACAGATCCCACCTGCCTCTGGTGCGTGATGCACTTATGATTGTATGTGAAAAAACTTTGGCAGAGCGGGTATTTCGCATCAAGACTGCGTGCCTCGGGTCTGCAGTGCTGCAGCCTTCCCCCAGCTCAGCAATTATTTCTCCAAACTGCCGTTTTCATTCTCAGGGCAAGGTTCTTATGCCACACAGCAATTCAACGCCGCTGCCTTAAACACACGCAGCACGAGTACGACCTTTCAATGACTTCTCGCTGTTCAGCAAAAGGTTTTTTCTGAAATTGGCTTGGTGCAGTGTGAGCCTATAACCCCTGAGGAAGTGGTGGATCAATAAAGGTTACGTTTGAACCTCCTGCCATGGTTTCTGACTGATCACTATCCCTTTGGTCACCTCTCTCCATTACCTGGGTGTCACCTTTGATTCCTCCTTGACTTTTCATGACCACCTTTTGGCCATTATCCACTGCTCATTTTACTTCCTCCACCAGATCTGCATTGTTCGGCTTTTGCTTACCCTCTCCTCTCTGACCACCCTTCTTTTGTCACTTATCATGTCTCGACTCAACTACTGCAATGTCATTTTCGCAGGTCTCCCAAATATTAGCTTCACCGCTTACTGCCCAATCAAAACATAGCCGTTCAAATTCGCACGCATCCCGCTTCAACCACGTCACCCCATTTCTCATCCATTACCACTGGCTTCCACTCAAATACCATATGAAATTTAAACTTCTCATTCTGGTCCACAAAGCCCTATATACTGGCACCCCCATCTACCTCTCTGATAACCTCCATCTACATTATCCACCTGGGCACTCCATTAGGGTATGTCCATTTTGGAGATGTCATAATTTTACAAAGCATTAATGAAAAAATGGTACAATGTCATGTGGAAAATCAACAACTAGCTTTAAATTTTGTGTAATATGTTATTAACCTACCTGTAATTTCTAGGAAATTATGCAAAATACGCAAATTACTGAAATATGTTTAAGTGTTCTGATAATACTTTTTATGTGTTTGCATTACATATTTATGCCTTTTGTACCTCAATAATCAATTTATCTTACTTATTTACCCACATTGACACTAACACATTAGTTTCATTTTCTCATTGACAGGTTTTCAACATAGCATCGTCATAGCGATAATTTTATATTGGAAATGTCCAATAGAAAAACAGGACTGCAATTTTGGACTAGTTTACAACATTTGGTGGGATCAGGCATAGAGCTACCTGTAAATGAACTGCCAGCTGTCAGGGATCTCATTAGATATGGGCTGTATTTGAAAGATCTCAATGATCAAGACAGATGGAATTACAGCACTGATAAACTGGTCAATGACCTAATGACCGGATTACTTGCTCAGTGGTACAAAGCAAATCCAATATTCAGTGGTCCTGTTATAAACAGCCACATTAGGATTAAAGCAAAGTTGAAATTCATGTGGGAACAAGCCAGCAGAGATTCTGTGGGCAGAGCAAAACTGGAAGAGAAAGACATATTTATGGAGAAGCTCAACAGACTGACTTACCTGCACATGTGAGATAAAGAGTTGTACTGATGTGGGATGCATTTCTGCCTGTGTCAGTGGAATACACATACGTTGTGATTGCAGCAGAGAGAAGAAGATTCCTGTGATTGAATTAACCTTTATAAAAGATCAAAGAAAGAAAGTTGGGAGTGTTGGACCTGATCAGATTGGACAGTCTACCTCCCTGAGACCAGAAGACAAGAATTACAAAAGACAGGCAAAAAGGAAGGAGAATGAAGAAAAGCAGAGCATGAAGAGTAAAAAAAGAACAGCAGAAAACCAAGAGATGATGAAGAGATCTGTGCTTGAAGTAGAACAGGGAGATTTGGATGACGTGGCAGAAGAACCAATGGAGGAAGCTCTTGTTGCTCTAGGGAAAGCTAAGAAGAGGCCAAAATATAATACTGAGGATATAACCAACATAGCCCTTGCCAATTTAAGACACCATACTGGACAGAGAGACAACAGAGATTGCTACTGCTGCCTGGATTGATGCAGGACTCATCACTCGCTTGGACACTGCTTTGGTGATTGATCACAACAAAGTGAATCATGAAAAAATTGGAATTACAGTTCGAGGGGGAACTGTGGCAGAATGACATCAGTTGTATTTTTTGTGATAGTCATCATGATGATACGAGGCTCATGTTAAAGGCAGAAGAGACTGGCAAAATGTAACCAGGTATTATGAAAGAGAAACATTGCACAGTTTGTAGGGAGCCAGGAGGCAGATATCTGTAGCATTTTGTTCCTGCAAGAGCAACTAAAGAGAAGACTCTTGCAGAAATAATTGCTGATAATTTGGTTGCATGGCTGAGAGAAAGAGGAGCATCAAAACTCTTCAAACTTTTAGAGGTGATTCCTGTAATGTAAACACTGGTTGGGAGGGAGAAGTGATGCATTATGTTGAGGAGAAGCAACAAAGGAAGCTAGTGTGGATTATCTGTAATCTGCACACAGGCGATCTACCATTGAGGCACTTGGTGGCTGCTTTAGATGACAAGACATTAAGCAACAACAAATGGGCAAGTCTCATCGGAAAAATGCTGGATTTTGCTACTGAATTGGAAATACATCCTGATTTTATTAAGATCTCTGTTGGCCTTGATCTTCCTCAGCTCAGTGATGAAGTGATCAAAGACTTAAGCACAGATCAAAGCTATGGCTATAGAATTGTAACTGCCATTAGAACAGGTGTCTTGCCAAAGGATCTGAATCTGTTGGAAATATGACCTGTGTCACATAGTAGATGGCTTATAGCAGCATTAAGGTTCATGAGAATATGAATTTCCAAGCACAATCTGAAAGGAGAGAATCTGAAAAACTTAAGAATGATTGTAGAGTTCTTTGTTGGGGTTTACATGGTCTACTGGCTCAATAAAAAATAAATAGCAATTGGACACAAGGTCCCAGGCATCTCCTTTTCCAGCTGTAACCAGGCATATGCAGCATGGTACATATACATGTAAGAGACAGAACATGTTGACAGAGCTTACACTCTATTCAAGACAGACAAACAGTGCAGGCAATGAACTAAGGAGTTTCATTGTAAGGAAATGATTAAAAAATACAAGGGTAATAAGCAAAAGAACAAAGGGGGTAAGGATCCAAATAAAGACTCAAAAAGAAGGGCTTTTAGGCTGGATTTGAGTAGGAACAGAGTCAGAGCTTGACACACCAACTCAAAAAGTATATTCTGGGCATATAGGATAGCAAGGTTGAAGGAACAGTGACTGCAGTTGGAGGTGGAGGAAGAGCAAAATTCTCAAGGAGGGAAAGAGAAGAAAAGAGAAGTCACTGAGGTGCTGCAGAATGAATGCACTTGTAGAGAGGTTTGAACTTTATACAGAAACAGATCGAGAGCCAATGAAGTGATTTGAGAAGAGGGACAATGTGAGTGTAGTGACAGTGGTGGAAGATTATCCATGCAATGTTTTGAATAGTTTGAAGGGGAGAGAGATGGTTTAGTGGGAGACAAGTGAGGAGAATGTTGCAGTAGTCTAAATGGGAGGTGATGGAAAAGTAGACAAGGATTTGGTAGTATGTTCAGAAATGAAGGGACAAATGTTGCTGATGTTAAAGAGAAGGAAGTGACAGGTTTAACTGTTTGTTGGATATGTGCTAAGGGAGAGAGAGGAGTCAAAGATGACCCTCAGGTTACAAACTGAGGAGACAGGGAGGATGATAGTGTTATCCACAGAAACAGAGAAAGAAGGAAGAGGGATGTGGATTTAGGGGGAAAGATAAGGAGCCCCATCTTAGCCACATTTAGTTTCAGATGGTGATGGGACATCCAAATGGTAATACCAGTCAAATAGGCTGAGATTTAACTTGGATTCCTGAATACATTTCTGGTGAAGAGAGGCATAAACATGGTACTGAAAACCACAGAAGAGCAGGGCACCAAGAGAAATAGTATAGTGAGAGAAAGGAAATGGTCTCAAGACAAAACCCAAGGTTTCACTGACAGAAAGTGGGATAGCAGCAGAGAAGGATCCACCAGAACATACATTAAAAGCATGATACGATAGACTGTGGAGGAACAGCCTGGTAGCTAGAGCAACTGTCTAGTACCCAGAAGATCAAGGGTTTGATTCCCACTGACACTCCTTGTGACCTTGTATAAGTCATTTTACCCTCCATTGCCTTGGAAGAAAAGGTGTTGGTAATCTACTTCTGGTGATATATTGCCAAGAATACACAGAGTCAGCTGGGTTGCCAGGAGACAGCAATGAAAAAAAGGAGGAAGAAAACCAAGACAGAAAAGAATCCTGAAATCCAAGAAGGTGGTAACCAACAGTGTCAAAAAAAGCTGATAAGTCAAGAAGGATGAGGATCAAGTAGAGCCCTTTGGGTATGGCCAGGACTAGGCCTCTGAACACATTAGAAAGGATTACACAGGTACACTAAAAAAAGTTTTTTTTAAACTGCCTCTAATGTTTCGATTGATTTTTACGTTTTTTGGTGCGCTGAATCCAAATCTGGTAACCAATTTGCTCCATCACGTACAGATTTTTTGCTACATTGGGTTAGCAGTTTGAGGTGAACGTTTCAGATTGAGTGCGATCGAGATAAAAGTTTCTTGGATGAATTCTTTATACTAATTGTTTAGTAGTTATTCAAATAAGAATAAAGAAAATTGTAACAAGGCAGCACATAAGAATAGAGTAATGTCAACAAAACACACTGTGATGGTAGCAAAATTGTCTGCACTTAAAACAGCCACATACATGTGCACAAACATTGAGCATATAAGAGCGAGGTTAGACACAAAGCAAAGCAAAGAAATGTGCAAAAAATGTTGTACAGGTATGTATGTATGAATAGAAAACGCAAACCGCATCATTGCAATACATGAAGACAAACACCCGATGGTGTGAAAATAAAATTCTAATAAATGAGATCCGACACTGTGGTAATAACTAGCAAATTTTTATTTCAAAGTTTAGTAAAAACACGATATTTGTCAACACAGTTTAGATTTTAAAGTCATTCTTGGGTCAATCAATCTCCTGGTGGGCCCGTTTCTTCTTCCCCTGAATGCTTCTCTTGGTGCGCTGCTTGGCGTATTTTTCATCTGGGGTTTCCCGCAGCAGCAACCAGCAGAAATCAGTCATCATAGTGGTGTTCCATCTTCCTTGGTACCTTCTCTCTGCGTCCTTGATGTCCTGGTGAAACCTTTCACCTTGTTCTTCACTGTACACCCCCAAGTTTTCGGGAAAGTAGTTCACATGGGAGTGCAAGAAATGGACTTTCAGGCTCATGTTACAGCCTTGTTCTTTGAAGGCATTGAGCATCCTGGCAACAATGTCCTTATAGTTCTCATCCCGCCTGTTCCCCAAGAATTTGAGAACAACATCCTTGAAGGAATCCCAGGCTTCTTTTTCCTTCTCAGACATCGTTTCAGCGAATGCTCCATCTGAAATGAGTTTCCTTATATCAGGGCCAACAAACACTCCTTCCTTTAGCTTTGCTTCAGAAAGTCGGGGGAACTTTGAGCAAAGGTACCGAAAGCACTCACCATCTTTTGGAAGGGACTTGATGAATTGCTTAATGAGACCCAACTTAATGTGGAGAGGTGGTAATAGAATTTTATCACGAGGTACCAAGCTCTCATGA
Source organism: Ichthyophis bannanicus (assembly GCA_033557465.1). Classification (NCBI taxonomy): domain Eukaryota; kingdom Metazoa; phylum Chordata; class Amphibia; order Gymnophiona; family Ichthyophiidae; genus Ichthyophis; species Ichthyophis bannanicus. The sequence goes on along the minus strand of CM066033.1, from coordinate 1,148,475,915 downwards.
AGAACATTTTCTCACCGGGTCTCAAATACTCCCGAATTGGCCAGTCTTTTTTCCCCCAGTGTAGGTCGCGGGCCCGGCTATCCCACAAGCAAAGGAAGCAGGGATATTTGGTGAAACCGGATTGCTGCCCTAATAGCATGGATAGAATTTTAAAGTCTCCACAAATCATCCACTTATGCTCATCATAACGAATCTTCTGAAGAATCAGGGCCAAATTCTTGTATTTTTCTTGGAGAATAACAGAGTGAGCAATAGGAACTGAGGCGAATGTGTTGCCATTATGAAGAAGAACACCTTTTATGCTGTCTTTTGACGAATCAATGAACAGCCGCCATTCAGCAGGATCATACTTGAGTTTAAACTTTTCCATCACTCCGTATATATCGTTGCAAAATACCAAATCTTCCTCTTTGCTGAAATACTTCAAAAATTGTGTCTCGCGGTTGCGGTACCAATAAAAAGTTGTTCCTGGTGACAATAGATTTTTCTGTTTAAGCCGAGAACCTAGCAGTTGGGCAGCATCTTTTGGGAGTCCTAAATCCCGGACTAAATCATTCAATTCAGCTTGAGAGAAAAGTTCAGGTTTCGGATCTGGTTCAGTTTCAAACTCGGAAGTACTGGACTCATTGGGAAAAGCCATCTGATGAGTCTCATCATGATCAGAACCATCCACACAAATATGATCCAAAGATTTTGGTGGTTCAGGCACAGGTACTTCGTTGCTATGAGGCATAGGCCTAATTGCTGAGGGAAGGTTGGGGTAACTTATTACGTTCTTATTTTTTAAGTTGTATCCCTTCACAATGTAAGAGCAAAAATAGCAGTCACTGCTGTGGTCTCTTTGTTCACGCCACATCATAGGTATTCCGAAATGAAATGCTTGTTTTTTACCTTTCATCCATAAGCGTAGATCTTCCTCACATGTCTTGCACACTTTGTGAGGAGCCCACGGTTTGTCTTTATCGCCTAACTTCAAACCGAAATAGGCGAAATATACTTTTTTAATAAATGCAGAAATGTTCCTCTGCCGCTTTTTCACGGTATATTCCCCACAAATAAAACAAAAACTGTCTGGAGAGTTGACGCAACCTCTGGCTCTGTGAGCCATCACAAATACACAGCACTGCAAACTACAACTGTAGTGAACCACTTCGGAATAAAGCTGGATTACGACTGAGCAAACAAAAAGGTAGTAATGAACTTGCAAGAAACTGAAATTTGACAGGAACGTTCATGTCGCAACCACCGTGTTTGAACGAGCGAACGAAGCGAGGCGAACAGGAAAGAACATGCGCCAGCGCGAGTACTGGATTTAGCCCCCCGCCTCCCAATTGTCCTGTTAATGTATAAAATGAATACAAAACACTCTAAAATATCATGAGGGAGTGTTTCTAGTTAGTTAACCATTACAACCTCTACTTTGGGCCAAGAAAATAAACTGCAGTCGGCTAAAAAGAAATTATGTGAACATTCCTTATATGGGTAAGAAATCTAATTTTGCAAGAAAACGTGACGTGATGGAACATTTTGGCTATTTTTCCTGGATTCAGCACCCCAAAATCTATAGGAATCAGTTGCAAAACTGGAGGCAGTTTTTTGGTAGTGTACCTGTGTTATTAATGTAGAGGGTGAAGTGGATCCAGAATGGCTTGAGATGAAAGAAAGTCAAGATGGTGGTGGTGATCAGCACATTTAAATAGTTTGGATGCAAGAAGGTAGGAGGGACATGGGGCAATAATTGGAAGGCAGGTAGGGTCTAGTGAAGATATGACAGAGGGAAGGGATGACAGTTGGAGAGATAAAGATGAATAGCTGGGTGAAAATGGGATCAGAAGTATAGATAGTGAGTTTGGACTTGATAGAAGATGTGCAATTTCCATAACTAATATATAAAAGGAAGAGCATGGCTGATTCTGAGCAGAAAATGAAAGGGGGTTGTAGGAGATACTTTGAGGAGAGAGTTAAGAGTGGCAAAGAGAGGACAGGGGCTGGAGGCAAGGGTTTGTCAAATGGATATAATAATTTTGCTTGGCAAGTGTAATAGTAGATTGGAAGGAAGTTAGCAATAATTTGAAATGTATGAAATCAGCATAGCATGGGAAGTTAGCAAAAGACACTGTAGAACTGGCACAGGAATGTAGGTAGTGTATGTTGAAGGTCACCTCATAAGACGTGGACTAGGAAGAGCAAAAGTATCCAAAGCAGAAGAGAATATAGTCTTATAGGAAGAGACTGCCTCATTGATAGGCTCAGATAACATACTGCATAAGAGAGAAGATGAGGTTGCAGTGGTGAATGTACAAGCTTCAGCAGCCTGAAGATTCCTAAATGTGTTGGTACAGATTGGATGAGACTGTGGAGTGGGATGGATAAGTGCAAAAAATTAACAGACAATGGTCATACAGGGAAAGATCTTAGGTGAAGAAGTCTGAAAGTGAGCATTTGGAGAAAAAGACAAGTTTGAGGCAGTAGCCATGCTAGTTAGTAGGAATGGTAGAACACAGCTGGTGTTTTAATGATGAGGTTAAAGGAACTTTGAGGCATAAAAGTCAGAGGTTCAAGAAGCTGAATGCTAAAATCTCCGAGAATGAGAGTAGTTGAAGATGGTTCAAGAATGAAGGAGTTGATAAATGTCAGCTCTCAGAGAGGTGGTTGAGGAAATAGGCACATTGAGTGGACTTCTAAGGATGAAAAGGAATGGGGCTGAGGTGGAAGAAGGGGTTGAAACTTAGAGGAAGGAGAGAGTAGCAGCCCTACACTACTGCCATGCACAGCCAATGGAGGTATCTGTGAGAAAAGTTAGCTTCTCTTAAAGAATGCAGCAACAGAATCAGAGTCTTCAGGGAAAAGCCAAATCTCAACAAGGACAAGAAGATGCAGAGTATGAGTGATAAAATGGTAATGAATGTAAGCAAGTTTGTTGGAGACAGAACAGTCATTCCACAGGATGCATAAGAAAGGGAGAGAAGAGGTAAGAAGTAGATATATGCGAATAAGAATGGAGGGGACTGAGTTTGATCTGCACAGGTAGAATGAGAGAATCCTTGGAGGTCCAACATTAAGCATGATATTCCCAGATGACAGAAGGAGAAGGAGCAGGAGATTATGGGGAAGAGAGAAAGAGGCATGATGGCGACTAGAGTGAAATGCTTCCAGAAAGAATGAAGATGGATGAAAAAGAGAAAGAAAACATTTGAGTTCAAAAGCAAATAACAGGAAAGAAGGCAAATGGCTGGAGAGATAATGGAATTAGAGGATGGGTGATCTAGACTTGAAGTTTGAAGTTGTTTGGATGTAGGGTAAAGAAGGGGGTTAACATCGAGAAGAGAATATTTAGTTGCGTCATAGGATAGAGAAGTAAAACTATGAGCTGAGGACATATGATATAGCTGAAAGGAGGCAGGGGAGCAGGAGTGGAAACTCCAGTGGGTCAGGGTGCACCTGGGAGTAATAGTGTTAACAATCCCTAGTAAGACTATATAAGGGGAAGGAGGGATGATGCTACTGCTGGGACATGGAGAAGGGGGAGGCCGATGCTGTTGCTGGGCCTTGGAAAAGGGAGGGCTGATGCTGTTGCTGGGGCTTGGAGAATGGGATCTGATGTTGTTTCTGAGGAGGGCAGAAGGAGGGTTGATGCTGTCATTGGAGCTTGAAGAAAGGTGGAGAATGAATGCTTTTGCTGGGACTGGGACTGAGACTGGGAGAAAGGGGACTGATGCTGCTGCTGGGGTTTGGAAAAAGGAGGGGGCGATGCTGTTGTTGGGGCAGGGAGAAGGGACTAAGGCTGGAACATTGTGTTTTAGGTCTTTGAATGTAATCCAACTAAAAAGTCACTGACTTGTTTTTTCATGATGTTAATGTACTGATAAACCCCTAATTTTCCAATCCAGAGAAAACACCTGCCTCAAAAATAAAAACACTTAAAATTCCAAATGAAGAACAGTTAGAATGAGGATCCTTATATATCAATGATTAAGTGATCCCTCTTCACTGAAGACTAGAAACTGCTATACTAGCTTGCCCCTCTTTCCGTGCCTGCCTAATCCATCACCTAGACGCTGAAGTCTATATCTGACATCTTCAAAAAATGGTAGGGCATCAGACTGACCTTGTCATTTTTGCCTATAATTGGGCAATTTTGAGTTGCTGTGCAATGATATAATTCTTGTAATGTAGACTATGGTACAAGATGTGCTATTTTTATACCATTTTTTCAATGAATGTACCATAAGAGTAGTAATTTTAGTAACAAATTTGACTTGTCCAGTTCCTGAGCTCTTAAGAAATAATTTAAAAAGTGATTGTTGCTTTCCGATAACACACAGTTCCTTTACTAATTATATGTTTACTATTTAGCACTAGCTGACATGTATAATTATAATTGAAACAGAGGATGTTTTTAAGATTAAGTTGAAAAGAACAATTCCACTCTATTTTTACACTGTCCTAAGGATGAGTCCTAATGGTAGGCTTTCACTATTTCATGTGTGTACTGTTAGACATAAATTAGCTATAATGAGCATCATATATCTATAGATTTGCTTATGTCTAATTATGGCTCTGTTTTATCAGATGTTCCAGTGTTTACTTTCCAGATAAGTTATAAAATGGTTTTCAACTAGAAGTCAAGAGATGGGTCCAATTACTCCATATTTACTTATATCCTTATTCCAGCCACGAACACCAAATGTAAAAGGTAAACCAAATGACAAATGAAATCTTGCAAAGCTCCACTTTTCATTCTTTAATTTATGTATTTGTTTATTTACACCTTTTTCTTGACGGGCACTCAGCATCACAGTTATGAAAACATCCAGCTCCTAGTCTTGTGTTCTGTTCATACATACTTTAAATATATCATCAGAAATACTTATTAGTCAATAAATGAGACCTCACCAAAACGATCTGTGAATTTTTAATCATGAAATATGAGGAAGGGCCACAAAATCTGAAATAGCACATTGCTAATTAGAAATTCATCTGTGATGATGCAGTGGTCACAGATTTTGAAACAGCCCAGCTCTGTGGTAAATCAATGGTCTGAATATATTCTGCTAATTTGGCTCTTTCTGTATAGATTAAGCCAGTTATTGTAACCCATTGTATACACGCACCTGTAATTCTGAGTACCCTAATGCAAATAGATTTTCAAGATTAGCCAACAACAAAGAGCTAATTGATAATCTAGACAAGTTATGCTTCTCTTTGCAAACATCACACTTAAAATATAGTTCCAGGACCTCAATGCAATGTGTGACTGAGTCAATGCTGACTCCTGGGTTTTCTTGGCAGTGTGACTGGAAGTAGATTGCCAGGCCTTTCTTCCAAGGCAGTGGAGGGTTAAGTGACTTGCCGAAGCCCACAAGGAGTGCTAGTGGTCTCTTGCTTACCAAGCCAGTGCTGTAACCATTAGGCTGCTCCTCCCTCCTAATTGTTCAAAGTGAAGATGGAGTGATTTCCAGGGCCTCAAAACTGTAAATATTGCTAGAGCACTTTTTATATTTTGGTATTTATTTGTGACAATATTAACCAAAGGAAGAAAGAGAAGGGAAAAACATTAAAGGGGGTATTTTTGAAGCTCTGTTAGCGAGTTGGACATCTGAAAATGAGCGCATGGGGTGCAAATCACAGAGACGTCTCCAGGGCCATTTTAGAAAGAAGGTTATATAGATGTCCTTGGCGCGAAAACATCTAGCACATCCAACAGGAGCAGAAGAACCCACAACCTAAACACCTTACACATCCCACTCAACATACGCAACGTCAGAACTCTCACAAGTAACAGAACTTTCACATACACAGCTCCCTCCCAATGGAATAACCTGCCTAACGCACTAAGAGCCAACAATGACCTAAAAGACTTCCGGAAAAACCTAAAAACCTATCTATTCCAGGAATACTACAACATAATGTAGCTAAACAACACTTACTCGCTTCACAACTAGCACAAGAAAACAAAGACATGTCAAACGATACCTTTTGTGCAGCCTACACAAATACACAGCACAAACACAATACACCAATGCAGTCCAGCACCACACTATAAATAGCTCATCCTAGTTCTTAATGCAACCATATGCTAGGCTATGTAAATAACTATGAAACTCATATAAATATGTGTATAACTGTAAAAATGTCATACTGTATAATTTCAAATCTATGATATGCATAAGTAGACAATTGGACTCCTGTTATATGTAACAAATGTTTGCTGTGACAAAGGTTTAATGTAAACTGCTACAGATCGCTGCAAGAAGCGGTATACAAATGTAACCAAATAAATAAATAAATGTGGTAGAGGTGTGGCCTGGGTGGAACAAGGGAGTTGCATGTCATGGTGCAATTTCAGAATGACACAAGCATATCAGGCCCTGGTTGTTGAGGTGTCTATGCCTATACCTGCTCCCGACCATGAATAAGGTACAAACAACAGCCAAAAAAGAGCTGTAACACTTCCAGAAGGAAAAGCAACATGTGTTTAAATTGCAGTGGTTAATATTTCCTGGATGTATAAATCTGCCCTTAAATACATACTCCAAACATTACTGGCCGGCCTGCCTGCGCACGTCTGACTATCTGAAATGGCAGGGCAGGATGTGCTAGTCTCAAAACATAGACGCCCCCCTTTTGACTTAGCCAGGTCGAGGGTCCACGTACCTTGTTCTGCAGGCATGCACTTTGGGGACATCCACATTTATAAAATGGCCTAGACCCATGCACGAACCCAGCCTTGCTATCTGCACAGGGCCCATCTCCAGAAACGGTTATTAGACATTCATTTTTCAGAGTGGAGATAGAGCATATTAAGAAGGCACAACTGCCACTGCCCCGGTTTTTGGATGTTCTGCTCTGGACATCCCAGATTTTTCCTAGATGTCCCTTCTAAAATGCCACTGCACATGTGCAAATTTATTTAGAATAAAACAATTTTTACAGGGGGAGAAAAATAATCAAATGTACTTCTATAGGCAAAAGTGTTTTACCCACTGAAATAGGGGCTTTGATTATTACTAACCTTGCATTCAGGGAAACATATATGTATATTCCACCTCCTCCCCCTTGCCGCCTCTTCCCCCTCGCCCCCCTCCCCTCCATTGTAAGGACAGGGAGACAGCTGGAGATTATATAGTACTCATAGGGGCATGTTTACTAAAGTCCGCAAATCTGCGCGGCGCAAAATAGCACACGGCAACGCGGCATTGAAACGTGCAGAAACGCGTTTAAACGCCCCGCACACGTGCTTGTCACCCCCGCACAGGTACGCGGTTCAGTAACGGGCCCCGTACAAGTGCGGGCCCGCAAATGTCCGATAGAGGCGTGGAACGGCTAAAGGAGGGCGGAGGAAGGCTCCGGAGGGGCGGAGGGACCGGGTCAATGGGTGGAGAGTGGGAGGTGAGAGGCTCCCCGCACAGTATCGGGCCCGAATTTACATGTAAAAAATAGCGCGAGTGAAACACTCGCGGTAGAGGGCATATAAAGGGAAGAGAAACCATTTCCGTCAGCAATGTACAGCAAAACCGGGGAAACCTGCAAAACGTCAGCAGTGTGATACATGTGCACAGCACAAAACTGCAATGAAAAATAGGAAATGACCACAACAAAAGCATTAAAATAGTAAATCAGCTGGGGAACAGGTATAGTAATGCGCAAAAGTTAAAAATACACCCAGCAGAGCTCCAAAAAAATAAAATAACATTTGTTTGGAAAGGGGCACGGAGCGGAGACACCTCCAAAAACGTCTCCGTGTATTGGACCCTTCCTGGGAGTGTTCCCTATGGTTGTCCATCAATAGCACTGTTGCCCAGCTTGGGAATATGCTATCCCCCTCTGTTCGGACATCATACCCGTGTTATATTTGCACGTTTGTCACCAGACAGGGTGAAGGAGCTCACAGTAATAATGTGCAGAGCAGGTTTTGGAACCCCACCCTGCCAGGTCTACTATCTCCAGGGACTGCACTGTCTCTGTGGCCACAGTGTGGTGCAGTGGACAGAGCCAGTACCTCTAGGACCAGAGGGTCACACATTCAAATCCCAGCTGTGGCACATGCCAGCACAATCCCAATATTTAACCCACCACTAAACACAGATAGCAGAGACACCCTTTTATTGCACAGAACAAAAGCATGTTGCAAACACCCATATTTTACCCTACACCACACACACACCAGCACAATGTGCATCACCAACAGCCGCGTCCCCCAAATGCAGTCCTATAGTGCCACAACTGTAGGGGCTAAGGACACGTAGGTAGAGGTTAAGTAGGTAGAGTTATGTACGACAGATGTGCCTGTACATGCCCTCACCCCACGTGCCAAGGGCCAATTGTGTCCCTGGTCATGATCACGTAATGGGTGGCCCACGTTCCACAAAAACCTTGCTAAAGAACAACAGCTAGACCGCTATACCATGTGAGCCAAATACAGTCCTGGGGTTCCACTACGCAATCAGGTCATATGCCTTTGCAAGGATAAGGACATGCCAGCATGTTGGCGGAAGGGTTCAGATGGTGGAGGGGGCAGTGGCTGCTAGCCACAGAGGACAGTGGCCAGGCCATGTGCAGGCTGGCACCGTCCACTGCAACAGACAGGCCCTGTCGGATGTACAGTCATGGACCACCCAGGGATTACAGCCAATCAGTGGCTACACGGTGGTGCAGTGCACACAGACAGTGTGTGCAAGAACAGAGGGTCACAGGTTCAGAGCCCAGCTGCGGCTACCGCCAACCCTGTCCACATATTCACCCCACCGCTACACCATGGTAGTAAGGACAAACCTTTATTGCTGAGAACATAGGCATGGTCAATACGCCTATCTTTTACCACACCAAACACAGACACCATAAACAGGCACATTATCTCCAGCAGAGTCTCCCAAATGCAGTCCTGGAGGGCCAAACACCATTCAGGTTCCATGCTTCCCCTAAGACAGATGCCTGTGCTGCAGATGTCTGCACCACCCCCATGCTATGCAACTGTAGCCCATGCATATTCATAGGGGACAGCATGAAGGCCCGAACAGTGTCTGGAACACCAGGACTGGAGTAGGGACACTCTGCCGTAAAGCAAGAGGCAACAGGTCCAGACGCACCCACACCCACAGGCCACATTGGAAAAGCCCCCTGGGGGGGCATCTCCCAGATCTAGCTCCTGCGTACCCTAGCAATGCCACCCTATACCTGGGTACACGGTACACAGACCACAAACGTTTGATGTGGGTACTGGCAGGTAGACAGTCCTACGCTCAGCACTGTTTGCTCCTTGTGCTCCAGCAGAACAAGCTGTCGGCTGTCTGTGGTGCGTGCCCCAGGTCTGGCCCCTGACAGTATTTACCACCCTGGGGAGTGACACGCAGCAGTACTGTGTACCATATCCATGCCTGTACCCTTCCCAGGACTGGTGTGGTGGGCACGTCGAATGACTCCCCCAATAGTAGCACAATGCTGGCATAGGTGAGGGGGGGGGGTGTCTGTCTATACAGTGTGTGTTGGCTACAAACACCCTCCACAGGCCACACTGCCAGCACTGTTGCCAGTATTGGCCTGACAATGTGCATAATGAGCAGCAAGGTACCATGGGTATAGCTCAGACAGTGTGTGCTGGCCAGGATGCATCTGCACAGGGCATGGGGCACTGGCTGGGACATTGTAATGCCCAGCCACCACCTACACAGACAGGGTGACCTCTGTATGTGCTGCTGGTGGATCACTCTCACCCTGAGCGTGCAGTGATGACAGCATGGCTAGGCACCCCCATAGTGCTGTATAGCATTTCTCTCCTGTGATATATATGGGTGTCCTGTTGGGGCCTCTTCATGGACTGATCTGCCTGTGTGTGCTGCCACCCCAGTTTGGGGTGCATGCAATCCCATCAGGACTATCCAGCAGACTCTGCACAGCTGGTATGTGTCCTGATGGAGCTCCTTGCAGGGTGCAGCAGCTGATGGCTTGCTGCAAGAGAATATCAGATAGTGCTGGGGTGCACCCCTGAATATCCAGGCCTACTGTCTGTCTGATAGTGTGTTTTGGATGTGTGTGGAGCTGCTTGGACTGCCCTGAAGGGTGTCTGTCCCCCAGCAGGACAGGGGTTGATAGCCCACTCTACTGCCATTAGTGCGGGGGGGAAGGATGGGGATCTGTTGATGGGAGACCCTGTTTGTCATTGGGGGGGGGGGGGGGTTAGGTACGTTGCCCACCTATGAGGGGAGGGGAGGGGAGGGGGAAAACCACCAACTAAGACAGAAGGGGTATCCATGATGAGTTTGCAACACCTTCTTATCACACAGGTTAATACTGATTTTGAGCTCTGGCATGGCCTCATTCAGCCATGGCCGTTGATGTGGACCTGGTCCTGGGCGCCACCTCCCACCCTCAGGGTGAGCACATTACCTGCACAATGTGACGGTGTGTAGCTACCCCTCGCCGGCAGTCCTCACGCTCAGGACCCCCACCAGGCCAAGGTTCTGTGTGGGTGGACACGGACAGTTCCCCCTACCATGCCGTGTAGCTTTTGGGGTGCAGTCCCCATCTTGTGTGCATCTGTGGGCAGCTGATTTGCATGTGCATTGCATCATGGGTACGGGTGGCCTACCCCGTCCTGTCTACAGCAGCAGACTGTCTGTGGGGTGACGTGCAGGCTCTCTGCAGCCACACAGGCGCTTACTCAGAGCTATAGTGCCATAGCCCAATGGTTCCGTCACTGCCTTTATAGCAGGAGGTCATGGGTTCAAGTCCACAGAGGGGTTCTGTGATAGAGTTGTCCAGAGCATTGTACTTTTTTACTGGACATATGTTTATGGCATCAAACACACCCTTGCCATACTGTACCCATAAGGGTGCCTCTGAGGGTGCATTATAGGGCGCCCTATAGGCCACCTTATGGTTGCCATCCATATTGCGTGCACTATACATTATCCTGTGGCGCAGCATACATGGTGCCCTATAGGGGACTTGCTAGGGTGCCTTGGCGGACTGTGCACTGTAACATGTGCCTTACGGGCCTCCATATATTAACACGCTGTTAGAGCGGGTATACTGGTAGTGGGTAATAAAATAAAACTATAAGGCCTCCTACAGCACACCTCACCATAATACCTACTGCCCCAGCCAACCTTGCTCACTGGGCACTGTGAGGGGTTGAACCCCTGACCTCTGCACCATTGGTCAGTATCCTAACCATTGTGCTAAGGCTCTGTTCCTGTTTGCTGTGCACATCAGTGCGCCACTTATGCCGCCCACTATCGGACTGCCCCCTCATACATCAGCGCGCCGCCCTCTGCCCCCCAAAATTAACAGTGCGCCGCCCTCTGCCGCCCCCAATGAATGGTGCGCCGACTCATGCCGTTAAAAATAAACCGTGCGCCGCCTTCTGCCGCACAAGAGGACCTGTGCGCCGCCTTAGGCCGCCCAAAAAGAACTGTGCGCTGCCTTATGCCGTCGAAAAAGAACTGTGCACCGCCTTATGCCGTTCAAAATTAATTTGCCTCCTAAAACAATTTTAATCATTACAGTTGCTGTCTCAGCTGGCCTTTGTTGTTGTGCACAATGGGGGATTGAACCCATGGCCCCTGCATTATTGGTCAGTGTCTTCACCGTTGTACTACAGCTCAGTAGTTTTCTATACCCGGCAGCGCGCCACTTTGCCTTTTGGCGCGCTAATGTCGACCCCGCACATTACCGCGACGCGCACACGTCCGGTTGCTTACTCCCAGTTTTTTTCTTTTGGCAGCCTGATCCGCCCACTCCTTATATGGCACAGGTACACTACCGCGGCCCCGCACGATAAGAATGTTTAGTAAACATGCCCCATAGTTTTGATTATTCCCAATTATGCACATTTTGTTAGGTTAAAAATTATTCATCAATATGAGTAGGTATAAATCTCTTGAGGTATTTTTGAGCTGCTAATAATCAAAGAACCCAGAGAAGAAAAAAAATCATACATTAAACCAAAATGTTGAAATATTGTGATACGATCATTGAATGGAAGCTTATTTTGTTTAATGGTATATGTGAGAGAAAGTGATTTTTTTCTATTATTTATTGCTTTGTGATTTGATTCACTAGTCTAGAGAGGAGCACCTTTTGTTTTTCCATTAATTTGTATGCTTGATTCATTTTTCCAAGTCTTATCTTGCACAAATTATAAAAACAGCTCAGGCAATATGCCGCTCTACAACAGAATGAAGGTCAAATAAAGATTAAATGGGGTGTATGAAAAATACTTACAGTAATACACAGACAAATACATAATGTTTGAGTCATTTGTCATATACACGACAAAAGTAAGAATGGCAGATGAGTGCAAATTCAATGTGACTAGAAATAGTTACCTAGAATCGATTATTCAATGAGATGAAAATTACAATAATGTTAGACCAAAAATTAAATAGCAGCCAGTGTAAAATGAAATTCCAGCTAATAAACTGCAGGGATGCGTGTTGAAAAAAAATTGAATTCATTTTCAGAATATTAGGAAATTATCCTCATTTCTGTGCATTTTTTGTTTGGTTTGTCTCACACGTTCCAATTTAATAACAAAAAATGTAACATGAATGTGTATGGATTAACGTAAAAGCTAATGCATGTTAAATTGATTTTCTACTCATTAAATTTTATAAGAGGTGCTAATGAATGCATGTTAATGAGTGCACATCCCTAGTAAACTCTTTGAATAATGTAAGTGAAAAAGAACCAATACATTTAAGAGTAACATACACTCAAAGGAAATACAACTGCATCTTTTAAAAATAGTGATTATTTATTTGGGCCAAATATTCAAAGGATTTATTCTCCTAACTTTGGGGCATGTTCACTAACAAGAATGTCGTTAGCACATGCTCGAGCCGTGAAGCCATGGTGGAGGCAAGGTCAGCCCTAGGCATGTGCAAGGCATTTTGCCTGCATATGGCCCCGTTCCATTACAAGCCATGCACCCAGCCACCCGCATACTTGAAAAAAATTGAGACACGTGGTATAAGAGGTCCCAATTGAATCTCCTTCAACAGGGCAGGCAGCATCGCCACTCCTTATCCTTTGCCGCTGCCACTTTTTAAGTTTGGTCCTCTGTGGCAACGGCAAAGGAAACAAGCACAACACAGATGCGGGGATTTTCTTACTGCCAGCATCGCTGTACACTCTGCCAGACCCGCCCCCTTGGACTTCGATTTCCTGTTGTTGAGTGGACAGGGCTGGCAGAGCTCCCAGCAATGCTGATGGTAAGAAAATCCTTGCGTCTGTATTTGGTGCCCTGCAGCAGCGACAAAGGAAAAAAAGCACAAGACAGACATGGAGACTTTCTTAATGTCAGTGTTGCTGTGAGCTCTGCCAGTCTCACCCCCTCAACAATGCTAAGGCCGTGGGGCCACATACCTGCTGGCCGCTCTAACAGGGTGGGCGGTGTGGTGCGTGGTCCCGGCTGCGTGGCGATAATGGTAAGGGGGTAGTCGTTTCGGCGGCGTGGGAGCGACTTTTAAATCCATTGGCTCCCGCGTTTGATGGAGGGCGGCAGGAGCCAATGGGAAGGTCGGAGGGTCCGGAAAAAGGGGGGGCTCAGAGGCAAGCGTGCCGGCGAGGCTGCAGTCTGTCGGCATGCTGCAGAGCGGACGGGCGCATCATCGGACCGCTGTGGAGATCTTGGATATCCCTTCAGTGTGGCGGTGTGAGTGTCAGGGCGAGTCAGCCAGTGCTGAGCACCTGCTGCCGGGTGAGCGTTTTCTGAACCGGCGAATTTAAAGGGGCATAGGGGGCTGGGTTTCGTTCTTCTGGTGGGGTTGGGGGTCTCTTTTCCGGTGAGCTGGTGCAGAGGTGGGTTAGCGCTGTTATAAGCAACCAAAAAAAAAAAAACCCCAAACAACAACGTGAGCCGCACGATGGGGATGCCGCCAAAAGACAGCAGGGGGGCTAGGGGGACTAGGCGGCCAGTGGGCCGGGCGGCTGGGCCGAGGGGGAGGCAGGCTGCGGGTTCTAAGGGCAATCAGGGACAAAGGGGGGGTCCCAGGACAGGGAAAGGTGCCGGCCGGGTGCTGGGGGGCTGGGTGCGCATAGGGGGAGTGCTGTGCTGGGACGCGGCTCTCCAAGAGTCAGAGGAGGTGCACGGGGGTCCCGGGGGTGGTGGGAGCACCTGGGGGGCGGGGGTTGAGGAGGCTGGAACTGGGGCCACCCTTCAGAGGATGGTTGGAGCGGTGGAAGCCGGGGGGCCTGGGAATTGGGCATGGGGGGCCCCAGGGGGGGGGAATGGATAGGACGGGTTACCGGGAATGGGCCCATGGTCACTGTTCCCTCTAAGCTGTGCGCGTGTGCGCGCGCACACACCTCGCCGAGCGAGCGCACATACTTTACAACAGAGCGCACAAAAATTACAGCTCTGATTCTGATAGAAAACAACACAGATGTCTTAAAATTTAAAAGTTATGATTGTAATTACTAGAAATTTCCCGCTTTATTTAGTAATCGTCTATTTTCATTTAATTCGATTAAAATCAATGTGGTGTACATACTGTATTCTGACGTGTAGTCAAATTTTAAAGTATATAACTCCGAGTGTCGTTATGTGGTACACAAAAATTTAACCTTCCTTCAAAAGCTGCACACAGCTGATATTTTATGTGCACACAGCCTGTAGAAAATTAGAGGGAACATTGCCCATGGTGTTGGCCAGTGCCGCCTGGGGAGTTGTATCCTACGGCATGGGATCACTGGCGGGGAGGGGGGCAAGGTTCCTCCAGGGCAGAGTGGTTGGGCGCTTGGTAACCTCAGTGGTCCCTAGCCGGTTCTCCCTCCTGTTTTCCCTCTTTGTCTTCGCAGGTGCCGGTGGGTGAAGTGCAGCGGCCGGAGCGGCGGCATGACCTGGATTCTCGGGGCGACGCTTTGCCCACGGATACAGCAAGGGATCTACTGGTGGCATCGCCTGGTGACGGGCAGTTGGAGACCCTGCCTGATGACGGGGGGTGGCCCCCTGCGGAGGATGGGTCGGGAGCAGTGCCATTGCGGACTCAGTCGGCGGGTGAGTTACTAGGGGGTAAGGCGGAGGGGGGTGCCGGGGGCAGGCGTGCGGGTGGCGGAACAGGTAAAGCGCGGAAGAAGAGGCGGCATTCGCGGAAGTGCTGACGTCGGGGGGGTCCTCCTCGTCTTTGTCCGTGGATAGCTCTTCGGCTTCTTCGAGCGCAGCGGTCACCGAGTGTGTTCCTGGTGATGGGGGCGGGGGGATCGGCCCGGTAGGGGGAGGGGGGCGACGCTGGCATCATTCTCTGAGCTGTGGGAAGGGGTTCCCTGGAAATTGTGGAGGAAGATCCGGAAGCGGAAATATATTGATATCTTTCGGTTATTGGATGGTAGGAAGCGGTCGGGAGATAGCAAACAGAAGAGGAAGGAGGATGAAAAGGCGGGCAGGGTCCGTAAGGCGTCACGCAACTTTATTAATTGGACGAGGGCATTCTTGCGGTTGGCCAGTGTATGGGGGCACCGCTATCCAGGGCAATATGGGATGTTATTGTCATACGCTGACTCGATCTTGGAGGCGGCGCAGACTCATGATGGTTGGGCTTGGCTCAACTATGATGAGAAGTTTCGCGACAAGATGGAGGAGAATAGGTTATTGTCGTGGGGAACGCAAGACATTAACCTATGGTTGACGCAGATGTCGGCGAGAAGGGGGGGCCAAAAGGGGGCAGCGAGGCGTTCGTTACTACGGCGCGGCCCTTTCCTGGCGCTAGGGCTCCCCTACTCCCAAAGGCGGGCGGAGGGGGGGCCGGCGACATCTGCTGGCGTTTTAACAAGTCCTCGTGCCCCTTCCCAGACTGCAAGTTCCGGCACAGCTGCTCCATGTGCGGCGGGGGGCACTCAGCGCTTAAGTGTGTTAAGAAAGGGTCCACGGTTCCCCCCCCCTCAAGCCCTGAGGCGTTGCTTGCCCTAGCCCCTACACCTATTCATATTGAGGCGCTTATGCCATGGTTGCGGAGGTATAAGCGGTCGGGGGCTAGGTCGGTATTGGAGAGGGGATTTCGGGACGGGCTCCCTATTCTGGTGGTAGGGAAGGGGGGGACGGATGTGGCACGCAACTCGCCGTCGGTGAGGCGTTTTGTGGGCACTGTGAGAGATAAGTTGGCTACGGAGCTGGTGTTGGGTAGGATAGCGGGGCCATTCCGTGAACGTCCGTTTGCGCAGTTCGTGGTTTCCCCGCTGGGCATTGTTCCTAAGAAGGAGCCTGGTAAATTCAGGCTGATACACAACTTATCTTACCCGGTGGGGGCATCAGTCAACGACCGCATACCCAGGGAGCTGTGTGCCGTGCGTTACACGTCTTTTGATGAGGCCGTGGGTTTGGTACGCGCATGTGGTCCTGGGTGTTTGCTGGCAAAGGTTGATATCGAGTCCGCCTTCCGCCTGTTGCCGGTGCACCCGGATTCTTTTCACCTGCTCGGCTTTGAATTCGAAGGCAGCTACTATTTTGATAAGTGCATGCCGATGGGCTGTTCGGTATCTTGTTGTTACTTTGAGCTTTTCAGTTCCTTCATGCACTGGGTGTTGGGGAACACTGTCGGTTCCCATAACGTGGTGCATTATCTGGACGACTTCATATTCGTCGGCACGGCACAGTCAGGGCACTGCCAGCGGCTGCTGGATGGGTTTGGGAAGTTGGCCCGAGAATGGGGTGTGCCGTTGGCGGTTGGTAAGACGGAGGGGCCATCGACGTGCCTCACCTTTTTGGGGGTAGAGCTTGATTCGGTGGACATGGTGGCGCATTTGCCAGCAACCAAGGTGTCGCGCTTGTGGGTGCTAGTGGCGAACGTGATGGGGTCAAGGAAGGTAACGTTGAGGGAGATGCAGGTGCTGATTGGATCGCTAAACTTTGCCTGTCGGGTTATTCCGATGGTGCGGGTGTTTCTGCGACGGTTGTCATCGACTACCTCGGGTGTGCTTAAGCCGCATCACCGCATTCGCATTTCTCAGAGTTTGAGGGCGGACTTGGGAGTTTGGGATGAGTTTCTATGCGGCCTTAACGGCACTGTGGTTTTGCAGGAGCGGGAAGCGTCTACGTTTGACCTCCAGTTCTTTACGGATGCGGCGGGCGGTTTGGGTTTGGGGTTTATTTTGATGGAGCCTGGTGTGCGGAGCCGTGGCCTGTGGCTTGGTACGAGGTGGGTTTGACAAAGAATATAACCTTCCTGGAACTCTTCCCGGTACTGGTGGTATTGGAGGTGTGGCCGGAGAGTCTTCGTAATCGCCGGGTGCTGTGGTGGTGCGATAACGAAGCGGTGGTCAGTGTCATTAATAGGTATGCTCCGCGCTGCTTGAGGGTGGCCGCCTTGATGCGGGAGGTAGTGTTTTTATTTAAACGGACTTGGTATACCGCTTTCTCATGAAATCAAAGCGGTTGGCATAGCAAACAATCAAAGAAAGGGGGGTTGTCAGTAGCATGCAGTGGTTGATTTGTCGCAGTGTACTGTGTGAGGGAGTGTGGTTGATTTGATGTGAAGCTATATACATTGTGTGCTTATGATACATATTTACAGAATTCGGGACGGGGTGTTAGTTTGCTTGCGGTTAAATGTGGTGGTGAGGGCCAGGCATGTGCCGGGGTGTGCTAACCAGGTTGCTGATGCTCTTTCCCGTTTCAAGTGGGACCTGTTCCGGCGTTTGGCACCAGAGGCAGACAGCGAGGGATGGTCGGTCCCAGAGCGCTTATGGAGGCATGGCCTGTAGGCATGCTGGACTTGTTGCGGAGTTCCGTATCGCCTGCGACGTGGCGGTCTTATCGCAAAGGATGTGACAGCGTTGTGGAGTTTTTGGCTGTATGGGGATGGAGGCAGGGTGCGGCGCCCGATCACCTCATCGGCCTTTACATCGCTGTGGTGAAGGCTGCGGGAACCTCACGGGCGACGGTGCGCGTGCACTTAGCGGGTTTTGCATTTTTCTCCAGGGCTGTGGGGTGGGGCGTGTCTAGCTGGGGTTTTTTGGCTCACCGGTTGTTGTTGGGTTGGGAGCGAGAGACCCCTTGGCAAATGGATGGGAGGCGCCCTAACACGCATGACCTGCTAATACGGCTCTGCGCCGCTTTGGTGGGGGTGGCGGCGTCAGCTTATGAGGCCTCGCTGTTTAAGGCAGTATTTTGCGTGGCCTTTTTTGGGGCTTTTATGGTGGGTGAACTCGTACCGGCATCTAGTGCGGCGGTAGGGGGGGGGAGCATTGCAGGTCCGGGATGTGCGGGTTGCGGCGGGGGAGTTGGGGATTCGGTTGGTGAGGTCTAAGACTGACCAGAGGGGCAAGGGTGCCTGGATACGATTGGGAGCCATTCGGAATTCCCCGACTTGTCCGGTGGCGGCAATGGTGGCATACCTGAGGCTGAGGCCGCCTGTCGGCAGCTGTCTCTTTTTGCACAAAAACACGCGCTGCCTGACGCGTTTCCAGTTCACGGCGGTTTTGTGCTTGGCGGTGCGCCACGTGGGACTGGAGCCTACTGACTTTGCTCCCCATTTGTTTTGGATTGGGGCAGCCACCAGCGCTGTGGCGGCCGGGGTGTCGGAGCACGGCATCCGGTGCATAGGACGGTGGCGTTCTGACACATTTCGGGGGTATGTGCGTCTGTGAAGGAGATGTCAGGGGTTAACTGTATATTTTCTTTTTTAGGTGTGGGCCAGCTGCCGTATTGCTGCTGGATGATCGGCCATTCTTTTGTATATTGGGCTGGCCAGCATGCAGCAGCGGGGCCCCTCGGGGCAAATCTTGGACTTCCCACGACAGAGGTGGCCGTCTCATGGCTGGGTGAGCGCGGGCTTCGGTGGCTGCAGCTCTTGCCTTTGCTTCGGCACCATCAGCGTGTGAAGGGATCGCCGGCTATGCTGCTGTTGCACCTCGGTGGCAATGACCTGGCGATGTGGACAGTGCAGCAGCTCATCAGGGCGGCCAAGAAAGATATTTTGGAAGTATTGTTAATGTTTCAAGATGTTGTTTTACTGTGGTCTGACATAATTCCGAGGCCGGCATGCTGGGGTCACCGGAGGTGGTCGCGGGGGTTGATTAAGGTTAACTGGCAAATTGGCCACTGGGTTTGTCAGAAAGGGGGTTGGCAGATCTTGCACCCTTGGGTGGAGGTGGACTGTCCCGGCTTGTATCGGTCAGATGGAGTACATCAATCCCCGGTGGGGGTGGCTTTACTCCTGAACGACTGGCAGGAAGCCTTGGAGTATGTGCTTAAGTGCAGAGTGGCTGGTCGCAGCTTTGGGTCTGGGGGGGGGCTCAGGGACAGGTGTCTCTGAGCCTGTGGCGGGATCCCGGAGGTGTCCGGGGTCCGGAGTCTTGGCAATATGCAGGGCGGGGGTGGGGTACCCCCGACCCGGAGAATCCCTCGGGCTTTTGCTAATAATATGGCTAAGCCGGATGAGGGGGGATGGTATTGCCGGGCGATGGTTCATGGCGGAGGCGGGATGGAACTCACTTTGCTACCCATATGGCTGGTGAGGGTTCGTCCCGCTGCCGGAACCGGTGGTTGACATAGTCATGGTTGTTGTTAGTTGTGTTGGTAATGTTTGACTAATAAAGCTGCGACCAGTTAAATGCCAATATGTGTACTGTTGTGGTTATTCGGAGGGGGGGTGTTGGAAGGTGCTTTTAGGGACATGAGCAACACGTCCGCCTTACCTTGTTATGCTAAGGCCGCGGGGCCACATACCTGCTGGCCGCTCTAACCGGGTGGGCGGCGTGGTGCGTGGTCCCGGCCGCGTGGCGATAAGGGTAAGGGGGGGGGTCGTTTCTTCGGCGTGGGAGCGACTTTTAAATCCATTGGCTCCCGCGTTTGATGGAGGGCGGCGGGAGCCAATGGGAAGGTCGGAGGGTCTGGAAAAAGGGGGGCTCAGAGGCGAGCATGCCGGCGAGGCTGCAGTCTGTCGGCATGCTGCAGAGCGGACGGGCGCACCCACCCTCCCACCCCTGGGAGTGGCGGTGCGGGGTCTGTGGGGGGTTGCAGCTGGGCGGGGTTGGCGGGATCCCGGAGGTGTCCAGGGTCCGGAGTCTTGGCAATATGCAGGGCGGGGGTGGGGTACCCCCGACCCAGAGAATCCCTCGGGGCTTTTGCTAATAATATGGCTAAGCCGGATGAGGGGGGATGGTATTGCCGGGCGATGGTTCATGGCGGAAGCGGGATGGAACTCACTTTGCTACCCATATGGCTGATGAGGGTTCATCCCGCTGCCGGAACCGGTGGTTGACATAGTCATGGTTGTTGTTAGTTGTGTTGGTAATGTTTGACTAATAAAGCTGCGACCAGTTAAATGCCAATATGTGTACTGTTGTGGTTATTCGGAGGGGGGGGTGTTGGAAGGTGCTTTTAGGGACATAAGCAACACGTCCGCCTTACCTGGTTACAAGGAGTCGAAGTCAAAGGGGGCGGGATCGGCAAAGTGTTCAGCGATGCTGGCAGTAAGAAAGTCCCCACATCTGCACTGTGCTTGTTTCCTTTGCCTTTGTTTTGTGGCTGTGTGAAAGTTCATTTTGAATCATTTTTATTATGAATATTTTATTGTAACAGCTGTTTTAATAAATTGTATATATATACATATATATATATATATATATATATATATATGTATGTTTGAAAGCCACCTAGGTTTTTAGATGGGTAGCATATATATTTTAAACTAAATTAAAGTTATGCAAATGAGGTTTAATGACTTTGTAAATATATATGCAAATTAGGCCTCACAGTGAGTCTCGGCACATGGCCCTGCATGACCCTTGGGCCATCCCTGTGTGGAGGCCCATTCCAATTTCCAGGGGGCAAATGCATCCATCCCCCTGCTGTTAGCGCTTTGTCAATGCATGGTATGTGGGATCCATCGTTGTGGCGTTAAGTGCACTCACGCTTATCCACAGTCACAGATAGTGTGTGGCCAAAATGTCCAAGCTGACTGTGATGTACCATTAATGCCCACCTTAAACCCTCAACTCACCCTGTCTGCACTCATTCGTAAGCTAACCATTTTGCGTGGGATTTTTTGTGCAGTGCTCCATGCTAAGTTTTAGAAAGATATGGTCACTGCATACTGAACTCCACACTGGTGGTCATCATAATTTAGTAAACATATCTCTTTGAGAATTATGAGGCTGGATTACCTCTTTGAAAATTTACTAGTATGTGTATTCAGTGTCATTATAAGGATAAGCAACAGCACTAAATTTATGTAGAATGTGGTCACTGCCTTTGGCTATACATGTGAAGGCACATTCTAATGTGTGTGTCCAGACCCCTGTGCACCTGATCAGAATCGGGACGCACAGAGTCAGACCCGATTCTGACCCCACGGAGACTAGACATGCCCTGCGGGATCAGAATTGGGTCTGGGCCTGTACATGCAGGCCAGAACCTGATTCAGATCGGCTTGCACGTACAGACCCCTGCCCAGCTAACTCATTCAAGCTCCTGAATGGAGCCACAGTGCCATGGCGTCCCATTGCCATAGCACCACGGCTCCATTCAGGAGCCGCGATCTCCAGCTGCTGACCACAATCTTTGTTTCCTGCAACCTGACCTTCAATCTGGCCTTCCATGCCCAAGGTCGGGCTGTGGGAAACCCTCTGCACCCCCTCATCTCTCTGCTGCTGCCTATGCCTGCCATCCCCCAATATCCAGAGGGACTTATTCCACCTCCAAGATGGAGCTGCCTATGCCTGCCATCCCCCAATATCCAGAGGGACTTATTCCACCTCCAAGATGGAATAAGTCTCCCGTCTAGATCCGAGGCCCCAGAAGTGCAGGGCCGACTTCAGAATTGGCCCTTTATGTCAGGGCCTTAGACTGCCCACTGCCTGCCCTCACTCTGCCTATGCAACGCCTCCTCCCACCCCCGTCTAAGCCTCCCCATACAAACTCCATGTTCATACGGGGAATAGGGTTGCCAACCGGACAGTTTTCAGCCAGCCTGGCCGGTTTTCCAGTGGTCAGGCTGGCTGCCGGCAAAGAAGAAAAACTGGCCCTTGAAAAGCCATTTTTTGCTCAGGCTGCGAGATCGGGAGCGGCCAGAGCAGAAAATTAGCTTTGCGATCGTGGTCCTGGCCCCCCATGCAGCTGCTGCTCTTGCTTCTTACAGAGCAGCAGCTGCAATAAAGTTAATTTAAAAGGAAAGAGAACCTGTGAGGAGCCCTCCGATCCTAGGAAACTCCTTCTGCAGCCTCCACCCACTCTGAAATCACTTCCTTTTCAGCCCAGGTGACTGCCATGGCACTGTCCATATAGTGACGGGGCTGTCCATGGGCGAATGAGGGTGGCCCTGATATTATCCAGTTAGTGCCAATACTCAATCTGCTAACTGGATAACAAACCAGATAAGTTAGGTGACAAAAAAGGCAAGCCTAACTTTATGTGATTTTCTGTGTGAATAGTGGCTGAATATCTTTGCTATCCAGATATCACTGTGGGTCACCACTGAAGCCAAATATTCAACAACAGCAGATATCCAGATTTTGGCCCTGAATATCCAGTTTAAATGTTGTGATTGGTGCTTAAAAGTACATTGACTATAAAGTTTAAATATTGATCCATTAGTGCAGATGTTCAGCTGCTATATGTATATTTAAGTTTAATTTAGGATTGCATTTTATGGGCCTAGATTAAACTGCTTAGCTATACATTTGGAGTGCAATTCTATAACAGCCAGGTCCAGATGCAGAAACACTTAACCTGAAAACGGGCACATAATTAACCTGATTCCGAAACCGTGGGTATAGGTGCATCTGCGATTCCAGAATCAGGGAGAAATATGTTCCTGGTGTGACTAAGTCCCCTTGCCCACCATATTCTGACAAGATAGACGCCTCAAATACTTCCCGTCGCTGTGCAGCCACGTCCCTGTTGGCAAAATGTATATCTCCTAAGCTGATGCTCACACTGACAGTGGTGTGCTCATGCAAACAACACATTAATGCGGATGTAATAGAAATGGTCATAGAATTCAGAATATCAGCCCGATTCTAAGAGATAAGATAGCGGGGCAGCAAGTCCCACCGGGATGTGTTAACCCGCTATCCACCTTACCAGTATTCCATCTCTGTCCCCCGCTGCATGCAATAAGCCGTTCTGCGGGGGATGGAGATGTGATGGGGCAGAGAATGGGCGGAGCATGGGTTGTCCAACCCCTGGACATACAGGGTTGATTCCAGTGACAGCCCTGTACATACGGGGAGCGACGGGGGGGACACCCTGCTGATTACACCTCTGAGATGGAATAATCATGGAGTGCCCACTCAAATGTGATTGGTAGCCCGCCCTGGAGCCCAGAAACTCCCCCCACCCCCAGATCGCCAGGCACCACAAGGTGGGTCCCCACTGCCTGATCCGGGCCCTGGCTGGCCCTATCGGAGATCGGATGGCAGACTAAATGGAGTCAGGGATGTGGTGGGCTGTCTGGAAGTCAGTGTGGACATCTCCCAGTGGCTGCAGGGGCACACTGGGCCATCTTCAGCCCCGATTCTGAATGCCGTGGGAATGTTTTGCTCCCCCGATTCAGAATCGGGTCTAAATGGGCCCATCCTGCTCAGGGCCATCCAGACGGCCCGGACATGGCCCTTTCTGAATAGGGCTCTATATATACTAGTCTATTGCATGCCCATAACACTACAATGCTATTCTACAAGCAAGTGGAAAGTGAGATGTTTGTCCAGACAGACCCTGCAACAAAGCAAACATGGCATTTGAAGAACACCATAGTACTTGCAGTCACAAATAACATGGTGCAGTCAGACTTGTATCAGTGCTTTGTATACTGTAGCATGCCCCCACTCCGAGGGTTCTCCACCATTGACAGGGACATGTCCTGCTATGTTGCTGCTGGGCAGCTTTTCAGAATATACTGCTCATGCACACTGGCACCTGGTGATGCAGCAGTCAGCCCCAAGGTCCAGGTACTGGCCAGGCATACATGTCCCCCAGGGTTGCGAATCAGCACACCAGGGCCTCCCCTGTACCCCATACCACACACACATATACACGCACTCTTGCTTGCAGTCACAAATAACATACATCTGCAAAAACCATGCCCTGCAGCTATAAACAACTGCTGGTGAGACATAATGGCATGGCGGCTCAAGACAACACATCTGCTCTGCATTTCTTAGCCAAACACGGATCTGCTCCATACTACCTCACATACCATACCTACCATCTACATTCCCATCTTTCCAAACAATTATTTGGGAAGCCTCGAATAACCCCTTTAGCACAAACAGCAAATGTCGGCATAGCCAGAATAAAAACTATTGCAGTGCTTTATATTTCTGTAGGGGTGTTTTTTATTGTCCCCTTACCTTACAAACATCCCTCACCTGTGCATTCTATTCTTTAAAACTGCATCTTGTGCACTTCCAGACAGCAGACACACCAGTTAAATACAGATGTGCCACAGCCATTCATCTATATGGGACGTGTTGAAGTTCAGAGCAGATATTTTTCTAAGTGCTGGTCTTATTCCACGTTGCCACTGGTATAACTTAGGCATCTACGGGAAACACTCAAGATGTACATGGGCCTTTCCTGAATGTGCTTACCATGTCTCTGTGGCTTTCCATGCCCCCATTCTGCCTCCTCCCGCCCACGTTCTAAGGTCCCCGTTCTTGTGCCATGTATGTACAGGGCTGCGTGGTTTAGGAATACGAGTCTAAACGTTTTCGCGAGGAAAACATCTATCCTGCACATCTAGGTGGCCTATTTGCATATCAGAATGACCCCCCATAGAGATATTTGCTAAACCATGGTAGCAGGGAGCACACGGGGCTAATGCATGTTTTTGGCCCATGGTAGCTGGGAGTACCTGGCCAGATGGTACCCATACAAGAATGCTGCTCTATTTGAGCAGTGTGTGAATAAGTGGGAGGAGGGCAGAGAGTGGGTGGTAGCAGACACATGCAGCTGGCAATGCTCACTAATGGAGTGCTAGAGGCACAAAGACACCGCTGGTGTGGGTGCAACTATTGCCAGCCTCCAAGCAGGCAATAGTTGTACGTGTCTTGCTAAAGCATCACAAACACGTTATCTGACAGCAAATCCCTTACATCTGCATATGGATAAATGTGGGAGGGCAACTGGTGTGATCAGCTGTGATGAATATGGGAGACAGAGACTGTGCTCAGTGTGAAAGCCAGGCTTGGAGATAGCAGAGTTCAGCTTGGGGTGGAGCACGCAAATGTGGTGGTCTAAGCACTGCCAGAAGGAAGATTTGGTACCAAACTGTGCTGTCAGATCACTATCTTCCCTGCATGAGAGGCCGTGTATTGGTGCATACATCCATATGGGGGGCTGTGCCTATGCCTTGGGCCCCATTTCTGTGGACAGATGGCCCCTTACCCTGACAATATGAGGGCATGCCTTTGGCCTACTGGCTGTGAGCAGATACCTGCATTTCTACCATGTGGGATTCGCCTCTAGATTGCATGTTCTCTGCTCCAACTCCACCCTAACCCCACCTAGTTTGCACGCTGCTCAGGTAGCATGGCATTGTTAGCTCAGGTGCTTTCTGGCCACACACTCCTAGCTACCTTGGGCTGAAAATGCATGTTATCCCCATGCTAAACCCTGCATTCTCTGCTACCATGCTTTAGCAAACATGTCCCTTAGTTGTGCTGCCTCACTCTGCCCCAACACACTACAGATAGTGCCAAGAGGGATTTCACCTGCATTATCAGCTAGCACCACTGAAAATCCACAGATTGCGGACTTATATGTTTAACTTTGGATGCTAAGTGATCATTTCAGAACACAAATAAGGGGTTTGTACGTGTGGTGGGGACATCTATGTGCCGAAAAAGTACACAACTGTATTCTGAAACACTGCCGACATGCATGTCCAAGCGCCGGCACTGGAATCGCAGAACATGCCCAGAAAGGGTGGAAAAGGGGTGTAGTCAGCTGTGGAACCATATAAAGCATATTCAGGAAAGCCCCATGCACATATTAACTGTTTCCCGGAAACATCAACATCATTTCTGCTGAAACGTGGAATGAGGGCAGGACTTAGAAAATATTCTGCTGTGCTCTGCAATTTGTCCCATAGAGAAGAATAGATATGGCCAGTATGTGCTGAACTGGTGTAACTGCAATCTGGAAAAACACAAGATGCAGTTTTAAGGAACATAAAGCAGAGGTGAGGGAAGGGTGTAAGGGAGAGAAACATTAATAACCACCCTGACAAAAATATTAAGTAGAGAAATAGTGTGTATACCAGCAATGCTGAAATGCACTGTTTAGGCTAAAGGAGCCAATCTAGGGGACTCTTGCAATTCCCATGTTCTGGAAAATGGGTCAGCTGATGAAGGGATAGTATGGGCATGAGTAGGGAAAGGATTACTGTGTGGGTCAGAAATGGAGATCATATTTTTAGTCCTGGTACCTCATGTTATTATGTTATGCCATAGCTGTTATGTATAGGTTCATGGCATCTTTTTAGCACAATTATGTTTTTGTGACTGAAAGTGAGAATGTGTGTGTGTGTGTGTGTGTGTGTGTGTGTGTGTGTGTGTGTGTGTGTGTGTGTGTGTGTGTGTGTGTTTGGACTGATCGATGCACGGGAGGATCTGGTATGCTCATCTGCAATTCAGGGAGGACATGAATGCCTGGCCAGTTCCTGGACTGTATGGATGACCACAGGTCACCAGGTGCCAGTGTGATTGGGCAGACAAATTCAGAGAAGGTCCTCTATAGCAAAATGTCACAACATATCCCTGTCAATAATAAGGGATCCTCAGAATAAGAGCAGTCAACAGTGAAAACAGTACTACTACATGCCAATAATGCACATTTTCAGAGAGCAATGATGTTGCTATTGAGCATGTAGTAGTGTTGTTTGCACTGCTGAATGCTCATATTCTGAGGGTCCTTTATTATTGACAGGGATTTGTTGTGACCTTCCATTATAGGGAACCTATTCAGATTTCTTCTGGAATTTATTTCCTAGGGTACTCTAATAAGATCATATATTGTTAGTAGTGTGATAGGGCAGCCATACATCCTCTGTGCTAGGCATTGGAAGACATGACTCATGTTGTGCCCACATTCCCCAGATTGTGCCATGAGGCCTACATCCTTCTCCAGTCCAGGATCTATGCAAGCTGTGAAAGTGATGATATATCTGGAGGCTGGCTATCTCCCCTTCCCATGTCCACACAGGTCTGAACAAGGGAGCAGTGCCACAAAGCAGACTGTGGGAAGGCAGACAGGGTTGCCCCACAGAAAGCGGACGTATACGACCAACATATGCCACGATGGAACAAGTATAGATGCTGTGAGAAATGCCAGTATCCAGATATGTGGGAATCAGATGTCAGAAGGCCATGCTACTACTACTGATCATTTGTATAATGCTACAAGGCATAAACAGCACTGTACAGACACACATAAGACATGATTCCTGCTCACCAGAACTTACAATCTAGTCAAAACAGACAACACAGCAGCTGTGGACAGGATATATTTAGGCGGAATGGTAAGGAAACACAAGAGAGCTTAGGAGTATCAGATCCGAAAGCAGCAATGCAGAGGTGAGTGCTCAGCCTGTATTTGGGAAGGGCCAGAGAAGCAGCCTTACGTACAGACTTAGGTAATTCGTGCCAGCCATAAGGAGCAGCAAGGTAACAGGGGCAATGTCAGGATTTGGCAGTAGAAGAGAAGGGCACAGATAGAAGCGATCTGTCAGAAAAGTGGAGTTCCTGTTTAGGAGTGTGGGGAGAGATATGAGGGGAACAGTAGTGCAGAGCAGCAGAATGAGTGTGCTTATAGGCCATAGGCATGAACAGGGCATACATGTGCTGCTCAACAATATTATGCATCTTTTGGGGAACTGCAATGTTAGTTTCTGGTTTGATGCATTTGTTGAGGGTCTATCCCTAGCAGTTTAGAGAATGTTTGTAGAGATGACCAAGGCAAGATTCACTGGGGCCATTTCCAAATGCCAAGTACCATGTCATGCAGGGTATGTCCTGATATACATGTTCATATTTACAGTTTGTTATACCATATTAGAGTGCACTGGGCTTACCTAGCATACTTCAGGGCATGAGGAGGACTGGTATATGGTCTAGGTTGTAGCAGCAGTCATATCTCATTGGTATGTATATTTGGTGTTCATCAGCAAACTACTGTCTGTGATGAGCAGCTTAGGAGATGCATGTTTTTCCCAAGGGGCATGGCATCCGTGGGTACTTCACG
The DNA here is from genome assembly GCA_033557465.1 of Ichthyophis bannanicus. Taxonomy (NCBI): domain Eukaryota; kingdom Metazoa; phylum Chordata; class Amphibia; order Gymnophiona; family Ichthyophiidae; genus Ichthyophis; species Ichthyophis bannanicus. The sequence continues at coordinate 1,148,447,732 of CM066033.1, read as the reverse complement.
GGGATGGGTAGCATCCAAAACATGTAATGTTTCAGAATATGATGGGTTTGGAGATATACAAAATGTTTACCTGCGTCCGACAATATTGACGGGGATGGTTTTCTCCATTACAATGCATGGCCTGTGCCTACGTGCACACGCGGGCCACACCTCGGCTGCATGCACAGGTCGGCTGAATAGCACTTTGCCTGTGCCATGCCAAACACGTCTATTTCCCTGATTCTGGACCCACGGCACATCCAAACCCACAGATGTAGAATCAGATTCAAACAGGGCCCATTTTTGATTTATACATGTCTGCAGGCTGGACGTGTATATTATGGAATTGCGTTTCACATGTATGAATCTATTTGAATGCAGCGCTTACAGCATTTTAAATCTAACCTTACTCTTCACTGCTAGTGATGTGCATTCATAGGCATGTATTTGATTCATTTGGGGTCCTATAAATGTAAAGTGTGCAAAAATTGTTTGCATGCACATGTACCTATGAACTAACATGCACTATATAAAATTGATTGCATGCTTATAAAATTTCTTGAGTGCCTAAAAAATTGAACAGGTGAAATGAACATGAAAAATGCAGAAAAATCAGCACTGACCAACCGTTTTTGTTTTGTTTTTTGGAGGGGGGCGTGCACACTTGCTTTCTTGCAGCTTGCCAGGTTTACTTCTGCTGCCCCTCCTATGTAGTCTTCTGCAACCGTAATTCTAGGCTCTGCTTACTGTATACCCTGAAGATGACATCACTGAAGCCCCAAATATTTAAAGTTTAGCATTTACTGCAGTGCTTGCTGCAGGCATGCATCAGAGGAGTGCACTGTACATATAGAGCAGATGTGCTCCTTGTTGCACTCCTTCATTCTCCTACAGGCCCTGTGACCTCTCTTCATATTACTAACTGCTCCAACTGTGCACCAATATCATGTGCCTGATTCCTGTTATCTGCGGTCATAGACAATTCAGTTCTCATACTCTACCTCACTGTAGGAAGGTACACCCAAAACACTTGATTCATATTCCTCTTACAGGAGGATAGATGTGCACCTCAGCACTTCTGAACTTCAGTTTCACTCTCGAGGTAGAGCTTTTAAATGTGTGCTGACTTAAAAACAAGAGCCAACAAATCATAGATGTGAATGAACACAGAAATAGAAATTGTCTGCCTTGCTGAAACTTGGCTCTCAGATGAGGACTATCTTTATCTTCCCCAGCCTATCTTCCACTAGTCCAAACCAAAAAAGACAATACCCACCACAGAGGGCAAAACCATAATGAGGGAGTGGTGAACCCAATCATCAAATAAAAAATATTAAAGGTTTGTCATATTTTACGAACAGATAAAATGCTGGAACCCTAGATTCTTTGCCACACCAACCATGAAACCAAAAGATGAAGTCTGGTTGTCATTCTTTTCTGACAAGCTATGCATGACCCAATTACCCCTCCTAGCTCAGCAATGGGGTTATTTTACTAAAGTGCAGTAAGCATTTACTGTATGAATTAGCATGCCCCTAACTGATAGTGCACAGCTGCAGTAATGGTTACCACACTGGTATTAGAGTCATGGGCTTACTGCGTATCACAAAAAGGGGCAGCGAAGGAATGTAGACTGAGCCTTGCACTTGGAGCATGGTAGCTTACAATGCTCCCATCAGTGGCACTCAGGAGGAGACTGTAAATGCATCTGCACTATCTGTCAGAGCGCGTAATGCAAGTGAAAGGTTTTTGCCCTGCAGCAGTTATATGGACAGATGCTGAGAATACCCCTATCATTTACCACAGAGGCTTTGCAATTACTACATGGTAGTTTGGGCATTTACTGTTCAGTAACTACAAAACGTTCTTATTTATCAAGCCCTACTCCCATCAGCTTGTGCACTTAAAGAAACTTTTGAAGTTGTATAATCCCCCTCCTTTCTTCTCATGGCAATTTCTCCAAATGGGTTGGTTTTGCGTATCAATATATATAACTGCCTAAGGGGAAACTATTACAAGCAATTAATAACTACCCTTAGTAACCACCAAACATACACAACTAACTTCAAAACTACTAATATTACTGTTATAAACTTAGAATTTCATAAATTCAATATGGCAATAGCGACCTCAGGATGGCCTTACCCCTACATTTGGTGAAATTAATCACCATAGGGAGATGGCAGACACTCACATCATAGGTCTAGAGCCTTATTATTTTTGCCAAATATATAGCCTTTATTCAAATTCACCTCAATGTAATTATTATACATCCACAAAAGTACTTTTTAGGATCCTTCAAAACTAAACAACACACAAACAAAATTTAAAAGAAGCGTTTGCACTTCTACGTGGTATATGGATACCGGAACTCATAAGATGTAAAGCATAGCTACTCACCTGTAACAGGTGATCTCCGGGAACAGCAGGAATTTAGTCCTCACATATGGGTATTGTCGGTACCGACGGAGCCCGCGCGGGAACGCTCCCCAGCGTCCAATCAGAATGCTTTTGGGAGCATCCCACAGCGCCTGCGTGCTGCCTTCCCGCCTTTCCCAATTGCCTCTCTCCAGTTGAGTTTTAAAGCTGAGACAAAGCGAGAGAGAGGGAAAGGAAAGAGATAGATAGAGAGATACAACTCCTAGGGGAGGTGGGTGGGTTGTGAGGACTAAATTCCTGCTGTTCCCGGAGATCTCCTGTTACAGGCAAATAACTATGCTATCTCCAGGTACAAGCAGGAATGTAGTCATCACATATGGGGACTCCCTAGCTTTAGGTGCCAGGGAGAGACCCCAGAAGTTGTGTGTCCCTTAACAGGGCTCCACTTCCTCCCATGGATCTCTGGCATCGTACCAGGGATGGTGGGTAGGAGTTGATTAGGTATGGAACAGGTGTTTGGGAACAGCCTAACCAAACAAGGCATCCCGGCGCGAGTCCTTGTCCAAGCAGTAATGGGCTATAAAGGTATGAACCAAGGCCCAAGTGGCTGTTCGACAGATGTCGTCGATAGACACAGAGTGCAGATGAGCCATTGAGGCTGCCATGGCTCTCACATCATATGAGCTGTGACATGGCCCTCCAGAGAAAGGTTCTTACTCTGATAGGCGAAAGAAATACACTGAGCAATCCAGTTAGACAGTGTTCTCTTGGAGACTGGAAGTCCAAAATGAGAAGGATCAAAAGCAACAAAGAGTTAAGAGGACTTCCTAGGTTGTTGTGTTCTTTTTAAGTAAAAGGTTAAAGCTCTTTTATAGTCCAAGGTATGAAGATTCCTCTCTGCATTTGATGCATGAGGCCTTGGAAAAAACACAGGTAGGTAGACCGTTTGGTTCAGATGAAAAGGTGAGACCACCTTTGGCATAAAGTGTGGATGAGTCCTAAGGACTACCTTGTCATGATGAAACCTTGTATAAGGTGGATCAGCTACTAACGCTTGCAACTCACTAATGCGGCGTGCTGATGTGATTGCAATAAGAAAGATGACCTTCCAAGAAAGGAATTTCAAGGAGGTAGTAGCTAAAGGTTCAAAAGGTGGCTTCATGAGCTGCCCAAGAACCAGGTTTAAGTCCCATGCCACCGGTGGTGGCCTAATGGGACGCTTAGTTAGAAGAAGTCCCCTCATAAATCTTGCTATAAGAGGATGAGAGGAAATAGGCTGTCCATTTAGAGGCTTAAGGGAACCTGCAATAGCACTCAAATGGACTTTTACTGAATTAGTCTTAAGACCTGCATTGGATAAATGAAGGAGATACTCCGTTAATGATTCCAGAGGTATCGCAAGGGGGTTAAGAGCCTTTTGCGAACACCATATGGTAAACCTTTTCCACTTGAAAGCATACGAGCGTCTTGTGGAAGGTTTCCTGGAAGCAAGAAGAATATCTTTCACTTGCTGAGGGATATTAAGATCATGGAGATCAAGGCCTTCAGCAACCAAGCCCTGAGATGCAGAGACTGGGGATTGGGATGCCATAACATTCCATCCTCCTGGGATAGGAGATCTGGGGCAGACCCTAACTCCAGGGAGGAAGCTTGAGAGAGATGTAGAAGCAGAGGGTACCACACTTGCTGTGGCCAATGTGGAGCTATAAGAATCATGCAGCCTCTGTCTCTCTGAAGCTTGAACAGGGTTTTGGGAATTAGTGGAATGGGTGAAAAGGCATACAGGAAGTCTTGACCCCAGTAAAGGAGGAAAGCATCCCTGGCCTGAGCCCCCTGAGCCAGAGTTCTGGAACAGAACCGGAGAAGTTTGGCATTCCACGGACTTGCAAAGAGGTCTATGTCCGGGGTTCCCCAAAGTTGAAATATCCTGGTCACCTGGTCTGCATGTAGAGACCACTCCTGTGGAAGCAGAACTCGACTGAGTCTGTCTGCCCAAGAGTTTTGAATGCCTGGAAGATACACTGCCAGAAGATGAATCTGATGCTCTCTGGCAAGGGCCCATTGTCGCAAAGCTTCATTGCAAAGCGACAGAGAGCCTGTTCCCCCCTGCTTGTTCACATAGAACATGGCTACTTGATTGTCCGTATGAATGAGGACTGTCTTGTAGCTGAGCAGGGTGTGGAACACTCGCAGAGCAAGAAAGATTGCTCTGAGCTCCAAGAGATTGATATGTAGATAACTCTCCTGTGGAGACCAGGTGCCCTGGGTGGAAAGGTCTTGCAGATGAGCTCCCCAACCCATTGGAGAAGCATCTGTTGTGAGAGTTGCTTGGAGTAAGGGTTGCTGAAAAGGGGACCCCAGCAACAGGTTTTGAGTGGACTTCCACCACTGGAGAGACAAAATGAGGCGAGTTGTGTTTGCTATTTTGTCCGACAGGCACCCTGATGCCTGGGTCCATTGGGTGGATAAAGTCCACTGAGCTGCCCTCATGTGGAGACGAGCATAGGGAACCACATGCACGGTGGATGCCATGTGGCCTAGTAGTTGTAACATTTCTCGAGCAGTTAGATGAGACTTTAGCACTGCTTGAGAAGCAAACTGCACCAAGCGAAGGCAATGGGCCTGGGGGAGATAGGCCCTTGCCTTTGTGGTATCCAGGAAAGCTCCTATGAACTCTAAAGACTGAGTGGGAGTCAGACTGGATTTTGGGATGTTTATTACCAGACCCAAATACTACAGGATACGCATTGTGCAGGATAGAGTAGTCCTGGCCTCTGATTCTGTTGGGGCTGGAATGAGCCAGTCATCTAAGTAAGGGAAGACGAATATCCCTAGAGTGTGGAGAAATGCTGCTATGACAGCCATGCATTTCGTGAACACCCTTGGTGCTGAGGCCAGGCCAAAAGGAAGCACCCTGTATTGGTAGTGCTTTTCCTGAAAAAGGAACCAAAGGAACCTTCTGTGAGTTGGATGGATGAGAACATGGGTGTACGCATCCTTGAGATCTAGAGAACAAAGCCAATCCTGACTCTGAAGGTATGGCAGCAGAGATCCGAGAGAAATCATTTTGAATTTCTCCTTGACAAGGAATTTGTTCAATTCTCTGAGGTCTAAGATAGGTCTGTAACCCCCTGTTTTCTTTGGAATAAGGAAATAAGGGGAATAGAACCCTGTACCCTGTTGATGAAGGGGTACTTCTTCTATTGCCCCTTGGGCAAGAAGGATAGTGACCTCTTAACCTATCAGGTTGATGAGAGGTGTTGGAGAATTGAACTGCCTTACTATTGTGTGAGGGGGCATGCTGGAAAAATGAAGCTTGTACCCCTCTTTTATGATGGAGAGTGTCCAATGCTCTGCTGTTATTTGCCCCCATCTGGGGGCAAAATGACATAACCTTCCTGGAATGGTGGAAGGTTCTGGTCCCCCGAGAACTAGGAAGGCTAAGTTCTCTAGATGAGAGTCAAAGGCCCTGTGGAGGCTGAGCTTGCTGGGCTGGTTGAGGCCTAGCAGCCTTTGCTTTTTTATGTTTAGGTGGTTGCTGACCTTTCTTGGCAAGCTGACCTGCAGAATGTCCCTGCTGAACATAAGCAGGATAAAACCTTTTCTTTTTAGAAAAGAATGGTTTCTTGAACAATTTCTTTCTAGAAGGATCAGCAGTAGACTTGGACAATCTATCCAAGGTGGAATTGTCAGCATCCATTTCATTGGCCTTTTCCTGCCAATCTTTACCAAACAGAATCTCACCAGTACAAGGGATATTTCCCAATTTGTCTTGTACCCAGAGCTCTATATCAGATGCCTGGAGCCAAGCAATTCTACGTGTCCCTATGGCAATAGCCGAGGTTCTGCTTATGCACTCAAAGCAGTCAAAGGCTGCACGGTTTGAAAATTTAGAGACATCTTGGGCATGTTTGACCCAAGAGAGAAAATCCTGTCTTTTATCTTCAGAAAAGAAAGGAGTGAAAGCCTTTAAATTATCTGTGACCTCCTTCAGGAACATTCCCATGTAGAGACTATAGGAACTGATCATGGCAGAAAGCATGGAAGCTTGGAAGACTCGACGTCCAAAAGCATCCAGGGTTCTACACTCACGTCCTGGAGGATTAGAGGCATGTCTTTTTGCACTCTTAATCCTTCTCATAGCTGACTCCACTACAATAGAGTGATGAGGAAGCTGAGTCTTATGGAACCCAGGACAAGGAGGGCTCAATACATAGTATCTAGTCTACGAGAATGAGGAGAGGTGGTAAGAGGTGTTTCCCACATCCTCAACATGAGATCATATAAAATCTCATGAATGGGCAAGGTAGCTGCTTCCTTAGGAGTTTTGGGATATTGTAGAATTTCCAACTCCTTGGCCCTTGGCTCTGTTTCAGGGGCCACAGTAAGGGACAGGCCCCGAGCCACCTCCCTGATAAAATCTTGGAAGGAAATATCCTCTGGAGGAGACATCCTGTGTTTAGGGGAGGAGGGCTCCTCTGGAAGAAGCATCTCTGCATCGACAGTACTGTCAGAATCCTCAGATTCTTCTGAGGACTCGAAGTATAGTCTGTCCGGATGCTCTTGAAGATCCCGATACCTGTACCGACCAAAGTCGTTACCGGGAGCCATCGGTACCGGGGTGTCGGTACCGAAGGTCATCGGATGACTGGGTACCGGCAAAGCAGACACCGATGCCGATGTCGATGCTATCGGTACCGGTACCGATGCCGATACCAAGCCCGGTGTCGGTACCGGTGAAACTGTCTGTCGCGGTTCCGAGGGCTTCGATGCCGCAAGGAAAGCCGCCAGACTGCGTTCCATAGCCAGAACTCTCTGGTCTATCGACGCTGCCAATGCCTGGATGTCGGTACCGGAGGAGACCGCCGGTACCCCAGAGCATGGCACCAGTAGTTCTGTCGAGGTCGAGGCCTCGAGAACATCCTGGAACCCTGATAATGCTTTGAAAGCCGAAGCCTCCCGCCGGGATAATTTTGCCAGTGCAGAATCCTCGAGGGCAACACCAGAGGCATCTCGATGCTTAGAAGGAGATCTACCCTTCGAGGACTGGCTGGATTTATGTTCAGTTACCTGAGATCCACGGGAGGAAGAAGAAGCCCTGGAAGACGTCGATGCCACCGAAGCTGCATCAGAGGGAAACAGGGTACTGAGCTTAGCAGCTCGGCTCTGCCGACCTCTTTTAGACATCATGGCGCAGGACATACAATCCGTGATGGAGTGGTCAGGACCTAAACATTTTAGACACCATTCATGGGTGTCGGTGACGGAAATGGTACCGCCACACTTGGTGCACTTTTTAAAACCTGAAGCAGGTTTTTCCATGGTAAGGGAAAGGTTTTTGGGCCTAAGACCCAAAAAGGCGCGTGCACCTGAAGAAAAGAAAAAAGAAGATATATATATTTTTTTTTTTACAGAATAAGAAAGAAAAAAACCCGGCGGTACCGGTAGAGCGTCGGGGAAGGCAGACGCGACCACAAAAAAGAAAGAAACAAGAAAAAAATTTTCTGCGGTGACAGGAACACGACCTGCTGGCTCCGTGGAAAAAGAAGAACTGGAGAGAGGCAGTTGGGAAAGGCGGGAAGGCAGCACGCAGGCGCTGTGGGATGCTCCCAAAAGCGTTCTGATTGTACGCTGGGGAGTGTTCCCGCGCGGGCTCCGTCGGTACCGACGATACCCATATGTGATGACTACATTCCTACTTGTTCCTGGAGATTCCACTTTACCTATAACAAGACAAAGGAAAATTCTCAGAAGTCAGCATATCTATAGATTCAGTGAAAATATATGATCACTTATCTGAGCATCTTCTGAGTCCAACACATATCGATGGTTGAGCGCTGCTTATCTCAATAATAACCACAACCCCGGTAAACAGACAGCCCAAGCCTAAGCCCACGCTGTTGGTCTCCATGGCAAGCTATCCAACAAAAGCTTTCGTTTCGCCAAATAGGCTTCTTCAGGGATTATAACTACAACGAGAACAGTAATATTAGTTTTGCGTATACCAGTTTGCCCTTCCATACCAACTACTACAATCCCTTTTATTCAGTAGGCCTAAACTAAATGTATACCTTAACCGAATAGTGGCTGAATATCACCGCTACCCTGGCATTTCTAAAACCAATAACAAGCACGTCCTATTTCTTGTGAGGAACAGGACGTGCTTGCATTGCCTTTAGAAATGCCGCAGTTCAGCAGCTTGTAAGGTAGCACAGCACGGAAGCAAAGAAAAGTGCTCCTGCAGCTGTTTAAAATCAGCTTCTTGAATCAGCGAGTCAGTGAGGCAGGCTTCAGGTGTCCTTAAACTCTGTGTGCCCTGAGCCCGTGTCTCACCAGTTCACCTGTTACTCCGGCCCTACATGTGTAGCAACTTGTTGATGTGTGATTGGACATTCCTCTTAATCAAGCATTGACCCAATACGATGGAAAATATTTCTGTATTTTTCTGCCACATTTTCTTGGTCTCTTGGTACTTGAAGATCTTCTTCCTTTCCACTGAATTTACAGAATAGTTTCTTATAACCAACATCTCTATTATCAATGGCGTTCTGATTCTTTTCTCCTTTATTACAATGTTTGGTTTCCTTGAATCCAGCTTCTGTCAGAATAGGAGTATCCCAGCAGATAATAACCTCTCCATTCTCTATAATTCTTTTAAGGTCATGATCCCTGTGCTTTTCTGGAACAGTGATGTTGTAGAGTTTACAGAGTTTACAGTGTGATACTTTATTGTGCCTTTCTGTATAGAACCTTTCAGCTATCAGAACTTTGCATCCGGCTATGAGATAAGTAACTATTTCCAGTTCTTTCTTACAGAATCTACGGTACATATGTCTGCTTTTCCAGTTTTTTCTATACTTATTGTGAACCATCTCATTCATAATCCACTGTCATGTATTGCAACTATGAATCTCTAATTCTTCAGTTTTAGTTCACCTCCCCTTTACCAATTCACGTGTTCAATTTTGATTGACAAATGGTTCCTGGAGAAACACTTGGGGAGTCATTTTAAATGGTTTAGTTGTGATTTGGATGTCTTAAGATGTACACGTGGAGGTCAAAATCATGGACACATCTTCATAGCCATTCCACAAATGACTTCTCCAGTGCAGGGACATCCAAGTAGGCACAGTGATGTGGCTGGAGAGTGTCAATGTACTTACACATCCCTGTTTGAGCTCAGAAATGTAGGAGCTGTTTGCAGGCATGACTATGTTTATACCTGCTCGAAACATAGAAAATGATGGCAGAAAAAGACCACATGGCCTATTTAGTCTGCCCTTCCATATCACCCACTTTAGAGATTTTCTGTGTTTGTCCCAGGCATTTTTGAATTCTGATACTGTCCTCATCTCTATCACCTCCACTGCGAGACTATTCAATGCATCTACCACTCTTTCTATAAAGAAATATTCCTGCATATTACTCCGGAGTCTATCCCCTTTCACCCTCATCCTATGCGTATGTCCCCTCATAGCCGAGCTTGCTTTCAATCAAAAGAAGCTCTTCTCCTGTGCATTTATGCCACGGATCTATTTAAACATCTCAATAATATCAACCCTATCCCGCCTTTCCTCTAAGGTATACATATTAAGATATTTAAGTCTGTCCTCATATGCTTTATAATGAAGACCACTAACGATTTTAGTAGCCACACTCTGCACCGACTCCAACCTGTTTATATCCTGTTGAAGGTGCGGGCTCCAGAATTGCACACAATACTCCAAATATTGTCGCACCAAAGACATATACAGAGGCACTATCACCTCCTTTTTTCTATTAGCCATTCCTCTCCCTATGCACCCAAGCATCCTTCTAGCTTTCACCGTTGCCTTTTCTACCTGTTTAGCTACTTTAAATTCATCAGACACAATCATGCCTAGGTCCACTCTTCTTCTGTGGACAGAAGTACTTCACCCTCTGTACCATATCACTCGCTTCGATTGCTGCAGCCCAAATGCATGACCTTACATTTTTTAACATTAATTCTCAGCTGCTAAATTCTAGAACATCTTCAAGCTTAGCTAGATCCCTCCTCATGTTATCTATACCTTCCTGGGTGTCTACTCTATAGCAGATTTTGGTATCATCCTCAAAGAGGCAAACTTTACCCAAAAGCCCTTCCGCAATATCACTAACAAAGGTGTTAAAAAAAATCGGACCAAGGAAAGATCCCTGGGGCACACCACTGGTAACCTCCTTCTCTTCAGAGTGAGCTACATTTACCTGTACCCTTTGTTGCCTCCCACTCAACCTATTTCTAAACCAAGCAGTAACTTTAGGGTCCATCCCTAGGGTGCACAGTTTTTTTATAAGTTGCCTGTGCGGAACAGTGTCAAAGACTTTACTTAAATCTAAACACTGCATATAGGGCTCTCCTTTGGTCCAACTCCCTGGTCGCCCAGTCAAAGAAATCAATCAGATTCGTCTGACAAGACCTGCCTTTGTGAATCCATGATGCCTTGGATCCAGTAATCAGCAGCGTTTTCAATAATTCTTTACTGATCTTTTCTCTAAGTAAGTTTTGCTTGATTGTTGTTCTTTCCTCTACTACTAGGCATTTATATATGCCTTTCTAAAGGTTAGGACATACAAGATTGGCACCATTTTGAATGCAGCCAGACACAGGGCAGGAGTGGAGGAGTCCACTCCTGTCCCAATGACCACTTGACCACAAGGCAGACCAGGGTAGGCCCAAGGGGAGGTCAGGGTGAACTCAGGGGTTAATGGACAAGGGGACCAAAATAGGGTGGACAAGTGGAGAAGCCTTGGGAAGGTTGCACATGTTTGGTTGCTTTCTGGGGAGTACTGAAGTGGGGGTGATCGGAGGGGTTTACTTAGGCTTGTAGCTTGGGGGCTTGATTGGCTGTGGGAGAGGACATTGCAGCTGCAGCTGCTTATTCCTTCTGTGCAGTTTTGCTCCAGGACTATGTCCCCTGCAGGTAGTGTGCATGTTGCTGTGCCGCCTGCTAAGGCATGGAATGCAGGCCCATGTGGTAGGTGTTTACCCTGTGTGTTAAATGCAGAACAAATTCTGGGCATCCCCCCCTACCCCTCCCAGCATTTACCGCACAGTGCTTGCATCTACTGTGCTGGCAGTATTGCACATGTTGCACAGTATGCGCAAAAAATTACTGCACATGCCTAATATGGGAAATTCATGCCAATACTGGAAGCCCGCCCTTACCACACCCCCTGACATCTAAATGTAGCAAACATATTGATGTGTAAGTAGCTCCTGTTTTAAAATGACATTTATAAGTGAATGCCAGTCTACATGTCTCCAAAACCTACTGAAAAGATCATTTTCGATCAGCTCTCCAATCATGTAGAACAGACCCATGCCTTACATCCTCGGCAGTCATGCTTTCAGTCACTGCACTGCACAGTACCGAGACAATCCTTGCAGTGGTCTTAAATGAGACATATAGAGCCATTGACCAAGGTAAATATGTAAAGCGGTTTCTTTAGACCTTTTTGCAGCTTTTGATCTTATATATCATGAATGCTTGCTAGCATGTCTTTTTAAGACTGGTATACGCAGCTCGGTCTTGTTCTGGTTTATTTCTTTTCTTCGTGGATGAGAATTCCAGGTGGACACTGGTTCTCAGCTCTCTGTCTCATGAAATGTGGGGTGTCTCAATGTTCTACGCTTTCCCCATTGTTGTTCAACATATTTCTAAGCCCCCTCCTTACTGGTAAAAGCTGTCAGTGTAGCTGGGTTCAAAAATGTTTGGACAGGGTCCTGGGTAATGGTCCATAAACCATTGCTAAACAGGATCCAAGCTATGCACTGCTTGACCCATTACAGTTATTGGGGATCCTGTGTGTCTTTTGGGGAAACTGTTAGGTACTTGTGACCTAGATTGTACACTGTTGGACACAGGATACTGGGCATGATGGACCTTGGTCTGACACAGTTTGGCATATTTTGTAGTCTTATGTTCCTATGTACCATCTAGACAACAGCCTGGTCCCCCTGTGCACCAGCAGCCCCCTCTGCATGACCCATGTGCCACCTCCTTTGCCCCCATTTGCACCATCAACATAGTGTCCTTTCATACTTGGGCATTATGCTGTTGCTGCTAATGGAGCACTGTTGTTGTTGTTAAGTGCCGTCGAGTTGGTGTCGACTCATGGCGACCCTCTGGATAGTTATCCTAAATTGTGTTCGGTCTTCAGCCAGATGGCTCATTGTTGACAAACTGGTACCTGTGACTGCTGTTATTGTATTGATCCATCTCATTGCTGGCCTTCCTCTTTTGCATTGACCTTCTATCTTGCCAAGCATGATATCTTTCTCTAATGATTTCTCTCTTTGCATGATGTGCCCAAAATATGAAAGTCGAAGCCTTGTCATCTGAGCTTCTAAAGAAAGCTTAGGTTTAATCTCCTCTAGTACTGACTGGTTTGTTCTTTGGGTAGTCCATGGTATAAGCAGTATTCACCACCAGCACCATAATTCAAAGGCATCAATTTTTTTCCTGTCTATCTTTTTCACTGTCCAGCTTTCGCATCCATATGATGTTGTTGAAAATTCCATGGCTTGAACGAGTTGAGTCTTTGTATGGAGAGAGACATCTCTGCTCTTGAGAATCTTGTCTAGGTCTTTCATAGCCATTCTGCCAAGAGCAATGTGTCGTCGGATTTCTTGTTGCTTCTTTATTGATAGTTAATCCAAGTAGGTTAAAATTGTCCACTACTATCACTCTTTTGGGCTCCCCTCTCTGTGCATCACATTGCTTATGTAAAATAGGTTCTCTCTCCCCAAAAAACACACTTTCCACCAGGTTTTGAATTGTGTTTGAGTTCCTGCCATTAAGGTGCCTGCGTTAAGGGAGCAGGGCTTTTTCCTGCCCACTCCCCGCTCACTGACTCACACTCTCCGTCCCATGCACGCCTTCTCTCCACCCACAGGGCACTACACTGCTGGTGCCATTAGCGCCCGCTAAAGTGGCTTTTTGCACACACTAAATGTGCACATACACAGTTAGTACACGCTAACAGCATACTTGCTCCTTTACCACCATTTAGTAAACATAGCCCTAATTGTACAATACCAATCATATTTACTTTAAGGGTGCCCATCTGTCTCATATGGGTAACAAGTATTAAATTAAACCTATTGAATCCCCAAAACAATATTTTAAAAAACTGTTTGAAAGGGGGACATTAATATTACAAATAGCAATGCCCATAAAACTTAAACAGGTCAGAAAAACACCTGTATAATTATACCAGAACTTTAAACAAAGAACCAAACCCCTCACTGCAAAGCCACATGCCAGACTATGCTACCAAAAAATGCAAAGCAAATTGTCAAACAATATAAATATTACTGATACCAACAAAAAATATAAATATTAAACAAGCTTGCTTTTAAAAGCAACATTCCGGTAACAGTACAGCCACAATACTCTATGTTCATCATCTAAATCTTTAATGCCTGCCTGTGATGCATCAGTTAAAAATGTGGGGAAAGTGTTAATGTACAGTTGGTTTAATTCTTCCAGGCAGGGCTGGCCCATCCACTAGGAGAGCTAGGCAGCAGTCTAGGGTGGCCAGCCCAGTGGGCGGCTTTGTGCCACCATATTGTTGCCTGTGGCAGTCCATGTGCTTTAGCACAGATGACCTGCCACTTCTGGTCCCTCTCCAACACATCATACTGTTGGGGGAGGGGGTGGGTCAGAGGCGGCAGGTCATGTGTGCCAAAGCACATGGCCTGCTGCGGGCAACAAAACGCTTTTAAAATACTGTCGCTGCCCCCACCTCCCCCCCAAGACAAAATTGGTGGCAGCGGGGGTCAGCGGTGCAGTTCAGTGGGAGTGGCTTGAAGTGGGAGGGAGGGGCATGGCCAGGGTTTCTGCCTGAGGTGGCAGAAACCTTTGGGCCGGCCCTGCTTTCAGGGTAGGGACTAATAATAAGAGGAAGGGGAAGAAAAGCTGGTGCAGCACATTGTAGGACTCTGATTCTAGTAGTTTGGTTTTTACCTCTGTCACATCTGACCATTGGCAGAGCATAAATGGGTAACTGTTTGGGGGAGCAGACAGATGCTTTATTCACTAGCCATGCCTTCAGTACAGGAGATGTGAGGTACCAGAAGGAATGAGTCTCATCCACATAAACGTATCTCACTCCACTCTTCGCAGGGACACCAAATGGAACATTTTTAATAAGAAGAAAAGGATCTCAGACCATCCAAGCGCTGGTCATAGGTATAAATTATCTTAGCCCTTGACCCATTGCTCAGTTGCATCAATGATCCAGAAAAACTCCTTAAGTAGATATTTATATATTTGTTCTATATATGAAATTTTTCCGGATCATTGATGCAATTGAGCAATGGGTCAAGGGCTAAGATAATTTATGCCTATGACCGGCGCTCGGATGGTCTGAGATCATTTTTTCCTTATTATTAAAAATGTTTCATTTGGTGTCTTTGCAAAGAGTAGAGTGAAATATTCTTATGTGTATGATTATATTATTTTTTTCGCTCTGTGAAGGGTCATGTTTTAAGGGTGATTGACTCAGAAGGAATGAGTTTGGCACTAGATCCAAATTATACCCCTCTGAACAACAGATTAGGTATCTGGCATTGAAAGGGGGTCGATAGAACCAGAAGTTGTTTAGAGCAACTTGAAGGTGAATGGATATTTTAGCCTGTGGCCTACTTCTGACCAGGTAGCAAAACTTAACCTCAATCTTTGGACTTCAGTTCTCTAAATTCAAATAAACTGCAAATAAGGAAACACACATACATAGAGAGTTATATAACAGTACAATTACGGAATTCACAGGTGTGCACAGTTGTGCAGCTTCCCATGATTCCCTCTCAAGCTAGGCCATCGCACCTCCTTTTATTAGGGAAAAAACTGTTACATGGTACAAATTCAGCTCTACATCAAGCTTTGTTTATCTACATGTTATAGGTCAGGGCACAGACATTTCTCAGCTCCAGCATTCTAAAAACAAAGCATTCTGTCTCTTTCTCACAAACAATGTCATCCTAAAGTACAAGGTTGGCTTTTATAACACATCTCTCTCCAGGCTGCTAGGCTTCAGACCATCTGCAACATTCCATGCCATTCTCCATATTAACCCTTTCAGAGGACCCTGGTACCCCACTTCAAGTTACTTTCAAAAGATCTCTACTTAGATAAATTTATTTTTCATGAAATGTGGTGAATATCTAGAAGTCCCTCCCTGAGAAGTTAGCCGATAACAAATGGTGATGGAATTAAAAAAGAAGTGGGATACACACAGAGGATTCATAAATCGCAAAAGGACAGAAACCAAGCACTGAAAATTTTTGCTCAAAACAACAGTGAGATGACATTTTGCACTTCTAAGAAGAGGGTAACTTACATTAAGTGGCAGTTAGAACCCTAAAGACTTTTCTAAGCAGCCTGGATGAGCCATTTTGGCCTTCATCTGATGTCATCTACTATGTTACAATGGAACTTTTTACTAAAGTGTATTAGGATTTGCACTTAATGAGCATTTAGAGATATAAATAATACACATTAAGTGCAATGCCTCTATGGTAATTGTCATGAGTGCAGCCAGCATATTCCTGGGAGCTAACACTTGTATATGAACCCATGGAGCAATTACTATGGGCACAACTAACTCCACCTCTTGAAGGGTATTAGGTATACCCATGCTAACTGCAACATTATCAGCATGCAATGTTTCCCCAGAGAACAATTTGCACTTATTGCAGGAATTAGCACACTGTTACTGTCATTCCAGTGCAGTAAGAGTTGCTGTGGGTCCTTGAGCAGAGTTACCATATGCAAAAATGCATGTTAACTGCTCAGCGCACTTTAGTAAAAGGGTCCCAGTGTTACCATGTCAGCACTTCCTTGAGGTATTTATCTTCTAGGTGTGTGCTCAGCCAAAAGAAAGTTCAGTTTGTGCTCATTTTAAAGCAGAAAATTATAGACACCACAGACCCAATCAGCCATATCTGCTGGGAGCAGGTAAGAAAGCCCTTCCCCGCTCCCCACTGAGGCTGCCCATTGAGCTAGCCACCACCGCAATTAAGGAGAGGTGCACTTAGGCACCACAATGGACATAACAGACCTGATCGGCCGCATCAGCTGGGAATGGCTAAGGAAGCCCCTCCCCACTCCCCACCGTCCATCGAGTCAGCCATCACCGCTATTAAGGATAGGCATGCTCAGGCGCCACACCAGACCTACAGACCCAATCAGCTGCATCAGCTGGAAGCGGGTAAGGAAGCCTCCTCCCCGATCCACATCGAGACCGCTCATCGAGCCAGCCACCACTACCATTAAGGATAGGCGCGCTCAGGCGCCACATCAGACGCACAGATCCAATCGGCTGCATCAATTGGAAATGGGTAACAAAGCTCCTCTCCACTTCCCACCGAGGCCGCCCATCGAGCCTGCCACCACCGAATTAAGGATAGATGCGCTCAGGTGCCACACCAGACCCACAGACCAAATCGGCCACATCAGCTGGGACTGAGTAATGAAGCACCTTCCCGCTCCTCATCAAGGCTGCCCATCGAGCCAGCCACCCCCGCCATTAAGGAGAGGCCCGCTCAGGCACCACGTTGGACACCACAGACACGATCAGCTGCATAAGCTGGGAGCGAGTAAAGAGCCCCTCCCCGCTTCCACCAAGGCTGCCCATCGAGCCAGCCACTACCGCTTTAAGGAGAGGCACACTCAGACACAGCACCAGAAACCACAGATCCAATCGGCTGCATAAGCTGGGAGAGAGTAAGGAAGTTCCTCCTCGCTCCCCACCAAGGCAGCCCATCTAACCAGCCACCACCGCCATTAAGGATAGGCACGCTCAGGCGCCATACCAGACAACACAGACCCGATCAGCCGCATCAGCAGGGAGCATGTAAGGAAGCCCCTCCTCGCTCTCCACTAAGGATGCCCATCGAGCCAGCTACCACCGCCATTAAGGATAATGCCACACCAGACACCACAGACAGATCGGCCACATCGGCTGGGAGTGGGTAAGGAAGCTCCTCCCCCCACCAAGGCCACTCATCGAGCCAGCTACTACCACCATTAAGGAGAGGGGCATTTAGGCACCACACCGGACTCTACAGACCCGATCAGCTGAATGTTGGGAGCAAGGAAGCCCCTCCTCGCTCCCTACAGAGGCCGCCATCGAGCCAGCCACCACTGCCATTAAGGATAGGCATGCTCAGATGTCACACCAGACACCACAGACATGATTGGCCGCATCAGCTAGGAGTGGGTAAGGAAGCCCCTCCCTGCTCCCCACCAAGGCTTCCTACCAGCCATCACCGCAATTAAGGATAGGAGCACTCAGGCACCACACCAGACACCACAGACCCAATTGGCCACATCAGCTGGGAGAAGGTAAGGAAGCCCCTCTTCACTTCCCACTGAGGCCACCCATCAAGCCATCCACCACCGCCATTAAGGATAAGCATCACACCAGACACCACAGACCCGATTGACTGCATCAGCTGGGAGTGGGTTAGGAAGCCCCTCCCCGCTTCCCATTGAGGCCGCCATTGAGCCAGCCACCACCGCCATTAAGGATACAGTAGGTGTGCTCAGGTACCACACCAGACACCACAGACTCAATAGACCGCATCAGCTGGAAGTGGGTAAGGAAGCCCCTCCCACTTCCTATCGAGGCTGCCCATTGAGCCAGCCATCACCACCATTAAGAAAAAGCTCATTCAGGCGCGCTCACACCTGGTGGGCCTGCACCTTTGAGCTTCACCAGAGGTCCCTTTGGCATGGCCCTTAGGCAGGGACTGCTTGGGACCTGCAGGAATGAACAACAAAAAACTGATAAAGCAACATGACTACAAAAAATGTTACACAGATGATTGTCGCCAGACCCGATGTAACTTCAAGCCGGTACAACAGCACAGCAGCCATAACCACCACAGGGGCGCTCAGCAAACAATGAAAACTACTCACCTAGTATACACAACAGAACTGCTAAGCAGCCCAGAAAATAACCATAACAATGACTTTGCTTACCATTCTATTATGCCTCTCCTCCAGGGGCGGCCCAAGGGGGGTGCGGGGCCATGTGCGGAGACTCGGTGCGGGGCCTCATTTGCATAAGTGGCCTTATTTGCATAAATATTTGCATAATGTTACCATACACTAACTTTTAGTAAACATGTTTCTTAATGAGTGTATGGATAAAGAAAGACTAAAAGATTTCTACATTACTATAATCCAGTGCCAACCGCCAGGCACATTAGGAACTACAACAAACGCTGCCCATTTAGAACCCATAGCAAACCCGCCGTACCCTGACAGCATTACCAGGACTCACAAAGCACCATACCCTACCTATCAAAAGGCAACACTGCAAATATTAAACCAATACATTTCAGAGAATACTGGGGAAAGAGAACAAGTGGCAATGTCAAATAGGAATTACATAAATAGAATACCTCAGCTCAGTTACACATGCAGAACATAGACCATCACCAAACAAGGAATCACAATTTAGAAACAGGAAGGCAATAATTAAACTGGGAACCCCAAAAGCCAAACTTGGAATGTACAACACCACTATAGAAATAAAACTATAAATTAATTTCCTCTTGTACCAAACAAAGCGCAGACGTTAATGATGCACATTTCCCAGAGCTTTCATATTCCAGTTAGTAAATTCAAAATAAAGAGATATCTTTCTACCTTTTGTGCATTTTTTTTAGTTGCAATTGCTCCAGCCACTTTCTTCTGGTTTCTTCATGTTTTCTGCTAACTGTCCATCGTCTGCTGTCCATTTGTTCTTTCTTCTCTCTTCTAGTTTTTTTTTCCATTCTCTCTCTCTCTACATCTGCTTTAACATACTAATCTTTCTCCTTTTGCTCTTTCCTCATTCCTATTTCATCCACACAAATTTTACCCCTCCATCCTCAATCCCCACTTACTCTCCCAATACCCGGCCAATTGTAGATTTTTCATCCCTCCCACACAAAATATATTTTTCCCCTCTCCATTTTACTCTCCCAGCCCCATCCCATTCTAATCCTCCCCCAACATCAGCTCCCTTCTAGTTCCAGTCTCACCCAGCATCCATTCCCTTCTAGTTCCTGCATCAGCCCATTTCCAGTCCTAGCCCCCCATCAACCCATTTCCAGTCCTAGCTCCCCCATCCATTTTCAGTCTGAGTCCCTCCATCAGCTCATTTCCAATCCTAGCCCCCATCAGCCCATTTCTAGTCATTTCCTAGCCCCACCATCAGCCCATGTCAAATCCTAGCTCCCCTCCACTCAGCCCAATTCCAGTCCAAGCCCCCCATGAGCCTACTTCCAGTTCTAGCCCCTCCATGAGTCCATTTCAATTCAAACCCCCACCACAGCCCATTTCCAATCTTAGCTCCCCCCAACAGCCCATTTCCAGTCCTATCCTAGCTGCTCCATCAGCCCATTTTCAGTCCTAGCTCCCTTCCCTCACAGCCCATTTCCATTCCAAGCTCCCTCCCCATCAGCTATTTGCAGTTCAAGCCTCCCCTTCCACTCAGCCCATTTCCAGTCATAGCAACCCCCAACCCATTACCAGTCCTAGCCCCCCATCAACCCACTTCCAGTCCTAACCCCCATCACCCCATTTTCAGTTTAAGCCCCCTATAACCCATTACCAGTCCTAACCCCCCATCAGCCCACTTCCAGTCATAACCCCATCAGCCCATTTCCAGTCAGCCCCCCATAGCTCATTGCCAGTCCTAACCCCCCCATCAGCCCACAGCCCATTACCAGTCCTAACCACATCAGCCCACCTCAAGTCCTAACCCCCCCATCAGCCCACAGCCCATTACCAGTCCTAGCCACATCAGCCCACCTCAAGTCCTAACCCCTCCCCATCAGCCCATTTCCTGTCCTAGCCCCCCATAGCCCATTATCAGTCCTAACCCCCCCATCGCCCCATTTCCAGACAGCCCCCCCTTGCCAGTCTTACCCCCCCTTTGCCAGTCTTAACACCCCCCTCCTCCTTGCCAGTCTTAACACCCCCCCTTGCCAGTCTTAACACCCCCCCCCCTTGCCAGTCTTAACACCCCCTTATTGCAAAATTAAAAAAACAAACAAACTGTCTCTGGCTGCTGCCGCTGCCGCTACCACCGCAGCAGCGGCAGAATGGAGTGTCCCGCGGGGCCTCCTCTTCGCGTTGAGCCCCTCTGCAAAGGCTTTCAGATTCGCGAAGGGAGAGCGTCTCCCTCGCGTCTCTGTTAAGCCTGCAGGGGCTAATGGGAAATTTCCCATCAGCCCCTCGCGTCTAAAGGGGCAGATGGGAAATTTCCCATTAGCCCCTGCGGGCTTAACAGAGACGCGAATCTGAAAGCCTTTGCAGAGGGGCTCAACGCGAAGAGGAGGCCCCGCGGGACACTCCATTCTGCCGTTGCCGCGGTGGTAGCGGCAGCGGCAGCAGCCAGAGACAGGTTTTTTTTTTTAAGTCATTTAAAAAAAAAGCAGAATGTTCTTTGCGCGGGGCCCCCTGAAACGCGGGGCCCTGTGCAAAAAACATTCTTGCTCAATGGACGGGCCGGCCCTGCTCTCCTCACTCCTAACACTTACACTCACCACTTCCCCAACCAATCATCCACATACACCTTCTCATTATAACCCCCCACAACTATCATATAAATAAACTCAGACATACACAACACATCATCTGCAAGCACCAACAAACATACCCCCACCACCAATGCTTGTAAGAGAAATCCTCCCTTTCAAATGCACCCTTCTAAATGCTCGATCTGCAAGAATCAAGATACAGCTCCTTTTGGATATACTAAACGACAACCACATTGATATTCTCAACATAACAGAATCCTGGTTCACTGAAACTGACACAGTCCTACTAAACCAACTTGCCCTACAGGACTAACACCTCTTCAGCTCCCCAAGAACTAAATACCAAGGTGGCAGCATCTCCATCCTATCAAGAAAACACCTGAACTTCTGCATCCTCTCAAAGGCATCTGACAATGGTCTGGACACACTGGGCCCGATTCTGTGCCACAAATACAGGGGATGGACATCCCCCCTCGCTATTCATGCCTTCTCCTCCCACATCTAACTTCCCTGCCGGTTGTACGGGGAAGTTAGATGGAGGCAGGGAAGGGGAGGATCGGAGGCTGAGGCAGGGCAGGTGGTGGGAGGTCGCCAGCTTTGGACATACAGGGCTGATTCTAATGTCGGCCCTGTACATCCAGGGCTGGTGACTCCACCTCTGAGGTGGAATAACTTCCCCATACATAAAGGATCAGCGGCCAGGGGCTTGGATTGAGCAGGGGGGCCCGAAGGCATTCCCCGCAGCCTGACCCTGGCCTTAGGAGGCCTGATCAGTGGTCGGGCTGCGGGAATAAGTCCCTGAAGTCTGGCAGCTGGCATCGCGGAGCAACATGATGCCATGGTGCCACGGCTCCATAGAAGAGCCTTGACTGAGTTAGCGTGGACAGTCCTGTATGTGCAGGTCAGACTGAATCACAGTCCTGGCCTGCAGGTACAGGACTGTTCACGATTCTGATCCTGTGGAACTAGACATGCCTCACGCGATCCGAATTGCGATCCCCTCTGTACGTCTGGCTCAGATCGGACGTACAGAGGGTATCTACGTCTAGGACAGAATTAGCCTGACTGACAATAACAAACAAAAAAAATAGCCATACTTCTTGTCTACATATCCCCAACCTCTAACCCCAACCAACTGGACACAATCCTAGAGACCATTTGCAACAATAACTCAAACAAAAACTACCTCATAATACTGGGTGACTTCAACCTTGTCTCCACAGCACTAAGCAAAGCAAAGACCTTCTAGAAGCCATAGAATCTCCGGACTACACCCAAATCATCAATCAAGCCACCCACATCAAAGGGAACACCCTTGACATGATCTTCCTGCCACGAAACGTACTCAATGAACACCAAATCCCACCATCCATCACATTGATGTCCCTTGGTCAGAACAAAAGATGATCTCATTAAACATATCACTTGAGAATGAATTCAAACAAAACATCTTGGAACATACTGTATGCAGGTTTCACAAACTGGAAAAAGAAGAATTTCTTGCAAACATATTTCCAAAACTCCAAGACACCCCTGGATACATTAACACCATAATACAATGGAATAAAACCATCGCAGATGCTGCAATGAAACCACCTACATCCAATCAATGTATTAGACAAAGAACAGCAACCTGGTACATGCCGCAGCTGAAGGACATGAAACAAAACCTGTAGATCACAGAGAAAAAATGGAGGAGCACCAAATAAAGCAACAGTCTAAACACTTACAAACATAAACTACAAGCATACCAAGCAGCCATATCCAAAGCAAAAAAAAGACTACTACACAAAGCTAAACCAACGCTCTATCAATCGCCCATGAGAGCTCTTCAACATAGTGAAATCACTAAGTAAAGATAAAACACACCAGATTGAAAAAAAACATCACTCTGCATATGATGGCAGATTACTTCCAGACCCTGACTTCAGCCAATGATAACAGCACCAACTCACTTGCAACTACAGATCAGCAAGAAACCACATACCTGAGCACATGGAGTTCATTCAATAGAATCACAAGAATCAACATGACCACCTCATCTCTTGACCCTTGTCAAGTCATCTGGATCAAGCTAGCAAGACAAGAGCTTATTCCAATGATACTGAAAATCATCGAGCTATCACTGCAACAAGGATATGTCATTCCCCCCCCCCCCCCGAACTCAAAATCACTTCCATCTGCCCTGCAAGGAAAGGGACTTCCAATGACATCAACCAACCAATCTCTTATAGGCCCATAGCCAGCCTTCCCTTCATGGCCAAAGTATTAGAAAAAAATCATCTACCAGCAACTCCAGGATCAAATAGAAACATATCACCCACTCGACGGCCAACAACATGGATTCAGACCACACCATGGAGTGGAATCCCTAATGACCACCCTACTAGACAATCTAATCAAGGGCACTGACAAACCCCAAACTGGCTTCATACTCATCTTTCTAAACATATAAGCAGCATTTGACTCCATCCCACAGAACCTAATTATCCAGTGAATGCAAATACTTGGACTATCGGACACACCCCTCACCTCTACACAAAAGTGGTGACAGGGAAGAAGTGTCAAACTACAGGCCAGTGAGCCTTACCTCGGTGGCGGGAAACGTAATGGAGGCGCTCCTGAAAGAGCGCATAGTGAACTTTCTCAAAACCAACAGGTTGCAAGATCCGAGGCAACATGGTTTTACCAAAGGACGGTCTTGCCAAACAAATCTGATTGAGTTCTTTGACTGGGTGACCAAGGAACTAGATCAGGGGCATGCAATGGATGTCATCTACCTGGATTTCAGTAAAGCCTTTGATACTATTCCTCATAGGAGGCTTGTCAATAAACTCAGTAGCTTGGGGATGGGTCCCAAGATGGTAAACTGGATTAGATATTGGTTGACTGACAGACAACAGAAGGTGATGGTACATGGAGCTCACTCAGATGAGAGGAAGGTGATTAGCGGGGTGCCCCAGGGTTCGGTCCTGGGCCCGCACTGTTCAATATATTTGTGAGTGATATTGCTGAAAGACTGAATGGAAAGGTCTGTCTTTTTGCAGATGACACAAAAATTTGCAGCAGAGTGGACTCCCCCGAGGGAGTGGTTAAGATGAGGAAAGATCTACAAAAGCTGGAAGACTGGTCTAATGCTTGGCAACTACAATTTAATGTGAAAAAGTGCAGTGTCATGCACTTGAGTAGCAGAAATCCAAGGGAAATGTACACGATAGGGGCAAGAGGTTGGTATGCACAGTTCAGGAGAAAGACCTTGGTGTGATTATCTCTGATGATCTCAAGGTGGCAAAACAGTGTGACAAGGCGTGGCAAAAGCCAGGAGGATGTTGGGCTGCATACAAAGAGGGATTACCAGCAGAAAGGACGAGGTACTTAAGCCATTGTACAAGCCACTGGTGAGGCCTCACTTGGAATACTGTGTTCAGTTTTGGAGACCATATCTTGCAAAATATGTAAAAAGACTGGAAACTGTTCAGAGAAAGGTGACCAGAATGATTTGGAGCCTGCGTCAGAAGCCTTAAGAGAAGAGACTTGAAGACCTAAATATGTACACTTTGGAGGAGAGGAGGGACAGGGGAGATATGATTCAGACCTTTAAATACTTAAAGAGAAATGATGAACAAACAAACCTCTTCCAAATACGGGGAAGCTGTAAAACTAGAGGGCATAACATGAAGCTGCAAGGTGGTAAATTGAAAGGCAATGTCAGGAAATATTTCTTCACTGAAAGGGTGGTGGATGCTTCGAATGCCCTCCCGATGGAAGTGGTGGGGGCAAACACGGTGACAGAATTCAAAACGGCATGGGACAAACACAGTGGATCCCTTTACAGCAACAGGATAAAAACAAAATAAACGGTACCATCTGACTTCTGAACCATCTAACGTCTCAACAAATAGGGGTGTCCTACATGGAGTGGTGGGTTCACCCCTAAACAAAGACATGGGGAGGGGTGGCCTGCACAGAGCGACAGGTGCACCTACTCTTGCCATCTTGCTGGGCAGACTAGATGGACCATGCTGGTCTTTATCTGCCGTCACTTACTATGTTACTATGTTACTATGTAAGTTCTGCCTAACAGACCGAAGGCTAGAAGTAAGAACAGGCCTTACAAAATCCACCCCATTCACCCAATCTCAAGGAGTCCCACAATGCTCCACTCTCTCTTCATTAATATTCAACATATTTCTACAATCAATCTGAACTGTAATGAAGGCAATCAACATCCTATACCACATCTACGCTGACAATGTAATGATCTACACACTATCAACACATCAAACCCAAATATCATGCCCATAGCAAACTGCTTCTCTTTAGTCACGGATTGGCTCAAAAGTCACAATATGACCATAAACCTCAAGAAGACAGATGCCATGTTCATCACTAGAGACAATAGCTTCAAACCACCGAGTTCCATAACTATCGATGAACCCAAAATCCAAGTGAAACAGAATATACGATACCTTGGAGTTACATTGGATCAACACCTCACCTTCACAGCAAATTACAAAGAGCATTTATTTCAAACTCAAAACAATCAAGCACCTCAAACCTCTTCTAACCAACCATGACTTTTGCTCAGTCCTCCAAGCAACCATCTCCCTGCATTTCGACTACTGTAATGTTATCTTTCAAGGCCTCTCAAAAGCAGCCATCCACCTGCACCAACTCACATTCAACACAGCACCACGAACCCTCTTCAATTCACAAAAAACAGAACATATAACACCCCTATTCAAACAACTTCACTGGCTATCTATAATAGAATGCATAAAATTCAAATCCATTCTCACAACCTTCAAGATTCTCAACAACTCATCCTCGCCTCACCTTCAATCCCTAATTCAGGTCACACCTGACAACAGAAGACGATGAACTATCTCAAGGAACATGCTATACATACCACCGCTATTTATGAAAACCAGCTCTACCACCTCAAAGAGAGCATTCTCACTTTACGCTCCACACTTATGGAACTCTTATTCCTGATAAACTAAGGGCCACAACGGACACATTAACATTCAAAAAAGTTCCACATATTCAAAGACTGTTTCTCAGACAACATAACTTAACCAGCCACCAATTACCTACTTAATCCTCCCCTCCTTCCCCCCACCCTTCCAAGAACCCCCCACACCCCACCCTCCCCTGCCCACCAGATGGAATTAATGATACCCTAGACTTACAGACCTAGGATAATATTAATTATTACCTCCCAGTTCATTTCCCTGTTCAATGTATAATGTTCTGTTGCAATGTAAACCACTTTGACGTAGGATAAAGTGGTATAGAAAGATTGTTAAATAATAAATAATTGCTGTGTTACTCCTTTTGGAGACGTGCAAATAAAAATCAACAATCAAATGCATCCAGTGTATTCATTGTGGTTGATTTGGATTGTCTGGGCATCTTGAGCCCAATATTCAAAACGCATTTACACGATTAACAGCCAGTTAACCATGTAAATACCTGCTAACTGGATATTCAACTGCATTTATTTTTTATTTATTTATTTAGACAGTTTTGTATACCGCCTTATCCTTCAATCAAAGCGGTCACAACACAAGTGGGGGATACATTTAACATGCGGGGATATGAGACACACACACTAATACTTACAGGGAACATGGGCAATGGAGGGTTAAGTGGCTTGCCCAAGACCACAAGGAGCACCTGTGGGACTAGAAACCCCAGTCCTTCCGGCCCAAGGTTGCTGTCCTCTAGTGGGATTTGAACCCCCGACCTTCCGGCCTGAAGTACCTCCCTCCCTCCTTTACACAGGTAGTGCCTTTGAATATCCCCAACTAAGTACCCTATATGCCCCAATGCTAGCCGGCTAGAATCGAGGCATGCCGGGGCATTCTGGGATGGAGCAGAGGTGGGGACTGGCACTAACCATGCAGCACTGATATTGGAAGCTGCACGATTAGTACTTGGTGCCTATAAGATAGGCATAGAAAAACCTCATCTATCTTATAGGCACCAAGTGCTAAATGTGCAGCATCCAATATCGATGCTGCACGGTTAGCCTTGGCAGTTACCAGACAGTGTGGCCAGACTCAGATATTTACTTCCATCGCCACGGAAGTGAATATCTGGGGTTAAGTGGTCGGCAGGCAGGGCTAAGCGGCTACAGTGCTTAGCCCTGCCCAGATGAATATTGGGCACCTTAAACTTAAAAGTGTGTGCAAATCACTTGTGTGCACGTGTATGTATGAATATGCATGCTTACAATCAAATGCATGCAAATGGATGAATATGCGGAAGAAACATGAAAAAATTCTCAAAAATCGAGACACATTTGTTTAAAATGAGCAAAGTTTATTTATTTATTATTTAGCTGTGCTTTTATCCCACTTTTCACCGGGTCAAAGCTGTTTACAAACAACTCAAAGTTACAATGAATAATGAAACAAAGTTACAATAAAACATGGAGTGTATACATTAAGGGGTCTATTCTGACTTGCTAAATGACCAGATCATGCTGCCGGGGACAGAGCTCCCCATACGTATAGCATACTTGTACTGGGAACTCTGTTCATGGTTGGGAGGGGGTGAGTGGGAGGAGGAGCGAGGGTAGGCAGTGGGCAGTGCCTGACCCCAGAAGTACAGGGCCAATTCTGCGGTCAGTCCTGTACATCTGGGGTCAACATGGTAGACGGGGGATTGAGTCTACTTTGTAGGTGGAATAAGACCCCCTGGACGTGGGTGGTTCACTGAACCCAGCGGAGACAAAGAGGTGAGGAGTGCAGGGGGTTCCATGTAGCCTGACCCTGGCCATGGAAGGCCAAATCAGGGGCTAGGCTGTGGGGAAACAAATTTGTTGTTGGCAGCCTATGATCGCGGCTCTAGAATGGAGCCATGGTGCTATGGTGACAGGATGCCATGGCACTGCAGCTCCATTCTGGTGCCTGGTTGAGTTAGCCAGGTAGGTGCAGGATGTGAAGCCAATTGTAATCGGGGCCAGGCCTGCACATCCAGGCCAGTAGACCCGATTCTGATCCTGTGAGCATACCTACAGGATCAGAATCATATCTACCACTGAATGTCCCAATTCCGACCGGCTATTTAGGGGGTGGACCCCCCAGCACAAAATGACCCTCACCTATATATAAATAACTATTTACAATGATTTGTATTTGGTGGGGAGTATCGCTGAGTGAGGATTTGTTATGGGACCATAATGTTCGATGAATAGATGAGTCTTCAGATGCTTCCTGAATGAGGAAAGATCTTTGATGCTCTTGATGGTGGTGAGGAGGGAGTTCCATAGGGTTGGTGCATATGGCTCAAATGCCCTTGAGCAGGCTTGTTGGGTGCTCTTAGTTTTTGAGTGAGGGATGATCAGGGTGTTGCTGTTGGATTGGCGGCTGGCTCTGCTTGGTTGAAAGGGATGGAGTAGGCTGAGGAGGTGGAAGGAAGTGAGACCAGATAGCACTTTATGGGTTGTCATCAGTGTTTTGTATTTGATGCGGCTGTTGAGGGGGAGCTAGTGGAATTGCTTGAGGATGGGGTAATGTGTTCTTGCCTGGGGGCTGCCAGGAAAGTATGAACAGCAGTATGGAGGGCCATCCACAATGGGAGGGTGGTCGATCGTGGGAGTCCTTGATAAATAGAGTCATATTAGTGTAGAATAGGGAGGATTGCTAATTGGAGTGCTGTTCTAAAGTTGGAAGGATTGAGGATTGGGCGGAGGTTTTGAAGCGGGCAGATCTTGTAGAAGATTGAGTTCTCAGTATTCACTTGTTGTTTATAGGTGAGGTTGTGATCTAGAGTGATACCGAGATATTTTGCTGTACTTTGATATGAGTGTTGTTCAGAGTAATGACTGCAAGGAGAGAAAACATGATATCTTTAGTGATGAAGAGGGCTTAGTTATGGAGAGGTGGTTGCTTGTTATCCATTGTGAAACTTCAGAGAAGCAGTGCTGTAGCTTTTCACATGTGGGTTGATTGGTGTTGAAGGGATTGTAGATCAGGATGTCATCAGCATAGAGGTGGAAGAGTATGTTGTGAGATTTGATTATCGAGCAGAGTGGTGGTAGGTATATGTTGAAGAGCAGGGCAGAGAAGATGAAGACTTATGGGACACCTTGAGATTGAGTGAATGGGGTGGAGAAGATGTCTCCCATCTTGAATTGCTGCTGGTGATTAGACAGGAAGGACTGGAACCAATTCAACACTGTATTCTGGATTCCGATAGATTAGAGGTGTGGAGAAGGATGGGGTGGTTTACTGAGTCAAAAGCAGCCGAGATATCAAGAAAAACTAAGATAAATCCTTGTTGCACAGACTGGATGCCTCAGATAAGTTTGTTTAGAAGAGAGAGGAGGAGAGTTTTGACTCTGTATTTGGGGCGGAAGCCATGTTGTTGGAGGTCAAACAGAGCATGAATTTCAATATGATCTTGGAGTTGTTGGCATACCAATTTTTCTATGATTTTGGCCGTAAAGGGGAGGCTGGCGATGGGTCTGTATGAGGTAAGGTCTGTTGGGTCAAGGTTGGGTTTTTTGACGACTGGACAAACTGAGGCAGAATTGAGGCTGGTGGGCATAAGGCCTTGAGTGACAGATGCTTGAGTGAATATAGTGCTGATAGGACTGAGCTCCGTTTTCATTGCCTTGATCCAGATGACTGTCATGGATTAAGGGGGGAAGTGGTGGTGTTGAGTGAGGTGATGATGGTTTCTATATGGCTTGTGCTTATGAGGTGGAAGGATGACCAGAGTGGTGTTGTGGTGGATGATTGAGGTGGAGGGAGATTTCATAACTGAGGTTGATGTTCTAGGTGGTTGTAGTAGTCTGCTAGCTGTTGAGGGTTGATTGTATTTTATGGAGTAGGCTTGGTAGGGAGTTTAGTTAGTTGTTTCACAATGTTGAAGAGTTCTATTGGATGGTTGAGAGATGAGTTGATTAGCTTAGAGTGATACTGTTTTGTTTTGTTTTTGCACTGTCTGTTGAGGTCCTGTATTCATCTAGCAGATTCATGTAGTAGATGCAGTCAGTGGGGTGTTTGGTTTTCCATCCTTTTCTCTCTAATTTCCATAGGTAGGTTTTGATTCTCCAGAGTTCTGGTGTGTACCATAGGGTTTTAGGGATTTTGTTGAACTTGTGATGTGAGTTGGTTGGGGCTGCTGCAGTTGTCTGTATGGTATTGTTCCATAACTCTGGAAATGCTTCAGGGTCATTAATGCTGTCTTCAAGAGAAGGGAGTATGTTGTTGAGGAAGTATTCTTTATTGATTTTTTTTTAAATGTTCTCTTTGTTAGTTTTGATGGGGTGTGGGAGGGACTGAAGAGGGATGGAAGACTGAAGTTGATGAGGCAACGGTCAGACCAGGAGACTGGTTGTATTAGTATTTGCATATAGGTGTGGAGTGAGGAGGGGAGTGTGATTTTTGATGAAGATTATGACAAGAATGTTGTCTTTGTTGTGGGTAGGAATTTGGATTATCTACTCAAAGTCCATGGCTTTCATAGCATCTAGGAAGGTGATAGCCTGGTTTTGATGGAGGGAGATAGGTAAGTCCCCTAGTAGAATGGTGGTTTTGTTTAACTTGGTAGTCATGAGGGCATATTCTAGAATGCTGGTTAGGTCGGAGTGAGGAGAGGATGGTAGCCGGTAGATGTGTCTGTGATATGTTTATTTGTGATGGTGAAGGTGTCTGATTTACTTGTGCTGTTGGATGCTTGGGTATTGAAATGCTGAAGCTTGGAAAGGATGAGCACTTCACCCCTTGACGTTTAGATTGAGGGCAGCAATGACTTGGTAACCCTGGGGGGTGAGGTAGTTCAATAGGTCTGTATCTGTTTCATGTGTCCAGGTTTTGGTTATACACAGGATGTCCAAATCTTTGTTTGTGGTGAGGTCTCTAATTAATTGGACCTTTTTCTTGATTGAACGGACATTTATTAATGTGCAGTTGAGTGTAGGTGTGTGGTAAGAGGAAAAAGGGTGTGTACCTGTTGAATGCGGAAAGGTGGGAATGTGTATTAGGCGGGGGACTTTTCTTGGTTGAGTGAAAGAATATAGTGGAGGGGGTGAATAGTAGGAAACACAAGGAGAAGTGATGAAAAGACTATGGGGGAACAGGTAGGCATTAGAGGTTAAGGTTACCACAATAAGAGATAGGAGAGAATAAAGAGTTGCATATATGGAAAGCATAGTGGTATTGTGCATTGATACCTTGTGGTGGTTGAGGATGATTCTGAGTGGACAGATGAAGGGTGGTGCTGGTATAATGGTGCCCTGGTAGATGTTGGAACGTAACAATCACACGGTGCTGCGTGGCCTCAGCTATGTTGGTGCTGCCTGAAATATGTGTTGCCAGGTGCTTTGTACAGTGCCGTGTGATCTTTGATCCTACAGTCCAGTCTGTAGAAAGATGATTGTTTTTGGGAATAGCTTTCTAGGAGATGTTGCTGGGCTGCCAGGAGTTGGCGGCGATCTGAAGGTGCAGCTGATGTTACTGTAGTGAGCTGCTGTAAGCAAGTTGTTTTAATTGTTGTACAACGTATTGTTGCTACAGGTCATTGGCCACGCCTAAAGACCATTCCAAAGGACCCTCTGGAGAGGCCTTCAGGTGCGGGCTCGCAAGGTGAGATTTTTTAATGTGTCAGTCTTCGGCCCGATTGTCCTTGGTGTGAGGGAATGGAGAAGAGCTTACCTAGCCAGCTCCCTTGCTCCGATGCCAAACAGGGAGGTCTGGAGAGTTCAACAAACAAGTTGCAGGTGGACTAATTTAGTATATCTGTGACGAGTTCTTGAAAGCTTGTCAAGAATATATTGTTAGTCCACTAAAAAAGTATCACCTGTAATGTGTTTGTTTAATTTTATTTGCTTATTTCCCAATTTTTGAGTATCTTTTCATGTTTCTTCTGCATATTCATCCATTTGCATGCATTTGATCACTGCATCATGGTTCCTGCCTTCTATGAACAGCTGCTTCTGCCCCTCCTCCATTGGAAGTCTACATCAGAGGGGGGCAGAAGTGGCAGGTCATAGAAGGCAGGAACCCCAACACAACATCGGAAAGTTTAGGTAAGGCTGCATTGCGGTTTCAATATCATTGCTACTGCTGCAGGTCCCAGAGAGGGGCGACAGTGGCAGCAATGGGTACCTCTAGAACACTGGCGCTTTAGGCAACCACCTAGTTCACCTAATGGTAGCATCAACGCTGCATGTTTCAGATGTATTACCGGTGCCTGGTCCAGAATTCAGACTCTAGGCATGCTGTTTTACTGAGCACAGTGACTTCCCTAGTAGCCTGAGGCTATCACTGTATCTACTATCAGCATGCTGCACCACAATAATATTAACCAGTGCCATCTAGAACCTGTCATACTTCACCTTCACTGCAAGGTAATAAACTCTCAGTTGGCTGCTATTTTTATAAGTACATAAACATTGCACTATGGCCATAGAGGACAGTACAATGTATTATGAAACCACAAGCACTGAAGCCATTGATCAAACAAATGACAGCTAAATGAGAAATGCTCTAATAGAAGGGTTAAAGGAAGTTTGGTCACAGTACTGCTGCTCCTCTAGGCACACATCAATGTCTTCAAGGTCAGTATCTACAACAAGAGCAGCAGTCTCGAGGGAAAGTACAGAAACAGAGATCTTTATGAAAAGCATATTTGATGACAGTCATCAGAGCTAGCTACACCAGTAAAGGAAGGTAAAGAAAGCAGGTGCCTTCCAACATTTAGCATATTACCTAAATCAGTAGTTCTCAACCCATTCCTTGGGGGTATTTATTTATTTAGAGAACATTTGTATACCGCTGCTTCCAGCGATCAGCAGCGGTTGACTATACATATCAGGAGGGGTAATCAACAGTTAATACAGAATGATTGCATGCCAAGATTCACACTGGGTTCACACTGCACAAAAATCTGATACAATATTTACAGGTGCAATTACATATATACACTTATAGGGTATGCCTAATATATACACATATAGGGTATGCCTAATAGATCTAGTTTTCAGGATATCCACAATAAACATGCATGAGATGAGTTGATATGCGCTGTCTCCAAATGGCAGATGAAATTTAATGTGGACAAGTGCAAAGTTATGCACCTAGGAAAGAACAACCCACACTATAGTTACACGATGCAAGGCTCCACATTAGAAACCACCACCCAGGAAAAAGATTTAGGAGTCATCGTGGATAACATGTTAAAACCCTCCACCCAGTGTGCAGCGGCGGCCAAGAAAGCAAATAGAATGCTAGGTATCATAAGGAAAGGGATGGAGAATAAAAAAAAGGATGTTATAATGCCTCTGTATCGCTCCATGGTACGACCGCATCTTGAATATTGTGTGCAATCCTGGTCACCGTATCTTAAAAAGGACATAGCGTTATTAGAAAAAGTACAGAGAAGAGCCACCAAATTGGTGAAGGGGATGGAAGGCTACTCCTATGAAGAGAGGCTAAGAAGGTTAAGGCTCTTTAGCCTGGATAAGAGACGGTTGAGGGGAGATATGATAGAGGTCTATAAATTAATGAATGGAGTGGAACGGATAAACGTGGATCAATTGTTTACGCTATCAGAGTATAGAAAGACTAGGGGACATGTAATGAAGCTACAGGGTAAACTATTTAAGACAAATAAGAGAAAATATTTTTTCACTCAACGTGTAATCAAACTCTGGAATCTGTTACCGGAGGATGTAATAAGGGCTGTTAGTATAGCTGGGTTTAAAAAAGGTTTGGACAAGTTCCTGGAGGAAAGGTCCATAAACCACTATTAAAAAGGGACCCAGGATATCAATGCTTGACCCAGTACAAGCATTGTGGAACCTGTGTCTTTTGGGGATATTGCTAGGTACGTATGACCTAGATTGGCCACTGTTGGAAACAGGATACTGGGCTTGATGGACCTCGGTCTGACCCAGTATGGCATGTCTTATGTTCTTATGTTCTTATAGCTAAGCAGTTTAATTTAGGACAGCAAAAAGTAAATTTAATCTATGGGCCCCATATTCAGCACCGGCACCTAGGTGCAGGTACGGCGCCTGGCCATCGGCGTTGAGCATTAAACCTGGATATTCAATGCCGGGGTCATATGCGGAAGCAGTGTATTCTAATCTATTTTGTGCATATTCATTGTGGATATCCTGAAAACCTGACTAGATGGGTGTGCTCAAGGACTGAGTTGAGAACCACTGATTTAAAGTGAGTCATCAGCTAGGCTACAGGTACTATTTCTAAGGTAGTGCTTCCATTGTCTGGGACTGCTACAGTTTTATCACTTAGAAATATAGGGGGGCATATTCAGCAGAAGTGGCCAGTGGAATGAAAGTGGTTGACCATCGCCACTTTAAATTAAAATTGGTTATTCAATGCCAGGGTCATATCTGGCCAGAGGCATTGAATACCCAGGTTGCCTGGATCTTTATCTTTATCTTTATTCGCATGATTTGATAAACCGCCCAAGCCAAGGCGTCAGGGCGGTGTACAATACAAAAAAGCAATGGCTACCAAGAAAACAAAGTCAGAAAAGAACGCCAATAATGACAGGAAAGAGAGGGACAGATAAAAGATAGAAAACAAAAGTGGTCCAGAGAGGAAAAGACGACGTCAGACGGGAGAAACACAAGGGAGGGGGCGAGTAAGCGAGTAAGGAGACTGAGGGGGAGCTATGAAGAGTGGGGGGCGCGGATGGGGGCAGAGCGTCACCGGTGGGAGGGGAGAGATCAAAGGCTTGACAGAAAAGATGGGTTTTGAGAAGAGCTCTAAAGCGGGGGTGGGACAGTTCAAGACGGAGAGAAAGAGGTAGCGAATTCCACAAAGCAGAGCCGAGAAAGAAGAAAGCGGAATGCCGAGTGAGTTCCAGACGAGCCTGGGAAGGGGAGGGGAGGAAGAGGCGGTTACCGTGCACTGAACGAAGAAGGCGTGTGGATGGTTGGAGATGAATGATGTCTGCCAAGTACTGGGGGGTGCCGGAATGGAGGGCTCTGTGCGTGACGATGAGTAATTTGTACATGAATCTTAACTTCACCGGAAGCCAGTGAAGGGCGAGAAGACTGGGAGTGATGTGCGCATGGGCAGGAAAGTGGGTGATGAGGCGGGCTGCAGTATTTTGGATTAATTGAAGACGGCGAAGCTGGTAGGAGGGGAGGCCGGCGTAGATAGCATTACAGTAATCCAGACGTGTGATCACCAGAGACATAACCAGAGTGACAACCAACGAAGGGGGAAGAAATGAGCGAACAGCCCTTATCTGACGGAGATAGAGGAAGTAAGTAAGTACGACAGAGGAGATGTGTTGGTGGAAGGAAAGAGAAGAATCCAAAGTGACACCCAGGTAACGAAGAGTGGATACCAAGGGGATAGAGGCTGATTCTGTGTGTGATACGTCTGGGCTGTCCGGACATCCAGAAAATGGACGGGGCACATTTGTACCCAATTTTTCAACTATCGGAGCTATATGTTCCCGCAGTTGCAGAATCAGGGCACCTAGACAGCCCGACATGTCCTGCATTCTGCTGTGGGGGACGTCTAGGAATTCGCATGGCCAATCCTCTCTGCACTCTGGCTGGTGTGTTGGTGCCATGGCATCCCATCACCATGGCACCTGCACATCCAGCTGGAGGTACAGAATTGTAGAATCCTGAGCAGCCCCATCACCCCTCCGCCCAACCCCACTGTGGGCACCTATGGCTGGAATCAGGCGGCTGACACTCTCCCACAGTGGCATTCAGGTGCTGGAGGGGCTGCATGTCATAATTGCTGGGATGCCTGGCATATATTCCACCGCTGAGGTGGAATAAGCTGGGGGTCCACATAGCTGCCGCCAGACATAGAGAGGCCCGACCTGAATGGTCTCTGTACGTCCAGGTGCTTAGGCCTGCCCCTGCTCCACCTCGCCCCTCTCCTGCCTCCATCCAGCGTTCTCTGCACAAACCCTCTTTACATGCTGTGAGCACTGTGCATGGAATTCCATCCTGTCCCTGTTTGTGTGTTGTACGTCCAAGCCGGATGTACAATCCCACTATTTGAGGCTCTGAATCTACCCCATAGTGCTTTAGTTATCCAGTTAGCAATGATATTAAGCTGCTGGCTAGATAACTAAACCTGATAAAGTTACGCCTGCTATTTTTTAGCCTATCTTTAGCAGGTTAGGGTTAATCAGCCAGCAACTCAGTATCGCTACTCAGGGCCATACCAAGGGCTGTGAGAGCGGTGTGGCCACACAGCATACAAGCACAGAAGGGGGCACTGATATCATCACTGGGCTTCCAAGAAGCTCAAAATGAGTGAGTTACTGAATGTGGCTCGGTGAAGGGGGCGCCAAATTCACTAGTCGCACAGGGCACTTTTCTAGCCTGGTTGTGTCCTGTCGCTACTGACCAACTGTCAGTGCCACATCTGCTTTGCCACCAGAACAGCCTGACACTAATCGGTTAGCATCAGGGCATTCAGTAGATTTGGAAGGGGATATTCAGCAGCACAAAGTAGGTGTGTCATTGAATATCCTGCTCACTGGGATTAACGTGGTTAAAAGGTCTGCTAACTGTGTTAATCCTTATGAATATGCTCCCCCTAGACAATTGAGGGAGGTAAAAAAATCAAATTCTTTTACTTCACAACAAATTTACATGGAAATATTAGACAGTAAAGGGCCCCGATCTTTAGGATCTGAAGCCACATAACGAAAAACTGCTTCCTTCTTCTTTGTATAGAGCTCACATCACCAGTACATACCATAACTTTCAAATTAGGGAACAGCTCCCCCTATGTTAAAAAAAGACTTAATATTAAAACTTATGCTGACTCAAAAACAAAAGTCAGAAGCAAAGTTGTTCCAACTCCCCAATCACAGCCCCCAGCACCAGTAAGGCTTTCTTCAGGCACACCGGCTTCTCAAAAATAACAAAATGAGCAGTTGCCGGCTCATGAGTGCAGCCAACAGCTCCGGAATGCCGATGCATTTTTTAAATTTAAAAAAATAAAATTACTGCCATGTCTTAGTGGTGCCAGCAACCCAGAAAACTAAACAAAAACATCATGGCTGCATCCAGCAGCCCCTGGATTGGCTCCTGGAGCTCCTGAGAGGATAAAAAAAAAATCGGACTGTCACTGATATTCCTGCAAAGTGGTCCTAACACTAAAAAGATTATTTTATTTATTAATTTTAACCTTCTGGTTATACATATTAAGCTTCAACTTGTCCAAGCCATGGTATTTGCAATAATGTCATACGGATGCGAAAGTTGGACAGTGAAAAAGAAAGACAGGAAGAAAATTGATGCCTTTGAATTATGGTGCTGGAGATGAATACTGTGGCTACCATGGACTGCCCGAAGAACAAACCAGCCGATACTAGAGGAGATCAAACCAAAGTGTTCACTAGAAGCTCAGATGACAAGACTTCGACTTTCATACTTTGGACACATCATGGGAAGAGAGAGATCATTGGTACAGGGAGTGGGATGCCTGTTTGTGTGCATGTGTTGCTGGGATGAGGTGCCTGCATGTTTCTTTTGGGGGCATTGCAACTTTTGGCATATACACATTGTGGCCTTTTGTCCCCATGTATTCATCTTTTCAAATGCCAATTCCTTGCACTATCATCTCCCACTCTCTGACCCCTTTCCTGCTGCTCTCCCTCACTCTCTGGTCCTTTTCCAGAATCTCTCCCTTTCTCCATCTGCCTTGCACTCTCAACCCCTGCCCTCCATTTCCCTCCCCCATTCTTCCTTTCCCAGGTGCACTACTTTCACATTTCTCCTTTCTTCTCTGCAGCTCCCTTGCCCCAGAGTCTCCTCTTGCTCTCCTCTTCCTGTAGCAGTCTTTGCTGCCATCGCGGCCTTGCTCTCATCTTCTGCTTGGGAGATGCTGCCCAGTGGGCAGATTGCAGCACTCTTCCCCCATGACTTCTTTACTCTGCTGCCTGCCTGTCTAAACTGAACCAACAGGGTTCTTTGCACAAGCACAAATCACCTTATGCATAT
Organism: Ichthyophis bannanicus; assembly: GCA_033557465.1. Taxonomy (NCBI): domain Eukaryota; kingdom Metazoa; phylum Chordata; class Amphibia; order Gymnophiona; family Ichthyophiidae; genus Ichthyophis; species Ichthyophis bannanicus. The sequence continues at coordinate 1,148,409,837 of CM066033.1, read as the reverse complement.
GGACAGACAAAACAAACAACAAAACATTGGATAGAGCCTCAACAATAGGCAATATCACTTATATGGAATTCGCCTAAAAATCCGAACAGTTAGTAGAGGTGATTTAGAAGGGATTTTCTATATTTCAACTATATATTTCTTAAACATTTTCCTGACTGAAATTAGGTCAGGGCTAACTTTGGCATTTAACATGCATTAATTTTTGCTCCTAACACATGGCATTTGCAAAAGCTTACCGCACATTAGTAACCAGGACCCCATGCAAATTTTCCTCCCCATGTTCAAACAAATGCCATTTTAAACAAGGTGCAGTTTCTTTATATTGAAGAACACCATACCTAAGTTTAAAGCATAAGTTAATACTGTATATACTCTGAAGAAATGTTCAGTAAATGGTTGATCTGTGTAACTTTTCTGTATTTAACAGTTAAATCAATTTAAGTTCCATAATTAAAATAAGGAATGTAATAAATGTGCTCTGCTAGCTATTACCTAGAAGGAATGCAAATATATACTGCACATTACCATTCCCCTTTTGTTTCAGAAACAAAGAGTATACCGTATAATGCAATTGCTAAAAAGGCATAACAAAATGATAATTCATTGCACAGATGCTAAATTGTTAGACTGTCTATTATAAAGAGTGCACTGGAATGGAAAATTATAATGCATAATGAGCAATCATCATGTTTTCAATATCCATTTTCATTGTAGAGTTCTGTTAATTAGAAAAATATTTTAAAAATATAATGTACAAGGCAGAAGGAACACACCCACAATTATGTAATAATCCTTAGAGATAACCGTGACGATTATAGTATTTCAATGATGAAATGCTAAGCAGACAACTAGCAGAGTAGAAATGACTAGTAGCAAAACTAGGGAGATAAAAATTAGAGGGTCACTGGTTTGAGACCATCCTCTGTGAGAAAAAAAAAAAACAGTTGGCTTTTTTGTTTATCTGAGATCTCTAGTAACCTTCCAGCTATGTTTTTCATTTGTGCAGCTGCCATAGTTGCCTCTTTAATCAACAAAATTGCCCTGAAATGAAAATGTATAAAAACAGAATGAAACAAACAAAAATCTATTAAAACAAAGCAAAATAAAATGAAAAAGACTGCAAACAAAACAGGAAATGCAACTAAATAATTTTTTTCCCTGTACACTCCTAGTGAAAACTGACCTGGAACCAGCAACACAGAGAAGTGTTGCAGTGAAAGTTACCGCAGCACTCGGTTTCCTAGCTTTAGGCAGCTTCCAACATTCAGAAGCTCCAACATCCAATCTTCCAACTCCCACTGCATCAAGGCCTTCATCAGAGTCCTACTAAGAAGGATACGGGACTTCAAAGCCTTCCCCCAAAACCAGGACCACCAAAAGCAGACCATGCAGAATTTCTATATCATTGCTGTGTTTCCCTCTGTCCTCAGTGATATAGATTGTACACACGTTGCCCTTAGAGGTATGTTTACTAAAGGGTGTTAAGGGAGCAAGTGTGCTGTTAACACCTGTTATTGGCACCCTTGTGCCCTTAACGCTGTGAAAAGCAGCATTAACAGGCGTTAAAGGCTCCTGCAGCGTTAAGGATTCAGTAGGCAGAGATGGGCGTTAAGGGGAGGAGACTGGGTGTGAACCAAAAGATGTTATATTAACACCTGTTGCACAACATATGTTAAAGTCCTTTAATGCTGGAAACCCTAACCCCAAGTAAAACCTCACGGAAAAGGTGTATTTTGATGGGAAAGAACCTATTTAAACATCTGCAATGTGACGCAGAGACAGGGGAGTCCAAGATAGTGATAGTAGTGCTTCATTAGCAGCAACAGCATAGTGTCCAAGTATGAAAGGGCACCATGTTGATGGTGCAAATAGGGAAAAGGAAGTGGCATGTCAGTCATGCATTGGTGGTTTCTGAGGCACAAGGCAGACCAGGCAGCTGCCCAAGTGGCACATCTGTGAAGTCCATCGTGACCTCACATCGACATTGGCGGCAAACAGATATGCTGCTGCTTTGGAAAGGTGATGCGCGACATGGGGCAGGCCAAAGTTTCTTGGCACCCTAGGCAGGGACCCCAGCCAGCCCCCCCCCCCCCCACTGCTGCTGAAGGCAGCTCCAAAGCAAGAGGATGATAGCGCCAGCAGCTGTAGTGCTACAGGGAGCTGCAAAATGCAGGTGCCTGGGGAAATACCACAGCAGCGGCTACCTGCTTTCCCCCCAAGATGTATCAGAGGCAAGCAGTGATGGGGTTCTGACAGTGGCAGTTGTTTGGGGGCCGGTCTTTCTGTCAATGTGAGCATCTGCCTCACCCATCTGGATCTGCACCCTAAGATCTGCCAAAGCCACATGGCTGACTGGTCGGTACTGCGCACCACCCCCACCAACAGTATGCTGGCTTGGCAGCATGGTGTGATGGTGTCAGAGGCAGATGCAGCGGCACCCGCCTGCAGCAAAGACCCATGTCATGCTGCAGTAAAGACCCATGTCATGCTGTGTGCTGACCGCATCGCAACATGTGCCCAGATAAGTCTAATGGGTAACATGTCAGCTCTAGGGAGTGTTGTACCCATCTTGCAGCTTTGTGGCTCAAAGCACAATGCTGTTTGTATATAAAAGTTGGAAGGTCAGCAGTTCAAGACCCTGCTGTGGATCATGTAAACTTTAGCCTACAGTGCAGATACAGCACCAGCATATGCAACCCGGAATGAATTGGCCAGAAAGGGTACAGACACTCATCAGCCACACAGATAGACTCCACTATCCACAGCTGATTGGAACGTCAGCCAAATAGCACCAGCATACTAAGCCGGCGTTGATGTCTGAAGGCTGTACTAGTGCCTGCACAATGAGCACATGTTAACAATGCTTGAGCTGATATGGAGACCAAAGTGGCAGGCAGAAATGCCAACCATCCCCACGTTTGTACTGCGCAGCGATGTGAGTGTGTGTGTGTATGTCTCTCCAGAGTTCTGTGGCCTTCTACACTGCACTGTGCCTTGCATTGCCTAGGCTGATCCCAGTGTTAGTCTGTAAATGGGCATGATGAGGAGCAGAGGATTGTTGGTATGGCCATAAACAGAGACGTTTGCCCAAGATGTGTCTGCATCGGAGTAGGGTCAATGGCTGAGACTTCATAGTGCCTGTCTGCCACGTGCATGGCCTGGGTGGCCACAACAGTTCACGCCTTGAGGACACTCTCACTCTGATCGAGCTATGACCATGGCATGACTATGTATCCACATAGTGCTCATATAGTGTGATACTCCAGTGATGTGGGTGCACTCTCTGTCCTGGGAGGCCAATAATTGTGCCATATGCTGGGTATGCATGTGGTTTGTCCCAAACCACAATGTATATACTCACCCTGTGCACATACATTGTGTGCTGAGTGGCCCTATTTGGTATGCCCATGGCTGAGACAGCCTTGTGGCGGGCAGCAGGTGCAGGCTTGCTGTGGTGGCTTGGTATTTCCAGATGAGTGGGATGGGAGACATTTCTGTCCTGCTCACTGTGGTCATGGCATGCCAGCAGGATCAGGGCAGCAGCACCACACAGTCCTAGTCAGCCACCACTGCAGTTGACATGCATGGCACCTACTGCTACAACACTAGGCACTGACATGTACTCTTCTAGAAAGGGACTCGGTCCAACATTGGCAGGACACAGGGCTCAGATATAATGTCACCTACAGCATGCTGTAATTCTGCAGTAAACAAGGTGACTAGCATAAGGCGCTACAGACAACAACTGCCACACATTCACAGTGATGTAGATCTGCAGCATGGATGTCAGAGACCGTCTCTACCAGTGCAAGCTCTCACTCTCAGGGTGACTGCAGAAACTGCTCAGTAGCACAGTGTAGCTGCTTTGTGCTTGTATCACATACTGTCAGTGCATCTTACTGAGTTGAGGTGATGAATCAGTGCTTTCTCCATTTGGTGATCAGCTGCAGACTGCTGTTCTGCATGTGCACTTTATCATGAGTACTGGAGGGCCTAACCTATACTGGCACACACAGCAGACATTTTAGGCAGTGACCTGCAGTCTCTTTGTATCCAGCCATTGCCATGCACTGTAGAGCTGTTGGAAGTGCAGCCTAGTGGTTAGTGCAATGTCTCCATAAGCAAGAGGTAGGGGGTCAACTCCTACTTGTTCTTTTTCTGACTGTGTGCTACTCAGATCATTTTCATGCTTGTAATAGTAAGGGCTCTGTGTGACTAGCAGACACACAGCCTTATATTTGTTATGCATTCTGCCCACAATTTGGGCCAGCAAACACTATTCACCATCATGCCCTTCTGAGAGCATGGCGTTATTGGCTGTACTACAGCACATTGCAGGGGGTCATACATGTTCACCCTGCAGATATCTGGCAACTGCTTGGAGGTGTAGTGTAATGGTCATGGCACAGGCTTGGGACCCAGGGTTCAAGGTCTACCAGCACTCTACTTATGAATCTTTGGAAGGTTTTACTGTACAGTTTAATTATGCAACACCCTTCATGGATTACCCAAACTTCCTTATGACCTTGGGCAGGTCACCAAACCCTCCATTGCCTCAGCTGAGCAGGTTCTTACAGTCCTTGTTTTTTATCACACATTACAACTTTTTGGTACAAGGAATCCCAATGTGACTGCATTGATCCAGTGGTATATCAACAGGCAGTTACATGCATACAGCTGTGCCTGCTTGAGCAACATGAGTCATGTATGCCATAATGACTGTCACTGTGTAGCTTTAGCTCCATCACATCTGTGCAGTACATGTACATACATCCTACCCCTCAGATAGCCAACTGCAGGTATCATCTCATGTCCATACGTGCCCCATTTTCCAAGTTTGGATGATACCTGCATATTTTTCTGGGGTGTTGTATGGTGGCTCTCAGCTGGGACAGATGTAAGACCCACATGTCTGGTATCAGGCCTTCCATGCGGCAGTGGTGCATATCTTCACACACAGTACAAATACGTTGGGGATGGCATCTACGGCACATCAGTGTTGCCAGCTCATACCACCCTCTCCTCTGCCGACATCCTTCCTTCAGTCCATCTATCCGCCTCTGTCGGCTGTGTGCAGTCATGTCTTCTTGTGCATGCTGCTACACCATGGCCTACAATGGTACTCTTTTCTGTATTTTGGCTCTTCACGCATGCCTCTCCTGTGCCTAATCTGCACGACACCACTCCTACTCTGTCCTGTCGCTGCACACATCCTGCCACTGCTCACTCCACTGGGGGACACGTCTTCCCCATCCTATGCCACACACTGACATTGTGCCATTTTACATTGGCACCTCCCTGTGCATTGCTACAGCTGCCTCCCACATGCTTGTCCAATTTACTGACTGCCACATAGGGTGCCCACGGATCTGGCAGGTCCATCAGCTCCAAATGTCCTTCCATCCATCACCTTTACATTGACTTTCCTTGGTGCTCCTTTATCCAGTTACAGTCATTTTCAGATGCATGCTTGATACCTTAACGCCCGATGTCTTGTTAATGCACATTAAATGGCCCATTGCACCCTTTATGCTGGAATGCCTCCTACCTGCCCAGTGCCCTTTACACCTGTTACCTTAATGCCCTTTAGTAAACATACCCCTTAGAGAAATAGGCCAGAAGGAGTGGGCATACAGGAATCAGTGTGATTACCACTCCATGACCATGCAAGTGGTGTGTAATGCTCAAATGGTAATCCCTTATGTGTGTGCATGCTTCCTGGGATCCTACCATGATGCATATGTCTGATCTCAATCAGCCCTCATCTACTGCTGCCATTGGACAGCTGGGAAATTGCTGATTGGTCGGTAAGTGAAAAAATGTGACTTACTGTGTATTATTTCTCTCCCTTGTTTTATGTTGTCTTGGCCATATGTAAGTGTCAAGCATATGGAATGATGGACACAAAGATGGTCTTGGAATAGGCAAATAAGCATATTTAAAATAAATCATTTCCACCCACAGGGATGTAACTGACAAAAATTCCCAATGGTGATGTACAAGAATCCAAAAAATGAAAAAAATCACCATATGTACACCATTCTCAAAACGTATTAATTTGTATCGAGCATGCCATCAGGAGGAGAGTAGTTTGCTCAACCTCAAAAACTGGACATGTCCATTTTAATCAAAATATGGTTCAAACGCATTAAAATAAACACTTATCAGAAATGGCCTTGATCCTAAGGAAAAAGCAACTGTACGACATGCATGTTTCGAGTCCTCCAGTGACTCTGTTTCAAGTGCAAAGTAGAAGCATCATCAAATCCTCAGTGTGCTCTCAAAGTATAACTGCCAAAGAATGCCAAAGAAACAAAGGCTGATTTTGAGAAAAGGGCTGTTCTATAACTGGCCGATGGATAATGCCATCATAAGAACAACTGATGATAAGGGAACACTACCCATAGAACATGGGGATTCCTTTATTCATTGGATAACATTAGAAAGGACTCTGCCAATCGATCTCCTGATTAAGGCCCAGGGGATGTACTGAGCCTAGAATGAAAATCCAACGTTAAAGTGTTGGGATCAGAGGGGTGCAAAAAGAGCCATTCTCTGTAGGTATAGCATGCTCTTAAATAAGCCTTCTGGATCACTTTATGAGGATAACCTCTTGAAAGTAAACAAGCTTTTAAATGGGAAGCATGTTTCTGGAATTCCCCCAGTATGGAATAAATGCATCACAATTGTAAAAATTGACCATATGGCAAGCCTCTACGAAGGGGTCCAGAATGGTGGCTCTGATATGTCAAAAGAGTATTTCTCGGAACCGGTTTTTGAAATAAGGGGGTGGCCAAACCCACCGGGCTTTTATAAATTGTGATGTCAAAAAATCTATGGTTTGAAAATTAATGTCAACAGTAAATTGTATATTGGGTTTGATGGTGTTAAGCCATAGCAGAAATTTGTTTAATATTTCAAGGGATGATATCCTCAAGAAAAAAATGTCATCCAAAAATCTGCGCCATAGGCAGACATGTCAAAACAAAGGGGATGGATAGATGAACCTCTCCTCCATGTCGGCCATATATAAAGTAGCTATAGAAAGGGCAACGGTTGCCCCATAGCTATACCAAAGGTTTGTAAAAAATAATTACCATTAAAAAAGGAAATAATTTTGGGTGAGGTCTAGTGTCATAAGCTGTAATAAAAAAGACTTAGGAATGCAAGTAGGGGCATATCGGAAACATGTTTCAAGTAACAATAAAGCTTCACCTTGATCTATATTTGTGCTGTGACCTCTAAAGTGATCAACCACAAAGACTGAATAGATTGTTGTATATCAGATAGTTGGCCCAAAAAATGCATAGAATCTCTAATGAAGGGCTTCACTTCAACCGCTTCTTGCTTCAAAAAAATCACTAAATTGTGAGAGAGGTTTAAGAATTGAGCCCCTACAAGTGACAATAGGCCGACCCAGATGGATGGAAATAGATTTGTGAATTTTTGGAACCGTGTAAATAGTAAGAATCTTGGGATGTAACACTGTCAAAAAGTTTTTTCTTTCATTGTGATCTATCCATTCTGATAGTCGGTAGTGACCAAAGCCTTTATTTGAATGGACAAATTCATGGTGGGATCAAATGGTAATGGTTTGCAATAATGGGCATCACATAACTGGAGTGAAATTTCTCTCTGATAAGTGTTCTTATTTTGGAGAACTATTGCTCCACCTCTGTCTGCACCTCGAATAATCAAACCATGATCATTAGCAAGTTGCTGGATGACTAACCTCTGATTTTTTTGATGTTGAAAAAGCATTTTGAAAAGTGGGCTGACATTAGAATTGGCACTGTATGTCTGGGGCCGACGACCGCCCTCTGCTCGCCCTAACGTTGCCTCTGATCTGCCCCTTTCCCGCCCCGTCTAACTTCAATGCTTGGAGAAGGAGGACAGGGCTGGGAAAGGGCATGAATAGTGGGGATGGACGTCCCAACGGGACGTCCTTCCCCGCTATTTGTGGCTCAGAATGACCCCCCTAATGATCAAATTGCCAACTATAACAGCCATTCTAACCCTTCTGTCATAGGTACATGATCCTGGAGGCACCTTCTCGGTGCAAAAGGGTATTACACCACCTGGCAGACAGGTCCTAGCTATAGGATCACTTCCTGCCCCACCAAGGAGATGCTTTCCTTTTACATGATCTATCTCTTCCATGGCAACAGAGAAGCTTCTAGTCTGAAGGTGGTACTTCTCTATTATGTCCCTGAAGGTCTCGTCTATATACTTCTCCATCTGCCTCGGTTCCTCCAAGTATGCTACTCTAGCTTCCAAAGATTGGACTCATTCTCTGAGAGTCAGGAGCTCTTTGCACCTAGTGCATGCATAAGACATCTTACAAACTGGAAGATAATCATACATATGAGGCTCAGTACAAAAGACTGGATAGCCCCATCTCACTTCTGGACAGCTGTCTGCATTTTAGCTATTATGATTTGTTTGTCTATTTAAAGTTGTTATTTAAAGTTACTAAGGGAATAGAGATATTTTAACCAGTACAAATATACCTAATAAATGTAAGCTTTCAGCTATCAACACTCAGTTCTTTGGCACACTATGCTGTCTATATGAAAAGACTTTGTCCATCCTTTGTTATCCTTTATTTTTGATACTACAAAGGCAAACTGACAATGGGTTGTCTAGTCAAAGAAAGACATTCAATCATCTATGTATCATACATAACTCTTGCTCAGAAGACACTGATATAGAACTGCTGCTATATAAATTACATTAACAGACATAAATTACCAAATATGATTTTTAATTAGTTAGTCAAAGTATTTTATTAATGCTCTGCAGGAGTACAAACTTTGTTCTACATTTACGAAGGTTATTAGCATGTACTGTGCAGCTAAAAAAAATGATATGACATTTGCAGGCAATTCATTCCAGGAAAAGATTGAAATTTGAAATAATTACTGTCACCATGGTTATTGAAAACTGTGTGGGGCATCTATTGATATAGACAATTATTATAGTTCTGAAAATTTACAGAAATCTGACAAGACATCTTTTTTTGGAGAGAGGAAGGGTCAACATCCCACACACTCATACTGTGCCTCTGTCATCTTGCTAGACCCATCTCATAGTAAGATGCTGTCCTAGGTAGGTTCACATTTTATCCTTGAGTCCTGAAGGACTACCGAAAGGGACTGCTACAAGGAAATAGATCTACACCTGTGAGTATTAGTCTTCTGGAATAAACTCTAAATCTCAGGGGGGGGGGGGGATTCTTTGGGTTAAAACTGATGGATCTGTGTGTTTTAGAATTCAGTGTTTTTACTAAGTCAGTCAAGTCTTAGTACCACCACAGATCTTTGTATTTAAATCAAAGCAAAGTATAGCTTAGCACAGAAACTAAATTAAGAGTAAATAGACTCTGAAATTTGTTTCTAGAGAGCTCTTCATTTCAATCAAATCAGAGTATAGCTTAAACATAGAAAGTCAAATAGAGTAAATAGTTACTGAAATAAAGTTGATTCTAGAGAACTTTTTATCTAAATCAAATCAGAGCATAGCTTAGCATATAATGTAATGATGTAATGGGGAAGATCCATCCTGGGCCTTGAAAACATAGGATTCTGTGAGAACTAGGTCAGAATCTGACAGGCAGGCAAACCACATGATCAATGGTTGTCAGGAGCAGCGTAAACAGACCCAGCCATGAGGTCTGCAACCCCGCCCAACTGGCAAGCAATCCTTAGCTCCTGAAGCAAATAGTTTTCACCTGAGTGGGGGAAGTGCTAATCAGCACTATAAGAAACACTCAGTAGAGGTAGAAAGGGGAGAAGGAAGAAACAGGAAGGAATTCAGAGAGAGATCCAGCGACAGACCCAGAGAGAGAGCGAGAAACAGCTGTGAGAGTCAGTTTGCTGTGACGCAGTTTGGAGCTCAGAGGCAACGTGCTTTGCAGAGTGAATGGAAGCCTGAGAGAGTGGAACTGTATGTATCTGAGAATTGTGACCCTGGAAGTGATTCTGAACCAGACTTAAGGAAACTTACTGGCAGCAGAAATACCTTGAGAGTTAATGCTCAGAAGCCTCGTGGGAAAAGTCCGAGGCTGGTGCCGTGCTGGGAAGGCCACCAGAAGGATTTAACAGGAGAGCTAGTGTGGGAGCATTTACAAGCCCCTGAGAGGGAGAGATATTGTGTAGAAGATATCTGCATGTCAGAAGAAGAGTTTGAAAAGCCTAAACCTCAGAGAAAGCTTCCAAGGGCAAAACCCTTTGCTAACAGGGTAGAGCAGTTCCATTATCCTCAGCCAAAACCTGAAGGTAGGACAAGCAAATACTTTAAAGGGAAAAGTTCTTATAAAAAGTTATATGCTGAAAATCCTGGAAGGTGGGTCTCTCCTCTCTCACACTCGGATATATATGGTAACAGTAATTCTTACCTTAGAGAGGGCTGGCTGGATAAGCCCTGTGAAGATACATTAGAAGGAGGTTTACAAATGTTGTGCAATAAAGAAAATGTTTGTCCATCTGAAAGTCAGCAGGAGCCTAATTGATTCTGCTAGTGAAGATTCATTTGGTGAACCAATGGATTGTACGCTAACCATTTCAGACAAGATTACTTCTTTGTGTTAAGCCAGCGTTTGTGCATTGCTTAAGGCTAGCTGTAAAGATCACAAGATTTGCTGTTCATTTGCAAAGGAACTGTATGCTGAGAATATTGTTTCCTGTGGATATAATTTGAGTAAGAAGCAAGAACAAGCTGTCTTTCATTTTCCTTTATCACATGCCAGAGTGTATGGCTTTATTGTCCTAAGTTTGTTGTGTTGTATATTTGAAAATCCAACCCCGGGAGGGGAAATAAAATCCTATCTTGTACCTGACCCATTCGTGTCCACAACTACTCCTTCATCAAAAGGGTCATCAGGCGGACAGACCCGCTCCCCCTAGGCGGCGGACTGGCCACTGCCTGACAATAAGTACAATAGTCCTGAGTAGGATGAAACAAACTTTTTTCTAGTGACCTTTACAAAGAGGCCTTCGAGTTAGGAGGTAAAAGATCTGTGAAGTTGTCTTGAATAGTTGTTAAAGGCAATTGACAGATCAAAAGGGCACTTTAAAAGGCCCCTTCTATCAAACCAAAGGCTGTGGGAATCACCCAGGAAATTGGTAAGCCTTTACCTTAAAAGCAAGCCAACTTTTAATAGGTCGTCTTCCCCCTCTCCCTCCCCAACTCGCACCCACCGCTAGGATAAGCATAGCTTTATAGGCTCTTAAACCTCTTAAAGGGAAGGAGGTGCCCATATTCGCTCTCAACAGTTTATCCTCCTCAGGCATACATCAAGGACTTGAGATTAATTAATCTTGAGGTGAACAAAGTTCATTAAACATATTAGATATAGTTTTATTAGTATAAGCATCCCCAGCAAATCTAAACAACTTAAATATATAAACACAACCTTAAACTAAGATGCTGACAGCAGTCCAGCAGCAAGATGGGGGCTTTCTATTTATTTATTTATTTATTTATTTAAAGTCTCTTCTATACCGCGCTATTCATATCAGTGCGGTGTACATTCAACAGAACCTTATACCATGCAGACGGACCGCATTGTATTTACAGTGAACAGGAACTAATACTTGGACATAACTGGGGTAACTTTCTATAAGTTATTTACGCTAATGGCTATACTTTCCAACTATAGTCTATTCGGGACTGGACAGGTGGGGCTGGCTGCCTCTTTCTAGTCTTTTGCATGGAGTGTCACATGTATGATTTTCTCCCAGTTGGTGAGGGGTCTTACGTGTGCACTAGTTGCAAGGAGTTCTGCTCTCAGGGAATGAGTCCAATCTCTACAGACTAAAGTAGCACACTTGGAGGACATAAGGAAGACAGAGAAGCACATAGATGAGACTTACAGAGACATAGTAGTGAAGTCCCATCTCCAGTCTGCCAGCATCACTGTTGCCATAGAGGAGAGAGGTCATGTGATAGGAGAGAATCACCTAGTGTGGCAGGAAGTCATCCTGTAGCTAGGACCTGTTCTTCAGGTGATGTACAACCCTCTCACACTGAGGAGGTTTCTCCAGGCCATGTGCCCATGAGGGAAGGGTTAGGACAGCTGTTATAGTTGGTGATGCAATCATTAGGCACATAGATAGCTAGGTGGCTGGTAAACATGAGCATTGCCTGCTAACATGCCTGCTTGGTGCGAAATAGCAGACCTCACGCGCCACCTAGACAAGTAATTAGATAGGGATGGGGAGGAGTCTGCTTTCTTGGTACATGTTGGTATCAATGATATTGAAAGTGGGGTAGGGAGGTTCTGGAGGCCAAATTTAGGTTTTTAGGTAGGAAGTTGAAATCCAGAATTTCCAGGGTAGCATTCTCCAAAATGCTTCCCGTTCCACGTGCAGGACCCAAAAGGCAGGCAGAGCTCTGGAGTCTCAATGTGTGGATGAGATGATGGTGCAAGGATGAGGGGTTTCGAATTGGTTAGAAACTGGGCAGGATTCTGGGGAAAGAAGGGGCTTTTCCAAAGGGATGGGCACCACCTTAACCGGGATGGAACCAGGCTGCTGGCATTAACCTTTAAAAAGGAGATAGAGCAGTTTTTATACTGAATAATAGGGGAAAGCCGACAGTTGCCCAAGAGCACATGGTTCAGAAGGATTCATCCTTGAAGGATACTATCAAAAGATTGAGGTTAGGGCATATCGACAGAGAGGTTCCAATAAAAACAAAAGTAACCAAAATGATCTTAAGTACAGAGCAGGCAGCACTTAAAGATTTCAAATTACTCCTGCCTACTGGTAACCAGATTAATATGTCCAGCAGGAAACGGCCTTGGGTAGTTCTAGCAAGTAATGTTCCTTTTTGAAAAATAATTGGGTTTAGTGTAAAAGTAACAAGGAAGAGCTGGTTGGGATAATGAAAAATAGATGGCAGAAAGCAATAAAGGATAAAAACGAGGAATGGTAGTTGTAGATAATCCTTTGAAAAAGATAAATTTCTAAAGCAAAAACAAATAATAAATAAATAAATAAATAAATAGTAGTAGCAGTAGTAGTAGTAGTAACAATAATATAGTCAAAGTCTCCATAACATAAATACAGAACTTTGGGAAACTGACATCTTTGCCATATTTCATGAAAAATGCCTGTAACAAGGGACATTTTCAAAGTAATCCTTTTATTAAAGTATGCTAAGGAGTTAGTATGGGTTTAGGTGCACTGTAACTATGTGCTCAGTCCCATAGTAAATGTAAGTATGGGGAAGGACAGTTACTAGGTGGTGATTCAGGCACTAACTGCAACTCATGCTTCGGTGTGTTGAATGGGTATGTTAGGGGAGAAGAGTGGGTGCGGTAAGCACCTTGCAATCAGCATAGTGGTAAATACTGCATACTGTGGCAATTAGCATGACTGCAAGTACTTCCACCTCAATAAGTGCAGCTGTGGTATTAGAGTCCTGCTGGGAATATGATTTCCACATCCCCAACAGTCAACATGGTGGCCTTGCACTTAATGCACGTGAATTTTTGAGCTATTGGCATATCAAATGCAAAACTACAGTGCACTTTAGTAAAAGGGCTCCAAAGTCAAATGAGCTGATATTCAGCCTGTTCTGGTCAGTTGGTTTATTTTAAATGTTGCATGCCATGGGTAAAAAAATCTGGATATTCACAAACGTTATCCAGATAGTGATGGTACTGCATATCAGCGCTGGCCACCTGGTGTTTTCTAGATAGTGGCAAATTTCAGCCCATTATGTGGCTAGCTATCCGGACAGCAACACTGACAGTTATCACTATCCAGATAAGTTCCTGCTCCACCTTGACTCCACCCACAGACCACCCTAGTAGAATCTGTATTGTGCCAAAGCAGTCTGTGATAATATCCAGACTGTGCTGCTGAATATAACGGTCAGTGGGGCATATACAAGTGGTGCTAAACACATAAGCCCAACTGAATGTGGGTCCCAAATCTTTTTATGAAAAATGTAGACCCATGGATCAATAATTAGGTCTTAAATTTTTTTAAGACTGCATCCAAATGAACAATGAATCAAAGACTCATTGTCAATCAACTTGGTGTTCAGATGGAGAAAGGCGAAAGTCCAAATAATATTTAATACTTTCTGCTCCTGATTTTTTTTGTTTTTGCTTAAGCTTATTACAGAAGGACCCCAGCTTATGTAGCTCCAAATACGTCAATCCAGACCTACATAGAAAATTTCCAAAATGCTCAAAAATCTATGAAACTTACGGTAATGTGAAAATACACTCAATTGCAAGAAAATGCCTTAAATTGCAGTGAGTGGCAACAACTCAGAGCTAATTCCCATTAATGAAGGCTGTGGAAAGGGAGATCCTTCTCATAAGCATCATCTCATCGACTTGCAGACCAAAATTAAAATCATCTGCAAACATGAAGGTGGCCAACCATCACCTCCATTGAACTTGGCTATGCACCATCTACAATCGACACCATTGTCAAAGATGCCGCCCACTTAAGAGGGCATGCTAAAGGTACTGCTACTATGAAGGCAACAATAATCACTAAAAAACATGAAGGAGCCATTAGTAAGATGGAAAAATTGTTGTCAATTTTGATGGAAGACCAGGTTCAAAAGTGTGTTCTCCTAAACCTGCAGTACATTCAGGTCAAGGCCAAAAGCCTTTTTGAAGACATCAGGGCCAAGTATCCGGACGGCACTCAAACCTTTTTGGCTAGCAGGAATTGGCTTTAGCATTTCAGGAATCATGCAGGGTTTCACAATGTGAACGTTTCTGGAGAGACTGCAAGTGGTGATGCCGAGGCTGCAAAGCAGTAGCCTGAGTGGCTAAAAAAAATCATTAACGAAGGGCCCTATTTTCAGGAACAAATTTTCATCATTGATGAAACTGGCCTTTTTTACCACAAAATGCCATCTAGGACATACATTTCAAAGGAAAAAAAGACCATGCCCGAGCATGTATCATTAGCAGGCCGTGTTGGAGTCCCTGCAGAGGCAGATGGTTGGGGGGGCTGTTTGGCCATCCATGTATGCCTCTGCCCCCCATCCAGACCTTGTTCTTTGTCCCCTCACATCTTAACTTTGTGCCCTAGGCACCCGCCAACCCATTTGTTGGATGGGCTGAGACTGCGTTCCACAAACACGGAAAGCAAATGGGCATGTCAGCATGGTGTGGGGGTGTTCGCAGAGGGGGCAGCGGCACCTGCCTGCAACAGACCAAAGCCATGCTCTGGTCCTGTGTGCCATGCGCATTGCAACATGTGCCAAGGTCTGTCTGATGCAAAGCATATCAGCCCCAGGGAGTGCTGTAACTATATGGCAGCACTGTGGCACAATATGCACAGTTGGTGTATGTATAAGCAGAGTTCTACAGGTTTGTGTCCTGTCTGTGAATCATGCATTGCACGTCTCCATGGCTAAACTTTATCCCACAGTGCAGGTACAACACTAACATGTGTAACCACCAATGAATTGGCCAACAAGAGTATAAACATCCATCAGCCATACAGACAGGCTCCACTATCCACAGCTGGCTGAAGAGTCAGGCTGATAGCACAAGCACATTGAGCGAGCATTAACATCAGAGCACGCTACTAGCTCCTGCACAATGAGTACACATTAACAATGCTCGAGATGATATCGGTATGAAGGTGATAGGCAGGAATGCCAACCAATCCCATTTTTGCACAGCACGTTGATGTGTGTGTGTGTGTCTATCCATGTTTGTATGTATGTCTATCCATTGTTTTGTGGCTTTTTACACCTCACTGAGCCTTACAGTGTCTAAGCTGTTTCCAGTATTAGTCTGTAAATGTGCATAGTGAGAGCAAAGTATTGTGAGTATGGACTGAAACAGGGAGGATTGGCCAGGATGTGTTTGCATTGGAGGTGGGGTCAATGGCTGAGACGTTGAAGTGCCTGTCTGCCACGTGCATGGACTGGGTGGCCACAGCATGTCATGCTGGCAGGGCACTCTCACTCTGACTGAGTAATGACCATGGCACAGCTATGTATCCACATAGTGCTATATAGTGTCTGGGTGCACTTTCTATCCTAGGGGCCTGCTCACTGAGCCCAATGTTGGGTACCCATGGTTGCTCTGTGCATATGCAATGTGTATGGCTGGAAACCCAGCGGTGGACAGCAGGTGCAGTTTGTTTGTGCTTGCTGTGGGTAATTGTTTGACCTAGGTGATTGGGATGTGAGTTAGCAATGGTAGGGCCAGAAGGATTCTAATAACAGCTAAATCACAGGACCAGCTGTGACTGGCACATACTGCAATGCTAGAGGAAACAAGGTGACTAACATATCACACTGCAATAATACCAGACACACACAATGGAGATCTATAGCACAGACAGAAAAGACCATCTCTAGCACCGCAAGTTCTGGTGTCCAGGTGCTGGGCACCCATCAACACCATCAGGGTGACCGTAGAAACTGCTCAGTAGCACAGCTTGTAGCTGCCCTGTGCTTGTATCACACAATGTCAGTGCATCTTACTGAGATGAGTTGATGGATAAGTGCATTCTCCATTTGGTGATCAGCTGTAGACTGCTATTCTGCATGTGCAGTGCAACATGGGTACTGGTGGGGCTACCCTATACCGGCACACACAGCAGACATTTTAGGCAGTGACCTGCAGTCCCTTTGTATCCAGCCATTGCTGCTCAGAGAAGTGTGGAGGTATAGCCTACTGGTTAGTGCAATGTCCCCATAAGCAGGGAACAGTATTTGGTTCCTACTAGTTCTTTTTGTGACTGTGTGCTACTCAGATCATTTTCATGCCTGTAACAGTCAGGGCTCTGCACATTGGCGCTGCCAGCTCATACCACCCTCTCCTCAGCTGCCATCCCTCCTTCAGCCCATCTATCTGCCTCTGTCAGCTGTGTACAGTCATGTCTTCTTGTGCAAGCTGCTACACCATGACCTACTGGAACTATTTTCTGCATTTCGGCTCTTCGCGCTCGCCTCTCCTGTGCCTGATCTGCACGGAACCACTGCTTCTCTCTCCTCCTGTTGCTGCAAACATCCTGCTGCTTCTGGCTCTGCTGGAGGACATGTCTTCCCCATCCTATGCCACACACTGACATTGCAGCACTTTACATTGGCACCACTCTGTGCATCGGTACAGCTGCCTCCCACATGCTCATCCATCTAATTGCCAGCCAGGTAGGGTGCCCACTGATATGGCAGGTCCATCAGCTCCCACCTGTCCTTCCTTCTATCATCTTTACATTGACTTTCCTTTGTGCTCCATCCAACGATTGGATTACAGTCGTTTTCATGCCTTAAGGTGCATGCTTTCCATCTTAAAGCATGTTTGTCACTTTAACGTTCCTTAAGGTGCATGCTTGTCACCTTAACATGTGAAGTCCTGTTAACATGTGTTAAATGGCCAAGGCGACTATTAACGTGCGTTAAACAGCCCATAGGGTGCTTTATGCCGGAATGCCCCCTATCCACCCAACACCTTTTAAGGATTAACACCCTTTATCGCGCTTTAGTAAACTCATCCCTTTGTTGCTTCTTATTATTGTGTATACTATAACATGGCTCCAAGTTACGTAAATATTGACTTTCACATAGAATTGTAGAATGATCCGCTTAAGTAAGGCGGAGACTTTCTGTATTTATTGAGTTTTAAACATACAAAAGAATCAAAAGTACCAAATGGTAATGCCAACAAAGAGTAAACACACTTCAGGAAATTACAATTTACAATATAACTTTCCCTTTGAAAGACTAAAATGAAGAAAAAGAAGAAAACTTGAGGGAAAGCTGATTTAAAAAAAAAAACCCTCTACAAAAAATGCATTTTCAACAGCAAAGGAATCTACACTTTCTGAACAGGCCTTTTATTTTAATATACCCTTACCTACCCAGTTGCTTTCAATCATTACTGACCCGAGCAGCTTCCCTATCTTTAGCCCATTGTTGGGCAACTATAAGTTCTTCAAGTTATTTTGACTCCAAGAAAACAATCCTGACCCCTACATTTATAACATAGGCACTCACACCACTATGACCCATTCACAAACCACCAAATCAAGGCAATAACTCACTGTCACAAAATAATTTGGCAAAAAGACTGCAGCTTTTCTTTCAACAACCAAACAATTGTCCAAAGTAACATAAGACAACAATGTGGAACAACTGTAGCTAACAAACAGGATAGACAGTAACATCTTTAGCACATGACTGTCCACCATCTCAAGGCTCACATCTTCCCCATACCTCCAGCCTGCGGTGGCATCAGGCTGCAGCATACATGAATCCCACATGGTGGTGTTGAACATGCTGTGAGATGCCTAATTCACAGTTCCTCTATCTCCCTCCCCACCTCACATTGCAGGCCTAATATTCAATTACACAGTTTACAGACCTGTAAACCATGTAAATGCTGCTTATGCAATGGCACTAACATGGTTAGAGCTGCTGAATATCCCCGGTTATCTCCGCTACATGCCTCAATACTAACGGCTTAGCATTGGGGGATGTCGTGGGCGTTCCGGGGCATTCTGGGAATGGCATCAGTTCCTAACCGGGCAGTAGCAATATTGCACTGTCACCTGGTTAGTACCTGCAGGTAAAAGATAGACACAACAAAAGCTGACCTATCTTTACTCATGGGAGCTAACCGGGCAGCGGCTCAATATCGCTGCTGCCCGGTTAGCTTCTGCGGACTGTTGTGTCGACCCCAAATATTCAATGCCGGAGATGCATATGACCCCGGCATTTAATATCTGGGGTTAAAGGTCTGCGATGATGGTTATGTGCCATAGCACTATATAGCCATCCCAGAAGAATATTGGGACCTGCATGTCCCTGCCACTCCCCAAACAAGCTGCAACCATGTATGCCCTACTACACCCTTCCAAAACACCCTGAACAGAACTTAGAAAGACTAATATCCAACAAATGTACTCCATCCAGGTGATATAAATCTGGACAATACACAGAAATTGTCATGAGCCAATATCAACCCCTCATGACGATCACAAATTTGAACACCTTGGCATTCACCCGCTTCCATAAACATTCCACGGCCTTAAGCCTGATAGTATCACACCAAAGTCATTGAGGAATGATCTGGGACCAAGTAAAAATCACCAAAGGAAAATAACAACGAATCAAGAAAAGACCCATTTCATTTCTCAGTTAAGATCCACCTCTTTTACTTCACAAAGATCATTCCCCCCCCCCCCCCCAAATAAACAAAAATACACTGAGGCACATTGTACTGATACGCCTTCAGTAACAACGGCAAAAGCTGGGCCCACTGCCTACCCACTGACCCATCCACTGCAATAACACTCTACTCTCAGCCAGATCAACGTTCCAACCACCAGCTGCTCTCTTCCAGGTCCAGAAGACGAAGGAATGCCCACACATTCAAACCAAGAGTTCCCTTCACACCAAGCCTGTGGAGGAAACTGAAAGAAAGAACAGATGAAAAGACTACCGAGTCAACGAAGATGCAGTCTGAAAGCATCAGACTGCCATCAATCCAACTGCTTAATTGCCTGTGCAGATAAGCCCTGCACAGCAGCAAAAGTAGCAGCCCCAATTCGAAATGAATGCATTTGGAACTGTCCCGGATGAAAACCTGCCACCTCTAAGCCATGCTTCAATATGGTAGCAAACTGAAATTTGCTAAAAGGATCACCCCCTTCATGACACCACCAGAACAGGCTCCCTTGAGGCTGAAGATCCAAAAAGGTATGAGTGCACTGAATGAGGCAGGTGAAAAGCCTAGGAACCTGCTGTAGTTGAGCCCAGGCACCTCTGCCAAACTGGTTGGTCTTACTGCGGTGTATACACAACTGAACCTCATCTAACATTACCACATTATCTGTCAACAGACCCCAAACACCACACGAGGATTTCTTCATAGCCACCAACTCACTCACCCTGACCACCACAAAAAGGCAAAAAAAAAAAGCAATCTTGAATAAGTGTGCCTCATACGAGGCAGAACACACCTGAGGTAAAGCTTGCAACAGTGCACACAGCACCTCAAGCTGAATAGGATGCCACAAAGACTGCAGCGAAAATGCTGTCCTGGCCCTGGCATTACCCTTTACCAACTTCTGCACTAAATAAGATGAAGTGGGGTCTTGAATCCTTGGAACTTTAGACACAAAAGCAACACTGGCTAGGGCACCTGAGAGAGCCTGGTGTGACTGCTAAAACTCAAAAGCACCCTCAATAAAGTGCAAGGCATCCTCCTGCACAGTCTGATGCCCCAGAAGAGGAGACCCAGCTGGCAGAAGGCCTGCAAAATGAAGCCAACCTGCTGCATAAGACTTCCGTTTATTAATATCCAAAGAAGAGCTCAGCAATCTTGTGACTTGGAAGGACATCGCAAAAGTGTTCTGCTGTCCATGAAGGAAAGAGCTTGAAACCGAGTCCACTGCAAACGAAATAAAGAATCTGCAATAGCATTATCTACACCTGGCATATGCTTGGCCGCTAGTGACACATTCAATTGAAAGCACCACAATACCAGCAAGCTCAGCAGTGCCACCACCAGCTGAGAGCTAGTGGACTGCCGATTGACTGCTTGGACAACCGCCATGTTATCAGAATGCAAGGGCAAGCTCCAATGACACAAGTGTACACCCCAAAATAGAGAAGGCCACCCACACAGAAAACAGCTCCATAAAGGCAATATTCCAGCACCATCCTCTATCATACCAGACAACTATCCAAGCTTGTATACACCAAATCCCCCCCCCCCCCAAAATATATCCCAAAGCCAGACCCATCCAAAGCATCCGTATATAGCTCCGGATCATGGTTGGATACTATAGGCAGCTGCCACACACACACACCATTGAAATACTGAAGAAACTTCAACCACAGGACCAAATCCTCGCGATCATCACTGTTTATCTGAATAAAATGATGCTTTCACACCACTCACTTCGTTGACAATGCCAGCCTCCATGTAAAAACTCTGCCCATCAATATAACGTGACAGGTAAAATTAAAATGCCCAGAAGCTCTTGCACCTGCTGAAAAGTAAGCTTCGAACGAACAAGCACTGCTGAACCAACTGCACCAACTCCCTCGCCTTCTGAACCACCAACTGGAATTCCATGCACAAGGAATCCAATTCAATACCCAGAAGTGAGTAATGGGTGCCAATAATCATGCCCTGACAATATCCCAGTTCTTATACTATTTCCTTTTTTAAATGGTTTTGTTTTATTTGATTCTTTTATATGTCAAATATGTGTGCATATATAGCCCAAAGCCATTTCAGTGACCACTTTTTTAAAGGAGATATTGGACATTAAGGAGTTGAGCTGCAAGAGTGCCAATAATGTTCACCATAACTGTATTTTGTTCTAGAAAGTCATCTAACTGTTGATGAACCACCGATTCCAATAACTTCCTTCACATCAATCTCTCGAAAACTTCCTCTATCTGGTTCACTTTTGGTAATCCCCCTCCTCCCCTAACCCCTCTGTTCTCTTCCTCATCCATCTCCACTGTCTCATCATTACGGTATTTGGGTGTAATCCTTGACTCTTCTCTTTCTTTCAAAGAACATAACTCCTCAGTCATTCAATGCTCATTTTTCACCTTAAAACAACTTTGTGCCGTACGTTCTTTTCTCACCTCTTCCTCTATGACCACCTTCATTATATCCTTTGTCATGTCTCGTCTCGACTACTGTAATGTCTGTCTTGTCAGCGTCCCCAATCCCAAATTCTTCATCTCCAACGTGTTCAAAATACTGCCGTTCATGTTCTAACTCATGCTTCACGCTTTGACCATGTCACTCCCCTTCTAATACACCTCCACTGGCTTCCCATTGGCTTTCGTATTCAGTTTAAAGTTCTTATCTTTGTGCACAGGGTGATCTACTCTGGTATTCCCCTGTATCTCGCCGACCAGGTCCATCTCCATACCCTGCACCGATCCCTTCGCTCTATTCACGCTAACCGTATGTTTCTTTCCTCCCCCCCCCCCCCTTCCCAAGCTCACCTGGAATCCACTCGGTCCTCAGCCTTCTTCTTCCTTGGTCCCAGAATCTGGAACTCACTCCCCCACTCACTCCACTTAGAAACCTCCTATACGTCCTTCAAAGCTAAACTGAAAACCTATCTTTTTTGCTACGCCTTCAATCTCCCCTTCCCCACCTCACCCCCTTCCCTTCCACCGCGTTAGTGTGTTAGCTTCCTATCCCCCTCTCCCCCACCGTTTCACTAGTTGTTCATGCTCTCCTATCCCTCCCTCCCCCTCTGTTATCTTCCCTTTTGCGATGTCAATGTGTTTCCCTCCCCCCCCCCATGTTATCCACTTTTGCCCTCCTACTATCTCTGATCCTATCCCTTTTGTCTTTTAAAGATTTCATGGCGTTCCTTTTCCTTTTCTTTTTCGCTGCTTTCTCTCTTTTTTAATTTTTTTATGTATGTGAACATCCCAGATGCTAATCGTTTATGGACGGTATGTAAAGTTTTAACATAAACATAAACTTACCTATGGATGGTATGCTGGAGAATAGACAGTAATACTCACAGTCAGTTAGAAAATCATTCACCTTTTTTACTAGGTGTGCAGATGTGCATTTCAACTCACTGGGTAATACACCATCCTGAAGTGTGGCATGGACATAAAAAAATAAAAAAATCACCAAGGGATTGAAACATTATCTAGAGCACATATAATTTCAAAATATATGAAAATTATCTTAAAATATCATATGATCTAACATTATTATTTCTGATAGCAAATTCAATGGTTACTAAAAGAATGCAAAGAAGTCAGTGAGATAATTTAAATTTTAAAAATATTGCTTAATGAGAAAGTCAGGTGGGCTTTATAAAATGTTCCATTGTTATAGCTGTTTCCGAGGAAAACTATACTTATCCATGATCTAAGAAAGAAGGAACACTGGGGCTACTTTGATAATCGTCTAATTAGTGTTTAAAAAGAAAAAAATGTAGGAAGCGAATGTTTAAATGGAATTATCAAGGATGCAAATACAAAATATTTATCCTTCAGAGCAAATTTATTTTGTGCTCTAGCTGCACTTGTATTATTTCTGCTTTTAACAATTCTCAGAGTAATAAATGTAAAGAATTAATGCATGTAGGGCTGAAACCCGCACACTTAAGAAACTGTTAAGGCTGCTCTACCTTGGGGTCTGTATACTGTGATAGAATCTTTTCCTTTTAATGATGGTTAGGTGGAGTTACAAGGAGCAAAGAGTTCTCACCATGGCTAATTGTTTTCACAGTGCTGCAGAGGAACAGCAAACAATGGTGACTTTCTGATGCACCCACTTAAAAAAAGATATTCTGTTATGGGCCATTTTTGGCATGCTGCAGGTTTGTGAGAACTGTAAAGCCATTGAAAACTGAACATGCTAATTCTAAATGGTGCCATAGCTTTCCCACTCTAATAAGCAGTAATGTCCCCTTTATAAACATCTTGGAAGGGATATTCATAGTAACATAGTAAATGACGGCAGATAAAGACCAGTATGGTCCATCTAGTCTGCCCAGTAAGATGGCAGGAATAGGTGCACCTGCAGGCCACCCCTCCCCATGTCTTTGTTTAGGGGTGAACCCACCGCTCCATGTAGGACACCCCTTTTTGTTGAGAAATTAGATGATTCAGTTTATTTTTATTTTATCTTGTTGCTGTAAAGGGATCCACTGTGTCTGTCCCATGCCATTTTGAATTCCGTCACCGTGTTTGCCCCCACCACTTCCATCGGGAGGGCATTCCAAGCATCCACCACCCTTTCAGTGAAAAAGTATTTCTTGACATTTCCTTTCAATTTACCACCTTGCAGCTTCATGTTATGCCCTTTGGTTTTAAAGCTTCCCCGTCTTTGGAAGAGGTTTGTTTGTTCATTATTTCTCTTTAAGTATTTAAAAGTTTGAATCATATCTCCCCTATCCCTCCTCTCCTCCAGAGTGTACATATCTAGGTCTTCAAGTCTCCTCTCATAAGGCTTCTGATGCAGGCTCCAAATCATTTTGGTCGCCTTCCTTTGAACAGTTTCCAGTCTTTTTACATCCTTTGCAAGATATGGTCTCCAAAACTGAACACAGTATTCCAAGTGAGGCCTCACCAGTGACCTATATAGTGGCATTAGTGCCTCTTCCTTTCTGCTTGTAATTCCTCTTTGTATGCAGCCCAACATCCTCCTGGCTTTTGCCACTGCCTTGTCGCACTGTTTTGCACCTTGAGATCTACAGAAATAATCACAACAAGGTCTTTCTCCTGATCCGTGCACACCAACCTCTCGCCCCCTATCGCGTACATTTCCCTTGGATTTCTGCTACCCAAGTGCATGACACTGCACTTCTTTGCATTAAATCTTAATTGTCAAGCATTAGACCATTCTTCCAGCTTTTGTAGATCTTACATCATGTTAACCACTCCCTTGGGGGAGTCGACTCTGTTGCAAATTTTCGTGTCATCTGCAAAAATACAGACTTTTCCATTCAGTCTTTCAGCAATATCACTCACAAATACATTGAACAGTGCCGGGCCCAGGACTGAACCCTGGGACACCCCACTAATCACCTTCCTTTCATCCAAGTGAGCTCCATTTACCATCACCTTCTGTCATCTGTCAGTCAACCAATTTCTGATCCAGTTTACCACCTTGGAACCCATCCCCAAAGCCTCCTATGAGGAACAGTATCAAAGGCTTTGCTGAAATCCTGGTAGATGATATCCATCACATGCCACTGATCTAGTTATCTGGTCACCCAGTCAAAGAACTCAATCAGATTTGTTTGGCAAGATTGTCCTTCGGTAAAACCATGTTGCCTCGGATCTTGCAGCCTATTGGTTTTGAGAAAGTCCATTATTCGCTCTTTCAAGAGCGCCTCCATTACCTTTTCTGCCACTGAGGTAAGGCTCACGGGCCTGTAGTTTGTCACTTCTTCCCTGTCACCACTTTTGTGTAGAGGTACCACATCAGCCATTCTCCAGTTCTGAGGAACTTCTCCTGTTTCCAAGGATCTGTTGAAAGCACCCTTTAATGGCCCTGCAAGAACCTCTCTGAGCTCTTTCAGTATCCTGCGATGTATCCCATCTGGTCCCATGGCCTTGTCCACTTTCAGTTTTGCAAGTTGTTCTAACACATCATCTTCTGTGAATGGTGTGGTATCTACTTCATTCCCATTTTTATATTTGGGAGTCACAGGTGGTCCTTCCCCAGGGTTTTCTTTAGTAAAAACAGAGCAGAAGTATTTGTTTAGCAATTTCGCTTTTTTAATGTTACTTTCCACGAGTCCGTTCCCAGCATGTCTGACTCCTGCAATTCCACTTCTGATCTTCTTCCTTTCCCGAATATACCTGAAGAAAGTTTTGTCGCCATACTTCACATCTTTAGCCATTAAAAGCATTTTAGCCGGCTAGTAGACTTGCTAACCGACTAAAATGTACTAAGCTCAATATTCAGCGGCACTATCCAGATAGTGCTGCTGAATATACCCATAGACCCGAGGCGGTCTATGGGCAGATTAGGGGCAGTTAAAGTTAGGTCATCTCCATAGCTGTCCTAACTTTGACCAGATAGTGATATGTAGTGCCACGAACCTGGATATTCAATACCAGATGCTGGGCAAGTTCTGGTGTTGATTATGCAGGTTTATTTAAAGTGGCAGTGGCTAGGCAGTTTAAAAAGCCTGGTGTCTGCAGCTGAATATCGACCTCCTTGCTACTAAGTAGATGAATATGGTATGGTGTTCTCTGGTGAAGGCTAAGAGAAGTGTTTACTAAAAGGTTTTAATGTGCATTAATAAAATTAACATACATTAAGTGTCCACAGCCTGTTTATTTCTATGGGCATAGTGACACTTAACACGTTAACTTTATTAATGCTCATTAACCTTTAGCAAATATGTCTCTAATTGTTGTAATAGATTACACTCTGCTGTGCAATAGAGAAGTGCACAGACAAAATATTTTTAGTTTAGTTTTGTATTTTTTCCAATTTTTTCATTATTATTTGGCATTTTTGGTTTGTTTCATTCATTTTAATACAATTTTTTAAATGCTGTTGAATATCACAGATTGTGCAGCCACTATCTGTAAAAGTGCTGCCCTTATCCAGGAGACAATTTTCATCTAGTATACTGTATATCAAAAGGAAAGCTGGCCTAAATTGCAAGCCAAATAAGTGCTGGCTAAAAATCGCTACTATGAGGATAAGGGTGGTACTTATCTAGATACACACATCACAATCCAGATATTCAGCGGCAGCCACTATCCAGGTACTGCCACTGAATATCCAGATTATATTTAAGCACTGCAGCTGATGACTGTGGCGTTTTAAATAATCTACCAGTTTGAAAAATGTCCCCTAAATTTTTTAAGGTGAGGTAATGAACTGAATGTGTACTAAAAAGGCACATCCCTATTTCTATAATTTTAGTTGAAAAAAGTGTTCCTTTCATATTTAGATAACATTATATTGCATTTGTATCTATTTATTCTAAGGCCAATTCTGTTCTGGGCATCCCTCGCCTGTCCAGGTGTCCAGAATCAGGATGTGACCAGGGCATACCCGATTCTGATCCCGTGGGGGCTAGATGTGCCCGTGGAATCAGAATTGTGGCACAGGGCCTGGACCTCCAGGACGTGCCCCTATTCTGGGAACCCAGACATCCAACAAACTCCCTGGTTAGCCCAGCGAGGCTTCTGCATGGAGCCGTGGTGCTGTGGCATCCTATTGCCATGGCACCACAGCTCCATGCAGGAACCGCGATCTCTGGCGGACACAGAGAAACTCCTTTCCCCACCACCCCAACCCCTGCTGTGGCCAGGGTTGGGCCACAGGGAACCCCCTGCACCCCCTCACCATCCTTAACCGGCCCGGGTCTTCCATCCATCGCCGTCCAGAGGGACGTATTCTACCTCTGAGGTGGAATAAGTCCCCCATGCAAATGGCCGACCTCAGATGTACAGAGCCGACCTCAGAATCGACCCTGTACATGCGGGGTCATGGTGCCGCCCACTCCCCGCTCTTGCTCCTCCTCCTGCCAGTCTCCTCTCGCCCACAAACAGAGTTCACTGCACAGCTCGGCTCTGTTTCCAGGACATGGGCCAAGCGATTAGCGGGGCTGGAAGTCCTGATCGGACATCCAGACCCAGTAAAAGTGGTTCAGAATAGACCCCAATGCATGCATTAATCTTTCCTTCAAAGCAAAATTGGTTGAATTATTTTCATAGTTACCAGGTTACTGATTTATCCATAATTATCTGAAAAGTCTTAGATGGTTCTGTCACAGTTTTACTCCAGGATTTTCTGCCTCTTGCTCCAAACTTATCTGGTAGCATTGTAGAATTTGCAATGCAGATTAACGCATATGCTTTTTTTAACACTGGTAGGTATTTTATAAGAGGTCATTTACATGCTTATGTGGCCAATATTTAAGTGTGTTGCTAGCACCAAAAGGGCCTTTTATAAAATTTCATGGCCATGTATGTACACAAAATCATGCATGGTAAAAGATCGAGCATACTTGAACATGGACCATACATAGGCTTTCCTGGGGTCCTAGTCTTGGTGAAGTAGAGATGGAACAAGTGTAAATTTGTAAGCACTAGGCTGGTTCTGGGAACCTATTTTCTAAAGGCACACAAGTATCTATTGGACATGTTTACTAAGCCCCACACTAGTAATAGAGCTTTGGGCCGCATTACTAGTGTGAGCTACTGTGCTAAATGCAGGGGGGCTGGAGAAAGCCATCCCCCTGAATTTAGCGCAGCTCACCATGATAATACCACTGTGAGAAGCAACTACTACCCCCCATTATCCTTGCAAAAGTTGCTCCTTGCCAAGTGTCGTGCTTTCAAGGCCCACATTAGTAGCACCATGGCGGGAATCCCCACACCCAGACATGCACTGATGAGGTAGCATGTGGTTTTTAATACATGGCACCAAAAACCCACGTTACCCTATGCTACCCGGGCACCACCATTTAGTAAACCTGCCCCTATGTAGCCTTAGAAAATATGCATTATCTTGGATTTTTCATCAATACACCCTGTTGTAACATTACTCCTCTATTGCATGAAAGCAGGCCGTATGTTTTCCTAACACCTACTTTTATGTGTGTATATGCTGGGACAATATTATAAGTGCCTAGTTGATTGTGTCTAAATCTGTTCTTCTCTCTCAAGTTTCTAATATTTATTTATTTATTTATTTAACAGTTATTTATATATATATAAAATTAGTTCATAGTCTGTATTGATTCTCATTTTCTTAGGCATTAATTAGGGCCTGATATTCAACTGGGCAGCGCTAAGCGCCGTAGCCGCTTAGCACTGCCCGCCGACCCCCTAACCTCGGCTATTCACTTCCACAGCAACGGAAGTGAATATCCAGGTCTGGCCGGGCTGCCCGAAAGCTGCCGAGGCTAATCATGCAGCATCAATGTCAGATGCTGCATGGTTAGCCTCAGCACCTATAAGATAGGTGAGGGCTTCCGTTCCCCACCTCTGTTCCGCCCCAGAATGCCCCAATGCTAGCTGGCTAGCATCAGGGTGCGTAGGGAACTTCGGGATATTCGACGGCCCTACCTGTGTATGTGCCGTTGAATATCTAGTGAGCAGGCATTTACACAGTTAACTGGCTGTTAACCGTGTAAATGCCTTTTAAATATTAGGCCTTAAATTCCATAGCCTCGGAAGCATTAAAGAAAATTTGCATATCCCAACAAACCTTCAGTTCAATATTGAGCTGCGGCAGTCAGCATTTTTTAAAAACCTGGATATTCAATGCTGCTATACAGAAGCTTGGGTGTATAGGGAGAGGAATGGCCAGCAGAATAAAGGAGGTGATAGTGCCTCTGTATAAGTCTTTGGTGCAACCTCATTTGGAGTATGGTGTGCAATTCTGGAGACCGCACCTTCAAAAGGATATAAACAGGATGGAGTTGATGCGGAGGGTGGCTATTGAAATGGTCAGTGGTCTTCATTATAAAGCATATGAGGACAGACTTAAAGATCTTAATATGTATATAGAGGGAACAGATCCTGAAATAAGACAGCTAACATTAACAATTCTTTTTTGTCGGAACTGTAAATACAAAAGAAGGTGGAAAATCCCACCACCTCCTCGCTGTAACTGCTCCTTTTTACTCGTGTTTTTTTTTTTTTGCAACGTTTATTTTCATTATTACAACCAAAAACAAACAGATAAGCACAAACAATTAATCAATACAAAATGAAAAACACAGCCCACCCCCCACCCCCTCCTCTAGGACTGAGTATCTATGTCAGAATACGGATGCATGTCTACTTCCCACCATAAATACACAGAGCATCAATTGTGATCACAGCCGATCAAGTCTGAGCGACCCTGCTGAACATTTAGCTACATGTACATAATCAGTCAGCATTTTCCACTTAAGCGTACAAAGACTGTTGTGGGGAAGAGCCCTACGAGGCATCTGTTCATATTTACTGTACAGGCATACCAAGTTCCACCATTCCTGTATATTAGGATTGGCACAATCTTTCCAGTTTCGTATAACTAAGCATATAGCCAGGCCCATCATGAAGTCTAGCAAGAAGCTACCACCCTTTGGCAAGGATGGGAGCCCCGCCACTGATCGTAATCCCACCACCCTCCAGCTAAGAGGCTCATTAAACTTGAGGATAGTTTGTATACGTCCCCAAACCTGCTCCCAAAAGAGCTTCAACATTGGACATTCATAGACAATATGAGCTAACGTACCAACTGCTTTATGTCATGTTCAACAGAGGTTACTAATGGTATTATCCCATTTGGACATCTTGTCTGGGGTATATAAATACCGATGTGTAAAGAGAAAGAGCGTTTGGGTAATGGAGGTGGACCTGGATACCCTGACCAACTTGCTCCAAACTTTCCTCCATTGTTGAGCGGTCAGGGTGACTTGCAATTCTTGTTCCCAGGCCTGCTGAGTCTTAAGTATCCCCGTGGCATCGCTCTAACACAGCATTTTGTAGAAGTTGGATGCAACTCCCGACATACTCCCGGTCGAACGGACTATCTCTGCTACCCCCACCTCACTAATGTCTGGTCTCAAGGCAATGTTTAAGCTGCAACCATTGAAAGTAAAGCCGAGATGGGAGACCAAACTCTCTTTGCAACACACTGAAGTCTTTCCAGCGATTGCCGGCAAATAGTTGACTAGCCATCTATATCCCCCTAGTATACCATTGGCTCCAGGCAATCACATTGTTCTGAATTTTAAAAAGAGGGTTATACCATAGCGGGAGCCGGCTTGGGGGACATACCTGCGGACCCCTAGCTTGAATGAGGGCATTGAACGCCACAAGAGTGTCGACGATCATACGCGGGCAGTGAGTACTCCGCTGTAATCGCATGCCGGGCAGACTGGACAATGGAATCGGGGCAGTGAGTGCCTCCTCTATTTCCAGCCAAACTGGCCGACTGTCTGTATAGGTCTCCAGCCTTTATCGAGTTTCAGCTTTTGCCTAGCTAATCTCGGTGTTTTGTTTTGCCATAAATATTGACTGAGGATACCCTCTATCTCCCGATATATTTGTGGGGGTAGTAGGTAGGCACGGTATCATTTCTAGTATATAGTTCACTTTAGGAACAATCATCATTTTCACGGTCTCAACCCGTCCCCACCATGATAATGTAAGGGGGGACCATTTATTAGTTAATTCTCGCACTTTAGACACTACTTCTTTAGCATTAAAGCTAATGGTATCTTCCAAGGGATAACAATAATGGACCCTTAAATACTTCACCATAAGGGGTTGCCAAACAAAGGGGAAGGCTTTCATATCCTCCCTGTGGACCCAATGGTTAAGTGGGAAAGCAACAGACTTAGTCCAGTTGATTTTGTAGCCAGATAACCGCGAATAGCAGTTGATCTTTTCCAGTACATTTGGAACCGATGTTGGGGAGACGAAGAGCATCAGGTCGTCTGCGTATGCTGACAGTTTAATCTCCCTTTTGGCAATGGGAACCCCATGAATATCCACACATTGCCGAATTAGAAGGGCCAACGGCTCAAGCGCTAAATTAAACAGCATGGGGGATAGTGGACACCCCTGATGCGTGCCCTGGCGGAGACTAAACTGACGGGATTTAATAGTATTGACACAAATACTAGCGGTGGGTTGGGCATACATTACTTCTAAGTGTCGGAGGAAACCTGCACCAAAACCAAACCATTTGAGAGTCGCAAATAAAAAGGGCCATTCCAGGCGATCAAAAGCCTTTTCGGCGTCGAGGGAGAGGCCAACTAGGGGTTGATCCAGGTTTGCAGAGCCGGCTAGCACATGACACAAAGTTCTAGCGTTATCAGCGGTAGAGCGACCAGCTACAAAGCCGCACTGGTCTGGATGAATCAGCATGGACATTTTCTCTGAAAGCCAAGTGGCTAGAATGGTTGCAAATATCTTATAGTCCACATTGAGAAGTGATATTGGGCGATAATTAGCTGTTAACAGGGGATCCCTCCCTTCCTTTTCAAACACCACTATATTCGCCGCCGAAAAGGCTCCGATTTGAGAGTTATCCGCAACTAGGGCGGTATAATACTGGCGTAACTGAGGGACTAGGTCTTTGATAAAAGTTTTATAAAATTCAGCCGGGAGGCCGTCTGGACCCGCCGCCTGACCAGCAGCCACCCATTTAATCGCTTGTTGGATCTCATTGTCAGAAAAGGATTTATCCATGACCTCCCTATCCTCAGCGGATAGTGTCAGCCGCTGTATGCCTGAAACCAAGTGTTCAAAACCTTCTTGTTCGAACACACTTTCTGATTGATACAATTGGGCATAAAAGTCCCAAAAGAGTTCCACTATGTCTACATCTTTCGTGATCATCCCTCACCCCTGCGGGTCCCGAAGAGCCGCCACCCTTTTGGCTTCTCTTTGACCCTTCAGGGCATTGGCAAGTAGCCTTCCAGCTCGGTTACTTTCCCGATAATAAGTCCCCTGCTGCGCCTTAATACTCTGCGAGGCTGCAGTAGATAGGATCGAATTGTACTGAAATCGCAGCCGTTGTAATCTGACCAGAACGCAGGAGTCCGTTCTGGAAGTTAGTACCCGCTCCCCTGCTTTAATTTGTTGCTCTAACATTATCAACTGCTGTTTGTGTTGTTTCCCCAGTCGGATTTGAAAGCTGGTAATAACCGCTCTTATGGCAGCTTTAAATCCTTCCCACCAGGCCCATCCCGCAGTGGCTTGAGGTAAGTTAAATTGAAAGTAGTCTTGGATGGCTAGCCGAACCTCTGCCCGAAACTCTTGGTTATCTAGCATAGATCTATCAAAAAAACATTCCCCCAATTTCTCCTGTGATTGACCATCCTGTAATATAAAGGAGATGGCAGCATGATCTGATATGTTTAGGGGGTGGATCACCGCCGCCTCCACGGTAGATACTAGTGTTTTAGATACGAGGAAAAAATCTATTCTCGACTGAGACTGGTGAGGAGGTGAGAAGAATGTAAACTCCAGCTCAGAAGGGTGCAACAGCCGCCAAAGATCCACTAAAGCAAGCTCCTTGATCAGAGAAGCAAGCATGAGGTGACCTTTAAGCATACCAGAGGTTCTAGGCGGCTGCCTATCAATCAACGGATCAATGACCTGATTGAAGTCACCTCCGATAATCAGGGGAGTTCGGGCAGAAGCTTGGGCCTCCTGGGCTATGGTAGCAAAGAAGGCGGGGTTGTCTACATTGGGAGCATAAAGGCATATGCATGTCACCTCAAGGTTCCCAAACCGAATTAGAACTCTGGACCACCTGCCCTCTAGATCAGAGCAAGTGTCTATGATAGTAGCATTCAGGGATTTCCTTAACAAGATAGCAACCCCACATTTTTTTGAGACAGCCGGAGAATAGGCGGCCACCATGTAAGGTTTAATGTTAAGTTTCAGGGTTTCTTTCTTATTTAAATGAGTTTCTTGTAATAACACCAGATCAGCTTTTTCATGGCATAGGTAGCTAAGGATTTTTTTCCTTTTGATCGGGTTATTTATCCCTTTTACATTTAATGACAAAACCTTACATAGGGCCATTTACATAGAATTATACATTCAAAGTGGAAAAGTTGCGCAAACTCGAAATACCATCTACAGAAATGAGCAGCAGTAAAACTCAGTATTACAGCCATACTGTACAGAAATGGTGTAGTAGACCATGCATCCCATCGTATTAGGTGAACCCCGATGCGCCCTAGAGGAGAAGCAATACCCCAACAACCTATGGTGAGCTTGTGCCAGCAGGGTAGGCCCGAGAGAGCTCTTTTTTTCATACCGCATGAATCTGCACTGCCATCTAAGGCACAGCGGCCCACCAGTGCGAGATCAATCTAGGCAGCCAGCCCAATACAAAATAAACAGCCAAAGCAAGCAAGCAGACAAACTTCGGTCTTCTGGAACCCTAGTACTGGCAGCAAACAGTACCAAGGCAACTTAGAGCTCAGTCACATGGTGTGTTGCCCCTCTGGATCTCAGCGCATCTGGTCTGCCTCTTTAGCCTCCAGGTACGTTGCCAAAACTTCAGGATCATCAAATGTTCTGGTCTGGTTATGTAACATTACCCGCAGCTTAGCTGGATACATAAGACCATAGCGAGCTTGCAATTGCTGTAGACGTGGCCGATATTCCAAAAAGAGCTTTCTCCGCTCCACCGTAGGCTTGGCCAGGTCTGGGTAGAAGGATATCCTGTGGCTCTCGAATTCAGTGGGACCTCTCATGCGCGCCGCATTCAGTATCTGCTCCACATGCTGGTAGCGGAGGAGCCGAAAAATAATAGGCCTCGGAGATTTGCGGTTGAGTGCTAGGCTTGTGGGGACTCGGTGCGCCCGATCGATTTCTAAATCCTTCTCAAAAGTGATTTTCAGCATCGAGGGAAGCAGCTTGCAAAGGAAAGCCTTCCTATCAGTACTCTCAGCTCCCTCAGGGATGCCGACAATCCGCACATTGTTTCTGCGGGCCCGATTATTTCCTTCTTCCACCTCTCGCTGGAGCGCACACGCAACTGCCGCTCAACTTTATCCAACTTTGCTAAACGAGCACTGTGTGTGTCAAGGATCCCCTCCATTTTGTCTTGCCGCAGAGAGATCCCTTCAAACTTACTTTGCAGCATGGCCAGGTCTTCCCGTACTGCCCGAAGTGACTCCCCGTTCATTTGCACGAGGTCTTTTACCCCTCGAATTTCAGCCAGTATCTCCTGTAGTCCCTCAGGCCCTTCACGAGCCGCAGCCATTTTCTGGGGAGAGAGAGGCTCTGTCTTTGAGCGTTTGCCATGAGTATTTGTCGGAGTCCCATAATTTAAACGCACAGGTTTGGGTCCCGCCATCCTTCAGAACCGCTGCGGCAGGCTTGGAAAAATAGTTCAGGGGTTTAGTGCGGTTTGCAATCAGGATTCCTGGTAGGCCTCTCAGGAGCCTCCACGCTATGCGACCGACCCGCTGGACATCAGGCTCCGCCCCAGCCTCCACGCTATGCGACCGACCCGCTGGACATCAGGCTCCGCCCCTTTACTCGTGTTTTTAAAGTGAAAGAAACTCAGTATCACTTATCTGAAGCTTTTCATAGCATTTTAGCTTCTAGTACGTGCTTCCATCAACATCACAGAACAGCAAAGAGCAACAACGTGCCACGTTTCGGGTTTGCCACTCTTGATCCTGCATCAGGTTTCAAATGTTTGTGTCTGCGTTCTCGTCAGCACGGTCTGGAACATCACAGAGCTGTCTGTCCAACACTTTTAAAATGACTTCTGACGTCATGACTGGAGAGAAAACTAAAACCAGCCAATCAATGCAAACGTTTCACTTAACTACCAATAGGAACGGACAATCTCTACTGAAAAGGGAACCTCCAGGTCCCATTGGTTCTGCAGTTTGATGATGAGCAAGGACATATGCCAAGCCTAAAAAATGATCAATCAAAACAAACTGTGCAATTCCAATGCTTCATTCAATCCTTGGGGGGGTCACCATCCTCAAACGAAAGATCCAACATTGTTCCTTCAAATGCAACTTAGAGACCGATCACCACCCTGTGGGTCAGGAAGAACAAAGTCCATGATCCGCCAACGTAACTGTTCAAAACTGTGGTCTTTCTGGATGCAGTGTTCTACCATTGGGGCTGATGGAGTTGTGGTACGCAAACGAGATGCATGTTCAGCCAAGCGAATCTTCACTGATCTTATAGTACAGCAAATATAATAGAGGGAATAAGGGCAAACTATTAAACCGCAAAGGTTGAATCACATGTGGTATGCCATTTTTGTCACAAAAATATCAGATGTCCTGAAATCACACCAAACGGTGCCATCAATAGATAGTGCACAAAAACGGCAAATCCCACAGGAAAAATGTCCTGGATCTGAATGGTGAGATATAGGGTGATCCACATTATTTACAAGGTACTTATGTTAACTTGAAACACTTTGGAGCATGTTTACTAATGTGCCCTACCTGGTAGTGTGAAATTTAACACATGGTTTGGGTGTGACCAGGACCAGCCCGAGAATTTCTGCTGCCCCAGGCAGAAGCCCTGGCAGTGCTCCCCCCCCCCCATGCTGAACTGCCGTTCCCCCCTACCTTTGCTGAGATGCACATTCCATCGGCAGTGTCAAGGGGAGAGTGACAGCTCGGCATGGTGGTGGCCTGTGGTAGAACACAGTACAAAGACGTGGGCAGTACTTGGAACAAACAACTTTTATTGGTCCTTAAATAGAGGGGCCGTACCCAACACAGGCTGTGTTTCGTTAAATACTTCTTCAGGGGTGAGGCACACCAAAAACTATAAAACATCATAATGATATATTAAAAACTGATTATAAATAATAAACATTAAAAACATGTTAAAAACTTAGATACAAGAACGAATAAGACATGTAAATTGTGAAACGGACATAAACTAATAACATGAAACTAATAAAAAACATAAAACTAATATAAAACTTTCTAAATTACCTCATATTAAAAGGATAATAATAAATAAATAATGAAAATGAATAAAAAATTAAATAAAAGATATGGATATCTAATTAAAAACAATGTGATAAAAATCAACAGAAAGAATTGTTAAATCCTGAACGTTCTATATCTTAATCGTGTGTGTGATCTAAAAACATGTAGATAATGAACCTCATGGAATTATAAAAACTAAAAACAGTCATAGAAATGTATAAATAATAAATATACTAAGACATATATACATAATAAATTAATCCATCCATAGATATAAAAAGGAGAAACCCAAAAGAGATGAGTAATAATGGAAATAAAACAATAAAAAGGGATAAAACAATGAATAAATAAATAATAAATAAATGAATTATTTTATAATGAACTATAATTGCTTATATTCCAAAGGAACAAAGGAAACAGGAGTGAATAAGAGACAAGTACCTGAGGACCATAGGATTAACTGCCAATGGATTATGTGGTCAATAGACCTAAATGAATATCCAATCCCTGTAAAATCCAATGTATTTAATCATGATTGAGCCAAGAAGGGATACATTAGGAAATGCTCGGTTGGAACAATGAATGAATGCAACTCTCTATTTATAATATGGGTTATAATTTAACAAATCGTACTCTACTTCACAAAACACGATTTAACGAATACCTTTCTAAGGAAGATCTAAAACGTACTTAAATAGGATGTGTGTATAATATATACACCATCATATATTACCCATCACGTGTCTCATGTCGACAAAACTATCCAAGAGAGTGTATGTAAATGCTGCATATGTAATAAATATAACTATAATGCATCTTCCAACTTTGAAAACAGAATTAGAGCAGTGCACAAGAAAAACTGTGTGTCAGGACTGGAAAGTTTATATGTGTGCACCCATATCATATACTCACTGTGTTTCAAATAAATTGAATTAATGCAGGAGTTCTAATATATGTGAATAAAGCAAACTGTCATAGGAACACGTGGGATGAATCCTGAAAATAAAATTAAAAACCATTTGCTTGAAAGAGCTCAAGAATGAGTGTTATCCAGTCAAATTGTAGTAAAAAAGAGAAGAAGAAGAAGATTACAGCAACTGTGTCAAACATCAGAGCCCTGCCGGGCTGTCAACACTGCAAGTATCAAAAAAATGCCAACGCATATATCTCTCTAAATGCTCATCTGATCGCGGGAAAAAGAGGAGGATTGTGAAAGCGTACAAAACGATTTTTGCTAAAATTGCTAATGTGGAGGGAGAAACATCACATTTTAATATTGGAGATTGATTAAAAGCATAAATGAAAAAAACAAAAATGAAAAACGAAGTGTGTGGGAGATAAAATCACGGAGGCAATGCACTGTAGGCACACCCCGCACAGCAACAGGCCGTACACTGTGCAAACCCCACGCAAACAAATGTTGCCTCCAAACAATATAAAAGGTCAGTAAATGAAGACAAATTTGATCCCAACTAATACTACGAGGGTACATGATTTTAATTCATGTGTTGTAACTATTTTTTACACAACTGTAAAACAACTCCAAAGTTGCGTAATTCATATCTGAAGTGGCCATTTGCATGAAGTGTACACATCACACAACCTATCGATGCATGAGGCATTCCCACAACATACCACCCCCACATGGGTCCCCCCAGGTGCACAGCCAAGCACATCCACGGCACCCTTCACCATCCAAAAATAATTAGAATAGACCACAAGGTTGCATATTGCATACCTAAGGGAACCATTATTTAAAGACCCACAGGGACAAAAATATGTACTAAAAAGATAACGCATGCATAAAACCAGGAACCAGCTTTTGGCATCAGTAATAGGCTTTGTAAAAAAACTATTTACATCGCGTAAAACACAGAATTAATGTAAATGGAATCGTGGATTAAACCAAATGTAAAAAACACATAGAATCCAAAGAAACCCAAAGGGTATTATATGAACCATAACATAATAAAACTAATGGGCTTATAAAAACGTGAGCCACTTAAAAATTAAAAGTATTATTAATGAGTCTTCCAGAAGAACATCATCTAGGCCTAAAAAAGAATGAGAAAAAATGATGAGAAACAGATAAAAAATGTGTAGGGTCATGAGCAAAAATACAAAACCTAAAATCAAAATTTCAGAGAAAAACTGAAAAATCTCTTTCCAAATTTAAACCATGTGGTGCTAATGTGTTAAGATAAAAAAAATGTAACGTTGTTCTAACCGTAAAATAGTTTTATTGATGTCACCTCCTCTCCAATTGAGCTTCACCTTCTTGATAACACAAAATTTTAAATCTGATATCTTGTGTTCTTTGTCTATCCAATGTTGGACCAAGGGTTTATCAATTAATCTCCTCTTTATACAACTCTTGTGTTCCACGATGCGAGTACGAATGCTTCGTGTTGTTTTACCCACATATAGTAGGTTGCATGAACATAGAATGACATAAATAACTTGTGATGTGGCACAATTTGAAAAATCATCTATATAAAATTTTTTCTGCATAACCGGATGAATAAAAAACTTATGCATGGGTAATGTATTTATACAAACCGAGCAATGCCCACATTCATATTGTCCCTTATGTATTGACAACATTTTCTTCTCAGTAAATGCTGAGGGGACTAAAAGGTTTCGGAGATTAACATTCCGTTTATGCGCCACCACAAGTGACATATCTTGAAAACCTGGAATAGCTTGAATTAGATGCAGGGAATATAGTAAAGGACACACTAGTTTAGTTTGACCTTTTTTATCTTGCGGTTCCAGTAACTTTGTCCGTGAAGAATTACGGTCTCTTATATATGCCTTGTCTATATATTGTTTGGGATATTGGCGTGTTAGAAATCTTTCTTTTAATTCTGTAGTTTGTTTTTCAAAATCAGCATCTGTGGTACATATTCTCCTAGCTCTCAAGAATTGTCCCACTGGTAAGTTATTTCTTAACACAGGATTAAGAAAACTAGTATAATATAACTGATTCCTATCTGTGGGTTTTCTATATAACATTGTAATAAATTTCGTACTCTCTATCTTAATAAGTCTAAATACGCTATTTGTACTGGGTCATACGTTATTTGAAACCGTAAGTTTTCATTTAATCCATTAATCCATGTATTAAACATCAACATGTTTTTAATGTTTATTATTTATAATCAATTTTTAATATATCTTTATGATGTTTTATAGTTTTTTGGTGTGCCTCACCCCTGAAGAAGCATTTAACAAAACACGGCCTGTGTTGGGTACGGCCCCTCTATTTAAGGACCAATAAAAGTTGTTTGTTCCAAGTATTGCCCACGTCTTTGTACTGTGTTCTGCGTTCGTCTGCGTGGAAGTGTGCTGTTTGCTTCCTGGTGGTGGCCTGTGGTAGGCCATGTGTGCCAAAACACATGTCCTGCCTCAGGTGTCATGCCGCCCACAGAGGTCAGCCGCCCAAGATAACTGTCTAGCCTGTCTGGTGGGCGGGCCAGTCCTGGGTGCGGTGCTACAAAGTGCCAAAAATCCAACATTATCTGGGTTGTGCATGATGACGCATAGACCAAGAGGGACAGGGATGGAATGAAGGCGTGGCTGACATGTCACAGCTGGCACAGACTTTAGGAGCCCATGCTAACTGTGCTTGCCACCTTTAGTATGAATGCACTTAATGCCACTTCAATGTGTGTTACTAAGTGCACCTGCATGCTGCATAGCTAGGGCAGCATGGTATTTTGGGGGCACACTAACTGCAAGTGATTGGACACACATGCCCCCTGAAGTTAGCATGGGCCCCACGTGCTGATGCATCTCACGTATGCATTACTAGCACAGGCCTTAGTAAATATGTTCCATTTTAAGACAATCATTTTAATTTGGCTGCCAGGATGAACACCATTTGCAAAATAAATTCTGAGAGTGAAACTGAAAGTATCATTGCCTCAGCTTATTGCAAGTCACCTTGACCAGTCTCTAGATAGCTGGAAGAATCATTTCCAGGATCATGATGAATAGACTGAGAAGGATTTGGTTACACTAATGTAATATCAGTCTTGAATAACTGCAGTTGTTATTATATGTTCCCATTGATCATTCTGCTCCATTCATATGATCACCAGCTATATCCTTATCTTTATTTCCTAAGGACAAATCACCCTTTATTGTACATGGTAATGGTACAATTCCAGTAAGTGCATCAGCCTACTTCAACTGCTAGTATTATAATTTGTCATACACAGGTAATCAATAAGAAGGGTTGAAATGTTATTTTTATATGATCAAATTTGCAAATAACTCATTCAAACATCAATAAACTGAATTTGATCTATATTCATCTATGTAAAGAATAAATACCTCCCTTTAATAACAAATACATTTTTGGACTCAAGTCCTTCAAAGAAATCTCAGACCATATATGTTAGTTTTCAGTTGGATCTGAGGTTTACATAAAGTGTGGCATAAATTTAGTGATCAAACAATTTAAAAAGCAGTGCAAAAAAAAAAAACCCTGTAAAAACCTGTAAAAAAAAACATGCACATGTTGGGGGCAGTTTTCAAAGGTACCTTCCTAAATGCAGCATCCCTGTTACTTTGCACTAAATATTAAAGGGAAGGTACAGGCAGAGTTTTTCCTTTGAAAATTATCTGCAGAAATTTGCATTTTGCTTTTACCGTAGATACTTTTCCTTTGAAAATAACATGTGTAGATTTGAAAATGTAATCTACACACATTACTTTCATTTTTATTTATTAGATATTTTAACTGACCTTACAAAAAGTCCAAGGTAGGTTACAATAGAACACACAAAAACAGACTTCATAATACCAATAGAATATCAACATAAACAGCAGCAAAGTCATAGCAAAATCGAGACATTACAAAAAGTGGAGTCAACAACCCTGGGGAAATAAAAATGTTTTCACTGCCCTCCTGAAACCCATAAGAGTTTTCAATAAAATGAATACACTACCAAAAAACTGCCTCCAGTTTTGCAACTGATTCCTATAGATTTTGGGGTGCTGAATCCAGGAAAAATAGCCAAAATGTTCCATCACGTTACGTTTTCTTGCAAAATTAGATTTCTTACCCATATAAGGAATGTTCACATAATTTCTTTTTAGCTGACTGCAGTTTATTTTCTTGGCCCAAAATAGAGGTTGTAATGGTTAACTAACTAGAAACACTCCCTCATGATATTTTAGAGTGTTTTGTATTCATTTTATACATTAACAGGACAATTGGGAGGCGGGGGGCTAAATCCAGTACTCGCGCTGGCGCATGTTCTTTCCTGTTCGCCTCGCCTTGTTCGCTCGCTCAAACACGGTGGTTGCGACATGAACGTTCCTGTCAAATTTCAGTTTCTTGCAAGTTCATTATTACCTTTTGTTTGCTCAGTCGTAATCCAGCTTTATTCCGAAGTGGTTAACTACAGTTGTAGTTTGCAGTGCTGTGTATTTGTGATGGCTCACAGAGCCAGAGGTTGCGTCAACTCTCCGGACAGTTTTTGTTTTATTTGTGGGGAATATACCGTGAAAAAGCGGCAGAGGAACATTTCTGCATTTATTAAAAAAGTATATTTCGCCTATTTCAGTTTGAAGTTAGGCGATCAAGACAAACCGTGGGCTCCTCACAAAGTGTGCAAGACATGTGAGGAAGATCTACGCTTATGGATGAAAGGTAAAAAACAAGCATTTCGTTTCGGAATACCTATGATGTGGCGTGAACAAAGCAACCACAGCAGTGACTGCTATTTTTGCTCTTGCATTGTGAAGGGATACAACTTAAAAAATAAGAACGTAATAAGTTACCCCAACCTTCCCTCAGCAATTAGGCCTATGCCTCATAGCAATGAAGTACCTGTGCCTGAACCACCAAAATCTTTGGATCATATTTGTGTGGACGGTTCTGATCATGATGAGACTCATCAGATGGCTTTTCCCGATGAGTCCAGTACTTCCGAGTTTGAAACTGAACCAGATCCGAAACCTGAACTTTTCTCTCAAGCTGAATTGAATGATTTAGTCCGGGATTTAGGACTCCCAAAAGATGCTGCCCAACTGCTAGGTTCTTGGCTTAAACAGAAAAATCTATTGTCACCAGGAACAACTTTTTATTGGTACCGCAACCGCGAGACACAATTTTTGAAGTATTTCAGCAAAGAGGAAGATTTGGTATTTTGCAACGATATATACGGAGTGATGGAAAAGTTTAAACTCAAGTATGATCCTGCTGAATGGCGGCTGTTCATTGATTCATCAAAAGACAGCATAAAAGGTGTTCTTCTTCATAATGGCAACACATTCGCTTCAGTTCCTATTGCTCACTCTGTTATTCTCCAAGAAAAATACGAGAATTTGGCCCTGATTCTTCAGAAGATTCGTTATGATGAGCATAAGTGGATGATTTGTGGAGACTTTAAAATTCTATCCATGCTATTAGGGCAGCAATCCGGTTTCACCAAATATCCCTGCTTCCTTTGCTTGTGGGATAGCCGGGCCCACGACCTACACTGGGGGGAAAAAGACTGGCCAATTCGGGAGTATTTGAGACCCGGTGAGAAAAATGTTCTTCATGAGAGCTTGGTACCTCGTGATAAAATTCTATTACCACCTCTCCACATTAAGTTGGGTCTCATTAAGCAATTCATCAAGTCCCTTCCAAAAGATAGTGAGTGCTTTCGGTACCTTTGCTCAAAGTTCCCCCGACTTTCTGAAGCAAAGCTAAAGGAAGGAGTGTTTGTTGGCCCTGATATAAGGAAACTCATTTCAGATGGAGCATTCGCTGAAACGATGTCTGAGAAGGAAAAAGAAGCCTGGGATTCCTTCAAGGATGTTGTTCTCAAATTCTTGGGGAACAGGCGGGATGAGAACTATAAGGATATTGTTGCCAGGATGCTCAATGCCTTCAAAGAACAAGGCTGTAACATGAGCCTGAAAGTCCATTTCTTGCACTCCCATGTGAACTACTTTCCCGAAAACCTGGGGGCGTACAGTGAAGAACAAGGTGAAAGGTTTCACCAGGACATCAAGGACGCAGAGAGAAGGTACCAAGGAAGATGGAACACCACTATGATGGCTGATTTCTGCTGGTTGCTGCTGCGGGAAACCCCAGATGAAAAATACGCCAAGCAGCGCACCAAGAGAAGCATTCGGGGGAAGAAGAAACGGGCCCACCAGGAGATTGATTGACCCAAGAATGACTTTAAAATCTAAACTGTGTTGACAAATATCATGTTTTTACTAAACTTTGAAATAAAAATTTGCTAGTTATTACCACAGTGTCGGATCTCATTTATTAGAATTTTATTTTCACACCATCGGGTGTTTGTCTTCATGTATTGCAATGGTGCGGTTTGCGTTTTCTATTCTTACATACATACCTGTACAACATTTTTTGCACATTTCTTTGCTTTGCTTTGTGTCTAACCTCGCTCTTATATGCTCAATGTTTGTGCACATGTATGTGGCTGTTTTAAGTGCAGACAATTTTGCTACCATTACAGTGTGTTTTGTTGACATTACTCTATTCTTATGTGCTGCCTTGTTACAATTTTCTTTATTCTTATTTGAATAACTACTAAACAATTAGTATAAAGAATTCATCCAAGAAACTTTTATCTCGATCGCACTCAATCTGAAACGTTCACCTCAAACTGCTAACCCAATGTAGCAAAAAGTCTGTACGTGATGGAGCAAATTGGTTACCAGATTTGGATTTAGCGCACCAAAAAACGTAAAAATCAATCGAAACATTAGAGGCAGTTTAAAAAAAAAATTTTTTAGTGTACCTGTGTAGTTAATGGAATGCCTTTACACAGAAATGGCAGAGAAAAAGACAATACCCTTACCCGCAGTCTTACTGAATGAAACAGGTAAGCCCAGAGAAGCCTAAACAAGTGAGTGTCTCAAGAGTAAGTAACCCGAGAAGAGGTATGTACCTGTAAATGAACAGACAAGTATCTAGGGCAGAACTGCCCTTTCCTGACCTAAGCAGGCATAGGGATTTGAAAATGGCATCCCCATGTGCCCTGGCCCAGTCCCCATTTCCGAATCATAGGTTTTGAGCTCTGTCTCTAAATAGTTCTTGACGGACATAATTGTATAGCATTTTCTGCATGTAGAGCATGTTTTATACATGGAAAATAACTCCTATAATACTGAGCAGTTAGTATGCATGCTGATAAGAACTCATGTACTTTTATGTTCCCAGGGTGGCATTTGAGTGGAGATGAAGCAGAGTAGTGAGGCATCTGTATACTGTACAAAATATATGCATACCCACTTAAAGTACATAGTTGCACCTTCCTCAAGGCACATTACAATTTGTGCACTACTGGGGATAGTTCTAGAAGCCTGTTCTATAAAGACACAGGCATTTCTGGAAATTTTTAGAGGTGGCTTGTTATCTCCGACAAGCACAGTTGCTGCATCATTGAAATGCTAAGTTAGAACTGAATCAGAGATCCTTCTCAAGGGCCCATGTAGGTTGGCCTCGGTTACAATATTCAAAAACAAACTCCTCCCTGGGAATATATTC
This sequence comes from Ichthyophis bannanicus, assembly GCA_033557465.1. NCBI lineage: Eukaryota > Metazoa > Chordata > Amphibia > Gymnophiona > Ichthyophiidae > Ichthyophis > Ichthyophis bannanicus. The sequence goes on along the minus strand of CM066033.1, from coordinate 1,148,365,401 downwards.
ATCACTAAGCCTGTGCAGAGTCTACTTATTTTCTCACAGGCCATTTGATTTTTATTCATGGTCTTATATATAGCACCTTTAGTCAAAGTGTATTTACAATCACAACGTAGGTCCTTATTATGAAAGGCAAACCAAGACCAAAGTCAGGTGACAGATAGCAGTGAGGAAACTTATTCAGGGTCAAAAGACAATTACTACATGACCCTTCCTATCTGAGGTCATATCTGTGGCTGATGTGTATATGTGAACTAAAGTCCAAAAACAGCCAGCATGGTTTAAAGATGAGGTCAGAGAGGCTGTGGCCAAAAAAGCATCTTTCAGAAAATGGAAAAAGGAGCCAAATGACAAACTGGAAACAACATAAGCACTGGCAAGTTAGATGCAAGGCATTGATAAGACAGGCAATGAGAGAATTTGAAAAAAAGGTTGCCAAGGAAGCAAAAACACATAATAAAAACTTTTTCAAGTACATTCTTAGCAAAAAACCTGTGATAGATCATAGAAGGCTAAAAGGGGACCTAAGAGGGGACAAGGCCATAGTGGAGAGACTGAATGTGCTTCGGTCTTTATGAGGAAGATGTAGGGATGTTACCCATGACTGAAATGGTATTTAAAGGTGATGTTGCAGAAGAATTAAAAGAAATATCAATAAACTGGGAAGAAGAATTATAACTGTTTAATAAACTGGAGTATTAAGTCACCTGGCCCAGATGGTGTACATAAGAGGGTGTTTGAAAGAACTGAAATATGAAATTGCAGACCTACTATTAGTAATCTGTGAACTACTATTAAAATCACCTGTAATAAGGATGACCAATGTAACACCAATCTTTAAATAAGGTTCCAGGGTGATCCGGGAAACTATAATCCGGTGAGCCTGATGTCCATACTGGGCAAAATGGTAGAAACCATTATAAAGATTACTGAACATGTAGATAGTTGTGGCTTAATGGGAGACGGCCAACATGACTTTAGCCAAGGAAGGTCTTGTTATATTTTTTGAAGGTGTGAATAAACAGGTAGACAAAGGTGATAGAGTGTATCTGGATTTTCAGAAAGCCTTTTACAAAGTCCCTCATAAGAGACTCTTGGAAAAATTAAAAAGTCGTGGGATAGGAGGCAGTGTACTGCTGTGGATCAGGAACTGGTTTAAAGATAGAAAGCAGAGGGCAGGGCTAAATGGCCAGTTTCCCAATGGAGAAAGGAGAATAGTGAAGCATCCCAGGGATATGTACTGGATCCGCTGCTTTTTAACACATTCAAAATGACCTGGAAATGGGAATAACAAGTGAGGTTATCAAATCTGCAGAAGACACAAAATTATTCAAAGTTGTTAAAACCCAAGAGGATTATGAACAATTGCAAGAGGACCTTGATAAATTGGAGGACTGGATGTTGAAATGTCAGATGACATTTAATGTGGACAAGTGCAAAGTTATGCACCTTCGGAAAGAACAACCCAAACTATGGTTACACGATGCAAGGTTCCACATTAGAAACCATGACCCAGGAAAAAGATTTAAGTGTCCTCATGGATAACATGTTAAAACCCTCCGCCCAGTGCGCAGCGGTGGCCAAGAAAGCAAATAGAAAGCTAGGAATCATAAGGAAAGGAATGGAGAATAGAACACAGGATATTATAATGCTTCTGTATCGTTCCATGGTGTGACGGCACCTTGAATATTGTGTGCAATTTTGGTTGCCGTATCTTAAAAAGGATATAGTGTTATTAGAAAAGGTACAGAGAAGAGCCACCAAAATGGTAAAGAGGTAGAAGGATACCCCTATGAAGAGAAGCTAAAAAGGTTAGGGCTCTTCAACCTGGAAAAGAAACTGCTGAGGGGAGATATGATGGAAATCTATAAATTAATGAATGGAGTGGAACGGGTAAAAATAGATCGCCATCAAAATATAGAAAGACTAGGGGACATGCAATGAAGCTACAATGTAACCCGTTTAAGACTAATAAGAGAAAATATTTTTTCACTCAACTCTTAATCAAACTCTGGAATTTGTTACCGGAGGATGTAATATAAGCTGTTTAATGTAGCTGGGTTTAAAAAAGATTTGGACAAGTTCCTGGAGGAAAAGTCCATAAACCATTACACAGGTACACTACCAAAAACCTGCCTCCAGTTTTGCAACTGATTCCTATAGATTTTGGGGTGCTGAATCCAGGAAAAATAGCCAAAATGTTCCATCACGTCATGTTTTCTTGCAAAATTAGATTTCTTACCCATATAAGGAATGTTCACATAATTTCTTTTTAGCCGACTGCAGTTTATTTTCTTGGCCCAAAATAGAGGTTGTAATGGTTAACTAACTAGAAACACTCCCTCATGATATTTTAGAGTGTTTTGTATTCATTTTATACATTAACAGGACAATTGGAAGGCGGGGGGCTAAATCCAGTACTCGCGCTGTTCGCCTCGCCTCGTTCGCTCGCTCAAACACGGTGGTTGCGACATGAACGTTCCTGTCAAATTTCAGTTTCTTGCAAGTTCATTATTACCTTTTGTTTGCTCAGTCGTAATCCAGCTTTATTCCGAAGTGGTTCACTACAGTTGTAGTTTGCAGTGCTGTGTATTTGTGATGGCTCACAGAGCCAGAGGTTGCGTCAACTCTCCGGACAGTTTTTGTTTTATTTGTGGGGAATATACCGTGAAAAAGCGGCAGAGGAACATTTCTGCATTTATTAAAAAAGTATATTTCGCCTAATTCGGTTTGAAGTTAGGCGATCAAGACAAACCGTGGGCTCCTCACAAAGTGTGCAAGACATGTGAGGAAGATCTACGCTTATGGATGAAAGGTAAAAAACAAGCATTTTGTTTCGGAATACCTATGATGTGGCGTGAACAAAGAGACCACAGCAGTGACTGCTATTTTTGCTCTTGCATTGTGAAGGGATACAACTTAAAAAATAAGAACCTGTTCATCAAATACTGTTCATCAAATACTGTTCATCAAATACTTCCCAGTGAACACAGTAACACAAGCTCACTCAAATAGCACCAATCCTATTCTTAACACGCAACCCCTGCTAACCCATTAACACTTCATACCCCGCTCATACTACAAAGCTCTTTTCATGTACTACTCCGTCCATATGTATATAGTTCAATGACTATTAATCATTGTAAATAATTACCCCGGTTACCCAGGTTTTTGTTCCTGTTCCATGTAAAAAACAGATAATATGTATCTTATCTGATGTTCTATTGTTCTTTGTAAACCGCGCTGATTATAAATAGTGCGGTATATAAGAGATGTTAAATAAATAAATAAAATAAATAAATAAGTTACCCCAACCTTCCCTCAGCAATTAGGCCTATGCCTCATAGCAACGAAGTACCTGTGCCTGAACCACCAAAATCTTTGGATCATATTTGTGTGGACGGTTCTGATCATGATGAGACTCATCAGATGGCTTTTCCCGATGAGTCCAGTACTTCCGAGTTTGAAACTGAACCAGATCCGAAACCTGAACTTTTCTCTCAAGCTGAATTGAATGATTTAGTCCGGGATTTAGGACTCCCAAAAGATGCTGCCCAACTGCTAGGTTCTCGGCTTAAACAGAAAAATCTATTGTCACCAGGAACAACTTTTTATTGGTACCGCAACCGCGAGACACAATTTTTGAAGTATTTCAGCAAAGAGGAAGATTTGGTATTTTGCAACGATATATACGGAGTGATGGAAAAGTTTAAACTCAAGTATGATCCTGCTGAATGGCGGCTGTTCATTGATTCGTCAAAAGACAGCATAAAAGGTGTTCTTCTTCATAATGGCAACACATTCGCTTCAGTTCCTATTGCTCACTCTGTTATTCTCCAAGAAAAATACGAGAATTTGGCCCTGATTCTTCAGAAGATTCGTTATGATGAGCATAAGTGGATGATTTGTGGAGACTTTAAAATTCTATCCATGCTATTAGGGCAGCAATCCGGTTTCACCAAATATCCTTGCTTCCTTTGCTTGTGGGATAGCCGGGCCCGCGACCTACACTGGGGGAAAAAAGACTGGCCAATTCGGGAGTATTTGAGACCCAGTGAGAAAAATGTTCTTCATGAGAGCTTGGTACCTCGTGATAAAATTCTATTACCACCTCTCCACATTAAGTTGGGTCTCATTAAACAATTCATCAAGTCCCTTCCAAAAGATGGTGAGTGCTTTCGGTACCTTTGCTCAAAGTTCTCCCGACTTTCTGAAGCAAAGCTAAAGGAAGGAGTGTTTGTTGGCCCTGATATAAGGAAACTCATTTCAGATGGAGCATTCGCTGAAACGATGTCTGAGAAGGAAAAAGAAGTCTGGGATTCCTTCAAGGATGTTGTTCTCAAATTCTTGGGGAACAGGCGGGATGAGAACTATAAGGATATTGTTGCCAGGATGCTCAATGCCTTCAAAGAACAAGGCTGTAACATGAGCCTGAAAGTCCATTTCTTGCACTCCCATGTGAACTACTTTCCCGAAAACTTGGGGGCATACAGTGAAGAACAAGGTGAAAGGTTTCACCAGGACATCAAGGACGCAGAGAGAGAAGGTACCAAGGAAGATGGAACACCACTATGATGGCTGATTTCTGCTGGTTGCTGCTGCGGGAAACCCCAGATGAAAAATACGCCAAGCAGCGCACCAAGAGAAGCATTCGGGGGAAGAAGAAACGGGCCCACCAGGAGATTGATTGACCCAAGAATGACTTTAAAATCTAAACTGTGTTGACAAATATCGTGTTTTTACTAAACTTTGAAATAAAAATTTGCTAGTTATTACCACAATGTCGGATCTCATTTATTAGAATTTTATTTTCACACCATCGGGTGTTTGTCTTCATGTATTGCAATGGTGCGGTTTGCATTTTCTATTCTTACATACATACCTGTACAACATTTTTTGCACATTTCTTTGCTTTGCTTTGTGTCTAACCTCGCTCTTATATGCTCAATGTTTGTGCACATGTATGTGGCTGTTTTAAGTGCAGACAATTTTGCTACCATCACAGTGTGTTTTGTTGACATTACTCTATTCTTATGTGCTGCCTTGTTACAATTTTCTTTATTCTTATTTGAATAATTACTAAACAATTAGTATAAAGAATTCATCCAAGAAACTTTTATCTCGATCGCACTCAATCTGAAACGTTCACCTCAAACTGCTAACCCAATGTAGCAAAAAATCTGTACGTGATGGAGCAAATTGGTTACCAGATTTGGATTCAGCACACCAAAAAACGTAAAAATCAATCGAAACATTAGAGGCAGTTTAAAAAAAACTTTTTTTAGTGTACCTGTGTTATTAAAAGGGACCTAGGAAATCCACTGCTTGCTCCAATACAAGCATTGTGGAACTTGTGTTCTTTGGGGAAACTGCTAGGTACTTGTGACCTAGATTGGCCACTGTTGGAAACAGGATATTGGGTTTGATGGACTTTGGTCTGACCCAGTGTGGCATATCTTATGTTCTTATGTTGAAGGATCCTCCGCAATTTCTTTTTAAATAGCAGAAGTAAGAAAACTATGCCGATGGCCATGGAAAGCATATGTTATCGTGAGTTGCTACGTTTACAATTTTTTTTCAAAGTCTTGAGTTTTTGAGGGGGGGGGGGGTGTTAGCTGTATGCCAAAAAAAAAAGCAGCTGAGTGTATATCCCTTGGATCTCTCTCCAAAATCTTACTCATTGGTGTCATGTACCAGGAACACTCTACAGCTAGTTCAACCCTAGAAAAATTCTTGATGGTGGTATCTTGATTGATGCCAGACTTTAAAATAACAGAGTACAGCTTCCTCCTCTTGTATAAAGTTGTGCTGTCTCTAGAGAAGCAACATAGCAGAATTCCTCTATAATGGACAGATCAGGAAAGATTAAACTGGAGCCATCCATGATTGTTCCAGTAGAAGCAGAGTTTACTTCTCATTTTGTGAAGGAGTTTTTACATATTTTTAGTGCAGAGCCAATGGGGTCTTCAGCAGCTGCTGCAACCGGAGGTTTTCAGCAAATATCAGGAATACAGTAGTCTAGTAAAATAAAAGAAGGTTTATTCTTCAATGGGAGCTTGTCAAATTTCTACAGTCATAATAAAACCCTTTGTTGGCTTTTCTTTCACTGGAGATATATATCGGAGAGGTATGAAGAAATGTTTAACTCTTTAAAGCTGCTTAACCTAAAGGTTACAGATCATGATTCTGTAACACTGGAAAATATTTAAAGTTGAAGTTCTTTTAGGAGATGATGTTAGTAGCATTTCCATGTGTAAATATCAGTAATTGCATGCATAGACTGGTTACTCGTGTAAACAGTTATTTCAGAAATTCACTCTCTGCACAAGTAGATGGCCAGGGAATTGAGACTTAAATGTTATACTGTAGGCATGGTTTGGGGACTTGAAATACTAAGGGCATTATCTTAGAAGCCCTATTCATGGTTTGAACATCTAGAAATGGGTATGCAGACATTCAATTCACAAGAACATCCCTGGAGCCATTTAAAGTCTTTATTTAACCATTTCACAAAGCAACATAAAAGAAACCAAATACTCTATACAAGTTACCTACAATATACAAAAGCTAAACTACGAAAACAAGGATATACACCCCCCACCCCCCACCCTCCCTCTAGCCCCTCCCCCTCCCCCCTTTCCGGGCTCACTGGAGTACAATTACTGCCTAGGCAGCTCCAAAACAAAGAAGAAAGGAATATACCACAATCTAGATGGTCTGAGAGCGGGCCACAAAGAGATCCAGCATCTGCCATCTACGAACATTAAGATCAGCCTTGTCCGGTTGGTGAAGTTTGCTATAAGTCTTCTCCAACTTAGCATAATGACAAACCAAATTCCACCAACCGTCCAGGCTCAAGCCGTTAAAGTTCTTCCATTTCCAAAGAATCATCTTAATTGCAATAGCCATCATAAAATTAATTTTTATTATGCAAACGCCATCCTACAAGGTCTCCCTCAAGCAACCTTACATCCCTTACAACTCGCCATGAACAGCGCTGCGCGAATCCTTTTAGGAACTCCAAGGAGAGAGCACATCACACCCCTCCTGATGCAGCTGCACTGGCTCCCCATCCAAGCCAGGATTAACTTCAAGATCTTAGTGATGACATTCAAGGCCATCAATGGGTTATACTCTTCTTCAATATGTGACCTCATACAACAACCCATGCCCAACAGGATAAGAAGAACTGCTGCAACCAACATGCTAGCAATACCAAAAGCTATGACAAGATGCGCCATATCAACTTCAAATAGAGCCTACAGCCTGAGCGCACCAAGCCTCTGGAACTCCTTACCACCACACATCAGAGCTATCCCCAATTTGAGCCAGTTCAGGAAGGCCTTAAAACACCTCCTCTTTATTAAATACCTCACAGCCTCCCTCGAACCCCAGCCACCAGGTACGAACAACACACAATGACCCCATCTCACATATATACAGTTACCAATTTCAGTATCCCATCTGTGTACATAGTTTACCAATTTCAGTATTCCATTTATGTACATAGTTTCCCCCATTATCCAAGTTGATTGCTCCTGTTCATTGTAATGACCTGACTCTTGTTCATTGTCGGATTCTGTTTTGTTTTATGTAAACCGCGCTGATCGTAAATAGTGCGGTATATAAGAAATGTAAAATAAATAAAAAATAAATAAATAAAAAGGAACGATTGGGACAACCATCAGGAAATATACTTAAAGATCGTAAACAAAGTGTGTTCCACGTCAGGTCTGCTTTGAAATGCAGGACCGATTGCATCCTGGTCCACACCTGCTTCCAAAAAAGCTGGACCAAGGGACAATCAAAGAACATATGCATATAGGTTCCTGCATTTCCAGAACAAGACCAGCATGCGTCAGAGGCGCCGGAGCCCCATCTAGCCATCTTCGATGGGGTCAGAAAGGCCCTATGCATGAAAAAATATAATGATTGAGTGATCGCAGCTGACCTAGAAGCTTTGGTTATAGGCCCCCAGAGAATTCTCCACTCAGAAGGAGAGAGTTCCCGTGAGATCTCGGATTCCCAAACCCGGGCAAGTCCTGCAGGGGACTGAGAAGTATGCATCCTCCAAAGGGCATAAATCCTGGAGGTAGCCCCTTGTTGGGACGCCGTAGCACCCAGCCAGCGGAGTAAGGAACCTCCCCTATTCAGGTCAGACCCCTTGGTAGGTATGCGAGAGGCGGCGATACAGTGTTTAAGCTGGACCCATTGGAAAAAGAAGGAGTCAGGTAGGGAGAACACCTCCTGCAGTGCTGCGAATGCTTTCCAACCATTATCCCCCACCAATTGACCGAGAGACCAGATTCCCCGCTCTTGCCATGCTTTCCAGGCAAATCTACGGCCACGGATTCGAAACCGGGGATTCCACCACAATGGAGTCTGCCCGGAGGATAAACCCTCCTGACCAATGCTCCTGACAAATTCTAAGAGAGCCCCCTGAGTAGACCGGAGCACCCTCCCCGCCACAACCCAGTCAGGGAGCAACGCCCCACCAGGTACATCAAAGGGCAGGGAGCAGCCATCCGGGCCTCAACCTTTAACCATATCGGACAATGTCCAGACTCATTCTCAGTCAACCAGAGAGAACCCTGTTTAATCAGGAGAGCCTGGTGATACCGATGGAAATCAGGGAAGTGTACACCCCCCTCATCCCTGGCTGCTTTCAATTTTCGGATAGCTATACGAGGTTGCTTCCCATTCCACAGAAAGGAAATAAGACAGCGCTCTATCTTGCGGTACCAAGACAGAGGAATGGAAAAAGGGAGCATTCCCAGTACATAATTAATCTTTGGGGTAAGAGACATCTTGATGATCTCCAGTCGGCCCCACCAGGAAAGGGATAAGGGAGACCAAGATACATTTTTTTGTTGGAGAAAGAGGAGCAACTCCTCCATGTTTTTTTGTATCATCTCGTCCACCGAAGCATTATACCACGCCCCTAGATATTTGATACTATCCGCCTCCCATTTAAAGGGGAAGTCCGCCATCTCCGTTGAATTAGCCAGACAATTGAGGGGAAACGCCACCGATTTGGACCAGTTAATCTTGTACCCCGAGACACTGGAATATTTATCAAACAGGGCTAAGATAGACGAGATTTCCCCCGGCTGCGTGAAAAGGAGCAAATCGTCTGCATATGCAGATAGCTTAACATGCAGGGGCCCGAACTGCACCCCCTTAAGGTCTGCCTGGTTGCGGATAGCGATGGCCAGAGGCTCTAATGCTAAGTTGAAAAGCAAGGGAGATAGGGGGCATCCCTGCCTAGTTCCCCTATGCAGAGGAAAAGCGCGCGAAAGGATGCCGTTCACAAAGATACTGGCGGAAGTATGAGAGTAGAGCGCCCTGACCTTATTTATGAAATCTTCCCCAAGACCAAACCAGCGCAAGACAAAGAACATGAACGGCCACTCCAATCTATCAAATGCTTTTTCAGCATCTAATGACAAGGCGAGGTAAGGGCAAGGGTCCGACGAAACCCGTTCCAGAAGATTACATAAGAGTCGAGCGTTATCGGACGTAGATCTCGCAGGGATAAACCCACATTGATCCGGATACACTAAATCCCCGACTACCAGAGCTAGTCGACGCGCAAGGATACTGGCATAGATCTTGTAGTCAGTCTTCAAAAGAGATATGGGCCTGTAATTTGCCACTAGGCTGGGATCTCTACCCGGCTTCTCTAATACCACAATTGTAGCCTCCGAGAACCTTCCAGTGGAGCTATTCACCAGCGCTAGTTCGTTATAAAACTCCAATAGAAACGGCGCAAGATCTTTACTAAAAACTTTAAAGAATTCAGCGGGGAGGCCATCAGGGCCAACCGCCTTCCCAGAAGGCATGGCCTGGATTGCAGACATGAGCTCGTCACATGAGAAAGGTTTCCCAAGCTCGCGCGCCTGGTCCTCTTCCAGTACCGGATGATCAAGGCCATCCATAAAGGCCGTGAATGCGCCAAGATCAGCGGACAATTCAGAAGCGTAAAGCGAGCTGTAAAAATTAGCAAATTCAGCCACAATATGGGCATCTTTGGTCAGACACTCACGGGTAGTGGATAAGAGCGAGGCAACTCTAGGCTTGCACTGCTTCCCTCTTATGGTATGAGCAAGCAACCTACCAGCCTTGTTTCTCTCAACATGAAAGCGAGAAGCCTGTTTCAGCATGATCTGCTCAACCTCTGAGCTCAATAGTTCATTATATTGAAATCTGAGTCTTTGTAACCGAAGAAGAATACCAGGATTGGAATGGGCCGACCATAGCCGCTCACCTGCGCGAATTTGCGCTTTCAGGGTACGTAACTTAGCAGCCCGCCGCTTAGACTCATTGATTGCAAAACTAGTAATCACAGCCCGGATTGAGGCTTTAAAAGCCTCCCACCAAGCCCAAATTGCAGTGTCATCCCTTTTATTCCAACTGAAAAAGGAGGAGATGGCACCCCGCACCGCCTCCTGGAAAACGGGATCAGCCAGCCACGATCGGTTAAAAGACCAGGTCTGGTCCGGGCGTGCCACCTCCTCCAATGCGACCTCCACTATGATAGCACTATGGTCAGAAATTGACCTACCTAATATGGATGCACCTCTACAGGCAGAAATGAGAGACTTGGAGAGCAGGAAGTAGTCTATCCGCGAAAGAGAGCCATGGGCAGAAGAAAAAAAGGTGAAATCTTTTTCCCTGGGATTGAGTAATCGCCAAATATCGACTAAATCGCATGAAACAAGTAAGGAAAGAAGCGCGAAACGCGCACGAGAGGAGCGCTCTACCCTACCAGGGCTCCTATCCAGCAAAGGGTCACTTACCAAATTAAAATCGCCGCCGGCAATAACCAAGGCCTCTGGGTCCTCATGGATAATCCCACTCAAATTTCTGAAAAAAACGGGGTCATCAACATTAGGCCCATATATATTGACAATGGACAGCAGATCCTTCCCCAGCTTAACTAAGGATTTAGACCATCTCCCAAACTCGTCGTGAGAAGAGCTAACTATTTGGGGCCCCAGGGCAGCTTTTATCAGAGTGATGACACCGTTTTTTTTATGAATTGCAGAAGAGCAACCCGCAAGTAGAAAATGCTTGTCCGCCAGTTTACTCGCATCAGACGCAGACAAATGCGTCTCCTGGAGCAAAATGACGTCAGCGAGCTGACGTTTACAGTATAGCATTATTTTCCTTCTTTTAATCGGAGATCTGAGCCCCTTCACATTTAGTGACAAAATTTTCAGCCCGTTAGCCATCTATACGTATAAATATCATCATGTACCCAGACAGCAACAGACACGTCCCAAGCATATCTAATCCTATTATTTCCAATGAGCCCGGAACCCCTCCCAACCAAAGTAAAAAGAAAGTCAAGTAGGGTGAGACAGTAGAAACACATAAGTAACATGGAGTAGCCTCTTACAATATACAAACGAACTCAACTCAAGACCACCCGCCAGAATAGTGTTTCAAAATAAGCCCCAGGTTACAAATGGGCCCTATGCCAGTCTGCGCAAGAGCCTCGTAGCTACACGCTGCATCAGGCCACAAAACAGTGATTAAGGTGTCCCCAAACGTTCACTAAGCTCAGCTTTGTTGCATGAGAAGCTCCTCTTGATCTTCAATATATTTGCGCAGCAGACCAGGATCTTCAAACGCCTTGGTGCTGTTGTTCAAAGTAACTTTAAATCGCGCTGGGCTGAACAGTCCAAATCGAGCTTGCAAGTTTCGAAGCCTGGGCCTGAGCTCCAAAAATTGCCTACGCTTCTCCACTGTGCGTTTGCAGAAATCAGCATAGAAAAAGATTTTGCGCCCTTCATATTGAAGCGCCTGACTGGCTTTAGCCGCTGCGAAAATCTGCAACACCTGTTGGTGCCTCAGCAGGCACATAATGAAAGGGCGAGGTCGCGAGTTATGCGGATTAGGGCCTGAGGAGGACGCCGGGATTCTATGCGCCCTCTCTATTTCTAATGGAGGATCAAAAGTAATATTCAGCACCTTGGGTAAGAAGGTCTCCATAAAACGAATGGGATCGCTCCCCTCAGCTCCTTCTCCGAGACCGACGATGCGAATGTTGTTTCGCCGGGCCCTATTTCCCATGTCTTCCACGCTCCTTTCGAGCCAGTCTACTTTGCGCGCCATGGATAGGGCACGTTTAAGCTTGTCCTTGTGCTCCACCACCGATCTTTCCACTTTTTCGACACGGGTGGAGAGCGACTGCAATTGCGATCCCAGATCTTTAATGTCCTCTTGCAAGGCAGTTAAAGTATCGCCGTTAGAGTCGACCCGGCTCCGAATGGCCCGCACTTCCTGCAGGAGCTGCCTCATATCTTCCTGCGGATATTGCTGGGGCGCGGGCTTATGCGGCGACAAGGGATCAGTCTTAGATCTTTTCGACCCTGTCGTTGTTAGCGCGGGGGAAAATTCAAGTCGGGTTTGCTTACCCGCCGACATCCCCGACGCTTCACTTACAACTGCAGCAACCGGGGTAATGATATTATCGGGTAAGTCGCAGGATTACAGCAAAAGGCCCAGGAGAAGAGGACTTACACCTCCATGTTGGTTTCGCGCTGGCTCCGCCCCATCCCTGGAGCCATTTTAGATACTGGATATATGGAAATTCCTAGCGTAAGGCTATCCAAGTAGAATGCGGGAGTGGTAGAGGATTGGCCTAGGTGGAGCAAGGGAGATGCACGTTGAGATGTGATTTCAGAAAGTCAAAAACACATTTGGCTCTAGATGGTGAGGTGTCCATGCCTATGCCTGCTTCTGACCACAAATAAGGGGCAAAACAGTGTTTGCTTCATGGTGGGCAACACTACAAGGGGGAGGAGCCTAATATACTATCATCATTACTATCAATATTTCCTATGAAAAGAAGCCCACATGTAAATACAAACTCCCTTCTTGGACGTCCCCCTTCTGGAAAATGTCAGCCGGGATGTCCAAGAAGCAGTTTTGGAAGCCGTCCATTTGAGGATGTTCATTTTTCCATCAGGCCAAAATGTAAATGTCCCTGGTGTTTCCTCAGATATTTTGTCCTGGACATCCCAGATTGCACCTGGATGCCCTTTCTAAAATGCCACTTTGTGTGTGTATTTTTCATTTTACAATGGGAATACACCTAAATTCCAATTAATCTCCCTTCCTGTAGGCTTATATACCTAGTCCAAAGCTAATGCAACTTTTATAAAAGTGTTAAATATGAGAGAATGAGCTGGATATTACCCTTAGTCCTCAATGTATTTTAGAAACTCTATTTGTGGGCATCCTTGTGGTCTTGGGCAAGCCACTTAACCCTCCATAGCCCATGTTCCCTGTAAAATAGTTATCTCCAAGTTATAATGCCCTGTTCAATGTAATTTCAATTTGTTCAATGTAAACCGCACTGATGAAGAATAGCGCGGTATATAAGAGAATGTAAATAAATAAATAAATTCCTGCCACAGTGCTCTTAGTGTGGGTCCTGAAAGCTCATGCTGTCGGTGCTTGGTGAGGAGCAACTACCTCTAGCACAACGGGTTGCGATAGTTGCTCCCCACAGTGATATTAATGTGGTGAGCTATGCTAAATTCAGGGGGACAGATGTCCCCTCTCTCCAGCATCTACTATGGTGCACTGCAGGGGCGGCTCAAGGCAATCTGCTGCCTAAGGCAAAGGATCAGATGGTGCCCCCAACCCCCTGTAGAGAGGGCAGGCTTTTTCAAAACTCTAATCAGGGACTGAACCAAACCAAAAAGCTGATTAGATTATATGGAGGAAATGCAAGATGTTTGCATACCAAGGAACTAAAAGAGAGTGAGAACCACAGCACAGTTTATAAAACTAAATTATAACTCATTTTTATGTTGCTGCATTATGGTTCTTGCTTTTTCTTTTTCAACATATATTTTGCATCCACAGAACCCCCTTTAACAGTGGGTGCAGAGCAGAACCAGGACATTCACCCCCTCAGAACTCAATATCTTAAAAAAAAAAAATCTGATTCTGATCATCTCACTAACAACAAACATTCTCCAGTTCCAGGCATATTGTGAACTAATTCAAAACCCTACATCAAAGTCACTGAGTATCTATAGAGCAAATCTACCATACCATGTCAGCACCAACTTCCAAAACTCACATAAAGAGCCCATCCAAAAAAAGCATCACTATAAATACTACAGTGAGCCAAGGAACATCCATACACCTATTTGAAAAGCTGAACAAGTCAAATTACTACAGTACGGTATAGATCTTTATGTACAAACTCCATGTTAACAGAACACCTGGCCTGAGTCACACACTCAGAACACAGACCCTCATCAAGTACAGAATAAGTGACTTACAATCAAAAGTAAAAATAAAAATATGTAGACAAAATTTAAACTGAAAGCCCAAAAGGCCAGACTCCTCATGCAGTGCAACATCAGATAAATAAGAGATGCAGTTCCCCCATACTGTGTAAAATATAAAGATAGCACAAAGTCCAATCACTAAAATGAAATAAAATTATTTTTTTCTACCTTTGTTGTCTGACCATTTTATTCTCTGATCATGCTGGTCCCGCTCTGAGGCTTCTGCTTTCTTGTCCTCTCTTAGCTCTCTTTCTGTGGTCTATGGTCCATCTGCCATTTCTTATCTCTTTTATTTTCTTCACTTCTTTCCATCAGCCTATTTTCAGTCCCAGTAACCCTTCCCAGTATCAGTCCCTTTCCAGTCCTCCCTCCCAGTACCTTCCAGTGTCAACTTGCATTCCCATGACTTCCACTGGTGTCCATTCCCTTCCAGTCCCCTTCCTTCCCCACTGTCCAGCCCCTTCTAGTCCAAATACCATGGCAGCCCCTCTTAGCATCCACTCCCTTCCAGTCCCATTCTCCCATCCCCTCGTATCAACCGATTTGTAGCCCTAGCCCCCAGTTTTCTTCCAGGGCCAGCAGCTGTATCCTCTCCTCTGCACCATCAGCCCATTCCCAGTCGAAGCCCCCCAATCATCTCACTTCCAGTGCTAGCCTCCCCTAATCAATCCATTACAAGTCCTACCCCCCCCCATCAGCCCATTACCAGCCCTAGCCTCCGCTACTCAGCCCATTTCAAGTCCTAGCCCTCCCCCAATCAGCTCATTTCCAATGCTAGCCCCCCATCAGTCCATTACCAGTCCTACCCCCATCAGCCCATTACCAGTCCTAGCCTCCCCTAATCAACTCATTTACAGTGCTAGTCCCCCTCAGCCCATTACCAGTGATAGCCCCCCTAATCAGCCCATTACCAGTCCAACCCCTCCCCCTCGATCAGTCCATTCCCAGTCCTAGCCTTCCCTAATCAACCCATTACCAGTCCTAGCCTCCCCTGATCTGCCCATTACCAGTGCTAGCCCCCCCCATCAGCCCATTTAATCCTAACCCGCACTATCTCTCCCCTTTGTCCAGAATTTATCCCCTGTCTTTCCCCTTTGTCCAGCATTTGCCCCCCATCTCTCCCCTTTGTCTAGTACTTGTCCCTTTGTCACCCTCTTTGTCCAGAATTTTCCCCGTCTCCCCCTTTGTCCAGTATTTGTCCCCTGTCTCCCCCTTTATCCCCCCTGTCTCTCACCTTCGTCTCTCCTTGTCCTCCTCCTGTCTCCGCTCCTTCCACCTTCACCTCTCATCTGGAGATGGCGGGGCACTCTGGCTGTTTTTATTTTTGATTTTGCAGCCTCTGGTCTGCATGGGAAATCAGAGGCAGGCCAGAGGCTGCAAAATCTAAAATTAAAACAGATACAGAGTGCCGCCTGAGGCAATCACCTCAGGTGGTCTAATGGAAGAACCACCCCTGGTGCACTGTGCTAATAATGCAGTCCAGACCCACGTTACTAGCAAGGGGGTTAGTAAATATGCCCCTATATCTTAAAGACTTTTCAAAATTTGTTGAAGGATCCCTCTGTTCTTAGATCTTCAGGAATAGAGTTCCACAAACATGGACCCAAAATATAAAATGCAGAATTCTTGTTGTTTTCAAGGCGAGCCTTCAGTGGTAGTGGTAGCATAACAGTCTGTCATCCTGTGAACATAAACATCTCCCTGGCAAGTGAGGAACTAATAAATCTTTTAAGACCAATAGATGTACCATAGTGAGGATCTTATACACTAAACTCAACAATTTTAACTTTACTGGAACCTTACTGGTTGCCAGTTGCTATCACACAATAAATGGGAAACATGATCCATCATTTTGGCTGAATAAATCAGTCTAATGGTCATATTTTGGAACGACTATAATCCAACTATCTGGTTTCCTAGCTTCTGAACCTGTGTTTCAAAACTTTGATGGGTAAGTTCATTCAGGACTGATGCATAAGACACGTTGGGTCGGGGTAGATAAGGGCATTTAAGTATTAGTGTGGGTAGGGAGTATTTTTTTTAATTTGAAATTTGGGGATAGGGCCGGCGCTACCATTAGGTGCACTAGGCAGTTGCCTAGAGAGTTATCCCTCCAGGATGCCCATTGTTGCTGCTGTCGCCCCTCTCTGGACAGGCAGTGGCGGCATTGGGGACAACGGTGCTGACCTTTAAACTTTTAAACTAATCTAACCATAATTCACCTCACATAATACCCAACAGATCAAAGAGATAAATAATGTCCATTCACAGATACCGTAAAGAGACTATTATTTATGTCGGATTGTTTGCCTTGAAAGGGAACTTTCCCTCTCTCGTAGCAAACCCTCCTTTTTTTCTTCAAATAAAAAGAGTGCACTCACTCTTTACCTTCCACCGAGGCAAGATTATAAAATCATCCTCAGTCCCCTGAGATGAACAAAATAGTTGGTACTCAACTTAAAATCAACTTAATTCAGGCATCAATTTGTGTATTATATTATACTAGCAAAAAAACTCACAACCCCTGTCCGGCGTCATCATCAGTGAAGTTTACTAGTGTCAATAGGTAGGACACTGAATTCTAGCGGATAAAGGCTATCCCGCACGTACTTCTTCAGTGAGAATGCTCTATTTTCTTCACCCTCTCGGGCAACATCTTCCAAATTTCACAATGGATTTTTCAAATTTCACAACGGATCACTCTATGAAGACGCATGTCAAACTTGGACACAATATCGTGTTTCAGACCATGAAACTCCTGGTCCTTCTTCATGCAATATATATTTATCTCTTTGATCTGTTGACCTTTAAACTTTGGCACCAGAGGGCTGTTTGCTTCCACCCCTCTCCAATGCCTGATGCCAACATGCTGTTTTTTGGCACTGTGCATCTAAAGGGAGGAAGCAAACAGCCCCGTGGCACTGAAGTTTAAAGATAGGTGCCACGGGGCTGTTTGTGCCCATTGCTGTTGTGCATCCTGGAGAGGGACGGCGGCGGAGACAATGTGCACTGGAAAAGGGGGAGGGGGCAAGGGGTGAGGTTCCTTGGGCAGCCCTGTTTGGGGATATAATACCCTGTTGTGAATTGTGTTTCTGATTTATTTATTTCTGTAAGATGAAGTGTCTTCTTATGCTTTTTCTTGTTGAATACTAATAAAATCTGAAAAAACCAAACCTTATCACAGTGAAAAAGTTAAATACTCAAAAACATTCACTGATATAGTCCCCAACGTAATTTTAAATTTTTTTAAAACATTTTTGGCGGAGCGTACCAAGGGAGGAATGAACTGTGTATCATCCACACCAGACGGGGCATTTCTTTTATTCATATAAGGTTCACCACCAACACTAATATATTAAACACTCCACTTATCTGAAAATGTGATACAGTTGAAGAATGCAGTTGAAAATTGTAGATAAGAAAGCACGACGTGCACGTTTCGGGACTGATTCCCTGTCTCAAGTGCCCATGTAATCTGTACTAATAACAACTGTCAAAAAACACCAGATTAACATACTAACATCTTAACAGATTAACATCTTTATGAGGATTCAAAACGCATGAGATTGTCTGATTTGCTGTCAGTCAAAGGAGAACCTCCAATGAAAGAAAGGGAACACCCCACTCACAGGGGAATCCCTAGTTTCATTGGCCTAAACAGACAGATACAAAAAAGGATACAATCTTGTTTGCTCTCCTCAACGAACTACACGCTTCGCACGATCGGGTTGACATCACGCTGGTGGTATCCTTGGATCTGTCCTCCGCCTTTGACCTTGTTGATCACTTCCTTCTCCTCTCACAACTACGGGACGCGGGCCTCCGTGGTGCTGTCCTTCACTGGTTCCATTCCTACCTTGCTTCCTGTCTTTTCTCTATAGCTCCCTCCACGGACCCACACTCCTTTTCCAAGGACACCCCCCTTCCCTGTGGTGTTCCTCAAGGTTCTGTCTTGGCTCCCTTACTGTTTAATTTGTTCCTTGCACTACTGGCCCTTTGCATTCAACTGACCGGTTTATCCATGTTTTTCTATGCAGACGATATAATCATCATCCATCACACTAGTCCAGCTCATCAGGATGTCATACTCTTGAATTCTTGTCTCTCTCTCGTCTCCAGTTGGCTCTCCTCAAACTGCCTCCACCTCAATGTCACCAAAACCTCAGCCACCTGGTTTACATTCGGAGGTCCCTGCCCCTCTCTTGCTCCCATTCTTGATTGTTCTACAATCCCCATTGTCCCCTCTTTCAAATATCTCGTGTCCTCCTCGACTCACACCTCACCTTCAAAGACCATGTCTCGCATTTAGCCAAGACATCTTATTTCTTCCTTCGACAGATTCGATCCATACGCCCTTTTCTGTCCCCCCCCCCCCAGCTTTGACCACCCTCACACTATCCACTATCCTATCACGATTAGATTACTGTAACTCTGTTTGCGCTGGGGTCACCAAAGTTCAACTCTGTCGTCTACAACTCATTCAAAATACCGCAGCCCGAATTATCTCCCACTCTTCTCGCAGTGACCACATTACCCCCCTACTGCTTCACTTACACTGGCTTCCAGTCGACCATCATATTAAATTCAAAATACTAACCCTGGTTCACCATATCCTTCACACACACACACCCCAGTACCTTACCGATCTTCTCCACTTTCAAACCCCTACATGTAGTCTTCATTCCCTTCATATCAATCGGCTTCAGCTTCCCTCACCATCTCATGCATATTTACAGTCTACCGTCACTCTGCCTTTTTCTTCCTTGGTACAGCTTTGTGGAACCCTTTGCCCACCCCGCTCCATCTGGAAGATAACTACACCACCTTCAGGTCTTTACTCAAAACCCATCTTTTCACTTCAGCATACAACCTCCCGGCCACACCCAGCTGACTTGGTTTATCTATGTCTGTCTTTGTCTTTGCCCTGTATTCCCATCACTCTACCCCATGACCTATTTCTTACTATTCTCCTCTTTCCTGTCTGAACTATTTAGTTTCTTTCCGCACTTTTGGGCCTTGTGCCCCTCCCCCCAATTTGCTATTGTATTGTAAACCGCCTTGCTGTAACGAAGGGCAGTATATCAAATTTTAATAAACATAAACATTTTAATAAACATAGTGTTGGTGGTGAACCTTATATGAATAAAAGAAGTGCATTGTCTGGTGTGGATGATACACAGTTCATTCCTACCTTGGTACGCTCCGACAAAAAAAATTTAAAATTACTTTGGGGACTACATCGGTGAATGTTTTTGAGTATTTAAATTTTTCACTGTGATAAGGTTTGTTTTTTGTAGATTTTATAGTATACCTTTTATATTATGGCTGTGGACACTTTTGCTTTCATGGAAGAACAATTGGATAAATTCAGACAGAGACCTTCATTGTTTGATGACGATCATCGGGAGGATGAGGCAGGTGTCTCTATCGCTGAATTTAAAGCTCTGCGAAAATGCTTGGTACGGGTACAACTACATGGAGTGGGCATGACCCAGTATTTGAAGACTCGCATAATACCACTCAGGTTGAGGATGACTAGAGCATCAAAAATGTTTAAGTGGGATACAGAGTTTATTGCAAAGTGGAACATGATTTCTAACAAATGCAGCTTTGATCTCATAGCATTGATCTTGGAGCGGACTATTCAAGAAGAGGAGACGTTACAAAAACAGCTTGATGAATCTCGGATAACTCTGAAAAATTAATTGGGGGATGACCCTTTTAAGCAACGGATGGAGGAGCTTGATCGACAGATTAAGAGGTTTTTTTTTATTATCTTAAATCTTTGAAAATGAAGAAATTCATGCATAACAAAACTGATTATAAGGCTGGGAAGGTTTACCACTGGATATATGAGAAAAATGAAAATGTTCAAAAAAGAGTTACATTTGAGATGTCTTCTGAAGATACAGATGACAGCACGGGTACTTCAGATACACATCGGTCCAATAATCTCTCTCATAGGGAACGTCAGGATTTTCGGTCCAGTTAGTCATGAAGCAGACGTGTTCGAAGTCCTTATCAGGACGAGCAATGGGAGCCTCCAAATACACACCAGCGGTCCAAACAACAACGTACTCTATTGTAGTCAACTTAACTGGACGTTCTCTTTCATCCATACAGGAACGGGTATTGAATCATGGTTTATCCTTTGTACCAATGACGAGATATGATTTGTTCCATATGCGGGTATCTTTATATCGGTTCTTTCATAAGTTACGCGTCATCCACTATTTTCATGATAAACCACAGAGTATTGATGAATCAGTGGTTAAACCAGCTTCATGATGGATGCCACCACATTCTAACCCTGATCCTATCATAACCACTTATCAATCATTGGTTATGAGAGATCTCAAAAGGTTGGAGGATACCTCATACAGGTACTATTCTAATTTAGATCGGGCTGGTTGGAATTCCCTCCAAGAATTGTCTCGGGATTCTTCAGTAGTGATTCGGAAAGCGGATAAAGGAGGAGCGTTAGTGCTCCAGTCCTCTCAGGATTATTATGCTTCTCTCTGCACTCATCTGGTGGATAGATGTGTTTATAAATTTCTTACTGATGGTCCAACTCCAGTTTTGATGGAGGATATTAGGTCTCTTTTAACAACAGGTCTGGAGAATGGCTGGATTACATCAAAGGAACATCAATTTTTGCTGGCATCACATCCAAAAATTCCAATCATTTATATGGTTCCAAAAATTCACAAATTGTTGAGTTCTCCTCCAGGCCAACTGATAGTTTCTTGTCTAGGGTTGGTACTAGAACCACTATCAAAGTTTTGTGATGTGTTTTTACAGCAAGAAGCGTGTTTGGTATCCTCTTTTATTCGTGATTCCACACAATTTTTGCAGCAGTTGTCTCTATTATCATTACCTTCTATGGCTGTTTTTTTAGTAACTTTAGATGTTGTGGCTCTATATACAAGTATGGATCAATTAGAGGCTATGGATCTGCTGCTGCATTTGTTTCAATTCGCCCCCACCAGACTACCTAAGTCTTTCCTGATTGATCTTATGCGATTAGTTCTGATGAAGAATTATTTTTTATCTGAGGGAGTGTTTTACCAACAGATTTTTGGTATAGCCATGGGTGTGACAGTGGCTCCCTCTATAGCAACTTTATATATGGCTGATATGGAGGATCGATATATATCGGGTTCATCATATTTCAATCATGTCCTAGTCTGGAAACAGTTTTTAGATGACATATTTTTCATCTGGACGTCTGATTTACAATCACTCCACAACTTCATCATTTGGTTAAATTCTTTAAAACCTAATATTCACTTTACAGAGCACATTGATCAACAAAAAATTGAATTTCTGGATATGTTGGTCTTTGTGGAGGAGGGGGAATTACGAACAACTCTGTTTAGAAAACCGGTACAGCGAAACAGTCTCCTAAGTTTTCAAAGTTTTCATCCAGGTCCCCTTCGAAGAGAACTTCCATTTGGTCAATTTTTAAGGTTATGCAGATTATATTTTTCATTGAATGAATTTAAACGACATGCCCTAGATTTAAAATATAGACTTCTTTGTAGAGGCTATCCCGTACAAGTGGTTGATCGAGCTTACCGCCGCGCCTACCATGTTCAACGGGAATAGCTATTGGATCATGATCACTCTATTGCTGCATCGCAAAATTCTGAAGAGATTGTGGGGGTTATACCATTCACAGATCGCAGCTCTGGGATTGTTCGTATTCTTCATAACCATTGGTCTATGCTACAGTTACATCCATATATTGATAAGTCCTTGATGATAGCTTATTCAAAGGGTTCAAACTTGAGTGACGTTTTGGTTAAATCTACCCCACTGGTAGACAGACCGCGTATTCCACCACGGGGTTCTGGGGGACATGAGCCTTGCAATAATTGTAATTATTGTTTGCAGACTTTGCCGGGATTAGTTTGGAAACACCCGACTACAACTTACTCTCATACACGTAGGTGGTCTATGAGTTGTCTGTCTTCCTTTGTGGTTTACATTTTACAATGCCCATGTAAGTTGTTATATATTGTAATGACAACCCGGCCTATCAAACTACGGCTTGGTGAGCATGCATCTCGTATACGTCAGGGTGTTCAGTCAGTGCCCGTTGTGGAACACTGCTTGGCCCACCACCATGCTTTTGAAGATCTCAGCTGGACGATCGTTGATCAGGTACCTCATGATCCTCATAGGGGAGATAGGATCTACTAGCTCCAATGGCTTGAACAACGCTGGATATTTATTTTAAATACCATCCAACCTCATGGGTTAAATCAGGAGATTGACTGGGCTAGTCTCTTTTGAATTGGTATTTCCCTTACGTATTTTGCCTCCTCCTTTTTTGTATCTGTTTGTTTAAGCCAATTCTGGTCGCCGCATCTTAAATAGGATATAGCGCTATTAGAAAAGGTTCAGAGAAGAGCCACCAAAATGGTAAAGGGGATGGAAGGATACTCCTATGAAGAAAGGCTAAAAAGGTTAGGGCTCTTTAACCTGGAAAAGAGATGGCTGAGGGGAGACATGATAGAAGTCTATAAATTAATGAACGGAGTGGAATGGGTAAACGTAGATCAATTGTTTACGTTATCAGAATATAGAAAGACTAAGGGACATGCAATGAAGCTACAGGGTAAACTATTTAAGACTAATAAAAGAAAACATTTTTTCACTCAACGTGTAATCAAACTCTGGAATTTGTTGCCGGAGGATGTAGTAAAGGCTGTTAGTGTAGCTGGGTTTAAAAAAGGTTTGGACAAGTTCCTGGAGGAAAGGTCCATAAACCATTATTAAGAAGGGACCCAGGATATCAATGCTTGACCCAATACAAGCATTGCGGAACCTGTGTCTTTTGGGGAAACTGCTAGGTACATATGACCTAGATTGGCCACTGTTGGAAAGAGGATACTGGGTTTGATGGATCTTGGTCTGACCCAGTATGGCATATCTTATGTTCTTATATTCTTATGAAACTAGGGATTCCCCTGTGAGTGGGGTGTTCCCTTTCTTTCATTGGAGGTTCTCCTTTGACTGACAGCAAATCAGCCAATCTCATGAGTTTTGAGTCCTCATAAAGATGGCCGTATGTTAATCTGGCGGTTTTTGACAGTTGTTATTAGTACGGATTACATGGGCACTTGAGACAGGGAATCAGTCCCAAAACGCGCATGTTGTGCTTTCTTATCTACAATTTTCAACTGCATTCTTCAACTGTATCACATTTTCAGATAAGTGGAGTGTTTAATATATTAGTGTTGGTGGTGAACCTTATATGAATAAAAGAAGTGCACCGTCTGGTGTGGATGTTACACAGTTCATTTCTCCCTCGGTACGCTCCGACAAAAAAATTTAAAATTACTTTGGGGACTATATCGGTGAATGAATACTAATAAAAAGCTATGTAAAAAAATTAGTTTGTGTTCAGTTGATTTGGACTTTGCTCCCTAATGTTCAGATATTCTTTTCAGTTCTTTTCACACATTTCTTTACAAAAATATATTAATTTGTATGCAAGCTTTTTACCATACACACTAAAGGGTCTTTTAATTAAACTGCAGTAAGTTTTTGAACTTATTGCACATTAGGAGTAAAACCTGACACTGAAGCATGCGTTAACCATTAGTGCATTTTAGTAAAAGGGTCCTTAATTGATTTAACACACATTAATTTGTAGGTTAACGTGTGCTAAATTGATTAGTGCACACTCAATTTTTTTAAGGAGACTAACCAAGCAAATACACACTAACAAATGCACAACCCTACTGCAAGATTTATGGCTAGTTTTTACCCCAAACTTGTAAGCGCATTTCAAAGGGAAACTACCTGGTGGTTTCTTTTTGAGAACTGCTTACCAGATTTTCTGAATAAAATTACCTATAGGCCTTACAAAAGCATTATGTATGTACAAGCACCAGCTGGAAAATGCTGAGCATTTTCCTTAGCCTGTCCTCTCCCCACCCCTGGGAATATCTCCTCGTAATCAAGCTAAAAGCATATGTATTGTGTAAGCTAGCACATACTTTTAACTGGACAGAGAAGGGTAATTTTCAGCCAAACCAATTAACCTAGATAAATGGATATAAAACTTGACCTGTAAATGTACCTTTGTTTCAATCTTGCATTGAAATATTGCACAAGCCTAATATATGCTTTTGATTTACACAGCAAAATGCACACAGAACTCATCACAATATTACACTGATTGGAAAAACAGTATGAGAACTTAGATTAGCCTCTTGCTTACCCTTATAAATCACACGTGAAGGCAGATTTTGCGTAGGAAGGCTAGGACAGAAAAGGGATATCCACGTAAGGATGTTCAAAATTTCATAGGCATTTCATGCAGGGCTTATTGAACATGAAGCCTTCTGTAAAATACATGTAAGGACATTATTTATTTATTTAAAAGGATTTAATATACCGCTTTATCATTAAATCAAAGTGGTTAGCACATCAAACAAATCATGAGGCGGTGTGCATGGGTGCATGCATGCAGTGGATACATCGACATAGGTGGTGTGAGAGTACAGTGTGAATGATTAAATGGTGAGCTATATACATTGCTAGTTAAGTACAGGAAGCTATATACAGGAAGCAGAGGGAATGCAGGGGTCATGGATAGATGGCAGTAGGCTGGTAGCTGGCTCACGTGATCTCCTTATAGTGTTCTATGAAGAGTGTTGTTTTGAGCAGCTTCCTGAATTCTTTGAGGTCAATGGTTGATCTCAGATCATCGGGGAGCGAGTTCCATAGGGTGGGTGCCGCCAGGGATAGTGCTCTTCTTGAGGTGTCTTGTCTTATTCTGGCAAATTCCTTGGGGGTGGTGATGGTGTCTGAGGTTCCTCTTCTTCTGGGTCTGGTGCCTTGGTCAGCTTTGATGAGGGGTTACAGACAATTTTCTGAGAGGTTCTGTTTTATTTTGAATATGCTTAGGAGTATCTTGTAACGGATGCAGGAGCTGAATGGGAGCCAGTGGAGGTGGTTGAGAATGGGAGTAATGTGGTCATGCCTTGAGGCACCCGTTATTGTGTGGGCAGCAGTGTTCTGTGCTATTTGTAGAGGCCGGAGTGATTGTTTTGAGAGCCCAAGGTAAATGGGGTTGCAGTAGTCTAATGAAAGACTGTATGGACAGGTTTCAGGCACCTGATGGTTCTCATTTTGAGGTATGCGTTCCTTGTGGTTCTGGCAATGTGAGACTGTAGGTTCAGGTTTTTGTCGAGAGTCATGCCGAGGTATTTTACTTCGGGCTTTATTGGTATTGTGATGTCGTTCAGTTTGATGGTGGGTGTGGGGGAGAAGGTGGAGTTTCTGGTGATGAGTAGAGCTTTTGTTTTGTTGTAGTTTATAGACAAGTTGTTTTCCAGGAGCCAGCTTGTCATTTGCTGAAGACAATTGACTAGAGTGTCTGGGCTGTCCATGTTGATGGAGGTGAATATCATGATGTCATCTGCGTAAATGGTGTATTGTATTTTGTGGTTCTTGATGATAGAGCAGATGGGTTGTATGTACAGGTTAAGGTCGGTGAGGTAGGATGTGAACCATAATGCCCAGTAAGAAAGCAATGCTGCTTACCTGTAATAGGTAGGCAGCAGTACCGATAAGGCATAAAAGTGGATGACATCATCCAGTGGCATCAAGATGGAACTGCTCTCCCACAGCTCAGAACTTAGTTTAATGTTCTGAGCATGTCACAGTCCTCGTGTGCAGCACTCTCTTCAGCTCCTCGGTCAGATCCAAAGCTCAAGAATGTAGGCAGCTTCCAGAGATGTGGAAAAGATCGTTGCCTTATCAATCCTGTTGCCAATGGAAAGCACCTGCTAAAAGTGAGCAGCATTAAGTCAGGTACAAAAGTAAGTGACTCCCAAACTTAGGGCTGCTCACTGTTTTTATATTGGTCTTTATAGCAGTCTGCAGTAATCAAGTGTGAGAATTGCTTGTTCAGACATATAGACTGACCAGTACAGCTTGATCAAAAGCAAAGTTGTTTTGCAGATCAGATCTAGTGAGGCAGAAATTAGGAGCACCACTGTCACTGCAAACTGTCTTGAGGCAGAATCACTAGCCTTTTTAGAAGTGAAAATCACTTCCCCAAGGCCAGTATATTACTATGAGAACCACGGTGCTTGGCCACTGTTGAAATTTATGGATGATTCTCATTGTGAGAATGATAAAGGTGGGTATGTGTACAGAAAGGACCAGGTCCATGTAATTACAAAGGCATCCAGAGCTAAATGCTCAGAGGCCAGGAGGATGAAGCAGTAGAAAGGAGAAATCACATTTTCACTGCTGGGGAAGAGGGAAACCTGAGGGTCCTCCAGTCCCTGAAGATGGTATGAAGCAATGCTTCATGTGAGGTTTAAGAACTCTGCTAAGCTTGTCAGCTATATGGTTCTGAATTCTTGGGATATAGGTAGTTTGCATGCAGTTGGCTATCACAAAGTCCCAAATATTTACTGGTTCTTGACAGAGATGCAGAGGAACCATCCTTCCTTGTTTACTGATTTTAAACCTTGCTACTTGATTGACTGTCTGAATTAAAAGTCTGTCTGAAACATGTGAAGAAAACTCGAAGAGTATAGTAAAATTGTCCAGAATTTTAAGTAGTTGATACGGAGAAGTTTCCCTGATGTTGACCATTGACATTCTCTGAAAATGATGAGCCCCAACCAATGTTCCCTCTAATTTTCTGTAGGCTGTGTGCGCAAAAAAAAAAAAGCTGTGCAGCTTTTGAAGGAAGGTTAAATTTTTGTGCGCCACATAATGACACTCAGAGTTATATACTTTAAAATTTGACTACACGTCAGAATACAGTATGTACATCACATTGATTGCACTAGAAAATATTGTAGAACTTGTGAAAACCGTAAATACACAGCAACTTTTAAATTTTAAGATGTCTGTGTTGTTTTCTATCAGAATCAGAACCGTAATTTTTGTGCGCTCTGTTGAAAAGTATGTGCGCTCACTCGGCGAGGTGTGTGCGCGCGCACACGCGCACAGCTTAGAGGGAACAGTGGCCCCAACATGAGTTACCTATGCCACATTCAAACCTTTGGTTAAGACTAAGTGGTGTTACCATAGAGCAAAAGGATGGATCAGATACCTGACTGGATTTGGAAGCCCACCACCATAACATAGATCGAAGTGGCGTAGGACAAATTATTGTTGACAGAGGCTGAATGAGTTGATTGTGGTGGAACTCGAGGTCCCATGAGGCTGCCCCATTTGCAGAGGGACCAGTGACTACATATACAACTGCAGCCATGTGACCCAGTATTTGAAAATAGGCCTTAGCTGTGACTCCTGTCACTGTTTGTATGACTTGAATATGCAACACGGGGGCCTTTCTTCTGTCTTTTGGAAGAAAGTCCTTTACTTGAACTTTGTCTAGGATGGCACTTATGAAGGACATGGTGCTCATAGTGCACAAGTAGATCTTTGAAAGTTGATACTGACACCCAGAGCATGGAGAAAAACTACCTTATTTGTCAGGTTGGAGGTTAAGATATAGGAAAAACTAGTTGACTCTATTCATGGATTGAGCAGCTGGTATCACAGGGCATTTTGTGATGATTCAGGAGGCTAACATGCAGCCAAACAGAAGCACCTTGCACTGAAAATGACTGATCCAGAGAACAAAACTCAAATACTTCTTGTAAGAGGATCGATTGTTATATGCATACATGGAGGATTCATTCAGATGTTTTTCTTGTGAAGGTCTGAGTTAGGATATAAGCCCCTTCTTCCCATCTTTTCTGGTATTAGAGAACACCTGACAAAAAATCTTGATTTACAGTATGTCCCGTGGTAGGACCAGTTCTATGGTGTTGGGCTGTAAGAGAAAAATCTCTGCCTGCAAGAGATTGGTATGGGAGGTGGGAAGGTGAATCCAATACAAAGGCTGATCCAGAAGTCAAGTAATAAATCTGAGTAAATAATCTGTTTTGAGTATATTCAGGATCCAGGATTCATTGGTGATATTCTGCCATGATTGAAGAAAGAATCAAACCTGACCCCTACAGGAAAGGAAGGATATATATTTTGTAGGGGTTGTGGATATGATAATGAGCCATAATCCAACGCAAAAGTCCCTTCTTCATCTAATCAGGTATGTAAGTCATGTGGCAGTACTGACCATCCATCAGGTGTGCATGTGTGCTGTGAAGATACACGCTACCCACCCCCACACTTGTATGCTAACACCAATGTGACCTCCCTCCCTGGACAGGTATATGTCACTAGGGACACAGTACTGTGCTGTATAAATGACTGATAGCACCATGCAGATACCTGCAAGATGAGAAAGGACACATGCAAATAGATGCAATATGCCATGAAAACAGGGAGGCCTGACAGCAGATAGGCTGTCTATGGGACCCCAGGGGATAGCTGCAGTACAAGTGTGTGCTAACAAATGGAATCCATGCCATACAATGTCTGAGGGAGGAGCAAGAGCAGTGCTATGGGTGGGTGCAGCCCATCACACCACAGCAGAGAGAATAGATAACAATTGTTGTGCTAGAAGTAGCATTCTAGGCCGAGTTGAGTCCCTGATTTCTTGCCACATGCCACAGAGTTTTGCCATGTACCCTGACTGATAGCTCGGAAACTGCTAAAACCCTAGCCATGACTCTTCACTTACTAGGGATTCCCCCTTAGGCCTACAACCGCAGCAGTCATGCTCACCCACCAGTTATTCAAGTGGCTCCTGAATCACATTATATACGAAGGCACACTGCTGAGAGCTCCATTTCATTATGCCAATAGACGCCACTGCAAATACTGGCAACAGATAATGAGAAACTGCCTATCTAGTATAAAAAGCTATGCCTACCACATTTTATCCTCATGTTCTGCTTTGACTACTATTCCAAATACTGCCTACTAGCATCTTGCTCACTTGGGAACTGCAGAGGACATTCATGTGTGACAATGATAAGGAGAGGGAATGAAAAGCACTCAAATAAGCATGTCCCAGCAAACTTCTAGATTCTCTCCCAAACATTTTTAGTCTACCAGAGATATAATATAGAAACATTTCCTTTTTTCGAAGTGTGTGCAAGCATATGCTGGGAGAATAGACCAATGTATTGCTAGGATACATTAAAAATGGTTGATTTGTGGGAGTATATGAGTTTAAAGTGGAATTGATCTGCATCTAATTAGTCATGCATCAAAGACAAGGGAGTTCAGATGAGACTGTTCAAAACCCCGTAAGAGGTCTTCAACATACTTTGACTCAAATTCAAAGGATGTACGCATCAAAACCTTAAATGAAGCCTTATGAGAGCAAAATATAAAGAAATAATTGCAGGGGTCTGCCAAAATACAGAAAGTATCAAAGCAGCAATAAAAGAACTAGAAAACTGAACTGAGAACTGTGCTAATATGTGGGAAATGGCATGAAGTTTGTGAAAATCTGTGCAGTGCAAAGGAACAATTGAAAACAGTTTGTAAAAATCTGCAGTTGTTCTTCACAATGCAATAAGAAAATCACAGGCAAGCACAAGAAAATGATTGCCTACTAGACAGTGGTACATATTTGATAATAAACCTTTCCCATTAGAAAAGTGCAGAAGAAAAACTTTTGGTTTGTCTGGCCTTCTTTCTGCCATACCCTTTTCCTGATTTTTGGCTTTGTTTTCAATTCACTTCACACATTCATATTAATAAGACATTTTTACCATGTACTGGAAGTTTTTAACATGTGCATATTGATTGTATGTGCATTGGTTTGTAAGTTAGTGTACGTTAAATTGATCTTATATGCACTAAGAGCTCAACATTCATAAGAATCAGAGCACTTAAAGTCAGACTTCGAAATTAGGATCCTAAATTTGTGCCCTATTTTCAGCCATACTTAGAACCTTAAGTATTCAGATGTAAATTCATCTTAATTTAGGAGCTTAAAAATTACTAGTCTGATATTCAAAACCCTATCTGGATAGCCAACAGGAGGCAATCCAGATAATGGTGCAGAGCAAGATATTCAGCAGCACTATCCAAATAGGCTTTTTTTTAAAGTGCCATCAAAAGTCAATGCTGATTCCTGGCAACCTGGGTTTTTTTTGGTAAGGCATCACCTGAAGTAGATTACTAGGCCTTTTCTTCCAAGGCAAATTGAGAGTAAAGTGACTTGCCCAAGGCCACAGAAAGTGCCAGGGGTGATCAAGCCCAGATCACTTGGATTACAGACTGCTGCTTTAACCACTAGGCTATTCCTTCATTCTGCTTAGCAGCTCCACAGATGACCTTGGCAACATCTGGTTGTGCAGGGGTATTCAAGGGTAGAACAAGGGCAGTACAGGGGTTATCCAGATAAATGCCAAAAATTGTTCAGAGAGCACTATTTTCAGCCAGCACTTATCCAGATAATTTAGGGCACATGAAAAGGTGGCTTAAAACGCTGTCCGGATACGTACTAGCAAGTATCCAGATAGCGCCACTCAATCCAGATGTTCAGTGGCAGCTCCTATCCAGATACTGCTTCTGAACAAATCTTGCAACTGTGGTAGTATTTGAATAATTGACATTTTGAAAACTGGGCCCATTATGCTTATAAATTTAGACCTAACATTCATTTGCCTAGATTTATGAGCCTAATTTATGAGTCTAGTGCTGAAAATCAGTGCTAAGCTCCTAAAGTTTTTTCCCTGTTCTAAATTATCCCCTGCTGCCACCCACGTTTGATGCCTCTTATTTCAGGAGTTTAGTGAAATTCTGAGCATAAATTTAGGCACTTCGCCCTTGTAAATTTTCAAAGTTAGAAGTCTAAAACCTTTAAAAATCAATGCCTAAAATTGTGAAGGTGCAGTAGGGAACCAAGGGCACCTTCAAATGTCCATGCTGCCCTGAATAAGTCTGAGCTTGAAAATTAAGTAGGGTCAGGCCTGACGAGTACTTGGATGGAAGATCACCTTGCAATACCAAGTACTGTAATCCTGGTAATCTACTGTATTTCCAGTTGCAACTGACCAAGAAAAGCTAGGGGCTGGGTCGCTGGGAGTCGGCACTGACTCAACAGCACACAACAACACTAGGGAAACAAATGCATGCTGACAAATACACATCTATATATACCATCAGGATGCAAACTGGAGCAGCAATGCTTCAATCAAGTCAATCCAAAGTGAAACTATATGATGTCATAATCACACTACTAGAGAAATGTGTACCATAAGCAAGGCATTAAGGGAGAATGTTGTCTAGTAGTTAGAATTCTGAGTTGTACTGTATATGTCAAACAGAACCCACTTTTGTTAGATAACCCAGTGAACACATGAAATTTGTAAAAGTAAATATCTTGTCAGAAACTCATAAGATATGCCATACTGGGTCAAACAAGGTCATTCAAGCCAAGTATTTGTTTCCAACAATAGCTAATCCAGGTCACAAGTACTTGTCAGGTTACGAAAAAGACACACAGACTCCACGTTGCTTATCATGGGGTAATCAGTAGTTTTCGCTGGTCCTCTTTAATAATGGTTTATGGACATTTCCTCCAGAAATTTGTACAAACCTTTTTTAAACCCAGCTATACTAACAGCTTTGACTACATCCTCCGATAATGAATTACAAAGTTTGATTACATTTTGAGTGAAAAAATATTTCCTCCAATTAGTCTTAAATGTGCTACATTGTAGTTTCATTGTGTGTCCTTTAGTCTTTCTACTTCTTGAAGGAGTAAACAATCGATCTAAGCCTTTCCTCATTGTGGTAACCTTCCAGCCCCTTTACCATTTTGGTGGCTCTTCCCTGTACCTTTTCTAATTCTGCTATATCCTTTTTAATATATGGTGACCAGAACTGCACACAATATTCAAGGTATGGTCGCACTATGAAACAATACAGAGGCATTATAATATCATTGGTTTTGTTTTCCATCCCTTTCCTTATGATTCCTAGCATTCTATTTGCTTTCTTGGCCACCATTGCACACTGGCAGAGGTGTTCAACCTATTATTCATGATGATGCCTAAATCTTTTTCCTGGATAGTGGTCCCTAATGTAAAACTTTGCATCATTTAACCGTAGTTTGGGTTCTTCTTCTGTAAGGGCATAACTTTGCACTCGTCCACATTAAATTCCATCTGCTATTTGGACATCTAGTCATCCAATTTATCAAGGTCCTCTTGCAATTTTTCATAATTTTTCATACCATAAGCTCATGCCCTGGTGAAACCAGTTTATAGGAACAAAGGTGACAAGGAGAGCATGTCAAAAAGGATGTCTTTAAGGTCTGGGAATTATCATTGCACCTTCTAATAGATCTGTTTAGCCAATGCTAGATCTAGTATAAAAAAATAGTGTAATAGCCTGTGATAAGTCCAGTATAGAAAAAAATGAAGATAGTATGACAAATGAAAAAAGATAACATTACCAAACTGACAAAAGCCACATAAAATGGAGAAGATATATTGATGATTTTTTGTCAGATTAGAGACTTGGAACATGCTTAAAGTCCTTTCCTTTTCCCTATTGCAGTTGGAGTGGAAGGGAAAAGGTGGAACATGGTTTGGTGAGGCAAACTATTTTCAGTTGTAAATACTAAAAATAAAATACCGGTGTGGCTTCTCTTCTGGGTTTGCTAATTCAGAGGGCTTACTGGAGTTCAGGTCCCTGCTTAAATAAGTTACTTGGGAATTCCTGGCATGCATCCCCTGACAGTGGAAGGATTATTCCACTCCAAGGCCATAGGCAAACCGCTGCATTTAAGGGGGGGGGGGGGGGGCGAACAAATGACATGGGTGTGGTGTTCCAAAATGGAAAAATATCTTTACTGAGGAAATGTCAAATCCAAAGCAGCCTCTTACTCAAATGCACTGCAGAAATGTGGAAACAGTGCAGCAGGGTGGACTAAGAGGTTATTCTCTGCCCCTTTTTCAGATGGAGCAATATCTGGTATGCTTGGCAAGCTTCTTTTTTTGATGATTTGAAATACTTCACTTCTGGGACCGGTGGCAGGGTATGTTCTGATGCAGAACCGTTAATCTGTTTGGTTCTAAATGGGCGCTCTGTGAGTAGTTCAGCCACTGAAGTCTCCGTCGGAATTAGAACAGCTAAGCAGCCTTCATACCTTTTGGTTTAAGTCACGGATCAGATAAGTTGCTCCTGTCTACTTGTATCAAGCCTTTTAAAGTTTCTCTACTATTCAAGCTTTGGCTACATAAAGTCTTTGCTAAAATGTTATAAAATTCTGAATAAAATGTAATGTATGTACAGCAGGGACTGATCCTCCCCTTCACAAACTTTCCAACAAAAGAATTGTGCATGATCAAACTCTGATTATCCGCATTTTATCAGTGACCTTTTTCATTATGGTCAAACATTTTTATCCTTCTCTGAGTGGCTGGATTCCCTGGTCTACAAGGACTCTTCTTTCTGGTGCTGGGATCTCCACAGGCTCTTCTTCACATCCCTTGGCCTCTTGCTTTAGCATTGATTGGTGGAACAATCAAATGGGAACATTAAAAAAACATCTTATCGGGACTGGAAGCTGTCACCTCCAACAGGCTCATCTGCAGGATCCTCCTGAGACTCTGTCTCCAAAGACAGGATGGGTTTTCCCTTCATGACTCCTTGCCCCACATCTGGCCCCACAGAGTACAAGCAGACTGGGACTGCTGCGTTCTCACAACTTACAGATCCAGGAGCCAAGAAAGAGATGGGATACTCCTCCTGCTCCTTCTTTCCCCTTCTGCTCTCCAGCAGACTGCCTGGATACAACTCCCTGAAACTTCATGTAGACAAACCATATCACTAGTTGGATCCTACCAAATTTAGTCGCTCTTGTAAGAGTACACCTTAGGAAAGAACCTAATCTCTCTTACCTTCACTCTACTACAGTACATTCCCTATGCTTCCCAGCATAGTAATAGTAAGGGAGATGAGAAGCAAGTATCACTCACATTTTGGATCTTAGAAGGACAGTATAAATTGTCAAACTGTCATACAAGAGGTGAAATACCTCGGCATAATACTGCATCAATCTCTCAGCATGCTCCCCAAACAGCGAGAACTATCTTTTTTAAGCTAAAAACTATCCAACATTTAAGACCTCTGCTAGACATCAATGATTTCAAATCTGTAGTTCAGGCCCTCATTACACCACATTTTCACTACTGTAATAGTCTATTACAGGGTCTGCCAATCAAAAACACAAAAACCTCACCGATCATATAACACCCATCCTATATAACTTACTTTGGCTCCCAGTTCAAAGCCGAATAAAATATAAGCCACTGATTGTAACATTTAAATTAATCAATAACATTTCCCCATCTTTTCTATCAACCCTCCTCCTCACCCAACCAGACACTAGAGTTTGCAGGCCAAATGCTAGCAACTCCCTTGTAATCCCCCACTCTATCCGCAAGGCAAAACAGAATACAAGCTCCAGAGCCTTCACATATACTGCCACCAACCTCTGAAACTCGCTACCTTTCACACTTCACACAATTAAAGACCTCCAGACATTTAGAAGAGACCTCAAAACATACCTCTTTTCTACTCATTACAGAAACTGAGATTTGAACCCAAATATAGACATGTCCTCACAAACAATGACCACACACACCTCTGAACTACACCCACCTACAACAATCTCAAACTCAATGTAATTCTTCTAACCTGAAATTTTGTACATAGTTTATTATCGTCCTGTAATAGGCTAAGTTTGTAGCCAAATGTATATCCTAAACCATTTTGTTACTCCCAAAAAATTACTATGTACCAAGTTAAACCATCGTTCTATGTAAAATGTTCTGTTATCTGTAAACCACCCCTGATCTTTGGAAGGGGCGGTATAGAAAAATCAAATAAATAAATAAATAAACAAACAAATAAATGGTTGAGAATGCTGTTACGCCCTGGATGTATATCAAAAGGAGGAAAAGTAGACAAGCAGCTGAGATTTAATATAAAAAATACAAGGTCATGCATTTGGGCTGCAGAAATCCAGGGGAGCAATATAATATAAGGGGTGAAGTACTTTTGTCCACTAAAGAAGAGCGGGACCTAGGCGTGATTGTGTCTGATGATCTTAAAGTAGTTAAACAGGTAGAAAAAACAACAGCAAAAGCCAGTAGGATGCTTGGGTGCATAAGGAGAGGAATAGCCAGCAGAAGAAAGGAGGTGATAATGCCTCTGTATAAGTCTTTGGTGTGACCTCATTTGGAGTATAGTATGCAATTCTAGAGACCGTACCTTCAAAAGAATATAAACAGGTTGGAGTTGGTACAGAGAGAGGCTACTCAAATGGTCAGTGTTCTTTGTTATAAAGCATATGACGACAGACTTAAGGATCTTAATATGCATACTTTAGAGGAAAGGAGGGATAGAGGTGATATGATTGAGACGTTTAAATACCTCTGTGGCATAAATGTACAGGAGGAGAGCCTCTTTCAATGAAAAGCAAGCTCTGCTATGAGGGGACATAGGATGAGGGTGAAAGGGGATAGACTCAGGAGTAATATGTGGAAATATTTCTTTACGGAAAGAGTGGTAGATGTGTGGAATAGTCTCCCAGTGGAGGTGATAGAGATGAGGACAGTATCTGAATTCAAAAAAGCATGGGACAAACACAGAGGATCTCTGAAGTGGTTGATATGGAAGGGCAGATTAGATAGGCCATGTGGTCTTTTTCTGCCATCATGTTTCTATGTTTCTAAATAGACTAATTTGTTAGAGGAGAGGGCTAAGAAGCCAGGATTGATCCCACTGCTGTCCCCTGTGATCTTGGACAGATCACTTAACTCTCCATTGCTTCAGGTACAAACTTAGTAGCCCTTTTACTAAAGTACGTTATAGTTTGCACTTAACATGCCTTTAGCACTAAAATTATCACCTGTTAAGTATAAAGCCTCCATGGTAACTGTTGGGAGCATGGACAACATGTTCCCAGTAGTTAAAATGCAGATGCGTACCATAAGGCATGGCACAGTTACCATGGGTGCACCTAACTCCACCTATTGAGGTAGCATTAGTTGCACCTGCACTAATAATAAAATTGACAGTGCAAGATATGTCCCCCAACACTAACTGCAATGTGCTCTCTACATCCATTCTCTACCCCTAACTCGTCCTTTCATCACCCCAAAGTGCAACTGGCAGTTAGCATGTGAATCAGTGTGAATTAACTGTCATGTCCTCACAGTAACAGTTACCATGTGCCTTTGCGCACAGCTGTCACATGCAAAATTATGTGGTTAACTGCTTAGCGCACTTTAGTAAAAGGACCCTAGATCACAAAGCCCTTGGGGACAAGAAAATACCTATTGTACCTGAATGTAACTTACCTTGAACTTATAAGAAAGGTATGCGCTAAAACAAATTCCCCTTTCCCAATTATGCCCCCAAGAAATACAAAGACATTAATGATCTAGCAGATGATGTTTTAGTGCACTGATGGGAGACACAATGAAGAAGCGCCAACAGATCATGGCAAAATGTCCCAGAGAGACTCTTTGGAAAAGCTACAGTAGGGTCATCAGTCTGAGACTCACCAAGAAAGCTGAGAGTAGGCCATATATGGGGCACCTGCTGACTGAGAATAGCCTGCAGCCAGGTCCTCGGTTGGGACAGTATGACAAATACACATATCTTTCAATGTGGTCACTGTAATAGCTGTTAGGTTACAAACCTACCTAGAAGAAAATGCTTCCTTTATTTTTATTATTTATTTATTTATTTGTGCGCTTTTCTATACCGCCCCTTCCAGAGATCAGGAGAGGTTTACAGAGAACATGGTAAACATCCTTATCAGATGCATGTGAAACTCTTAGGGGTATGTTTACTAAACCATCTTAATGTAGCAGCATTGATGTTATCGCTTGATATGTGATGTTATCTTGCGGTAAACCATGCGAGAACATCACGTATCGCGCGATAATGTCTGCGGCGGCATTGAAATGCACAGAGGGTGGAGCAAGGCTCCCCAGGGGCAGAGATGAGGGGTCAATGGGCGGAGAGTGGGCGGGGAGAGTCCCCATGCACACTAATGCCGTGAAATGAAGGTCTGAAAATTAGCGCCAGTGAAAACCTCACGCTAGAGGCACAATTGCAGGAGAGAGAAACCATTTCAGTCAGTAATGTACAGCAAAGCCAGGGAAACCCAGCAAAAGTGATAGTAGTGACCCATGTGCAGGAATCAAAAAGGCAAATAAACATATTAAATGACCAGAACCACATTTCAAATCCCCATAACCAAGCTGGCCAATAGTGCTACTAATGATAAACATAAAGCAACACTACTGACAAAGCGTAAAAAGAAAGATATCATCTTTGGAAGGGGCTATGCTCTGTCCCTACAAAGTGAATGATCCCACAGTGAAAAAGCGGCGAGTAGGGTTTTCTCCTTTATATTGGGCAGGTTTGTTATGCTGTGGTCCATCTGGGGCACAGTGCGGACAAGGCATATGCCTAGGTGGCACATAGGAATGCCGAAACTGTAAAGCAGCAAGACAGCAACTGACGAGGGTCCAACATGGACACGAGTGTGTGTCCCACAGTGTAACAGGGGATATTACCCAGCAGGTACCCCAAAGGACACAGAACATTGGCAGGCAGTGCCGGGGGGAAGCACACATGTCCATGTAGGCACCCCTACACGAGAACCCACACCATAGGCAGCTGCCCTACTGGCACACTAGATGGCCTGGGACTACACACCACCAGCACCACTGGCATAAGGACATGTCAGCATGGTGGCGGAGGGTTGCTGGTGGTGGAGGGGGGAGTGGTATCTGCCCACAGCAGGCAAAGGCCAAGCCCTGTTTAGGTGGGTGCCATGTGGTACAACAGACAAGATATAACGAACACTAATGGTAGCCCCAGGGAACCATCTGCCTTTGTGACAACAGTTTGGTGCAGTACACACAGCAAGTGTGTTCAGGGTCAGAAGATCACAGGTTCAAGCCCCAGCTGTGGCTCCTGCAAACCATGTCCCTATATTTTACCCAGTACTAAACCGTGGTAATAAAGATGGAACTGTTATTGCAGATTAAATAAACAATCCATAAACGCCTATATTTTACCCTACAGGGCACAGACACCATAAACATGTGCAATCCCTAGAGCAGAGTTTCCCAAATGCAGTCCTGGAAGACCAAACACCATTCAGGTGTCATGCTGTCCCTAATAAATATGCCTGTGCTGCAATTGCATGCAACGCCCCCATTGTATGCAAATGTATCTCATGCATATTCATTAGTGACAGCATGAAAACCTGAACCGTGTTTGGCCCACCAGGACAGGAGTTGGGAAACTCAGCCCTAGAGCAGCAGCCAACAGGGGCATAAACACCCACACCCACAGGCTCCACTTTCCAAAGCCACATGGAGAGTCAGGTTGTTGGGCCCTGCGTGGTGCAGCATCTCCCAATACATTCCCACTTGCATACCTTAGCAATGCCACCCTTAACTTGGGAACACGTTACAAATATATCAAAAGGTTGCTATGATTAATGGCAGATAACAAATCCTAAGTTAAACACAATTTGTTGACATAGCTGTATCATAGCAACCTTTCTGATATCTGTGGAGTGTGTTTCAGTTTTGGTTTCTGACAGTGTTTACCACACACGGGGAGTGACCCCAACAGTATTACATACCATAGCCATGCCTGCAGTGTGCCCAGGACTGGTGTGGTGGCCTGGGTTAGCAAAAATCTCTATATTTGCACAATGCTGGCATAGGTGTGGGAGTGTGTGTCTGTCTATCCAGTGTGTTGTGGCTGCCTACACCTTACAGAGCCCACGCTGTTTGCACTGTTTCCAGTGTTAGCCTGCCAATGTGCATAATGAGGAGCAAGGTACTGTGGGTATGGGCCGGACAGGATGGCCTGAGCAGGATGCATCTGCACAAGGCATATGGCAATGGCTGGGACATTGTAGTGCCCAATCACCACCTGCAGGGACAGGGTGGCCACAGCATGTCATGCTGGGAGGTCACTCTCACCTTGACTGAGCAGTGACCATGGCATGGCTAGGTTCCCCCATAGTGCTATTCAGTATTTTTCTCAGGTAATATTTATGGCTTTCCTTTTCTGGGGCCCAATCACTGACATACCTGCTTGGAGTGTGTGCTCACATCTCATTTTTGGGTGCACACAGTTCCTCCAGGAACATGCACTAGGTACTAGCTAGCAGACTGTCTGCAGTTAGTATGTGTATGGCTGGAACACCTTGCAGGGTGCAGTGAGTGGAGACTGACTGTGCCCTCTGCTGGTGAATGTCAGATAGTGGTGGGGGCAGCTGAGCTTTTCCAGCATTCTGTCTGTCTGCCATTGCCTTATTGATGTATTGATTGCCCTGTAGGGTGCCCATTCCCCAGCAGGACTGGGGTTGATTGTCCTCTCTACTGCCACCATTGCAGAGATTTAGAATGTGGATCTGTTGGTGGGATATCCTGTTCCCCCACCATGAGCCACAGAGAGCTGGATGGCAGGCGCTACATAATCCGCTTTTGGGTCGAAACACCCCCCTTCACTTATAACATGTGACCATGGCACCCACACAGGATATGCACTATTCTGGGTGCATCATAGTCCACAAGGGCTAGACGTGACTGGGAAATAGAGATGGACACAGGTGTATCCTAGGTATGTCTGCAAGGACTACCTATCACACACTGGCACTGATGGGGACCTGCAGCATAGCCTATCTCTGCCAAGCCAGGTGCTGTGGAAATGGTGCTGGGCGCCCCACCTCACCCTCAGGGTGAGCACAGGACCCGCACAATGTCACGGTCTGTAGCAACTCTGTGCCAGTAACACACACGGTCAGTTCCCCCTACCAGGGGTGTGTGTGGTGTGTAGACTGCTGATCTGCATGTGCAGTGCATCATGGGTATGGGTGGGTTTATCCTATCCTGGTAACCACAGCAGACAGTTTGTGTGGTTCCCTGCAGCCAGGGGGGTGTTATATAATGTGCCCTATAAAGCACTCTATAGGGCACATTATAAGGTGCCTTTTTGGCAGACAGTGCACTTTATAATGTGCCCTATGGAGTGCCTTATAGGGCACCTTATGCAGCACCTTAGGTTACGGCACTGTGGGTATTTTTGCTGGAAGCACTAATTTAAATTAAAAAAGGAAATGCCTCAGACAGCACTGATTTAAATTAAAAGGTAATGCCTCAGACAGCCTTATTACATAACACCACTGTGGAATCAAACCCATGACCTCTGTCTCCACAGTCATTGCAGTAACCAGTGGGCTACATCTTTATCCCTTCTAACACTGCGCTGGCATGAACTTAGAGTTAACGTGCATTAGCGCGCCACCGTGCATGCGCAGCGTGTGCGGCATCGTGCATGCATGGTGTACGTACATGCGTCAGCAACCCAGTCACTTCTGTGAATATGGAGAGGCGCTCACGTCAGCCAGCCTTCACCAGACGTGATCTAAAACTCCTCGCAAACCTGATCTGCACAAAGCAGACCAGGTTATTTCCTGGATGATCCAGAAGGCAAGACCTCCACTGCGTCAGGAGGGCATGGCGCTGCATCACTAGGCGTTTTAATCGGATTGATGACCACCCACGTGAGGTAAGTGAATGAGGTCAGGTCACACGATGCAAGGTGTGCAACACAATAACCAGCAATCAATGCACATCTTACATGTACAACATGGGAGAGGCAACATCCTGTGGTGCAAGCAGTGCTGAAAGTAGGTGTGGATGCTGCTGTGTGCAAGTATGCCTTATCCCCAGGAGACCATGACCTGCTCACAGAGGTAAGGCATAAATCCTGTAGGTATGGAAGTTGCTGCTGTTCATGTGTTTATATCCACCCTACCCCCAGGAGGCCTTGATCTGATTACAGAGGTCAATTATATATCCTGTTGGTACGGTACTTGCTGCTGTTCCTGAGTTTACATCCACCCTACCCCCAGGAGGCCTTGATCTGATTACAGAGGTCAGTTATACATCCTGTTGGTACGGTTCTTGCTGCTGTTCCTGTGTTTACACCCACCCTACCCCCAGGAGGCCTTGATCTGATTACAGAGGTCAGTTATACATCCTGTTGGTATGGTACTTACTGCTGTTCCTGTGTTTACATCCACCCTACCCCAGGAGGCCATGACCTGACTACAGAGGTCAGTTATACATCCTGTTGGTACAGTAGGTGCTACAGTTCATGTGTTTACATCCACCCTACCCACAGGAGAGCCAGACATGATTACTGTGGTCTGTTTGAAATCCTGGTGTCAGGGTACCTGCATCTGTTGTTGCACTGCTGAGCCCAAACACCAGGAGACCCACACCTGATCACAGAGGTCTGTTAAAGCTGCTGGTGTCAGTGTACCTGCAGCTGTTGGGGTGTCACTGCTCTTCCCAACCCCCCGGGAGGGCCTAGACCGGATAACATAGGTATATAGCTCAGCTAGGTGGGTTTGTGCATACTCCGGTTGCATTCAGCCACAACTTCCCTATTCACAGGAGGCCTAAGTCCTGACCACAGAGGTAGAGTTGTAGTCTGATGTCATGGTAGTGGCCCCTGCTGATGTTCCTGGCCCACCCAATCACCGGGCAAGGTCAGAACACATCGCACATGTTTCTTAGAGAGCTCATGGTGCCATGGTGGGTGTGTCGGCTGATGTGTGTGGGTAAGTCAAATACACAGGTGTCTTCCGCAGCATACAGGGAGTTTGTAAATCCCACTTTTGGAGACCAACGTCACCACCACACACGTGGCATGGTGCACCCATGTCATACAAGGAGGGTGTGGGAACAGGGTAAGGGGGCCGGGGAGTAGCACACAGTACACGTAGCTGGCACCCCACACATGAGCAGGCCCACACATGCATGCGGTGCTGACAACAGTTAGTAGAGGATCCACTGGCCAGAGCAGCAGCAACACTCAGCTGCCTGCAGTGATGTGTGATATGTGATGGCCACCCACCAGAGATATCCTCCCCCTGATGTTCCCACCCATTGCATTCCCCCCCAGGTAGAGGACCTTCATAAGAAGGGATGGGAGTTGCGGCTGCATTGCCCGATTGTCCTTGAACGCCTACAAAGGAAGGCACAACAGGAACATGACAGTGAGTGTTGCAGCCACTGCAGGGATGTACAGCATGTAACAGTGGGCCAACAGCCTGGGTGTGCCACACAATGTTTATGTGGTGTGGGAATGGCATGATGGTGTCCTAGTTACTGTCTTCCCCAACAAAGGCCGCTGCAGCTGGGGAAGGGCATCCACATCCGGGACACACACCACAGAGACCGCAGCTCCAGCCCAGCCGATGGAGGAGGAGGAGGAGGAGGAGGGGGCAGAGCAGGAGGATGACTCTGCGGAAATGGAGTGGGCGGAGGGTGGTGTGGGGCGGGAGGGAGGGGAAGGTGAAGGTCACTCCGGTGCACCGGTGGGTGGGTGGGAGGATGATGTGGAGGAGGTGGAGGAGGATAAGGAGGAGAAAAATGTGGAGGGAGGAGGACGAGATTGGGTGGGAGGTGTCAGGGGGGTGGAGAGGGGAGAGGGTGGCCCTGTGGGTGCAGTGACATCACCACGTGCCACAGACAGGGCCCACGCACATGCCACCACACAGACTACGGGCACCTAGGGCGGATGTGGTGGCAGGTGTGTCCGGGACCTGTCTGTGGCAGTGCTTGGTGTGCTGCAATGCCAGCAGGCCCAGGACCCCACCATGCGGTGGCTGGCAGGCGCCATTCAGTGGCTGGCTGCCAAGATGCACATGCAGCGTGCAGCTGGTATGGGGGTGCATCTCGGCAGCCATCCCCCGATGGGTGGCCCCGGAGTGTCTGAGGGGCAGAGTGGTGGCCACACACAAGCCCTGTGGTGCCATGTCACTCGAGCCACAGCATGGATCTACCTGTAAATATTATCCATATATGTAAATACACAGGTTTGGTTATATATCACACTGGTCACGTGTTTTCCTTATAGACAGACTGTTGAAGTGAGCATGGGACATGTGTGTTCATCACTATGTGTATGTGTATTAGACATAGGTAACATACATGGACCATCTCCACACTCATGTGTGGGGTCTGACCATGTGCATAGCCATCAGTGCCTCCTGGTGCCCCTGTGATGTACCGCACTGCTGTGTGTACCACCAGCTATGGACACAGAGGTAGAGTTGTACTACCAATACTACCAATACCAATACTACCAATAGCCAAATTAATATGAATAAAATACAGTCTCTAAAATGCTTGTATGCAAATGCTAGAAGTCTAAAAAATAAGATGGGAGAGTTAGAATATATAGCACTAAATGAGAGGTTAGATATGATTGGAATATCAGAGACATGGTGGAAGGAGGACAACCAGTGGGACACTGTGATACCTGGGTACAAACTATATCGTAATGATAGAGCTGATCAAATTTGTGGAGGGGTTGCACTCTAGGTTAGAGAGGGCATTGAGTCAGAAAGGATTAAAGTTTTGCAGGAAACAAAATTTGCTGTAGAATCTCTATGGATTGAAATTCCATGTAAAAAGGGGAAGGCAATGGCAGTGGGGGTGTACTATCGACTGCCTGGCCAGAATGAACAAATGGATGATGAAATGCTCAAAGAAATCAAAGAAGCTAACAAAAGTTACAGCACAGTAATAATAATGGGTGATTTCGGGGGGCGGAGCCTGATGTCCAGCGGGTAAGACGCTTCGCGCTGAAGCTCCCGAGAGGCCTACTCAGAATCCTGACTTAATACCTATACAAACTTAATATTTTGCTCCGAACTTACCGGGGTACCTCGGGGGGGATGGCGGCCCATAAACCAGCGCGCTTGGACTTCGGGTCTCCTTCTTCTTCACACGGAAAACGCTCCAAAACAGAGGTGTCTTCCCCACAGAAGATGGTTCCACTTCGTGAAAACCCCGAAATGCACCTGGAGATTTTAGAGGAAATACGCGGCGTGAAGGAACTGGTGCAGTCCAACGGAGAA
This sequence comes from Ichthyophis bannanicus, assembly GCA_033557465.1. Classification (NCBI taxonomy): domain Eukaryota; kingdom Metazoa; phylum Chordata; class Amphibia; order Gymnophiona; family Ichthyophiidae; genus Ichthyophis; species Ichthyophis bannanicus. The sequence goes on along the minus strand of CM066033.1, from coordinate 1,148,321,190 downwards.
GCGCTTCGAGCCCTGCGAGAAGACTTCGGAGTGCTCCAGGACCGACTTGAAAGTCTTTCCTTACGGCAGGACAACATGGCGGGGGTCCTCGACTCGCACGCGGTGCGCTTGGGCAAACTGGACAAGGCTGAGCGCCAGATACAGAATCTTCAAAAAGAGTTAGAAGATAGCAATAATCGAGCCCGTCGCAACAATGTGAGGCTCATTGGAATACCGGAGGGGGTGGAAGCAGGAGATATAAGAGAGTTCCTGCTCAAAACTCTTCCCTCCTTGCTGAAGATCACTTTTCATAGAGATCTGGAAATCGATCGAGCACATCGTGTTCCTACCCACATGGCGCTCAACCGAACGACCCCCCGGCCTATTATCTTTCGATTACTACGATATCAACAAGTGGAACAAATTTTAAATGCTGCCCGGGCGAATCATCATCTGGAATTTGAAGGTCATAAAGTCTCCTTCTTCCCTGATTTGGCAAAGCCCACAGTTGACCGTCGGAAGAGACTCCTTGCTTTTCGCCCTCGACTTCAACAGCTACAGGCTCGCTTTGGCCTGTTGTATCCAGCGAAGCTCCGAGTGACTCTCCACAACCAAACTAGGACATTCGAAGATCCTGATCTACTATCAACATTTTTAGATTCCAAAGAAGCAGAGCAGATGCGCTAATCCAACAACTTGGACTTATTATCTGCCGGCTCTGTCCGCCATTTTGAAGGGCCCGACGCGGTGGTCATAGCCAAGCACAGAGACTACCTGGACTTTCTTTCTTTCTCTATATGTCTTTTTTTGGTCTCCTATCCCTCCATGATGTGTGCCTCGGTCGGATTCGGAGCACGCACAGTTATACAGGTTATATGTTTTTCAATTTCGGCCTTCTCTGGGGTTTCTCCCCGCAGACACATGGTCGCCAGTGATTTTTGGGGTTCTGCTTCTTCTCTACCGCACCGCGGTTTTTCTTTTTTAATGTGGGGCGCTTCATTGTATTACATTAGCTTATTTTCTTTCATGTCATGTGTACAGCCAGATACAGTTAATATGAGGGGCATTGTGAAATTATGTGCGCTATCATGCTCAGAATTTTTAACCTTGCTGAATGGCCTTATGTAAGATCTTATCACTTAACGTAAAAGGCATCAATAGTCCAATCAAAAGAAAGAAAATCCTTAGCTATCTTAGCCATGAGCATGCTGATTTAGTGTTTCTTCAGGAAACGCATCTAAACTCTGCTGAAACACTGAAACTCAATGCTAAGCCTTACATGGTGGCTGCCTATTCTCCCGCCGTTTCCAAACGGTGTGGGGTAGCCATTCTGGTTAAGAAGTCTTTGCAAGCTACTGTAATGGATACTAGCTCTGATAAGGAGGGTAGATGGGCCCGTGCACACCTTAAGGTTGGAGATAGTGAATTCACGTGTATTTGTATTTATGCCCCGAATGTGGACAACCCTGCTTACTATGCAAGTATTGCGCAGTTGGCACAGGCCTCTGCCAATACTCCATTAATACTTGGTGGCGATTTCAATCAAGTGCTAGACCCTTTGATAGATAGACAACCGCCTAGAACGAGTAGTCCACCCAAGAGTCTTGCTACCCTTACAGCTCTGATGCAAGATCTTGCGCTAGTAGATATATGGAGGCTGCTTCACCCCTCCGACTTAGAGTTCACCTTTTTTTATGCCCCCCATCACTCACAATCTAGAATAGATTTCTTTCTCATTTCCAAAGCACTGATTTCTCAAGTGGACACGGCTAGGACTCATCCTCTCCATATTTCAGATCATGCTGCCATATCTTTATCATTACATGTCACTACGCGAGACGATTCTCCCCGAGCTTGGTTTTTTGATAGATCCCTACTAGATCAAAAAGATTTTCAGGTTGATATAAAGGCCGCTATCCAAGATTATTTTCATTTTAACTCACCCCATGACACAGCGAGCTGGGCTTGGTGGGAGGGTTTTAAGGCATCTATCCGTGCAACTATAACCAGCTATCAAATTCGACAGGGGAAACAAAGAAAGCAACACTTACTGATTCTAGAGCAACAGATACAAGCTGGGGAGCGTCTCCTCACGTCCCGTACTGACCCATGTATTTTACTCCGTTTACAACGCCTGCGTTTTCAATACAATCAGCTTTTGTATACTGCTGCTGCTAAAAATATTGAATCACAACAAGGGATATTACCGGGAAAATAACCGTGCTGGCAAATTGTTAGCAAATGCCCTGAAAGGTCAAAAAGAAGCCAAGCGTGTTACCGCTCTCCGTAATCCGTCGGGGGGGGGGCTTGGTCACTAAAGATACAGAAATCTTAGAACTCTTTCGTGATTTTTATACTCGGCTTTATCAATCTGAATGTGATTTTGAGCCAGAAGTATTTGAACGCTTACTTTCAGGGGTACAAAGACCGACCCTATCTGACGAAGATAGAGAGGCCATGGACAAACCATTCACTTTATCAGAAATTCATTCTGCTATCAAGAGATGTGCCACAGGTCGAGCTGCAGGCCCAGACGGTCTCCCTGCTGAATTCTACAAAACCTTTAACGCTGACTTAGCTCCAGTTTTGAAACTTTATTTTTCTGCTCTGGCCGAGGAGGGATCTCCTTCTGGGTCCTTTTCAATGGCAAATGTAGTAGTTTTTGAGAAAGAGGGGAGAGACCCGCAACTAACAGCTAATTATCGTCCAATTTCCCTCCTAAACGCGGACTATAAAATATTTGCCACCATTCTCCCCCCACCCGGCTCTCTGATAGGATGTCTACCTTAATACACCCAGATCAATGCGGTTTCATTCCCGGTAGATCAACTGCTGACAATGCTCGGACTCTATGTCATGTACTGACTGCCGCAGTTAATCTTGATCGCCCATTTGTTGGCCTCTCACTTGATGCTGAGAAGGCCTTTGATCGCTTAGAATGGCCCTTCCTGTTTGCAACCCTCCGCTGGTACGGATTCGGAGAAGGTTTTCTCCGTTGTCTCCGCACCATATATGCACAGCCTACAGCCAGTATCTGTGCTAATGCTTTAAAGTCTCAGCCATTTCCCCTTCAACGCGGTACTCGCCAGGGATGCCCACTGTCTCCACTTCTTTTCGATCTTGCACTCGAACCCTTAGCTTTACTAATCCGGCAATCGGAGGAGATTCATGGAGTCCCCTTCTCTCATAGGGAAATCAAAATTTCAGCATATGCTGATGACCTTATGCTCTTTGTCTCTCTAGACTCAGTGCCGGCTGTCCTAGAGCAAATTGGTAAATATTCACAACTCTCGGGTTATAAGATAAATTGGACCAAGTCGGTAGCCTTTCCACTAAATCCTCTGCTTCATCAGGCAGATATGCAACCCTTTCCCTTTTTATGGCAACCTCGCATGGTCAAATACCTTGGGGTTCACTACTGCTCTCCTTTGGAAGACACTATCTCCTTTAATGCCAAGACTTAACCTCTAAAGTCCGGGCGCTTACTCACCGTTGGACTCCTTTAACACTTACCTGGTGGGGTCGCCTAGAAACCATAAAAATGATGATTGTTCCTAAAGTGAATTATATTTTAGAAATGTTGCCCTGTCTCCTACCTCGACGTACATATAAAGATATAGAGGGCCTTCTGACTAGATACTTATGGCAAAACAAGACACCTAGGATAGCGAAACATAAGCTGCAAGCAGATAAGGAAAATGGGGGTGTCAGATTCCCTGATTTCCTGAAATACCATCAATCTTTTCTTCTCAAACAAGGCGCTCGTTGGCTGGAAGATCTAGCACCGAGTAGACCTGTGTGGCTAGACATAGAGGAGGACCTTTGCAAACCGATTCCTCTTACTTATCTCCCTGGTATGACTCTCCCATCAGACTCCCACTATCCACCAATGCTTTTAGACACTTTAGGTGCCTTTAATACTCTTATGCAATCTCTAGACTCCCGACTCTGTTCGTTAGACAGGCTCCCGCTTTGGTACAATACTCGATTTCAAATACAAAATAAACCGATGGCGTGGAGCCCCTGGTACACTAGGGGCATTTGGATCCCTAACCAGTTGTTCCATAATGGTCGCTGGAAAACTTTTAGCGAATTGCAAATTGAATTTGGTCTCCCAGCGAAACACTACTTTCAGTTGGTGCAACTTCAGCATTGCCTTCGGAGTGCTAAGGTGCTCCCGCCATCGGAATCCCCTACCCAAGGATTGTCGGAGACTATCCGATCTATCGGGAGTTCACCGGGTATAGCATCTAACTTTTACAAAACCTTATGTAATGCTATAAATAGAGGTACCCCTATAGCACAGAAAGCATGGGAGCGAGAATTGCATGTAACTTTGACCCCGGAGCAATGGAGCCTCGTCTGGAGTAGAGTGACACGGGTTTCCCGATCCGCCTCACTCACTCAGACACTCTTCTTTCTAGCCCACCGGTGTTTCTATACTCCTGACAGATTAGCCAAATGGAACACCACTCAGGGCAATAGTTGTTGGACATGCCATGCGGCCATTGGTTCACTACCTCATGTTATGTATGAATGTCCCGCACTACAGTATTACTGGCGTCGGGTCTGGGGTCGTATCCAATCTATTTTGCACTTTCAAGAGCCCCTTTCTTGGAGGATAGTGGGACTCCGCTCAGCTGCGGGGATCCCCTCTCTTCCAAAAACGGCTTACTTCCTTTTGGACTTTATGCTGGGCATCGCTATTTCCCTAATTACGAAATACTGGAAAAATAGCTCCCATCTGAGCCCCAATGAATGGTGGAATCATGTCTGTCTCTACAGTAAATATGAACAAATACCTCGTATGTTTGCTTCTTCCGTTCAGACTCCTCATCATCTGTCTAAATGGAAGATGCTCAATGACTATGTTCACACTGCTAAATGCTCTCATCTGACTGTTTAAATTTGTATAAATCTCTGTCCCATGATCATTCTGTATCGCAGATACTATTTCTGTTCGTTTTGATGTACAATCACTGTTGTTTGGAAGCGCTCACATGCTGATATTGTCGGCTTAGAGAAGAAGCATGGGGGTGGGGGGTAATAGGGTTTGCTTTTCCTTATTGTATACTTGTTTTGTCTCCTTTGGTGTGTTGTTTCTTTTGTTTGTTGCAAAATGGAAATAAAAGTTTAAAAAAAAAAAAATAATGGGTGATTTCAATTACCCCGGTATCGACTGGGTCAGTGTCACGGCAGGACATGCTAGGGAGATAAAGTTCCTAGATGAAATAAATGACTGCTTCTTGGAGCAGCTGGTTCATGAACCGACCAGAGGGGAAGCCATGTTAGACCTAGTCCTTAGTGGAACACCAGATCTAGTGTGAGAGATAAGGGTGTTGGGGCCACTTGGCAATAGTGATCATAGCATGATCGCCTTTGTTTTAATTAGTGGAGGAGGGATAGTAAGGAAATCCACAGTACTACCTTTTAACTTTCGAAAGGGAGACTATGATAAAATGAGGAAAATAGTTAAGAATAAAATAAAAGGAGCAGTTGCAAAGGTTAAAGACTTACATCAAGCTTGGGTGTTGTTGAAAAATACTATCTTGGAAGCCCAGACCAGCTGTATTCCACGCTTTTAAGAAAAGTGGAAGGAAGATCAAAAAACTGCCAGCATGGTTTAAAGGTAGAGGCTGTTGTTGCCAAAAAAGCATCTTTCAGGAAATGGAAAAAAGAGCCAAACGATGAAACCTGGAAACAGCACAAGCACTGGCAAGTCAAATGCAAGGCATTGATAAGGCAGACAAAGGGAGAATTTGAGAAGAAGCTTGCTGCGGAAGCAAAAAACACGAAATAAAGACTTTTTCAAGTACATTCGTAGCAAAAAACCTGTGAGAGAGTCAGTTGGTCCATTAGATGATAGAGGGGTTAGAGGAGCACTAAGAGGCGACAAGGCGATAGCGGAGAGGCTGAATGAATTCTTTGCTTCGGTCTTTACTGAGGAATATTTAGGGATGTTACCCATGACTGAAGTGATATTTAAAGGTGCGGAAGAATTGAAGGAAATATCGATACAGCGGGGAGATGTATTACAACTATTAGATAAACTGAAGAGTAGCAAATCACCTGGGCCGGATGGTATACATCCAAGGGTGTTGAAAGAACTGAAATATGAGATTGCAGACCTGCTATTAGTAACCTGTGAACTATCATTAAAATCATCTCCAATACCTGAAGATTGGAGGATCGCCAATGTAACACCAATTTTTAAAAAAGGGTTGCAGGGGTGATCCGGGAAACTACAGACCAGTGAGCCTGACGTCAGTACCAAGAAAAATGGCAGAAACCATCATAAAGAATAAAATTACTCAGCATTTAGATAGTCATGGCCTAATGGGAGACAGCCAACATGGCTTTAGACAAGGAAGATCTTGTCTTACTAATCTGTTTTTTTGAAGGTGTGAATAAACGGACAAAGGTTAGTCGGTTGATATAGTGTATCTGGACTTTCAGAAAGCCTTTGACAAGGTCCCTCATCAGAGACTTTTGGCAAAACTAGAGAGTCATGGGATAGGAAGCAGTGTACTATTGTGGATCAGGAACTGGTTAAAAGATAGAAAGCAGAGGGTAGGGCTAAATGGCCAATTTTCCCAATGGAGAAAGGTAAATAGTGGTGTAACCCAGGGATCTGTGCTGGGTCTGCTTCTTTTTGATATATTCATAAATGACCTGGAAAAGGGAATAACTAGCGAGGTTATCAAATTTGCAGACAACACAAAACTGTTTAAAGTTGTTATAACCCAAGAGGATTGTGGAAAATTGCAAGAGGATCTTGATAAATTGGAAGACTGGGCATGAAAATGGCAGATGAAATTGAATGTGGACAAGTGCAAAGTTATGCACCTAGGGAAGAACAACCCAAACTATGATTACACGATGCAAGGTTCCACATTAGGAACCACCACGCAGAAAAAAGATTAAGGCGTCATTGTGGATAACATGTTAGAACCCTCGGCCCAGTGTGCAGCGGCGGCCAAAAGAGCAAATAGAATGCTAGGTATCATAAGGAAAGGAATAGAAAATAAAACAAAAGATATTATAATGCCTCTAAATCGTTCCATGGTGAGACCGCACCTTGAATATTGTGTGCAATTCTGGTCGCCGTATCTTAAAAAGGATATAGCGATTTTAGAAAAGGTACAGAGAAGAGCCACCAAAATGGTAAAGGGGATGTTAGGATACTCCTATGAAGAAAGGCTAAAAAGGTTAGGGCTCTTTAACCTGGAAAAGAGACAGCTGAGGGGAGATATGATAGAAGTCTATAAATTAATGAACGGAGTGGAACGGGTAAACGTAGATCGATTGTTTACATTATCAGAATATAGAAAGACCAGGGGACATGCAATGAAGCTACAGGGTAAACTATTTAAGAATAATAAAAGAAAATATTTTTTCACTCAACGTGTAATCAACATCTGGAATTTGTTACCGGAGGATGTAGTAAAGGCTGTTAGTGTAGCTGGGTTTAAAAAAGGTTTGGACAAGTTCCTGGAGGAAAGGTCCATAAACCATTATTAAGAAAGGACCCAGGATATCAATGCTTGACCCAGTACAAGCATTGTGGAACCTGTGTCTTTTGGGGAAACTGCAAGGTACGTATGACCTAGATTGGCCACTATTGGAAAAAGGATACTGGGCTTGATGGACCTTGGTCTGACCCAGTATGGCATATCTTATGTTCTTATGTTCTTATGACACATGCTTGCTGCCTGTCATGTGTAGGCAGCATATCTGATGCACCATGCTCTTAGGGGAATAGGGGGTACGGCCAGCAGCAGGTATGTGGCAGGAACGATAAGATGGACTGCTGTACCCAGGAGCTGCCCAGGTGGATAGCTGGTGAGGCCAAAACAGGTGGATGTTGGTCTGGAGAGGGAGCAGCAGCTCACTACAGGCTCAGGGGGAGAGTGAACAACTGACTGTAGCTAGTTACCTATGTCTGCCTATGTCTTCCACAATCATCTGAGGCTAAACAGCCACATAGGCCCTGGTGTGGGTCAGAGGGAATGGTACACATGTGGGTGGAGCAATGGAGAGGATATGGGGTGTGAGACAGTGACCGATCCGTAAAACATACATGTACCACCATAAGCATATTGCTCCTTGACTGGAGAGGTAGGGTATACCCCCACGCATAGGTAGAAGGGTGCACACATGGCATGGTTCATGGCACACAGGACATGGTATAATGTCTGTGCATTGATTGGTGGTAGTGCATTCACTGCACCCCTAAGGGAAATGGGGAGGCACATGTGACCAGGGGGACAATATTGGGGATAGGGTACTCAGCGGAGTACAGTGGCAAACACCGGAAACGTGCACATAGGTATAATCAGGTTTAGTCATCTTTATTGGCACAGAGTGACCTGTTCCCCGCAATCAAGACCTGTGTGGCTGCCCATGTCCACAGCGACCACAGCCCAAGCCACGCCGTTGTTCTGGTTCTTCTGTTGCTGCCTCTGGGGCTGGGGCTGGCTGCTGGGAATGCCCAGCCATGGCCTCTTGGGCATCTGCAATCCGCAGAAGCGCCACTGCCATCACCTCAGCTGTGGCATGCATCTGGCTCATCTCCTCCTGAATGCCCATCAGAACCTGACGAGTGGCTGTGGGTGAGACACAAGGTGATGTGTGAGACATGTGTTGCACCCCCCACCGTGACTCATCCACATGTCTGGCATATCCCAACAGACCGGTCTGCAGACCAATCATGTATGCGACGGCTAGCAACGCAGTACCATGTTTACATCTGTGTGTCCCATGATCCATCCACAGGCCAAGAAATGATCCTGCTGAGGGGTCATGGAAATCACAGATATGACACATGGTACTGTGTTGCAGTTCAGTGTGTCACTGCTGTATCTGCACACTGGTCATATGGGATAGGTTGAATAATGTGGGGATTCATGGCACACAGATATCTGGCGGCCGCTGTTCATTCTAAACCTGACGCACAGTACTGAGTACCCTGACTATCTATGCTACATACCACTACCCAGAGAGAGGGGTCCAGTGAGTAAACTGTATAGGTGATCCGGGGTAGGTTTGTACCACTGTACGTCTCCATGGGGTATTTTGTTGTGAACAGTAGGCGGATGTATGAGCTCATTAGCATGATGACACCAGATGGCACATGCTACAAGGGGGGGAGTGCACATGGCACCCCCCACTACACATACAGAACTATGTGCTATGGTGTCATAATATTAGGGGGCACATGAATGTCACGTCAACCCCAAGGGGGCTTGTTGTGTATTCTGTTACCCACCTTCTGCATCATGCTATGCTGAGGTAGTATGAGCCCGCAGCTCCGCAAGGATGATATCCATGCTGGTGTATTGGGTGTGTGATGCCCCTGGTGCCTGCATTGTGTGGTGACTCCCCTCCGACTCTGCATCCTCCACAGCCCATGTGCTGCTGCTACTGGCCCCCACTTGTGCGTCGGCATCCGCTGCCCTGTCCTCTGCCTCGGGCAGCACAACATTTCCTGGGGTCTCCCCACCAGTGCTGTCCGTGTCCCCGGACTCGACGGCCTCTGGCTCCTCGGCATCCTCTGGCGCCGGCACATCCCCCTCCTTATAGGCCTCCATGGCCTGGATGTCACCTAGGGGGGGTAGAACAGGATACACAGCAAGGATGAGTTAGCGCAGGTCACTTATCTACACCTGTGTAGTACATCCTTGCCAACAGCAATGTGGTGTCTGCCTGTACCTGCTGTTACTGCACCTACAATGGGGACAGCACATGTGTGTACAGTTTGCTGTACCTGACTGGGGGGGAGGGGCGGCCTCTCGCACTGGTGGAGCTGTGTCACATTTAATGTTTTGTTGGGGGGGATGGGGTTGAGATTGGCAGCCCCACTATATGCAGCACTAGGTATGCACTGTGCGTGTGACTTTGGATGCGGGCTCAGCGTTACGTGCGGCCAGGATGCGTGTGTGAGCCCTGAGTGGGATTGTGGCCTGTCATAGTGTGTGTGAGCGATGTGTATGCATTGGCCTGAGTGGTATGGATGGCAGGTGTTGCAGCATTCATCCAGGTCAGCCAGACATGTGTGGGGACTGCCGCTTTGGTAGCCACTGTGCGGTGTGTGTGGAAAGCTATCACATACTCGGTGTGTGTGGTGGGTTATTTCAGGGGATGGGTGGAGTGATGCTGGGCATGTGGTTGCACCATGGGTGGGGGTCATGGGAATGTGTCTGTGGAATTGCAGTACCTGTATAGATGTTGGCCCCAGGTGGTGTGGGGTCTTGGCTAGGTGCAGTTGGTATGGCTGTGGCAATATGCACCCCAATGTCTTGTGAGGGTGGGTGGGGGATCCACACTGTATGTTGGACAATGACAGAGTGTGATGTGTTGGACATCTGTGTGATGTGGTCGTTGAGGTTTGTTTGCATCTACCTCACTATCACAGTGTGATAGGCCTTCCTCTGTCACTGGTCTGGGATATGTCCCTGGACAGGTAATCTCATACACACGTCATAGCTGTTATAGGTGGTGTGTGTGGGTCCTCCCAGGTCAATGTTTTCTGGCTTAGTTGTATGTCCCTCCTGTCTGTGTCCCCCTGTCATATAGTGGTGTGTGCCTGGCTGCAGATGTATGCTGTTCTGTGTGACCTATATGCCATGTACGAATAGCTGCTGCATGTGCTGGGTTCATGGGGTGAAGGGTGTTGTGCCCCCCTGTATGTATGGTCATCCGTCCCACTCATGCGCGGTCAAAGAGGGGTGGCACTCCAACTGGCTGGGGGACTGACCCCCCCCCCTGGTTCTGTACACCTGTGCATTGCTCTACGACAGGGGTCTCAAACTCAAATTGCTTTGAGGGCCGAATGAGGACTTGTAAAGTAACCCGGGGGCCGCATAAGACGCGGGGCCTCATTTGCATAAGGGGCCTCATTTGCATAAATATTTGCATAATGTTACCATGCACTAACTTTTAGTAAACATGCCTCTTTAATGAGTGCATGGATAAAGAAAGACTAAAAGATTTAGAAACAGGAAGACAATAATTAAACTGGGAACCCCAAAAGCCAAACTTGGAATGTACAACAACACTGTAGAAATAAAACTATAAATTAATTTCCTCTTGTACTAAACAAAGCGCAAACATTAATGATGCACATTTCCCAGAGCTGACATATTCCAGTTAATAAATTCAAAATAAAGAGATATTTTTCTACCTTTTGTGCATTTTTTTTCAGTTGCAATTGTTCCAGCCACTTTCTTCTGGTTTCTTCATGTCTTCTGCTAGCTCTCCATCGTCTGCTGTCCATTTGCCCTTTCTTCTCTCCTAGTTTTTTTCCATTCTCTCTCTACATCTGCTTTAACATACTAATCTTTCTCCTTTTTCTCTTTCCTCATTCCTATTTCATCCACTCAAATTTTACCCCTCCATCCTCAATCCCCACTTACTCTCCCAATACCTGGCCAATTGTAGATTTGTCTTCTCTCCCAGACAAAATATTTTTCCCCTCTCCATTTCACTTTCCCAGCTCCATCCCATTCTAATCCTCCCCCAACATCAGCTCCCTTCTAGTTCCAGCCCCACCCAGCATACGCTCCCTTCTAGTCCCTGCATCAGTCCATTTCCAATCCTAGCCCCCCATCAGCCCATTTCCAATCCTAGCCCCCCATCAGCCCATTTCCAATCCTAGCTCCCTCCCCTCACAGCCCATTTCCATTCCAAGCCCCCTCCCCATCAGCCATTTGCAGTTCAAGCCCCCCTTCCAATCAGCCCACCTCCCGTCCTAACAGCCATCTGCCCATTTCAAGTCCTAGCCCCCACAATAGCCCATTACCAGTCATAACCCCCCCTGCCAATAGCCCATTTCCAGTCATAACCCCCCCCCTGCCAATAGCCCATTTCCAGTCCTACACGCCCCCTGCCAATCCCCCATTTCCATTCCTACACCCCCCCCTCACAATCGCCCAGTTCCAGTCATAACCCCCCCTGCCACTAGCCCATTTCCAGTCATACACCCCCCCCTGCCAATAGCCCATTTCCAGTCCTACCCCCCCCCCTGCCAATAGCCCATTTCCAGTCCTACACCCCCCCCGTGCAAATAGCCCATTTCCCGTCCTACCCCCCCCCCCCCCCCCGGGTAAATAAAAAAAACACCTGGCTTCTTCTGCTGCTGCTGCTGCTGCAGCAGAAAATCAGCTGTCCCGCGGCCCCTTCCTCTCTGCCCGGAGATCCCTCATTGTGCTTCATCAGCGTGTGCTTCTTAAGCCGCGAAGAGAGTATTTCCCTCTCGCGCGGCTTAAGCCTATTCACTTGTCAAGCCTCGTGAGAGGGGAATACTCTCTTCGCGGCTTGAAAAGCACACGCTGATGGAGCACAATGAAGGATCTCCGGGCAGAGAGGAAGGTACCGCAGCACAGCTGATTTTGCTGCTTGAGCAGCAGAAGCCCGTTTTAAAAAAAAAATTGACAGTCGATTCTGCCGCTGCCACGGCGGCAACGGCAGAAGCAAGGCTTTTTTTATTTCCCTCCGTCGCGGGCCGCACAACCTTCTCTCGCGGGCCGCATGCGGCCCGCGGGCCGCGTGTTTGAGACCCCTGCTCTACGATGTCCAGGACTGTGGCTGTCGTGCAAGCAGCCCCAGGTACCTGTCACACCCACCCTGTACCTACACAGCCATGTTTTGCTGGATATGTGGACCCCAGTTGCCTGTGTTAAGGCACACGTGTTCTCAGGATATAGGCCCCCACCTTCTCATCCATGGCTGGCATGTACTGGGCTGTGAGTTGTACATGTGCAGCATATCTCTGACCTACCTGCCTGTAGATGGGCGGTGTCCAGCGCTTCAGGCAGTCCACGCAGGTAGAAGGGGCCCAGATGGTCTGCGAGTTCCTGCTCCAGGGGTGTCAGGGTTGAGGCAAAGGGACCACCCCCTCCAGTGCCCATGGCATGTTGCCTCTCTGCCACCATGTGTGCATGGACACCACGCTTAATATCATTAAACCTTTTCCTAAGGCTATCCAGGTCCCTGAATGGCCCCCCTGCCTGGGCTATGGCCTCCTGGATCTCCTCCTACATGTGTATCCGTGTGCCCACAGTGGTGCTTGTGCTCAGCCGGCAGTAGAGCACCTCATACCGCTCCAAAACACTGGCCAGCAGGATGTTGTTTTCCTGCTGGCTGAATCTAACAGCCCTCTTCCGTTCCTCAGCTGGCACCGGTATACACCTATGTTTGGCGCTGGGTAGCCCCTGGTTGGGCTACAACACACATGATGGGCCTGCAGCCACCACCACAGGCCCACCTCTCCCTAGTGGCTCTGGGTCCCGCTGAACATGTGTCTCACCCTCCTCCCCCCCCTGCCATGTCCTGCCACTCCATCTCACTGCCCTCTGTGCCCTCTCCCTCCCTGTCACACATCTTCACCCCTCCTGTTCTTTGTCTACTCCCCCTCCCCTGCCCCTTGGCTCCTCTGCTCCACCTCACGCCTGCACCTCACCTCACCTCACCTCCTCTCCTCTCCCTTGCGTCTGGTCCTCAGATCACCTCCTGTAGCTCTCTTCTGCTCCTAGCCTCCCCTCCTCTCACTCTCTCTCGCCTGCTCCACAACACACCTCTCCTCACCTGCTATAATCCTGATCTCACATGCGCCTGCTCTACAACTTGCCTTCTTTCTCTGTCGCCTACGCAAACCCCTCAGCGTGTACCACGTGTGCATGTGTATTTATGTGTTTTTTACGTGTGCGTGTCCTTGCGTGTGTTGCACGAGCGTGGAGGCTGCATGTGTTGTGCACATGCAGGGGGGATGTGGAAGGTGTGTGCCCGGGACCCATGTGATGAGTGCCGGTCCACGCATGTGATGTAAGGCCGGCCGCATGCGCGTAACAGCATGCAGCACATGAGGACGCCTCACGCTCACACATGCACAGCACAGCACATGTGCAATGTGGTGTCCCCATGCATGCACCTTCTGCATGTCACTGTGCATGCGCAATGCGTGCAGCTCCACGCTTATACCGCTGTGCATGCGCAACGCGCACAAGGATGCACACATGTAAAAAAAACACATAAATACACATGCACACATGGTACACACTGAGGGGTTTATGTAGGCGAGGGAGACGAGGCTTGCGGTGTTGGTTGTTGGTGAAGCAAGGGAAGTGTCAGAGGCAAGTTTGGTGTGGATAGTGGCTGGGTTGGTGAGTGCTGGTGGAGTTGTGTGGCTGGGTTGGTGACTGGTGGGTGAGGTGAGTGTCTGAGTTTGAGTTGTTTGAGGAGTTGGGGGGGGTGGAGTTTATGGCTGGCTTTGTGGTTGCTGCATATGCAGTGGGAGGTGATCAGGGGCTGCAGTTGCCTGATGGGGGAGATGGTTTCCATGGGGCTGAGGCAGAGGACATGGGTTTAGTCCCGCTGCAACACAGTCCTGCAGCTGCGGGGGAAGGCCAGGCAGGGGCTGTGCCAGCACGGCGCAGGAGGCCTGCAGAGTTGCAGGCTCACCAGCCTCACCTCTACAGGCCCAGGGCCCAGCTCCAGGGCATGCGTGAGGACCAGGTCATCTCCCTCTATTTCCTGAGCATGTGGGCTATTAGGGCTATGAGGATCTAAGACCTGACCTCGGGCCCCTGACTGGTCGGTCACATGCCATACTGGGTTTGGTCAAGCTCCTTGGTGCCCTACATTTCTTTGCCTCTGGCTGTTTCCAGTCATCTGTGGCTGCAGTGGGTGGCATGAGACTCCCAACCTTCTCACGCTGTCTCCACCAGGTACTGCGTGCCATGATCAGCTGGGTGGGGAATTACATTGCCATTCCCAACACTAGGCAACAGTAGGTGATCCTGAACCAGGCCTTTGAGGCGTTTGCCGGGATACCACACGTGATGGGAGCTATTGATTGCATACCTGTTGCTCTGGTCCCGCCCAGAGACAGGGAGGTAGTGTTCCGCAACCACAAACACTATCATTTCCTGAATGTTCAGGTTGTATGTGATGCAAATATGCATATTCTGAATGTGGTCCCTAGGTTTGCAGGGTCCACCCATGACTCCTATATCCTGCATCACTCGGCACTATTCAGACAATTTGAGGCAGGACAGTATGAGGACTGCATAATGCTGGGTGTGTATCACATGGTGATCCTGTGCACATGTCTGTCTTTGAGTTGTATCCCTAGTTGTGTGTGTGTCTCATCTGTCTGTGTGTAATCTAATGTTGGGGGGGTGGGTGGTGCCCTCCAGCTCTACCTAAGTAAATAACTAACCCGGAAAATCCTAACACCGGTGAAATTAAGAAAATTATTTTTGTTGGAAGAGCCAACCCAGTCAAGGGGAAGAAAACCCCATACCGCCGTGGCAGATTCCTTTTTAATAAATATTTCTTTTTTTTTTTTTTTTTTAAATCAGTGAGCACTTAACTGAAGTAACAGTCCTTCTTCATCCAGAGAGCAGTGTAGCAGATGACGTGGCACGTTTCGGGGCCAATCATAATGTATGCCCCTGCTTCAGATCTAAGACTTCGCTCAATGAACTTGCTCTACCTTGCTACGGTGCTGTGTGATGATGGTAGAATGGATGCTAGCATTTGTGTTGTGGTTACAGATTATGTTGTTTGCAATCCGTACACCTACCCCTTGTTTTGTGTGTCATAACTTTACATGCTGATGCATAGTTGTGGTGTCCCATCATGTGCTGTCATATGTTTCTATTAGGATGTTTTGTGCATTTGGTTAGCACGTACATACTTGTGTCCATTTGGGTGGACGTCAGCTCCTGCTTTAACATTCCACATTTCTTTCTGCAGGTGATGCAGGATATGGGAGTCGCCCCTGGTTGCTGACCCCTGTGCGTCAACCACAGACACATGCAGAGAGGAGTTACAATGAGGACCATGCCTCCAGCCACTCCGTCATAGAGCACACCTTTGGTGTTTTAAAGAGTCGCTTAAGGTGTCTGGATAGGACAGGCGGGGCCTTACAATACAAAGCACAGACTGTGGCAGAGATCATTATAGCCTGTTGCATCCTGCACAACATTGCTCTTAGGCACCATATCCCTGTCCAAATTAATGAGGATCTGGAGGATGATCCTATGTGTCCTCCTGTATGTGCCCATGGTGACACAAGTGAGGGCACAGCAGTCAGGCGGCAGGTGATTGAGGTGGTCTTCTCATGTTAGCACTGCATATGTTGCCACATACATTTGTTTAGATATGTGTGTACTATTACTACTAGTGAACATTTGTATCCCAATAGCAGTAAGATGCAACACTGCACTGACATGTAACAGACACTGCCTGGCCATCCCAGCTTACAATCTAGTCATGACTGAAACGCAGAAGATGTGAGCAGGGCACAACAGCAGGTGGAGATGGATTATGTGTGTCGGGAGTAGTAGGCTTGTGGGAGGTGTTAAGCTGTCAAACCTGATTTGTGGCTGATTGGGATAGGGGCTGCTGTACAGCCACAGGTAGTTAGTTTGAGGCTTTGGGTGCAGCAAGGTGAAAGGCGTGTAGTATGGGGTAAACAGTAGGAGAGCAGACCATAGATGGGACCAGTTGCCTAGATGTGTGTCTTTCACATTTTTTAATTTGAGCTGATTGATTGGTTGGTATGCTCTGATGAGCAGGGACTGTGTGTTAGTTGTTTCTGTATAGCACTACATGTGATACGTAGCACTATATACATGCTCAGTAGTAGTTGGATTACTGGTATTTGAGATCAGTAAGGGAAGTTACTGCAACACCACAGTGTGCCTGCATGTATAGGTCAGCACGTAGCCCTGACATGGATGCGGAGATGGATAGGAAACCTGTGAGGTGTCCTGCCAGGGGGAGTATCATTGCCATTATGTGTGTGGCTGTAGAATAGCCATGCAGTGCAGTGCTGCATATTTTCAGGCAGACAGAGATGATTCAAGGCCATATCAGCAAGGTGTAGTTTACATTAGGCAACTCGGGAACTGATCGTGGGGGGGGGGGGGGAGATTTGGGTTTTAGTTGTGTTTTCAGGGAGGACTGGGGAAATATAGCTGATGACATCTAGACATAAACCA
This sequence comes from Ichthyophis bannanicus, assembly GCA_033557465.1. NCBI lineage: Eukaryota > Metazoa > Chordata > Amphibia > Gymnophiona > Ichthyophiidae > Ichthyophis > Ichthyophis bannanicus. The sequence goes on along the minus strand of CM066033.1, from coordinate 1,148,304,205 downwards.
CAGGCCTGAACTACAAGCTGGATATGTGTGTAGAGGAGGAGAGTGCAGTCCAAGACAAAACCTACATTGCAGACCCTAGAGAAAGGAAGCTATGGCCACACACACAAAGACGCTCTGATGGGAGGGGAGGGTTTAGGTGCACATATAGGATATCCATGCTTTGTCATTATCAATTTCACACAGTGGGATGACAAGCAGCCATCAATGTCAGGTGGCAAGCAGACATCGGGGTGTGGTTTGGCAGACATAACTCAGGCGTCGAGAGATATATTTGCAACTCATCAGCACACAGCTGTTAATGTAAGTCAAGGTATGAGAAACATACACCAAGGAAATGTATATGGACAGAAGATAAGGAAGGAGCCCCTGCATATTTCCCTGTGTTACAGGAACTGACAGCGGGGTAGCAGATGACATTGAGACACCAGAACACACACTGAAGGGGCATTGGGAGCAATATGGGGGACACAGGATAGTACTGTGGCTTTAGAGCCAAGCAGGGACACGGTAGCGAGGAGAAAGTTCTGTTCCACATTTTTTACGGCAACAGAGAGGTGAGGAAGGGGACAGACAGAGTAAGAACCCTTGTAGTTTGCCACACACACTTCAGTGATAACTTTAACATGAAATGAATCTGTACAGTGTGATGGGGAACAGTGAATCTGTAAAGGATCTTGGGGGGTCTGCGAGCTGAGGACGTGAAGGTGCAGTGTGTGTTGCACAGCTACAACATGACATATGTATGTTTCTCTTGTGTTTCTCAATCCACAGGACATACTTGGTGACCCTCCTGGTGCTGTGGTGCATTGGCAGGTGACTATACGTCATCCAACATGCAGTAGTCTGGGGTAGGTGGACCTACAGCTACTTCGTCTGTGACGACAGTTAGGGGGAGCACATGTCTGCAGTGATCTGTCATATTGTACATATGTTGTTGTTCACCTCTTTGCTCTGCAGCCCCATACCCCATATGTTGCTGTTGGCACACATATTCGCATGTGTTCCTGGCCAGTTTGTCTTCTCCAACACTGTCTCTGGGACACGTCCAACAGAGCTGAGTGTGTGTGCAGGTCCTAGGTGTTTGGGTGGTGGGCTGCACATACACCCTTCCATGACATTGTAGCATCAGCCAACAGCATTGTATCATTGCATTAACAGGCCTTTATGTCCATTAATCTCCAATTGTGCACATAGAGGCCATATGCTACTGCTGGCACGCTCACCTTAGCATACTGTGCGGGTGGGTGTTTTTGGGTTGGCTGTGTGATTGGTGTGGTGTGAGGGATCTGTACACGTGGGGAGTGGTGGTGACTGTGCTATCTCTACCTTACTGCTGTTTACCTTGTGAACATTGTGAACATGTGTTGTGTGTTGTGAGCTGACCTATTTCTTGTGTGCTGACAGACAACTGTGCAACAGCATTTTTGTATCACAGATATCGCCATAATGTGGACATGCATCAACAGTGCCTGGACATGGGGACACGGTGATTTGACACATTTCGATGACATCTTCTCCCTTCACTGTGAGGTGATGTGGCCTTTGAGAGCCTCAGGGGATCCCAAACATACACTTGATGCAAACACACGGTAGGTTGCACCTTTGGTCTTTTGTGAATGACATCAGCCTTTACATGTTAATGATTTACTGTTTATTTCATAGACATTTCATGTTGGGTCTCTGTACACGAACGCTGATGCACATGGGGTGGAGCTGTGAAACGTCTGTGTAACATGGGCATGGACATGACCATATCCATGTGACACCCTCGTCTGCGGTTCCAATTCAAAATGTCCCCAACATGCAGTGTGTTCTGTGTTGTGATCATGTTATGTTTGCCTGTGTGATATTTCCTTACGTACATATTGATGTTTGACTCTCTGCAATTTGGGCTGATGTTGCAAGCAGCATACCAATACATTGTTTATCCTCTTCTGACACAGGGCAGAGAACATACAAAGCACATCTACTACAGTGCATCCTGCGTCACCATCACCCACCTGTTGGAGGACACAGCAACACCATGGAACTATCCCTGGGAAATGGTGCCATAGGATGTTTGACCTCTGCGAGTGGGACACATGCCTAGGATGGACAGTATTATTGTTGGACTGCTACTTTGAGCATGACAGGCCTGTCCAACACACCGTTGCTGCCGTGCTCTTTCTGGGTCTTGCCCAAGGGCATAAAGAGTGCCAGTGGGAATTGAACCCTGGTTTCTTTCTCTTTCTGGGTGTCATGTTCATCGCAGGAGACACACATGACCTTTCCAGTACTGTGGCATATTGGGATGTCACACTTGACTATGCATGCCCAGGGTTTCAAGGACAGTCGTAACATGACTTGTTGGATTGCAGACACCCTTTGCACTTTGTACATTGTTCCCCACATGTGCAGCAGGGACTGACATTGTTTCTGTATGTTGTACATCCTTCTGACATTGCGTTGTTGTGTCTCTGTACAGCACTACCTATGCCTTGTAGCACTATACAAAAAATAAGTTGTAGTAGTAGGGCCAAGAGCAAGTAAGCTGGTGAATAGTGTTAAGAGCTGCTGTTTAACTTTAGATACTAGTTATTGTTTTGAATATTGGGATTTTGGAGGGTAATTCTATAAGAAGGTTTGCCTAGCTAAAGTGCAGTTTAATGTATCTATATTAAGCCTTCTCTATGAGGACAAGTAAGTACCTAGTTGTCCTTATAAAATGCTAGCATAAGTGACCTATGGTGTGCCTACACTGCAGGTATGGACATTTACACCAACCTTACAGCCTAGACCTTTCAAGTATTGGCATAAAATATAGTATCATAGAGAGAAAATAGTTTTGGTACAAGGTCCAAATTTTGGAACTCGGTCTCTATTGAGCTTCATTGGAAATGTGATTTGACTGTGAGGGAGGGTAAGGGCTGCAGTTTATTATTTGTGTATTGGTGGGTTTGGGAATTGATGGGCCAGGTTAGGGGGTTAGCTGGTATGGTAGGATTTCATGTGTTCTGTATTTTAAAATATGTTTTCATTTTAGCTGATTGTGAAATGCGTGGAGTGGAATTCAGAAGCGCAGTATATCAATGAAAATAAATACATTTTATAGTCTATATGTGGCCACATTCCACCCATGAGCACAGCCACCAGCAAAGTACACACCTTAATGCCACAGCATGACCTTTTACACCAGTAACTCTTTTATAAGAGATCCTTTATGCATATATATAGATACATGCACTAGGGAATGACTTTATAAAGTTATCCAAGCGACTCTACAAAGCTAAGCTTTCAGACTTTACAATTGCCTGGTTTCTTAATATAAATTTTCCTTGCCAATTTATTACCTGTTTTATTCTCTTAGAAGACTACTTAGGCACTGTGGTGTGTTAGGGTAACTGCACCAAGGGAGTAGGACAAACACCAACCCCCCTACCCCCCCCCCCAAAAAAAAGACCTTGTTCTTCCTATCTTTCTGTCTCCATCCCATTTCTATCTGTTCACAGCCACCTTGATCTACAGTCTAGTGGCAAACAGCCTAACTTTTGGCTATAAGTTTAAGAATATTTAGATTGCCTACATTCCTTGTATAGCCTTTAAATCAGATATCTGAGTGTGCCCTCAGTTCATATAAGGTCTACTGGCCAGGGATACATTTGATACATAGCTACTTGGAATTGAAGCACACATTTGCTTTTAGATTTACAGAGACCTGGTCTTACTTAAGTCTACTACTTAATTTTGCAGCAAAGGTATACATGTTAAGGTTACAGGGTCCTTTGCATAGTGGGCTGATACATAGAAGTAAAATTTCATTTTGAACTTTTCAATTTCCATTGTTCTATTACAAGCCTGCTTCACAGGGTGTGGTTAATTCAATCAGCTCTGCAGCCTGAGAAAGCTACCTGATCCAGTTTTTGACATCACAGCTCCAAGAGACTCTACACAGCTATGCTTTCAGACTTTACAATTGCCTGTTTTTTAATATAAATTTTCCTTGCTAATTTATTACCTGTTTTATTCTCTTAGAAGACTACTTAGGCACTGTGGTATGTTAGAATAATTGCACCAAGTAAGTGGAACAAACACCAACCCCGCCCCCCCCCCCCCCCAAAAAAAAACAACAAACCAATAAGCACAAAAAATACTTTGTTCTTACTATCTTTCTGTCTCCATGCCATTTCTATCTGTTCACAGCCTCCTTGATCTACAGTCTAGTGGCAAACAGCCTAACCTTTGGCTATAAGTTTAGAAATATTTAGACTGTCTACAACCCTTGCATAGCCTTTAAATAAGATATCTGAGTTTGCCCTCAGTTCATATAAGGTCTACTGACCAAAGACACTTAACTTCCCACCCACCTACCCCTCACTCCACCTGCCCTAGGGTTGCATTGCCTATATAGTTATCATATACATTGATATTTGTCCTTTAATTAGGTGTTGCACCTACCTTTTCTCCCTTTCTTCTTCTTCTAGGACCGCTTTATAAGAGTCTTAATCAGCATGCCATGTATTTAATGCAATAACTGTGGTGCCTTCATTCTAATAAGAATCATTTGGAGCTTAAGAGCTTGCCCTACATGCCTCAAGTTATCTGCTATGCATAAAGAATTGACTCTACTAAGAAAATAATTAGCTGATTAAACATACCTCCTCTAGTGTACAATCTGAACAAAATGTACCATTGCTCCCATTGTACTGCGCCTCATAAGGTGCCTTATAACGTGCCTTGTACTGTGCCTAATAAGGTGCCTTCTAACGTACCTTCTAACGCACCTTATCTGACACAGCTTTAATGCTGCCCCGCCCACTCCTTTATATGGGCATTTGTATCATCAACGCGGAACCTAACGCGAATGACATTACCGCAGTTTAGTAAACATGCCCCTAAGTGAAAAATTTAGGCAGTATGTGGACAAGCATTTAACTAGGGAAAGGGGGTGATGGATGGAGAAGGACAAATTCAGGACATTACTCCCAGCAAAGCATAATAACATTGGAAACAGTCACATTATAAGAACATAAGATATGCCATACTGGGTCAGGCCAAGGTCCATCAAGCCCAGTATCCTGTTTCCAACAGTGGCCAATCTAGGTCATACGTACCTAGCAGTTTCCCCAAAAGACACAGGTTCCACAATGCTTGTACTCGGTCAAGCATTGATATCCTGGGTCCCTTCTTAATAATGGTTTATGGACCTTTCCTCCAGGAACTTGTCCAAACCTTTTTTAAACCCAGCTACACTAACAGCCTTTACTACATCCTCCGGTAACAAATTCCAGAGTTTGATTACATGTTGAGTGAAAAAATATTTTCTTTTATTAGTGTTAAATAGTTTACCCTGTAGCTTCATTGCATGCCCCCCTAGTCTTTCTATATTCTTATAATGTAAACAATCATTCTTTTTAAACCACACATCAATGGCAAGTGGGAAGAGGTGTGTAGAACAAAATCCATGCAAAATTCAGGCAAGCTAGTCAATAAATTCTGGAAATTAATGAGCACAAATGTTCGAAGCCTAGCCAACAAAGTTCCTGATCTGGAAGCCCTAATGGTAGAAATGGTATTGGACATTGTGGCCATTACAGAAACATGATTTAACTAGTCACATGAATGGGATATAGCCATAGCTGGTTATAATTTATTTAGGAGAGATAGAAAAGGCAGAAAAGGAGGAGGAGTAGCCCTTTGTGTCAAAGGCAATATTAAAACTGCTAAAATGCAGGGGACTTGGGGAAAAGAAGAAGCGCTGTGGATTGTGTTGGAAAGAGGAGATGGCACTATCATCCATGCTGGTATAACCTATAGGCCTCTAACTCAAACCGAAGAAACAGATGAAGACTTGATTATTGATATTGCAAAGGTAGCCATGAGGGGGAAGTGATCATATTGGGTGACTTTAATCTACCTAATGTGGATTGGAGTATTCCTTCAACAAATCTGGAAAGAAGAAAAAAATTATGGATGTCTTCCAAGATGCATTGTTTAGACAAATGGTGATGGAACCAACTAGGGAAAGTTCAGTGCTGGATTTAGTACTCACCAAGTTAGAAAGTGTGCCAACGTCCGGGTGGGTGCCCATGTGAGCAGCAGCAATCATCACATGGTATAGTTTGAGATAAAAGCCTCGGCAGAGTCCCCTCACAGCAAGCTCAAAGTCCTAGACTTCAAAAACGCTGACATTAGGAAGATGGCCAAGTGCCTGAAGGAGGAGTTGGCAGGATGGAAGGAGGTAAGGGAAGTGGAATTGCAGTGGACTAAAATAAAGGAGGCTGTTTTTACTAAAGAAAATCCTGGAGAAGGACCACCTGTGACTGACAAATATACAAATGGAAATGGAGTAGATACTACACCATTCACAGAAGATGATATGTTTGAACAGCTTGCAAAACTAAAAGTAGATAAAGCCATGGAACCAGATGGAATACATCCCAGGATACTGAAAGAGCTCAGAGAGATTCTTGCAGGGCCTTTAAATGATGCTTTTAATAGATCCTTGGAGATAGGAGAAGTTCCACAGGACTGGAAAAGGGCCAATGTGGTACCTCTTCATAAAAGTGGTAATAGGGAAGAAGTAGAAAACTACAGGCCAGTAAGACTTACCTCGGTGGAGGAAAAAGTAATGGAGACACTCCTAAAAGAGAGAATAGTGGACTTTCTTAAAACCTATAGCTTGCATAATCTGAGGCAACATGGTTTTACCAAAGGACGATCATGCCAAACAAACCTGATTGAGTTCTTTGACTGGGTGACCAGAGAACTAGATTAAGGGCATGTGATGGATGTGATCTAGATTTCAGCAAAGCCTTTGATACTGTTCCTCATAGGGGGCTTATCAATAAATTGACCAGCCTTGGGATGGGTCCCAACATGGTGAACTGGTCAGAAATTAGTTGACTGGCATATGACAGAAGTGATGGTAAACGGAGCTCACTCAGATTAAAGGAAGGTGATTAGTGGTGTGCCTCAGGGATTGGTCCTGGGGTCGGTACTGTTCAATATATTTATGAGTGATATTACTGAAGGACTGAATGGAAAAGTTTGTCTTTTTGCAGGTGACATGAACATTTGAATCAGAGTAGACTCCCCTGAGGGAGTAAATAACATGAGGAGGGATCTGCAAAAGCTTAAATAATTGTCTAATGCTTTACTGTTAAGATTTAATGTGAAGAAATGCAGTGTCATGCATTTGGGATGCAGAAATCCAAGGGACCAGTATGAGATAGGGAGCAATAGGTTGGTGTGCACGGACCAAGATAAGGACCTTGGAGTGATTGTTTCTGAGGATCTCAAAGTAGTGAAAGAGTGGAACAAGGCAGTGGCCAAAGCCAGAAGGATGCTGGGTTGCATACAGGGAGGAATTACCAGGAGAAAGGAAGAAGAACTAATGCCACTGTATAAGTTGCTGGTGAGGCCTCACTTGTGTTTAGTTTTGGAGACTATGGGGTATGTTTACTAAACTGTCTTAATGTTACCGGCGTTAGTTGCAGTCTTACTGTGACGAATGCCATATAAGGTAGTGGGCGTTCCGGTCTTAAGTTAGCATTTCGGGTTATCGCGCGATAGAGGGAGCCGTGGCACATTAACGCGCGTTAGCCTTAATTAGGCACGCTGACCTGCAAACACAACAACAGAGGTGTAGCACAATGGTCAATGCATTGACTGCTGGTCCAGTGGTCATAAGTTTGATCCCCAAGTGGGCTCAGTTAAAAGACTGTCTGAGGCAATCCCTTTTCCTGCTTGTAACAGTCAGACACATCCCAACAATTTGCACTGCCAGCCAAAAAAGCCTCACCCCAGTGCCGCAACCTAATGCACCTTTTAGGGCGCACCATAAGGCACATCATAAAGCACCACGTCTTCCAAGGCAGGTCATAATGTGCCCCAGAGGGTGACAGGAAAGGTTGGCACCCTCCAAGGCAGCATATAAGGTGTCCCATAACCTAAGGTGCCTCGAAAGATGCCCCAGGGATGCCAAGGTGACACAGGAGATGGTGCCCAGGGGCACAAAGGTGCCCCAAAGTCACAAGCATGAAATGTATGGCTCAAACACAGATGTAACCATAACACTGCACAGAGCACCAAGGAAAGGCAATGAACAAGTGATGGAAGGAAGTAGATGGTGGAGCTCATGGACCAGCCAAATCTGTGTGCAGCCCATGTGGCAGCAGGTAAAGTGGACAAACATATCGGGGGCAGCTGTACCCATGTACAGGATGATGGTAATGTACAGTGCAACAATGACAGTGTGTGGCAGAGGATGGGGATACGTGTCCACCAGAGGAGGTAGAGGTGGCAGGATAAGTGCAATGACAGGAGGACAGAGGAGAGCAGTGCCATGCAGAGCAGACACAGGAGAGGCAAGCATGAAGAGCCGCAATGCATAAAAGTGTGCCAGTGCAGGACATGGGGTAGCAGCCTGCACATTAGGGCAGGACGCCACACAGCTGGCACACACACATAGACGGACAGAAGGATGGATGGCAACAGTGATGAGAGTATAATGTGGCGGTAGCACAGATCTGCACAGATATGACTGTTACACGAATGAAACGTAGTTGTGTAGGACAGCCATAAAAAAAAGGGGAACAGAGAGGAATCAAACCCATCACCTCTGCTACTGAATTCATTGCATTAACCATTGTGCTACATCACTATGGGAGCTAGCACCCCAATGGCTGGCTACAGAAAGAGTGCACGTCACCATAAAACTGTACGCTGTGGCTACCAGTATAGGATAGAACCAACAGTACCCATAATGCAATTCACATGCAGAACAGCAGTCTACATCTGCTCACCAGATGGGGTATGCACCTCTACAGCATGTCAGCTTGGTAGGGGGGAATGACTGTGCGTGTTACTGGCACAGAGTACCCACAGGCCATGCCAATGTGCGTGTCTGTGCTCACCCTGAGGGTGAGGTGGAATGGTCAGCACCAGGTCCGCAGTACCTGTGCTGGTTGAGGTGGGCTGTGCTGTAGGTCTCCATCAGTGCCAGTGTGTGACAAGTATTTGTTGCAAACACCTTTAGGAGGTCTCTGTGCCCATTTGTAATTGCCAGTCTTGTCTGGCCCTTGTGGACCATGATGCACACAACATAGTGCATACCCACTGTGTTTGCTATGGTTACCTATTTAGGGAGCAGGGGTGTGTCAGAGCTCACATGGAAACAATGTACTTAGCAAACCACTCTCTGTGGGTCAGGGCGGGGGACATGATATGCCCCCCAACAGACCCACACTCTCAACCTTTGCAAGAGGGGCAGTGGAGGTACATGAGGACAGGCTGTGGGACCAGCAACTCCAGTCCTGGTGGTGAACGGACAGCTGCTGAAGATCTGCACTTGGGGCAGGGCCACTGGCAGATAGGTAGTGGGCCCAGTCAGCTCAGCTGCCCCCACTACAATCTGACATTCACCAGCAGAGGGCAGTCAGTGTGCACCTGCTGCACCCTGCAAGGTGGTGCAGCCAAACATATGCTAACTGCAGACAGTCTGCTAGCTAGTACATAGTGCATGTTCCTGGAAGAACTGTGTGCACCCAAAACTTGGATGTCAGCACACACACCACGCAAGTATGCCAGTGATTGGGCCCCAGAAAAGAGAACCCATAATTATCACTTGAGAAAAATACTGTAGAGCACTATGGGGGAACCTAGCCATGCCATCACTGCTCTATCAGGGTGAGAGCGACCTCCCAGCATGACATGCTGTGGCCACCTTGTCCGTACAGGTGGTGGTCGGGCAGTACAATGTCCCAACCATTGCCCTATACCCTGTGCAAATGCATCCTGCCCATGCCACCCTGTCCGGGCCATACCCACAGTACCTTGCTCCTCATTATGTACATTGGCAGGCTAACACTGGAAACAGTGCAAGCAATGTGGGCTCAGTAAGGTGTAGGCAGCCACAACACACTGGATAGACAGACATACACTCCCACACCTATGCCAGCATTGTGCAAATATAGAGGTTTGTGGCAGCCCTGGCCACCACACCAGTCCTGGGCTCAGTGCGGGCATTGCTATGGTACTCACTACTGTTAGAGTAACTCCCCAGGGTGGTAAATACTGTCAGAATCAATAACTGAAACACCCTCCACAGATATCAGAAAGGTTGCTATGACGAATCTCTATCAACAAATTGTGTTTAACTTAGCATTTGTTAGCTGACATTAATCATAGCAACCTTTTGATATATGTAGAACGTGTTCCCAAGTTTAGGACGGCATTGCTAAGGTATGCAGGTGCCAGTATTGGGAGATGCTGCTCCGCGCAGGGCCCATCAGCCTGACTCTCCATGAGGGTTTGGATAGTGGAGCCTGTGGGTGTGGGTGTGGGTGTTTATGCCCCTGTTGGTTGCTGCTCTAGGGCAGAGGTTCCCAACTCCGGTCCTGGTGGGCCAAACACTGTTCAGGTTTTCATGCTGTCCCTAATGAATATGCATGAGATACATTTGCATGCAATGGGGGGTGGCACATACTAATGCAGCACAGGCATATTTATTAGGGACAGCATGAAACCTGAATGCTGTTTGGCCCTCCAGGACTGCAGTTGGGAAACTCTGCTCTAGGGATTGCACATGTTTATGGTGTCTGTGCTCTGTAGGGTAAAATATAGGTGTTTCAGGCATGTTTATTTTATCTACAATAAAGGTTCTGTCTTTATTATCACGGTTTAGTACTGGATAAAATATGGGGACAGGGTTGGCAGGAGCCACAGCTGGGACTTGAACTTGTGACCTTCTGCTCATGAACACACTGGCTGTGTGTACTGCACCACACTGTTGCCACAGGGACAGTTCATTCCCTAGGGATACCATGACTGTTCATCAGACAGACCCTGTCTGTTGCAGTGCATGGCACCCACCTAAACGGGGCTAGGCCATGGTCTGCTGTGGGCAGATGCCACTGCCCCCTCTGCCACTAGCACCCCTCTGCCACCATGCTGCCATGCCATTATGCCAGTGTTGCAGATGGTGTGCAATCCCAGGCCATCCAGTGTGCCGGTAGGCAGCTGCCAATGGTGTGGGTTCTTGGGTAGGGGTGCCTACATGGACATGCGCGCTTTACCCCAGCACCGCCTGCCAATGTTATGTGCCCTTGGGGGTACCTGCTGGGTAGTATCCCCTGTGACACTGTAGGACACACACTCGTGCCCATGTTGGACCTTCATCAGTTGCTGTCTTGCTGCTTTACAGTTTCAGCATTCCTATGTGTCACCTAGGCATCTGCCTAGTCCACACTGTGCCTCAGTTGGACCACAGCATATGCCGCCTGCAGCCCCCTGATCCCATTTACAGCATCAGTACAGTTGCCCTTTCCTACGTGCCCACTCTGCTGTTGCTGCACATGTGCACGCCATAACAAACCTGCCCAATCTAAACGACAGAAACCCTGATCAGCACTATTTCAATGTGGGATCATTCACTTTGTAGGGGGACAGAGCATAGACCCTTCCAAACATGATATCTTAAGTTTTACACTTTGTCAGTAGTGTTGCTTTATGTTTATCATTAATATCACTATTGGCCAGCTTGGTTATTGGGATTTTAAATGTGGTTCTGGTCACTTTATATGTTTATTTGCCTTTTTGGTTCTTGCACATGTATCACAACTATCACTTTTCTGGGTTTCCCTGCCTTTGTTACACATTGCTGACTTAAATTGTTTCTCTTTCCTGCAAATGTGCCTAACGCAAAGGTTTCACTGGCGTTAGTGTTCAGACCCAAATTTCACAGCATTAGTGTGCCTGGAGCCTCTTCCCGCCCACTCTCCGCCCATTGACCCCTTCTCTCCGCCCTCTGGGAAGCCTTACTCCACCCTTCAGACCAGGATTTCACAGTGTTAGTGTGCCTTAACGCCGCTGCCGCGTTATCGCGTGATAAGTGACGTTATCGCGCAATAATGTTACATTATCATGCGATAACGTCACTTATCGTGCGATAATACCACCGCTGTGACGTTAAGACGGTTTAGCAAACATGCCCCATAATTTCTTTAGCCATATGGGTGGCCAACACCTTGGCAGTAAAGGAGTTAAGTTGCAATGTGATTTTTACCAAGTGTTAAACATATAAATAATTTTACCAATATTCAGTTGGTATTCTTTTTTTTAAATGCTGGCCATGGCCTGCGGTAGGCAAAAAAAAAAAAAGAGAGGATATATAACGTTTATAAATATGTGGAGGCACATTCCATTTTGTACGTCTCTGCTAAACATCCCCGTGGGAGAAGAATCATAGCACAGTGTTTGGACATCTGGAATGTGCCCCCATTCAGGTACCATGGACGTCCAGCCACTTACCTGGCTAATTCAGACTCCTTAATGGAGCTGCGATGACATGGCGTCATGTTGCCATGGCACCGAGGCTCCATTAAGGAGCCACAATCCCCAGTCGCTGCCAAAACGTTTCTTTCCTCACAGCTAGATCCCCAATCCTGCCTCCCATGGACAGAGTCTGGCTGCGGGGAACCTCTTGCACACTTACCTCCTTTGTTCACACCATCTGCAGCTGAAGCCCCGCATCCAGGGGGACTTATTCCACTTCTGAAGTGGAATAAGTTCCCCGTCTACCTGGCCAACCCCAGATGTATAGGGGGACCGACCTCAGAATAGGCCCTGTACACCCACTTTCACACTGCCCTCGTTCTGCCCTTCCCCACCCCCATCTAAGGCTCCCCTTATGACTCAGCTGTTCGTATGGCGAGCCTTTTGCCAACAGACACATTTGCATGAATTGCGGGGATATACGTCCAGGCAGGACGTACATCCCCGTTATTCGTGCCACAGAATGACCCCCATAGTGTCCATCAGTGAATATCCAGATAACATGGTAGGCAGAGCCACTATCTGGATAGTGGGGATAATCAGTCGGCTATCCAAATAGCCATCCAGATAGTTAGCTCAGCCTTTTTGCAGTTAGAGCAGCAGGGCCAGCCAAAGGAATGTGCAGGAATGTTGCTCACACATGGCCCTGCACCTCGAGGAGCCCCATGCGCACCTGTCTGGCTTAAGAGAGAGCCAAACTCACCTCTGCACAGCTGCAAGAGTAAAGAGCAGCCAGAGCATTTGTGTGTTATGTTGTAGCTGCCGGCACCACTCGGTACGTAGAGGTTAAACAGGGGCACTTCCTGTCTCTTTCATAACTGGTTCCAATACAGTTCAGCCGTTTCTTGGTCCATCAATAAACCACAAGATTTCCTTTCATAACTTCCTGCCAAGTATAATTCTGCACACTTGCTTTTTATTTTATTCTCCCCTTATTTTTAAATATGGATTAACCATAATAAATATCCGTCTATGATATTCATATTACATACAAAGGCCTAATTGCTATTGTAGTTCTCTTTTTTATTGTGTCACTACATAGTTTTCATCTTTCAGATGTACTATCTATTCTAAACAAATGTTTATATGAGGTGTGACAAAAAAGAAACGAGACTGTGGCAGCCACGCCCATGACTCAATGCCAATTGGCTAACCGCTTATGTCACTGTGTTGTGCAACATCTTGCCACTATTCTGCTATAATATTTTTTCATCTCTCTCACTCTGTTTTTCTTTTTCAGGTTTTTTTATAGCACACTGCTGCATCGCTTTGTCACACAACTGGAGGTGGCAGAAATATGGAGCAAAATATCAACTTGAAATTTCTGGTTAAGTTGGAGAAGGGCCCAACTGAGTGTCTCCAACTTCTCCATAAGGCTTATGGAGAAGATGCAATGTCAAGGCCGTGAGTCTTTGAGTGGCACAAATGCTTCAAGACTGGCCGCAAGGAGGTGGAGGATGACCCCAAGTCAGGACGGCCTTCCACGACAAAGACGGCTGAGAATATTGACAGAGTGAACCAGCTGGTGCAGAGTGATCGCAGATTGACAGTGCGGATGATAGCTGAAGAGCTCAGCCTGAACAGGGAGTCAGTGCAGGAGCTGGGGATGCAGGAGGTGTGTGCAAAGATGGTGCCCAGGCTTTTATCAAACAACCAGAAGGAGCACCGGGTCAATGTTTGTCGAGACTTGCTACAGAAGATCGGAGAAGATCCAGAGTTCGTTGGCCGAGTCAACACAGGAGACGAGACTTGGGTCTTCCAGTACAACCCTGAAAGTAAGAGACACAGCCTGCAGTGGAAGATTTGACTGTCACCCAGACCCAAGAAGGCGTGCATGTCCAAATCAAGGATCAAGGTCATGTTGATCGCATTCTTTGACCAGAAGGGAGTGGTCCATCATGAGTTTGTGCCTGAGGGTCAGACAGTCAACCAGCACTTTTACCAGCAGGTCTTCAATCACCTCCATGACAGGGTTCAGCGCAGCAGGCGGGCTCTGTGGAGAGACAAGTCGTGGCTGCTCGACCACGACAATGCAACCGCACACACCACGCTCAGTGTGAGGCAGTTCTTGGCCAACAAACAGATCACAGCTCTCGAACACCCTACTTATTCCCCAGATCTCACACCGTGCGACTTCTGGCTCTTCCCCAGGCTGAAGACTGTGCTCAAAGGAACTCATTTTGCCTCTGTAAAAGAGATCAAGGTTACTGTGATGAGGGAGCTCAGGAACCTCAAGGAGGACTTTACCGAATGCTTCCGTATGTGGCAGAAGCGAAAGCAGAAGTGCATTAACTCTGGGCGGGGGGGGGGGGATTACTTTGAAGAGGACAATGCATAATTTCTCTGTAGATTTTCTAATAAAACATTTATGGGACAGTCTCATTTCTTTTTTGTCACACCTCAAACGTCCTCTTACTCTCACATGCTAGAAATAATGATGAAAAAGTCCTTTAGGAACCTTTATATTTGAAAGTATCACACTGGCACCTTTGCTGGCTTCTTTTTTAGCACAATGTACTATATTTATAAACATAAATGTCACAATTAAGATTGAATAAACTGTAATCTGTTTTTAGTAACAATCTATAAATATTTTCACATGGTGACTTGCAGCAAAAAACATCGCTAGCACTGCACCATTCCCTTCCACTAAGGACTAGGTCTAATACGGCTTCCCCTCTGGTCGGTTCATGAATCAGCTGCTCCAAGAAACAGTCATTTATTTCATCTAGGAACTTTATCTCCCTAGCATGTCCTGCCGTGACACTGACCCAGTCGATACTGGGGTAATTGAAATCACCCATTATTATTACTGTGCTGTAACTTTTGTTAGCTTCTTTGATTTCTTTGAGCATTTCATCATCCATTTGTTCATTCTGGCCAGGCGGTCGATAGTACACCCCAACTGCCATCGCCTTCCCCTTTTTACATGGAATTTCAATCCATAGAGATTCTATAGCAAATTTTGTTTCCTGCAAAACTTTAATCCTTTCTGACTCAATGCCCTCTCTAACATAGAGCGCAACCCCTCCACCAATTTGATCAGCTCTATCATTACAATATAGTTTGTACCCAGGTATCACAGTGTCCCACTGGTTGTCCTCCTTCCACCATGTCTCTGATGTTTAAATCATATCTAACCTTTCATTTAGTGCTATACATTCTAACTCTCCCAACTTATTTTTTAGACTTCTAGCATTTGCATACAAGCATTTTAGAGACTGTATTTTATTCATATTAATTTGGCTATTGGTAGACATGGGTAATTTGGGATCTTTAAGCTGTGTCTGCTCCTTAGTCAAGGGCATTTGGGCTACTTTACTCTTTTTTGGAACCTCTCTGCTTTTGGTAGTATCCTTCAAGGATACATTCTTCTGAACCATCCGCTCTTGGGCGACTGTCGGCTTTCCCCTATTATCTAGTTTAAAAGCTGCTCTATCTCCTTTTTAAAGGTTAATTAATTAATTTATTTATTTATTTAACACTCATTTTTATACCGCATCTTCCAGAGATCAGTTGCGGTGTACAAATAACAACAGTCAACAAAGCGAAGTTTGTTTTACATAGAACATCTTAATTTTACATAGAACATCTTAAAATATCGTAAATTAAACAAAGTGAGTTTAAACTGGAACCGTGTTAAAACAATTAACTAACAAAGTGTAGTGTCTATATACATAAGACAATACATAACAGATACAACTATATACATGCTTAGGTATTAGGGCATAAGAGATAGGGTCGTTATTTCGTTAGAGCTAAGTGTGTTGTCCATTTAGGTGGGGGTTTGTGCTTTATGTGGACGGTTACCTGTTTAGCCTTTATCTAAGTTGAGTGCAAGGTTTTCCATGGTATTGTAGTGTTTAGTGAATAGATACGTTTTTAATTTTTTGCGGAATTCCATGATCTCTGTTAGTGAACGTAGATCCTCTGGTAAGGAATTCCAGATAGTAGGGGCTATGTGAGAGAAGGCTCTATTGTTGGTTAATTTATGTGCTTTTATGAAGTCCTTTGGAATCTTTAGTTTATTTAAATGTTCTTTTCTATGAGTAGGCTTAGGTGTTTCTTTGCATATTAGATTACATAGTGTTGTCGGCGCCATGTCGTTTAATGCTTTAAATGAGGTTATTATTGTTTTGTATATTATCCTGCTTTGTATTGGTAACCAGTGAAGGGATGCCATTATTGGTGTTATGTGGTGGAGTGAGTTTATTTTTAGTATAATTCTAGCCGTTGCATTTTGGGCTAGTTGTATTCTTTTAATGTTCTGTTTTGAAATGCCCATAAGTATTAGGTTGGCGAAATCAAAGTGAAGGGTTATGATAGCTTGTGTTATATTAATGAAATCTTGTACAAATACTAGCGGACGTAGTTGTTTGAGAATTTTAAGTTTGAAATAGATTTTCTTTATGGTGTTTCTAACGTGGGTTTCCATTGTAAGGTGTGTATCTAGGATAACACCTAGATATCTTATTTCATTTTTTATTTTAATTTCTTGATCTTGTAGTGTTATATGTGTTGGGGGGATAAATGATTGATTTTTTGTTACGATTAGGACTTCGGTTTTAGCATGGTTTATGTGGAGGTTTTGAGTTTTTAGCCAAATTGTGATTTCATTATAGCAGTCTGAGAGGAGTTGTAACGGTAGGTTAGGGATAGTAAATGGTATGTACATCATAATATCGTCTGCATAGAGGTGATATTGTACTCCAAATTTTTTAAAGATATTACAAACCGGTTTTATGTAAATGTTAAAAAGTAGGGCTGATAGTGCAGATCCCTGTGGTAAACCTATTTCTTGGTTATATGTAGTTGAAGTTTGATTACCTATTCGTACATTTTGTGTTCTGTTGTTTAAATAGGAAGTGAACCAATTATGTACTGTAGAGCTTATGCCTATCTGCCTTAAGTTGCTGAGCATTATTGAGTGATGTACACTATCAAAGGCCGCTGATATGTCGATGAAGAGGAGGATGAATGCTTGTTTATGATTGTCGATTCCTCTTAGTAAAGTATCAATTAATACTGTTAGTAGTGTTTCTACTCTGTGGCGGGGCCGAAATCCATATTGTTGCTCGTCAAGCGGGTAAGATGTGTCTATGTATTCCTGTGTCTGTAATTGCACTACTTTTTCTATTATTTTGGCCAAAAATGGTATGCTAGAAATGGGCCTGTATGATACTGGGGATGTTTTATCTAGTTTGCCATTCTTTAGGATTGGGCGTATTTGTGCATGTTTGAGTGATTTTGGGAGGTAGCCTTGGGATAATGAAAGGTTGACTATTGGGAGAATGAAGGATAGTAGGGTTGGCAGTGTGTTTTTTATCCATGACACTGGGCATGGGTCTAAATAAGAGGTTGTGGTATTGAGTCCGGATATGATAGTTTTTAATGTCGTACTTGAAATGGGGTAAAAGTCTGACCATTCATCAACAGATTGGTGAGAGGTGTTAATTGTATCAAAAAACATTTGAGGTTTTTTTTATTTGTTTTGGTAGTGATTAGCTAGTGTTTGTACTGAGATGTCGGTGATTTCGTTGCTAGAAGTTTGAGCGTTATTGGTAAGGTTTCTGACAATAGAAAATAGTTCTCTAGGTCTGTTATATGATTTTGATAAGGTTGCAGCGTAGTGGTTTTTCTTTGTACTATCGAGTGTTTCTTTATATTTTAAGAGATGGTTATTGTATATTTCCTTATGTATGGTCAACTTAGATTTTCGCCATTTAATTTCGTGTTTTCTTAGTTCTTTTTTCATTTGTTTTAATGTGTTATTGAACCATGGTGTACTGTTTGTTTTGGGGTGTGTCCTTTGTTTATTTGTGTGATTGATTTTGGCTGCATTATTGATGGTTTCATACCAGTTGTTGACAGCATCATCTAGGTCTGATGTGGATGGCAAGAGATGGGGGATTGTTGAATCGAGGAATTCCGTCTCATTAAATTTTTTAAATTTTGATATGGGACCACTTAATGTATAGCTTTTGGCATTAGCAGTATGATATGTGAGATTTATATTGATAATATAATGATCAGACCAGGGTGTCTCTGTGAGTGTTATGGATTTTGGGTTGATTAGTTTGAAGAGTGAATCGGGGAGAAAGATCAGGTCTAGTGTTCCTCCTTTTATATGTGTTGCGGTATTTATTATTTGATGATAATCTATATCTGATAAAGCATCCAGAAATAATTTGGAGTTTTGTGTTGATAGTGATGGTAGGTTGAAATCACCTAGCATGATTACAGGGTTTTGTTCAGTGGATGAGCTAAGGAGATCAATAAAGGAGTCCAGGCAATCTGCATTTTGGTCTGGAGGTCTATAAATTAAACAGATTTTCATGAGGCCGATTTTTATCAATAATGTGTCTATGTTATTAGAGATGTTTGATTGAATTGATTTGGCGTTTAGTATCTTTTTTTGTCATCATTAAGACTCCTCCGCCTTTTTTGTTGGATCTATGTTTGTAAAATAGGTCATAGTTTTCATTATCAAGTTGGTTTAGGTAGACTGTGTCTGTTTCAGAAAGCCAAGTCTCTGTGACACATAATATGTCTGGTTTAGAGTCTTTTATTAGATCATTAAATATAGGGAGTTTGTTTTTCATTGATCGTGCATTAATAAGGATGCATGATAGAGAGGATGTGTTTGAGCAGATTTCCTTGCAAATTTGGGGTGAGTTTGTTTGTTTTATGTGTATTAGTCTATGGTAGTTTATTTTTGGATAGTTATTTGGGTGATTGTGTCCAATATGGTTGTCATATCGGGTATGAGTGTGTA
This sequence comes from Ichthyophis bannanicus, assembly GCA_033557465.1. NCBI lineage: Eukaryota > Metazoa > Chordata > Amphibia > Gymnophiona > Ichthyophiidae > Ichthyophis > Ichthyophis bannanicus. Next base: position 1,148,285,118 of record CM066033.1, on the reverse strand, counting down.
TTATAGGGATGGTCATGTAATTTTTGCTGTTTAGACTTAGTGATAGGTTAATTATTATTATTGCTAAAAGTATACAGGTGTATGATATTCTTAGAAACATGATGTTGGAATGTGGCATTTTCTGAATCTGATTCAGGGGTATGTTAGCCAATGTATCTGATTCAGTGGTGTGTTGAGTAGGGTAGTGATGGCGTGGTGATATCTGTTGTGGTAATAGGCAATAAGTTACTGACAACAGAAGGAAGGACAGTTATTGACTAGTGTAGAGATGTAGAATGGCTTTCTCAGTATAACAATCAGCTGTTACATATTGGTAAGGTAGTAGAGGGGTGAAATATATGCCACTTCCGTAAGTTAGATGTGAGTTACTGACAACAGTAATATTTAAGGTGAAACACAGATAGCAGTGATATTTCCAAAATGAGTTACTGAGTTAATGATATTTCCAAAATGATATTTCCAAAATGAGTTAATGCCAGCAGCCTGGTTCCATCCCAGTTAAGGTGAAGCCCATCCCTTCGGAAGAGACCCTCCTTTCTCCAGAATGTTCCCCAGTTCCTAACAAATCCAAAACCCTCATCTCTGCACCATTGTCTCATCCATGCATTGAGACTCCGGAGCTCTGCCTCCCTTTTGGGTCCTGCACGTGGAACGGGAAGCATTTCGGAGAACACTACCTGGGATTTCAACTTCCTACCTAAAAGCCTAAATTTAGCCTCCAGAACCTCCCTACCACATTTTCCTATGTCATTGGTACCGACATGTACCAAGACAGCAGACTCCTCCCCAGCACTATCTAAGACCTTTTCTAGGTGGTGCGTGAGGTCCGCTACCTTCGCACCAGGCAGGCATGTTACCAGGTGATCCTCACGTCCACCAGCCACCCAGCTATCTACATGCCTAATGATCGAATCACCAACTATAACGGCTGTCCTAACCCTTCCCTCATGGGCACATGGCCCTGGAGAAACGTCCTCGGTGCGAGAGGGTTTTACATCACCTGGAGGACAGGTCCTAGTTACAGGATCACTTCCTGCCACACCAGGGTGATGCTCTCCTGTCACGTGACCTCTCTCCTCCATGGCAACAGGGGTGCTGCCAGACTGGAGGTGGGACTTCAGGACTATATCCCTGTAGGTCTCATCTATGTACCTCTCTGTCTTTCTTATGTTTTCCAAGTCTGCTACTCTAGCCTCTAGAGAATGGATTTGTTCCCTGAGAGCAAAGAGCTCCTTGCACCTAGTGCACACGTAAGACCTCTCACCAACTGGGAGAAAATCATACATGTGACACTCAATGTGAGATTTTACTTTGTGTTATGATTCCCAGCATTAAAGGGTTTTAACACACGTTAGCGTAACGGACGTTAAGGGAACACCTGTTGTTAACGCCCTCTCTTCATCCCATTAACGCCCAATCTCCACCTAATGCCCCTGTTATGCTGCAGGAGCCTTGAACACCCATTAAAGCAGTTTTTTTGCTGTGTATAGGGCGTAAGGGTGCTGATAACAGGTGTTAATGGCACACTGGCTCCCTTAACACCCTTTAGTAAACATACCCCTATGTGTTTATAATTATTGCTGGTGTGGCTGTGCCTCAATCCACTTTTTTGTGGACTCCATTGGATAATTGCAGAAGTTCCCTCCTCCCCTTTTGTTCTTTGTAGAGGAAGAAGTGACAGGTTTTGGCTATCTGTTGTATATGAGTGGAGAAGGAAAGAGAGGTATTGAAGATGACCCCAAGATTACAGGCTGAGATAACAAGGATAAAATGAGTGTTGTCAACATTAATAGAGAATGGAAGAATGGAGAGGAAGGTTTAGGGGGGAAAAAGGAGTTCAGTTTTAGATGTGTTGAATTTTAGTTGGCGATTAGACATCCAGGCAGTGATGTCAGATAAGCAGGCAGGGATATGATTTTGGAGAGGAGAGATGTCAGGAATAGATAGATAGATTTTGAGAGTCATTTGCATAAACATGATACTGAAAACCATGGGAAGAAATAAGAGCACCAAGAGACTGGGTATAGAGAGAGAAAAGGAGAGGGCCTAGAACAGACCCTTGGGGTACACAAACTGAGATAGAGATGTTAGTAGAGGAGGAACCTCTAGAACAGACACTGAAGGAATGATTGGAGAGATATGAAGAGAACCAAGATAACACAGAGTCCCTAAAATCAAGAGAGGAAAGAGCATTGAGGAGGAGGAGGTGGTCAGCAGTATCAAAAGCAGCAGAAATGTCCAGAAGAATGAGAACTTAGTAAAGGCCTTTGGACTTGATGAGAAATAAGTCACTGGATACTTTCACAAGAGCTATTTCAGTAGAATGAAAGGGACGAAAACCAGACTGAAGTGGATTGAGGAGGGCATGAGAGGAGCGAAATTCAAGACAGTGACGAAGAAACACACGTTCAAGAAGTTTGGAGATGAATGGGAGAAGGGAGATGGGTTGATAATTAGAAGTCCAACAAGGGTCAAGTGAGGGTTTTTTTGTAGGAGAGGAGTGATTACAGCATGTTTGAAGGCTGTGGGGAAAGTTGCAGTAGAGAGTGAAAGGTTCAGAATATGTGAGATAGAAGGGATGTTGGAGGAGGAGATGGAGTTGAGGAGGTGAGTGGAAATGTGATCAAAAGAGCATGTAGTAGGTTTGGAGGAGGAAAGGAGAAGAGAGGTGTTGTCATCAGAGATTTTAGAAAAGGATGAAAGGGTGAAAAAGAGTGAGTGGAAAAGTTGGTAATGGAGAGGGGGAAGAGTAGGTGAAGAAGAATAAGTTTTGGTGGGGAATTGAAGAGTAATCTTATGTTCATTGGGTAGAGAGAGAAGAAGGAATAGGATGTGGAGTGCCTTAAGTAGAGAATTGAGGGTAGAAAAGAGATAGCGAAGATTGGAGGCAAGACTCTTAGTCAAAAGGATAAAATAGTCTTGCTTTGCAAGAGCAATGGTGGACTGGAAAGGAGTAAGCATGAATTTGAAGTGAAGAAAGTCAGAGAGGAAATGGGATTTGAGCTGGGAGCACTCAGCTGAGCAGGCATAGGAATGTAGGTAGTGGGTACTTGAAAACAACCAAAGGCTGAGGTGAGATGCATCTCACTGGACATGTTGTGAGAAGAGCAAGGGAGTCTAAGGTAGAGGAGAGGGTAGTCTAAAAGGAAGTTACAGCTACATCAACAGACTGAGAGGACAAAGTTGAAGAAAGAAGGGGTGAGATAGTAGTAGATAGAATCAATGGATCAATAGCATGAAGATTTCTAAAAGCTATAAGATGAGATTGGCCAAGGTTGAAGGGGGCAGGGAGTAATAAAGAGTGAAGCTTAACAGGTGATAGATAAGGGAAGAACTGAGGTGTGGAAATGGTGGGCATGATGGAACTATGTGAGTGAGGCCATGGGAAGCTGGCAAGGAGATAAGTGAGAGGAAGAGAACAGAGGGTTGAAATGTGGAGTGACAGAGGGTTGAAATGTGGTAAAGCAGAGTGGGTGAAAGACAGAGGGAAATAAGATGCTAGCGAAAGATTGAGATGAGAAATGGGAGAGCTGGCCTGGAAGTTAGAGTAGATGGAAAGTTTCTAGGTGAAAAATCAAAAGGGGATTGAGGACGGAGGGTTGAAATTGAGAAAGAAAGAAATGGAGAAAAGAACAAAAAGCGAAGATCAGTATGTCAGAGGCAGATGTAGACAGAAAATAGAAAAAGATAGGAGAAGAGAAGAAAGGACATGGACAGCAGACAATGGAGAGTTAGCAGAAGACACGAAGAACACAGAAGAGAGAGACTGAGGCAACTGTGACTGAAAAATAAAATGCCCAAACAACAAAAGACAGCAAAAAAGGTATTTTATTTTGTATTTATTAAATTGAATATTTCAGCTCTGAGAAATGTGTGCTGATGTCTTTGCACTTTGTTCAGTCTAAGGGGAAATTAAGTTCATAGTTTAATTTTTCCAGTGTTGTGGTGCATTCAAAGTTTGGCCTTTGGGGTTCCCAGTTCAATTGTCTTCATATTTCTAAATTGTGATCCTTTGTTCTATATTTGGTGACAGACAATCTGTTTTGCGTGTATGAGAGAACTGTGCTATTCTGTTCATCTTGTTTCTGTGTAGTAGACCCACTCATTCTCTTTTCCCAGTAAGATATGCCCTGGTTTAAAATTTGTAGTTCCTCCTTTTGATAAATAGGATTAGGTGCTGTGTGAGTCCTGGCAGTGCTGTTATGATATGGCAGGATTCTAAATGAGCAGGGTTTTGTAGTAATGTACCTGGAAGAAATATGGTAGTCTTTTTTTACCTTCACTGTGCATGCAAATGGTTTTCAGACACGCATTAAGAGGCATGTTTACTAAAAGTTAATGTGCCTTCACAAATTTGAATGTGTGCTAAGTGCAGCAACACCCATTTATGTCTAAGTAAAGTGACACAACACGCATTAATGTTTAGTAAATATGCCCCTAAGTCCATGTTAGGACAAAAAAGAGAACATAAGAACATAAGATATGCCATACTGGGTCAGACCAAGGTCCATCAAGCCCAGTATCCTGTTTCCAACAGTAGCTAATCCAGGTCACAAGTACCTAGCTTGTGAAGGACTCCTTTGAAAGCCACTTAAACTTTTAGATGGGCAGCATATACATTTTAAGCTATAATATAAATTAGATTTATACAAATGAGGCCCAGTGAATATGCAAATATTTATGCAAATGCGTCTCGGCAATTAGTCTTCGCACATGGCCCCATAATACCCTTTGGCCGCCCTTGTAGGGCAGCCTAACTTTATGAAGATCGTGGGCTGAATATCACTGTTATTTGGATACTTTGCTGCTCCACTTTCACTCTGCCCATGGACCATCCTGGCACTATCATGCTATTCCTCAGGCAGTCTGTAAGATACAATATTTATTTATTTATTTATTTATTTACATTCTCTTATATACCGCGCTATTCTGCATCAGTGCGGTTTACATTGAACAAACTGAAATTACATTGAACAGGGCATTATAACTTGGAGATAACTATTTTACAGGGAACATGGGCTATGGAGGGTTAAGTGGCTTGCCCAAGACCACAAGGAGCACCTGTGGGACTAGAAACCCCAGTCCTTCCGGCCCAAGGTTGCTGTCCTCTAGTGGGATTTGAACCCCTGACCTTCCGGCCTGAAGTACCTTGCCCCAACCACTAGGCTACTCCTCCACTCCTCCAATATCCAGTGGCACTCTCTGGTTAGTGCTGTTGAATATCGCTGGATAGCCTTGTTCCATAGCACTTATCCGGATAGCAGGTGCAGATAAATACCTCTCAATATTTACCCATCGCATGATATATAGACAATGTCATGAACTGCCTCAAAGGCAGCACTCACAGCCATGGAGGAGGAATCAAGCTGTCCATGCTTAAGAGTGAAACCTATTGAACAGGTCCAGAGATCATGACTGTTGAAGAAGCTGTGGTGCATGGCCACTGGCCCTGGACTCTCACTGCAATGACCAGACAAGGTATTGGTGGAGAATGGGAGATGTCAAATACATAAAAATGACCTGGGGAGTTTCAAGTGAACATTCAGCATGCCAGATCCTGGCCTTGGAATCAATATAAAGGGACTTTTAAAGGCAAACACTGACAATATAGTTCTGATTAACAATCAAATGTTGCAGAAACATACCAAATTGTAGCATTTAGTTTACATTTTAGAACAACTTCTTAAGTGTCGTTAGAGTGTTAGCTGCCCCTATAGCCCAGAAAAGAAAACTAAAAAAAAAAGGTACATTTTAACCCCAGCCCTGTCATATGATCAGTCCTAATAAGAACACCTAAAACTGAAAAAACATCTTCCCAAAACCACCTAAACCCAGGGGGGCTATATAACACACCACACTTAGCGGATGAGCCTGCCAGGACAAGACGGACATGGAGGGCAAAGACCTAATACTTCTGCTCTTCTATGTCACTCAAAATATCGCGCTCTGTAAAAGAAAGAAAGAGAGAAAACAAAAGAAACATCTCAGCCAGGATAATACCCTGGAGCTCCTTCATACAATACAGAATGGATATCCCAGTATATAACAATGTTACATAATGAAATATTGTTCTTGCATGGATAAGTCGCCTTTACATGACCTCAGACCAGTCAAATGCCCATGATAGCAAGCGCCATAAAACTGTAGCAAATAAAGTTATAGAATGACTTTCACCACATCGCCACCAACTTCTTAGCTTCCAGAAATGCATATAAATCCCCGGGATCATCAAAAGTCTTGGTCTGGTTATGCAGCATGACTCTCATGCGGGCAGGATATAGCAGTCCAAAACGGGCCTACAGTTGCACCAAGCATAGACGTAGCGCCAGAAAACATTATTTGCAAAACTTGCTGAAAACATAAAACTTTCAAGATGATTGGGTGTGGATGCTTGCCCATGACCACAGACTGAGTAGGCACTCTATGGGCACGCTCAATCTCGAATGGCATAACAAACTGCAATCTTAACACACCTGGAATCATGGCCTGCAAAAAGGACACCAAGTCAGGACCCTCTGCTCCCTCAGGAACTCCTAGTATTCTTATGTTATTTCGCCGAGAGCAATTATTACCATCTTCCACCTCTCTTTGTAATGAACGTATCAACTTGGCCTGCTTCTCAATAGCCTCGAGCCTTTCTCCATCTTAAGTCACCACCTTCTCCACCTTCTCCAAACAAGCCGTATTTGACTTCAAAGAGGATTGCAAAGCGTTGATTTCTTCCTGCATTGCACATAGCGATTCTCCATTAGCTTTGACCAAGTCCTTGACCGCACGAATCTCAGCCAGGATCTCCTGCAAAGTCTCAGGACAATCTTGGATGAACGCCATCTTGTGAGGTGAGAGAGGTTCCATCTTGGTTCTCTTTGCACTAGCATTTTGGGATATTTGATAATCCAGCTACGTCTGTTTGGAGCCAGACATATCCGGGATCGAATGGTATCAACGTAGATAGGAACTATTTGTTTAAAGATTGCCGAGGTCAGGATTCTTGTCTATTGCCCTCCGGAGCACAGCTCTTACATGTCCATCTTGACCAGAAACCAGGCTCCGCCCCCGGGGATAGGTTTTGAAGCTTGACTGGGGAATGGCATGAGTTTGGCATGTTGATTGAGAAAAGTGGGGTTTGACATGTTGTTCAAGGGGGTGATGCTCTTTGGAACGGTGGGGGTGGAGGGGTGATGTCTTTGCTGATTGTGAGGGTTAATATTAATGCTGACTAGGGGATCAGAATGATGATGCTGATAGTTGATCAGAGGATTGGGGAGGAGGTGAAAATGTGATGCTGATAATTATCAGGTATTCTTTTTTCCTGCAGCAGGCTGTGGTAAATGCATTAACAGATAGCACTTTAGATGGCTCTTTTATGTTTAAATGTTATTAGTCCTACATATTTAATTGTTTTGAGCTTGCTCACTTATTAACAGCTAACTTTACTAGAGCAAAGAAAGGAATCAGGAACCAGTGAGAAATAAATGGAGGGCAGGCAATGAACTGGAAGTCTCATCAGTATTAGGCGGCTAGTTGTAAAAATTGCCCTCTAGAGACTGATTTTTGAGTTCCCCTGGGAGACAGAATTCTCCTTTCCCCCTCTTCCCGCAAATAGCCAACAGACTGCACTCTTGACATGCCATCTTGCTCCCAACATTTAATGTTCTCATCCCATTTTATAGAGAGAACTGTAACATACTTTTCCCTCCAAATGACCTATTCAATGTGATCTGAATAGTGTGGGTTGGGCAGACTCACAATACAGGAAGGAGTAGGGGCTAGACTTACAGTAGGACTACTTTAAAAAGCTTTAGAGAAGCAGATTTAGGCAAGGAATATTTAGGAATGTCATAAAGGCAGAGAGAATAGTCTCTAATCATAGCAATAAATCAGCAATCCTTTTGCATGGCAGAGTTAAACAAGAAGAAAACCTACCTGCTCTATGTTTATAGATTTACATATACTTGGAAATTTCACAAGGCTGACCTACAACTACTGTTTCCAAGTTTAAAGAAAAAAAGAGGCCACTGGGAATAGAACAAAGAATAGAAGTAGGAAGTACCATAAGATTCAGATTATTATAACTTTTTAACCTTGACTCTAGTTAACTGAATAAACAAACATAAGACAAAGAAAATTTGCTTCTGAAGTAAAAAAAAAAAACCCACAATATTTTTAAGTGTCTAAAAATAAATGCGTTTGATTTAAAATACTACACTATGGAAAAATGCATTTTACCTCAATATCTGGGTCTCATGGAAACTGAAGTTATACTAAGCAGATTTTCTTGATGGTTACCTTGTCTGCAAGATATTTGCACACTATTCATGAAATAAGGTACATGGATTTTGCTCTGTGGGACAATTTTTAACATGTATGTGGCTATTTGCTGATCTGCAGGTATTTGGAACTTGCAGGCCTGCAAATGAATAAAATAAAATGTATCATGGAGTCTCCCACTGAAAATTAGGGATCTTCCAGTGCTGTGGAAACTCCAGCATTACCCCTGAAATTTGCATCTGCTTTGCAACAGATGTAAAGTCTGCACTAGGAATCACGCACAGGGATGTCTAAATAATGGGCCCAATATTCCAAGGCATTTACTTGGTTTGCAGACGTGTAAATGCTGCTAAGCTGCCGCTGAATATCTACGGGTACCGCCACTACATGCCCTGATTCTACAAAGATAGCATTGAGGCGTATCAGAGGTGTTCTGGGGAAGAATCCATCGTTAACTGGCCTGCAATGATATTGAGCTGCTGTGGTTAGCCTTACTTTAGCCGCAGAAGCTGACTGAGCAATGGCTGAATATCGCCACTAACCAGTAAGCTTCTGGGTTCTGTGGTCAACCTGGATATTCAATGCCGGTGGCCGGGTATGGCCCCAGAATTGAATATCTTGGTCTAGGATTCAGCACTAGTGGCTACCCGCTATAGGACTACTAGCTGCTGGTGCTGAATACTGGGCCCAATATTCCCATGTGTTTTTTAATGATTCTCTCTCCTCACACTCGCACTCTGCCCTTTGGGTGCACAGATAAAATGATTCCTTGTGTTTTATCCAGTGGGTAATTTTACCTCTAGAAGGAGAGGGTCATTGTTAGGCCATGGTTTTAGCCAGGTAACTGCTTAATGAAACGGGTTTGCTGGCAATGATGTTCATCACAAGAAGATATGTAGAACATTATGTAAAAGAATGTGGCTTTAAAGAAAAGGCTCTTGCGAATGGTAGTCCATAACAAAGCTAGGGCAACAAACAGCTGTCACAAGGCCAAAGATGGGGTATACTTAGCCTGCCAGGGAAGTGGAGGGTATCTCTCGGGGAAAAAAAAAACTTTGTTAAGATTGGCAGAAAATTAAGGAGCCACCAGTTGGAGCCCACAAGTGGCTTGGGCCTGCTTGTGGACAGGACAGACAAAGAAACAGGTGTCGCTACCACTGCAGATGGGTATGGTTTTGTCATAAACCTATGAGAACCTGTATTTCACAGACTGGTTTGGAGCATGGTAGCATACAGTCTTACAAGGGTTATATTTCATTATATAATATATAGGCTTTATACTTATATATATATATATATATATATATATATATATATATATAGGGACTTTATACTTGCTTCTGCCTAACTGCCTGCTGGATATGTGTTGTGGTCAGAAGGGAATCCATATTGATGTAGCCCCCACCAATCTGGGATTCCTCACTGAGGCTATCTTCTGCTGTGTGGCAATAAACCTCGAGAGTCAGGTCCTTTAAGATATGAAACAATTCTTTCACTAGAATACTGCTTGCTGCTATTCATTGGGAGAAATATACCTTTTTGGAAGATTTGACATATGAGATCTAATCTTTCTCCATGTTTATTCGGCCTTATGGGGATAACAATATTTGCCTAAATGAACATGCTTCTGTAGAGGTAAAACCTCATTATAGGTCTTTTCTAAAACATTTTGTCACAATGTGGTTTGGTCACTAAGGGGGTCATTTTTGAATTCTTTTTTCAAGATTTAACATCTGTAAATATACATGCAAATTTATGAATCATGAACATGCCCCCAGAGCCATTTTATGAACCATTTGAAGATGTCCCCAGCACAGGGACATCTAAGAAGGCAAAGAGTGTGGTGGAGACATGTCCAGGGCAGGGTGACAGATGTAGAAATCCCCTTGCTGTCAGAATCTATTGTTTAGATTTGAATGCTCTCCTCTTTGTATCCCTCCCCCCCCCCATCCACAGAAGCTTCTGACCTAAGCAACCTCCTAGTTTGCCTAATGACTAGGCCTGCCCTACCTGCCCCCTTTCATTGCTTCTCAACCAGTTCCTCCAGGTACTTCATCTGTCCCCCACTCCCCTTCCTTCATTCCTTCAGTACTCTCTTATACCATCCAGACAATCTACCCCCCCCCCCATGATACCTCTCACTAAATTGCCAAATCCATGGGGTCCTGCTCACCTTTATTCTCTGCCCTCCACCCTGAATGCTCACTCACACTCCCAACCATTCTTTATATTCATGGAGCCTGATTTTCAAAGGCATTTACATGGGTAACTGTCCTGCTTACCCATGTAAATGACATATCTGGGATTTTCGAAGGGCACTTACATAGGTAGTGCCCTTCGAAAATCCCAGATACGTCCCACCATGCCCAGATGCTATGCGGTTAGCATCGGGATGTTTTAGGGAAGTTCCGGAGTGGAGTGAGGGTGGAGGAAAGGGCTAACTGGGTAGCACTGATTTTCGATGCTACCTGCTTAGCCCTCTGCACCTTAAAGATAGGTGAGGTTTTTCCTCGCTTATCTTTCAGGCTCAGAGGCTAAGTGGGTAGCATCGAAAATTGGTGCCACCCAGCTAGCTCCTGGAGCTTCCAGGTTGTGCAGTGAGACCCGGATTTTCAATGCCAGGGCCGCATATGACCCCAATATTGAAAATCTGGGTTAGGCAGAAGGGGGGCGGGCTATGTGCCTACATGGTGCATAGCACCACCCAGTTGAAAATCGGGCCCTCGGTCTTCTGCTTTCTTATCTAATTCCTTAATTCCAAACTAACCCCTGAATCCCTGCTCTCCCTCTTCCTCAAGCATACACTTAATCCCAAATTTTTGACTATTCCCTGCTCCAAGCAGCCACCCAATCCAAAAGTCCCTACTCTTCCTGCCCTGATCAACCACCTGATCACAAGTCCCTGCTCTCCCCTGCCAAGCAGCCACTTGATCACAAGTGTCTACTCTACCCCAAGCATCTTCCTTATCACAAGCCTCTGTTTCCCCCTGTCCTGAGCACCTACCTGATCGCAAGTGCCTACATTCCCCTATCCCAAGCACCCTCCTGATCACAAGTCTCTGCTCTCCCTAGCCCAAACACCCACCTTATAATGTCGTAATCTCCCACTCCCAAGCACCTTCATGATAATGTCCCTAATCCCCCGGTCCCAAGCACCTTTCTGATCTCATCCCTGCTCCCCCCTGCTCCGAGCAGCCATCTAATTTGCAAGTCCCTGTTCTCCTTGCTTTGAACACCCGCTTGATTCTGAAGTCCATTCTCCCCCTGCACCGAGTACTCACCTGATCACAAATCCCTCCCCTGCACCAAACACTGTTCAGATCCACAAATCCCTGCTTCATCTCCAGCCTCAAGCCTTTTCTCTTTTCTCTGTTTCCCTCCTTCTTTCTGTTGCTACACATGCCAGCATTTCCTCTGATCCGGTGGATCAGAACAGTTCACACCATGTGCACTCCAAATTGTCGCAGAGCACTGCTTGGTTCAAAGAGCTGGCTGAACCGCACGGGTGGAAGAAATGCCAGTATGTGCTGCAACAGAAAGATTATAGAAGTGCTGCTTCTTGGTACATGCCTATAATTGCTTCTGTTATCTCCTTTCTGTTACAGCACATGCCTTCACTTCTTCCACCCACACGGTTCAGTCAGCACTCTGAACTGTGCGCTGCTCTTCAGCAATTCTGAGTATGCATGAGTCTATCTGTGCATTGAACTGTGCAACAGTAGGAAGGCTAAGGCATGCGGTACCAGGATGTGTGAGAGGGACCGCAAGGGCTGGAGACCCTGAAGATGGAGGTGCAGTGCTCTGAGTAAGATACAGTAAAGCAGCAACACACATATCTTTAGCACTGCAAGCTGACACTTGCCATACTGAAGTCTGATGGAGGGGCCTGAGTTCAGGGTCCCAGTGTCCCCCCGTGGTTACAGCCCTGGGTTAAAGGTAGAATGGCAGAGGCTGGCAGGTAAGAAAGGAGGGTGATTGGAGAATGTATTGGGAAGAGAAAGTCTGAGGAGACGAGCAGATGGGAGTGTGTATGAAAGATCATGAACTGAGAGAAAGAGTGAGTGGGAAGGAGATGGGCTGCAGGAGGAGAGAGTATATGGGAAGGGCACTCTGAGAGAGGAAAAAAATAGTGAGAGAGCAGTCACAAGTTGCTCTTAGTGCACCTGAGTATCCAGGCTGCCTTTGTCATTGGAGGAGGATCCCCTGTTCAAGCTGTTTGCTGCTTTGTGCAGCAAATGTTTAGACTCTCCAACTAAAGACTTTTTCCAGAGTGGCCCTGACTTGGAAAACAAGAAGTGACTGCTACGTAGCATCACCAAAACCCATTCCTTCCTCTTTGAGCACACCATCAAAGCATTTATGTGCTGTCTTACCATTTCCTCACAAGTCTCTCCCAGGGCTGGCATGACCGTAAGGCAAACTAGGCATTCACCTAGCTTGCCTGATGCCGCTACTGTGTCTCTCCAGCATGTGCAGCGGTGACAATACATTTAAAAGGCAGCATGGCACCAGAGTTTTCTTCTGTTCTGGCGCCATGGTGCCATTCCCGCTTCCACCCCCTTATGATTCTAGGAAATGGAATCCGAGGGGGCAGAAGCGTGAATGGCAGGGTAACTCCAGTGCTGCGGTGCCTTTTTAAATGTATTGCCACTGCTGCACATCTCAGAGAGGGGTGGCGGCCTGTCGGTGGAGCAGGGGCAGCACCAGGAATGAGGTTTGCCTAGGTCACCTCATAATATCCTTGCACTAGCCCTGCTCTTTTCCTTTTAACCTGTTCAAAATTCAGTTGCACAACATCTTCCACTGATGACAGTAGAAGTGGTGAGTGGCTTAATGTAAATGCAGGCAGTGCATATAAATTAATATGCACATACAGTGGCACAGAGAAGTAGCCTTGTGGTTAGAGCACTGGCTTGGTAATTGAGAGACCAGTGTTTGATTCCCACTAGCACTCCTTGGGCAAGTCACTTAACCCTCCATTGTCTCTGAAGAAAATCATTGCTTCTCTAAAAACCACAGGGCTGTGCCTTTGGGCTACAGAACCCCAAGGGAATGGTGCAGTATAAAGAGTGAAGTACTTCTGCACACAAAAAGAGTGGGACCTAGAGATAACCATATCTGATGATTATAAGGTGGCCAAACTGGTAGAAAAGGTGATGGCAAAAGCCAGAAGGGCACTTGGGTGCACAGGGAGAAGAATGGCCAATATACAAAATGCCTCTGTATACATTTCTTGTAAGACTTTGCTAGATTAATGTGTACAAGTTGGAAGAATGCACCTTTAAAAGGATATAAACAGAATAGATTCAGTCCAAAGAGCAGCTCTTAAAATGGTGAGTAGTCTTTGTCATAAAGCAGATGGGGACAGACTTTATTTATTTTATTTATTTAACATTTTTTATATACCGCACTATTTACATCAGCGCGGTTCACATGTAACACAAATGTCCAGTGTGGGGAAACTACATTGGACTTACAATAAACAGGAATTTGAACTTGGAGAACATGTCAAACTATGTACATCACTCTTCGATCTATCTATGCATGTATTTAAAATCCATTGTGAGGTGTAGAGTTAAGGTCGGTCAGGTGATTAACCGGGAGAGGAGGGACGGAGGGTCGGAGAGGGCGATTGGATGGATGGTGGGTAGGGATGAGGTGTGGCTACGTAATGTCTTCTAAGTTGGGGAAGCATTGCAGGAAGAGGTAGTGCTTCAAAGCCTTTCTGAATTGGTGAAGGTTGTTTATGGCACGGATGTTGGTTGGTAGGTTGTTCCAGCATGAAGGTGCTGATAGCGCAAAGGCGCGGTCTCTGGTGGTTTTCGTACATTTGGTGATGGGTTTCGGGAGTATTAGGGAGTTGGTGGCGGCGGATCTTCTCAGTCTGTTGGGTGGGGTGAGTTGAATAAGTTCAGAAAGGGCGCTGGCTGTGCATTTGTTGATGGCTTTGAAAGTTATTGTTAAGATTTTGAAGGTGATCCTATGGCGTACTGGGAGCCAATGTAGCGTTTTCAGGATGGGGGTAATGTGCTCCCTTCTAGAGGCTTGGTGAAGGGTTCGGGCTGCAGTGTTCATTGCTAGCTGCAGCGGTTGAAGAGTGCACTTCGGAAGGCCGTGGAGAATGGAGTTCGCATAGTCGAAATGGGGCATCACCAGTGACTGAAAGACTGTTCGAAAGTCCTCTGGCTCAAGTAGAGGTCTGATGTTACGTAACATACGGATCTTGTGGTAAATAGCTTTTGAGATGTTGCTTATCTGGGCGTTTAAGTTGAGATGTTGGTCGAGCGTTACTCCAAGGTAACGGATCGTTGACTTTGTGAGAAGTTCGGCGTCACGTACTTTCAGTGAAGGTGGCGGGGTAAATTCTTGATCTCTGCTGATGAAAAGTACATCCGTCTTTTTAAGGTTGATTTTGAGCTTCTGCGAGTGTAGCCAGTCTGTGACTGCGTTGAAACATGAGGATAATCGGGATAGGTCTGGGTGATCAGTATGTATTGGGGTGAACATGAGGACATCATCGGCATAAATTAGGCAGTTTATACCAAAGGACCTGATGATGGAGCAGATAGGCTGCATATAGACGTTAAAGAATAGGGCAGAGAGTGAGGAACCTTGAGGGACACCCTTCGTTAATGGGAATGGGGTGGAGGTTGAGGTACCGGAGCGGACGTGTTGCCATCTGTCATGTAGGTATGAGGTACACCATGCGAGGGCGGTGCCGTGGATTCCCTTTTCGACCAGGCGGGCCAGAAGTAGATCATGACTGACGGAGTCAAAAGCCGCTGCAATGTCGAGAAAGATGAGGGCGAATCCTTGTTTGGCGTTATCTATCCCCGTTATCAGAGTGCTGAGTAGAATTGTGAGCAAGGTTTCTACACCATGTTGCTCGCGAAACCCGTGCTGGCAGGGATCGAGGGGTGAATTATCTTCGATATGTTGGCTCAGTTGACGGTGTACTATTTTCTCTGAGATTTTAGCTAGAAGCGGTATACTGGAGATGGGTCTGTATGAGTCCATCTTTGTGGGATCCAGTTTATTGTTCTTGAGCAGTGGTCTGATTGAAGTTTGTTTTAGGCTTCGGGGGAAGATGCCTGTCTGGAATGAGGTACCGATCAGTTTAGTCAAGAAGGTGCTGAGTTCAGTACGTAGGGTTTTTATCCAGAATGCTGGACATGGGTCGTTTGGTGCCGTGGTGGTGTTTATGTTCAGAATGATGTCTTGTATTTCTCTTTCAGTTGGGGTAGTAAAGGTGGAGATGGAGCATTGGGTAGCTGTCGATACTTGTGTAGGTACAGGTGGGTGGGAAGGAGCCGGCGTAATGTCTTGTAACCTGGATCTGGCGGGTAGAGTGGCCTGGTTTGCTTTGGTTTGCAGGTAATCTGCATATTTTTGTGGGTCAGGTTGGTTTGCCTGATCAGTCGAAGGTTCCTTAGCTAAGGATTTGACAATGTTGAATAGTTCATGCGGCTTATTGAGGGATCGTTGTAGAACCTCAGCATGGTGTTGCCTCATTCTCCTTGAAACTGCTGTTCTGTGGGCGCATAGCTGGGTAGAGTAAGCTTCCTTGCTTTCAGTCGATCTGGAGCGGCGCCAGCGTTTTTCTAGCTGTCGGAGTTGTCGGAGGGAGGTCTTGAGCTCGGGCGAATACCAAGGTGCTTTCTTCTTCTTGTCATGTGAAGCATTGATGGGAGGAGGGTCAATTGCAGCATTAAGGCATGAGTTCCATGTGGAAATCATGTCATCAAGATTCAATCCATGTGTATTGTGGAGAGGTTGTATTTTCTCTAAGACCTCTTCTCTGTTGAGCTGGCGGAAACGTTTTGAGACTGGTGCAGGTGGATTGTTTGAGGAATGAGGGTTGGAGAATGAGGGATTTGTGGGCATCGCAAATCTGATTAGACTATGGTCTGACCAGGGTACTGAGCATAGAGACAGGTTGAACTTGGATGTGGAACAGGGAACTGATTGTGGTGCGAATATAAGATCAAGAGTGTTTCCCTTGATATGGGTGGGGGAGTTGATCAGCTGGGTGTAGCCCACCGTCTCGAGAGCATCTAGGAAGGCTCTGGCTTGATTGTCGTGGAGTGAGGGGAGGTTGAAATCTCCTAGTATCCAGTTCGGGGTCTGTGTCTTGATGGGGTTACAGGCGAGGTTAATAATTGTGGAGAGTTCATCTGGTGATGGTGAGGGTGCTCGATATAGAAGGTTGATGGTGAGATGTTTGTTCGCTATAGCGATGTGGTCTAGATAGGGGGAGCTGGTTGATGCAATTGTCTGGAATTGTAGAATGGTCTTGCTTAGTATAAGTACCCCTCCCCCCTTCTGTCAGTTCTGTGGCACGAGTGGGTGGAGAAGTTGGGGGGGACAAACTGGTGGAGGATTGCCGCGTCTGCCTCTGACATCCATGTCTCTGTGATGCATAGTATGTCGATGTCAGGAGTGGATAATAAGTCGGATATGGCAGGCCATTTCTTTCTGATAGAGCGGGCATTTATTAGGGCGCATTTCAAGTCGTGAGGGGGGGTGTCGTGGTTGTGCTGAGAGGGTCTAGCCTGATGGAGGGTCACGTAGATGAGGTGGGGGTGGGTAGTGTGCAATGATCTGGCTGTATTGTGGTTGGTGTGGTCATGGTATCTTTTCCAAGGGTTGTGAAGGATTGGGATGGAGCTATGGGGGGAGGTGAGGACTTGGGAGATTTGTGTCAGTGCGAGCAATATGTAGCAGCTGAAGACTGTGTGTGATAGTGTGATAATAGTGGGAGGTGCCATGGTGTCCGGGAGAAGTAGGGAGATCAAGATACTGGGGCAGGTACTGGCAACAGTAAATGCAAGAGTGTTGGCTACCGACAGCAGTGAAGCTACTGGCAACAATATACTGACAACAGTAATCTATCTGTAAGGTAACAAACAGTGAAGCTACTGGCAACAATATACTGACAACAGTAATCTGTAATGTAACAAACGGTAAGGTTACTGGCAACGAATTACTGACAACACTAGTCTACAAGGTAATAAGTGGTAAAGTTACTGGGAACAGGTTACTGAGAACAGTAATCTGTAAGGGAGACCAATAGGGTTAAAGTAGAATGCTGGTTGTGTAATTAATGCAAGCTCTCGGTACTTGTACTATGGGAAGTTACTGGCGACAGTAAAGAGAAAGTTCAGGCTGCTAGGTACAGTACAAGTGGTTAAAATGGAGACAGATGCTGTATGTATACTTGCTGTAATGGCGCAGTTGTTCTCGCTGATGACGGTAGCGAGCTCGACCCTGGGGGAGCTCAAGCAGCTGGTCCGTCAAGGTAATGAGTACTTGGATGTTCCTCAGGTGCTTCTGAGAAGGCCACTGCCTAAGGGCCACGCCAAAGGGCCCTCTGGCGAGGCCCTCAGGCGCGGGCCCGCACGGCGCGGGTGCGCCTGCTGCCGGCTCTTTTAAATGAGCCGCGCTGGCCCGATTGGTCAGCAGATGGAGCTGGGGGCGTCCGGTTGAGCTCGATCCCTCCTGGGAGAGCACGCTGTGATGGAGAGGGCTCTGCTGCTGCTGCCGGCTCTTTTAAATGAGCCGCGCTGGCCCGATTGGTCAGCAGATGGAGCTGGGGGCGTCCGGTTGAGCTCGATCCCTCCTGGGAGAGCACGCTGTGATGGAGAGGGCTCTGCTGCTGCTGCCGGCTCTTTTAAATGAGCCGCGCTGGCCCGATTGGTCAGCAGATGGAGCTGGGGGCGTCCGGTTGAGCTCGATCCCTCCTGGGAGAGCACGCTGTGATGGAGAGGGCTCTGCTGCTGCTGCCGGCTCTTTTAAATGAGCCGCGCTGGCCCGATTGGTCAGCAGATGGAGCTGGGGGCGTCCGGTTGAGCTCGATCCCTCCTGGGAGAGCACGCTGTGATGGAGAGGGCTCTGCTGCTGCTGCCGGCTCTTTTAAATGACTTAAAGCTCTCAGTAAGTATACATTTGAGGAAAGGCAGGAGAGGGGAAACTTGATACAAACAATTAAATACCTCTGTGGTATAAATGCACAGGAAGCAGCTTCTGCCAATTGAAAGAAAGTTCTGGAAAAAGGGGTCACAGGAAGAAAGTGAAAGGGGATGGACTCAGGAGTAATTTGAGGAAATATTACTTTACAGAAAGGGTGGTACATGAGAGGAATGGCCTCCCAGTGGAGACAGAAACTCAAGAATGCATGGATAAGCACAGAGGATCTCTGAGGGACAGGAAAGGATTGTAGGGCTTAGCAGTTGGTATAAATAGGCAGACTGGATAGGCCGAATGTTCTTTATCAGCCGTCAATAGGGTTGCCAACTGGCCGGTTTTCAGCCGGCCTGGCCGGTTTTTCCACGGCCAGGCCGGCTGCCGGCGCAGAGGCAAAACCGGCCCTTTAAAAGCCTGGTTTTTTGCTCTGGCCGCAAGATAGGGAGTGGCCAGAGCAAAAAAACCGGCTTTTCTCTGCTTCAGAGGGAGCCGGGGAAGCCCGCGCGAGGCCCCGGCTCCCTCTGAACAGCCACCAGCGTGAAGAGCCTTTACCTTCATGCTGGCAGCTGTTCCTGTGAAGCTGCGAATGCTGGGAAAGGTTAAAGGTTGCCCTTTAACCTTTCCCAGCATTCGCGGCTTCACAGGAACAGCCGCCAGCGTGAAGGAAAAGGCTCTTCACGCTGGTGGCTGTACAGAGGGAGCCGGGGCCTCGCGCGGGCTTCCCCAGCTCCCTCTGAAGCCTCAGACAGCCGCGATGCTGGTCGGGGGGGGGGGGCAAGGACTGCCTTGGCTGTGGTGGGGGGGACCGGGACTGGAAAAGGGCTAAGGGGGGGGCCTTGGACTGGATAAGGGCTAAGGGGGGGGGACATGGACTGGAAAAGGGCTAAGGGGGGGGGGGACTTGGACTGGAAAAGGGCTACGGGGTTGGGGGGACTTGGACTGGAAAAGGGCTAAGGGGGGGGCGCACTTGGACTGGAAAAGGGCTAAGGGGGGGGACTTGGACTGGAAAAGGGCTAAAGGGGGGGACTTGGACTGGAAAAGGGCTAAGGGGGGACTTGGATTGGAAAAGGGCTAAGGGGGGGGACTTGGACTGGAAAAGGGCTAAGGGGGGGACTTGGACTGGAAAAGGGCTAAGGGGGGGACTTGGACTGGAAAAGGGCTAAGGGGGTGGGACTTGGACTGGAAAAGGGCTAAAGGGGGGGACTTGGACTGGAAAAGGGCTAAGGGGGGGGGGGACATGGACTGGAAATGGGTTGTGATGGGGGTGGAGGGGACCTGGACTGGAAATGGCCTGTGATGGGGGGGGGCACCTCGAATAAAAAAGGGTTATGGGGGGGGACATGGACAGGAAATGGGGTGTGATGGGGGTGGAGGGGACCTGGACCAGAAAAGGGCTATGGGGGGGGGGGGGAAACTTGGACTGGAAATAGGCTGTGATGGGGGGGGACCTGGACTGTAAAAGGGTTATGGGGGGGGGGACATGGACTGGAAATGGGTTGTGATGGGGGTGGAGGGGACCTGGACTGGAAATGGGCTATGGTGGAGGAAGGGGGATCTTGGTTTGGAAATAGGCTGTGATTAGGGGGGCTAGGACTGCAAATGGGCTGTGATGGTGCGGGGGGACTCGGACTGCAAATGGGCTGTGATGGTGTGGGGGGACTCGGACTGCAAATGGGCTGTGATGGTGGGGGGGGGGGGCTAGGACTGGAAATAGGCTGTGATGGGGGACTTGGACTGGAAATGGGCTGTGATTGGGGGGGGGGAGCTAGGACTGGAAATGGCCTGTGATGTGAGGGCTAGCACTGGAAATGGGCTGATGAAGAGCTGGAATAGGACTGGAAATGGGCTGATGTGGGGCATGGGAGAATGGGACTAGAAGGGAGTGGATGCTGGGTGGGCCTAGAACTATAAGGGAATTGATTTTGGGGGAGGACTAGAATGGATGGGGAATGAGAATGGAGAGGGGAAAAAATATTTTGTGTGGAAGAAAAGTCTATGATGGGCCGGTATTGGGAGAGTAAGAGGGGCTTGAGAATGGAAGGGTGAAATTTAAACGGATGATAAAGGAATAAGGAAAGAATTGGGGGAAAGAGCAAAAGGGAAACAATCAGTATGTTAAAGCAGAAATAGAGAGAGAATGGAAAACATCTAAAAGAGAAGAAAGGACAAATGGATAGCTCACAGAAGACACGAAGAAACCAGAAGAAAGTGACTGGAGCAATTGCAACTGAAAAATAAAACGCCCAAACAGAAGGTAGAAAAATACTTTTTATTTTGAATTTATTAACTGGAATATGTCTGGTCTGGTAAGTGTGTATTGCTAACATCTTTGCGTTTTTGTTTAGTGCAAGAGGAAATTACTTTATAGTTTTATTTCTCCAGTGTTGTACATTTCATGTTTGGATTTTGGGGTTCCCAGTTTAATTATTATCTGACCAAGGAAGTTAGCCTACACGTATCCTCGGTAATTTTTGTGGGTGGGGCTGGGGGCGAGGCTGGGGTGGGACTAGGGGCAGAGAATGGGTGGAGCATGGCAAGCCACAGGTGTCGGGTTTTTCTCGGTGAAAAAGTTGGCAACCCTAGCCGTCAATGTCTGTTTCTATTTTTATAGCTCTATGAGATGCAGCTATCTGGATAATTTTGTGTCTTCTTCTTTACTTTTCCCTCGCTCTGCTACTTCACTATATAAATAGTTTTGGACTGGTTAGAGAGATTTTCAGCCTCACGCTATCCATTTGAATGGTAATATCATAAAGGTTTTTTTGCATGTATATGTCAGTATAAGCAAGTGACATAACTCTTATAAAAAGCACCTCTCTGTAAAGCTTATAATCTACTCAAGACAGAACTCCTTGGACATACGGAGAATAATTTTATAAACTGTACACGAAAGAGCAAGAATACCCATACTTTTATGTTTTCCTGGGTGTTCAGTGAAGGAGTTTGGACAGAGCATGAGCAGAGTGGTGAGTACAAGAACATTTTTAGGGATGTGCTTTCATTTTGGAATGAAAGTGGCAATAGTGTGCCTTATTGTGCAATAGGGTGCCCTATTAAAATAAGATGAAAAAAAAAAAATCCCCAACAAAATGAAACAAGATCAAATGTTTTTCCTTGCACGTCCTTACACATTTTATAAAATACCACACTTTATAAAATATATGTAATCACACATGTTCTATATGCACCATTTATACCTGCTCTTGAGCTGCTGTAAATATATACAGCTTCATTACACAATTTCTGTGGGTCTTGTGCTTGTATTGCATAAAGACACCTAGGTGCCCACTTGACCTCTCCACAGTATCTCAAAATACACAGCTGGTAAACACATAACTTCCTTAGCAAATTGACTTCAAGGGGTAATTTTATAAGGAGCCACCTAGATATAAGTGCAACCATATTTGCAAATTCCAATATTTAAGTCATTTATGCACGGAAGCGGTGACTTGCATGTAAATGGCCTCATGCAGACTAACATGAAAGTGCATGTGTTGCATTGTGTGTACTTTCACTGAGTGCATGCACATGGGCAGAGCTTGGACTGTGCATGGGCAGTGTGAGCAATCACGCTTGTCGATTATAACATTCTTTAATTGATGTGTATATTTGTAAAAAGTAGGCATGGTTATTTACGCCAGCTCTAGGGTGGTATAAGCGAGTCTGCCTTAACAAATGCGCATACTTTTGCACTTATGTTCTATTTTATAAAATAAGAGGAAAGTACATGGATCAAAATGCACATTAGCTAGGCAATAATTTATAAAATTATTCTCCATATGTCCAAGGAGTTCTGCCTTGAGTAGATTGTAAGTTTTACAGAGAGGGTTTTTCTTATATACTGTGCATCAAATAGCACTATACTGTAGAAATAGTTTGTAGTATTTGTGTGGGTGTATTCAGAACAGTTTAACCAGTTAGCAGACCTGTTGTTGTTGTTAAGTGCCGTTGAGTCGGAGTCGACTCATGGTGACCCTCTGGATAGCTATCCTAAATTGTGTTCAGTCTTGAGTCAGGCGGCTCATTGTTGACAGACTGGTACCCGTAGCTGCTATTATTGTATCGATCCATCTCATTGCTGGCCTTCCTCTTTTGCGCTGACCTTCTATCTTGCCAAGCATGATGTCTTTCTCAAATGATCTCTCTCTTCGCATGATGTGTCCAAAGTATGAAAGTCGAAGTCTTGTCATCTGAGCTTCTAAAGAAAGCTTAGGTTTGATCTCCTCTAGTACCGACTGGTTTGTTCTTCGGGCAGTTCATGGTATACAGAGTATTCGCCGCCAGCACCATAATTCAAAGGCATTGATTTTCTTCCTGTCTATCTTTTTCACTGTCCAGCTTTCACATCCATATGATGTTATTGAAAATACCATGGCTTGAACAAGTCGAATCTTTGTATGGAGAGAGACATCTCTGCTCTTGAGGATCTTATCTAGGTCTTTCATAGCCATTCTGCCAAGAGCAATGCGTCGTCTGATTTCTTGACTGCTTGTTGCTTCTTTATTGATAGTCAATCCAAGTAGGTTAAAGTTGTTCACGATTTCAATTTCTTCTCCTTCAACGATGAACCTGTTGATTATGCCAGTTGTCATGATCTACTAACCAGTTAAACCATGGTCAGGGGGACATTCAGTAATACTAAACTGTTTAGTCCCTTTTCCTAGGTTTGAATGCCTAAACGCTGATCATCGGGGTATACCGGGAGCCGAGAGAGGGCAGTACCAGGCCTTAACCATTTAGTGGCAATATCAACCACTGCCCGGTTAATCCTAACTGGCTAAAGTTAGGACAACTGAATGGCTATCCTAACATTAGCCAGTTTTGCAATCTGGTCAGTGGCTGAATATCATTGCTGACCAGATTGCAACATTGCAATCCATCCAACCCAGATATTGAATGCCAGTGGCTGAATATGGCCGCGGAATTGAATAGCCAGCTCAGATTTAAAGCAGCCACAGCCATCCACATCCATTGGGCTAGCCACTGCTGAAAATGCCCCCTAGTGGTTCTTATAATTCTCCCTTTTGCCTATGTCATTACACTTCCTTTGTTACTTTAGATAGCTCAGTTATGATATGTTGGGGTACTGGCAAAAGAGAATATTCCTTGTGAAAAAAGAAGATGCATGTCCTTTCTAAAGAAATATTTCTTCACTGATGCACAATGCAGCTTATATGAAGATAAGGACAAGATAAATTGCTGAAACAGGATGGCACATTTAATATGGCTTTTTGGATTTCTATGTACATATTTTTAATCCATCCTGGTTCATGTTCTATCTGACCTCTTTCCACATAGGAGTTAATTTCCTGCAGTATGAATTAGATCATTAATTATGATTACTTTTTTCTGTTTCCCATAGATTTCCATGGAGGGTAATCACAGGATGGTATTTCAGTATATTTAAACCAGGAATTGTTCTGACTGAAATGTGAGGAAGCATTTTTGACATCTTCTTCTTATAGCTGAAATCACAGTGGGAACATGCATATTACTCTCCTTCGTTCAAGTCTAGATGTCAGTGATGGCTCAAGAGCTACTGCATATTTGAGAGAGAGAGAGAGAGAGAATGAGTTTTATGTATACTGTAATGAAGTTGAGAATATATTGTTGTCTGGAAATGGGCTCAGTTTAAAAATATGTATAAAGAAATTGTATGTGAATTTTCTCAGAAATGCAATGCTTCAGAACAGTGTTTTATTTTGCACTTAAGATACTTTATGACTATTATTAATCAATAAATTTAAATATTTTACTGGCAGAAAATTTTTCTAAACAGGTTCTCAGTACATAAGAACCTAAGGGGTATGTTTACTAAACTGCGATAGTGTTACCAGCGCTCCGTGCAGCGATAACGTGAGGAATGCCATATAAGGAAGTGGGCGTTCTGGCATCAAGGTAGCAATGGCTGTTTATCACGCGATAGAGGGCGCCTTGGCTCGTTATCATGCAGTAACCTTAATTTCATGCCAGCGCTGTGATAAAAGCTGTAGAGGTGTAGCCCACAGGTTAATACAATAGCTGCTGAGCCAGAAGTCATGGGTTTCATCCCTCAGAGGTCTCATCTAATAAGGCTGTCTGAGGCAATCCCTTTTCCTGCCTGTAACAGTCAGACACATCTCTACAATCTGTGCTGCCAGCAAAAATACCCTCACCTCAGTGCCATAACCTAAGGTGCTCTATAAGGCGCCCCATAGGGCACATTATAAAGTGCCTTGTCCACCAAGGCACTTTATAATGTGCCCTATAGGGCAGTTATCTCTACAATCTGTGCTGCCAGCAAAAATACCCTCACCTCAGTGCCATAACCTAAGGTGCTCTATAAGGCGCCCCATAGGGCACATTATAAAGTGCCTTGTCCACCAAGGCACTTTATAATGTGCCCTATAGGTTACGGCACTAAGGTGAGGGTGTTTCTGCTGGCAGCACAGATTGTAGAGATGTGTCTGACTGTTACCCACCTGCTCTCTCTGGGTCAGGTGTGGGGGACAGAATGGGCCACCAACAGAACCACACTCTACATCTTTGCAATGGAGGCAGTAGAGGGGACATGACGAAGGGCTGTAGGTAAGGGCACCCTCCAGGGCAGTCACTGCAGATCTGTACTTATCACCAGGGGCGGCCCAAGGGGGGTGCGGGGCCATGTGCGGAGACTCAGTGTGGGACCTCATTTGCATAAGGGGCCTCATTTGCATAAATATTTGCATAATGTTACCATACACTAACTTCTAGTAAACATGCCTCTTAATGAGTGTACGGATAAAGAAAGAATAAAAGATTTCTACATTACTATAATCCAGTGCCAACCGCCAGGCACATTAGGAACTACTACAAACACTGCCCATTTAGAACCCATAGCAAACCTGCCGTATCCTAACAGCACTACCAGGACTCACAAAAGCACCATACCCTACCTATCAAAAGGAAACACTGCAAATATTAAACCAATACATTTCAGAGAATAACAATACATGACCTACTGGGGAAAGAGAACAAGTGGCAATGTCAAATAGGAATTACATAAACAGAATACCTCAGCTCAATTACACATGCAGAACATAGACCATCACCAAACAAGGAATCACAATTTAGAAATAGGAAGAGAATAATTAAACTGGGAACCCCAAAAGCCAAACTTGGAATGTACAAGAACACTGTAGAAATAAAACTATAAATTAATTTCCTCTTGTACTAAACAAAGCGCAGATGTTAATGATGTACATTTCCCGGAGCTGACATATTCCAGTTAATAAATTCAAAATAAAGAGATATTTTTCTACCTTTTGTGCATTTTTTTCAGTTGTAATTGCTCCAGCCACTTTCTTCTGGTTTCTTCGTGTCTTCTGCTAACTCTCCATCGTCTGCTGTCCATTTGTCCTTTCTTCTCTCTTCTAGTTTTTTTTCCATTCTCTCTCTACATCTGCTTTAACATACTAATCTTTCTCCTTTTGCTCTTTCCTCATTCCTATTTCATCCACTCAAATTTTACCCCTCCATCCTCAATCCCCACTTACTCTCCCAATATCCGGCCAATTGTAGATTTGTCTTCCCTCTCACACAAAATATTTTTCCCCTCTCCATTTCACTCTCCCAGCTCCATCCCATTCTAATCCTCCCCCAACATCAGTTCCCTTCTAGTTCCAGCCCCACCCAGCATCCACTCCCTTCTAGTCTCCGCATCAGCCAATTTCCAGTCCTAGCCCCCCATAAGCCCATTTCCAGTCCTAGCCCCCCATAAGCCCATTTCCAATCCTATCCTAGCCCCACCATCAGCCCATTTCCAGTCTTAGCTCCCCCATCCATTTCCACTCCTATCCTAGTCCCTCCATCAGCTCATTTCCAATCCCAGCCCCCATCAGCCCATTTCTAGTCCTTTCCTAGCCCCACCCTCAGCCCATGCCAAATCCTAGCTCCCCTCCACTCAGCCCATTTCCAATCCAAGCCCCCCCCATGAGCCTACTTCCAGTTCTAGCCCCTCCATGAGTCCATTTCAATCCAAGCCCCCACCACAGCCTATTTCCAATCTTAGCACCCCCAAATGCCCATGTCCAGTCCTATCCTAGCCCCTACATCAGCCCATTTCCTGTCCTACCCCCCCAACTCAGCCCTTTTCCAGTCCTAGCTCCCTCCCCTCACAGCCCATTTCCATTCCAAGCCCCCCTCCCCATCAGCTATTTGCAGTTCAAACCCCCCCTTCCACTCAGGCCATTTCCATTCCAAGCCCCCATCCCCTTCAGCTATTTGCAGTTCAAGCCCTCCTTCCACTCAGCCCATATCCAGTCCTAGCAACCCCCCCAGCCTATTACCAGTCCTAAGCCCCCATCAGCCCATTACCAGTCCTAAGCCCCCATCAGCCCATTTCCAGTCCTAAGCCCCCCCATAGCCCATAAAAATAGGCCAAACTCCACCTTTAAAACAATCTGAAAAAAACAATCTTATTTTACCAAGTACAATTTGGAACAAGTTTCATATTCCCTCAACTAAACAGCTTTCAGACATCATTGCTGCACTTAACACAAGTACCGCACCCACAGATCCTTGCCCAGTACCTTGGGTCAAAGCTACTAAGTCAAACTTCATTAATTTTATACACCACCTCGTAACCAACTCCCTAAATCAAGGAATCATGCCAGAACAGCTGAAATTAGCCACAATAAGGCCTATCCTTAAGAAAACCAACCTTGAAAAAAACAATCCAGCTGCATATAGACCAATTTCCAGCTTACCACTCCTGGCAAAAATTATTGAGAAGGTAGTACAACTACAGCTCCAAGACCATATTGATGAGCATGCGCCACTTGACATACATCAGCATGGCTTCCGCCCGAACCATGGAGTTGAGACGCTGCTACTTTATTTATTTAATAATATCACTCAAACCATAGACAACTATAATAGAGGAACCTTAATGATTTTCTTAGATATTTCAGCGGCCTTTGATTCAGTGGACCATTCAATACTATTAGCCAGACTAAAGAGCATCGGTCTAACTGGCACCGTCCTAAACTGGTTTGAGTCCTACCTAATTGGTAGACAGTTTCAAGTTAAAGTCAGTCTAAACACTTCACATCATACAGTTATCAAACAAGGCGTACCGCAGGGATCTGCACTCTCATCACTTCTTTTTAACCTCTTTATCCAACCAATATGTCACATAATATCAACTCATCATATAGACTACACGATTTATGCAGATGATATTATGATCTACACTCCGATTGATATCAACTGCCCAAATTACAACAAGATTTCGAACTGCATTACCAGCATTTCCATTTGGCTGTCAAATAACAACCTTGCAATAAACTTGAAGAAGACTGAAGCACTTATTGTCACTAGAAACACCAACTTTAATCCCCCACCATACATCACATGCAACAGTACTGAGATTCCAATTAAGGATGAAGTAAGATACCTCGGGGTAACCCTCGATAAGAAGCTAGACCTACGATCTCATATAAAGAAAATTGTTAAAAGCGCTTATTACCGAATGAAAATAATTAGACGCCTCAAGCCTCTTATCTCTTATGAACACTTTTGAACAGTCTGCCAGGCACTTATTACCCCCATTCTGGATTTTTGCAACCCTATCTACAATGGGCTGTCAAAACATGCTCTCAAACCTCTTCAAATGGCACAGAATACAGCAGCCAGAATAATTAACGGTTCCACAAATCATGACCACATTACCCCCATCCTTAAAGATCTCCACTGGCTCCCGATAACCCTTCGCATAAAGTATAAGTTAATCATAAACATCTTCAAAATGAAGCACAACAGTTCTGCAACCAGCCTCCATGCCCTCTTATCCCGTGATACCAGCAACAGACCTAGAAGATTATCCACCTCAAACACCCTCAATACCCCAAGAAACTTCGCTAAATCACGCAAATGTACATCACAACGAGCAATTTCTTTGGCTGCCCCTTTGATTTGGAACTCTCTCCCTCCTGATTTATGTGCAATTGATGTTTTAAGTGACTTTCGTAAGCAATTAAAAACTTTACTTTTCATTGAGCACTATGGATCAACAAATGACTAAGATATCATCTATTGTATATATTTTATAAATAATCCACTATATTGTTAACCCTTGTTATTTTTCCTACATTACCATATGTTGTCATGTCTATACTGTTTATGTTTCCCTTGTTTATACCTTGTATTTCTTGTGACCGCTTTGATTGAAGGAAAAGGCGGTATAAAAAACTTGTTAAATAAAATAAATAAATAAATAAATTACCAGTCCTAACCCCCCATCAGCCCACTTCCAGTCCTAACCCCCCCATCAGCCCATTTTTAGTCTTAGCCTCCCCATAGCCCATTACCAGTCCTAACCCCATCAGCCCATTTCCAGTCCTAGCCCCCCCATAGCCCATTACTAGTCCTAACCCCCCCCATCAGTCCATTTCCAGTCTTAGCCCCCCATCAGCCCATTACCAGTCCTAGCCCCCCATAACCCATTACTAGTCCTAACCCCCCATCAGCCCACTTCCAGTTTTATCCCCCCATAGCCCATTACTAGTCCTAACCCCCCCATCAGCCCACTTCCAGTCTTTGCCCCCCCCCCCCATAGCCCATTACCAGTCCTAACCCCCCTCCCCCCATCAGCCCAAATAGATAAAAAAGCAAACCGGCTGCTGCTACAGCTGACGCTGACGCCGTAGCAGCGGCAGAATCAAGTGTCCCGCTGCAGGGCCCCCCTGCCCGGCAAAGCCTTCTTGCAGCATCAACTCCGGACGGAGTCCCAAAGCGTGGGCTTTCAGAGCCACAAGAGTTTCTCGCGCGGCTTTGTTAATCCCGCTGGCACTGATGGGATTTCCCATCAGCCCCAGCAGGCTTAATAGAGCCGCGAGGGGACAGAGAAGCTCTCCCTTTGCGGCTCTGAAAGCCTGCGCTTTCGGACTCCAGAGCTGATGCTGCAAGAAGGATTTGCCAGGCAGGGGGGGCCCCGCGGTGGGACGCTTGATTCTGCCGTTGCCACCGTGGCAGCGGCAGCAGCAGCTGGTTTGCTTTTTTTAATCTATTTGGGCTTATGTAGAATGTTTTTTGTGCGGGGCCCCCAGAAATGCGGGGCCCTGTGCAAAAAACATTCTTGCTGAATGGACGGTCTGGCCCTGCTTATCACATAGGACACAGGCAATGTTCCCTCTAATTTTCTGTAGGCTGTGTGCACATAAAATATCAGCTGTGTGCAGCTTTTGAAGGAAAGTTAAATTTTTGTGCACCACATAACGACACTCGGAGTTATATACTTTAAAATTTGACTACACGTCAGAATACAGTATGTACACCAGATTGATTTTAATCGAATTAAATGAAAATAGACGATTACTAAATGAAGCGGGAAATTTCTAGTAATTACAATCATAACTTTTAAATTTTAAGACATCTGTGTTGTTTTCTATCAGAATCAGAGCTGTAATTTTTGTGCACTCTGTTGTAAAGTATGTGCGCTCACTCGGCGAGGTGTGTGCGCGCGCACACGCGCACAGCTTAGAGGGAACAGTGGACACAGGCACCACCTCCACCTCCACATTCACCAGCAGAGGGCACAGTCAGTCTGCACCCTGCAAGGTTTTCCAGCCATACACATGCTAATTGCAGACAGTCTGCTAGCCAATACATAGTGCATGTTCCCAGAGGAACTATGTGCACCCAGAAGCAGAATGCAAGCACAAACATCAAGCAGGTATACCAGTGATTGGCCCCAGAAAAGGGAACTCATAGATATCACTTGAGAAAAACACTGTACAGCACTATGTAGGAACCTAGACATGCATGGTCACTGCTCAGTCGGTGAGAGTGACCTCCCAGCATACCATGACATGCTGTGGCCAGCCTGTCCATGCAGGTGGTGGTCAGGCACTACAATGTCCCAGCCATTGCCCTATGCCCTGTGCAGATGCATCCTTCCCAGACCGCCCTGTCTGGGCCATAAGTGTTCGAATCATCAATGTTGGCCCCCTGGTGACGGCTCCCCCCTCTCCACTGATCTCTGCCCCCCCCCCCTTATATGTTACACCGCTTTGACCCAGTGAAAAGCGGTATATAAATGCAGTTAAATAAATAAATAAATACCCACAATACCTTGCTCCTCATTATGCACACTGGCAGGCTAACGCTGGAAACAGTGTAAGCATTGTGTGTTCAGTAAGGTGTAGGCAGCCACAAAACACCTGATAGACATACACACACACCCACACCTATTTCAGCATTGTGCAAAGATAGAGGTGGTTGGCAGCCCTGCCTGCTACACCAGTCCTGAATACAGTGCAGGCATTGCTAAGGTATTCAATACTGTTGGGGTCACTCTCTGGGGTGGTGCTCTAGGGAGTGCACATGTTTATGTTGTATGTGCTCTGTAGGGTAAAATGTAGGCACATGGCCTGCAGGAGCCACAGTTGGGACTTGAACCTGTGACCTTCTGCCCCTGAACACACTGGCTGTGTGTACTGTACCAAACTGTTGCCACAGAGACAGGTCATTCCCTGGGGATACCATGACTGTTCTTCAGACAGACCTTATCTGTTGCACTGCATATCACCCACCTAAACAGGGCTTTGCCTTGGTCTGCTATGGGCAGATGCTACTGCCCCCTCCACCACCAGCACCCTTCCACCACCATGCTGACATGCCCTTATGCCATTGGTGCTGGTGGTGCGCAGTCCCAGGCCATCCAGTGTGCTGGTAGGCGGCTGCCTATGGTGTGTGGTCTGGGGTAGGGGTGCCTGCATAGACATCTACACCTCCCCCTGGCACCACCTGCCAATGTTATGTACCCTTTGTGGTACCTGCTGGGTACTGTCCCCTGGGACACTGTGGGACACACACTCGTGGGCATGTTTGACCTTGGTCAGTTGCTGTCTTGCTGATTTTCAGTTTCTACCTTCCTATGTGCCACCTAGACATCTGCCTAGTCCACCCTGTGCCCCAGCTTTCATGGTCTCCCTACATTTGCTGTACATTGCTGACTGAAATGGTTTCTCTCTCCT
Source organism: Ichthyophis bannanicus (assembly GCA_033557465.1). Lineage (NCBI taxonomy): Eukaryota > Metazoa > Chordata > Amphibia > Gymnophiona > Ichthyophiidae > Ichthyophis > Ichthyophis bannanicus. Next base: position 1,148,253,889 of record CM066033.1, on the reverse strand, counting down.
GCAAATGTGCCTCTAACGCTAGGTTTTCACTCGCGGGAATGTTCAGGCCTTAAGATCCCGATGTTAGTGTAGTAGGGGCCTCTCCCCACCCCCGCCCATTGAGCCCTTCTCTCCGCCTTCTCTCCACCCTCTATGTGACAATGCCGCTGGAGATATTATCGCGCGATAAGTAACATTATTGCGCAATTTATCGCACAATAACGTTACTTTTCACGCGATAACATAGCCGCTGCTACGTTATTGATGTTTAGTAAACATACCCATAAGAAATGTCATTCTAGATCAGACCAATGGTCTACTGAGTCCAGGAACCTGAGTTCAATAGTGGCTAGTCTGGGTCACTTGAATGTACCCAGCAGATAATAGGAAAGTCTGTTCGTGTTTCTCACTCACAAAAATAGACAGTGGAGACACTTGTCTGCCTAATATTTATGGACCTGCTCTCCCCAAATTGTCAAAAATGTTTAAAAACTCAACAGACCATTTTCCTATTTCCTATGCAATTCAGCAAAATATTATTAAAGCTAGTAACTTAGGGCCCAATATTTGAAAAGCATTTACATGATTTACAGCCCAGTAAACCATGTAAATGTCTTAAATGGGAATATTCAACAGCATTTACATGGTTAGTGCCATTGGATGTCCCCTCCTAAGTCCCCTAAATGTCCCGATGCTCTATGATTAGCATCAGGGCATGTTGGGAATGTTCCATGGCGAAGCAGAGGTGCAGACTGCCGCTAACCAGGGAGCAGCAATATTGCACCACTATCCAGTTAGTGATCTGCTGCTAAAACTAGGCCAGCTTTTGGCTCACATAGTTTTAGCTGCTGTTGCTAACCGGGTAGCGGTGCAATATCACCGCTGCCCGGTCAGGCTCTGTTGCTACTTTCTTTGTGCACCAAACCCAGATATTCAATGTCATCACTGTTATATTGAATATCCAGGGTTAGGGGTCAGTGGGCAGGGCTATGCGCCATAGCAGTGCATAGCCTGCCCAAATCAATATTGAGCCCATAAGGCCTGATTTCCTAAAGGACCGATATTTCAATGCCAATTGCAGTGTTTAAATATCAGCAGGATATTCAGTAGCAGTATCCGGACAGAAGCTGCCACTGAATATCCAAATTGAGTGGCACTATCTAGATAAGTGCCAACCTTATCTAGATAGTACTGATTTTCATGCTTTTCAGGTAGTAAAGTAAATGACCCACAAATATAAAGCCAAATTCAAGCCAAATTTATGTTGGATTCTTTGTCTAGAGGGGCTGTAAGTCACTATCGTAATAGAGTTTCCTTTTTTTTTCTTAATTTCAATCACAGCGTTATAATGTGAAACACCACCAAGTGAACACATTAGTCAGAGAACAAATAGCACTCACAGTAGTAGCTTGTTGTTGCAAAAACCCATGCCTCAAAGGTTTTTGGAATCAAAGATTGCAGATCGTAGATCAAAGATTCAATCAAAATTAACTCAATCACTGAACACTTACATTCCCTCCAGACAAAGAATCCAACATAAATGTGTTCACTTTATTGGCTCTATTTTGAATTCAGCTTTATATTTATGGGTCATTTGGCAAGCTGGTGTTGTCAGTAAATTAATTCTAGTAACGTAAATGACAGCAGATCAAGACCAGCATGGTCAATCTAGTCTGCTCAGTAAGGTGGCTAGGGCTGTAGAGTTGCACCTGCTGCTCTGTGCAGGTTACACCCCCTCTATGCCATTGCTTAAGGTCGTACCTGCCATGCAGGAAGGTTACCCTTCTCTATTTATGAAGTTATATAAGCTATATATGAAGGAATGGAAGAAAAGCCTACTGGTTTGGGCACTAAGAGACCAGTGTTCAATTCTCACTAGCACTCCTTGTGGCCTTGGGCAAGTCACTTAACCCTCCATTGCCTCAGAAGAATCCAAGTTAACAATGTCCCTGTTTAATGTACATTATCAAGTTTAAGTTACAATGTAAACCACTTTGGATAAAACAATATAAAAATAAAATATGTGTGCTTTTATTCCATTCTCTTACTATATAGTGATCCTCTACAGATATGTCCCATCCCTTTTTGAATTCCATCACTGTTTTTGCTTCCAGCATCTCTTTTGGGAGGGCATTCCGGGCAAACACCTCCAGGTCCATGAAAAAGTATTTCCTGATGTTGCTTTTAATTTTAATTCCTTGCAACTTCATTTCATGTCTTCCTATTCTACAGCTTAGCCATCTTTGAAAAGGGTTTGTTTGTTCATTAACACTCTTTATGTATTTAAACATCTGTATCATATCCCTCCTGTCCCTCCTTTCCTCTATGCCTTTAGGTCCATGCCCCATATCACTTTGGCTTCCTTCCTTTGAATCATTTCAAGTCTTTTTATATCCTTTGAAAGATACTTTCTCCAAAACTGAATACAGTGCTCCAAGTGAGGCCTCACCAATGACCTGTACGGGGCACTAATGCCTCCTTTGTCCTGCTGATTATTCCTCTCTGTATGCAACCCAACATCCTTATGGCTTTGGCTACCACCATGTTACACTGCTTTACTACCTTGAAATCCTCAGACACTATCACTCCAAGCTTCTTCTCTTGGTCCATACATACCAGCCTCTCATTCCCTATTGGGTTTCTGCATCCCAAGTGTATTACTCTGCACTTCTTTGTATTAAATCTCAACTGCCAAGCACTGGACCATTCTTCAACTTTTGTAGATCTTTTCTCATGTTCCTCCGAAGTGTCCACTGTATTGCAAATCTCCATGTCATCTGCAAAAAGGCAAAGTTTTCCATCTAATCCTTCAGAAATATTACCTACAAAGACGAACAGTAGAGGTCTCAAGAGTGATCCCTGAGGCACTCTACTACTCACCCTCCTTTCTTCAGAGTGAGCTCCATTCACTTCCATCTGTAGCCTGTCAGCTGGACTGTACCTAGCCCTGTGCGAGCGGTGCGGGCGCACAGGGCGCAAAGGCTTAAGGGGCGCATTTCAGCTGTCTGCCGTTGCCTGTCGCCAGTGAAAGAAGAAAAAGAGGCAGCGGCAGGCAACGTCAGACAGTTGAAATGTGCCCCTTAAGCCTTCTTGCTGCACGCTAAGCAGGTCTGGTCCCTCCCTCCTCTAATGCAATGTCAGAGCAGGGAGGGACAAATCTGCTTAGCATGCCAGCGACTTGCACATCGGGTGTGCCTCTTCTCTCCCACCGCCATCCAGAAAGTGGCTAGATGGAGGTGCGGGGGGGGGGGGGCATGCCTGATGTGCAAGTCCATGTAAAACAGTAATTCTTAAAGCACTTCTTTGCTTTATCCTCATTCTTAGTGTGTTCATTACTCTGCCATTTACTTCAACATCCTCCCTAATAGACTGTCTGGAGGAATGTCCCTGGGGTCTGTATGCCAGCCCCGTCCTTACTCGAGTTTCCTTTAGAATTCCTAACCCTATCGAGACTCCTTTCACCAATATGCTTTTCACTTCGTCTCTCTCTGGCCGCACTCCTCGCGGATGTGTCGGAACCGCAGATTGAGACTCCGCACTCACTTTGTGTCTAGGATACGTCTCATATACACAACAATCTGTCTCGATACCCAACCACCAAGGTAATACTTTACAGTCTTGTTTCTTACCTTGGTATGTGCATGGAGTTACCTGGTTGACGCGTTTGTGCCTGCTTAATACCTGGTCTGCTTCACTGAGTCTGTATTGATTTTTCCTTCATGGTCTCAGGACTTTGCTGTCAGTATGCTATCAGAGCCCCCCATCGTTGATACACAAGGCCATTGAACTCAACGGGACGCGTCTCCCAGTCCTCGGCGGCGGTGGTCCCCTTCAGCGATGACACAATCTCAGATGAGTGCCCAATCTGTAATAAAACATAACATTTTGCATAATAACAGACTCCTCAGTGAAGCAAGGGTTAACTTTATTACATTCTTGCAAGAATGGCTGCCCGCTTGACTGAGCAGACACATTTATCCTCTGTTTCATCACAGTTCTTTTATAGTACACTATGTCCTCTCCCTCTTCCAGCATGTCTGTAACTCATTGGTTAATACTGTCTCACCATTTCTTTGCACTTCCGCACCTGTGACAGGCTACGTATTACTAGCCACGTAGTCTCTCCTCCCAGGATGCAGACATACAACAAAGGGAGTCAGAAAGTCATTACATACAAAATTATATTACAGAGTGGTAGATGAGTGGAATACATAAATTATATTACATTGTAAAAATAACATATCACATTTGTTTATATCACCCACAGCCAAAATTGTGGAGAACCAAAAACAAATAAGGCCATTACATTTTGTTTAAGGCCTTCTCTGCATCAAGAGAAAGAATGGAATAATGAGCTTGTTCCTTACATACTGCATGGAGAAACCTCCTGATATTTAGCTTGTTTTAAAATGCAGGATGCCATGGGTAAAATGAAACCGGGTATTCAGGGGACATGGCTGAGTAGTAGCTTATACTGAATATCTGGTTTCAGCAGTATTCAGCTGCTTTCCAGATAGCCAGGTCAAATAAAGTTAGGCTTGCTTTTCTTTGGACTAACTTTATGTGGTTTCTTATCTGACTAGCAGACTGAAAATTGTACTAACTGGATAGGATATTGTACTGCTCTTGGACTCATGGACTGCCCCGGCACTATCTAGATAGTGCTGCTGAATATTGCACTCAGTACTTCCGAATATCGATGCTGATATTTATAAGATGCTGGACATCTTTTGAGCCATGTATTCCTTTGATAAACCTGGTCTGATTATGGTGTATTAAATGAGGGACATCATTTTCTAGCCAGGAGCTCAAAATCCTTCTAAAGACTTTATAATCAGTAATTAGGTAGGCAGGCACGGAGTGGAGGAATAGCCTAGTGGTTAGAGCAACTGCCTAGTACCCAGAAGTTCAAGCAGTTGATTCCCACTGGCACTCTTTGTGACCTTGGACAAGTCACTTTACCCTCCATTGCCTCAACTTCCAGTGATACACTGCCATGAAAATACAGAGGCAGTTGAGTTGCCAGGAGTCAGCACTGACTTGACAGCACTAAAAAATTAAGAGGGACATTGGTTTGTATTTCTTACACCATTCAGAATCTCTTCCCTTGCTGGGGATAGCCAAAATGAAAGCTTTGATAATAAGAGGAGGGTAGGGTTGCCAACTTTTTGAAAGAGAAAAGCCTACCATCTGTGGTTAGCTATGCTCTGCCCCTGCCCCATATCTAAAAATAATTGCAGAGAGGGAAATGGTGCAGGCTTTAGCATCTGCAGGCTATATCAAGGGGGGTGGGGTTACAAGAGGTTGAACTCTTCAGCAGCATCTTACCTAGCCCTGTGCAAGCGGTGCGGCTGCACTGAGTGGAAAGACTTAGGTAGTGCATTTTGGCTGCCTGCTGTTGCCTTGCCACTGCCATTTTTTGTTCTCTTAGCAGCGGTGGAACCGGCAGCAACAGAGCAGACTTAAAATAAAAAAAACCAAACCACACAGGTCTTTCCACAGTCTGGCCCCTCCCTTCTCTGACTCAATATCAGAGCAGGGAGGGATCAGATCTGTTTAAAGCACAGAGTCGAAAGAATAGCGTGCTTTTTTTAAAACACATTTTAAAGTAAGGTCTGCTTTGCTGCAGCCGGCGTCATCACGGAGGTATGGGTGACAGAGGGGGAGAAGGGGAGGGGGAATGTGTGCATGATGTGCAAGTTGCAAAGGGCGCAATTCTGGTTTGGTACAGCCCTGCTCTTCAGCTCCTATTCAGCCACAGTCCCCTTCAACAGACATATGCTCTTCCAGATAAAATTAAATACAAGCATATATTTTGCATGCTCTGAACCCTACCCCCCCCCCCCCCCGGCCCCTTCCCCAACAATCTGTGCAAAGCAGAACAGAGCTAAAACCTTCCCCATAAAACTTACCATACGAGAAAAAATCCCTCTCAGTAACAAGTATATTGTGAATTAATCAGGGTCAGTCCAGAGTTAATTCAAAGTTAGCCCCCTAAATAAATCTTAACCCATATGCCCCCCCTGGCTGTCAGAATTTATTGTTTAGCTTTAAATTCCCTACTCTCTGCTGACCCTCAAAATCATTCGGGACCAAGATCAAATCTACCATGCCAGTAATAACTTCCAAAACTCACACAAAGACCCTGCCTAGAAAAAGGCAGCACTGTAAATACTGCAGTGGCTCCTAAGCCATCAATAAACCTAATAGGAAAGCTGAACAAGCCAGATTATTACACATTCTGAACCAGAAATTCCATGCTAACAGAATACTCAGTCTTGCTTTCACACACACAAACTCACACACACACACTTTACAGATAGGCCTTCACCAAAAAGTTACCACAAAGTGAAAACAGAAATATGTAGACAAAAATGAAATTAAAACCTCAGAAAGCCAGATTCTGAATGCTGTGCAACACCAGAGAAACAGAAAGAAATGCATAACTCTGATGCATAAGCACACCTAATTCTCATTAATATTCTACTGCTTACCACAAACTGCTCAGAATTAAGCTAACACTGTACTTAGTTAGTTCCATATGCTAACAGTACATAAGTTAATCTGTTCAATATAACATTTTTCATTTTTTCGATGTAAACTGCCCCTAATCTCTGGAAGGGGCGGTATATAAAAACTTGTAAATAAATAAAATTTCCCCCTGTATTGTACAGGGGACTTGGATGAAAGAAAGGTGTTTAGTAGTGTGCCCCAGGATTCGGTCCTGGGATTCATTGTTCAATGTATTTATGAGTGATATTGCTGAAGGACTGCATGGAAAAGTCTGTCTTTTTGTAGATGACATGAAGATTTGCAACAGAGTGGACTCCCCTGAGGGAGTGGAGAACATGAGGAAAGATCTACAAAAGCTGGAAGAATGGTCTAACACTTGGGAGTTAAGATTTAATGTGAAGAAGTGCAGTGTCATACACTTGGGAAGCAGAAATCCAAGGGAATTGTATGCGATAGGGGCAAGAAGTTGGTGTGCACAGACCAGGAAAAGGACCTTGGAGTGATTGTTTCTGAGGATCTCAAGGTGGTGAAACAGTGTGTCAAGGTGGTGGCAAAAGCCAGAAGGATGTGGATTGCATACAAAGAGGAATTACAGCAGAAAGGAAGAGGTACTGATGCCACTGTACAAGTCACTGGTGAGGCCTCACTTGGAATATTGTATTCAATTTTGGAGAACATATCTCACAAAGGATATAAAAAGACTGGAAACTGTTCAGAGGAAGGTGACCAAAATGATTTGGAGCCTGCATCAGAAGACTTATGAGAAGAGACTTGAAGACCTAAATATGTACACTCTGGAGGAGAGGAGGGACAGGGGAGAAATGAGTCAGACCTTTAAATACTTAAAGAGTATTAATGAACCAACAAACCTTTTCTAAAGACAGGGAAGCTGTAAAACTAGAGGGCATAACATGAAGCTGCAAGGAGGTAAATACGTTTTCACTGAAAGGGTGGTAGATGCTTGGAATGCCCTCCCAATGGAAGTGATGGGGGCAAATACAGTGACAGAATTCAAAATGGTATGGGACAGACACAGTGGATCCCTTTATAGCAACAAAATAAAATCAAAATAAACATAACTATCTCTTATATCTCAACAAATAAGGGTGATCTACATGGAGCAGTAGGTACACCCCTAAACAAAGGCCCATGGAAAGGGGCAACCTGCACGGAGCGGCAGGTGCACCTAGTCTTACCACCTTGCTAGGCAGACTAGATGGAACATGCTGGTCTTTATCTGCCGTCATATACTATGTTACTATATTTTACTATGTTTACTATCATTAATGTCTACATTCCTCCCTCTCAAATAGGTTTAGATCTTATGGCCATACTAGAGTAGTGCAATCTCACCAGCAGGGAGATGGGTTGATGGGAGGGAACTTTAAAGCAGTTGGAGTTATGTGAGGGCTATGCACAGCCCAGAGGACTATACTTGTTTCTCTTTCATCCACCAAAGCTACTCCAGCATTGATCCATGGCTGATCCTCAGAACCTGTTATCAACACTCATTGTAGTGACCATTGATACTATGGGAATTTCAGATCATGCGATCATCACCTTGGAGATGCAGGAAGGTGAGCTGGAGCTCCCTCCTTGTGTATGGGTCCTGCACAGAGTGCTTCTTAAGAATAGGGAGTTCCTCTTGACAGTGCAGAAGGGGTGGCAGGAATATCTGACCTTTAATGATACAGCTGAAAACTCTGCCTTTACACTGTGGGAGGTTGCCAAGGCTGTCCTCCGGGGTCAATTGATGTCTTTCTCGTGTTGGTTCAAGAAAAAGGAGAAAACCCGGAGGGAGGAATTGCAAAAGGTGATCAGTGAGCTGGAAAGGCTGCACCATAAGGGTGGTGGGGCAATAGTGTGGCAGCAACTAGTGTGTTAAAAAAGGAGAATTATCAGCCTTGGAAACTGAGTCTATAGCTTCTACCATGCAACGCACAATGCAACATTTTTATGAACGCAGAAATAAAGTGAACTGACTACTTCTCTGGCAGCTGAAGAGGTAGAGAGTGAAACGAAAGATTAATGTCCTCAAATCATCTCATGGAGGCACGCTCTATTACTTCACAGAGATGGCAGTGATGTTCATCAGGTTTTATAGTGATTTATATTCATCCCAATTAGTGGCTGATGGGGCAGAGATTCAGGCTTGGTTGATGGTCGCAGACCTTCTCCAGTTGTCTAGAGTTGCTGGAGTGCCCCTTTCTGTTGAAGGAGGTGTGAATAGCTATGAGCAGTTTAAAAGCCTCAAAGGCACTGGGTCCGGATCTGTTGTTGGCTGAGCTCTACAAGGCAATACTGGAGCATTTCGCTCCAGTATTAGCTTGAGTCTTCAATGGCACCTAGGCATGAAGAGCACTATTGACCTCTTTCTATCAGGCCTCCATCACAGTACTCCCCAAAGAAGGTAAACATCCACTTTTGTGGAGTAACTATAGACCCATCTCCTTTCTAAATGTTGATTACAAGATTTTCACCAAAGTCCTCTGTGCACATCTGGAACTTCAGATACAGGATCTTATCCACCCGGACCAAACAGGGTTCATGAAACACAGATACAGTTTTGAGAATGACAGATGGTGATTATTGTGCTGCATGGGGTTCTGGGCAAGGTGGAACAGTACGCAATCTCATTGCTGAAAAGGCCTTTGATAAGGTTGAATGGCCATACCTGTTAGAGGTGCTCAGGCAATTTGGGTTTAGGCCCAATATGTGCAGTTGGGTGACGGCTATGTATGACAATCCAATGGCCACAGTGTTGGTCAATGGTTTTCATTTGGAATGCTTCAGGCTGGGGTGCGGGACCCGGCAGGAGTGTCTGCTCTTGTCGCTGTTTTTTATGTTAGCTATCGAGCTGTTTGCTCTTCACATTTGCAAAAGGGCAGCGGAGACAGGTATAATCCTTGGGGGGTGGTTGCATGCTGTATCTCTGTATGCTGATGATACTCTTATTTATCTTTATGACTCTGCCACCACTATACCCATATTAGTAATGATCATTGAGCAATACTCTCGGGTATCCGGTTTCACGGTGAATAGACAGAAATATGCTCTGCTTCCCTGCCGGACCAAGGCGAATTATCACAAGGATGCCCTCCTTGGTGATTTTCTAATAATTGACTATATTAAATTCCTTGGAGTTTGAATCCCGAGAGTTCTCCCCCAGCTATACCAGCTGAATTATCTAGTGTCCTTAGACAGGTTGAATAAAGAGCTAGAGATATTACGGCCCTGTGCAGTGCCCTGGTTAGGGCATATCAATACAGTAAAAATGCTTGCCTTGCCTTGTCGAAGCTTTGGCTTCATCCCTAACGTCTGACAGCTACCTATTCAAGTACCTAGAAGTTTCTTTAAAGCAGTCAGGAGAGTACTACTGGATTTTGTGTGGCAGGGAAAGAGATCCTGTGTTGGCTGGGCCATCCTTACAGAGCCCAAAGGGTGCAGGGGCTTAGGTTTCCCAGACCCAGAGTTTATTACTGGTATTCATGCCTGCGGGCAGTGTTATGCTGGATGACAAACTCAAGTTCGGACTGGGTGGGTTTAAAGGAGGTATGGATGGCCCCCATCCCCTGAAAACAGTACTGTTCTTAAAGGAGCCTGATGATATTAATCAGGGTTTTTCACGCCACCTATTGGGGCCAGTATGGAAAGTTTGACGTGAGCACTGTAGGAGGCAGAAACTGTCTCTCTGGCTGTCCCCCTTCACCCCAGTGTCGAACTTTGCCTTTGTTAGGGCCTTTGGCTGGAGAGAGTCGAGTTTTGGAAATGCCCTGAAGGTGTCCTCTCTGTTTTAAGGCACTACCTTTGTCTCCAAAGACAGGATAGAAACAGTGAGTGGCACTTCCCTGGCTTTTTTCCATTATTTCTATTATATGGCTGAAGTCATTTACTGCCTGGCTATACAGGGCCATTGCCGCAGATTTCCCCCACCCCAGTCAGGATTTATCATATAGAAGCGGATGGAAAGCTGCGTTGGGGAGTAAGTTGGGGGAATTTTGGGAGGAGGTGTACCAATACTCTCGCTCCTGCTTGATATCCATGTTATTAATTAGCATGAAGTTGTGCATCTTGTTGCATAAGTTAATAACTCCAGTTGACCTCTTCAGGTGGGGTAGAAAGGACAGTCCCTTGTGCTGGTGATATTGCCAGGAGAGAAGGGATTTGGAGCATAGGTGGTGGCACTGTCCTAAGTTCCAAATGTTCTGGTCCCTGGAACAGTACACAAATAAATTTGTAAGGCCTTAGGGCAGCTGTTTCCATTCTCACTCGAATCTTCTCTTCTGGGATATCTTCCCCTGGACTTTGAAGACAAGGGGCTGTGATGCCTTTCTGTATACTTATTACTGGTGGCCTGGAGGATAATTGCCCAATACTGGAAGTGAGCTGAGCCCCCCTCTTTTTGGAATGTCTGGTTAAGATGTGATATATACATATATATAGGATGGAGAAACTTATGGCAGAACTCTGAGGGAAACCAGAAGTAGTTAACAAACCATGGTCCCAGTTTTACCGACCAGAGACCCAGGCGCCCACTTGAGAGAACATGTGTATATTTCCTTCTGGGCATGGTATCCATATATTTTAGCTCCTTATCCTATCTCTGTTACATTACCAGTCCCATGTTGCCACGACTAGACTTCCCATAGTATGCTTATGAATGGGGAGGGGTGGGAGGAGGGAGGGAGGAGGTAGGGGACATTCAGGAGGGGGAGTGCACATTTCTAGGAGCAGGTGTAAAAGTCAATATCTACATTTTTTAATCCAGATGTGGATTCCCTATATTGGTCCTTTCCAAATCATTCCCTCTCCTCTCTCCCACCATTCCCTCTAGCAGTAGATATGGTGAACATTCACAAGTCTGCAAAAAGCATGTTTTAAACAGTGAGAAGTGTAATTCCATCTACCCATGTCAATGCTACCTTTTGGATGTAGGAATAATATTAAAGCTACAGAATTACAGGGCTTAAAAGGGAGCGAGAGGCACTGTGGATTAAACTAGAAAGAAGGAAATGGAAAACCATTTGCATTGGCGTGATATACAAATCTCTAAAGTGGGCAGAGATTTAATAGAAGACATACACAGCATTGCCTTGAAAGGAGAAGTGCTACTGATAGGGGATTTCAATATGCCGGATGTTGATTGGCACATCTCTGCTGCAGTGTCATCTAGAAGTAAGGAGATCCTGGATTCTCTACAGGGAAAACTATTCCAGCAACTGGTAACAGAACCCACACGTGAAGGCTCATACTGGATTTGGTGCTTACCAATGGGAAAAGTGTTTCTGATGTCATAGTGGAAGATCATCTCGCATGCAGTGATTACTAGATGGTGTGGTTCAGTATTAGGACTAGGGCTGATAAGATCCATTCAAAAGTGAGTGTCTTAGACTTTAGGAAAACGAACTTTGCCAAGATGGGACAATACCTCAAAGAGTTGTTAGTGGGATGGGAACGGCTGGGAGATGTAGAAAAGCAATGGGAAAACCTGAAAGGGGATATTTTAAGGGAAACAAGCAATTTTGTTAGAAGGTAAATAAATGTAAAAGGAAAAGGAGGTTCTCAAAAGAAGTAGCTGAAAAGGTGAAGAAAAAGAGGGAGGTCTTCATAAAATACAAGAAATCACAGAGAGTGGAAGGCAAGCATCTATATTTGGAAAAACGTATAAACTAGTGAAGTAGTCAGGAAAGCAAAGATACAAAAAGAAGAAGAAATAACCAATGCATTAAAATGGGGGGATAAGACATTTTTCAGATATGTTAGTGAGAAGAGGAGGGGCAAAAGTGGTATTGTCAGATTCAAGGGTGCAGGGGAGGAATATGTAGAAGCTGATGAGGATAAATTGGAATTGCTTAACAAATATTTCTGTTCTGTGTTCACAGATGAAGGGCCAGGAGCAGGACCTTAGAAAACACAAACAAATAGGAACAGAAGTGAAGGGGATCTTGAATGATTTTCAGAAGACTGTGTTCATGCGAAACTAGCTAAACTAAAAGTAGACAAAGTGATGGGACCGGATGGGATACATCTGAGAATATTGAAGGAGGAGCTCCACTGACTGAATTTTTCAGTTCTTCTTTTGAGTCTGGAGTGATCCCAGAGGACTGGAGAAAGGCATTTGTGGTCCCTTTATTTTATTTTTTTTAAACAGGATTTTAAATCAATACTTACAAAGAGGCACAAAGGAAACATGGCCATAATACGTACAATAAGAAATACAAAATCAAAACTGACCCAACAATCAGTCAATTCAGTAAATCGTCAACTTCGCCCACATCTTGGGGAGAAAAAATGTACAAGCCATAACTTACAAGAAAACAGGGGGGAAGCCCCCCAAACAACCAGCCTATTAACTTCTAACCCACTTTATCCCCCACTCAACTTCTCCCTCTCAACCAGGAAACTCTCCAAATCAACTTGGTCAACAAATATATACTTAGAAGCCTGAATACTTACAACACATTTGCATGGATAACAAAGAAAAAAAGAAACATCTAGGGCTAGAACTCTGGGCTTGAGAGCCAAAAAGGCTTTCTGCCACAGCTCTGTAGCCCTGGATAAGTCTGGAAAGAGTTGAATCCTTGCCCCACAAAACATTGAAGCCTTATTTTTAAAGTAACTGAAACACAGAACTTTTATCCTGAAAAGAAACAAATGTAACAAGCAACGTGGCCCTAGTGGGTATGGTATCACGAGAATCTTCCAGGAATTGAGTCAAGTTGAAATCTGCTTCGGCTTGCAAAACCTTGCAACCATCCATAACATCCTCAGAGACCCGACCCACCGGAAGATAATACACTTTAGAAAGCATAATTGAATCAGCATTAGGTATGGCAAAGACTTCCCTAACATATTTTCAGAACAGAACCTCAGGAGAAAGTAATGATATAATATGGAAATTCAGAAAACATACATTATTTGCAAAATGGAAATTATCAAATGTCTCAAGCTTCTTATGACAAGTTAAATTATCCTTAATCATTGCCGCATGCACTGATTGAAGAAAGGAATAAGTTTGTTCACATTTAGATACTTTTCCACTTACAGATCTCAACCATTCCTCAACCTCACGCAGCCTTGCAACCATCTCTTGTGAGAATCTGCAAAGCCAGGATACGATTGAGACTAGCATCTACTCTGTACGGTCACCACCTTCCAGATATCGGCAAGGGACAACTGATCCTCCAGTATCTCCTGGGCAACCTCCAGAATAGGCAACCACTTCACCGTCTGATAGGGCACAGACATTAAAGAAGGAGTACTCTGACATACAGGGCTGATACCATCCACTGGAGCGGGAGAATCCATAATCACTGGAGGTGGAGGAGGGGTATGGGAAGAAGAATTCAAAGACGCCATAGAATCCTGAATAGTCAAAAAATCAGTACCCGCCAGGAGGTCCAGATCTTCTTTAGGAATTAAGCGCTTATCCATTGGACCAGTAACAACATCTGAAGGAAACATTTTCTTTTTTCGCTTTCCCATTTCCATGGACTAGCTCTCACCCTTCATAAGGCTCCAACAGTACTCCAAAGGGGCTCACAAGGTGCATATCAAGCCCCTTTTTACATGCCCCTTTGGACACGTCATGGCCGCGTGCCAGACAGCCATATGCCTAGAAACACCTTGCAGATATCCAAGCTGCTGATCACTTTGGGGCTGTCCGGGGGAAACGCCTGTGTCTCCTCAATGCCTGCATGGCTGCGGAAACACCTCCCCATTTGTGCTTCCTTTACAAAAGCAAAAGTAAGGATGAGTTTGAAAAATACAGGCCGTTTAGTCTAACCTCTGTGGTGAGAGAACTGTTGGAAGTGCTGCTAAAAGACAGAATAGTGAGGCTTCTGGAGTCCAGTGGATTGCAGGATTTGAGGCAGAATGGGTTTGCCAGAGGCAGGTTTTGTTGGTCAAATCTGATTTCTTTGACTGGGTAACCAGGGAGTTGGAACGAGCGAGAGTCCTAGATGTGGTGTACTTAGATTCCAGTAAAGCCTTTGACACAGTTCCGCACAGGAGATTTATAAACAAACTGAGCACTTTAGGAATGGACCCTAAATTGACTGACTGGGTTAAAAATTGGTTGAGTGGGAGGCGACAAAGGGTATAGGCAAATGGAGCTCACTCTGAGGAGAAGGATGTTACCGGTGGTGTGCCACAGGAATCTGTCTTTGGTCCAATTATTTTTAACATCTTTATTAGTGATATTGCGGAAAGGCTGTTGGCTAAGGTTCCCCTCTTTGCAAATGATACCAAAATCTGCAATAGAGTAGACGCCCAGACAGGAGTAAATAAGATGAAGAGGGATCTAGCTAAACTTGAAGAATAGTCAAGAATTTGGCAGCTGAGATGTAATGCTAAAAAATGCAGGGTTATGTATTTGGGTTGCAAAATCCAAGAGAGTGGTACAGTGTAGGGGAAGAAATACACTGTACCACACCCTTGGAAAGGAGAGTGGGATCTGGGCATGACTGTTTCTGATGATTTTAAAGTTGCTAAAGAGGTAGTAAAGGTGACAGCAAAAGCCAGAAGGATGCTTGGGTGCATAGGGAGAGAAATGGCCAGCAGGAAAAAGGAGGCAATAGTGCCTCTGTATAATTCTCTGATGTAACCTCATTTGGAGTATTGGGTGCAATTCTGGAGGCCACATCTTCAAAAGGATATAAACAGATGGAATCGGTGCCGAGGTTAGCTACTGAAATGGTCAGTGGTCTTTGTTATAAAGCATATGAGGACAGACTTAAAGATCTTAATATGTATACGTTAGAGGAAAGACAGACTAGATAGGCCATGTGGTCTTTTTTCTGCCATTATGTTTCTATGTTTCTAAAATAACCCCATTCTTTTCTAGTGTTCCTTCTATCTCAATTAGGTTTACTTTCAAATCGATCTATCTTCCTGACATTTCTCTTACAATCCAAGCTCATATCTCTGCTTGTTTATCTGACATATTCACAGATTGCTAAAACCTATTGTTTCTTTCTCTATGACATTAACAAGATTTGCCCCTTCCTCTCTGAACACACAACCAAAACTCTTGTTCACTCTTTAGTTACCTGCCGCCTTAACTACATAGAAACATAGAAACATGATGACAGAAAAAGACCACAAGGCCCATCTAGTCTGTCCTTCCATAACAACAACTACAACAGTCCACTTTCTACCTTTAGAGATCCTCTGTGTTGGTCCCATGCTTTTTTGAATTCAGTTACTGTCCTCATCTCTACCACCTCCACTGGGAGACTATTCCACGGATCCACTACTCTTTCTGTAAAGAAATATTTCCGCATATCACTCCTGAATCTATCTCCCTTCACCTTCATCCCATGTCCCCTCGTAGCAGAACTTGCTTTCAATTGAAAGAGGCTCTCTCCCTGAACTACTGTAACCTCCTCCTTGTTGGTCTCCCTCAGAGTCATCTCTATCCTCTTCAATCTATTCAGAACTCTGCTGTGCGGATCATCTTCCACCAGCCCCAATACACTCACATAACCTCTCTTCTCAAATCACTTCACTGGCTTCCCTTCCATTTCCATATCCATTTCAAACTTCTTCTAACCTATAAATGCATTCACTCTACTACCCCTCATTACCTTTCCTCTCTCTTCTCTCCCTCTACCTCTCCTCATGATTTCCGCTCCTCCTCTGGCTTCACTATGCCCTTTCCTTCTACTGAAAAAACCAGGTTTCGATCTTTTCACCTTGCTGCCTCTTATGCCTGGAACAAACTTCCTGTATCTTTACGTCAAGTATCATCTCTCTCCCTCTTCACATCCATGCTGAAAAGGCTTACCTCTTTGAGGCCGTTTTTGGATCCTAATCTCTTGTTCCCTCATGTCTCCTCTCCATATTGAACCCCTTATTTCTTACATTTTGTGCTATAACTCTACGAGCAGGGATTGTCTTCTATATGTGTTTGTACAGCACTGTGTACGTCTTGTAGAGCTTTATAAATGATGAATGGTAATAGTATTTTTTGGGCTGACATTCAGAACCCTTAGCTGGTTGGCTACCTGGAGACTGTCCAGTTAAGGGTGATGACTGCAATATTCAGTGGCACTATCCAGTTAGTGTCGCTAAATATCTCCACAGGCCACCCAAGCACTATATGGGTAGTGCTGGGGTGGTATATAGACAGAGCGAGATTGGTGTCAGTACTAGTTTTCACTCAGCTCAGTGAACACCTCAGAAAATCCAGTGTCCTTCACCCCCGTAAATCTGGTTTCTACTCTGGCTATAGCACTGAAACCATCCTAGCATCTCTTATTAATAAGGTCCTCCAGTCATTTGATCATAGTAACATTTCTCTCTTGGTTTCTCATGATCTCTCTTTTGCTTCTGATTTAGAAGATCATTCTATTCTGCTTTCTTGCCTCTATGATATAGATCTACTATTCTCACTTGTTTTTGGTCCTTTCCTACAGATCACATCTTTGCAGTTACTTTCAATTTTTCCTCTACCTCTTCCTACCCACTAACTCAAGGTGTCCCACAGGGTTGTGCTCTTGCACCTCTTCACTAATATTTATTAGGCTCCTCTAGCCATTCTCATCCAACAGTTCAGAATATCAGCTTATTGTTATATTGATGACATTTTTCTCGTTCTTCATACCCATCTGCTAACCCTTATCTTAGACCTATCAATGCCTGCCTCATTGTAGTAGCTTCATGGTTGAATGAGAATCTCATCAAACTTAACTCCAAAAAGCTGCTGCAGTTTGGCTCTCTAATTCTATCACATTACTGTCTCTCTCCCCTCACATTCATGACATTTCTATCTCTCTTGCACTCTCTATTACATATTTTGGTCTGATTCTGGACTCTTCCTTAACCTTTCATGATCTCATAAGTTCCATCATAAAACAATCTTATTTCTCTCTGTCTATCCGTCCTTGTCTTTCTCCATCTGCACTTTGCTACCATCCTTCTCAGTCTGGTCATAATGCGTCTCGACTATTGCAATATCATGTATGCTGGCATTCCTGAATTTGAGCTCAAACGTTTAGAGACTATCTTTATCTTTATCTTTATTTCTTAATTTGATATACTGCTTTGGTCGAAACATAAAAGCGGTTTACAATAGCAAAAAGACTACGCACCCTGACTATAGGAAAAGGAACGCCATAGTAAGATAGGAAAGGGGGGGAAAGGACAGTGCAAAAACACACAAGTATATCAGACAAAGACAAAACAAAACTCAGGGAGGGACTTCAGGAGGGAGGTCAAAGGCTTGCTGAAATAAGTGGGTTTTCAATAGCTCCTTAAACTTTGGGTAAGAGGATTCCAAATGGAGGGAGGATGGGAGGGTGTTCCAGAGAGCGGGGCTGAGAAAGAAGAAGGCTGAGCGACGGGTTTGTTCTAGATGTGCCTGAGATGGAGAGGGTAAGGACAGGCAATTGGTATGGAAGGAGCGAAGCTGGTGGTCTGGTGTGTGGAGAGAGATGAGATTGCATAGATACAGCGGGGTGGATGTGTAGATGGCTCTGTGCGTTAAAATGAGAAATTTGTATTGAAACCGGAAACGGAAAGGCAACCAGTGAAGATGATAAATAATAGGGGAGACATTGGCTCGACTATCCAACACTCTGCTGTTAGATTACTATCCAGTGCTTCAAGCAAACACAAGGAGCAGGAGACGTGGGAAGAATGAGGGTCTTTATTATACACAAGGGACCCCAACGCGTTTCGGCAACGCCTTCCTCAGGGGGAATGACACTGGTGATTAAAAATACAAATAAATAAATAATTAAAAAACATAACACTGTAAAAGTTAAAAAACAAATAGAACACACTTAAAAACATTAAAATTGTGAAAACACCGGCAAACGTAAAACATCAAATAATCAAGGTGAATTAAGGTTAGAGAGACTATACAGGGCAGGGCTGAGGAAAGGGAGGAGTTCAGTCCAAATAGGATGTTATGAAAAGGGAACACTGACCAAACATTAGAAAGGAATAAAATGTGCTTATATAACTAATACAGAACCAAAGAAGATAAAAAAGATAAAAAACTATGGAATACTTATCAAAGCTAAATACTATAGAGCAAAATTGAACCAAGTAAAACTACACAAGAGCTGATTAATAATATGTAATAATCACATAAATAGATCAATAATTTAAACAAATAAATAAGCAAAATAAAAAGACTAAAATACTATGATAAAAAAGGAAGGATAAGCTAAATACTTAAAAACGATAAATATTATAATAATATAAAAGTACAGCAATGTGCACAAAAATGACAACAATCAGAGGATGTGACAATGCACAAAAAGAATCAATAAAAAACATAAAAAGTATATAAATATGTATAATAAATATTGAAATAAAAATCATAAAATTGCCCAATTGTAAGGGAGGGAGACCATATAAAACAAACATGATTTAAAAATAAAATGGAGATACATACAGTGTATGCTAATATTAAATAATGACATTAAACTAACTGTATTTGGATAATGAATCAGGACAGAACATGGTATATTGTATCAGACCAACAATAAAAAACTGAAAATAGCGAGGAGGAACAGGTGCACCATAAAATGAAGAGTTGAAATATGGTCAACTTAAGTGTATATGAGGCAATGTGATAAAAAGACTGATAAAAATAGTAATAATTAAAATAACATGAGTTAAAATGAATTAAAACAAAAACTAAGCAACAGAAATGCATACTCAGTAGCTAAATGTATGTGAAAATAGGCATGCCAAACGGAATGAGAACCAGAGGATAATTGTAACTCTGGTAACCCGGAGGCCCTCCTCGCCTCCATCACCAGTCTTAGCATCCCACAATAATATTCCCCCACAAATTCACAAACAACTGTAGTTTGGTACAAACATTTGGTCGCAGCTTTATTTACACCTGTAACAACCGGCCCAACATGGGCCTGAATATAAAACCATCCAACATAACCCAGCCCCCACACCCCATTGCCGGAGGATGCCCCCCCACCCGCCATCTTAGTAGCAAGGCGGAGCATCCTCCTCCCCCCCAAACCCCTCCGCCTGCCTCGCCCTACTAGTAGCAAAGGCCGGCTCCCACCCCCCCGCTACCGGGCCGAGACCCCCAACCGGGCTGTCTCGCCCCACCCCGAGGAGCACTTCGCCCCCACTGCTCGTAAACCAGTTCAAGCCCGCGCCGCTCCTGCGAGCGCTGGCTCTGTACCCCGCCCCCGCCAGCTGCAACATTTCGAAACCACCTCCATAATGGGTGGGAGGGCGGGAACGCGTCCGTTTCCCGAGGAGCCGCGGCCAGAAGGAGACGGCCACGCGGCTCCTCGCAGACACTGCACCGCCCCCCCTCTTCAGCCCGCGGCCAATGAAATCGCTCCGCCATCATGACGGAGCGATTTCGGATGCCGCGAGCATGGCCTCCTCTCACTCACCCCCCACCCCGCTCCCCGTCACATGCTGGAGGCCGAGGCCGGGCCCGGGCCCAGGTTACTGACGGCCGCGGGACCCGGCCCGCGGCCTCGAGCATTAACTCTGGTAACCCGGAGGCCCTCCTCGCCTCCATCACCAGTCTTAGCATCCCACAATAATATTCCCCCACAAATTCACAAACAACTGTAGTTTGGTACAAACATTTGGTCGCAGCTTTATTTACACCTGTAACAACCGGCCCAACATGGGCCTGAATATAAAACCATCCAACATAACCCAGCCCCCACACCCCATTGCCGGAGGATGCCCCCCCACCCGCCATCTTAGTAGCAAGGCGGAGCATCCTCCTCCCCCCCAAACCCCTCCGCCTGCCTCGCCCTACTAGTAGCAAAGGCCGGCTCCCACCCCCCCGCTACCGGGCCGAGACCCCCAACCGGGCTGTCTCGCCCCACCCCGAGGAGCACTACGCCCCACTGCTCGTAAACCAGTTCAAGCCCGCGCCGCTCCTGCGAGCGCTGGCTCTGTACCCCGCCACCGGTGCGAGGTATTCACTATCCTCGCACCGCCCCCCCCATAAAGCTGCGACCAATCAATTCCAATGCTTCCTGCCCATCATTAAGCAATAAGTCCTGTCCAACCGGGGACAAGTGTACCCCGTCAGCACGGTACAGTCCAGCACACAGGGGGTCCGCCCCAGGACGCCGGACCTGCCCCCCCCCCCCGCCGGCCGGCGGCAACCAACAGCCAAGCCCGGGCGATCTGCGCGAGCCCGCTCAACCACCGTCGCGGAGGCAGGCAGGCCGACCGCGTGATGATGTCCGACCAGACGATTGCACGTCTGGCCACTGCTCCTGCAGCACACCAAGGACCCCAGGCACCGCTCGAATGAGCTGCTGGCACGTCCCACCGGAGAGATCGTGCCCACCCAGATGTCTCAAAAAACAAATCCCACAGGCCGCTGTCGCCGCTCCGCACGCTCCCGAATCCCTGGAAGGAGCTGCCACTGACGCTTGTCCCACTCGCCCAGCCAAACCGACTGGGAATTGCCGGACACCATGCCCAGGTGCGGACCCAGCAGTCGATTCCAGGCTCTGCGCTCCGCCCAGATGATCGGCGGGCCCGTGCCTTACCCCCTGTAGACCGGCCCCGCAGTCCACCTGAAAAAGGAAACACAGCATTAGCACCCCCCCACCACCCCCCCACCCCCACACACAACTTGTCCATGCCCCTGTAGGCCCCCCCTGCAGTACCTGAAAAGAAACACAGCATTAGCACCCCCCCCCCCCCCCCCCCCCCCAGCGCCCCAACTCACAACTGGTCCAGGCGCACATAGCCTGCATAGGCCCGCGGATCGCCAACGCCCGGTCCGAGACACCCACCTCACCCCCGACCAGCTGCAGCCGCGCACGTCGCCGCCCCTATCCGGAAGGAATGGAGACGCATACTCTCGTCCATCCAAGCCCAGCCGCCGCCAGGCCAGGCGGAGCACCACCGAGAATGGAAACTGGAGAACCACACCACCAGTCCGGGTGACAGAAGAAACCTCCAGCCAGATCCGGTCGCTGACGCCCATGAGACGCCAAGTTCCGCGCCGGACAGGATCCCAGACCCGGTATTGCCCACCGCAGCACACACCGCCCCCGGCCCTACGGGTCGGTCTGCGCATGGGACACAAATATCCGCACTCGTGCCTCCCGTAGGCCTCATGAATCACAGGACGGCGCCAATCCGGGACCATTGGCTGCGCTCGCGCCCACCCATCCAATAGCCGCCTCACCACATAAGGGCACCCGGACTGCCCCAGCCCGCCGCCCTGCCGAAACAAGGAGGAACCGGCCACCGCCGCCTGCACCGCCGACCGGGACCGCCAGACTCTCTGGCCCACGCTATAAAGGAAAACCGCCGGAACATCCCCCACTCAACCGCCTCTCCAGCCCATTCCCCACAGGACCGCAACAAGAAGAGCATTGCACACGATACAGCTCAACAGCAATAGCATTCAGATCACCCCGCACAGAGCGAGCCCGAGCCGGAATAATGAGACGAAGACGGGCCAGCACCACACACGCATCAACGCCGCTACCCGCGGGCACTTGGACGGATGCCGATGGATGACTTGCACCACCGCGGCGGCGTCGCACCAGAAAACCACCCGCCTGTCCCGCACCGTTTAGGCCATACCCAGAAGACCACCATAATGGGGAACAATGCCAGGAACGCCACGGTACGCGTCAACCCCTTCGCCGTCCAGGATGCCGGCCACGGCGCCGCCCCCATAAACCCGGGCAGTACCATCACATACCCAACCTACAGGTCGCCGCCGCCAACAATTCCAAGTCACGGTGGGATAATACCACAGGCCGCAACCCCGCGCAGCCCATATACCTCCCCAAACAGCAACCCACCCCCGCCAGTAGGCTCGCATCCCCAACGTCACCCGGATACAATGATGCCCCTCGCACACACTGGCCGCCGCGAAGGATAGCCGCCACGCCAACGGCCTCCCCTTGGCAATGACTCGACCAGCAAAATTCGAGTGGCCGACCAGCCTCCGAAGATCGTTAGCGTCACCTCCGAGGTGGAGCCGACCTCTGCCACCAACCGCCGCCGCCGCTCTACTCCACTGAGTCGATCTCGATCCCCAAGAACGAACGACATGTCACCGGCCCCAATGTCTTCCCACTGCCAAAGGGATGCCCACCCCTCTGCTAGGCCCCAGGAAACGCCCCAGCAAGGACCCGCCCGCTGCGGACCGCGCTGGCCCCACGAACAACAGTGTCGAGATACTGCACGGTACCCGGCACCCCGACCTCCGCACCAATATCCAGTGCAAAACGAGCTGATGGCCACGAAGTAAGCACGTGAGATCGCCCCAACCCCTAGCAATAATACTGAGCCCGAAACGAACTCCCAGCCAGAGGAAGGCAGGAGGTTGAACCGGCCAAAGCCGAGTGGCGAATCCAATGTCCGACTCCCCAGCCAAGCCCATTTCTACCTTGGCGCACCAGCTCCTAGGCCGCATCGGAGGAGGAATAGCGCACTGAGCACAGTTCCCGCGGGATGGGGCCGTTCACCGAGGCCCAAGGGGCAAGACAGATCGGGTATCCGCCGATACGCCCCGGCTCCTCCTTCAGGAGAACCCACCGCGGAGAAGAAACCATAGCCAGCGCCCCGGGCAGCCAGTCAAATGACCCTGCGACCCAGCCCAGCGAGCCCTCCTCCGCGATCATCGCGTGGGCCAGCTCCGCCATCAGCCTCACCGAGCTAGCCTTCCCCCCCCCCCCCCCGCCACATCCCGGACTTCCTCCTGAACTGGGATAGGAAAGCCTCGGAAAACCCCCCGCCCCCAACATATTCCCCGCCGCACCGTGCCTGATACCCTAACACCGAAGGGGGGGTAGGCGCCAGCCCCCCCCGCTACCCGCTACACCTACCCGCCGCCGGCGCCCCCTGTACTGTCCGTCGACTACCCTTAACGACCACGCGACCGGCACCGCCAAGCAAGCAGGCGCGCCGAAAATTGCAGTCCGGAAATGGGCAGCTCGAATCGGGCCCCGGGCCCGCTGGCTAACAGGACTGAAAGGCCCACAAAGCTGCATCACCCGATGCCCTAACCTGACCGGCCCCCCCCCCACCCACCCCACCCCACCATTCCTGGCCGACCTTGGCAGCCGACGCTTAACCTCCTACATTCCCCTCGACAATTGCCGAATTCCCCATCCAATCCCGAAACTCCCCATCGTAAGTCGGCTCCAGCCTGCAGCTCACCGTACCGACTCGGGTCCACAGGCACCCTACGCGCGCCATTCATGAAAAAGGCCCCAGGTTCAGTTTTTGAAGGCGTTCCAGGACACCTTACGCACCCCCCGCCTACTCACCCTCCTTCCGTTCCTCGCGACCCTCCCCCGAGCGTCACCCCCTTCGAGGCGCCGGAAAATATCGTCGTGACGCCGCTCTACGATCCGCCACCACAACTTGCGCAGGAGCCCCTCCCACAACGCCGCATACCACACCGCCGAGGACCCCTCACCTGCCCGCGGCCCGACCGCGGAGGCCGCCGAGGAAGTAGCCGATGACCACGACGACGAAGACGACGCACTCCGCCTAAGACGCTGCCGGTGCAGCCACGACGCTTACGCTTTACGTACCCGCGGCGCACCCTCACCCGATGACAACACCCCCCAACCAGATTCCCGGTACACTCACCTAGCGCCGCCGGCGCCGCTGTTCCCTGCACTACCGAGGTGGACCCCGCCAGCTCCACAGTGGTCAGATCGGTCCGGCACCAGCTCCGCGACATCTCCGTCGAGCCGACTCCCACACCGCCTGCTGCCGCCCTTGCACTCCAGGGAACCTGCAGAGGGAGAGAAGAACCAACACACGGGGAAGGAGGAGAACCAACACACGGGGAAGGAGGTGCACCAACCCCCGGAGAAGCCATCCCCTGAGGCCCCCCACCCCCCCCCCCCCCGAGGACCCCAACCCCCCCGGCTGCCCAGCCCGCCGCTCCCTAGGGAAGCAGCCCTCCGCCTCCCTGGAAACCGGCCCCCACCCCTCCCCCCCCCCATGGGCCCACACCCATCGACTGCCCCGACACCGGGGACCAGGCCGCCCATTCCCCACCATGCAAACCCGGCCTCCCCATCCCCTGCGACACGGGCCCCTAGGCTCCCGTGCCGCCCAACGCACAGGCCAACCCCCCGCAGGGCAAACGCCCGTGACCGGAACCCCCCCCCCACCCATCCGTTCCCCCCCCCCAGCCCATCAAATCCCCCCCTCCAGCCCCTCCCGCACCCCCCCTGCAGCCCATCCGCTCCCCCCGTCCCCTACCAGCCCCCGGCACCACGATCCCGAATGCAATGCCCCCGTCCGCAACACCCCCTCACCCCACCCCCCCCCTCCACCCATCAGTCTCCCCCACCCCCAGGCCCCCCCACCCCCAGCCAGGAGGCCCACCGCCCCCCAGGACCCCGCAACCTGGCTGCTGAAGCAGGTAGAGACCCCCGCTTCCCCAGCCCCTGTCCCATGCTTCCCCGCCCCCTACCTGCCCCCCCCCTCCGCAAACTCCCACTGCCTGCTCCGGCCCCCAATGCAGAACCCACACCCCGTGACCCCCTTGAGCTCCCCCCCAGCCCGTCCAGCCGAAACCCCCTTTCTTTTGGCTCCTTCTGGCCGTGCCCTGATCCCCCCTCAGGTAGGCAGAGTGCTCCTGCCCCGATCGATCCCTGCATAGCAGCTGCCCGCCAAGCTGCCGGACGCCGCCACCAACCCCCGGCGAGAAAAGAAAATTGCTCCCGCCGGAAACGCCCGCCGCACTGAGCGCCCCCCGACCAAATCGCCCCCGAGCACCCCCCGAGCAGAACAACCCCCCCCGATTACCCCACTCACCGGACCCGCCGCAACGCGTCCGTTTCCCGAGGAGCCGCGGCCAGAAGGAGACGGCCACGCGGCTCCTCGCAGACACTGCACCGCCCCCCCTCTTCAGCCCGCGGCCAATGAAATCGCTCCGCCATCATGACGGAGCGATTTCGGATGCCGCGAGCATGGCCTCCTCTCACTCACCCCCCACCCCGCTCCCCGTCACATGCTGGAGGCCGAGGCCGGGCCCGGGCCCAGGTTACTGACGGCCGCGGGACCCGGCCCGCGGCCTCGAGCATTTATATAAAAGAAATGCTATTATCAGGCAGACTCTCAATGATAGCATGGTGAACAAAATAGAATAAAAAATAAAAAATAAGGAACCAATTGAAAGTACTGAGACATGTAAGCAATAGAACCAGGGCAATTGTACTATGCAAAACTGCTCCAACGAACTGTGATAATATGATTAAAAAACGAATTAAAACTAAGTGGTATAGATGCATGCTCAATAGCTAAATGCCATGTGAAAATAAGCGTGCCGGACGGCGAGAGAAACCAGGGAAAACCACGTGTATAAGGGTTGCTTGTCAGGCAGATGATCAATAATGAATGATAAAAAATGTGCATTGAAACATGTGAGCAATAGAACGGAGGCAAATGCAGGCGCCAAGGGAACCCAGCGGGCTGGAAGGGTGGAAATGTGTGAGGAACAGTGTGGACATGTAAATGAGAAGCCCCTCCGAAGCACGTTGAAAGTCTGTGATCGCAAATATACAGACAGTAATAAACCGCAGAAGAGTGAAAAAATGAAGTAAATGATTAAAAACCTATTGAAGCGCAAATTACCTAAGGCTTGTGTAAATAAGCCATAAAACTATGATGATGCATTAGTGCAAGGGAGGAACTTTATGAATAAAGTACCAAAAGTAGTGCTAGTATACAAGATTGAGTACTATAAGAACTTACCCAAGCACACGCTGACGATAAACGCTCCAAACTGGTGTACCAGCTAGCAACGAAATCACTAAAATAAGAATATATATATAAATGTAAATGAATCAAGAGTGAAACTTTAAATTCAAAAGGAGACAAAGAGAGGGCTTACAGTCAGAAGACTCTCCAATACTCAAAAGAGCCGTAGATGCACGGACTTGTGAGAGAGACTACAACGCTGAAAACCGCGTTCTGATCAGCTGAGAAAGGAAACAGTAATGCTGTGCTACTATTTAAACGCCGAAAAGGGCGCCAAATTGTAATGACGTCATACTGGGGGAGGAGTATTAGCCCTGTAATACAGAACGCAAGTAATATTAAAAAGATCAAGGACAAGCAGAAGGGAAGGGGAATATGTATTAAATGCCCAAATAGAATGATGAAATAAGAGAAAAGACAAGAATCAACCTAAAAAAACTGATAGATCTGCCTCTTGATTCAAGCCATGCGGTTCTAAAGTGTTAAGTTCATAAATGAAACGCTGCTCAAGTCTTAACAGAATTTTTTCCACATCGCCTCCCCTCCAGTGGGGAATGATCGTTTTGAGCACTAAAAACTTAATGTCACTGATATTGTGGTTCTTATCTAACCAATGAGAAACCAGTGGTTTATCTGGATGTTTCCTAGAGATATTGCTGCGATGTCCAATGATACGGGTGCGGATCTGTCTCGAGGTTTTGCCAATATATAATTTCTGACATGGACATTGGATTAAATAAATCACATTAGCAGTTTTACAGTTGGAGTATTGATGTAAAAAAAGTTTACGTCCTGTATTGGTATCCACGAAAACATCTTTAACTGTAATGGCATGAGTACACACAGAGCAGTTGCCACAACTGTAATGCCCCTTAACAATGGGTGAGGGTCTATTACTAGTAAGAGCAGATGGAACGAGTGAATCAGACAAATTTGAAGTGCGCTTGTAGGCAATCATTAATTTTTTAGTTGCAAAGGCAGGTATAGTAGAAAGGAGATGCCACTCTTGCTTTAAAATGTTAACAATAGCTTTGGAAAAGCCTGAAAAAGTAAGAGGGCATACAATTTTATCAGAATGTGTGCGTGTGGTTTTCTCAAGAAGAGAAGAACGATCCGTGGCAGATGCTCTCTGATAAGCTCGCCTGATGCAGGAGGAGGGGTAACCTCGTTGTGCGAACCTATTCATCATATCTGAAGCATGATGTTCAAAATCTTCATTATTGGTGCATAATCTTTTGATGCGCAAAAATTGACTAACTGGAAGGTTATTCTTAAAGGATGGATTGTGGAAGCTATCATATTTGAGGAATGTGTTGCGATCCGTGGGTTTGCGGTAAAGAATGGTTGAGAAACCTGAGTTAGACCTTTTAATCAAAATGTCCAAATAAGAGATTTCCTTACTGTCATAGTTGCCTTCAAATTGTAAATTTACATCTAATGTATTGAGCCATGAATGAAAAGTCTGTAACTGCTCTTCCGTCCCGTGCCATATCATGAAAACATCATCGATGTACCGCTTCCAAAGAAGCACGTTAGATTGGTATGGATGGCACGACAAAAAGGTAGTCTCGAAGTTTGTGACATACAAGTTTGCTACATCGGGCGCCATGGGGGAGCCCATGGCCACCCCTTTTACCTGCTTATAAAAGATACCTCTGAAACAGAAGTAATTTTCAGTCATAGCCAATTCTGCCAATTGTGTTAGAAAAAACGTAGGAGTACGTACAGGTTTGGATCTTAAAATTAAGGTGTTGGCTAACACCTCCAAAAAATGTCCACACTGTTCCTCACACATTTCCACCCTTCCAGCCCGCTGGGTTCCCTTGGCGCCTGCATTTGCCTCCGTTCTATTGCTCACATGTTTCAATGCACATTTTTTATCATTCATTATTGATCATCTGCCTGACAAGCAACCCTTATACACGTGGTTTTCCCTGGTTTCTCTCGCCGTCCGGCACGCTTATTTTCACATGGCATTTAGCTATTGAGCATGCATCTATACCACTTAGTTTTAATTCGTTTTTTAATCATATTATCACAGTTCGTTGGAGCAGTTTTGCATAGTACAATTGCCCTGGTTCTATTGCTTACATGTCTCAGTACTTTCAATTGGTTCCTTATTTTTTATTTTTTATTCTATTTTGTTCACCATGCTATCATTGAGAGTCTGCCTGATAATAGCATTTCTTTTATATAACAATTATCCTCTGGTTCTCATTCCGTTTGGCATGCCTATTTTCACATACATTTAGCTACTGAGTATGCATTTCTGTTGCTTAGTTTTTGTTTTAATTCATTTTAACTCATGTTATTTTAATTATTACTATTTTTATCAGTCTTTTTATCACATTGCCTCATATACACTTAAGTTGACCATATTTCAACTCTTCATTTTATGGTGCACCTGTTCCTCCTCGCTATTTTCAGTTTTTTATTGTTGGTCTGATACAATATACCATGTTCTGTCCTGATTCATTATCCAAATACAGTTAGTTTAATGTCATTATTTAATATTAGCATACACTGTATGTATCTCCATTTTATTTTTAAATCATGTTTGTTTTATATGGTCTCCCTCCCTTACAATTGGGCAATTTTATGATTTTTATTTCAATATTTATTATACATATTTATATACTTTTTATGTTTTTTATTGATTCTTTTTGTGCATTGTCACATCCTCTGATTGTTGTCATTTTTGTGCACATTGCTGTACTTTTATATTATTATAATATTTATCGTTTTTAAGTATTTAGCTTATCCTTCCTTTTTTATCATAGTATTTTAGTTAGTCTTTTTATTTTGCTTATTTATTTGTTTAAATTATTGATCTATTTATGTGATTATTACATATTATTAATCAGCTCTTGTGTAGTTTTACTTGGTTCAATTTTGCTCTATAGTATTTAGCTTTGATAAGTATTCCATAGTTTTTTATCTTTTTTATCTTCTTTGGTTCTGTATTAGTTATATAAGCACATTTTATTCCTTTCTAATGTTTGGTCAGTGTTCCCTTTTCATAACATCCTATTTGGACTGAACTCCTCCCTTTCCTCAGCCCTGCCCTGTATAGTCTCTCTAACCTTAATTCACCTTGATTATTTGATGTTTTACGTTTGCCGGTGTTTTCACAATTTTAATGTTTTTAAGTGTGTTCTATTTGTTTTTTAACTTTTACAGTGTTATGTTTTTTAATTATTTATTTATTTGTATTTTTAATCACCAGTGTCATTCCCCCTGAGGAAGGCGTTGCCGAAACGCGTTGGGGTCCCTTGTGTATAATAAAGACCCTCATTCTTCCCACGTCTCCTGCTCCTTGTGTTTGCTTGTCCTACCCGCAGGAGGTTGCTCCTCCTCGTACCTTTGGTATCCAGTGCTTCAAAACATGACCATATCATGCCACTGCTTATTCATCATTACTGGTTGTCAATACATCATAGAATACAATATAAAATCCTGATACTGGTGTAACCAAGTTCTGGTGCAACCAAGTTCTGGTGCAACCAAGTTCTGGTGCAACCAAGTTCTCAAATTTAGCCAATGTAAATAGTTATCCTAACCAGTTGCTTTCCTTTACCTCTCTCCATTACATTATTAACTTGTTCTTGTTACTTTTAATTTATTATACAGTTCACTTGTAACCCTATTAGCCTATATTGTTAATTGTTCCTTGTAAACAGTTGTAATACACTGTACCAATGTTTCATGTAAACCGTCTTGACTAGTAGAAAGACGGTATATAAACTGTTAAATAAAGTCTTCTACTGAGGCACGCTCCCCTATCTTTCATCCCTGATTATTTCCCTTATTTCCTATAGGGTTCTTTGTTCAGTTCATACTAATCATCCTTTTCTTCCCTCCACTACTTAGGCCAGATACGAATCCACAAGACACTCTGCTTTTTATTTTCTTGCATCTTACCTATGGAATAATCTCCCCCCCCCCCCAGCTCTCTACTTGGAGTCCTCCTACTCAAAATGTATTTATTTCAGATCTCCTTTCATCTCCTTTCTTAAACCTTCATAATTGTTAATATTCATTGCTCTCAAACAGATCTCAGCCCCTTTTTTGTGTTTTTTTTGTGTCTGTCAGCTTCAGTTTTCTCTATGACTAATGCCTACCTATCGTTCCTATCAATAATAGAGTTATTTTTTAATTTTAATTTTTACTTGATTTTAATTCATTATAAACCACTTCACTGTTTATGAGCAGTGGTATATCAAATTGTTCATACATCCTTTATCTGCAAATCTAAATGGCATACCACTTGCGAGTCGTCGTTTGTGGTCTACCTGATTGCGTGCCCTTGCACCCTTTACTATATGGGACGGACCAGTCGGTCTATAAAGAAGCGTTTGGGTGAGCATGCATCTCTCTTATGTTTGAAAAATCTCACAGCACCTCTGGTGGAACACTGCTTACAAAGAACACACACTTTTCAACAACTCCGTTGGCGAATTCTTGACCATATTCCGCCTGATCCAAGAGGCGGCAACCGGATCTCCAAACTTCAGAAATTAGAACAGAGATGGATTTTTAAATTACAAACAGTCTCCCCTAAAGGCCTTAATGCCTCCCTTGAATGGCATAGTATAATTTGAACTCTACAACTTGGAAAAGAATCTTTAACCAAAGTAAAAACTCTATGGGGTGTATCCTTAACTTTGTCCAATCAGGAGAGGAGGTTCCCTTGACTCATAGGACTCTTCCTCCCTGATTGGTGAGTAAACTTGCCTTATGCCTATTGGATTAGACTTTCTTTTATGCTGCTTTGTTATCACCTACGTCAGACGCCAGCTTCTTTAAGCTTAACGACTCAGTCTTTCTCAATATTGACGGCTCTGCTTTTTGGAGATTGAAGCTTTTCAACTACAAGCCCTTTATTTTACCTGAAGCAGGGTCATAAAATTCTTTAGATCCAAAATGTGC
This sequence comes from Ichthyophis bannanicus, assembly GCA_033557465.1. NCBI lineage: Eukaryota > Metazoa > Chordata > Amphibia > Gymnophiona > Ichthyophiidae > Ichthyophis > Ichthyophis bannanicus. Next base: position 1,148,222,752 of record CM066033.1, on the reverse strand, counting down.
CACGTCGTATATTTTGGTCTATGTGGTGAAAAGGAGCTCGTGGCAGATTGCAGCGTACATTTTGATTCCTGTGGTGAAAAGGAGCTCGAGGCAGATTGCAGCGTACATTTTGGTTCCTGTGGTGAAAAGGAGCTTGAGGCAGATTGCAGCTAAGTGATATAATTTAATTAAACAGTTTACTTTTTCAAATGATTAAAATGGAGTAATCACAGCGAGAGGTTGGTTTTGCTTCCCCCCACTTTGGTGTGTTATACTCCGATAAAAAAGAGAGGGTCTTCTCATTATTCATTTCAGAGTTTAACTATTGGAAGTTCAAAGTATAAAGGGCATTGCCAACCAGCTTCACTCTAATAGTGCTTTGGAACCACTTTTCTCTGTACCTTTTAATGGATGACATCAGTAAAGGTATGTTACTGCAAAGCTCTTACTAATGCTATGATTATATCATTCTTTTTAAGCACATTTTGTCTTAGAAATAGTACCTATTGTGGAGCCTCCAAGTAGTTTGTATTTTGATTTGTCTGTTCATTCACATGGGTTTGTTCATGCTTGCACAAATAAACCTATGCATTACAATAAACAAATCCCATCTCTCACTGGTGAAAAAAGATTCTGTCTCCACTTCTGTTTTGTATGGCGATTAATCCAATGAGTACTCTCATCAACTATGGGATATGGATTGAGCCTGAATTCTAAAGAAGGTAACAATCCAGAGGTAACATCCTATTTACTATTAGTAGACAATGTGAAGATCTGCAGTTCTAGTGAACAACAATTAGCAGAGCAACTTCATGTAGTGAAAAGCTTTTCTGATGACATTGCAATGACTTTTGGCCTTGATAAATGTGCTAAGGCAAATGTTTTTATAGAAATCTTGAGCTAAATGGAAAGCATCCCCCTTGTTGAAGGCTGTGACATCAAGGAACTTGATAGGAATGCATATATAAATATCTTGGAATAGAGGAAGGAACAACACTCAGACAGAAATTACTGAGAGAAAAGATCAGTAAAAGTACTATAGAAGATTAGTATAATTATTGAGAAGTGATTTAACATCATGGAAAAAGATACAAACCATCAATCATCTAGCAATTCCTGTACTCTCATACAGCTTTGTGGTTGTAGATTGGCCTCTTAAAGATCTTGAAAAACTGGATGTGTAAACAAGGAAATACCTCCATGCCAATGAGGTAATTTACAACAATCAATGTACGCCAAGAATGTACATCCCTAGAAGTGAAGGAGGGCTAGGCCTCATAGAGATTGATTAAACATACAGAACTACTATCATGGGCCTCTAAGCCTACCTAACAACATCATTGGATCCAAATACACAAAAAGTGCTGAAATGTGAACGTATACATCCAGAACCTGGCTCTATCATCAAACTTGGACAAACATTCCACTGAGTAGAAGGAATGAGTGAGACTCCGGAACACACACAGGAAAAGAAGCAACAGAATTTGGAAAACAAGAGAAAAACAATTCTTCAAAGAATTAGATCAGCAAACAAGGAAAAACAAGTGGCAAATACACAAATACAGTGGGAAATAGAGTATTACTCCAGGAACGTTTTGTCGATCAAGAAAGTACACATAAATGCTTAAGGAGAGGTGAACTAAAACTGAAAGATGGAGATTGAGAGTTGCAGCCCAGGACAGCAGATTATGGGCAACATGGTTTGCAGCCAGCAATGAAAAAGCTACCAAACTAGACATATGTTGATTCTGTAAAAAAGAGCCGGAAACAGTGACTCACCTCATAGCTGGCTGAGAAGTTCTGATGGCAGAAAATTTATATACACAAAGACACAACAAAGTAGCATGCCTCATCCATTGGAGACTCTACAAATACTACAACATCACTGTGCCTGAAAGCACTGGGATCATAACCCTAAGAGAATTACAAAGAATGAAAAGCTTATGATCACCTGGGTTTCAACCAATAAAGAGCTGGGTGCAAGGAAGCCAGACAGTGGTAAAAGAGAAGAATACCAGAACGACATTGATTATATAGGTGTCAGTCCTAAGAGACTATTCTGCAAATTGTGTTGAGAGGGAGCACATCTTGATGTTACATCTTATGAACTTCAGAAAGAGGCTCTCTTTGGCATAATACAAATATCACACCAAGCATTAGTAGTAAATTTGAGAGAATGAGATCTGGCTTAGAAGTAAGGTTCATGATTGCCAAGGTATGCGCAAAACTAACCCATTTGGAGAAATTGCCCCATGAAAAAAAGGGCTCATGGCCATTACTGTGGTTGAAAGCCACAGTTTCCACTGGTGGGGATACCACCTTTTGCCAGTAGGAAAAGTGGCCTAAAGCCACCACTGTGGCTGAAAGTTGGTGCCCACCAGCAAGGACAGAATCTACCACAGGTAGTAAGAATGGCTCGAGGCTGTCTCTGTGGCCAAAAGCTGAAGTTTATGCCAGCGTGGGATCCATACTCTGTTAGAAAGAAGAATGACCCAAGGTCATCACTGCTGCTGACAGCCACAATATCTGCCAGTGGGAAGACGACAGTTGTGGTCTTAAAAAATGCCAGAAGGGGTCCCAGAGTCACAATGGCATTTAAAGCTACAATAAAATCAGGCTGCTCAAAAAGAGAAGGAGTGTAGCATCAAGGGAATGGGTGGGGCTAGAGGGGTGGGGAAGTAGGCAGGACTTAATAGAAAGGGTGGGGTTAGAGATGTAGGAAAGTGGGCAGGGCTTAACAGAAGGAGTGGGGTTACAGAAGAGGAAAGGAGTGGAGTGGTAAAACATAAGGGAAGGGTCAATGGTGGATGAGAAGGACAGGAGAAGTACATGGATTAAAGGGGAGGGGACGTGTTGGAGAGAAACAAAGAAGATGTGGAAGGGAAGGAGTGAAAGATAGGGAAATGAGAGAGATTGCAAAGTTGGGTGGGAAGGAATAGTGCATGTGGGGAGGTACAGTACATGTTTGTATTAAGAAAGAAGAGAGTAGGTGCAGAAGAGGGTATTGATGGGTAGGAAGGAGAAATAGTGCAAGAGAGTGGGAGGGACAAAAAGTGAGTGCAAGAAGAGAGTGCAAAGGAGAGAAGCATCTATATGCCACCACCACACATACAGAGTCCCCCGACATGTGCACACACACACACACACACACAGTTCCCCAACACAAGAATGCATACACGCACACAGCCTCCTGATATGCATAGCCCCTCATATGCAGCCCCGACACACACACCTCAATTGCCACCAACATACATACCCCAATACTCAAGCCCACTCCTATCCCCACTCACCACTACATATGCCTTCACCTCCTTAACACTCATACACACATGCCACACACACACACTCACACACATCCCCCTACCCTCTGACATTCCACCTTCACATCTCCATAAACAGCTAAACTCTCTCCCTGATAGAGTGCACATCACACCATTGATTCATGTACACATATGATATGCACCTCATATATACCATCACTCCCCGTACCCACCCAGCCATATATACCCTGCTGTCCTATTGAGACACACTTTATGTGGCTGTTTCAACCAAATTTCCCACACAGGCATGGTGGGGTCTGTGAATGGAGGACAGGGGAAACATGCCATTTTGTACAACTATACATGTGCACTTTTCAACTTGCTAATCTTGAGTCCCTGCTATCCAAAAATCAATACTCATAAAGTTCATTAAGTGTACATGGCACATAACTATGTGTTCCATTGCTCTGCTCTCTAATTGCAATAACCATAATTACTCATTCATTACATTTTCAGTTAATACATGGCTAGTTCTAAGTGACTGGGAGAAGGAATATATAGAGTCTATTAAACAGGAAAGTGGTACTTAACAATCTAGTGAATAGCTATAAGATGTGATTTCTATTTATTAACTGTTTCCAGTGTTTGCACTGGCTAATAAGTTTAATGGTGTTATTTACAAAAATTCTTAATGGCTGTTGCTTTGCTAATACTTTAAGGAAGGCTTTAGGAGAAATTTATTTCTTTTGGGAAGAAACCCTTGCAAGTTCTTATAGGAAACAGTTCAGTGATATGTGGCTTATACAGCCTCACTCTATAGGTTAAGATCGTTTAACTGAATGTTGGGGCATTAATAATCCCACTAACAGTATGGTCGGAAAGAAAGTGCTTTATTTTTATGCTGACACCTTACTTTTGTAGCAGACACACCTAAATGGAGAGGAGTCGATTAGGCTAAATAGAAAGACATACCTTTTAGGGGTTTCTCAGTTGCCCTTCATAAGAACAATGGGGTAGCCATCTTAATGAGGAAAGTTCTATTCCTTATGGATTTTCAAATATCATGTACTGATTTTTCCTAGTTTCCAAGGGACTTTGTTCTAGAACTAGTGAGTCTGCTATTCCTGAGGCTCACATTTCTGATCATTTTGCAATCTCATTTACCCTATTTGACTAAACAAGCTTGCAGTAGTATAATAGCAAAGTGTAATCAAACTCTGGAATCTGTTACCGGAGGATGTAGTAAGGGCTGTTAGTATAGCTGGGTTTAAAAAAGGTTTGGACAAGTTCCTGGAGGAAAGGTCCATAAACCACTATTAAAAAGGGACCCAGGATATCAATGCTTGACCCAGTACAAGCATTGTGGAACCTGTGTCTTTTGGGGATATTGCTAGGTACGTAGGACCTAGATTGGCCACTGTTGGAAACAGGATACTGGGCTTGATGGACCTCGGTCTGACCCAGTATGGCATGTCTTATGTTCTTATGTTCTTATGTTCTTATGTCGCTGGTCTGTTTTATTGGTGGGGTCATTTTAAAGCTATAAATATGACTATCACAGATAACATGGGCAAGCCACTTAACCCTCCATTGCCCCTGTTCCCTGTAAAATAGTTATCTCCAAGTTATAATGCCCTGTTCAATGTAATTTCATTTTGTTCAATGTAAACCACCTTGATATCATGAAAGGTATATAAGAAATGTTAAATAAATAAATAAATAAAGTGAATTGTATAGTTGAAATGTTATCAGTTCTCCTTACAGGGAGAGTTTATCATCAAATTGAAAGGATTCTAGCTCAGTGTCTATGGGAAAATAACCACCCAGAATTGCTTTTAGGAAGCTTAAATCTTAAAAAAAGGAAGGGGGGTGATTCTCTCTGATTTTCAGGCCTAGTACTGTGATTTTTTACTTAAACAAGGTTCGCGATGGGTGGAGGGGGCCGTAGGTTTGCGCTCAATATGGCTTGAACTAGAAGAGAGGTTAAGTAATCCCTTCCTCTAGAACCTTCTTCTTGGCATGGTGTCTGTTGGGAGGTTGAAGTCTCATATTTTATTTATTTATTTAAAAGGATTTATATACCACCTTCTCCTGTAATCAAGGCGGTCTACACAGCAAACAATCGAAGAAATACTGACTTTTGTGTGTGAATGCAGTGATCAACAGTGAATGCATGTGTGTGTAGGGTGGCCTTGATTCGTGGTAGGCTATTTACAGTGTGTGCTATTATACAATACTATGTACATGAATGAGAAGGGAGGGGGTTGGCCTGTAGTTCTGGCTGGCGGGCAGGTTATGTGACGTCACCGTAGTGTTCGATGAAGAGGGTCGTCTTGAGCATAGAGTATATCGGATACTCAGAAGGCCTTTCAAAAGTAGTAAATGAAACTCCTAAGGAGGATTGTCTGATGAAAGGTAGATAAATGGGTTCAGACAGCTGGGAATGAGTGTTAGTCTCATCGAGGAGATGTCGGCACTTTGAGACAAGTGGTGTGTGATTGTTCTAACATTCAATCTTATTAGGCTTTAATATGGAACCGTATTGAAGAGTTGCTGGGATTTTGGGCAAATCTCTCCTGGTCTGGGGTCGTCTCGCCGTAACAGTGGGATTGTCCGTTTTAATCAACTTCTATTGGAAGTGGCCCTTTTTTTCAGTATTTCTAAATGGAAAACATGCGGCAGAGCTTGGTTGACATGAAGGGTGGAACACTTGTGCTTATGATATACTGTATACTGTATATGTGCAAGTATCATGGTATAGTTGTTCCCTTGCAGCCTTCTTTTTCTTAAGCAAAAACGTTTCCTTTGTAGTGGAGTGGTTGCTCTTATATTGCCCTTGTAGGCCTAGTAAGCTTGCAGATGTTTTGTGTTTCTTTATATAGCCCCTGATGATCGCATGATGATGGGAGGGACAGGGACAGTCCAAAGTTCAAATGCTTTTTTTCATTTGGCAAATAAAATCAGAACGCATTTTCAGCAGAGATTCGAAAAGACTGAGTAAGAAAAATTGGAAGAGTATTCAAAGAAAAATAAGCTTAGGAAGGATAGACATACTCAGGACATTTAACCTTCCCAACCATGAGATGACTTGGAATGGGATTTTAGAAAGGATGGGTCTGATATTCGAAAGCCATTTACATAGCTTACAGCCCAGTAAACCGTGTACAAACATTAAAAGGAAATATTCAATGGCACCTACACGGGTAGTGCCGTTGAATATCACCATCTGTGCCCTAACACGCCACAATGCTATCCGGTTAGCATAGGGGCGTGTTACGGGCATTCCGGGGCGAAGCAGGTGTGGAGAATGGCGGTAACTGGGTAGCGGCAATATTGGACCTCTAACCAGTTAGCGCTGCACGGCTAAAACTAGGTGAGCTTTTGGCTCACCTAGTCTTAGCCGTGGATACTAACCTGGTAGCAGTCCAATATTGCTGCTACCCGGTTAGGCTGTGCAGCGGTTTTCCCATGGCATCCAAACCGGATATTCAATGCCATCGGCGCAACATTGAATATCTGGGGTTAAGGGTGAGCAGGCAGGGCTATGTGCCGATGCAGCACATAGCTCGCCCAACTCTGTCAGACCCGATGTCTAAGTGCAATCTGGGTCATCTAAGCCAGAAGTCTGAAAGAAAACAGGCAAATTCAGGTGCAGACATGATTTCACAAATGTGGAGATACCAGATATGGACATTTGTTGAGCTGTCTACGTAGACATCTAGGAATAGTCTAATGGTTAGGGTAGTGGACTAGTAACAGGGCAGCCAGTGTTTAAATGCCAGTGCTGCTGTCACTGACATGGTGCTGAGTACTAGGGATGATAGAGTGCTTTCTTCTCTATACTCTCTAGAGATCATAGCCATATTTGTGAGTATCAATAAAGAGGGCAGGTGTGGTCATTTTCTGCCAGGCTGATAATGAGGGCATGAGCAAGGAGCAGCGCTTCTGCCTCCACTGAGCACTAGACCACCAGGGATTAACAGGTAGGCCAAAGAAGGGTCATGGACAGGGCCAGCCCGTCCATTGAGCAAGAATGTTGTTTGCACAGGGCCCCGCGTTTCAGGGAGCCCCATGCAAACAACATTCTGCATTAAATTTAAAAACAAAAAAACAAAAAAAACTGTCTGCTGCTGCTGCTGCTGCTGCCGTGGCAGCAACAGAATCAAGTGTCCCACGCCCCCCCCACCGTCCGGCAGAGCCCTCCGTGAAGCAATCCTCTCAGTGCTGGCTTTCAGAGCTGTGAAGAGAGAGTTTCTCTCTTGCGGCTCTGTTAAGCCCACTGGGGCTGATGGGAAACAGGCAATGGGGTGATGGGGGGTTAGTGCTGGAGGTGGGCTGATGGGGGGGTTAGGACTGGTAATGGGCTATGGGGGGGGGCTAAGACTGGAAGTGGGCTGATGGGGGGTTAGGACTGGAAGTGGGCTATGGGAGGGGCTATGAATGAAAATGGGCTTTGGGGGGCTACTAATGGAAATGGGCTGATGGGGGCTTAGGACTTGTAATGGGCTATGGGGGGAGCTAGGACTGGAAATGGCTGATGAGGGTTAGGACTGGTAATGGGCTATGGGAGGGGCTATGACTGAAAATGGGCTATGGCGGGGCTACTAATGGAAATGGGCTGATGGGGGGCTTAGGACTTGTAATGGGCTATGGGGGGGGGGCTAGGACTGGAAATGGGCTGATGGAGGGGTTAGGATTGGAGGTGGGCTGATGGTGGGCTTAGGAGTGGTAATGGGCTATGGGGGGGCTAGGACTGGAAATGGGCTGTTGGGGGGGGTTTGACTGGAAGTGGGCTGATGGGGGGCTTAGGATTGGTAATGGGCTATGGGGGGCTAAGACTGGAAATAGGCTGATGGGGGGTTAGGACTGGAAGTGGGCTGATGGGGGGTTAGGATTGGTAATGGGTTATGGGGGGACTAAGACTGAAAATGGGCTGATGGGGGGTTAGGACTGGAAGTGGGCTGATGGGGGGCTTAGGACTGGTAATGGGCTATGGGGGGGCTAGGACTGGTAATGGGCTGATGGGGGGTTCTAGAACTGGAAATGGGCTGAGTGGAAGGGGGCTTGAACTGCTAATAGATGATGGGGAGAAGGGCTTGGAATGGAAATGGGCTGATGGAGGTGCTAGGATAGGACTGGAAATGGGCTGTTGGTGGGTGCTAAGATTGGAAATGGGCTGTGGTGGGGGCTTGGATTGAAATGGACTCATGGAGGGGCTAGAACTGGAAGTAGGCTCATGGGGGGGCTTGGATTGGAAATGGGCTGAGTGGAGGTGAGCTAGGAATTGACATGGGCTGATGGTGGAGTTAGGAAAGGACTAGAAATGGGCTGATATGGGGCTGGGATTGGAAATGAGCTGATGGAGGGACTTGGATAGGACTGGAAATGGATGGGGGAGCTAGGCCTGGAAATGGGCTGAAGGGGGGCTTGGACTGGAAATGGGCTGATGTGGGGACTAGAAGGGAGCGGATGCTGGGTGGGGCTGGAACTAGAAGGGAGCTGATGTTGGGGGAGGATTAGAATGGGATGGGGCTGGGAGAGTGAAATGGAGAGGGGAAAAATATTTTGTATGGGAGGGAAGAAAAATCTACAATTGGCCGGGTAATGGGGGAGTAACTGGGGATTGAGGATGGAGGGGTAAAATTTGAGTGGATGAAATAGGAATGAGGAAAGAGTAAAAGGAGAAAGGTTAGTAAGTTAAAGCAGATGTAGAGGGAGAATGGAAACAAACTAGAAGAGAGAAGAAAGGACAAATGGACAGCAGACGATGGAGAGTTAGCAGAAGACACGAAGAAACCAGAAGAAAGTGTCTGGAGCAATTGCAACTGAAAAAAAATGCACAAAAGGTAGAAAAACATCTCTTTATTTTGAATTTATTAACTGGAATATGTCATTTCTGGGAAATGTGCTTCATTAACGTCTGTGCTTTGTTTAGTACAAGAGGAAATTAATTTATCATTTTATTTCTACAGTGTTGTGCATTCCAAGTTTGACTTTTATGGTTCCCAGTTTAATTATTGTCTTCCTGTTTCTAAATTGTGATTCCTTGTTTGGTGATGGTCTATGTTCTGCATGTGTAACTGAACTGAGGTATTCTATTTATGTAATTCCTATTTGACATTGCCACTTGTTTTCTTTCCCCAGTAGGTCATGTATTGCTGTTCTCTGAAATGTATTGGTTTAATCTTTGCAGTGTTGCCTTTTGATAGGTAGAGTATGGTGGTTTGTGAGTCCTGGTAGTGCTGTTACGATACGGAGGGTTTACTATGGGTTCTTAATGGGCAGTGTTTGTAGTAGTTCCTAAAGTGCCTGGCTGTTGGCACTGAATAATAGCAATGTAGAAATCCTTTAGTCTTTCTTTATCCATACACTCATTAAGAGGCATGTTTACTAAAAGTTAGTGTATGGTAAAATTAAGCAAATATTTATGCAAATATTTATGCAAATGATGCCCCGCACTGAGTCTCCGCACATGGCCCCATACTCCCCTTGGGCCGTCCCTGGTCATGGATAGGGATGCTAGCTGGGATTTAGAGTTTTAATAGGGGAAAGGGAGGAGTGAATGGGGGTAAGGAAAGGGCTCAACTGGCTAACTGGGTTTCTTTAATGGTTCAGGAGGGAGGGGTAAAGGAGTCTGACTGGCTAGCCAGAATGTTATACTTTGCAGGGATGCACTGATTCCCCTGGACAGTTTCTGATCCCCATCAAGATCTCTCCAGGGTGGAGGGGGGAATTGGTGCTGAAGGGGGGAGTGGTCACATTTTTTAATATTGTCATTTCCATAGATCTGTATATCCATGGCACCGACAGTGTTTTAGGTTGGGGGGCGATCGTGTCATTGGAGGGGGCCCAGTAGCGATTGGAGGACAGAGCTAGTGTTCTCCCCTTGGATTTACTGTGGAGACCTGTGATACCTGCATCGGCAGGCACCACGGGACTTCCCGCACTACTGCCAATGCAGGTATCAAGGGTCTCTGCGGAATCTGTAGGGGGAAATCTGGGATCCCCTTCTGCAGATACCACAGGAGTTTCAGACCTAATGCAGGCCTTTTGCAGCTATGGCACAGCCATAGTTGCAAGAGGCTGTCACGGTTCTGTAGACATGCCCCTAATTGAAATTGAGCCCTTAGTGCATGTAAAATAGATTTAGCACACAATGATCTACAAATTAATATGTACTAAAATTTTGATTAACGTGGATGTATGAAATGAACCCAAAACGTCCAAAGATAAGGGAAAAAGTCTAAAAATGACCCAAAATGAACAGAAAATGTTCTCAGTACACATCACTATCTCTTCCATATATGTCTTTTCCTTATTATTCAAGCTCTCTACCTCAAATAAATGGAAATAAATAGGTAAAATTCTCCTAGGGACAGATGAGGAATGGATTCAGTCAATGTTCTCACATCCAGTGTGGCTCATACCTTTTTCCAATAAGCACGTCAATAGGAGCATTTTACTTAGACCCAATTCAGCTCACTAATACTGGCTCTTTGAACAGCCAAAGCACAACATATATGGCTCTTCTTGGTTGCTGTTGTCTAGGAATTATGGAAGCTCCCTCCAACATCTTTCAGTGTATTATTATGTATTCATTGAAAATACACTGTATTGTTCATAGAGGCACAAGATACATGAATAAAATAACATAATACAACATGTCTAAAATGCAGTTCTAACATTTTAGAACCTCTTCCTTAAGCAGATGTAGAAAACATGTCATTCAACAGTTCATACAAAACACTGTATAGAGTTGTTCTGTGCTATCGAGTCGATTTCAAGTCCTGGTAACCTGTGGATAGTTGTCGATGTTGTGACTTTTATGGAGTAGCCAAAGTAAAAAGAGATCCTGCAAAAACACATAGCTTTATGAGAGAAAGTGGATTCAGAAGCAGATTAATTGCATATGCAAATCAAGGAATCCAAATTGTTTCATTGCAGCTGTGACATTGGAACTATTATTAGCGGTCTAGGAATGGTCATCACTGTAACTTGAGCATTACATCTGCAGGCTTAGGTCTTGGGAAGAAAAAAGTGCATGGAAGGGGAAGAATGAGTGTGCATGAGATTGCTAGCAAAAAGAAAGTGAGTCATGGAAGAAAAGAGAGGAGAAAACATGACAGCAGACCAAAAAAAACAAGAAAAAAAGGAGAGGGCAAAGATTTCAGGAAGGGATGACACCCCCCTCCACCCATTGTGCTGACTGGATAGAAATCATTTGACTATAAAAATGATCTATCAGTCTCATAATGTTTTGAATCAAAATATAAGATACCCTATCCCGGTGAAAATGAAATACCAAATAAACAAAACCGGGGAAGACAATACCGGTGTAGAAGCACAAACTTTTTTTGTTGGGATAGCCAGCCCAGTAGAGAGGAAGAAGTCCTCACACCGCCGTGGCCATTTCCCTTTTTAATAAATTGTTGTAATTAAAAATCAGTATACACTTAACTGAAGTTTTAGCAATCCATCCCGTTCAGTCAGCAATGTAGCAGGCACGACGTGGCACGTTTCGGGGCCAAAACAGTAATGCCCCTGCATCAGGTTTAGAACATTGCTTGGTAGCCGAAATGCTGTATGACCGGCATTTGAAGCAAAGTCATACAGCATTTCGGCTACCGAGCAATGTTCTAAACCTGATGCAGGGGCATTACTGTTTTGGCTCCGAAACGTGCCACGTCGTGCCTGCTACATTGCTGACTGAACGGGATGGATTGCTAAAACTTCAGTTAAGTGTATACTGATTTTTAATTACAACAATTTATTAAAAAGGGAAATGGCCACGGCGGTGTGAGGACTTCTTTCTCTCTACTGGGCTGGCTATCCCAACAAAAAAAGTTTGTGCTTCTACACCGGTATTGTCTTCCCCGGTTTCATAATGTTTTGAGTCATTAAAAGAAAGGAATCATCAGAAAGTAGCAATAATTGTTAATTCACCTAATACAGATCATTCCCATATCATTCATCAGTCCCAAATTTTTCAGTTTTAGTTTTTCTCAGTGCATATAAAATCTCCAATTATTCAACTGGCAATTGACTCCACTAAAGTTCAAAAACGTTACCATAGAATGTCAGATATGTAAGCATTCAGTCAGTTATTTGGAATATATAAGGAGCATGTTTACTAAAAAGTGCACCTCTAGCTGCTTTAGTTGGCACCAAAAACAACAGCAGGGGTGGCACTCCACCATGGAGTCATGCCCGTCATGTCTCCATGTTACTAGTGTGGGTATTGCATAACCCCCACATTCATCCACTTTGGCATGATCTGCGTGGGTGCAGTTAATGCCCCCATTGTGGTGGTGGTGAGTGCACCCATGCTAAGTGCCACATCAATGTCCAAACTAACTGTGATGTAGATGCTCTGTCCAAGAACCACCCATTCTCTACCCCAACCCACACTGCTTAGGTATCACAGGAGTTTAAGCATGGCCGCATTTTCAGTGCCTGGTACTATTTACCATGGTGCATTTGACACACACTGAACTCTGCCCTACCTGGTAGCACACTTTAGTAAAGTAAGTGGTCCGTAGCAAAGTCACTTCAAAGCAGCAAAAACAACTAAATAATTCAGGACAGAAAGGGCCTGCATTTCATGAGACCTAAGATATCCAAAATATTTGTTTGCAATAATTTTGTTCACCTACTATCTGTAACAGCAGCTGTGGAGGTGGCAGGACTCCATACTGTATCTATCCCATACCCACGTTCATAGAATGCAGTAAAGTTAAAAGTTAAATAAAACTTTAAATAAGCTCTAAAATACAGACAGTCTCTGGCTCCAGAAGCAGGTAATCCAGTCTCAGAGCAAACACGCCCACCTTCTCTGTGTCCTTTAAAAAGTGTTCATGGGCAGGCAACATAACTGAGCACTGCAGGGCCTATCTCAGGCATATCATAATGATTGGGAAGGGTACCACATGGAAAATTAAAAGGTCATAGAAGGAAGGAAAGTCAAGAGCAGTACTTGCACAACTACACAGAAATAGGTTGCTGCCAGGGTATGCTTATGGGCTCCTCTAGCCCCCCCCCCCCCACCCAAGCAAAGCGAGATGTCTTTACAAGGAGCGTAAAAAGAAAAGCAGATTCCGGTGTAACTATGAAAGAAGTGTCATTTACTACTTCTACTACTGATCATTTGTATAGTGCTACAAGGCGTACGCAGGGCTGTACAGAGAGACTCCGCAAAGGTGCAAAGGAAGATTAACATGGTGCATGGTAGGGAGTCAGAAGAGAAGCTTCAGGTGAAGGCAACTCAGCCTAGCAGCAGGAGCACCGTGTTCCTGCTGAAAAGTATGTGAAGATGACCTTTCCAGAAACAACATTTGAGGTATCCACCTGTGTACAATTTACATCTGAATTTATTTATTTATTCATTTTTATGGAGTCAGAGCAGCTTACAGATAACAGCATTGCAATGTTACATCGAATAATTGAGTAGTGGTGTGTATAACCTTTTTTTTATTTTTATTAATGCCATCCAAATAACAATAATATAAAGAAATACACAATTTAACATTGTAAACAAAATATATCACAGCCAATAAAAAGAAAAAAGATCTAAGATGTTAAATTCAAATCATAGCCCACATCATGGGGAATACAGCAGCAGATAGATACCAGAGAAAAAAAATATTTAAGGCTACTCCACCTACCATAATCATCTCATAGTGTAGATATCAATATCAATAATAATACAACTATCTCAAACCTGCAATGAAACCAAAAGGACTTCAAGCTGAGTAGGATCTAAGAAAACATAACTAGATCCTTGCAAGATGATCAAACATATACATGGAAATCGGAGGAAAAAGGTTCCTCCCCCAGCCAAAACTCTAGGTTTAAGCTGGAGAAAGGACCGCCTCCGATTCTGTGTTTGTCGAGAAACATCGGGGAAGATGGACAACTTATGGCCATAAAAAAGATTATTTTTCTTAGAAAAAAAGGCTTTTAAAATTAGAGCCTTATCAGCAAGATTAACCAAAATGATCACTAAAGTGGCGCGGAATGCAATCAAAGCCTGAGAATTCTCCAAAAAATCAGTCAACTCTAAGGGGCATGTTTACTAAGCAGTCTTAATGTGCGCCCGGCGATAGTGTGCAGGATGCCATAAAAGGAGTGGGCGTTTCGGTCTTAACATAGCAAAATGGTATTATCATGCGATAACGTGCGCTGCACACATTATCGGGCAAAACGCCGCTAAGCACGTTAACGCGCGATAATCTTAAGTAGGCGCGCAGACATGCAAACATAAAAGCAGAGGTGTAGCACAATGGTTAATACACTGACTGATAATACAGAGGTCATGAGTTCAATCCCCCAGTGTGCCTAATGCATAAGGCTGGCTGAGGCATCACCCTTTATGTTTAAGTAGTGATTTTTGAGGCATTTTACTTTTATTTTAAGTAGTGCTGCCAGCAAACACACCCTCACGGTGGCGTAACCTAAGGTGCCGCATAAGGCACCCCATAACGCACTCCATAGGGCACATTATAAAGTGCACTGTCCGCCAAGGCACCCTATAATGTCCCCTATAGGACACCTTATAAGGCACCTTATAAGGCGCTTGATAGGGCGCCTTATAAGACGCCTTATAGGGTGCCCTATAAGGCGCCTTATGGGGTGCCCTATAAGGCGCCTTATGGGGCGCCCTATGAGGCACCTTAAGGTTACAGTACTCTGAGGGTGTTTTTGCTGGCAGCACTAATGTACATTAAAAATAGACAATGCCTCAGACAGCCCTATCAAATAACCCCACCATGGGTTTCAGCCCATGACCTCTGGCTTCACAGGCAGTGAAGTAACCAGTGGGCTACAGCTGCTAACAAACCCCTGGCTGGCTGCAGAAGGACTGCACGTCACCACACAAACTGTCTGCTGTGGTTACCAGGATAGGGTTAACCCACCCGTACCCATGATGCACTGCACATGCAAATCAGCAGTCGACAGATGGGCACAAGATGGGGTATGCACCCCACAGCACCTCGGCCTGGTAGGGGGAACTGACCATGTGTGGTACTGGCACAGAGTAGCCATAGACCGTCACACTGTGCGGGTACTATGCTCACCCTGAGGGTGAGGTGGGGCGCCCAGCACCAGGTCCACAGCAACTTTCATGGCTGAAAAACGCCATGCTGAAGGTCCCCATCAGTGGTACTGTGTGTGATAGGTAGTTCCTGCAGACACATCTAGGTTACATCTGTGTCCTTTTGTATTTCTCAGTCAGGTCTAGCCCTTATGGGCTATGATGCACCCAGAATAGTGCATATCCTGTGTTGGTGCCATGGTTACATAATGTAGGTGAAGAGGGGAGGGGAGGGGAGGAGATTGTTTACCTTATCAGAATATAGAAAGACTAGGGGACATGCAATGAAGCTACAGGGTAAACTATTTAAGACTAATAAAAGAAAATATTTTTTCACTCAACGTGTAATCAAACTCTGGAATTTGTTACCGGAGGATGTAGTAAAGGCTGTTAGTGTAGCTGGGTTTAAAAAATGTTTGGACAAGTTCCTGGAGGAAAGGTCCATAAACCATTATTAAGAAGTGACCAAAGATATCAATGCTTGACCCAGTACAAGCATTGTGGAACTTGTGTCTCTTGGGGAAACTGCTAGGTACATATGACCTAGATTGGCCACTGTTGGAAACAGAATACTGGGCTTGATGGACCTTGGTCTGACCCAGTATGGCATATCTTATGTTCTTATGTAGGTGTTTGGACCCATAGGCGGATTATGTACCACCACACAACCCACCCTCTAGGGCTCAAGGTGGGAAACAGGATCGCCCACCAATAGATCCACATTCTACCTCCCTGCAATGGTAACAGTAGAGGGGACCATCAACCCCAGTCCGGCTGGGGAACAGACACGCTACAGGGCAGGCACTGCAGAGCGGTACACATCCATAAAACAATAGCAGACAGACAGTAGGCCTGGAAATGCTCAGCTGCCCCCCACCACTATCTGACGTTCTCCAACAGCAAGCCTCCAGCCACTGCACCCTGCAAGGTGTTCCAGCAAGACACATAATAGCTGCAGACAATCTGTTAGCTAGTCCATAGTGCATGGTCCTGGAGGAGATGTGTGTACCCAGAACTGGGATGTCAGCATGCACACCAAGCAAATAAGTCAGTGATTTGGCCCCAAAAGGGACCCATAAATATCACATGAAAGAAATGCTATATAGCACTATGGGGGAACCTAGCCATGCCGTGGTCACTGCTTAGTCAGGATGAGTTGTGGCCACGCTGTCCGTGCAGGTGGTGGCCGGGCACTACAATGTCCGAGACATTGCCCTATGCCCTGTTCTGATGCATCCAGGCCAGGCCACCCTATCCAGGCTATTCCCACAGTACCTTGCTCCTCATTATGCACATTGGCAGGCCAATACTGGCAACAGTGCTAGCAGTGTGGGCTGTGGAGGGTGTTGGCAGCCACCACACATTGGATCGACAGACACACACTCCACACACCTATGCCAGCATTGTGCAACTATAGAGGTGTTTGGCAGCCCTGGCCACCACGCCAGTCCTGGGCACAGTGCAGGCATGGCTATGGTACGCAATACTGTTGGGGGTCACTTTGTCAGACACCAGACCTGAGGCACACTCCACAGACATCAGAAAGGTTGCTATGATGCAGCTCAATCAGCCAATTGTGCTTAACGTAGGAATTGCTATCTGCCAGTTATCAGAGCAACCTTTTGATAGCTGTGTACAGTTTTCCCATGTTTAGGGTGGCATTGCTAAGGTATGCAAGAGCTAGTATGGGGAGATGCACGCAGGGCCCAACATCCTACCTCTCCTGGAGGCTTGGGAAAATGGAGCCTGTGGGTGCGGGTGTGTCTGACCCTGTTGGCCGCTGCTCTAGGGCAGAGGTTCCCAACTCCAGTCCTGGAGGGCCAAACACTGTTCGGGTTTTCATGCTGTCCCTAATAAATATGCATGAGATACATCTGCATACCATGGGGGCGGTGCATAGCAATGCAGCACAGCCACATTTATTAGAGGCAGTATGGAACCTGAATGGTGTTTGGCCCTCCAGGACTGCATTTGGGAGACTCTGCTCTAGGTAATGCACATGTTTATGGTGTCTGTGCTCTGTAGGGTAAAATGTAGGTGTTTTGGGCATGTTTACGTCATCTTCACTACAGGTTCTGTCTGTATTAGCACATTGTAGTAGTGGGTAAAATATGGGGGCTGGGTTGGCAGGATCCACAGCTGGGACTTGAACCTATGACCTTCTGCTCCTGAACACACTGGCTGTGTGCACTGCACCACCATTTTGCCACAGAAACAGTGCATTCCCTGGGGATACCATGACTGTTCGTCAGACAGGGCCTGTCTGTTGCAGTGCATGGCACCCACCTACACAGGGCTAGGCCACGGTCTGCTCTGGGCAGCTGCCACTGCCCCCTCCACCACCAGTACCCCTCCGCCACCCTGCTGACATGCCCGTCTGCTGGTGGTGCTGGTGGAGCGCAGTCTCAGGCCATCCATTGTGCGGGAAGGTGGCTGCCTATGGTGCAGGCTCTGGGGTAGGGGTTCCTGCATAGATGTCCACGCTTCCCCCCAGCACCGCCTGCCAATGTTCTGTGCCCTTGGGGGTACTGCAGTGCCAGGCCCCACAGTACCTGCTGGGTACTATCCCCTGTTACACTGTGGGAAGCACACTCGTGCCCATGCTGGGTCCTCATCAGTTGCTGTCTGACTGCTCTACTGTTTCAGCATTCCTATGGGCCACCTAGGCATCACCCTAGTCCACACTGTGGCCCAGCTGCAGCACAGCATGTACCGTCTGCAGCCCTCTGTGTCCCCTTTCCCAGCATCTGTCCAGTTGCCCATTCTGACATGCCCGCCCTGCTGTTGTGGAACATGTGCATGCCATAGTAAACATGTCCAATGGAGAGGGAAACCCTGATCAGCGCTATTTCACTGTGGGATCATTCACCTTGTATAGGGACGGAGCGTAGACCCTTCCAAAATTCATTTCATTTTTTTTGGAGCTTTCTTGGGAGTGTTTTTTGATGTTTCCCATTAATATCACTATTGCCCAGCTTGGTTATGTTTTTTTTATATTTTGTTGGGGTCATTTTCAATGTTTATTTGCACTTTTGTTCCGTGCACATGTATCACACTTATCACTGTTTTGTAGGTTTCCCTGGTTTTGCTGTACATTTCTGACAGAAATGGTTTCTCTTCCCTTTAAATCAGCTCTAGTGCCAGGATTTCACTGGCGTTAGTTTTCAGCATCGGATTTCACAGCATTAGTGTGCAGAGAGCCTCTCCCCTCCCACTCTCCGCCCATTGACCCCTTCTCTCCGCCCCTGGGGAGCCTTCCTCTGCCCTCTGGGAGCCTTTCCCCGCCTTCAGCGCTCGTTTGCGCCTCTGCGCGCGTTATCGCGCGATAAGGTACCTGTGCGCCTGATAAAGCAACATTATCGCACGATAAGGTACCTTATCATGCGATAATGTCACAGAGCGCACATTAAGACGGTTTAGTAAACATACCCCTAAGTCATTTTGCAACTCACCTGCCGCCACTCTATCTTCCCCAGGTGTTGCTCGAACAGAAAGATAAAAGAAATGAGCAATCGGAAGGGTGTCAGCTTCAGCAAGTAACAAAACTTCCTTACAATACTGTCTAAATAAAGAGATAGCAGACATAAACCGTGTCTTAGGAAAGTTTAAAATATGAATATTCATAGCACGAGACATATTCTCGAGGGATTCTATCTGTTTATACAAAAGCAAAGTGTCTTTTAAGGAGGATGCACTTACGGATTGTAAGGAACTGACGTGTGCCGCCACCTTATCCACTTGTCGAGACAAGTTCTTAACAGAGTCTTCCACATCTTGTACCCTAGTAACTACTTGCTGAGAAAAAACAGTAGTTTGTTCCATAAATTTGGATAATAAAGAATAAGTAGCAGAGACTTGTTTCCAAATATCAGACAAGGTAATGTCAGCAGGATTGACAGCTTGAGGTAAAGATTGAAAACCATCTGTGCTAACAACCGGAATAGAAATAGTAGAAAGTACCTTACAAGGAAGAGTAGTAGGAATAGCAGAAGCCTCCTGTTCCTCCCCGAAGGCAGAGGATGCTTCAGAAGAGGAGAAATTGCATTCAGGATCTTGAGAAGACCCAGGGTTAGGTGGAGGAGTCCTGTCGATGGAACTTAGGGATGGACCAGAAGCAGGCGAAGAGGAACTTTGATTTACGGAAGGAACATTAGATAACACAACCACATGTCGATCCATAGGGCCAACAGTCACAGTTGGAGTAGAAGAACACACAGACGGTTGGTTAGCTGATTTACTTTTCTTATTTTTCCTCTTCGTATGACCTCTGGGCATTGCCCCTGCGGCAAGGGCTCTTAGGCCCCGAATAGGCACCGAAGGGGCACCAAAGGGGCGTAACCCCTTTGGTCACGACCCCTTCGGGCAAGCGACCGCAGGCTACGTCCATGGCCGCGAAGGCAGCTGGCGTTTGAAACACTGCAGGAGCTGATGTAGATGGGAGGAGCTCACAAGGTGCAGCCAATTGGAGATAAAATGAACAGCCGCCAAGCCACGGTATCCACCACCGCTGACTCACGTCTCCCTCCAGCTGCCGGTGTTTGAAATACTGCAGGAGCTGATGTAGATGGGAGGAGCTCACAAGGTGCAGCCAGTCGCAGATAAAATGAGCAGCCGCCAAGCCCCGGTATCCATCACCGCTGACTCACGTCTCCCTCCGGCTGCCGGCATTTGAAATACTGCAGGAGCTGATGTAGATGGGAGGAGCTCACAAGAACATAAGAACATAAGAACATAAGATATGCCATACTGGGTCAGACCAAGGTCCATCAAGCCCAGTATTCTGTTTCCAACAGTGGCCAATCTAGGTCATATGTACCTAGCAGTTTCCCCAAGAGACACAAGTTCCACAATGCTTGTACTGGGTCAAGCATTGATATCTTCGGTCACTTCTTAATAATGGTTTATGGACCTTTCCTCCAGGAACTTGTCCAAACCTTTTTTAAACCCAGCTACACTAACAGCCTTTACTACATCCTCCGGTAACAAATTCCAGAGTTTGATTACACGTTGAGTGAAAAAAATATTTTCTTTTATTAATCTTAGTTTACCCTGTAGCTTCATTGCATGCCCCTAGTCTTTCTATATTCTGATAAGGTAAACAATTGATCTACATTTACCCGTTACACTCCGTTCATTAATTTATAGACTTCTATCATATCTCCCCTCAACCGTCTCTTTTCCAGGTTAAAGAGCCCTAACCTTTTTAGCCTTTCTTCATAGGAGTATCCTTCCATCCCCTTTACCATTTTGGTGGCTCTTCTCTGTACCTTTTCTAAAATCGCTATATCCTTTTTAAGATACGGCGACCAGAATTGCACACAGTATTCAAGGTGCGGTCTCACCATGGAATGATATAGAGGCATTATAATATCTTTTGTTTTATTTTCCATTCCTTTTCTTATCATACCTAGCATTCTATTTGCTCTTTTGGCCGCCGCTGCACACTGGGCTGAGGGTTTCAACATGGTATCCACAATGACGCCTAAATCTTTTTCCTGGGTGGTGGTTCCTAATGTGGAACCTTGCTTTGTTTAACCATAGTTTGGGTTGTTCTTCGCTAGGTGCATAACCTTGCACTTGTCCACATTAAATTTCATCTGCCATTTTGATGCCCAGTCTTCCAATTTATCAAGATTCTCTTGCAATTTTTCACAATCCTCTTGGGTTTTAACAACTTTAAATAGTTTTGTGTCATCTGCAAATTTGATAACCTCACTCGTTATTCCACTTTCCAGGTCATTTATGAATATGTCAAAAAGCAGCGGACCCAGCACAGATCCCTGGGGTACACCACTATTCACCTTTCTCCATTGGGAAAATTGGCCATTTAGCCCTACCCTCTGCTTTCTATCTTTTAACCAGCTCCTGATCCACAATAGTACATGGCCTCCTATCCCATGACTCTTTAGTTTTGCCAAAAGTCTCTGATGAGGGACCTTGTCAAAGGCTTTCTGAAAGTCCAGATACACAATATCAACTGACTCACCTTTGTCCACCTGTTTATTCACTCCTTCAAAAAAACATAACAGATTAGTAAGACAAGATCTTCCTTGTCTAAAGCCATGTTGGCTGTCTCCCATTAGGTTGTGACTAT
This sequence comes from Ichthyophis bannanicus, assembly GCA_033557465.1. Classification (NCBI taxonomy): domain Eukaryota; kingdom Metazoa; phylum Chordata; class Amphibia; order Gymnophiona; family Ichthyophiidae; genus Ichthyophis; species Ichthyophis bannanicus. The sequence goes on along the minus strand of CM066033.1, from coordinate 1,148,201,328 downwards.
CTACATGCTGAGTAATTTTATTTTTTATGATGGTTTCTACCATTTTTCCCGGTACTGACATCAGGCTCACCGGTCTGTAGTTTCCCGGATCACCCCTGAAACCCTTTTTAAAAATTGGTGTTACATTGGCGATCCTCCAATCTTCAGGTATTAGAGATGATTTTAATGATAGTTCACAGATTACTGATAGCAGTTCTGCAATCTCATATTTCAGTTCTTTCAACACCCTTGGATGGATACCATCCGGCTCAGGTGATTTGCTACTCTTCAGTTTATCTAATAGTTGTAAGACATCTTCCCGATGTATCGATATTTCCTTCAATTCTTCCGCACCTTTAAATACCACTTCAGTCATGGGTAACATCCCTACATCTTCCTCAGTAAAGACCGAAGCAAAGAATTCATTCAGTCTCTCCGCTATCGCCTTGTCGCCTCTTAGTGCTCCTTTAACCCCTTTATCATCTAATGGACCAACTGACTCTCTCACAGGTTTTTTGCTTCGAATGTACTTGAAAAAGTCTTTATTTCGCGTTTTTGCTTCCGCAGCAAGCTTCTTCTCAAATTCTCTCTTTGCCTGCCTTATCAATGCCTTGCATTTGACTTGCCAGTGCTTGTGCTGTTTCCAGGTTTCGTCGTTTGGCTCTTTTTCCATTTCCTGAAAGATGCTTTTTTGGCAACAACAGCCTCTCTGACCTCACCTTTAAAACCATGCTGGCAGTTTTTTGAACTTCCTTCCACTTTTCTTAAAGCGTGGAATACAGCTGGTCTGGGGTTCCAAGATAGTATTTTTCAACAACACCCAAGCTTGATGTACGTCTTTAACCTTCGCAACTGCTCCTTTTAGTGTTTTCTTAACTGTTTTCCTCATTTTATCATAGTCTCCCTTTCGAAAGTTAAAAGGTAGTACTGTGGATTTCCTTACTATCCCTCCTCCACTAATTAAATCAAAGGCGATCATGCTATGATCACTATTGCCAAGTGGCCCCAACACCCTTATCTCAAGGTGCAGCCAATTGCAGGTAAAATGAGCAGCCGCCAAGCCCTGGTATGCACCACCGCTGACTCACGACTCCCTCCGGCATTGATAAAGAAGGCAAAGAGAGAATTTGAGAAGCAGCTTGCTGCAGAAGCAAAAACGCAAAATAAAGATTTTTTCAAGTACATTCGTAGCAAAAAACCTGTGAGAGAGTCGGTTGGACCATTAGATGACAGAGGAGTTAAAGGGGCACTAAGAGGCGACAAGGCGATAGCGGAGAGACTGAATAAATTCTTTGCTTCGGTCTTTACTGAGGAAGATGTAGGGATGTTACTCATGACTGAAGTGGTATTTAAAGGTGCGGAAGAATTGAAGGAAATATTGATACATAAATATTAGATAAACTGAAGAGTAGCAAATCACCTGGGCCGGATGGTATACATCCAAGGGTGTTGAAAGAACTGAAATATGAGATTGCAGACCTGCTATTAGTAATCTGTGAACTATCTTTAAAATCATCTCTAATACCTGAAGATTGGCGGATCGCCAATGTAACACCAAATTTTAAAAAGGGTTCGAGGGGTGATCCGGGAAACTACTGACCGGTGAGCCTCACGTCAGTACCGGGAAAAATGGTAGAAACCATCATAAAGAATAAAATTACTCAGCATGTAGATAGTCATGGCCTAATGGGAGACAGCCAACATGGCTTTAGACAAGGAAGATCTTGTCTTACTAATCTGTTATGTTTTTTTGAAAGTGTGAATTAACAGGTGGACAAAGGTGAGTCGGTTGATATAGTGTATCTGGACATTCAGAAAGCCTTTGACAAGGTCCCTCATCAGAGACATTTGGCAAAACTAAAGAGTCATGGGATAGGAGGCAGTGTACCATTGTGGATCAGGAACTGAATAGTGGTGTACCCCAGGGATCTGTGCTGGGTCCGCTGCTTTTTGACATATTCATAAATGACCTGGAAAGTGGAATAACGAGTGAGGTTATCAAATTTGCAGATGACACAAAACTATTTAAAGTTGTTAAAACCCAAGAGGATTGTGGAAAATTGCAAGAGGATCTTGATAAATTGGAAGACTGGGCATCAAAATGGCAGATGAAATTTAATGTGGAGATGTGCAAAGTTATGCACCTAGGGAAGAACAACCCAAACTATGGTTACATGATGCAAGGCTCCACATTAGGAACCACTACCCAGGAAAAAGATTTAGGTGTCATTGTGGATAACATGATAAAACCCTCGGCCCAATGTGCAGCGTCAGCCAAGAGAGCAAATAGAATGCTAGGTATCATAAGGAAAGGAATAGAAAATAAAACAAAATATATTATAATGCCTCTATACTGTTCCATGGTGAGACCGCACCTTGAATATCGTGTGCAGTTCTGGTCACCGTATCTTAAAAAGGATATAGCGTTATTAGAAAAGGTTCAGAGAAGAGCCACCAAAATGGTAAAGGGGATGGAAGGATACTGCTATGAAGAAAGGCTAAAAAGGTTAGGGCTCTTTAACCTGGAAAAGAGACGGTTGAGGGGAGATATGATAGAAGTCTATAAATTAATGAACGGATTTGAACAGATAAACGTAGATCGACTGGTTACATTATCAGAATATAGGAAGACTAGGGGACATGCAATGAAGCTACAGGGTAAACTATTTAAGACTAATAAAAGAAAATATTTTTTCACTCAACGTGTAATCAAACTCTGGAATTTCTTACCTGAGGATGTAGTAAAGGCGGTTAGTGTAGCTGGGTTTAAAAAAGATTTGGACAAGTTCCTGGAGGAAAGGTCCATAAACCATTATTAAGAAGGGACCCAGGATATCAATGCTTGACCTAGTACAAGCATTGCAGAACCTGTGTCTTTTGGGGAAACTGCTAGGTATGTATGACCTAGATTGGCCACTGTTGGAAACAGGATACTGGGCTTGATGGACCTTGGTCTGACCCAGTATGGCATATCTTATGTTCTTATGTTCTTATGTCCGGCTGCCGGCATTTGAAATACTGCAGGAGCTGATGTAGATGGGAGGAGCTCACAAGGTGCAGCAAATCGCAGGTAAAATGAGCAGCCGCCAAGCCCCGGTATCCACCACCGCTGACTCACGTCTCCCTCCGGCTGCCGGCGTTTGAAATACTGCAGGAGCTGATGTAGATGGGAGGAGCTCACAAGGTGCAGCCAATCACAGGTAAAATGAGCAGCCGCCAAGCCCCAGTATCCACCACCGCTGACTCACCGGTGTGTATAACATTAATAGTTAACTATAATACTGTACAACTATTAATTTAGCTTGATTTTTTACAGTATGACATGGGTAGGGGAATGCTGTAACATCACTGCAACATCATTTATTCTGGACTCCCCCATTACCAGCTAAAGCGTCTTCCATCAATCCAAAACACTGTGATCCGTCTCCTCCATCACTCCTCACAATATGACCATGTCACTCCATTATTCATCAAATTTCATTGGCTTTCCCTACTGCATCAGATTCAATACAAACCTTTTACTATAATCCATAAGGTCCTTAATTCCTGTACACCTGCATATCTTTCTTCTCATATTATTCCATATGCACCTACCCGCTCTCTTCGCTCAGTCCACGCACATCGGCTTTACCTCTCATCACCATCAAATGCTCATCTGGACTATACTTGTAACTCCACATTTTTCTTTTTTGGCCCCTCATTATGGAATTCTCTCCCGGTATTTCTGCATCTGGAACCTGTCTTTTCAAAGTTTAAAATGGCACTCAAAACACATCTCTTCCAACAGGCTTTCCATACTACCCTAGATACCACCTAGTACCTGCAGAACTCAGATATCTCAATGGACAACATACCCAGATCAAATGAAAACTCTGCAATTTCCTTTCCTCCTTCCTTCCCTCCCCTTCTTACCCAACTTTTACACTATTATTTTTAATTACTGGTGTTCTTTTCTGTTTCCATATGTTTTTATTGTTTTATTGTACATTGCCCTGATGTATTGTTGAAGGGTGGTATATCAAGTCTTTTAATAAACCATAAACCATGCGTTATGAGGTGGATGATGGTGTAGGGTTAGTGGGAATGAGGTGCAGGGGAGTGGGTCAAATTTGGAAGGGGAGCAGGGGAAGTTATTGAGTGTAATGAATCACGAGGCTGTGCTGATTGCTGTTTTGTTAGTTGATTCACTTGGCTTGTTTAGAAGGATTATGTCTGATTACCAAAGTGCTCTTGGAATAATTAAGTCTTTAGCTTCTTATAGAAGCTAGTGAGATCTGTGCAGGCACATATTCTATTTGTAAGCACGTTCCAGAAGCTTGGTGAATATAGTGAGAATGCTCTAGAACAAATTGGTTGTTTTTGGCCCATGTGGCAGGAATGGTAAGGGTGTTTTGTGAACTATTTCTCTTTGCTCTGTTCTCAGGAGTCTCGAATATGATGGTTTGGAGGTAGCTTGATGAAAGGTTTTGTGAAATCTTAAATATTATTGTTAGGATTTTGTATTTAATGCAGCTGGCCTTAGATAACCAGTGAAGTTGCTTTAGAATGGGAGCTATATTCTCCAATTGTGCAGCACAATGTAGAATTTAGGTGGCTATGTTCTGGGCCATTTGCAGGGTATATAGTGATTGCTTTGGTGAGCTCTGGTAGATGATATTGCAATAGACAAGATATGATAGGACCGTGATCTGAAAAACTGTACGGTATTTTTGAATGTCGAGCAGGGGGCGTAATCCATGTAGAATACTTATTTTTTGGTATACCAAATTAGTGGTTTTATTGATATGTGGTAGCATGGATAATTGCTGGTTAAGGGTGACTCTAAGGTTTTGGACATCTGATTTTACTTCCAAAACTGTTTTTCACTCTTATATTTCTAGCTGGAGAAAGTTGCATCTTTGGTGATAAAGAGGACTGGTGTTTTCTTGTAGTTAACGGCTAGGTTGTTTTCCATGAGCCAGTAAGTTAGGGGCCATAGAACCAGTCTATGATTGGGGGGAGCCATGCTATACCTCGACTCCACCTCAAGCTTCACTCTAATTCCACCCCTAGCACTCCGTGGACATCCCCCCTCCCATTTCTTCCTGCAGGGATCCCATCTCCCATAGGCAGAAGAGAAGGGAATGGCTGCGATCATGGCAGACTCATCTGCCCATGGGGATCCCATCTCCCATGGGCAGACAGGAGGAGTATTTTCCTGAATCGTGGCAGCCTTCCACTCCTTTCTGCGGGGATCCGATCTCCCAAGGGCAGACAGAAGGATTCTTCTACAATCACAGTTGCTCTTTTCTCTCTGCGGCTGATGGGCAAAATTTTGGTGGGGCCACAGCCCATATGGCCCACCCCATTCTGACACCTATGCAGTGAGTTACATCATTGAAGTAATCTATTAATTTACTGTAACAGAGTTCTGTTGTGGAGAAAGGTGAAAAGAGCATGATGTCATCTGCATAGATGTGGTAATAGAACTTACAAGCTTGTATGAGTGAGCATATTGGCTGTATGTGTATGTTTTAATAGTAGCAATGAATGTGCTGAACCTTGCGGGAGTCCTTGGTGTTGTTCAAATGGGATAAATTTGTGTATCCATATTTATACTTGCTTTTGGTGTCCTGTTAGGTATGATTTGAACCTGTTTAAAGGAGTATTTTGTATCCCTATTGTCCGGAGATGTGATAGGAGAGAATCATGACAGATTGAATCATCAGATATTGAAAGTATACTAGCTGAAGAGGATGTTGAAGAGGTAGTTCTTGTTATGTTAATAGATGAGGAGGTAGAAAGTGATTCGGACAGTGCCAAAGTCTTGTATTGCAGAGATAGAGGGACAATAGAAATTGGAAGGATGCCGCTGGCCTTTCATATTCTCTTCCCTCCCTAGCCATAGGTCCAGCAACAGCATCAGGAATAGCAGACTCCCCCCTCCCCCCAAAGAGTAGAGAGGAAGTCTCATAAAATCTCACATACGTAGCGACAATTTCAACTACTATAGGATCTGCGATATGGAGAATGTAATTACTTGGGAAGCACATTAGTAGAGAGAAGATGATGGGTCATCTTACAAACAGGGGTATCATGCATCATCTGTCAAAACAGCACACTTTCCAGCTTGGTACAAAGGAGGGCTATAATCCTAGGCAAGGGACTCGATCCAAAAATGGAAATAGTAGTGGTGAGAAAGGTACAGAAAAACAAAATCCCTTTCTGAAACACAGCCCCTAACCTTCACCGCCAGTCAGCGCCAGCCCAATGCTTATTGAAGCAAGCCACCAGTGAAGAGACAGAGTTCGGCAGCACTGTCACAGGGTAGGCAGCAGGCAAAATCAAAGGTATTGGCTCAGTGCATCAGGGAACGATAGTCCTGAATAATCATCCCCAAACATGGTTGAGAAGGTGAGGTTTAAGATAATTCTGCATCTCTTCTCTCCTGGTTAGTGAGTGTCCTGCAGGACAATGTTTAGTAGGCAGGTGATCCCTAGCCTGTAAAATCACTTGTATCACCAGCTACACATGCCACCTCTCCCTGATAACACACTGGTAGCAGTGGATAACCGGAGACCAATAGAAGGTGGGCTGCGGTGGGCTGTGCTGCGCAGCTTTGTAATGGATGACAGACTTACACGTGGATCCATATCTTAGCAGAAATTAGGGTGATGCTGCAAGGCCAGCACATGGGGCACTAACCGAGCACTGTGCTACCAAGTTTCCTTGTAACAAATAGTGGAATGAACATGGTCAAGGCAGCAAAGGAGGAGAGTTTTCATGGAATCGGGCGCTTTGTACACTTGCCGCATCTGGTGCCAGAGACTCCCTAGGACTGATGAGCAAGGAAAGCAGCAGCCCTGTCCTGAGGCAACTGATGAAGAAGTTCCAAAAGTAGCTGGGCATTTTCACCAGAGCGTAAAGGGTGGACATAAGTTGAGTAAAAACAAGAAGCAACAGGGGCACCTGTGCATCAAATCAAGCAGGATGGTGGCGCAGGTGGAATTCCATTGAAGACATGCTAGAGAGGTTAGTGGAGCAATGAGCAGAAATTTCATAACATTAGAAACATAGATTCTTATAAACGTAGTAATCAGGTATATTCTCCAGAGTTCTATTTTTGCTGATTAAAACTGATATTTAAGATGTTGTCACCTTTATACTTCATTAGTCTGCTAATTATCAGCACACCCTGTGCTTAAAGTGGCTAAACATAATTAGGAGCTGCAAAATGTGAAGAAAAACAACAGGTGTGTAGTTTCAAGGGCCATATTTATTTATTCTTCACTTGTAACTAAGATTAAATGCACAGTGGGACTGAACTCTTGATTCTTCGAATATTTAAATAGACCATTTTAGAAATGATTTTGAAGTAAAGGCATAAACATTCCTTGAGACTATGCATCTGTTTTTATTTTCCTTGCACACTATTTAAAGTATTTCTCAGTTTGAAGGAAAATCATTTTTGTGGTAAATTTTTGAACCCAAATTGATAAAATGTGAACCAGAGAACAGCATTTGCAGAGGGTCCTTATTCTAGGGAGCAATTTTTAAAGGGTACATGGGTATTAACCAAAGGAAAATACTCATTGGAAAATTGTCCCTTCCTCCTTATAGGAAAAGGTGCACAGCTCCCCACAGTGCCACATTTTTACCCAGGGAGAAAAGAGACAGAGCTGGACGGCTCAAGCGCACAGCAGAATTTCAGTTTCTAAATCCCTGCAAAGCTTTTGTCTTTGCAAACAATGGTGGGAAAAATGTCCCCGTGACACTGGTCATTGCATGATTTTCAGAAGGAAGTTTCCCTTGGAAAATAGGTTTGAAAGAACCAAAGGAAGGCAGAAAGTTGTTCTCCCCATGTATAAATGATGTATCCTAACACTTTTATAAATTTGTTTTAATATACTATTCCACGGTAACACTTCGGCATTACCACAAAAATACATGTTCTGTACTGTGTATTTCCGATGTCTGTCAGCTTATGACCATTCATGCAGAAAAGAAAAAAAAAATCTGATCTATAGAACAGAGATGTTCAAACAATTCATGGGCTTCTCAAATGTCAATATTTTTTTTTTATCTCAGACTAATTTACAGTAACCCAGATAAATGGTGTGTGCTTGGACTTACTCTCTGTCAAAATGGACAATTTTCTAGGATGAGAAATCAGGTACCCAGGGGTTATAATCACATGCTGTCTAGGCAAGAGAGGCATTTCCTCCCTGTAGTACAGAAAATTGAATTACGAAAAGGTCAGTGAAGTTGGATCTAGAGTTTTCCCTATGTGGAAGGTTGAATAAATAAGGCAAAACAGTGTGAAAATCACTAAGCTATTTTTTTAGTAGTTTATTGGGAGAAACCTGCTCATGTACTCTGTAATCATCCGTTGTTTGATTGCTCAAAAGGTGCCTTGTTATTAACTCAGTACACATCAGGACTTATTTTCTTTCATATCCAAGTACTTGCATTTTTCTCTGTTACAGTTGTTTGTTGATTGGTTTACTGCTTTCTGATTTGCTTAATTGGTAGCTGTTAGAAGTAATTGGCCACTTTGATGAACAGAGATTCACTTGATATAATATCTGTAGAATAATGAATAACTTTTGCAATGGATGCAATTGTGTTGAGGATATAGTGTTGATCGCTGAAAGACTGTGATTGCTGGACAGACTGTGGTTCTTGTGTATCTATGCTGAAAGGAACAGATCTATCTGTGAGAGGTGCAATAGTCACTTATGTGCTCCCATGGATATAGCTATGAATAGATTTCATTTTCAAATGATATCACAAAAGCAACTTTCAAGGGTTAGGGCAGGCTTATTTACTCATAAGTAGAGAATTTTGAAGAAGATCCAGGACTAATCACCTGTAGAAGATTGCAACATCAGGAGAGAGGCACTAAAAGAATGTAATTATGACACTCCTTGGGAAGTCTCTCTCATGCTGATCACTATCAGCTGTCAGATCTTGTGATTTTACCTATGCTGTTTATCTCCTACCTTCTGCAAATAGAACTTGGAGAAACAGCCTGAAGTAGTTCTTCCTGGTCCACAAAAGGGGGAGAAGAAGAAAGGGGAAAAGCCAAGAAGACAGCAGAGAAAAGAAAGGGGGGGGGAGGGAGAAGAGCAGCTGAGAAGAGGGAAGTGGGAAAAGTGAAGAAGAAGCAAGAAGACAAAAAGACAAAAAGAAGGCTGCAGAGAAGAAGGGAAGAGGAAGACGAAAGGAAGAAGGGCCAATAAAAATTAAAGAAAGAGATAACAAAAGAGAGGGAATGAAGATGACCAGGACTGAAGATGTTCAGTGCTAGTTGAAGGAGGATAACAAAGCCCATAAAGTTTATAGCAGGAGGAATTGGTTGAAAGATGAAAGCAAAGAACTGAGGAGCATTGATGCTGGAAGGATAGAAACCCAAAGCAATTATGGAAGCTGTGCTGCAGGGTCAGCTGTGGCATGAAGGTAAGGCGAGAGTTTTCAGCAAGAACAGGCTAGTGGGAAGAAGGAATCAGTGAGGTTCTGAGGAGCTGCGCTGTCAGAAGGAGGGAAGGTCAAAGAAGTCACTGAAGGTGTGCTGCAGAGTTGACTATAGCAGAAAGGATAGTAACAAATACCAAGAGCAGGACTGGACAGCAGAGAACACAACTTCTAAAGTGGAGACTGAGTCTCTGTCTCAGCTCTTGCGATACAGACAGGAGAGAGAGAATGAAAGGGAGGAGAGATGATGAGCAGGGGAGGGATGGACAGATGGGAAGTGATGGGTTGGAGGTAAAGATGAAGAGGAGGATGACTGTGAGCAATGCTCCTTATGAGAAATGGGTGGGAGAGGGGCCCAAGGACACCCCTATGAAGAGAGGCTAAAAAGGTTAGGGCTCTTCAACCTGGAAAAGAGACGGCTGAGGGGGGATATGACAGAGGTCTATAAATTAATGAATGGAGTGGAACGGGTAAACGTAGATTGATTGTTTATGCCATCAAAAAATATAAAGACTAGGGGACATACAATGAAGCTACAATGTAGCTCATTTAAGACTAATATCCCCGCGTGTTAAATGTATCCCCCAATAGTGTTGTGACCGCTTTGATTGAAGGATAAGGCGGTATACAAAACTGTCTAAATAAATAAAATAAAATAATCAAACACTGGAATTCGTTACTGGAGGATGTAATAAAAGCTGTTAGTGTAGCTGGGTTTAAAAAAAGATCTGGACAAGTTCCTGCAAGAAAGGTCCATAAACCATTATTAAAGAGGACCCATAAAATTCACTGCTTTCCCTGAGACAAGCATTGTGGAACCCATATACCTTTTTGGGAACCTTCTAGGCACTTGTGACCTGGATTGGCCACTGTTGGAAACAGGAAACTGGGCTTGATGGACCTTGGTCTGACCCAGTATGGCAGTTCTTATGTTCTTATGTTATGTTAAGGATCAATTGATTGGATGAGATGGTAGGTAGAAGCATCAATGGAAGTAGGTGGCAAGTTAAAGGGGCAACAGTCTGGCTTTTTAACTTCATGTTAGCATATGAAATTGTCCTGCTATAAAAATAATTGGTAATACTGCTCTACACGCTTTGAGTTTCACTGTGCAGGTAATTAAAGTGAAAAGATTTGATGTAACCAGCTTTGCAACAAAGTAGAGTAGAGCTGCAAGGAGCTGATAGTTGAGTTTTGTGCTCACTTCTTCCCTCCACTCCACCCCAAAAGAATTTTCATATGGGTGATATAAGCTGACCATAGGACCACAGAATAATAAATTTGTTGTGGTTAAGTCTCCTCAAAACCTAGTGTTTGGATAGAGCCATAATTAAAATAATTAAAAGTCCATGTGAGTCCTAGCAGAGGCGTAGCGTGGGGGGTGCAGGGGGGGCCGGCCGCACCGGGCGCAACATGTGGGGGGGGCGCCAGGGCCGGATTTACCTATACGCCATGTACGCCATGGCGTAGGGCCCACAGCTGCAAAGGGCCCACAAAAATGGAACAAGTTAGGCTTTTTTTAAAAAATAAAATTAAAAAAAAACCTGCTGGCTGCCGCCGCGGGGCCCCCTCTGCTGCCGCGGCAGCATGGACTGACCCGCGGGGGCCCCCTCTGCAAGCTCGATCCCTCCCTCCGTGCCTCCGTGCCTCCCTCCGTGCAGGCTGTGAGAAGCGCGAAGGCAGACTGTCTCCTTCGTGTCTCTGTTAAGCCCGCAGGGGCTGATGGGAAATTTCCCATCAGCACCTGCGGGCTTAACAGAGACGCGAGGGAGACAGTCTCCCTTCGCGCCTCTCACAGTCTGCACGGAGGGAGGCACGGAGGGAGGGATCGAGCTTGCAGAGGGGCCCCCACGGGTCAGTCCATGCTGCCGCGGCAGCAGAGGGGGCCCCGCGGCGGCAGCCAGCAGGGTTTTTTTTAAATTAAATTTTACTTTAGGCAGGGGGAGGGGGTAGGACTGGTAATGGGCTATTGGGGGGGATGGGGCTGGGACTGGAAATGGGTTGGGGGATTAAGGCTGGAGGTGGGCTGATGAGGTTAGGACTGGTAATGGGCTGTGGGCTGTTGGGGGGGTTAGAACTGGTAATGGGCTTTGGGCGGGGGTTAAGACTGGTAATGGGCTGTGGGCTGATGGGGGCTGTCTGGGAATGGGCAAAGGGGGAGAAGGACTGGAAAGGGGCTGGGGGGGTTAAGACTGGAGGTGGGAGGATTGGGTTAGGACTGGTAATGGGCTGTTGGGGGGGGGTTAGAACTGGTAATGGGCTTTGGGGGGGGTTTAGACTGGTAATGGGCTGTGGGCTGATGGGGGCTGTCTGGTAATGGGCTATGGGGGGGCTAGGACTGGAAAGGGGCTGGGGGGGTTAAGACTGTAAGTGGGCTGATGGGGTTAGGACTGATAATGGGCTGTTGGGGGGGGTTAGAACTGGTAATGGGCTTTGGGGGGGTTAAGACTGGTAATGGGCTGTGGGCTGATGGGGGCTGTCTGGTAATGGGCTATGGGGGGGCTAGGACTGGAAATGGGCTGGGGGGGTTAAGACTGGAGGTGGGCTGATGGGATTAGGACTGGTAATGGGATGTGGGCTGATGGGGGGGTAGGACTGGCAATGGGCTATGGGGGGCTGACTGGAAATGGGTTGATGGGGTTAGGACTGGAAGTGGGCTGATGGGGGGTTAGAACTGGTAATGGGTTATAGGGGGGGCTTAAACTGAAAATGGGGTGATGGGGAGTTAGGACTGTAAGTGGGTTGATGGGGGGCTAGGACTGGTATTGGGTTGGGGGGTTGCTAGGACTGGAAATGGGCTGATGGGTGGCTAGGACTGGAAATGGGCTGATGCAGGGACTAGAAGGGAATGGATGCTGGGTGAGGCTGGAACTAGAAGGGAGCTGATGTTGGGGGAGGATTAGAATGGGATGGGGCTGGAAGAGTAAAATGGAGAAGGGAAAAATATTTTGTGTGGGAGGGATAAAAAATCTACAATTGGCCGGGTATTGGGAGAGTAAGTGGGGATTGAGGATGGAGGGGTAAAATTTGAGTGGATGAAATAGGAATGAGGAAAGAGCCAAAGGAGAAAGATTAGTATGTTAAAGCAGATGTAGAGAGAGAATGGAAAAAAACTAGAAGAGAGAAGAAAGGACAAATGGACAGCAGACGATGGAGAGTTAGCAGAAGACACGAAGAAACCAGAAGAAAGTGGCTGGAGCAATTGCAGCTGAAAAAAATGCACAAAAGGTAGAAAAATATCTCTTTATTTTGAATTTATTAATTGGAATATGTCAGCTCTGGTAAATGTGCATCATTAACGTCTGCGCTTTGTTTAGTACAAGAGCAAATTAATGTATAGTTTTATTTCTACAGTGTTGTACATTCCAAGTTTGGCTTTTGGGATTCCCAGTTTAATTATTGTCTTCCTGTTTCTAAAATGTGATTACTTGTTTGGTGATGGTCTATGTTCTGCATGTGTAACTGAGCTGAGGTGTTCTGTTTATGTAATTCCTATTTGACATTGCCACTTGTTCTCTTTCCCCAGTAGGTCATGTATTGTTGTTCTCTGAAATGTATTGGTTTAATATTTGCAGTGTTGCCTTTTGATTGGTAGAGTATGGTGCTTTGTGAGTCCTGGTAGTGCTGTTAGGATACGGCGGGTTTGCTATGGGTTCTAAATGGGCAGTGCTTGTAGTAGTTCCTAATGTGTCTGGCAGTTGGCACTGGATTATAGTAATGTAGAAATCTTTTAGTCTTTCTTTATCCATACACTCATTAAGAGGCACGTTTACTAAAAGTTAGTATATGGTAACATTATGCAAATATTTATGCAAATGAGGCCCCTTATGCAAATGAGGCCTACACCCCCCTTGGGCCGCCCCTGCTGGGGGCCCACAATTTTTGTTGGCGTAGGGCCTTACTCAAGGTAAATCCGGCCCTGGGGGGCGCGCTCGCACTCGCAGCTCTCTGCAGTGCTGGCTGTGCGAATCCGATCCGAGCCGCCGGGTCGCCACCCACTGTGGAGGGGGTGGGGGGTGCCAGGCGTGCGGTGCGGTGGGTGCGAAGAGAGAGTGAGGGACTATCTGGGGGAGGGACAGTGCAGCGCTGATCGCGGGAGAGAACCACACCAGACCAGGGGGGCGCAAATTACTTGCCTTGCCCCGGGTGCTGACAACTCACGCTACGCCACTGAGTCCTAGACCCACCTGACCAAGCACTGCAGCACCTTTTAAATCTTTGTTTATCAGCTGGGTGCTTGCTTATTTTCCTCCCATCACTCTAACTATCTTACGCCAGCTCTGGCCACCAGCATCATGGGACCGTGTATCGCAGAGCAAGTACTTCATGTGTGAAACAGGAAATGCTTGCTATGCTATATCAAGTCCTGCTTGGTGCCGGTGGTGGGAGAAGGAGGCTGATGCTGTCAATAAGGGAGAAGAACCTAAATCTGATGCTGGAGCTAGGAGGCTGACCTGACATGGCTGGGGGCTGATGCTGGGCCTGGGAGAAAGAGCCTGAGGCTGAGGATGGTATAAGGGAGCTGCTGGCAAATGGTGGGGTTTTCAGAGTGGACTTAAGCTAGAGCTGGAAGAAGGGGGCTTAGAACTAAAAAGCTAAAATGGGTGCTGTGAATGGAGAAAGACCCTTCTCTCACCTCTATACCTTATCTGCCCTAATATAGGGGCTAGGGCTGACAGGGAGGCTAGGGATGGGAAAGGGGGTCTGATGCTGGTTCTCGGAGGAGGGGGATAGAGATGAAAGAAGAGGACTGATGATGGCAGATGTTTAGGGTAGGAAGAAAGAGTTGGGAAAACAGGTCATGGAGCTAAAATAGGGGCTGGGGATGAAAGAAAAGGCAGATGATTGGGGATGAGGGATATTCTGGTCGGGAAAGGATAAGAGGCCTGGGAAAAGAAGGCTGGGGCACAAGCTGGGTGCTGACAAGGAGGTAGGTGGGAGAAAACATCTGGGACTTGGGGATAGGTCTGATGTTGGGACTGGGAGGAGAGAGCTGGGGTTGATGCAGTCCTGGGAATGGGAGGAAGCAGAGCATGAGAAGGGAAACAACTCAAATTGTAGTGGGGAGGGATAACAGAAAAAGAGTGGCATGGGCTGGAGGAAGGGGGTCGGAGGGTAAGCATGGTAAGAAAGAAGGAGGAAAACGTGAGAGGGGTGACAGTGGAGGGAAGTGGGAAGAGTGAAAGGAGGGAGAGAGAGTATGAAAGTGAGGAAGAGTGGAAGGAGAGAGAGGGTGAAAATGGAAAAGAGGGAGGGAGAGGGTGAAAAGATGGTATGAAAGATCTGGAGTAGTTAGAGGGATCAGAGGTAGTGTAAAGGGACAGGTCTGTGGGAACAGAGAAACTGAGTGGCAGGTAAGAGAAAAAAGAAAGTAGTTGGATCCCAGAAGAGGTTGAGTGGCAAGTAAGGAGCCAGGGTTGATGAGTGAATGGGACCTGGAGGAAGAAGAATGAGGGCTGGGGAGGGGGCAAGAGTGGAAGATAGAAAGCTTGGAGATAAGTGATATGTTAGTAGGAGGATGCTAAGGACTGGAGAAAACGAGAAGAAGAGATTGAGGGGTAATATAGTATCTAGCTGTGAGTGGAGATGCAGAGAAGATAGAAATGGAGAAAAAGGATGAAGGGGAAGGATCAAATGTCAGAGACAGATGTAAAGAGGAAGGGAAGATAGAAGTGGAAAAAAGAAATGAAAGCAAGACCATGGAAAATAATTTAGATGAAGGAACGTGGAAAGAAATGCCAGACCCTACTCGATTAGCAAAATAAAATACCCAGACCACAAAGGTAGAACAGTTAAGCGACAGTAATATATCAGCTTTTGAAATGTCAACACAGATAACTTTGTACAGTATTTTGCGCAGTACAGAAGAAGATAAATTTCTGTTTCTCCAATGTTGCATAGCATGCAGACTTCTCAGGGCTCCTATTTATTATTTGTGTTTCCTTATTCTGTATTTAAGGCTGTGTTTGTTTTCTGTGGGTGTGACAGAAATGAAGTATTCTGGTGGAGGCCAATTCCCTTTTGGATCTCTAGCCCTGTATGGCCCCTCAGAATTGAGATCAGAATTGGGTCTACCAGTCTGTTCATGCAAACCGGGCTCCGATTCTGAAGGGCCAAACACCCTACAGATCCCCAGCTAACTCAGTCAGGATCTTGAATGGAGCCATGATGCCATGGCGTCTTGTCACCATGGCACTGTGGCTCCATTCAGGAGTAGTGATTGTGGCCGCAGAACAGAGCCCCCTTTCCCCACAGCCCAACCCCTGATCTGGCCTACCATGGTGGTGACTCCGGCACAAAATCCCTCTTTCTCTTGCCTTCTATCAAGAACCCCTTCTTTCTCCCCAGTCATCTTCCCACTACTATTATCTCCAAACCCCCTCCTTCTCCCTGGCCACATGATGTGGAGGGACATGTAGAGGTATCATCATGGAAATAATTCTTCATTCATGGCATTCTGTGCAGACACATAGGTCACTCCACCAAAAGCCGGCCCTGAATTAAGTCAGGAAATGAGCAATGGAGCAGAACTGGAAACAAGAAGAGAAGCCAGCACTTGGTAACTGAATCAGAAGTGAAACTCAAAGAAGCACATATAGATTTGGGGGCAATGTACGCTTTCCAAATTCCACCCTGGGGTTAGTACTGTACCAAACTAGAAATGCACCCTGTGAGACTAACGAATCTGGTGCCCCCTCTGCCCCAGTCACGTGTAATAATGCACTTTTTTTGAGCTTCCTAGAAGCCCAATGATATCAACAAACTTTCCTAGAAGCCCAGTGATATCAACGCCCTTTCCTAGAAGTCCAGTGATATCAACGCACTTTCCTAAAAGCCCAATGATATCAACGCCCTTTCCTAGAAGCCCAATGATATCAACGTCCTTTCCTAGAAGCCCAGTGATATCACCACACTTTCCTAGAAGCCCAGTGATATCAACGCACTTTCCTAGAAGCCCAGTGATATCAACGCACTGCTCTCACAGCCCTTGGTATGGCCCTGCTTGGGCATGATCCTATCTAATGATCTTAACATGTCAAAACAGGTAGAAAAGATGAAGGCAAAAGCCAGAAAGATGACTAAGGGGTATGTTTACTAAACTGTGGTAATGTCATTCATGTTAGGTTCCGCGGTAAAGGTACAGATGCCCATATAAAGGCGTGGGCGTTGCATTGTTACAGCAAGCTGTAGCAGCTAACGCGCGTTACAAGGTGCCTTAGACTAACGAGCGTTACAAGGAGCCTTGTAAGGCACCTTGTAAGGCACCTTGCAAGGCACCTTGTAAGGCACCTTATAAGGCACCTTGTAAGGTGCCTTGTAAGGTGCCCAGTAAGGTGCCATGTAAGGTGCCTAGTAAGGTGCCCTGTAAGGTGCCTCATAAGGCGCCTATAGGTCCTCCTAGGCTAAGCGCTATATTAGGCACCCTTGTACAAGGCACCGCAGAAGGCACCCAGGGCTATGAAACCATAGGTTAAGGTGGCCTAACAAGGGTATGGTGTCCTAGGTTAGTGTGCCCTAGGGACTGCAAGGTGCCTCAGGATGACATGCATGACCTGTGTGGAACAGAGACACATGTAGCCCTAACACTAAATAGAGCACTCAGTAAAGGCAATGAACAGGTGAGTGAAGGAGGGAGAAGTGGGAGCCGCTGGACCTGCCATATCTGCGGGCATCCCATGTGCCTGCCAGTACTGATGACAAACATGGTGGGGCAGCTGTACCACAGCACAGGGTGTTGGCAATGTAAAGTACCGGAAAAACAGTTGGTGGCAGACGATGGGAATACGTGTTCCCCAGTGGAGGCGGAGGTGGCAGGATAGTTACAATGATGGGTGGACAGAGGAGTGGTGGTGCCATGCAGATCAGGCACAGGCAAGGCAAGCATGAAGAGGCGCAATGCAAGAAAGGGTAGCAGTGCATGACATGGGGTGGCAGCCTGCACTGGCAGACAGGACTCTACACAGCTGACAGACGCAGATAGACGGACCGAGGGAATGTTGGCAATTGTGGCGAGGGTATTATGTGCTGGAAGCACAGATCTGCAAAAATATGACCTCTACAGGCATGCACACTATTTGAGTAGGACAGGCATGAGAGGAGGGAACAATGAGGAACTGAACCCATGAACACTGCCAAGGATGGCATTGTATTAACCAGTAGGCTATACCTCCATGGTGTATGTCACAGCAGTGTCTGGGTACAGAAGGACTGCAGGTCACCGCACAAACTGTCTGCTCTGAGTGCCAGGATAGGGTAACCCCACCATTACCCATGATGCAATGCACATGTTGAATAGCAGTCTACAGATGATCACCAAATGGGGTCTGCTCCTATTGCAGCATTGTACAAAGATAGGGGTGGTTGGCAGCCCTGCCCGCCACACTGGTCCTGATCACAGTGCCAACATTGCTAAATTGTGCAGGGGGTAGTAGTAGTGCTCTGGTGATAACTTCAGCTCAATGCTGGGGCCAACAGCCTGACTCTCCATGCATCTTTGGATTGTGGAGCCTGTGTAGGTGGGTGTTTGTACCCCTGCTCGCCGCTGCTTTGGGCTTTGCACATGTTGCTGTTGTATCTGCATTGTTGGGTAAAACATAGGGACATGCTCTGCAGGAACCACAGCTGGGGCTTGAACCTGTGAACTTCTGCTTCTGAACACACTGACTGGGTGTACTGCACCACACTGTTGCCACAGATGTGCAATAGTCCCTGGGGCTACCTGTACTTTTCCTCAGCCAAACTTTGTATGTTGCACTGCACACCACGTACTTATGCAGGGCATGGCCTAGGTCCACTGCAGGGAGGTGGCACTGCCCCCTCCAGCATGGGCACCCCCCCCTGCCAAGCTGACATGGCCATTTGCTGTCGGTGCTGGTGGTGCGCAGTCCCAAGCCATCCACTATGTAGGTAGGCGCCCGCCTAGGGAGCGGATCCCGGGATGGGGGGGCATACATGGACATCCTCACATCCCCCCCATCAATGCCTACCAATATTATGTCCCTTCCACATGGGGGCGGGATGGCTGGGGGGATGTCAGGTCAGTGCCCTAGCAACTACTGGCTAGGGTGAACCAGGTAGATATAGGTGGATTGTTGTTTGGCCTTGGTCAGCTGCTGTCTTGCTGATTTCCAGTTTCTATGTTCCTATGTGACACCTAGGCACCCGCCTGGTCCACCCTGTGCCCCAGCTTCCCATGCTACATGTCCCGCCTGCGGCCCCCTATGCCCCATTTGCACCATCGCCATAGTGGCCATTCATACTTTGGCACTATGGTGTTGCTGAAAATGGAGCACTACTATCACATTTCTTGGGCTCCCTGCCTAGGCTGTACATTGCTGACACTTAAATGGTTTCTCTCTCCTGAAAATGTGCATCTAACGACAGGTTTTCATTCACGGTAGGATTCAGCCCTTCAGTTCAGCGCGTTAGTGTGAAAGGGGCCTCTCCCTGCCCACTCTCCGCCCATTGACCCCTTCTCTCCGCCCTCTCTCCATCTTCTGCTGTGTTTACCGCGGCCAGGGATCTTAACGCTCGTTAAGTAACGTTAACGCGCGTTAACGTTACATACCGCGCATTAACGTTACCTAACGATCGTTAACGTTACATAACGCGCGGTATGTAACGTTACCGCAGTTTAGTAAACATACCCCTAAGTGTGTAGGGAGAGGTATGGCCAGCAGACAAAAGGAGGTGATAGTGTGTCTGTATAAGTCTTTGAGTACTGCATATTATTCTTGAGGTCATAACTTCATAAAGATATAAATAGGATGGAATTGATCTAGAGACTGGCTACTAAAATAGTTGGGGGTCTTCAACTTAAAGCATATCAGGACACCCTTAAAAATGTCAATATGTATACTTTTGAAAAAAGATGGGAAAGAGGAAACATGATAGACATTTCAATACTTCTATGGCATAAATGCACAAGAGGCATGCCTCTCATTTGAAAGGAAGCTCTGGAACAAAGGGCCTAGGATGAAGGTGAAAGAAGATAGGAGTAATTTCAGGAAATATTTCTTAATGAAAAGGGTAGTGGATGTGTGTAATAGCTTCCTAGCAGAGATGGTGATGAAGAAAGCCTGCAAGAAAAAGAGAGGATCTTTAAGGAGAGGAAGAGATTGTAGAGCTTAACGACTGATATGGATGACCAGACTGGATAGGCCATATGGTGTTTATCTGCCATCATGTTTTATGCTTCTATGTTACATAGACACACGCACACACACATGTAGATACATGATACACACAGAAATACACATACACAAATAAATAAAACACAGATACAAACACAAAGCCATGCATATATACAACACAAATACAAGCACACATACACACATACAAGCATAAATACACAGATATAAATACAGTATACATACCCGGTTACACACAGATATGGATACTCAGATATGCACAAAAGAGACACATACACACACATATGCATACTAAGGTACACACACACAGCACCAACACACAAGAAAAACATGGATACACACACACACAAATACACAGATATACACACACAACCCAAATAGAAACTTATTAAACACAGACACAAACACGTACACAATTATGAATTATCTGAAAATCACAAAAGAGGCAGTTAGGATATGTATTTCCCCTATATTAATACTGAATAATCTTTGTTACATAGAAACATAGAAATATGATGACAGAAAAAGACCACATGGCCTATCCAGTCTGTCCTTCCATATCAACAACTACAACAGTCCCCTTTTTACCTTTAGAGATCCTCTGTGTTGGTCCCATACTTTTTTGAATTCAGTTACTGTCCTCATCTCTACCACCTCCACTGGGAGACTATTCCATGGATCCACTACTCTTTCCGTAAAGAAATATTTCCGCATATCACTCCTGAATCTATCTCCCTTCACCCTCATCCCACGTCCCCTCGTAGCAGAACTTGCTTTCAATTGAAAGAGGCTCTCTCCCTGAACATTTATGCCACAGAGGTATTGTTTTTCTAGAGTTCTCTAGAACCCCTTAACCCCATGGAAATGAAAAGCCGGGTCACGCTGCACATGCCGGCAGCCACCGACGCTAACTGAGTAGCAGAAAATTTCGATGCTGCCTGTTTAGCCCCAGCACCTTAAAGACAGATGAAGGTTTTCCTCACCTATATTTAAGGTGCAGAGCGCTAAGCAGGCGGCATCAAAAATCACTGCTACCACTTAGTGCCATTCCCTGCCTCCGCTCTGCCCCAGAATACCCCAAAAACACCCAATGCTATGTGAATAGTACCCGGGCGCGTTAGGGACTTAACCAGGATTTTCCAAAGGCACTACCGATGTAGGTGCCTTTGGAAAATCCCAATTAAGGCATTTACATGGGTAACACGGGCTGTTACCCATGTAACTGCCTTCAAAAATCAGGCCCCATGTGAGCTTTTGCTTTAGTTTTCAAATATAGCAGAATTTTGTGTGCTTCCGTTTCATTTCTGCTACTAGCGATGATATCAATGAATATTTGATGCCATACAGCAATGAATCTATTTTTGTGAAGTTTGCAGAACATGCTTTGAAGTTTCATAAACCCAAGGGAATTGTAATATCTTATTACAGTATATACAGATTGTATTGTTAAGAAATTCAAAACCTTATGGGGTTTTCTTACTGTAAATCTGGAGTGTAAAAATGTGTCTAATTTCTTGTATCCTACTGCTACAGCAATAGGAAGGCAGGAAGACAAGAAAGACTGCCATGCAACCTGTAAATTCTAGCACTGTGGCAATTTATACATACAAATTACCAGCAATTTATAAAGCTTGTACATCATTTGGGAAATGCTATGCTTGTATTTAGGATGATAGGCTTCAGTTTCAGGTTTGGGTGGTTAGGTTTATTTTCATTTTATTCTTTCTAAACCATTGGAAAATGGAAATAATTATACACTCAAGAAATGTCTGTCTATTCATCTGACTGGGGCCAAAATAATAACTCTTCGAGAAATAAACGGAATGGAATGAAATTTAGCATGGTTGAAAACCAGTAAAAATACTCATAGAATATGAAATTGAGCCAGATTGGACAAGGAGTTTCAGAAAAATAAGCTGTTCCCCCCCCCCCCCCAAAAAAAAAAAAGAATGAATGTGTTTCTATGGTAGAAAGGAGTTCCAACTGGGGGGCAGAGCCAGCTGCCGAGGGAGATGGTCGCTTAGTCCTGTAGCTCCCTGCTGAATCCTTTCGAAATCCTGCTCTCCCTCCCTATTTACCATCTTGGTGGCTTATCATTGTGGTTTGGCTATGGCGGTCAGCAAACAGACTAGGCTTGAATTCGAAGCCGGTTCAAACCCCGGAGCTAAAAGATCGAAGCCTGATCCTCTGTCCCCTCTTAAGATGGCGTCTGCTCGTGAAAACGCGGAGGGCCTACAAGAACTCCTCCAAGAGATCAGGGCGGTTCGGGAGATGGTTGCTGCGAACGGGGAGACTTTAGCTGGCATCCAAACAGACATTCTAGAACTAAAAGAACTAAAAGATCAGCTGATGGCGATCACGTCTAGAATGGAAGAAGTAGAGAATCACATGGCCGCTCATGATGAAAAGCTGAAAGCGGTGGCAAAACATGCGAAAAGGATCGAGGCCCTTGAGCGAAGCCTAGAGGATCTTAATCGAACTCGCAGAAATAGCATTCGGGTGATAGGCATACCGGAAGGTGTCGAAGGCACAAATATGGTTGCCTTTATGGAAAAAACGATTCCTAAGATTCTACGGATCAATTTCTCTCCTCCATTTGAAATTGACAGGGCTCACAGGGTGCCGACGCAAACTAATCCTCATAGCTGACATCCGAGGCCAATCATAATCCGGGCACTCCGCTATTCTCAAGTGACACAGATTATGCAGGCAGCTAAAGCCGGCTCCCCGATAAAATTCGAAGAGCATACTGTGGCTGTTTTTCCAGACTTTAACAAACCAACTGTGGAGCGGCGCAAGCGGTTTCTTGCCTTACAGCCTCGGCTTCAGGGTCTCCAGGCCAGGTACGGACTTTTCTTCCCTGCTCG
Source organism: Ichthyophis bannanicus (assembly GCA_033557465.1). Taxonomy (NCBI): domain Eukaryota; kingdom Metazoa; phylum Chordata; class Amphibia; order Gymnophiona; family Ichthyophiidae; genus Ichthyophis; species Ichthyophis bannanicus. Next base: position 1,148,178,878 of record CM066033.1, on the reverse strand, counting down.
GATGAGGGTCACTCTCCACAATTAAACTCAAACTTTTGAAGATCCATCGGCTCTTCAGGCGTTCCTTGATGAAAAAGAAGCAGAAGTGATGCGGTGAAGTCCTCTTTCATTCGGGATAATCATCCTAAGGGACGCAGTTCCCAGAACTTTTGGAGTTTAAAGCCATAGCTGCCATGCTTTGTTAATGCTTTCTGAGTTTTCTCGTCCTTCTTGCTGCTCTCCCAACTTTGTTTTATTGCTTGGGGATCTGTTGTCTTGACTGAGCACTTATATGGTGGGTAAGAGGGATTGAGTATGTTTGTGAGATGTTGGGACTCCTATGTTTTTTGGCGTCTCTTATTTCTTAAGGATGTCCAGCGTGTTTAACTATATAATGTGGGGGGTGTGAAGACAGAGGGGTACTTTACATTTGATGTGTAAAACAAATCAGGATAAAACCAAACAAGGGAAGGGATAAAGGGGGTTAAAATAATAATAAAAAAAAGAGAGGTAGAAGGGGGTAATTTCCATTCTGTTTTGATCTTGATAGGAGGGGAGGGGTATGTTTATTTATTTTTTTGTTAGTGTCAGCAGGGCGGGGCTGGGTGTCTTCTCATTTTCAGCTCTGGCTCACCAAATTTCGTTTCCTTTGTGGGAGGTGTTTGACACCTGGGTGTTGTTGGTGTTGTTGTTAGGGTTAATTTGGTTTAGGTTGGACCTTGTAAATAAGAATGTGGGTAGTGAATTAATGGGTGATGGCTGATACTTCTGCTAAGAATACATCGAGACCTCTTAAATTTCTGTCTCTAAATGTGAAGGGCATTCTGAATCTGGCTAAACGGAAAAAAATCCTGCTTTATTGTAAAAAGGAAAGGGCGGATGTTGTTCTCCTTCAGGAGACTCATCTCTCATCCGTTGAAACCATGAAGTTGGGAGCAGGGCAATATACATTGGTGGGCCATTCACCTTCTCAGAGGAAAAAAAATGGTGTAACTACGTTGGTCCTCAAATCTTTGGCACCAGTGATCGTGCATGCTAAATCTGACTTGGAGGGTAGATGGACCAAGTCTTTCCTCCAGGTGGGAAGTCAGAAATTCGCCATTATTAATGTCTATGGTCCCAATCATGATGATGTGATTTTTTACCGTACTCTAGCTGAGGAGGCGCAGGAATGGGCTGCATGGGATATTGTTATGGGTGGAGATTTTAACCTTACGTTGGATCCTCTGTTGGATTGGCAACCATGTAGATCCTTAAAACAGTCGAGAGCAAACCTTGCTTTACTTTCTATAATTCAGTCTTGTGCGTTATCGGACATTTGGCGACTTCAGCACCCAAAAGATAAAAGCTTATACTTTTTATTCCTTACCGCATGGTTTGCACTCACGTATAGATTTCTTTTTAATATCTAAATCATTGGTTTCTTTGGTCACACAATCTGAAATATGTAGCACCCGCATATCAGATCATGCAGCTGTTACTTTTAATTTACAATTAGGTGTGCCAAACGCTAGGAGCCCCTCATGGTTCTTTCCGAGAGAACTATTAAATGACTCAGGTTTTATTAAGGTTATTAAGGCTGCAATTCAGGGGTACTTTGAAATAAACCTCCTCCAAGACACAACCGAGTGGGCATGGTGGGAGGCATTCAAGGCGTTTATGCGAGCTGAGTGCACAAGCTATAAAATTAAGCCAGATAAACAAAGGAAGTCATGCTTAGAGAACTTGGATGCCCAAATCCGTGTGGGTGAGAGACTACTGAGAGATAAGTCAGACCCCTGGATTCTCATACGGTGCAGAAATTGAGATACCAATATAATTGTATCATCTCTTCGGAAGCGGCAAAGCTAGCTACGGCTCAACAAGCTAAATACTATATTGAGTTGAATAAAGCTGGATCCCTCCTTGCACGTACCCTTAAGCCTAGACCTCCCAAAAGACGAATTGAGGCCCTATCCAAAGATAATCAATCTTTGCTCACAAGTTCGGAAGAGATAACTGAGGCGTTCAAATCCTTTTATGCTCAGTTGTATTCCTCCGAAACTCAAGCGGACCCGGACGCCTTCCAAGCATTATTTGGGCAAATCCCGCATCCCTCTTTGTCTTCCTCACAAAAAGAGGGGTTGGAGAGTCCCATTAGTATGGGGGAGATCAGAGAAACATTACTGGGGCAATCTAAGGGGAAGGCTGCTGGCCCGGATGGCTTGCCTTCTGAATTCTATCAGGTGTTTGTGGAAGATCTGATACCTTTTTTGCAACAATATTTCTTGACTTTAAGTGCACAATTGCCAGCCACAGGCTCCTTTAGTGAGGCGACAATTGTACTAGAAAAACCAGGTAGGGATCCTCAGAAAGTGGGAAATTATCTTCCTATATCATTATTAAATGCGGATTATAAATTGTTTGCAGCTATTCTTGCACGTAGATTAGAAAAGGTAGCCCCTTATATTATACATCCGTATCAGTGCGGTTTTATTGCTGGGAGATCCTCCGCTGACAATGCCCGTCTTCTTTTGAACCTTTTGGCTGTTTCTGAGAGCTCAAACTTCCCTGTGGTTGGACTCTCAGTTGATGCCGAAAAGGCTTTTCACCGATAAGAATGGTCTTTTTTGAAGCAGGCTTTGAAATGGTTTGGCTTTGGGGAAGAGTTTCTGTGTTTTGTCCATCTACTATATGCTAATCCTACAGCTCGAATCCTTGCGAATGGGCTATTATCTACCTTGTTTTCATTGTTCAGGGGAACACGAAAGGGTTGTCCTCTCTCTCCCCTATTGTTCAATATTGCGCTGGAGCCATTGGCCCTACTGCTTAGACACTCGAGTAAGATTCAAGGTATCCACATTGGGGACAACCATGTCAAGTTATCTGCTTATGCAGACAATTTGCTGTTGTTTGTCCAACCTGATTCGGTGGGGGAGGTTTTAGGGTTAATAGATTCATACTCAATTGGAATAAATTGGTCGCCTTCCCCTTAAATAGACTGACTTTCTCCTCTATGCTGAATCGTTTTCTGTTCCAATGGGAAGTTTGCCTGCTCCTTAGATGAAATGTTACAGTTAAATTGTAAAGGAATGATCAAAATGGTCTCATCTTTTACCTCCAAGTGGTCTCCTCTTCACCTATCTTGGTGGGGCAGGCTTGACTGCCTGAAAATGGTCCTGGTGCCCAAGATAAATTATATTTTAGAAATGTTACCTTTGACTTTGCCCAACACATTCTATAGAAAATTGGAAAGACTTCTGGTGGATTTCTTATGGCAGGGTAAGCCACCCAGGATTGCGACTTATAAATTAAAGGCATGTAAACTGAATGGGGGTATCCACTTTCCTGTCTTCTGATGGTACCATATGACTTTTAAGTTAAAGCAAGGTGTGGAATGGTGCTCTCCTAAGGATGTAGGGTTTAGGCAAACCTGGCTAGACGTGGAGGAGCAAATGGGCTCTCCCATTCCTATGTCTTTGTGGTGGGTATGCGATTCGCGAAATCGTTCAATCGCCTTCAGATAATTCAGGCCACTCAAGAGGCTTTTATTTTTGTAGAAAGGCAATTAGGGATGGAGGGCTGCCCCTCCTCCCACCTTCCGATTTGGTATAACCTGAAGTTTAAAATTGGCCATAGGGTAGTTGCGTGGAAAATGTGGCAAGATAAAGGAATTTGGACGGTTGGTCAGCTTGTTAGTCAGGGTAAATGGAAATCCTTCGAGGACTTATAATATGAGTTCGGTTTGCCTAGAAGCTGGTCTTTCCAATGGATCCAGCTTAAGCATTGTCTTGTGGAGCGGGTGGGAGATCCTAGACTGATGAGTGATAAGTGGGGGTTGGTACAGCTGGTGGAAAGCTGTCATTGTCCGAAGGGTACAGCTTCCAAATTCTATGCTATCTTAAGGGATAATGCAGGACATTCCTTAGCAGGGCTGGAGAAAGCATGGGAGTTGGATTTAGGCTCACCTATCTCTGCAACGTCCTGGTGCCAAATATGGAGGCAGGTGAATAGTTTGTCGAGAGCTGCAGCCCTTTCCCAATCATTATTTTTTCTAATGCATAGGGCATATTGCACTCCGGTTAGAGTTACTAGATGGCGCCCCACAACAAATAATAAATGTTGGTCCTGTGCAGGTGGACCAGCAGCAAGACCAACCTGGAAAGCCGCAAACGCAGCAGCAAGAACAAGAACCGAACCATGGTACTCTCCTACTCTATGCAGAATGAAAAGAGAGCTACGCAAATTGGAAGAGAAATGGAGGAAAACACAAACCGAGGAATGCAAGCAACTATACCTAACACTCCTCATGAAATACAAGAATGAGGTCAACCTCGCAAAAAAGAGTCACCACACTAACCTACTCAATAAAGCTCTTAATAGACCCAGGGAGCTTTTTGAGCTTGTCAAGTCACTCACCAAAACCACCCAGAACACTGTCTATGCAGACGAAATAAAGGCCCAGACGCTGGCTGACCACTACGCCAAGAAACTTCACCCGCAACTACCCACAATCATCGACCAAAGCTTGTCGTTAGTCCTCACCCCTCGTGAAACCGATACCGTCGCTCAAGCAGACTCTGCAGCAGAATGGAACACCTTCCAGCAATTAGGTGAACAACAGATCATAAACATCATAACTAATTTAAACACCACTACCTCCCCTCTTGACCCATGCCCAACCACCTGGATAAAAGCATCTAAGAAGGAAATCGCAAAACCAATCGCTTACATTGTTAACCAGTCACTCCAACAAGGTACCATGCCGACCCATCTCAAGAGATCGCTTATAAGACCCATCTTAAAGAACAAATCTCTCAACAAAAGTGACCCTGCATCATATCGCCCGATCTCAAGCATATCATTCTTAGCTAAAACAATCGAAAAAGCGGTTCAGCAACAACTACAAGATCACATAGATGATAGAAAAGCCTTAGATGAGCATCAATATGGGTTTCGTCAGCATCACGGAGTAGAAACACTACTGCTGGCACTCCTTGACAATCTCCTCAGGGGTCTTGAAAACAAAACCACTATATTCATACTTATATTTATCGACATTTCAGCTGCATTTGATACAGTTCACCACAGCACCCTCTTAAACCGTCTTGCCTCCATAGGTATAGCAGGGACTCCCCTAAAATGGTTTGCATCATATATATCCAATAGGATGCAACAAGTTCAGTTCAACAATGATAAAGCTGATGCCTTCCCCCAAACCCAGGGGATTCCGCAAGGGTCTGCCTTATCATCTCTCTTATTCAATTTGTATAAAACCGATCTGCGAGATCTTTCAGAAGCGCAACATCAATTACCACATCTATGATGATGATGTGATGCTGTATACGCACCTTGACATAACACAACCGGATTTCACTCCACTAGAAGAATGCCTTGACATGCTCCAATCATGGCTGCAACAAAACAACATGTCAATAAACCACAAGAAAACAGAGGTCATGTTTATCTCCAAGAAAACCAACTTCATTCCGCCCATCACAGTCACCCTTAACAAAAACGTATATCATACGAAACCTGCAATAAAATATCTAGGAGTCCTACTAGACTGCAACCTTAGGATGGATAAACACCTCCGAACAATTAACCGAGCCATTTTTTACAAACTGAAAGTTCTGCAACCACTTCGCAATATCCTCGAAAAATCTGACTTTAGGACTGTTGCACAAGCTCTCATTATTCCCCACCTGGACTACTGCAACGCCATTCTGCAAGGGCTTCCGAAGAACACCCTAAACATCTTGCAAATGGCCCAAAATGTTGCTGCAAGAGTCATCATGGAAAAAAAAGTCACAGACCACATAACCCCGGTACTAATGGAACTGCATTGGCTCCCGGTGGCCGCTCGCATCATTTTCAAACTTCTCATAACAACGTTTAAACTCATCCATAACATCACACCATCCTACCTCGATAACCTAATCGCTATTCAACCACACAACAGGAACAGAAGAACCATAAATCTCAACGCTCTCTGTGTTCCGACAAGCATAAGAACCGTCAAAGCAGAAACAAGCAATAGGGCATTCACTTATACAGCACCAATCCACTGGAACCAGCTCCCACACGAGTTGAGACTCTCAAACAACTTGAGTGAATTTAGAAGGAAACTCAAAACCCATTTATTTCAGACTCACTACAACCTGACCTAAGTGCGATACTCTACCTCAACCAGATGGCTTTTGCCTGCCACGGTGGCATTTGGATTACTGGCAGGTAATCATGTATAAATTGTATACTTTGGACCCCTCCCACGCTCTTGCAATCAAATGTATACCCAGATCTGTGTGCCCCAACCAAATGTATATTGTATCCAATTGATTCTCCTGTTTTATGTAAATCATTGCCTAATCGAAATGTAAATCTAAAAAATCACTGTATTGTACGATACATTATGATTCTGTAAAGTAAACCGCTGCTGATCGTAGGAAGCAGCTGTATACAAATGTTTACTAAATAAATAAATAAAATAAATAAATTGAAACATATGTTTTTCGAATGCCCTTTTGTCCAGCGGTTTTGGAGGCAGGTATGGGAAAGGATCCAAAGAGTGTTGTGTTTTCAAGCTCCTTTGTTATGGAAAACTGTAATATTACGCTCAACTGTAGATGGAGCAGATATGCCAAAGAAAAAGGCTTTCTTGTTTAATTTTATGCTGACAATTGCTTTGAAACTTTTGTCTCTCATTGGAAGGATTTTTCCATGCTAAATGTGTATCAATGGTGGAATTTGCTATGTTTATACGCTAAATATGAGAAAGCTCATGAGCAGATGTCTATCCTTAAGGGTCATAACTCTTGTTTTATCTCCACAATAAACAGGTGGAAATACCTGGACGATTTTGCAGCAGAGGCGAAATGTTCGGGGGTTTCTATTTGTTCATAGAAGTTAGAGCCATATCAGTGAGGTTTTTCTCTTTCTTTCTTTTCTTTTGTATAGTCCAACCTAGGGAGGGGGGGGGGGGAGAGATTTAGTTTCTCTTGTTTCTCTCCAGGGGTTGCGAACTTTATAAATGACAAGTATTTCTTTTGTGCTGCACTGGGTGTTGTTGTTCTGTTGGTATGTATTTCAGCTTGGAATATTTCACTGTATTATTGATTGTGGACTTTGTAGTGTTTAGGTGTGAAAACCAATAAATAAATGTTAAAAAAAAAGAAAGGAGTTCCAACTTCAATAGTATAGAGACCAATTCCAGTCTGGACGTACAGAACCTCTGTGCGCCCGGCTGTATCTGGACGCACAGAGGGAATCATGATTCCAATCCTGTGGGGCAGGTCTAGCCCCATCGGATCAGAATCGCAAACAGGCCTGTACATGCAGGCCAGGACCCCGATTCAGACCAGCATGCATATACAGTCTGGGCTTTACAATGGAGCCGCAGTGCCATGGGATCCAGTTACCATAGCGCCACGGCTCCATTGTAAAGCCATGATCCCTGGCCACTGGCACCTACAATGCTTTCCCCGTAGCCTGACTCCTGATCTCGCCTCTCCACTCAAGGCCAGGGTCCAGCTACAGGGAATGCTCTCTGCCTCATCCTACTGCTGCCATCCCCTGGGCCTCTGTCCTTTGCCCGATCGGGGAACTTATTCCACCTCAGAGGTGGAATAAGTTCCCCATCTAAGCCGTCAGTCCTAGACATACAGGACTGACATTTGAATCGGCCTTGTACATCCAGGGTCAACAACCACCCACTGCCTGCCCTAATGCGACCCCCAATCTGCCTCTACCCCGCCCCGTCTAACTTCCCCCAACAACAAGCGGGGAAGAAGGACAGGGCAGGAAAGAGCATGAATAGTGGGGATGGACATCCCAATGGGACATCCATCCCTGCTATTTGTGGCTTAGAATGACCCTGATAGAAACTTACATACAGTGAAACACAGCACTTAGAGAACTGCTCCTTTCAAACTAACTCCTGTTTTTGTTTCCCTAAACTCTCATCCCCCAAACTATCACCTGCTATTGCCCTACCCCAAAATGCTATCACCCCCCAAAATTTCCCCAATCCCCCCTCTCAAACTGGCTCACTCCTCAAAAGCCAAACCCCCTGCAACTGCAACCACTAGCAAAAAGTACCTTCCTAAACTGACTCATCACTTTGCAAACTGCCCCACACCCAAAGATTACCACCTGCTCTACATGTATTCCTTCCTCAATTACATGGAAATTGAGAGAAACAAAGCAAGAGGTGGTTTACCTTTAGAAACACTAGCTGTTTCACCAACTCTAGTGGCAGCTGTGAACAGTGGGGGAAAGCGAGGTTACTTACCTGTAACAGGGGTTCTCTGTGGACAGCAGGATAAGTCAGCCACACCTGGTAATGTCATCCAACAGCATCATAGACAGACTTGTTCTCCAGAGCTCAGAAAGGCAGAGCCTCTGGTAGCCCTGCCCACTGGCCTGCCCCTAGCTTGCCCTGTATGTCCCAAGCTGTGTCCTTGCCACTAGGTAGGCGGGTGCCAGGCTATGAGTTCGACCTCATCCAGGGGAGGTAGGTGGGTACATGTGACTGACTTATCCTACTGTCCATGGATAAACCCTGTTACAGGTAAGTAACCTCGCTTTCTCCTAGGACAAGCAAAATGAGTCAAACACACCTGATGCCGCCACAGCTGCTGTGTGCTGTGGTGGATAAGGGAAGGGCACAGATGCCCTGTCTTGGCTCAGCAATGACAGTACCATGAGTCTTAGGAATGAACGTTTTATTAATATGACAGATCAGTGGTAGGGCAACTCAATCCACTGTGCACCAGGAACATGGTGACAATGGCAAATGTGCAACAAAAGTAACATGCAAATGTGCAACAATAATAACATGGTGACAATGGCAAGGGTGTAACAATAATGACAGGCTCCAGGAGCGAAGTATATGGTACAAAGTGTGTGTGTGCAAACAATAAGAACCATCCCTGGACTGGTGTATGTGGTTACAGTGTTAACATTGAGATAGGGCAATGCTGTGGTTGCCCAAAGCCTGGTGTAACGGGTGCACCAGGCAGTGTTCTGAGTGGGTCCATTGGGGTGCAGGGTTCCGGCTGCACTGGTGGTGCTGCTGTGGCCAAGACTGCATGGCTGAAGGAGCTGTCTGTCTGTGCTTGAGGTCGAGGCAGTAGTGACTCTGGAATGTGTGCATGGAGGACCAGGTGGCAGCCTTATGTTGGTCACTGGTATGGAATGCAGGTTGGCAATGCTTGTGGCCAGCATCCAGAGTTGGTGGTCATTGACTTTCAGAGTGGTTTAGGCTTCCACCTGGTCCAGGCAAAAGGAGATGCAATTTGAAATCCACTGTGATAAGGTCCTTTTTGTGACTGGGTGTGATTGGGGTTGCAGGAGATGAAAAGTTGGGTCCCTTGCCTCTGGTGTGCTGTCCTGTGTAGGTAGATGCCCAGGGCCCTGACACAATCCAATGTGTGGAGCCTTTGCTCCTCTGGGAAAGCGTGGGGCTCCAGGTAGGAAGTCTGTAGTTTGCTGGTCTGGTTGATATGGAAGGCCTATGCCACCTTGGGAATGAACTTTGGGTGGGTGTGCAGGGTGGCATGGTCATGGTAGAGCTGTGTGTACAGTGGGTGTGCCATAAGAGCTTGCAGTTCGCTGATCTGTCTAGTGGATGTGATCGCTATCAGGAAGAGAGTCTTCCAGGAGGCATGCTTTAGTGTTGCCTGCATCTGATTGTCAGTTGGGTAAGTACAATGTTGAGGTTCCAGGGGGTCACTGAGGGCTGGACTGGGTCGGAGATTTGCCAGCCCTTTCATGAAATGGGTGACTAGTGGGAGTGTGGCAATGGGGCTGTCACTGGTGTGGTCGTGGAAGGCTGCAATCACAGAGAGGTTTACTCTGTTGGACTGTGTTTTTAGGCCATGGTTGAAGAGTGAGGTGAAGTACTGGAGGACTCACACCGCTGGGCAGGAAAAGGGGTCCAGTCCTTATGATGAGCAACAGATGCTGTAGCATCTCCATTTCAAGCTGTAGGGCTTTCTTGTTGATGGGCGCCTCATTACTAGTACAACTTGCTGTATCTCAGAGGTTAGGCTGAAGGTAGGCTGAAGGACAATACTGTCAGCCACTCAATTTCCATGCAGTCAGTGCGAGTGCTGGCAAATTGGGGTACAACATTTCCTCACCATCCTGGGTGATGAGCTCTGGCCTCAGTGGAAGATGTGCAGGGGGCTCCTGAGCCAGGTGGCGGTGGTAGGGGAACCACATCTGTCTTGGCCAGTGTGGCACGATGAGGATGGCCTGTGTCTTGTCCCAGATGATACACTGAAGGGTCTTTGACATGAGTGGAGGGGGGAAAGGTATAAACCTGGCTACCTTATTGTTTGTTTGGACCAGGACAGTCTTGTTGGTAAAGTGGACCTGGAAGGCTCTGAGTGCATATCAAATTGCTCTGAGCTCCAGCTGGTTGATGTGATATGTCCGTTCCTTTGCAATCTAAGCTCCTTGGGTGCAAAGCTGTAGCAAGTGTGACCCCCACCCCACCGTTGAGGAATCGGTAGTGATGACCAAGTGGTGGGGAGGCTGCTGGAGGGGTTTGCCTTGGACAAGGTTCTCCTGGTGGGTCAACCAGAGGAGGATGTCCTTGACCCCCATATCCAGCAGACTATGTGTGGACATGGGTTGCGAATGTTGGTTCCAGGGGTGCGTAGGTGCCATTGTAAGTGGTGCATGTGTAGCTTTGCCAGAGGGAGGATTTGCCTCGAAGATGCCATGTGGCCCAAGAGGCATAGCAGGTTCCATGTGGTAATTTGTTGGGTCGAGGAGATGTGCCACGTCAGATCTGTGATGGAGTCCAGTCGGTGTGCAGGGAGGAATGCCTTGGACACTGCTGTGTCAATGTCTGCTTCAATGAATTCCAGATGTTGGGAGGGGTGGAAGTGGAACTTCTGGTGGTTCACCAGGAAACCCAAAGAGAACAGGATAATGATAGCTTGCTGGACCATGGGTCAGGCCTCCTGTGGTGATGGTGCAGAAAGCAGCCAATCATGAAGATAAGGGAAGATACAGACACCTGGCTTGCAGAAATGGGCTGCCGCCATGGCAACACATTTGGTGAACACACGTGGGGCTGGGGAGAACCCAAAGGGAAGGTCTCTATATTGGTAGTAGTTGCCCAGCACTTGGAAACACAAGTATTTTCTATGTGTCACATGTATAGGAAGGTGTGTGTATGCATCCTGTAAGTCCAAGGAGGCTAGCCATTCTCCAGCTTGGATGAGAAGCAGAATGGACCCCAAGGAGTACATCTGAAATTTCTCCTTGAGGATGAATTTGTTCAGCTTCCTAAAGTCAAAGATGCGATAGACACCTCTAAATTTCTTTGGAATCAAAAAGTATCTAGAATAGAACCCACTGTTGAGTTCATTGGGTGGCATTGGCTCTATCACATGGGACGCCAGGAGGGACAGTATTTCCACTGTCATGGTAGGAAACAGATGCAGTGGTGTGTTGCTAGAGGGCAGGGAGTGTTGCCAGGGAGACAACAAGAAACAGATGCGGTACCCCTCCTTTATGACTTGGAGGATCCACTTGTCTGTTGTGATGGATTTCCAGATATTGAGGAAGGCTGTCAGACTGCTGCATGTGGGGAGACAGACCTGAGGGTCTGCCCACATGCGGCAAAAGGATGGATTGGCCTTCCCCGTCGTGGATGGTGCAGGCTTATACTACTTTCACTCTGTCCGGCGGGGTTTTGATCAGTAGGGAGCCAGGTAGAATTGCTGTTTATACCATGGTGCCTGCCACTTGCGGTAGAAGCTGTGTTGTCTGGATGAGGAATATGATTTGTGGTGGTAACTCCCTTTGCAGTTGGTGCTTGCACATTCAAGGCCCTCTTCCACAAGGGTCTGTAGCATGGTGTAGCGCTCCTTCAAGTCATTGAAAGCATCCTTGACCTTCTCCCCAAAGAGTGAGTTGCTCACACAGTGGGCATCTGCCATGCGGTCATGTGTGTCTTCATGTAGTCATGATGCCTGCAGCTATGCTAGCCAGCGAGCAGAGATAGCTGTTCCCATGTTTTGGGCAGCTGCTTCGAAGGAGTTGAAGGCTGCTCAGACTTGGTGTTTGGTGCATTCCTCTAGGTTTGACAGGGTCACCTTGGCTGTTGTCAACAACTCTGGGGGTAGGGCTGAGATGATGGCCTTAAGATTTCCTACCAGGACATCCTGGAACAAGCCATGCTGGAATTAGTGAGCTGCAGCACTTGCGCTCAGCATGGCTCTCTGGAACACCCTCTTAAAGACATCGTCCAGGAGTTTGTGGTCCCAGCCACTTGAAATTAAACATGGCCAAAACTGAGCTTCTTATTTTTCCCCCTAAACCCTCCCCTCCCTTTCCTCCTTTCTATGTCTCTTTGGATAACTCTCTACTCCTCTCTGTCTCCCCTGTTCGAAACCTTGGAGTCGTCTTTGACTCCTCTCTCCCTTTCTCCACGCACATCCAACCGATAGCTAAAACTTGCCGTTTCTTTCTCTACCACATCAACAAAATTCACCCATTCCTTTCTGGTTACACTACTAAGATACTTATCCACTCCTTAGTCACCTCCGATCTAGATTATTGTAACGTACTCCTTCCTGGTCTCCCTCTGAATCATCTCTCTCCCCTTCAATCTGTTAATCATTCTGCTGTGCAGCTAATCTTCCACCAGCCTCATCATGCCCATATTACCCCTCTTCTCAAGTCATTTCATTGACTCCCAATCCGTTTCCACATCTAGTTCAAACTTCTCCTGCTGACCTATAAGTGCATTCACTCTGCAGCTCCTCACTTCCTTTCCTTTCTTATCTCTCCATACAACCCTCCTCGGGAAATCTGCTCTTCTGGCAAATCACTTCTAACTGTGCCCTTCTCTTCTAACTCCAGACTTTGCTACTTTCACCTTGCTGCTCCTTATGCCAGTTTCAGCATCTTATCCTGGAGTAATTGGTGTACTGGTAGTGAAATTAGTGTCTTAGGTGGTTCTAAATACTTGAGAGCCCCCTGGATTCTGCTTCCAGGGTGTCACCAGTTGTGAGGGCCAAGGTGGTCGCTGTCCCAATGGAACTTTGGGTAGGCCTGGTCCTCCTTGGCAGGCTGAGGTGTGTTCCGCATGGGGGGGCAGGGACCCCTGCATTGTTCCTGTTGTTGTGAGAGTGTTCCTGTGCCTGGGGACTCCAACACAGCTGCTTCCTCACCCACGCTGGCTACTGACAGTTAGTCTGGGGATCGTGAAAATGATGGGTTTGACGATGATTCCTCTGGCATGGAGGGACTGGTGGCTAAGGTTGGCATTTTTGCTATGTGGGGTAGGTTGCCACTGGGGGTGACCCTTTGCTGGCTTACAGGATCCTGAGCCTGATACCCGCTGAGGCCATAGCCAAAGGCACCGTGGTCGCTGTGGGTTGTACTGGGGCCAAGTACTGGAGGAGGTGGGTGAGCAGCTGTAGAATCTCAGCTGGGTCTTCCAGGCTTCCTCTTTGGCTGGACAGGTTGTCCCTTTCCTCCCTCTGACTATCCCCTTTCTCTCTCGGCCAATGCATTTCATCCTGGGATGACATGGGGGAGGAGGAAAGTGAGGAGGCATACCTGTGGCTTGTGTGGGCTTTGCCTTTCTGAGCTCTGAAGAGCACTTCCAACTATGGCATCGTTGGATGACATCACCAGGTGTGGCTGACTCATAGAAACATAGAAACATAGAAATATGATGACAGAAAAAGACCACATGGCCTATCTAGTCTGTCCTTCCATATCAACAAATACAACAGTCCCCTTTTTACCTTTAGAGATCCTCTGTGTTTGTCCCATGCTTTTTTGAATTCAGTTACTGTCCTCATCTCTACCACCTCCACTGGGAGACTATTCCATGGATCCACTACTCTTTCCGTAAAGAAATATTTCCGCATATCACTCCTGAATCTATCTCCCTTCACCCTCATCCCATGTCCCCTCGTAGCAGAACTTCCTTTCAATTGAAAGAGGCTCTCTCCCTGAACATTTATGCCACGGAGGTATTTAAACATCTCAATCATATCACCTCTATCCCGCCTTTCCTCTAAGGTGTACATATTAAGATCCTTCAGTCTGTCCTCATATGCTTTATAATGAAGACCACTAATCATTTTAGTAGCCACCCTCTGCACCGACTCCATCCTGTTCACATCCTCTTGAAGGTGCTGTCTCCAGAATTGCACACTATAGTCCAAATGAGGTCGCACCAAAGCCTTATAAAGAGGCATTATCACCTCCTTTTTTCTGCTATCCATTCCTCTCCGTATGCACCCAAGCATCCTTCTAGCTTTTGCCGTCTCCTTTTCTACCTGTTTAGCTACTTTAAGATCATCAGACACAACCACACCCAGGTCCCGCTCTTCTTTAGTGGACAAAAGTACTTCACCTCCTATACTATATTGCTCCCTTGGATTGCTGCAGCCAAAATGCATGACCTTACATTTTTTAACATTAAATCCCAGCTGCCAAATTCTAGACCATTCTTCAAGCTTAGCTAGATCCCTCCTCATGTTATCTACACCTTCCTGGGTGTCTACTCTATTGCAGATTTTGGTATCATCCGCAAAGAAGCAAACCTTACCCGACAGCCCTTCTTCTATATCACTAACAAAGATGTTAAAAAGAATCAGACCAAGGACAGATCCCTGGGGCACACCACTGGTAACATCCTTCTCCTCAGAGTGAGCTCCATTTACTTGTACTCTTTGTCGCCTCCCACCCAACCAATTTCTAACCCAAGCAGTAACTTTAGGGTCCATCCCTAGAGTGCTCAGTTTGTTTATAAGTCGCCTATGAGGAACAGTGTCAAAGGCTTTACTGAAATCTAAATACACCACATCTAGAGCTTTCCCTCGGTCCAACTCCCTGGTCACCCAGTCAAAGAAATCAATCAGATTTGTCTGACAAGACCTGCTTCTAGTGAATCCATGCTGCCTCGGATCCTGTAATCCGCTGGACTCCAGAAACCTCACTATTTTCTCTTTCAGCAGCGTTTCCAATAATTTACTCACCACCGAAGTTAAACTAACCGGCCTGTAGTTTTCAACCACATCCTTACTTCTGCTTTTATTTTATTTTATTTATTTATCTATTTCTTCTATACCGCCCCTTCCAGAGATCAGGGGCGGTTTACATGGAACAATTGCATACATTTGCATAACATTACATAGAACAAGAACTTCTTAACTTTTTACATATAACAGAACAGTAAATTGTCAGAACTATTTACAGGGTGTATACTTTTGTATACTGCTGAATTTACAGAGGAAATGTCAGCGAGCTGGCATTGCTATTTATAGAAATTATTTACAAGAATACATGATTCGCTATTCAGGTGTGTGTGTGTGTATGTATGTGTGAGTGTGTGTGTGTATAAGTGTGCGTGTGTTTGTGTGTGTATGTGAGTGGGTTTGTGTGTGATGGAATTTATTTCCATTTTTTCGTGGGTTGTTTGGGGTGTCTTTGGGGGCTGTTAGAAGAGGAGTTGTGTGTTCAGTTAATTGTGTTTCTGCGGGTTTTTTTGTTTGTGTGTCTGTGGACGCTGTGTGTCTGGACTTGGAGGGTAGGGGATTCCGAAGTGCTCAGAGAATAGGTATGTCTTGAGTTCTTTTCTGAATTGGGAGAGGTCCTTTATGATTCGGATGTCTATTGGGAGGTCATTCCAAAGTGTGGGAGCGGTGAATGAGAAGGCTCTGGCACTGGTGGAGTTTTTGGTCCTCGTGAATGTTTTTGGCAGTTCTAGTGAGAGGGTTGCATTTAGTCTGCGGGCTCTTAATTCATTTGGGACGTGAAGGAGTGTGGATAGATGTGAGGGGGCAATATCGTTTAGTAGTTTGAAGGTTGTTAGTAGTATTTTGTATTTGATTCGATAATTTATGGGGAGCCAGTGTAGATCTAGCAGTATAGGGGTTACATGGTCTGTTAGGTGGGCTTTAGTGACTACTTTTGCACAAATGTTCTGTGCTCTTTGTAATAAGTAGATATTCTTTTGTGGGAGGCCGGTTAGGAGACTATTACAATAGTCAAAGTGAGGGGTTATGAGGGCACTAACGACTGATCTAAAGTCATGCGTGTCAAGGAGGAGCCTTAAGTGTTGAATAGTTTTGAGTTTGTAGAATATAGTTTTTACCGTCTGTTTTATGTGAGGTAGCATGGTGAGTGTGTGATCGATTATAACGCCTAGGTATTTTACCTCTTTTTTAACAGGTATCGTTGTGTTATTGATGGAGATTGTTGTTGGGTAGGTATCTTCAGCCACAGGTGATCTTGATACAAACATTGCCTCAGTTTTTTTGAGATTGATGCTGAGGAAGTTGATTCCCATCCAGGATGAGGTTTCCGCCATGCATTCGGATAGAGTGTTATAATTGGGGTTTTTCGTGGTTATGGGGAGGGCGAGCATGATGTCGTCGGCATAGATAAAGTGATTGATTTTGTGTTTTTTAAATATTTTTGTGATGGGTTGCAGGTACAGGTTGAAAAGGAGAGCAGAAAGGGCTGATCCTTGTGGTATTCCTTGTCCTTGGGGGAAGGTTTCCGATGCTTCCTGGTTTAATTGAACTCGTATTAGTCTGTGTGTGATGTAGGACTTGAACCAATTAAGGACAGTCCCACCTATTCCTAAGTTTTCTAATCTATTAATCAGTGTAAGGTGGTTGATGTTGTCAAATGCAGCGGAAATGTCTATGAAAAGGAGTAGGAGGCCTTGGGTGTTATCATCTGTATGTCTTATGAGGAAGTCCATCAGAGTAATTAATAGGGTTTCTACCCCATGGAAGGGGCGGAAACCGAATTGGTGGGAGTCAAGGGAGTTGTGGTCATCTATATGTTCTTGCAATTGAAGTTGAACAGTTTTTTCTATTATTTTAGCCATAAATGGAATGCTGGCTATTGGTCTATATGAGTTTGGGTCTTTTGGGTCGAGTTTATTGTTTTTTATTATTGGGCGGATTGTTGTGAGTTTGAGGGCATCAGGCATAATGCCCTGGGAGAGGGATTGATTTACTATGTATTGAATGTTTCCAGCTAGTTCTTCCTTAGTATTTTTGATCCATGATACGGGGCATGGATCGAGTGGGGAAGTTGTGGTGTTGATAATTGTTATAATCCTGAGGAGGTGTTTCCGATCTATCGTATGAAAGGTTGTCCAGCTGTTGTTATTAGTTTCGGTGTTTGTGTGGGTTAGTGTTGGTGTAGTATTAAGTTTGCATTTTAGTTTTTCTGCAAAGTGGGTTGCAAGGGCTTGTATACTTATTGCAGATTGTTTTGGTTCTGGATTTTTAACTTTTGTCAGTGTATTTACAATTGCGAATAGTTCTCTAGGGCGATTGATAGCTGAGTTTATTACCTTGGAGTGGTAATCCTTTTTTGATTTATTAATCGCATTCTTGTATTCGTTGAGTGTGTTTAAGTATTGGGATTTATTCTCAGCAGATTTAGTTTTTCTCCATTTCTTTTCTTGTTTTCTCAGTTGTTTTTTTAGGTTCACTAGTTCTTTCGTGAACCATTTTTCTGTTTTTTTTAACTGTCTATGTGTGGGTTGTGTGGGGGCAGCTGCTTTTTGAACTGTAAGGTTCCAGTGATTTACGGTGGAGTTGATGTCTGGGAGGTTTGTGTTGAGTATGGGTAGTACTTTGTCCAGGAAAGTGTCTTTGTTGAAGTGTGCAAATCGTGATATATGAGGTGTGTGGTGCGTAGAGTTCTGCATTGCTTGTATTGGGAGGTAGAGTGTGATGAGGTGATGGTCGGACCATGGTACTTCTGTTATTGTTGGAGGGGTGTGCTGCTGGTGGTTGATAAAGGAGCTGGGGAGGAAGATGAGATCTAGGGTGTTACCTTTTGTGTGGGTGGGTGCTTGTACTATCTGTGTATATCCCATTTGGAACATAGTGTCCATAAAGTTATTTGATTGGGAATCATTTAGGGAGGGGAGGTTTAAATCACCTAGGATTATGAGCGGTTTGCTTGGTGATGTTGTGCAAGCAAGTTCAAGGATGGGAGAGAGGTTTTTTTGATCAGCTGTAGGGGGTCTATATATGAGGGTGAGTGCAAGGGTTCTATTTTCTATGTTGATTATGTCCATTCCGTCTATATTATTTAAACTTGTTAAGGTGTATTGTAGGTCTTTTTTGGTGAGTATGAGAGTACCACCTCCTCTCTTTGCATCTCGATGACAGCTGAATATGTCATACTGGTGTGTGGTTAGCTGGTTTAGTAGTACAGTGTCTGTGGGAGAGAGCCATGTTTCGGTGATGCATATAATTTCAGGTTTTTCTTCTTTTATCATGTCGTTGATTATTGGTATTTTGTTTCGTATGGAACGAATGTTTATTAGGATGAGCTTTGTTTTTGCGTCTATGATAGTGGTTTTGTCAGTTATACGTCTGTATGGATTCTGCTTTATTTGTATGAGTCTTCGATGGTATTTGTTTGAGTCATGTCGTGTATAGTGATTATTGGAGTGTATTGAGCTATGTGATGGGTTTTGGTAAGGAACTTGTATGATGGGGTTAATGTTTTGTGAGCTTCTGTGGTGATTATGGATGATGGGGATGTTTTTGTAGGGGTTTTGATTGGTTTTGTATGTATAGATATGTTGTATTAGGAGTGTTATTAGGAGGAGAGTGAAGGAGATGCTTATTTGTTTTGTAGGAGGCATTGTGTGTATTTCAGAGGGGGTCTTTTAGTGTAAAGGGGGTTAGCTGATGAGTATGGGGGTAGAAGGTTACGATCAACAGTATGATGTTGTATGAAGGATGGGCAGAAGGTTTGATTTTTACTGACACTAAGAAATATGTCTGACAGTAGTTCCTTATGATCTGAGTGGTTACTGACAACAGTATAATGATTATTGATTTCTAAACTTAGTATAACAGTGTGTGAAGATGGAGTTAGTTTTTACTGTCAACAGTATAGTGAGTAGTTATTACAGATAATAGTTTACGATGGATTTGTTGGTTACTGACAACAGTAATATGTATGTTCTTTTCAGACAGCGGTTATATAACAGTATAAGCAATTAATTCAGACAGTATATATATATCAGTAATATGATTGTTCTTTTCAGACAGTGGTTATATGACAGCATAAGCAATTATTACTGCTATATATAATAGTACAATGAGTTATTATTGAGAGCAATTTCCTGATGGTCTGGTTTGCTATAAGTTGGTTTATGATTATGTTGCTACAAATAGCAGTATACTATCATATATGCTAGCTAATCAGTATAGTGATTAATTGTGACTGGCAACATTATTCAGTGTATAGTGGGTGTGTGATGCGTGTGTATAAGAACTTTTTCTTACTAGTAATTGTTTGCAAATGGCATGTTTGGTCATTTGTAAACAATATAGTGGAGATTGCAAGATATTAGATTACAAGATATTAGCAGGATATTTTGTGAAAACAGTTATAGACAACAGTGTATAGTTCTTATGACGATGGGATATGTGTGGAGAATTACTGACAACAGTAAGATTAATTGTGTTGAGAGTCACAAGTTAGTTATATTGTTATTTCATTTGAGAATGGTTTACTTGCTGTTCTGTGAGGGAGATTTGGTTGATGATGATTAGCGAGCTCGACCTAAGGGGAGCTCCAGCTGGTAGATTTGGTTCTTGTTTGAGATGTCGGTTGATGTCTTCAGTGGAGGTTGGAGTGATTGCTTGAAGGAGCTGTTCCTTGATTATCCAATCAATCTCAGACAACGGTGTGGGACCGAGAGGAACAGATGGTCTGGCTGCTGTTTGGTGACACTTTGGAGCGGTGCCTTCTGAGTGTTCAGCTTGAGAGGACCCCTCCTAAGGGCCCTCTGGCGAGGCCCTCAGGCGCGGGCCCGCAAGGCGCGGGCGCGCTTGCCGGCGGCACGTTTTTAAAGTGCCCGCTGAGACCTCCCACAACCCCGATTGGGTTGGAGTGCAGGAGCGGGAAAGCGAAGGCTGCCCTGTGCTCTACCCCGACCGGGGAGCTGCTGAGATGGTTTCCCACGATGCAGAGGGCTTTTTCCTGCCGGCGGCACGCTTTTAAAGTGCCCGCTGAGACCTCCCACAACCCCGATTGGGTTGGAGTGCAGGAGCGGGAAAGCGAAGGCTGCCCTGTGCTCTACCCCGACCGGGGAGCTGCTGAGATGGTTTCCCACGATGCAGAGGGCTTTTTCCTGCCGGCGGCACGCTTTTAAAGTGCCCGCTGAGACCTCCCACAACCCCGATTGGGTTGGAGTGCAGGAGCGGGAAAGCGAAGGCTGCCCTGTGCTCTACCCCGACCGGGGAGCTGCTGAGATGGTTTCCCACTTTTGTGTAAAGGCACCACATGAGCCTCTCTCGTCCTTTGGCACCACTCCCGACTCCAACAAGGCATTGAAAAGGTCAGTCAGTGGAATTGCTAGAACGTCCCCAAATTCCCTCAGTATTCTAGGGTGTATCCCATATGGTCCTATCGCTTTGTCTACTTTAAGTTGAGCTAGTTTCTCACGAACACAGTCTTCTGAAAATTGTTCAAGATGTCCCTCGCTTCTGTTCTTATTTGTTGGTGTTTTCTGAGGTCCTGCTCCTGGTTCTTCATCTGTGAACACAGAACAAAAATATTTGTTAAGCAATTCCACTTTTCCTTATCAGCTTCTACATATTCCTCCCCTGCACCCTTGAGTCTGACAATACCACTTTTGCCCTTCCTCTTCTCACTAATATATCTGAAAAATGTCTTATCCCCCCATTTTATTGCATTGGCTATTTCCTCCTCCTTTTGAATCTTTGCCTTCTTGACTACTTTGCTAGCTTCTCTAAGTTTTTCCAAATACAGATGCCTGTCTTCCTCTCTGTGATCTCTTGTATTTCATGAAGGCCTCCCTCTTTTTCTTCACTTTTTCAGCTACTTCTTTCGAAAACCATAGCGGTCTCCTTTTCCTTTTACCTTTATTTACCATTTTAACAAAAAGGTTTGTTGCCCTTAAAATATCCCCTTTCAGTTTTGCCCACTGTTTTTCTACATCCCCCAGCTGTTCCCATCCCACTAATGACTCCCTGAGGTATTGGCCCATCTTCGCAAAGTTAGTCTTCCTAAAGTCTAAGATCCTCACCATTGAATGGATTCTAACAGCCCTAGTCCTAATACTGAACCACACCATCTGGTGATCACTGGATGCAAAATGATCTCCCACTACAACATCAGAAACACTTTCACCATTGTTAAGCACCAAGTCCAGTATGGCCCCTTCACGTGTGGGGTCTGTTACCAATTGCCTGAATAGTTCTCCCTATAGAGAATCCAGGATCTCCTTACTTCTAGATGATACTGCAGCAGGAATGTGCCAATCAACATCTGGCATATTGAAATCTCCTATCAGTAGCACTTTCCCTTTCCTAGCACTGCTGCGTATGTCTTCAATTAACTCTCTGTCCACCTCTTCCTCTAGGGCAGCAACTTTGGGGGGGGGGGGGCTGCAAATAGCAGGGAATTCAAAGCTAAACAATATATTGTGACAGCCGGGGAGGCATAAAGCTTAAGATTTCCCTAGGGTGCCCACACTTTGAACCAACTCTGGAGCCAGCCCTGCCAGTATGCCAAAGGATCTGTGGCCATGGACTCAATGGGTTCTCCAAGATAGCATGGCCCTGGAATTCATGGAGGCTGACTTGTGGAAGATTATTATCTGCTGCTTATTGCTTATTTCCCATCAGCCCCGTGGCGGGATTAACAGAGCTGCGAGAAAGGGAAACTCTCCCTTCGCGCGGCTCTGAAAAGCCCGCGCTGAGGGAGCTGAGGCCGCATGGAGGACTCTGCAGGGCAGGGGGACCCTCGCGGGATGGTCGATTCTGCTGCTGCCACGGCGGCAGCGGCAGCAGCAGCCGGTTTGCGTTTTTTTTTAACCCAGCTGGGCTGATGGAGGGGGAGGGGATTAGGACTGGTAATGGGCTATGGGGAGGTTAGGACTGGTAATGGGCTATGGGGGGGCTAAGACTACAAGTGGGCTGATTGGGGGGTTAGGACTGGTAATGGGCTATGGGGGGGACTAAGACTACAAGTGGGCTGATGGGGGTGTTAGGACTGGTAATAGGCTATGGGGGGGGATAAGACTACAAGTGGGCTGATGGGGGGATTAGGACTGGAAGTGGGCTGATGGGGGGTTAGGACTGGTAATGGGCTTTGGGGGTTAAGACTGGAAGTTGGCTGATGGGGGGTTAGGACTGAAAGTGGGCTGATGGGGGGCTTAGGACTGGTAATGGGCTATGGGGGGGGGCGAGGACTGGTAATGGGCTAGGGGGTTGTTAGGACTGGAAATGGGATGAGTGGAAGGGGGGCTTGAACTGCATATAGCTGATGGGGAGGGGTGCTTGGAATGGAAATGGGCTGTGAGGGGAGGGAGCTAGGACTGGAAATGGGCTGAGTGGGGGGGCTAGGACAGGAAATGGGCTGATGCAGGGGCTAGGATAGGACTGGAAATGGGCTGTTGGGGGGTGCTAAGATTGGAAATGGGCTGTGGTGGGGGCTTGAATTGAAATGGACTCATGGAGGGGCTAGAATTGGAAGTAGGCTCATGGTGGGGCTTGGATTGGAAATGGGCTGAGTGGAGGGGAGCTAGGATTTGACATGGGCTGATGGTGGGGCTAGAAAAGGACTAGAAATGAGTTGATGGGGGGCTGGGATAGGATTGGAAATGGGCTGATGGGGGGGCTAGGACTGGAAATGGGCTGATGCAGGGACTAGAAGGGAGCGGATGCTGGGTGGGGCTGGAACTAGAAGGGAACTGATGTTGGGGGAGGATTAGAATGGGATGGAGCTGGGAGAGTGAAATGGAGAGGGAAAAAATATTTTGTGTGGGAGGGAAGACAAATCTACAATTGGCCGGATATTGGGAAAGTAAGTGGGGATTGAGGATGGAGGGGTAAAATTTGAGTGAATGAAATAAGAATGAGGAAAAAGCAAAAGGAGAAAGATTAGTATGTTAAAGCAGATGTAGAGAGAGAATGGAAAAAAACTAGAAAAGAGAAGAAAGGACAAATGGACAGCAGATGATGGAGAATTAGCAGAAGACACGAAGAAACCAGAAGAAAGTGTCTGGAGCAATTGCCACTGAAAAATAAATGCACAAAATGTAGTAAAATATCTCTTTATTTTGAATTTATTAACTGGAATATGTCAGCTCTGGGAAATGTGCATCATTAACGTCTGCGCTTTGTTTAGTACAAGAGGAAATTAATTTATGGTTTTATTTCTACAGTGTTGTACATTCCAAGTTTGGCTTTTGGGGTTCCCAGTTTAATTATTGTCTTCCTGTTTCTAAATTGTGATTCTTTGTTTGGTGATGGTTTATGTTCTGCATGCGTAACTGAGCTGAGGTATTCTGTTTATATAATTCCTATTTGACATTGCCACTTGTTCTCTTTCCCCAGTAGATCATGTATTGTTATTCTCTGAAATGTATTGGTTTAATATTTGCAGTGTTGCCTTTTGATAGGTAGGGTATGGTGCTTTGTGAGTCCTGGTAGTGCTGTTAGGATACGGCGGGTTTGCTATGGGTTCTAAATGAAAACAAAAAATATATATCAAAAATTCCAAACCAGGCAGACAGAAAAAAACAAAACAAAAAAAAGAAAGAAAGGGTTCTAAATGGGCAGTGTTTGTAGTAGTTCCTAATGTGCCTAGCGGTTGGTACTGGATTATAGCAATGTAGAAATCTTTTAGTCTTTCTTTATCCATATACTCATTAAGAGGCATGTTTACTAAAAGTTAGTGTATGGTAACATTATGCAAATATTTATGCAAATGAGGCACATTATGCAAATGAGGCCCCACACCGCATCTCCGCACATGGCCCCGCACCCCCCTTGGGCCGCCCCTGGGCTCAGGTATGGCTATCATCTAGGTGTGTAGCACATCCCACCGGTATCATCCTTCTGTTGCAATCCCCTTATACCTAGAGCCTGTCCTTATCTCATCTAGAGTCACCAGTATGCTGTCAAGGGGAGGCAGGGATGTGTACTATTCTGACTAGTCAAGATGTCACTGGTGAAATGCACGCTTGGCTTGCTCTGCCTGCAACTGGGACATAATTGAGTCTTGAGATCACCAGCCCACTAAAAGCTGTCCTGCATGGCACTTGTTAATTGGGATCTAAGAAATGCAGAATGCTCTTAAACCTGTCAGACGGTTGCCTGGGTAAGAATCTTCACTCTTGGCAAGTGCATATTTCTATATGATTTGCAAGGTATTGTGGGCAATGTAGTTCATTCACACCAGACACAGCTGCTGACAATAATTTAGTTGTGCTCTTGGGTAAAGCCAATAAGATATTTATTTATGGGGTTATTTCTCCCAACACAGATATGCTTGGTAGCACATAAATTAGGTTACTTGCTTTCAGTGTTAACTTGGAAAAACAAAGTCAAAATCAGGAAAACAACAAATGAAAAGCCACAAAGCAAGAAACAAACTGTTCTTTTCAGGTTAACTTCTGATTACTTCCCACATAGATACAGAAGTGATTCTCTCCTAGCTCACAAGCAATTAGGTAAGGCTTAATTGCTAGCAGTTATCCAGCTGAAACCCCTTAGCTGGCTTGCTTTCTACTGTGTGGGTCAAATCCTGCTTCAGGAGCTTTTCTGAGTAGATTAAAGAACAAATTTGTATTTCTTTGTGATGCTTGCTGTACTTTATAACAGAAAGTTACCAACGGAGTTTAGATAGAGAGCAGTCCATATAAACAGGATCCTCATCTGCTATTATTCCCCCTTGTTCAACAAGCATGGGTTCAATATCATGGATTGGCACAGATGAATCTCTCAATGGAGCATTTTCAGGAGAATACTTGTTTCCCTGCTGTCTTTCAAGGTTATAGCTAGGGCATAGATCAGTGTTCATACCTGAGCTTCCATTGCTGCTAGAGTTCCTCTCTATGTAGCCTGGCCAGTATGTAGTCCAGTTCTTATGTCCAGCCTTCCAATCCAGATCCCTGGACACTGGATCTCTCTTCACATACCTTCTGGCACAGGTCTTAGGGTCCCTTCCACGTGCAGCCGTCTCCCTCACAGGTACCCTCTGGAGATTCCTAGCTCTGCAGCACCATTCCTCTGGCTTTCCCCAGTCCAATGGTGTATGCTGGCCCTTGGAATACCTCCCAGTATACGTACTGCTTTGGACTCTTCTAGACCTCTCAAAGGCTTTTCTCCTCTTTCTTCCAGAGGGTCTCTTTCTCTCTCTGTCCGTCCGGTTTGGCTTCTGCTTCTGATGATCCTTCAGATGAAACTGATGATCCTTCTCTGGATATCCAAGGTGATCATGAAGATGGTCCTCTGTAGAATAAACTCTACTCTTATTCTGCTTAGATGAGTGCTCCTCCCTAACACAGCGCAGCTGTGCTGAATCAGGCCCTGCCCTTTGAGATGAGTGCTTAGGGATTACCTCATAGCCCTCCTGATTGAACACACATTTCTCCACTTCAGCTCCTCTAATGGCTGTTGGAAACCTGGTGCATTCTGGGACTGGTAGTCTTTTATGGGAAAATTCTGTTTTCTTATTTCTACCAGAACTGACAGGTTGCTTGTTCAGAGTCACTTCACCTTTTCTATAGCTCCTTCCTGAGCTATGATAAGCTTCCTTATCACATACCCCCCTGCTTAAGTTATTACGGACTGGTGTAACTGGTGAAACTTCTTTCCTACAGTCCGTAATACCTACGAGAGTGTTATCATTTTGAAGCTCACTTACTTCCTGACTGGCTTCAGGGACATTATTATTTACAGGCCTCTCCTTCCAAGACTTAAGTACATTAATATGGTAGGTCTGCCTACGCCCTCTTGCATTTTCTACCACATAAGATACTGGGCTCACTTGTTTAACAACCTTCCATGGCCCTTTCCACTGTACTTCAAATTTTGGAGCTGTACCTGCTACTTGAACCAAAACCTTTTCACCAATGCTTAATTGGCGGCTTTTGGCCTTCCTATCATACCATCCTTTCTGGCGCACTTGACTGTCCTGCAGGTTCCTCTCAGCAACCTGTGACGTCCTTTTCAAACGTGCTCTTAAGTCACGTAGAAACAGTGGCACCTCCTGACTTCCTGGTTCAGGATCAATCCATTGTTCCCTCAAAATGTCTAACAAACCCCGTGGAGCCCTACCATACATCAATTCATATGGGTTACACCTAGGGACACCTGAATTCTTTCCCTGCAGGCATACAAGGCAAAAGGCAATAACATATCCCATTCTTTTACCTCTCCTGCTAACCCCCTTCTCAACATTTTTTGAGAGTTTGGTTGAATCTCTCCACCAAACCGTTTGATTGTGGATGGTAGGCTGAGGTTTTTACGTGATGAATGCCAAAGGCATCCCAGACCTGGGCCAAATATTTGGATACAAAATTGGACCCTCGGTCAGTCAACACCTCTCTTGGGAATCCCACTTCACAAAACAATTTTACTAGCTCTAAAGCTATTGTTTTTGCAGAAACATTCCTCAATGGTATGGCCCAGGGAAACCTTGTTGCCTGATCTACCATAACTAGGATGTATTGGAAACCTCGGGGCGTTTTGACTAATGGGCCTACAATATCCATGGCAATGCGACCAATTGGGTCTGTGATAATTGGCATGGGGATCAATGGCACCACCGGTGGGTGAGCCGCTGTAACTCGCTGACACGCTGGACATGCAGCACAAAACTGGGCAGTTTCTTTGAAAATACCTGGCCAGTAAAAACGCTTAAGTATTTGATCCAGCGTTCCTTGCATTCCTTTATGACCTCCCACTGGATGATCATGTGCTAGTCTAAGTACTAGCCCTTTGAAAGTTGTGGGTACCACCAATTGTTTACATATGGTCCCATTTCTGGGGTCCTGACTCTCTCTATATAATATTTCATTATCTAGTCTGAATCTGGGCAATTCCTCCCTGACCTCCTGAGCATACTTAAAAGCTCGGGTGACAGCTTGATCAGCTCGCTGCTCTTGTGGAAAGTTAGGAAACTTTGCCACTAACTCAGCTGGCACCCAGGGTAAACTTTGACCAGCTAACATCTCAGCCCTACCCTGTGCTCTGCAAAGTCTCTCACGCCGCTTTTGTGCTTTCAACTTTCTCACTTTACCAGATGATGGGGTTATTAAATCATCATGAGAGGGTAAGTCTCCTAATAACTCTGCCTGCTCCCCCTCCTCCTTCTGCTGGCTCTCTACCTTAGCCTGCGAGCGGGTGGATACAAGGCCCCTCTTATTACCCATAGTTTGGCCTTCTGGAAGCTGAACCATCTTTTTAGCTAGGGACTGAGGACTTCCAAAGAAAGGCCCGGGAGCTATTTCCATTATTAAACCTTCTCCC
Organism: Ichthyophis bannanicus; assembly: GCA_033557465.1. Classification (NCBI taxonomy): domain Eukaryota; kingdom Metazoa; phylum Chordata; class Amphibia; order Gymnophiona; family Ichthyophiidae; genus Ichthyophis; species Ichthyophis bannanicus. The sequence continues at coordinate 1,148,151,603 of CM066033.1, read as the reverse complement.
TCCTTCTTTCCTAGCCCTTCCACTAGACCCTGCTTAAATCTTGGCCAGTCCTTTCCTAGAACCAAATCAAAGGGTAGCCTAGGCACCACTGCTACCAGGACTTCCTCTTGTTCCCCCAGGCACTTAACCTTTAGCCTATAGGTGGGATGTGATGTTGCAGCACCATGAATGCACCCGATGTGAACTTGGCTTTCAGGGGTTCTAGGCACAAATCCTTCTTGGGCCTCTATTCTCTGCCAAAGCCTTTCTGACATCATACTCTGGTCTGCCCCAGAGTCTAACAAAGCATTTATGGTAATTCCTTGCACATCAACCATCAAAAGAAATCCTTCTTTGGGCTGTTTTAAATCCAGACCCATTAAGCTAGTGTGTGACTGGCATCCCTTCTAAGTGTCCCCATTTTCCACACTTGAAACATTTCTTTTCACTCCCCTGTGTCATCTGGTTTGGCACAGTACATTTATTTTCAGAAATACTTTTAACTATTTTCTTTTCTGATACAGCACATCTTGCCTCAGCACCTATCTTCAGAGGGCCACCCATTCTATGGCAAGCCTGCGTGGCTCCCAAGAATCTCTCTGCTAGCATGGTTGCCTCTCCAAGATTTTGGCAATTTTGCTGTATAAGGAAAGTGTGCATATCTTTAGGCACCCCAGACATAAATTGTTCAAGCATTATAATATCTAATAACATTTCTACCGTCTTTTGCTCAGGCTCCAACCATTTTACAGCTAAACCTCTGATTCTCTGACTCAGAGCCCTGGGTGTTTCACCCACTCTCAATGTAACAGCTCTAAACATTCGCCTATACTCTGAAATAGGCCTGGGCTGCTGGCATTGCTCTGTAAGCTGCAAGCGCCTCTCCAGTTAATGAGGCTGCCAGCCTTACTGCCCACTGGGTCTCTGGCCATGCTAATGCTTGTGCCACTCTTTCAAAAGACTCTAGAAAATCATCAACATTATCATCTGGAGTTAGCTTCCCAAAACTAAATGCCCCAATCCCTTGATTGAGTCCCACACTGTCCACATGTGGTGTACCAGTATTTACTTCTGGTCTTGCATCTGTTCCACTTTGGTTCTGCAGCTTAACTAGGGCTTGCACCAGATCAAGCACTGGCCTCTGCTGCTCCATTATGGCTTTCATAGCAGTGTCCTGAGCCTGCTGTGCTAGCTCCTATTGCCTGCTAAATTGGGCTGCCATCCATTCAGCCATCTCCCTTGGATCCATCTTGATCCCTGCAAGAAACAAATAAAAAAAAAAACAAAGTGCACCACCTTCCAAACAGGTGTGGGTTTTTTTTTTCTACTTTTTTTTTTTCAATTACCCCTGTGCTTACTCCCATCCACCACTAGACATGCCCAGGTACTTATTACCTTGTCTCAGTGATGAATCCAGCTCTGCACAGGGTCTTTTCCTCCTGGGACATCCACTTCTCCTCCAAAGTGCAGTTGAGGGAAAATCTTTTTTTCCAGCTTTAAACTTGAACTGTAGTTGTAATCCTCAGCAAGTAAATCCCTTTTGTGCAAAAGCAATCCGAAAAACTACGCCATTTGTCAGATGGCTGCCTGGGTGAGAATCTTCACACTCTTGGCAAGTGCATATTTCTATATGATTTGCAAGGTATTGTGGGCAATGTAGTTCATTCACACCAGACACAGCTGCTGACAATAATTTAGTTGTGCTCTTGGGTAAAGCCAATAAGATATTTATTTATGGGGTTATTTCTCCCAACACAGATATGCTTGGTAGCACATAAATTAGGTTACTTGCTTTCAGTGTTAACTTGGAAAAACAAAGTCAAAATCAGGAAAACAACAAATGAAAAGCCACAAAGCAAGAAACAAACTGTTCTTTTCAGGTTAACTTCTGATTACTTCCCACATAGATACAGAAGTGATTCTCTCCTAGCTCACAAGCAATTAGGTAAGGCTTAATTGCTAGCAGTTATCCAGCTGAAACCCCGTAGCTGGCTTGCTTTCTACTCTGTGGGTCAAATCCTGCTTCAGGAGCTTTTCTGAGTAGATTAAAGAACAAATTTGTATTTCTTTGTGATGCTTGCTGTACTTTATAACAGAAAGTTACCAATGGAGTTTAGATAGAGAGCAGTCCATATAAACAGGATCCTCATCTGCTATTATTCCCCCTTGTTCAACAAGCATGGGTTCAATATCATGGATTGGCACAGATGAATCTCTCAATGGAGCATTTTCAGGAGAATACTTGTTTTCCCTGCTGTCTTTCAAGGTTATAGCTAGGGCATAGATCAGTGTTCATACCTGAGCTTCCATTGCTGCTAGAGTTCCTCTCTATATAGCCTGGCCAGTATGTAGTCCAGTTCTTATGTCCAGCCTTCCAATCCAGATCCCTGGACACTGGATCTCTCTTCACATACCTTCTGGCACAGGTCTTAGGGTCCCTTCCACGTGCAGCCGTCTCCCTCACAGGTACCCTCTGGAGATTCCTAGCTCTGCAGCACCATTCCTCTGGCTTTCCCCAGTCCAATGGTGTATGATGGCCCTTGGAATACCTCCCAGTATACGTACTGCTTTGGACTCTTCTAGACCTCCCAAAGGCTTTTCTCCTCTTTCTTCCAGAGGGTCTCTTTCCCTCTCTGTCCGTCCGGTTTGGCTTCTGCTTCTGATGATCCTTCAGATGAAACTGATGATCCTTCTCTGGATATCCAAGGTGATCATGAAGATGGTCCTCTGTAGAATAAACTCTACTCTCATTCTGCTTAGATGAGTGCTCCTCCCTAACACAGCGCAGCTGTGCTGAATCAGGCCCTGCCCTTTGAGATGAGTGCTTAGGGATTACCTCATAGCCCTCCTGATTGAACACACGTTTCTCCACTTCAGCTCCTCTAATGGCTGTTGGAAACCTGGTACATTCTGGGACTGGTAGTCTTTTATGGGAAAATTCTGTTTTCTTATTTCTACCAGAACTGACAGGTTGCTTGTTCAGAGTCACTTCACCTTTTCTATAGCTCCTTCCTGAGCTATGATAAGCTTCCTTATCATAAACCCCACATTCTCAATCACCTGCAGGGGCTGGTTATCCAGGGCAACCATTTTCCCGATGCGCCGTGTCACCACCCTCACTGCTGTCTGCCACTAGCACCATGATACTGTTGCTGAACACCGCCCCGTCTCCTCTATGGTAACTTGCTTTGATACTTGTTGGGGCTGTTAGCATACCGCCTCACTGAGGAAAGAAGCTGGAGGCTACAATTAGGAAATGGATTTCCTTTTTTTCTGTAGCTTTCCCACTGCTGCTATTTTGTGTGTTAGATCAAATTTCTAACCTAGGATCATCATACCCCATTCTACCAACCTGAAATGGGTGTTTCTAAAAATGATGCTACATGTCACTGTTGATAAGATGGCCATCAACTTTCCTTCGCTACTGTGCTTCCTACTATAAATGAATTCTGCATACTATAGATCAGTGGTTCTCAACCCAGTCCTCTGGGAACTCCAGGTCAGTAGGGTTTTCAGGATATCCACAATGAATATGTATTGTGGATATCCTGAAAACCTGGCTAGCCTGAGGGTCCCAGAGGACTGGGTTGAGGACCACTGCTGTAGATCTTCAAGCACCTTAAAATACCTTCACAGCTCTGAGGATTTAAGAGACTTCTTCTCTACTTCCTTAAGGGGGAAAGGGAAGATGACTGTTGTTATTGCTGCTGCTGCTGCTGCTGCTAGATCTGGGGCTGAGGAACGAGGGGAGGAAGAAAGGCTAAAGGAATCCTTCCCACTCTCTAATACCTATAGGGTATGTTTGTCCCTGGCAGTATCAATGTTTCTTCCATCCCCTTCACCACTTAGCATACTAACTGCAAGTCCTTCAAGAACCCTCTGCAGCCATTAAACTTTGAATATCTGATGATTCTGATGCAAATACAACCCATGAGGATTCATCAGATTCTATATTTACCAAGACCAGCTGCATACACTTCTCAGCAGGGAATAGAGTGCACCTGCTGCTTTGCTCTCTTGTCTATACCTGCTGCTTGTCTCCTGCCCCCTACCTTCCACTGTCTCTGCTTTCGTTGTCCCTCTATGGGACCTGATACCCACTCTTTCATAGTTGCACTGGAAGCCGCAACTTTTGCTATTCTCTTCTTGAACAAAGCTCTCTTCAGCTTGGTTGTTGGACTACAAAAGGTCATAGGCATATTTTTGGAACAAACTTGTTTCTTCCTGTGTACTTGTGCCACTGCTGCTCTCACCTGCTCTCCCTTCTTTCTTCTTGTGCGACCATTTGCAGATATACCTGTCCCCTTTATGATTGTAAGATCCAAGAAACAGTGAATGTATCTCTTTTATGTGTCTTTACAATGTTGCGTAACCCAATGGCACTTTAGAAACTGGAAGCAGTATAAGCCCTTCTGTGCTTTTCCAGATATTTAGGCTGAGATCCCATAAAGAGCCTAGCAAATCCCTTTTAGTGCTCACTATCCTGTCACCCCTCCCCTACCCCACTGTTGTTTTAGTCAGTTGGGAGAAGCCTTTTAGCAGGCTGCAAATGAAATCATCCTAGATTGCAAGCTCTATCACGTTTTTATGTTTATTTACGGCGCTGTATGATCCAATAGCATTTCAAGGACGTGTTTGGGAGACATACTAGCTGTCACAGGCCTCAGCTTTCCATGTCCCTCCACACACGCACACGCACATGCACACACACCTGTACATCTCTGCCTGGCCCTACACTACCTAGCAAAGCTGACAAACCTGGAAAGCTAAAAAAAATTGTAAGAATAAGCAAGCTGTAAGCACACAGTTCTCTAGTTTCCTTGTCCCTCCCTGTCACTTTACTTATCACTCACTTCCTAGAAGGTTCACACTCTTTCCTTTCAAGACCTGCTAGTAACCTTCTCCAATGTGAAAAGATAGCACAGTCCTCTCTGTTTGTAAGAGAGGTACAGTCTGCGATTTGTTTTATAACAAAGTTTTCTTTTTTTTTATTTTACTGTTTCTAAATTTCTGCAAATTGCTGGAATTACAGGAGTCAGAGACTCTATTCCTTCCTTCTGTGAAAGCCTCAGAGAAAATGATTGCCTTTATTGATGCTGGGCTGTGCCTTGCAGCCCAACTATCACATCATGGGGTTTGGATGTCAGGCAAGGATAGGCTTAGAACATAAAAACATAAGAAATGCCATATTGGGAGAGACCAAGCTCCGTCAAGACCAGTATCCTGTTTCCAAAAGTGGACAATCCAAGTCTCAAGTACCTGGCAGGTTCCCAAAAGCTTGTTTGGCTGGTTGACCCAGTGTACCAACATGATTGGCTGACATGCATCTTGCTTCTGGCTTGTCCCCCACCCCTTCCCCTTCTCCCCATCCCAGAATGGCTCCAGGATGTCTGATTGAATGTGCGTGCATATCATGAACATGAATGGGATGAATGATGGTTTGTATAAAACTGCAGCTTATATTTATGTTTATTATAATTCTGAATATACCACTGTTAGTAGCAACATCGCAGAAGTTTACAGTATATTCGGTTGGTTTAGAGTGGCACTAATCAAATATGTTGCTATTCATCATGTTTTACCATTAGTTTAAAAATTAATCTGCATCCCTATTAAGAACTTTACAGGAACTCAATGGGTTTTTTGTTTACAGCTGATTTACAGTTGTGGTCAACATTACTGGCACTCTTTCATTTTACAATAACTTTGTTGTGTACAATATTTTGAGAAATAAATGGAAATATTCATATTTTAATAGTATGTTCAAAGGTATAGAACAAAAAAAGATGTCTGTGCAACTTAGAGATAGTAATTTCTGAGAAAAAAACAAAATATGACCTGGACAGGATTAATGGCACCTTTCACTAATATTAGTTGCGCAACCCTTGGCAGTGATCACAGCCTCCAAACGTTTATTGTAGCCCTCTATAAGTTTCTTACATTTGTCTGTTGGGAGTTTCTCCAACTCTTCAACTGCAATTTTTTCCAGCTCATGAATGTTTCTAGGACTCATTTACGAATGACAGATTTCAGCTCTTTATAAAGACTATACTTTATTCAGAAAGGAAAGGGTAGGAAGAAGAAGAGGAGGAGGAGTGGCATTAAATGTAAGAAATAATATTAAAGCTATGGAAATACAGGGCTTAAAAGGGAGAGAGAATAGGCACTGTGGGTTAAACTAGAAAGAGAGAAAGAGAAATCCATTTGCATTGGCATGATATAAAGACCTCCATCACAGGGAGAAGAGGTGGACGGAGAGTTAATTGAAGACATACACAGCATTGCCAGGAAAGGGGAAGTGCTACTGATAGGGGATTTCAATATGCCAGATGTTGATTAGCACATCCCTGCTGCAGTATCATCTAGAAGTAAGGAGATCCTGGATTCTTTACAGGGAGAACTGGTAAAAGAACCCACACGTGAAGGGACCATACTGGACTTTGTGCTTACCAATGGTGAAAGTGCCTCAGATGTAAGAGTGGGAGATCATTTCACATCCAGTGATCACCAGATGGTGTAGTTCAGTATTAGGACTAGGGCTGATAAAACCTCTTCAAAAACAAGGATCATAAACTTTAGGAAAATGAACTTTGCCAAGATGGGCCAATACCTCAGGAAGTCGTTAGCAGGATGGGAACAGCTGGAGAATGTAAAAAGACAGTGGGCAAAACTGAAAGGGGATATTTTAGGGCAACTAACCTTTTTGTTAAAATGGTAAACAAAGGTAAAAGGAAAAGGAGACCGCTATAGTTTTCAAAAGAAGTAGATGAAAATGTGCGACCGCACCTTGAATATTGTGTGCAATTCTGGTCGCCGTATCTTAAAAAGGATATAGCAAGGTCCAGAGAAGAGCCACCAAAATGGTAAAGGGGATGGAAGGATACTCCTATGAAGAGAGGCTAAAAAGGTTAGGGCTCTTCAACTTCGAAAAGAGACGGCTGAGGGGAGATATGATAGAGGTCTTTAAATTAATGAATGGAATGGAACGGGTAAACGTAGTTCGATTGTTTACATCATTAGAATATAAAACGACTAGGGGACATGCAATGAAGCTACAGGGTAACCTATTTAAGACTAATAAGAGAAAATATTTTTTCATTCAACGTGCAATCAAACACTGGAATTTGTTACCAGAGGATGTAGTAAAAGCTGTTAGTGTAGCTGGGTTTAAAAAAGGTTTGGACAAGTTCCTGGAGGAAAGGTCCATAAACCATTATTAAAAGGGATCCAGGATATCACAGCTTGACCCAATACAAGCATTATGTCTTTTTGGGAGACTGCTAGGTACTTATGACCTAGATTGGCCACTGTTGGAAACAGGATACTGGGCTTGATGGACCTTGGTCTGACCCAGTATAGCATAACTTATGTTATAATGTTAGGTGAAGAAAAAGAGGGAGGCCTTCATAAAATACAAGAGATCCCAGAGAGCAGAAGACAGGCATCTATATTTGGAAAAACTTAAAGAAGCTAGCAAAGTAGTCAGGAAAGCAAAGATTCAAAAAGAGAAGGAAATAGTGAATGTAATAAAAGGGGGGATAAGACATTTTTCATATAAGAACATAAGAACATAAGATATGCCATACTGGGTCAGACCAAGGTCCATCAAGCCCAGTATTCTGTTTCCAACAGTGGCCAATCTAGGTCATATGTACTTTAATAAGGAAGCTTATCATAGCTCAGGAAGGAGCTATAGAAAAGGTGAAGTGACTCTGAACAAGCAACCTGTCAGTTCTGGTAGAAAAAAGAAAACAGAATTTTGCCATAAAAGACTACCAGTCCCAGAATGCACCAGGTTTCCAACAGCCATTAGAGGAGCTGAAGTGAGGAAACGTGTGTTCAATCAGGAGGTCTATGAGATAATCCCTAAGCACTCATCTCAAAGGGCAGGGCCTGATTCAGCACAGCTGCGCTGTGTTAGGGAGGATCACTCATCTAAGCAGAATAAGAGTAGAGTTTATTCTACAGATGACCATCTTCATGATTACCTTGGATATCCAGAGAATTGTCCTCAGTATCCTGAGAATCAGCTTGAGTTTGATCATCAGTTTCATCTGAAGGATCATCAGAAGCAGAAGCCAAACCGGACAGACAGAGAGGGAAAGAGACCCTTTGGAAGAAGGAAGAGAAAAGCCTTTGAGAGGTCTAGAAGAGTCCAAAGCAGTACGTATACTGGGAGGTATTCCAAGGGCCAGCATACACCATTGGACTGGGGAAGGCCAGAGGAATGGTGCTGCAGAGCTTTTAGGAATCACCAGAGGCTACCTGTGAGGGAGACGGCTGCACGTGGAAGGGACCCTAAGACCTGTGCCAGAAGGTATGTGAAGAGAGATCCAGTGTCCAGGGATCTGGATTGGAAGGCTGGACATAAGAACTGGACTACATACTGGCCAGGCTATATAGAGAGGAACTCTAGCAGCAATGGAAGATCAGGTATGAACACTGATCTATGCCCTAGCTATAACCTTGAAAGACAGCAGGGAAACAAGTATTCTCCTGAAAATGCTCCATTGAGAGATTCATCTGTGCCAATCCATGATATTGAACCCATGCTTGTTGAACAAGGGGGAATAATAGCAGATGAGGATCCTGTTTATATGGACTGCTCTCTATCTAAACTCCGTTGGTAACTTTCTGTTATAAAGTACAGCAACCATCACAAAGAAATACAAATTTGTTCTTTAATCTACTCAGAAAAGCTCCTGAAGCAGGATTTGACCCACACAGTGGAAGGCAAGCCAGCTAAGGGTTTTCAGCTGGTGACTGCTAGCAATTAAGCCTTACCTAATTGCTTGTGAGCTAGGAGAGAATCACTTTTGAATTTATGTGGGAAGTAATCAGAAGTTAACCTGAAAAGAACAGTTTGTTTCTTGCTTTGTAGCTTTTCATTTGTTGTTTTCCTGATTTTGACTTTGTTTTTCCAAGTTAACACTGAAAGCAAGTTACCTAATTTATGTGCTACCAAGCATATCTGTGTTGGGAGAAATAACCCCATAAATAAATATCTTATTGGCTTTACCCAAGAGCACAACTAAATTATTGTCAGCAGCTGTGTCTGGTGTGAATGAACTACATTGCCCACAATACCTTGCAAATCATATAGATATATGCACTTGACAAGACTGTGAAGATTCTCACCCAGTCAGCCGTCTGACAGTACCTAGCAGTTTCCCCAAGAGACACAAATTCCACAATGCTTGTACTGGGTCAAGCATTGATATCTTCGGTCACCTCTTAATAACGGTTTATGGACCTTTCCTCCAGGAACTTGTCCAAACCTTTTTTAAACCCAGCTACACTAACAGCCTTTACTACATCCTCCGGTAACAAATTCCAGAGTTTGATTACACGTTGAGTGAAAAAATATTTTCTTTTATTAGTCTTAAATAGTTTACCCTGTAGCTTCACTGCATGTCCCCTAGTCTTTCTATATTCTGATAACGTAAACAATCGATCTACGTTTACCCGTTCCACTCCATTCATTAATTTATAGACTTCTATCATATCTCCCCTCAGCCGTCTCTTTTCCAGGTTAAAGAGCCCTAACCTTTTTAGCCTTTCTTCATAGGAGTATCCTTCCATCCCCTTTACCATTTTGGTGGCTCTTCTCTGAACCTTTTCTAAAATCGCTATATCCTTTTGAAGATACGGCGACCAGAATTGCACACAATATTCAAGGTGCGGTCTCACCATGGAACGATATAGAGGCATTATAATATCTTTTGTTTTATTTTCCATTCCTTTCCTTATCATACCTAGCATTCTATTTGCTCTCTTGCCAGCCGCTGCACACTGGGCCGAGGGTTTTAACATGGTATCCACAATGACGCCTAAATCTTTTTCCTGGGTGGTGGTTCCTGATGTGGAACCTTGCATCGTGTAACCATAGTTTGGGTTGTTCTTCCCTAGGTGCATAACCTTGCACTTGTCCACATTAAATTTCATCTGCCATTTTGATGACCAGTCTTCCAATTTATCAAGATCCTCTTGCAATTTTTCACAATTCTCTTGGGTTTTAACAACTTTAAATAGTTTTGTATCATCTGCAAATTTGATCACCTCACTCGTTATTCCACTTTCCAGGTCATTTATGAATATGTCAAAAAGCAGCAGACCCAGCACAGATCCCTGGGGTACACCACTATTCACCTTTCTCCATTGGGAAAATTGGCCATTTAGCCCTACCCTCTGCTTTCTATCTTTTAACCAGTTCCTGATCCACAAAAGTACACTGCCTCCTATCCCATGACTCTTTAGTTTTTCCAAAAGTCTCTGATGAGGGACCTTGTCAAAGGCTTTCTGAAAGTCCAGATACACAATATCAACGGACCCACCTTTGTCCACCTGTTTATTCACTCCTTCAAAAGAACATAACAGATTAGTAAGACAAGATCTTCCTTGTCTAAAGCCATGTTGGCTGTCTCCCATTAGGTTGTGACTATCTACATGTTGAGTAATTTTATTCTTTATGATGGTTTCTACCATTTTTCCTGGTACTGACGTCAGGCTCACCGGTCTGTAGTTTCCCGGATCACCCCTGGAACCCTTTTTAAAAATTGGTGTTACATTGGCGATCCTCCAATCTTCAGGTATTAGAGATGATTTTAATGATAGTTCACAGATTACTGATAGCAGGTCTGCAATCTCATATTTCAGTTTTTTCAACACCCTTGGATGTATACCATCCGGCCCAGGTGATTTGCTACTCTTCAGTTTATCTAATAGTTGTAAGTTGGTGAGAAGAGGAAGGGCAAAAGTGGTATTGTCAGACTCAAGGGTGAACTGCAGGAATATGTAGAAGATAATGAGGATAAAGCATAATTGATTAACAAATATTTCTGTTCTGTGTTCACAAATGAAGAATCAGAAGAAGGACCTCAGAAAACATCCACAAACAGGAACAGAAGCGAGGAGCATCTTGAACAATTTTCAGAAGACTGTGTTCCTGAGGAACTAGCTAAACTTAAATTAGACAAAGTGATGAGACCAGATGTGATACACCCTAGAATACTGAGGGACCTTGGAGACTTTCTAGCAGCTCCACTGACTGACCTTTTCAAAACCTCGTTGGAGTCAGTAGTGGTGCCAGAGGACCGGAGAGAGGCACATGTGGTCCCTTTACACAAAAGTGGAAGTAAGGATGTGGTTAAAAACTACAGGATGGTTAGTTTAACCTCAGTGGTGAGCAAATTTTTGGAAGCGCTGCTAAAAGAGAAAATAGTGAGGTTTCTGGAGTCCAACGGATTACTGGATCCGAGGCAGCATGGATTCACTAGAGGCAGGTCTTGTCAGACAAATCTGATTGATTTCTTTGACTGGGTGACCAGGGAGTTGGACAGAGGGAGAGCCCTAGATGTGGTGCATTTAGATTTCAGTAAAGCCTTTGACACCATTCCGCACAGGTGACTTACTGTATAAACAAACTGAGCACCCTAGGGAAAGACCCTAAAGTTACTGCTTGGATTAGAAATTGGTTGATTGGGAGGTGAAAAAGGGTACAGGTAAATGGTGCTCACTCTGAGTAGAAGGACGTTACCAATGGTGTGCTCCAGGGATCTGTCCTTGGTCCAATTCTTTTTTAACATCTTTGTTAGTAATATTGCGGAAGGGCTATCAGGTAAGGTTTCCCTCTTTGCGGATGATACCAAAATCTGCAATAGAGTAGATACCCAGAAAGGTGTAGATAACATGAGGAGGGATCTAGCTAAGCTTGAAGAATGGTCTAGAATTTGACAGCTGAGATTTAATGTTAAAAAATTCAAGGTCATGCATTTGGGCTGCAGCAATACAAGAGAGCAATATAGTATAGGGGTGAAGTACTTCTGTCCACAAAAAAAGAGCGGGACCTAGGCACGATTGTGTCTGATGATCTTAAAGTAGCTAAACAGGTAGAAAAGGCAAAAGCAAAAGCTAGAAGGATACTTGGGTGCAAAGGGAGAGGAATGGCCATCAGAAGAAAGGAGGTGATAGTGCCTCTGTATAAGTCTTTGGTGCGACCTCATTTGGAGTATTGTGTGCAATTCTGGAGACTGCACCTTCAAAAGGATATAAACAGGTTGGAGTCAGTACAGAGGGTGGCTACTAAAATGGTTAGTGGTCTTCATTATAAAGCATATGAGGACAGACTTAAGGATCTTATTTTGTACACCTTAGAGAAAAGGTGGGATAGAGGTGATATGATTGAGATGTTTAAATACCTCCATGGAATAAATGCACAGGAGGAGAGTCTCTTTCATAGAAACATAGAAACTTGATGAAAGAAAAAGACCACATGGCCTATCTAGTCTGTCCTTTCGATTGAAAGCAAGCTCTGCTATGAGGATGAGGGTGAAAGGGGATAGACTCAGAAGTAATATGCAGAAATATTTCTTTACGGAAAGAGTGGTAGATGCGTGAAATAGTCTCCCAGTGGAAGTGGTAGAGATAAGGACAGTATCTGAATTCAAAAAAGCATTGAACAAACACAGAGAATCTCTAAAGGAAAAAAGTGGACTTTTGTAGTGGTTGATATAGAAGGGCAGACTACGTGTAGATAGGTCATGTGGTTTTTTTCTGCCGTCATGTTTCTGTTTCTATATTCAGCCACTAAAAGGTTAAGTTTCCATACAGATAAATGTAGCACTAAATATATGAATTAAGTTAAGCACCAAGTCAGTGCTCAACTTAGTATGATGACCATGCAGACTGAATATCTGCCTGATTGGTTTTTATATTCTAAATGTATTATTGTTAAAATGTGATGATTTTATTTAGTTCTGATTTTATGCATGATTTATCTTGTATATTTTATTGTATTAATGTCAGTCTTATAATTATTAGTTCAATCTTATGATTATTAGCTTATTATATACCCTGAATATTAGATCATAGAAAATGGCAACTTTTAGATACATCAATAAATAAAATGCAGTCTTAATTTTGGCAGTCAAAAGTACTCTTTTCTTGGGCAGTGCATTCATCAGCATGCATTAGGTTTGTTTGGGTACTTTAAAATTTAGGGTTATGTTTACTAAAGAATGGTAAGGGAGCAAGTGTGCCATTAACATCTGTTATCAGCACCCTTGCACCCTTAACACTGTGATACTGCCTCATTAACGATCATTAAAGGCTCCAGCAGTGTTAGGGAATAGGAGGCGGAGAGTGGGCATTAACGGGGAGGAGAGTGAATAGTGAAAGTGTGCTCCCTTATCATCTGTTGTGCAATAGGTGTTAAAACCCTTTAACGCTGGGAACCTTAATGCCAAGTAAAATCTCGTGGGTGTATTTCAATGGGAGAGAGACTATTCAGAGGTATGCAATGTGATCTGCACACAGGGGAACCCAAGACAGTTGTAGTAGTGCTCCATTATCAGCAACAGCATAGTGACCAATTATGAAAGGCTACTATATTGATGCTGCAAATGGTGGAAAAGAGATACCATGTGAGTGATGCTGTGGGGGTTGGTAGTGAGCAACAATGACCAAGAAGCTTCGCAGGGGGAACATCTTTGATGGCCGGCGTGACCCCACAAAGGCAGTGGCAGCACACAGACATGCTGCTGCTGTTGAAAAGGTCACATGCAACCATGAGAGGGGGCAAAGGACCCTGGCACCATAGGGAGATAGTCCAGCTGGCTCCCAGCCCCACTGCCCCCAAAGCTGTCTCAGGAGGGACAGGCTGACAGCAGCGTGACACTACTCCTAAAGGGGGCTGCTGAAAGCAGATGTCTACGAAGGTACTGGGATGCATGTCTTCACCTCCCCCACAAGAAATGAAATTGGTGGTAGCCAGGGAGGGGGCAGCATGACCGACCATGCACGTCACTGCTGCCCTAACTAGTTGTGCCTCCCCAGGTGCCTGCCTAACTTGCCCAATTGATGGTTTGGCAATGCATCCCACCCCACTGACATCACGGTGTCATGTCAGCATGCTGGCTGTGCGGTGGTGGCATGTGCTTTGCACCCCCCCCCCCCCTAGCAGCAGATGGAAGCTCTGACCTGACCCTGTGTGTCAAGTGTGACACCACATTTGCCTATGTCACCCTGAGGACCAACAATCCAGCCGCAGGAACAGTGCCACATGTGATGATCCCACAAAACTGAGGCTGGACATAGTAGGATGTGTGCCCACTCTGCAGTAGAGGGGTCTGGAGTGGCAGAATAGGCACACTACACAGATGCAACAGCAGGGAGGCCGCCTGCAGCACAAAACCGGTGTGTCTGCCATTATGGCAGAGAGGGATGTGGTGGCCAGCAGGCCACCATCAATGACCATTGGCTCATGGCACTGGTCCACAAAAGGGAGTTGATCACCTATGCCATTGATTAGGATGCCCCCCACCTCCACATAATGAGTGGATATGTGCATGTGTGGGGGACATATGGGCGCTGCTGAATGCCTACCCTGAAATAGGAGAACAGGGCATGTCTGGGGCAAAATGCCCAACCCAGCAACCTTACCTGCATGATGAAAACACTACTACTATCATGATACATCTGTCATGAAGTGATACAAGGCATATGCAGAGCTGGACAAACACAGGAAGACAGCCCTTACCTGAAGAGCTTACTATGAAGTGATGACAGGCAGTTCAATACAAGAAATAGAAGGGTGCAACAGGGGGAGGAGACAGCAGGGAAACAAGAGAGAAGGATCCAACAGCAGGCCCAAAGAGGTATGCCTTCTGCATGTTTATGAAGAGGAAGAGAAAGAAGATATGACCTAAGGATGGAGGGCACTTGCACCAGGCATAAGGAGCAGCAAGATGAAAGAAGGGAAGTCAGGGGATGGCAGTAGAAGAACAAGGCATTGAGAGGGGGTAGGGAGAGGAAGTGTGAACCCCACGGGAAGGGTTGCAGGGATAGAGGATAGATGAAAGGTGCTGAGGGGCAGTACAGGGAATGCAGTTATAGGCTAGATGAAGATGTATGAGATGGATAAGTAAACGTACAGGAGTCAGTGAAGCAATATCAGGAGAGGGGTGATATGAGTGTGTCGGGTTTGGGGGATGATGAGCCACGCAGCAGAGCTCCAAAGTGATGGATGATGAGAGAGATGACTCAGAGGGAGACCAGCCAGGAGTAGGGTGCAGGTACAAGATGGATGGTACCTCTAGTGTGGACATATGTTTTAGTCCTGCGTTCAGAGAGCAAGATGCTCTGGGTGAACTGGGGACCCCTCAAAATGTGCAAACCCAGTCATGAACAGCCATCTGATGCACCAGTCAGCAAAATCTGTCTTTAAGATGTGACATCATGACCTAATAACACCAGAAACACACACCAGATATGGGGGACCATGGCCATTCAGCCTGTCCCACCATGCCATGTGAAGTGTGTGTGTGTCTGTTGCATGGGCTGTCCCCCTGAGTGGACATATTCCATGTGTTTCAACAAAATTTCAGTTCCACCAGCAGCATCAGCAGCCAGTGCAGCATACAGAATGAATAATACGGCTTCCTCTCACACCTGTCAAACACACATTGTCAGACAGGTATGGCCCAGGGTCTGCAGAGATCCCAGAAGACATAGGCAGACCCCTCCGCATGGCTGCAGCCACCCTGACAATGCCCACATCTACACTTATGGGTTGATAAACCAAAAAAAGATCTCTGTGGCTCAGCACATAAGGGTAGTGTGTATCATAGAGCAGTGTTGTAGATTCAAGGCCTGGTTGTGGAGCATGTCTGGCATATCCTTGTGGTTATACTTTATCTCACATTGCAAGTACACCACTAGCAGGTATAACCCATAATGCCCCACCTAGGCCTGAATGGTGTTGCAGGCTGATAGCACTGGCATACTGAGTGGGCATTAACAATGTGCATTCATTGCAGAATGCACATTATGAATGCTTGAGCAGATAAGGGTAAGGCAATGGCAGGCAGGAATGGCAACCAACACCACTTTGCAGATTGCTGTGAGGTGTGTGTGGGTGTTTGTGTGTGAGTGTCTGTCCAGAGTACTGTGGCCTTCTGCAATGCACAGTGACCTGCATTGCATAAGCTGTCCCTAGCGTTTGTCTTGACATTTCCATGATGAGGAGCAGAAGATTGTGGTTATGGCCTGAAAGTCATTGCTCAGCCCAGGATGTGTATTTGTTGGAGGTAGTGTCAATGGCTGGGACATCGCAGTCCCCACCTGCCATGTGCATGGCCTGGGGTTCTACATCCTGTAATGCTTAGAGGGCACTCTCACTGTGACTGAGCTGTGGCCATGTCATGTCTAGGTAGCCACATAGTTCTATATTATAGATGAGCTATAGTGAGGTGTGTGCTCCTTCTTTCAGTGGGCTGTGTGCCGAGTGTGCATGCTGTTTGACCTAAGCCAGGGTGGCCATAGTCACTCTGTACACATGCAGTCTATTTGTGCATGACTGAGACTGCCCTGCGGTGAGCCTCAGATGCAAACATACTGTGCCTGCTATAGTGGAATGTTAGCTCTAGATGGTTAGGACAGCAGCAGTTCCTTCTGTGCCCAATATGTTCTGTGCAGGCCTGAACAAACACCACTGCATTCTGCTTCAATGGCAACAGCTGCCACAACCTTGCATACTGATATGAGATGTTCTAGGAGAGTCCAAGGGCAAGGCACAGGTGTGACAGGTAGTTCCAGCATACTGCAGTTTTGCAAAAACACAGGTGTCTGGCATCACCCATTACAGACATAACCTGCCACATACTGGCAGTGACCTTGTTTTGCAGCAGGACCAGCAGAGCCCATCACTAAAAGAGCAAGTTCTGAGAACCAGGTGCTGTGTGCCCCTCCGACTTTCAGAGCGACCACCAGTCAGTAGCACAGTTTGCAGCTGTTTTGTGCTTGCAGCAAGCATTGTCAGTGCATATCAATAAGCATATGTGCTGGATCACTACATCCCCCAGTTGTTGACCAGTTGCAGAATGCTGTTCTGCATGTGCAGGGCATCATGAGTAATGGGGGGCTAACCTATCCCGCCACACACAGCAAACATTGGAGACAGGGATCTGCAGTCTCTCTGATTATAACCATTGCTGTGCCAAGCATTGTAGAGGTTTAGCCTAATGGTTAGGGCACTGTCTCCATATGCAAGTGACATGGGCTTGATTCCCACTTGCTCCCTTTGTGACTGTGTACTACTCAGTCTATTTTCATACCAGGGGCAGTCCAGGTACTGCTGTGACTGGCTGTCACACATTTTGTGCTTTGTTAGGTGTTCAGGCTACACTTTGGATATTCAGACAAGCTATTCGCCATCCTGTCCTTATGTGCAGATGCTTTTATTGCCTATGCAGATGCCCATTGCAGGCGGCCAGACATGCTCACCCTGCAGATGTCTGCCATCTGACTGGAGGCATAGACTAATGGAGGCTTAAGCTATGATATGAGGGCTCAATACCCTCTACCACTCCTTGTGTGACTGTTTTAACTGCAGCTTTCCATGTATGGCACAGTCTTCAGAGGATGTCCATAAGCCCTTTTGACCTTGGCCTTGTCAGGTAATACTCCATTGCCTCAGCAGATTGCAGGTTCAACACAGCCCTTGTTGTTCATCACACATTACCAAAGTTTGGGTACAGGGTACCTCACTTTGACTGCACTGATACAGCAGTATGTGAACATGCATACATTTTAAATGCCATATTAGGTCACAACAAGATTGACAGTCCCTGTATCCTGTTTCCCACACTGGCCATTCCAGGTCACAGGTACCTGTAGTTTCCCAAACAGACTCATATATTCCACAATGCCTGAATTGAGGCAAGCATTGAATATCCCGGTTCCTCTTTAATAATGGTTTATGGACCGTGCCTCCAGGAACGGATCCAGACCTTCTTTATACCCAGCTACACTGGTATTTTGGTCCCCCAAGCCATTGCTATGTCCATCATACCATGCCTCAAAGCAAGGTCCTGATATCAGCATGGTGAACATCTGATCCCCTGCAATGGGCTGCAGCAGAGTCAATAAAGCCATGCTAACTGAAGGCCATGATGGGGAATAGCATGTTTGCTGACCCAATGTGTGGCCAGAATGCATAACAAAGTAGAAGGATGAGTGTCTGGACTGTTACAGGTGGGGAAATAAGCTAAGTAACACACAGGTGCAATTTGAACAAATGGAAATTGAACTCTTCTCTCTCGCTTATGAGGACATTGCACCTCCATACATCTCTAACCTGCAATGTCTGGAGTCAAAGAGCCTGCAAGTCTCTGCCTAATCTGTCTGCTGTGTATGCCGGTATAGGTTAGCTCCTCCAGTACCCATGATGTACTGCATACACAGAACAGCAGTCTGCAGCTGATCACCAAATGGAGAATGGACTGATCCATCACATCAGCTCAGTACAACGCACTGACAGTGTATGCTTCAATCACATAACAACTACAAACCATGCTACTGTGCAGTTTCAGTGGTCATCCTCAGGGTGAGAATGGGTGCCAAGCATCTGGTCCCCAGACCTTGCAGTGCTAGAGATGGTCTTTGCTGCAGATCCCCATCACTGCTAGTATGGCAGGTCTTGTCTGCAGTGCATTATGCTAGTCACCTTGTTTCCTGCACAATTGCAGTATGTTGTAGGTGCCAGTCGCTTCTAGGCCCTGTGTCCTGCCCTTGTTGGACTAGGGCCCTCCTAGAGCAGTGCATATCAATATTCAGAGTTAAACTGCAGATGACAACAGCGGTAGGGTCTTCTAGGCTTGTATGCGGTTGTTACTACAGACCTGCTTGTCCTACCATTGCCACAAGGATTAGGTCTGGAACACCTGCTTTCCCAACCACCTAGGAGTAACAATCGCCCACAGCAAGTATATTTGGGTCACTGATTGGGCCCCCAGGACAGAAGGTGCATCCACATTACTGGAAACAGACACTATAAGAGTGCTATGTGGATACATAATGTTGCCATGGTCACTGCTCAGTCAGAGTAAGAGTGCCCTCCCAGCATGACATGCTATGGCCACCCAGTCCATGCATGTGGCAGATGGGCACTACAACGTCTCAGCCATTAACCCTACCTCCGATGCAGACACACCCTGGCCAATCCACCCTGTTTCAGGCCATACTCACAATACTATGCTCCTCATCATGCACATTTTCATACTAACACTGGGAACAGCTTAGACAAAGAGAGGCTCAGTGAGGTGTGGAAAGTCACAAAACAATGGAGAGACATATATACACACTCACATCTCCGCACTGTGCAAAAATGGGGATGGTTAGCATTCCTGCCTGCCACTTTGGTCTCGATATCAGCTCAAGCATTGTTAACGTGTGCTCATTGTGCAGGAGCTAGTAGCATGCTCTGATATTAGCACCCATTGTTTGCACCCATTTAAATGCCAGTGCTATCAGCCTGACTGTCCATCCAGCTGTCGATAGTGGAGCCTGTCTGTGTGACTGATGGGTGTTGTACGATTGCTGGTTGATTCACTGGGGGTTGCACATGCTGGTGTTGTACCTGCACTGTAGGCTAAAGCTTAGACACAGGGACATGCAATGCATGATCCACAACCAGGACTTGAACCTGTGACCACATGGTTACAACAATCCCTGGGGCTGACATGCTCCCCATCAGACAGACCTTAGCACATGTTGCAAAGCACATGGTGTGCAGGACCAGGACATGGCTTTGGTTTGCTGCAGGCAGGTGCTGCTGCCCCCTCCACCAATACCCCCACACCATGCTGACATGCCTGTGTGCTGTCAGTGTTGGTGGTGTGCAGTCCCAGCCCATACAAAATGCGGGTTGGTGGGTGCCTAGGGCACAAGGTCTGAATGGGGGGCAGAGGCATACATGGACGGCCACACAGCCCTCCCTCCACCATCTGCCACTGCAGTGGTTCCTTTTATACATCTTTGCGGGAGGATGATAGCCACTGCTGTGGTAGTCCCCCAGTTGCCTGCATGTTGCAGCTACCTGGAAGATTACAGCTGCTGGTACTGTTGGCCTCTTCCCCCACAAATGGGTTCAGCAGCTGCAGGATGGGGCCAGCCAGAATCTCTGCCTGGAGTGCCAGGACCCTTGGACCACCCCATGTGGCACATTTCCTTTCCATAGCAGCAGCATGTCTGTGTGCCACCACTGTCACTGTAGGATCATGACGGACATCACAGATGGTAATGCAGATGGCAGGATACACCTATGCGGAGAGGCTAAATAGGTTGGTGCTCTTTAACCTGGGAAAGAGATGATTGAGGGGAGATAAGATAGAGGTGTATAAATTAATGACTGGAGTGGAATGAGTAAATGTAGATCGATTGTTTACACCATCAAAATGTAGAAAGACTAGAGGACATGCAATGAGGCTACAGTGTAACCCATTTAAGACTAATAAGAGAAAATATTTTTTCCCTCAACGCAAAATCAAACTCTGGAATTCATTACCGGAGGATGTAGTAAAAGCTGTTAGTGTAGCTGGGTTTAAAAAAAGGTTTGGACAGGCATGATGGACCTTGGTCTCCTTATGGCATATATTTTATTTATTTAACCAGTTTTGTATACCACTTTATCCTTCAATCAAAGTGGAGGAGTAGCTTAGTGGTTAGAGTAGCTGCCTAGTATCCAGCAAGCCAAGGGTTTGATTCCCACCACCACAACTCATGACCCTGGGCAAGTCACCCTACCCCTCCATTGCCTCAGAAAAATCCAAGTTAACAATTCCCCTGTTTAATGTACATTACCAAGTTGAAGCTATAATGTAAACCACTTTGTCTGAAATGATAAAGCAGTATAAAAATCCTGTTAAATAAATACTTTATGATCTTATGTGCCACCTGGGCAGCTGCCTGGTCCACCCTGTGTACCAGCAACCCCCACTACCTGACCCATGTACCACCCCATTTGCACCATCAACATAGTGTCCTTTCATACTTGGGCACTATGCTGTTGCTGCTAATGGAGCACTACCATCGCTCTCTTGTCTGTACATCACATTGCAGACAGTAAAATAGGCTCTTTCTCCTCAAAATACACCCTTTCTGTGAGGTTTTACTTGGCATTAGGGTTCCCAGCATTAAAGGGCTTTAACACACATTAGCACAACAGGCGTTAAGTGTACATCCATTGTTAACATCCTCTCTCTGCCCTGTTTTTATTTATTTATTTACTTATTTAAACAGTTTTTCTATACCGCCGATTCCAGAGATCAGGGGTGGTTTACATTTAAACAAACCAGTTACATAGAACAGTTTTACAAACCAAAATGGTTTAACTATATACAGTTACATGAGAATGTGAAACATAAGTATAAATACAATAAACTATGTACAAAGTGAGTTTCTGGATCATGAGATTAAATGACAATTGTTAGAATAAACTTGAATTTGAGGGTTGCGGATGGCCATGGGTGACAATATTGCCTCAATCAATGTTGTTAAAGTATTTGGTAAATAGAAGCGTCTTTAGCTCTTTTTGAAAGGTCTGCAGGTCTTTGATTGACCTGATGGGGTCTGGTAATGATTTCCAAAGTGTCGGTGCGGTGTAAGTAAAGGCCCTGTTGCTGGTTGTTTGTTTTGTTTTACGAACTGAGGAAGGTATTGGAAGCATGTTTTGGTTACTCTTTCTTCTCTTCCTAGAGTCTGTTTGGGGTTGGATTCTAGATTTAAGGAAGGAGGGAGAGATGTCATTAATTAGTTTGAAAGTGGTAATTATTGTTTTATTTATTTATTTGTTTTTATATACCGAGCTTTTTCTGATCAGTGCGGTTTACATATAACAAGAACAGTAACTGGTTTACATAGAACAGCTTTGCATAGATCAGTAACTGGTTTACATAGAACAGGTTTGCATAGAACAGGTTTGCAGGTAACAGGATACACGTAACAAAATGTACATCAAATTGGTATTAACATGAACAGTTAACAGTAAACATTAAAACATTAACAGGGTTTGTGTAGGACAGTTTAACTTGGGTGGGGGCCATAGGAGAGCAGATATATCCTAGTGTTGAGGGAGGTAGCTAAGTGTTGAGTGATAGCTGTAAGTTACATTTAGTACTTGTTTAGGGTGGCTGTCCGTAGGCTAGCTGGAAAAGGTATGTTTTTAGTGACTTCCTGAAGGATGTCAGGTCTGGGATAGCACATATTGCTGGAGGTAAGGCATTTTATATTTTACTGTACTTGTTATTGGAAGCCAATGTAGATTTTTAAGTACAGGTGTGATATGATCTGTTAGGTGAGTTCTTGAAATAATTCTGGCTGTCACATTTTGGGCAAGTTGTAAAGTGTTGATGGTTATTTTGGGGAGGCCCTGTAGTAAGATGTTGCAATAGTCCCAATGCGGAGTTATTAGCGCCTGGACCACAGTTCGGAAATCGCTGGGTTCAAGGAGAGGTCTGAGGTTCTGGATGGATCTTAGTTTGAAAAATATGGTCCTAGCTGTTTTATATGAGCTGACATACTGAGGGACTTGTCCAGGTTGATGCCCAAGTATTTCACCTCCTGCTTTATCGGGATCATGGTGTTTTGTATGTTGAATTTGCAAGGGAGGGTAAAATCTGGATTTCTTGTCGTGATCATAATTTCAGGGTTTTTTAAAATTTATTTGGAGGTTGTTTTTGGCGAGCCATGATTGTGCTTCCAGAATGCACTCAATCATGTTGCTGTAGATGGGACATTTTATATTTACTGGTGTATACAACATAGTATCATTGGCATAAATAAGATACCCTATGTTGTGCTTCTTAAAAATTGAACAGATTGGTTGTATGTACAGGTTGAAGAGGAAGGCAGATAATGCAGAGCCTTGAGGGATTCCTTATTCCTGGGGAAAGGATGAGGAGGATTCTTGGTTGATTCTTATAAATTGGTATCTGTTGGAAATGTATGATATAAACCATTGTAAGGCAGTACCAGATATTCCTAATTGTGCTAGTCTAGAGATGAGTGTAGGATGATCTACATTGTCAAAGGCAAAGGCAGTGTCAATGAAAACAAGTATATAAGTTTGATTAACATTATCCATACCACGGATGAGGGAGTCAAATAAGACCATTAATAAAGTTTCTACACCATGGTATGAGCGGAAACCATATTGGTGTTCGTCTAGGGGTGCGCTCATGTCTATGAAGTCCTGTAACTGCAATTGGACTATCTTTTCAATGATTTTTGCTAGGAATGGGATGCTTGCTATTGGCCTATAGGATGAAGGGTCATTGCTATTTAAAGATCTGTTCTTGAGTATTGGGCAAATGGCCGAGCGCTTAAGGTCATTTGGCATAGTTCCTTGGAAGAGAGATTGATTAACCATACTAAGTAGGATTGGTTTGGAACTAGTTCAGTTTGGTTGCTTTTATCCAGGAAACTGGACACGGGTCTAGGTGGGAGGTAGTGGTGTTAATTTTAGTAATTGTATCAAGAAGTTGTTTTTCCTGTACAGTGTGGAAAATGTTCATATGTTGTGGGAGGATTAATCTATCTGAGATAATGAGTTGCTTGTATGCTTATTACTTAATAATTTAGTGGCAAAGCGGTCTGCCAGGATTTGTGGGTTGATGGCAGAGTTGGGGGCTTCGTTTTGGTTGGTTTTATTTAAGGATTTAACTATATCAAATAGTTCTCTGGGTCGGTTGATGGCTTCATTTAGGGTGCTGGTGTAGTGGTTCCTTTTAGCAGTTTGTATGGCTTCTTTATAGGATATAAGTGCTGTTGTGTATAGGGACTTGAGATCTGGAGATTTTTTAGTTCTCCACTTTTTCTCTAGTTTGTGGAGCTTTCTTTTAAGCATGTGTATATCATGAGTGTACCATTTTTTGGATGGTCTGCGGTTGCTTTTCCTGTAGGGGCTTGTGGATAAAGCTGATTTATTGATTGTTGAGTGCCAGTTCTTTACTGACTCTTCTAAGTTAGAGGTTTTAGCTGAGAACGTATGTTGTTCAGCAAAGCTTCTTTGTTGAAGTGCCTAAATAGTGGTCTATGCTGTTCAGCCCATTCTCTACCTATGGTGCCCTTAATGCTGAAGAAGTCTTTAATGCCTGTTAATACAGCTTTTTCACCCGTTAATGCAGCGTTAAGGGCACAAGGGTGTCGATAACAGGAGTTAACGTCACACTTGCTCCCTTAATGCCCTTTAGTAAACATACCCCTAAGACAAGAATAAATCCCTTTTCACAAAGATTTTGCCCTCGTTTGGCAGCCTGACTCCCAGTGGTAGTTTTGGAAGATTACCCTAGGGGTCACAGGAGGCATTTTGAAAGCCAGGGCCTGAAAAGCAGCAGTGATTGGGATTGTGCCTGCTACCATTAGACACCAGGGAGTCCAGTAGGACCAATGAAGGGGATCAGGGTGGGTGGGTCCTCGGATGAGTTCCTTTTTGACAAAGGGAATGGGTAGAGAGTTTTCATGCTGAGGGAACGGGGGAGGGATTGGATGCCTTGGGTGGCCAGAGGGATGAGGTTCTAGGTAGGGGTGATTGGGGAAGATCAATCAGAGGATGATCAGGGGAACAGACCTTGGCTTTTTCAGCTATCACTTCATGCATGTACCTCAAGACAGAAATAAATACCAGCCTTTAGATTTTTTCATATCAACGTGGATTTCTCTTGTAAAATGGGGCATACACCTCAGTATTTTAGGCTCACCCAAACCACTCTCTCTCCATGCCTTTAACATGCCTCTTGCCAAAGTAGATCTGGTGTGCATCACCATATATAAATAGCCCCATTTTAAAATGACATTTTCAAGTGTATGCCAATCTACATGTGTAAATCCTGCTATTTACATGCTGAGATGCTTCTAAAATAACCACCATAATTTTACAGTGGAATAAGGCATAGGAGAGAGACTCACGCACATAAAATCCCATTGTGGACTAGTTAAAGATTAATCTTTCCCAGTATCCTCTTTCTAAGGTTACTATATTGTGATTATATAATAAATCTATCTCTCTCTGACTGCAGTTAGCAGTGGGATGCTTAGAGAACGCATATATAAACAAACACATAGGTAGTTGCCTCCATTCACTGTCATACTCTTCTAGGGGCCAATATTCAACAGGGCTTATGCAGGTAGCAGCATCTGCTGACCACGGGAACCCTACTGACTGTGACTTTTCAATGGTACTATGCAGATAGTGCTGCCAAATATCTCTTCTGACCATCCCAACACTTTCTGGTTAATGCTGCATAGGTAGAACGAGGGTGGTCCCTAGGGTTATCTGCTTAGCAGCAATATTCATTCTGCTAACCCAGAGCTGGTCTCAGAATTGGTTCAAGGTTTTGGAGACCTAGGCAAACATTTAGCCTTTTGCCCCCTCCCCAGTTGTCAGATTCTATTGTTTAGCTTTGAATGTCATGCTCTTTGTTAGCAGCCCCCCCCCCCCAGAAGCTGCCACCCTAGACAGATGCCTAGTTTTCCTGGTGGTTGGGCTGACCCTGTGTTAACCCAATGACGAGTGCCATAAAGTTAGTCCACAAGCAGTCCTAACTTTATACAGTTGGCTAATCGGATAGCGGTTGAATATTGCAATTATCTGAATAGTACTGATAGCTATTGCTGAAATGGTTATTCAGTGTCAGGGGATAGCCAGATTCTGACACTGAATATCCTATTTCAGTTTTTAAATACCATAGTAAGTGTTTTAAAATGGCTGCCAACCGTGGAGATTAATGGTTTTTAGTAGTCATGATTACACCCCCAGTTTCCTGCAGCGAGTTGGGTAGATTCCACAGCCAGAATTAGAAAATTCAGCATTAAGTTAGAAGTATATTTTCAAAAATGTATTTATTTATTAAGATTCATTATTGACCCTGATGAAGAAATTCATCCAAGCCTGTGTACAACAGGTATAGCTTGACATAAACAAGTTACATTGTTGGGTCAGCATAGCAATATTAAAATGACTAAATGTCAGCACAGCACACAGAACAGTGAGGTAAACTTGGAAATAGTCAAATTCATTTATAGTAATAACTTTAGTATGATAGTGTCAGTAATACACAAATTAAAACAGTGCAGTAGAATATTCCTATAACAGAAATATGCTACAATGTCAGCACAATACAAATGAAACACCATAATAGTCAGCACTGCAAAATATTAAAACCGCACAGATATGAGATAGCACAGTTACTTACCTGTAACAGGTGATCTCTGGGAACAGCGGGAATAAGTCTTCACATATGGGTACGTCGGTACCGACGGAGCCTGCGCGGGAATGCTCCCCAGCGTCCAATCAGAAAGCTTTTGGGAGAATCCCACAGTGCCTGCGTGCTGCCTTCCCGCCTTTCCAACTGTCTCTCCTCAGTTGAGTTTTATAGCTGAGGCAAAGAGGGAGAGAGAGGGAAAGGAAGAGAGAGAGAGAGAGAGAGAGACAACTCCTAGGGGAGGTGGGTGGGTTGTGAAGACTTATTCCTGCTGTTCCCAGAGATCACCTGTTACAGGTAAGTAACTGTGCTATCTCCAGGAACAAGCAGGAATGAGTCTTCACATATGGGGACTCCCTAGCTTTTGATGCCAGGGAGAGAGCCCAGAAGTTGTGTGTCCCTGGAACAGGGCTGCACTTCCCCACCTGGATCTCTGGCATCCCATGAGGAATGGTGGGTAGGAGTTGATTAAGCATGGAACAGGTGTTTGAGAACAGCCTGACCAAACAAGGCATCCCGGCGGGAGTCCTTGTCTAAGCAGTAATGGGCTGTGAAGGTATAAACTGAGGCCCAAGTGGCTGCTTGACAGATGTCATCAATAGACACAGAGTTCAGATGAGCCATTGAGGTTGCCATGGCTCTCACATTGTGAGCTGTGGCATGGCCCTCCAGAGAAATGTTCTTGTTCTGATAGGCGAAAGAAATACATTGGGAAATCCAGTTGGAAAGAGTTCTCTTGGAGACTGGTTGTCCCAAATGAGAAGGATCAAAATCAACAAAGAGTTGGGAAGACTTTCTATGTTGCTGTGTCCTCTGTAAGTAAAAAGACAAAGCTCTTTTACAGTCCAGGGTATGAAGATTCCTCTCTGCACTTGATACATGAGGCCCTGGAAAAAAGACAGGTAGGTAGACCTCTTGGTTGAGGTGAAAAGGCGAGACCACCTTAGGCATAAAATGTGGATTAGTCCTAAGGACCACCTTGTGATGATGGAACCTTGTATAAGGTGGATTAGCTACTAGTGCTTGCAATTCACTGATGCGGCGTGCTGATGTGATTGCAATGAGAAAGATAACCTTCCAAGAAAGGTATTTCAAGGAGGTAGTAGTTAAAGGTTCAAAAGGCGGCTTCATAAGCTGTCCAAGAACCAAATTTAAGTCCCATGCCACCGGTGGTGGTCTAATGGGAGGCTTTGTTAAAAGGAGGCCTCTCATGAACCTTGCTACAAGGGGATGAGAGGAAACAGGTTGTCCATTTAGAGGCTTGAGTGAAGCTGCAATAGCACTCAGCTGGACTCTTACTGAATTTGTCTTAAGGCCTGCATTAGACAGATGCAGGAGATACTCCAGTAACGATTCTAAAGGTATTGACCGGGGGTTAAGACCCCTTCCAGAACACCAGATGGTAAACCTTTTCCACTTGAAGGCGTAAGAACGTCTAGTGGAAGGTTTTCTAGAAGCATGAAGAACATCTTTCACTTGTTGAGAAAGAGGAAGATCCTGGAGATCTAGGCCTTCATCAACCAAGCCCTGAGATGCAGAGACTGGGGATTGGGATGCCCCAATTTTCCATCCTCCTGAGAGAGGAGGTCTGGAGCAGACCCTAACTCTAGGGAGGGAGCTTGAGAGAGATGTAGAAGCAGAGGGTACCACACTTGCCGTGGCCAATGTGGAGCTATGAGAATCATGTGGCCACTGTCTCTCTGAAGCTTGAATAGGGTTTTGGGAATTAGGGGAATGGGTGGAAAGGCATACAGGAAGTCTTGACCCCAGTGAAGGAGGAAAGCATCCCTTGCCTGAGCCCCCTGAGCCGGAGTTCTGGAACAGAACCGGGAAGTTTGGCATTCCACGGACTTGCAAAGAGGTCTATGTCCGGGGTTCCCCAAATTTGAAAAATTGTTGACACCTGGTCCATATGTAGGGACCACTCGTGTGGAAGCAGAACTCGACTG
Source organism: Ichthyophis bannanicus (assembly GCA_033557465.1). Taxonomy (NCBI): domain Eukaryota; kingdom Metazoa; phylum Chordata; class Amphibia; order Gymnophiona; family Ichthyophiidae; genus Ichthyophis; species Ichthyophis bannanicus. Next base: position 1,148,123,639 of record CM066033.1, on the reverse strand, counting down.
AGTCTGTTTGCCCAAGAGTTTTGAACCCCTGGAAGATAGACTGCCAGAAGATGAATGTGATGCTCTCTGGCGAGGGCCCATAGTTGCAGTGCTTCGTTGCAAAGCGACAGAGAGCCAGTTCCCCCCTGCTTGTTTAGGTAGAACATAGCTACCTGATTGTCCGTGTGGACAAGGACTGTCTTGTGGCTGAGCAGGGTGTGGAAAACTCGTAAAGCAAGGAAGATTGCTCTGAGTTCCAAAAGATTGATATGGAGACAAGTCTCCTGTGGGGACCAGATGCCCTGGGTGGAGAGGTCCCGAAGATGAGCTCCCCAGCCCATTGGAGAAGCATCTGTTGTAAGAGTTGCCTGGGGTAGAGGCTGTTGAAAAGGACACCCCAGCAAGAGGTTTTGAGGGGACTTCCACCATTGGAGGGACAAAATGAGGCGACTTGTGTTTGCTATTTTGTCTGACAGGCAGCCTAATGCCTGGGTCCATTGGGTGGATAAAGTCCACTGAGCTGCTCTCATGTGAAGGCAAGCATATGGTACCACATGAACGGTGGAAGCCATATGGCCTAGCAACTGTAACATTTCTCGAGCAGTTAGTAGGGGTTTCAATGCTGCTTGAGAAGCTAAATGCACCGTGAAGGCAGCGGGCCTGGGGAAGAAAGGCCCTTGCCTTTGTGGTATCCAACAATGCTCCTATAAACTCTAGGGACTGAGTAGGGATCAAATTGGATTTTGGGATGTTTATTACCAGCCCTAAGTATTGAAGGATACGCATTGTGCAGGTTAGAGCAGTCTTGGCCTCTGATTGAGTGGGAGCTCGAATGAGCCAGTTGTCCAGATAGGGGAAGACAAATATTCCCAGGGTGCGCAGAAAAGCAGCAACCACTGCCATGCATTTCGTGAACACCCTTGGTGCAGAGGCCAGGCCAAAGGGGAGCACTCTGTATTGATAGTGCTTCTCCTGGAAAAGGAACCGAAGGAACCTTCTGTGAGTTGGATGGATGAGAACATGAGTGTACGCATCCTTGAGATCTAGAGAACAAAGCCAATCCTGACTCTGAAGGTATGGCAGCAGAGTTCCTAGAGAAACCATCTTGAATTTTTCCTTGACTAGGAATCTGTTCAACTCTCTGAGATCTAAAATGGGTCTGAAGCCCCCTATTTTCTTTGGGATAAGAAAATAGGGGGAGTAGAACCCTATACCTTGTTGTTGAGAAGGCACTTCCTCTATTTATGTTTATGTTTATTACATTTGATATACCGCTCAGGCCAAGAAGCATCAGAGCGGTTTACAATCCTACATTTATGTTATGGAAAATAAGAAAAGAATGCCATTAATAAGATAGGACAGAGTAGGAGAAACAGATAGACAAAGTGATAGCACAGATAGGAGAAAACAGAACAGCAGACTACCTTCACAAACTACAGGCATGACAAATAGACTCACAATTTCTGTATGATTTTAATCATTTGCCACGGACCCCGCCTAAGGGCCACACCAAAGGGCTAGAAGAGTGGCAACCTCCTGCTCTAATAGGCTGAGGAGGGAGGTTGGAGAATTGAACTGGTGCACTCTTGTGAGAGGGGGCAAGCTGGAAAAATGAAGTTTGTACCCCTCTCTTATGATGGAGAGTGTCCAATGCTCTGCTGTGATTTGCCCCCATCTGGGAGCAAAGTGACATAACCTTCCTGGAATGATGGAGGGCTCTGGTCCTTCTAGAGCCAGGAAGGCTAAGTTCTCTAGCAGAAAGTCGAAGGCCCTGAGGGGGCTGAGACTGCTGGGCTGGAGCAGGCCTCGCAGCCTTGGCCTTGGTCTGTTTGGAGGATTGCTGACGTTTAGAAGGGAACTGAGCTGCAGAAGATGCTCTCTGACTATAAGCAGGATAGGATCTTCCCTTTTTAGAAAAAGGTGCTTTCTTAAACAACCTTTTCTTAGCAGGAGCAGCTGTAGATTTGGATAGTCTATCCAAAGCAGAATTTTCAGCATCCATTTGATTGGCTTTTGCTTGCCAATCCTTACGAAACAGATATTTCCCTGTACAAGGAATATTTCCAAATTCATCTTGGACCCAGGTCTCCAAATCAGATGCTTGAAGCCAAGCAATCCTACGTGCACCTATAGCTATAGCTGAGGCTCTGCTTACGCATTCAAAGGAGTCGAAAGCTGCACGGTTGGAGAATTTGGAGATATCCTGGGCATGTTTGAGCCCAGAGAGAAATTCTTGCCTTTTATTGTCAGACATAAAAGGACTCAAAGTCTGCAAATGGTCAGTGACTTCTTTTAAGAACATTCCCATGTAGAGACTATAAGAATTAATTCTGGCAGCAAGCATGGAAGCTTAGAAGACTCTTCTACCAAAAGCATCCAGGGTTCTACATTCAAGTCCTGGAGGATTAGAGGCATGTCTCTTGGCACTTCTAATCTTTCTCATTGCAGACTCAACCACAATAGAGTAGTGAGGAAGCTGAGTTTTATGGAAACCAGGACAAGGAGGGACACGATACATGGTGTCCAACCTGAGAGAGTGAGGAAAGGTGGTTAGAGGTGCTTCCCACATCCTTAACATGAGATCATACAGAATCTCATGAATAGGCAAGGTAGCTGCCTCTTTAGGAGTTTTAGGATATTGTAGAATATCTAACTTCTTAGCTCTAGGCTCTGACTCTGGGGCTACTGTGATAGAGAGACCCCGAGCCACCTCTCTGATAAAGTCTTGAAAAGACAAGTCCTCTGGAGGAGACATCCTTCATTTAGAAGAGGACTCCTCCTGTGGAAGAAGCATCGCTGCATCGACAGACTCTTCAGAATCCTCAGAGTCATCAGAGGAATCGAAGTATCGTCTGTCTGGATGCTCTTGCAAAGCCCGATACCCGTACCGACCGGGGTCGGTATCGGGAATCACCGGTACCGGGGTATCGGTACCGGAGGGCTGCAGAGGGCAGGGTACCGGTATGGCTGACAGCGATGCCGATGTCAATGCCACCGGTACCAGAATCAGTACCGATGGCGATACCGGAGCCGGTACCTGCGGAGTAGTCAGCTGCGGTACCACGGGCGTCGATGCCACAAGGAAAGCCGCCAGACTGCGTTCCATGGACAGAATCCTCTGATCCATCGACGCTGCCAAATGCCTGGAAGTCGGTACCGGTGGAGGCCACCGGTACCCCAGAGCATGGCACCTGGAGATCTGTTGAGGCCACGCCATCTAGATCGTCCTGGAACCCCGATGATGATGCTTTAGAAGCCGAAGCCTCCCGCAGGGATAATTTTGCTGGTGCAGAATCCTTGAGGGCAAGGCCAAAGGCATCTCGATGCTTAGAAGGAGATTTGCCCTTCGAGGACCTGCTGGATTTATGTTTAGTTACCTAAGATCCATGTGAGGAAGAAGAAGCCCTGGAAGACGTCGATGCCACCGAAGCCGCATCAGAGGGAAACAGGGTACTGAGCTTGGCAGCTCGGTTCTGTCGATCTCTCTTAGACATCATGGAACAGGACACACAATCTTTAATGGAATGGTCAGGGCCTAAACATTTGAGACACCAGTCATGGGTGTCGGTGACGGATATAGTACCACCACATTTTGTGCACTTTTTAAAACCTGAGGCAGGTTTTTCCATATTTAAGGAAGAAGGTTTTGGTCCTAAGGCCCAAAACTGAAGTACACCTGAAGAAAAAATAGAAGGTCTTTTTTTTTTTTTTTTTTTTAAGAAAAGAATAAGAACCGGCGGTACCGGTACAGCGTTGAGGAAGGCAGACGCGTACAGAAAAGAAATAAAGAAAAAATAAGGAAATTCTTCTGCGGTGACAGGAACATGACCTGCTGGCTCCGCGGAAAAAGAACAACTGAGGAGAGACAGTTGGAAAGGCGGGTGAAAGTAAGTTTGTTTGTACAGGGTGGTGTACACAACCGGACTGTCTAAGAAAACCTGAGAGAGTTAATTTTGTTCAGAACTTTGCTTAGAAATAAACTTCATATATTTGCTTACTAAGTAGGTGAAGAGGTACATGTCCTGTAAATAAAGAAAAAGGGCAGCTTGTACTCCAGCCTTTTAGTCTCAGGGTTATTAGATATCAAGCAGTCAGCAGTAAACAGTTATGTCTTGGAATACATGTATGTCTCCTCATACTGACCTATGCTGATTAGAAATTGACCTATGATGTGATGAATACGTAATACCTGACATGTAATAATAAAGTGAAATTATGCTGTATCATCCAAAAGAGCCTTATAAATAAAGTAAACCATGGCTAACAGTTAGAGTAAACAAAGAGAACTTGTTTCTATTTGTTTCTCTCCGCTAAAGCTTTGGTGTATTTATATATATATAGAAGTGTGTGGTATTTTATTGCTGTCTTTTAGATTCACCTTCTCATTGCTTTGAATGTAGTTTTCTGTGACTCCAAGAGCCCTGCAGGTTGCTGGTGAGGGGAGGGCAAACAAAGCCCACAGTTGGTGCCATGCCGGTCTACAGATTTCTCCATTCCTGGCAAGGGTGGAAGGTGTTTGTGAGTATTGTATGGTGACAGCAATGGGTAATCTGTTAGGTAAACGAGAGTTATCTCTGTTGCATGAATGGCATGACAAAGCTAAGGTTTTAGCTGTTCAGAAAGGTAGCCCTTCTTATTGTATGAGTGAGAAGTATGGGGATATGGCTACTAATTATATTGTACACTGGTATGCAGTGACTAATGATAATGCGTTTTTACAGTTTCCTTTGGAGGGAACATTTTCTATAGATAAACTTCGTTATCTGATATGTGCTTTGCAGGCTAAACATAGATTATGTGATGCCCGTGAAGGGCTGGTGTTTAGTTGGTGACAACTTCTTTATGTAAGACTCCAGTTTTTCCTGTACTAAAGGCTGATGGTAAGACTTATAGATTTGTGCGAGTCCTACGAGACCTGCTTATTTTCAGTATGAATTGGCAAAGAAAAAGCAGTTTTGTTTTTATTTTTATTTTTGAAAGATATACTGCTAGTCCTGTATATTTCAACAGGTCCTAAGGACTGCATTATTTGATGTAAGACTCAACCATTCCTCTTTAGTTCATTATGTGAATGATTTGCATTTAATGTAGACCAAATTACGTATGTTGTTGGTCAGATTTCTTGCTTTTATTAGCTTATATTGCTAATTTAGGTTTGAAGGTTAATCTGTCTCAACTGCAATTTGTTTCTCAAAATGTTGTTATTGCGTAGCTTCCACATTATCGCAGTGGGAGGTTTGTTTTAAATGTAGAAATGTACTGGAAATGCGCCATGTTTATTGTATACCATTCAAATTGTTTGTGGCTATTTCTGATTTCTCTGCTATCTGTGTGCTTTTGTGAGCTTTCCCGACTGGCTGTCAGCCAGTGGGCTCTTATTCAGAATGAATTATTGAAGTGACTTTGGGACTCCCACTATGTCTATGTAGTGGTGGCTTTTGCAATTGAATCTTATTGATTTTCTGGTTCTACAGTGCTTCTTGCCAGCACAAGTTGCAGTTTTGAAATCCAAAGGACATCCTTCTGCTGGAGATTTGTGTCATAGGACAACCATTTTGTGAACCAAAAAGACACTCTTCTGGTATCAGTGTCTCTGACATTGCTGTATTTAGCACTGTTAAAGATGACTTTGTTTTCCCTTTCATCTTTCCTGCAGCAATAGCAAGATACTTCCTTTGAAACCCAGGTTTTGACTTCGTGATGCTCAGGAAAGAGGATCATCTGCTTATTTGTCCTGACCGTCTTTTGTTTCTACTTGCCCTGTTTCTGCATCATGAGCTTTACCGCTGTGGCTAAGAATTATGTCTTTTTGGTTCTCCGGTATCACCTGAACTTTTTATTGTTTTCTTTGGCACAGTTTGTCTGCACTGTTTAAGGACTGGCACTGTAGGGTCAGCAGAGGGTCAGTTATTAAGATTCCTGCCTGCCGAACTCATTTTATTTTGATTTTGCAGCCTGTTTTGTAGATCTGCCCTGTATCAGAGGAGGGAGGTGGTATTCATCTGGCGGTCACTTGTCTATTCCCAAAGGTAATTTATGCACTCTGATACAGGATTGAGCCTCCGATTAAACAAAAGCCCTTCCCTTTGCCCTTATGGCAGTGTGTATTTCCCCAAGCTTGACACCATTCGAAATAGTTAATGGACGTCTAGCTCCTTCTCCACATGCCTTGGCAGTTATCCCAGACCCCCAGTTGTTGCACAGCAATATCTTAACTTATTGTGCACGGTTACACTCAGTCCTGTCTGTTTCCATTTTATTGCAAGTGTCTCCTTAATGAGATGACAAGCTCTTCATATCCGGGATCCGCAGAATCATTTCATCCAGAGGTGAAGTCACCAGATTGGGTCCTGATTAAGACTCTGCATCCGAAGACACTCCCGGCTCCCAAGTTCCTGGTCCATGTTGTGTGTTCCTGGTGGGATATTCAGCTTGTAAAGTGGAAAGACATTCTCATTGGATGCATCTTATACAGTGTAAAAAGGCCTCCTCACAAGATCAGAAGGTGGTTTCCTGTATCGGTGAATCAAGAGTTTGCAACGCAGAGACTTATTGGACATCAGTGATGTTGAAGAAAAGGGCTTTTATGATTTAAAGTACTTTCTGAAAGAACAACAGTGATATTACAGAGAGATTATTGCATTAAGTAAATTCTAAATGGACCATTCATGTAAAATGCTTTTATTTAGCATTTATAGTAAGGCTTAGAGGGATGAGGTTAGTTTAGATTAGTATTTTCCTGATATATATGTAATGACCTTTGGGTACTTAACCTCTAGTTCATAAAGTAATTGAGAATTAGAGGGCCGGTATAGCTATAGTATATATCTTCATCATATTAAGAAGAGTATTAAGAAGAGTAGATATATCTTTAGTTTGTTTTAGAATACTATTTAAATGTGTTGCTATGAATGTTTCCTAATCTGGTCCTAGATGTGCTGTGCCATCTTATTAATGAAGCAGTATTGCATTCAGAATCTTGGGGATGTTAGAGGGAATATCCAAATATTTTTGAGTCACATTTACACTTGATGACATTTTAATTTATCAAAGTGCGCTGTTTGCCTTCCAACTGTGACAGCTACTTAGCATGGATTTCTACCAAGAGTTAGGCCTAAGACCTTTGAAGAGTTTTGTGACATATGAACCTAGAATAATTATCTGTAAACATAAAGATATAGGTATAAAGATCCCATGTACAAGTTCCTATATTTCAGTAATTTACAATTAATGCCAGTTAAAGGGAACCAAGTGTATGATTATAGTTCTGGCTACCCTTTGAATGACTCTAGTTCAGACCTAAACATACCTTGCTGGAGTTTCCCTTTACTAGGGTATTATCATCCCTGGAAACATAATTTGTCTGAAGGGCTTAAAGTAAAATGGACTCAGTGAACTGTGAATAATTGTATACAGAATATATCTTGTCCTCAGAATTTGACAATCTGGGAAGAGGGCTTAGTGGCTTTAGAAGCAGATTATTTTGTGTGTGTGTGTGGTACTTTTGTATATACAGAGCTTCCCAGAGGTTGGTCAGGTATTTGCTATATAGCCCTGGTGGATACCCCATGGTGAATTGAACCTTACTATATTACTTTGTTATCAATCCTGAACAAATCTTTAAGAAGAAAACGGGATGTTTCCCCTCAGGATGAAATCATAGTGGCTGCTCTGCTTCTTTCTGAGGCAATTAGTGTGTATTGCAAGGTCCAGTGAACAAAGTGTCAGCTTATGCAGCCCAGAACCGAAGGGCTTTAGACTTCTCCTAGCAAAGGAAAATGGTGTGTGCGGAGTAATAGTTGTTTTTTGTTGTAGTATACTTGATAATAATGGAGAAGTAGTAAAAGGCATATTGGATAAAGTTTCAAGTGATAGTTATGTAAGTTCTTTTCAGCTCTATTTGATTCTGTTTCTTCATTTTGGAATTCGTTATCCAGGCCTTTGCAAGGCATGTTAGCATCATTGCTTGGTTTGTTGGGGATTCTCATTCTAGGAGTATTAATTCTCTGTATACTATCAGCTTGCTGTAAGAAATCAGTGGAATCACTGACCCCTACAATGATGTTACAGATTGACCCAGAAGCTAGTTTTATTTCCACTTCAATGGCAATGTCTGAGTTCCCTTACTTTAGAAATGATTCTTTACAGAATCAGAGGAGGGACTGAAAGTAAGTTTGTTTGTACAGGGTGGTGTACACAACTGGACTGTCTAAGAAAACCTGAGAGAGTTAATTTTGTTCAGAACTTTGCTTAGAAATAAACTTCATATATTTGCTTACTAAGTAGGTGAAGAGGTACATGTCCTATAAATAAAGAAAAAGGGCAGCTTGTACTCCAGCCTTTTAGTCTCAGGGTTATTAGATATCAAGCAGTCAGCAGTAAACAGTTATGTCTTGGAATACATGTATGTCTCCTCATACTGACCTATGCTGATTAGAAATTGACCTATGATGTGATGAATACGTAATACCTGACGTGTAATAATAAAGTGAAATTATGCTGTATCATCCAAAAGAGCCTTATAAATAAAGTAAACCATGGCTAACAGTTAGAGTAAACAAAGAGAACTTGTTTCTATTTGTTTCTCTCCGCTAAAGCTTTGGTGTATTTATATATATATAGAAGTGTGTGGTATTTTATTGCTGTCTTTTAGATTCACCTTCTCATTGCTCTGAATGTAGTTTTCTGTGACTCCAAGAGCCCTGCAGGTTGCTGGTGAGGGGAGGGCAAACAAAGCCCACAGCGGGAAGGCAGCACGCAGGCGCTATGGGATGCTCCCAAAAGCTTTCTGATTGGACGCTGGGGAGCGTTCCTGCGCAGGCTCCGTCGGTACCGACGTACCCATATGTGCTTGTTCCTGGAGATAGATATTTTCAGTAGGGAAGTTAACTAGCAATCCACATGCATATATATAACCTGTATAAATCTAGTCAATATTAAAGGTTCCACATACATTTTTTAAACTTTTTTGGGTCAATATTCAGTGGTACTTAATTATCAGCACCTACTATATGGATAGTGTCTCTGAATAACCTGTCTGATTGCATCAGCATGATCCTAATCGTGCAGATGCAGTCTGAGGGTGGAGCCTGTGCTATCCTTAGATTTACCCATATAACTGCAATTTCAAAAATCAGACCACTGCAGCCAAATATAATCATGGAGATTGGAATCTTACAGACACACAACTTTCCATAATAGAGAAATATAGGAGGAGAGTAATATCATACATTAAAATTCTTAACTGCCATGAATGCAGCTGTTCATGTAAGCACCATATAGCTGGGCATTAAAGTCAAACAGAATAAGACAACACAACATCTTCAGCTCTCTGCCCGCCATGTCTTTTCTGATATTTACGCAAAACCTCCTCATACTCCTCCAGACCCCCCTCAGAGCATAAGCGAGCATCTCAATCTTGACATCCACCTACAATGAAGGGAGAGGGTAAGTGTCCCCTTTCAAACAGCAGCAATAGTAAATCATAGGGATGCACATTTCTAAGTGTGCATTTGGTTCATTTGGGAATCTTAAAAAGAGTAGGGTTTTGGTTAAATGGAGTGCAATAGATGAATCATGGTTCCACCCTTCTACAACAAATAGAGCTAGCATGAGCTGCCTTCCATATTTTAACTCATTCCAGTTTATCCAGATTTGCCCATCAGGGATTCCATGCCACGGTGATCAAGCTATTCATATAAAGGGAGGAAAGCCAGAGGCATGGCAAAGGAGGCAAAAACATTATCTGGGTAGCAGTGCTATCCAGCCACTAAATGAGCAACTGTTTAATTTATATCTTCTGAATAGCAGGCCTAAATGAAATGGTTGGTTGTGACGTGGCCACTGCCTATATGGTGCCGGCATTGAAATTATACCAGTGACCATTCCAACAGAATACTCTGATGGTTTCCAGTTTCCAGAAACTTGACTGTTCGTGGGAAATCATTCCTTATCTAAGTCAGTTTTTGTTGTATTATTGAAAAATAAAATATAACAGATAAGACTGCAAGGTACATCCTAACAGGAAATTCAAAAACAATCTAGTAATGTAAGACTTTTGCAGTTAAAATGATGAGACTCTTCGAGACTGACAAGAAAGATATAGGCGTCCTACCACATTTAAAACCTAAATTTGTACTGCTTTGTCATCTCTGATCACCCATCCATCTCTTCCACTGCACACCTTTTTCCCTAGAGAATGCTTTTGTGATTCACTTATATATTCTGGTATTGTCAGCTTTTGCTCATACTGTCATGACCTGAGGAAGAAGGTTTTAACCTTTGAAAGCTAGTCAAAATTGTATTGTGTTAGTCCAATAAAAAGTTGTCACCTTATTTTCTTTTTGGTTATATTGTCATGGGTCCCAGTTTATCTCTGGCTTCCCCTTCAGCCCTTCATGACTAACATCCTCTATCTTCCTCATGTCTTCTTGAATTCTTTTACCATGGTTTGACTCCATAACCTCCACTAGGAGTTTATTCCAAGCATCCATCACTGTTTCTATGAAGAAATCATTTCTAATGTTATCCCTGAGTCTACTCCCTTTGGGTCTCATATTACTATAGCACAGCTTATTCTAGAAATTATTTTCCTTTGAATATAAAAAGGGTTTCTCCTTGTGTGTTATTAATACTTTTTAGATATTTGCCTCTGTCCAGTCTACTCCATTTCCTCTTGAGCTCTTTAGTTGCCCTTTTCTGAACAACTTCTATTCTGAATATATCCTTTAAAAGATTCTCCTACACAGGCTTTTCCTGTTCCCATTTTTTGTTTCTTATTCAATGCTTAGGGTAATGTTGAATGATTCCCCATTTGTTTATAAATTTATATGGATGAGTAAGGTCTCTGCGACACAACTAAGAAATGACTCAAATTTTGTGTCTACAACAGCAGTATGTTCATGAATCAAATATGACCTGGTTAAAGTCAAGCACTATAGAGATTGTTCACTATACTGTGACTCACTTTTGATATTTGATGACAGAAAAAGTTGAATTTTTACCTTTTATACCAAAAATGTCATGAACACGTATGAAAGCTCAGACTATGCAGTGGTAGTCTGCTTCATGTAAATATTATTTTTCGGAGATTAAAAGACATTGATCTTATTGAAACTTTCTTGAACTTAAATCAAATGTTGCATCAGAGTTATCTATTTAGGGGGCTATTTTGAAAAACATTTACCCAAGTAAGTGATTTATCCAAATAAGATGGCTTGATTTCCCCTTCTTCTACCAGCTTCCATAGAACATGTACATTTAGTCAGAATGAGGAGAGGCATTACCACGGATGGGAAGGGCATAGACTAGGGGGTATGTTTACTAAAACCCCGCTAATGTGCGGGCCGCGGTAGTGTGCGGGTGCCATATAAGGAGTGGGCGTTTCTTTCTGAAAAAGAAAAAACGTGATTTAAATATGCGCTAAGGTGCGCGGCGCCCATGTGCGCCCCGCACATTAGCGCATGAGAAAGCTGCACGGGAGGCATAAGTGGCGCGCAGAATTACCAGCAGAAAAGCAGAGCCACAGCACAATGGTTAAGACACTTGCCAATGGTGCAGGGATCCGGGGTTCAATCCCCCACAGTGCCCAATGAAGATGGCTGGCTGAAGCATTACTTTAGGAGCCAGTTGAATATTGGGCGGCATAAGGCGGAGTGCTGATGTGCAAATACAGGAACAGAACCACAGCACAGTGGTTAAGACACTGACCAATGATGCAGGGATCAGGGGTTCAGTCCCCCACAGTACCCAATGAACAAGGCTGGCTGAGGCATTATGCATTATGGGGAAGATTGCTTTAGGAGGCATTTTATTTGTATTTTAATTATCACTACTAGCAAACGCACTCTCAAAGCGTGTTAACATAAGGCGCCCCATAAGGCACATTTTAAAGTGCACTGTCCGCCAAGGCACCCTAGAATGTTGCTTATAGGGCGCTTTATAGGGTGCCGTATGACGTACCGCAAGGTCAGTGTACTGTTTTTGATAGCAGTACTGTGCAGTTTAAACCTTTCCAGGCCAAGCCCAAAACTCTTGGGATCCAAAATTCTGACTAAATATTCCTATCAAATGGTATATAATACATGACCATAGCAGAAGGAAGATCACTATTATAACATATTGAATAAGACAGGTACAATTTTCCTGAAATATGCAAGAATTAACCCGGCTGCAGAATGTGGATTAAAAATTTAAAGGAGGCCTTGAAAGGGTTAAGGAATGAAAAGCATAAGTAGGTGCGCTGACATGCAAGGAGGAGCAGCAGTGGAGCACAATGCTTAAGGCACTGACTACTGATACAGGGGTCATGAGTTTGCTCCCCAGTGTGCCTAATACATAAGGCTGGCTGAGGCATCAGCTTTGCAATGTATGTTTTGTGTCTTGCAGCACTTTATTTTTATTTTATTAATTGCTGCCAGCAAACAGGTCCTCACGTGCCGTAATTGAAGGTGCCATATAAGGCACCCTATAAGGCACTCCATAAGGCACATTATAAAGTGCACTGTCCGCCACGGCACCCTAAAATGTCCCCTATAGGGCACCCTATAAGTTGCTCCACAGGATAACGTATAGTGCACCTTATATGGACGGTAACCATAAGGTAACCTATAGGGCGCCCTATAAAGCGCCCTCTGAGGCACCTTATGGGTACAGTACAATGAGGGTGTTTTTGCTGGCAGCAATAATGTACATTAAAAAGAGATAATGCTCTGGGCAGCCCCATCAAATAACCCCACTATGGGTTTGAATCCATGACGTCTGGCTCCACAGGCAGTAAAGTAACCATTGTGCTACAGCCCTACAGCTGCTTACAAGCCCCTGGCTGGCTGCAGAGGGAGTGCATGTCATCACACAGAAGGTCTGCTGTGGTCACCAGGATAGGGTTAGCCCACCCGTACCCATGATGCACTGCACATGCAAATCAGCTGCCCACAGATAAACACAAGATGGGGAATGCACCCCCACAGCACCTCGGCCTGGTAGGGGGAAGTGACCATGTGCACCCCCACAGCACCAGCACCTCGGCCTGGTAGGGGCTACTGACCGTGTGTTCTACTGGCACAGAGTAGCTACACACCGTCACATTGTGCGGGTACTGTGCTCACCCTGAGGGTGCAGTGAGGCGCCCAGCACCAGGTCCACAGCACCTTCCATAGCTCAAAGAGACCATGCTGGAGGTCCAAAGCAGTGTTAATGCATGAGATAGGTAGTTTCTGCAGAAGCACCTTGGCTATCTCTGTCTGTCTCAGTCAGGCATAGCCCCCAGGTGGGCCATGTACCACCACCACCACTACCCTCCCCTGTGGCAAACAGGGTCTCCCATCAACTGATCCACATTCTACCTCCCTGCAATGGTGGTAGCAGAGGGGACCATCAACCCCAGTCCTGCTGGTGAAAAGACACCCTTCAGGGCAGTCAATGCAGTTCTGTACATAACCATAACACAATAGCAGACAGACATTAGGCCTGTATATGCTAAGCTGCACCCCACCACTATCTTATATTCTCCTGCAGCAAGCCATCAGCCACTGCACCCTGCAAGGCACTCCATCAAGACACATACCAGCTGCAAACAGTCTGCTAGTTAGTCCATAGTGCATGTTCCTGGTGGAAATGCATGCACCCAGAACTGGGATGGCAGCACACACAACAAGCAGATAAGTCAGTGACTGGGCCCCAAAAGAAAACCCATAAATACCACATGAGAGAAATGCTATATAGCACTATGGGGGTGCCTAGCCATGCTGTCATCACTGACAGTCAGGGTGACAGTGATCTCCCAGCAGGACATACTGAGGTCACCCTGTCTGTGTAGGTGGTGGCCGGGCACTAAAATGTCCCAGTCAGTGCCCTATGCCCTGTGCAGATGCACCCTGGCCAGGCCACCCTGTCCGGGCTATACCCATGGTACCTTGCTCCTCATTATGCACATTGGCAGGCCAATACTGGCAACAGTGCTGGCAGTGTGGGCTGTGGAAGGTGTTTGCAGCCACCACACACTGTATAGACAGACACGCACTCCGACACCTATGCCAGCATTGGGCTACTATAGAGGAGTTCAGCAGCCATGCCCACCACACCAGTCCTGGGCACAGTACAGGCATGGATATGGTACGCAATACTGTTGGGGGTCCCTCCCCAGGGTGGTAAACACTGTCAGAGACCAGACCTGAAGCACACACCGCAGACATCAGAATGATTGTTATGATGGAGCTCAATCAGCAAACTGTGCTTAACGTAGGAATTTCTATCTGCCAGTACTCATAGCAAACGTTTGAGAGCTGTGTACCGTATACCCAGGTTTAGGGTTGCATTGCTAAGGTATGCAAGTGCTAGTATTGGGAGATGCACGCAGGGTCCAATGTCCTGCCTCTCCAGGAGGCATTTGCCAATGGGGCCTGTGGGTGTGGGTGTGGGTGTGTCTGCCCCTGTTGGCTGCTGCTTTACGGCAGAGGTTCCCAACTCCAGTCCTGGTGTGTCAAACACTGTTCGGGTTTTCATGCTGTCCCTCATGAATATGCATGAGCTACATCTGCATACCATGGGGGTGGTGCATAGATATGCAGCACAGGCATCTTTATTAGAGGCAGCATGGAACCTGAATGGTGTGTGGCCCTCCAGGACTGCATTTGGGAGACTCTGCTCTAGGTAATGTGCCTGTTTATGGTGTCTGTGCTCGGTGGGGTAAAATATAGGCGTATTAACCATGTGTATGTTCTCAGCAATAAAGGTTTGTCCTTACTATCACCGTTTAGTTGTGGGAAAAATGTGTGGACTGGATTGGCAGTAGCCCCAGCTGGGATTTAGAACCTGTGACCTTCTGTTCTTGCACACACTGTCTGTGTGCACTGCACCACCATGTTGCCACAGATAAGCTGCATTCCCTGGGGAGCCCATGACTGTACATCCGACAGAGCCTGTCTGTTGCAGTGGACGGTGCCAGCCTGCACAGGGCTAGGCCACTGTCTGCTGTGGCTAGCAGCCACTGCCCCCTCCACCACCTGTACCATTCCACCAACATGCTGACATGTCCTTTTCTTGGAAACAACATATGACCTGATTGAGTTGTGGCACTCCAGGACTGCATTTGGGGGACTCGGCTGTAGGTAATGCCCATTGTTATGGTGTGTATGCGGTGTAGGATAAAATATAGGTGTCTGAACCATGCTTATGTTCTCTGCAATAAAGGAGTGTCTTTACTATCTCTGTTTAGTGGTGGGTAAAATATGGGGACTGGGTTGGCAGCAGCCCCAGCTGGGATTTGAACCTGTCACCCTCTGGTTCAACAGGCACTGGCTGTGTCTGCTGCACCACACTGTGGCCACAGAGGCAGTGCAGTCCCTGGAGATAGGAAACCTGGCCGAACAGGTCAGAAACCCTGCTCTGCACAATTTTACTGTGGGCTCATTCACCTTGTATGGAGACAAAAGGGCAAATAAACCTCAAAAATGACCTCGAAAAAAGGGGCAAAAACATAACCAAGCTGGGCAACAGTGATATCAATGGGCAACATTAAAAAACACTCCCAGGAAAGCTCCAAAAAAAAGAAATGATTTTTGGAAGGGTCTACGGAGCGTTTTGTTGTGGTCATTTTCAATTTTTATTTGCTATTTTGTTCTGTGCACATGTATCACACTGCTCACGTTTTGTAGCTTTCCCCGGTTTTGCTTTACATTGCTGACGGAAATGGTTTCTCTTCCCTTTAAATCGTCTCTAACGCGAGGTTTTCACTCGTGGTATTTTTTAGCTGGAATTTCAGCCCCGCTTCTGTGTGGGGAGCCTCTCCCCTCCCACTCTCCACCCATTGAC
Organism: Ichthyophis bannanicus; assembly: GCA_033557465.1. NCBI lineage: Eukaryota > Metazoa > Chordata > Amphibia > Gymnophiona > Ichthyophiidae > Ichthyophis > Ichthyophis bannanicus. The sequence goes on along the minus strand of CM066033.1, from coordinate 1,148,107,850 downwards.
CCTGTCCCTCCGCCCCTCGGGAGCCTTCCTCAGCCCTCGGAATGCTTTTCCACGCCTCTATCGCACTTCAGCGCACTGCGCACTTGTGCGGGCCCGTTAGTGCAGCGCGCACATGTGCGGGGCACAAAAACGCACTATTAGCGTGCGCTAAGGTACCTTAGCGCACGCTCAATTGCGCGGTTTAGTAAACATACCCCTAGGAAAATAATGCACATGAAATTGACTTTCCAGAATCTGTGCTTTATTTACAAGCTACGTTTTGCCCATTACTTAATTCATTGCAGGTTCAGAGCCCACAAGAACTTTTCACCCTTGGAAATTGTGAGGGCACATTCAAAAGCATTTATGTGGTTTGCAAACCTGCAAATCACATAAATGCTGCTGACCAGGATTTTCAGTGGCTCTAGCCCAGTTAGTGCCGCGGAATTCCCCTGCTAACCAGATTAAATATACCAGTGCTATCTCGATAATGTCAGGATGTTCAGTGGGCAAAACGGAGGTGAGACACTTACTATCCAGTCAGTGGCAATTCTAACTGGACAGTCAAAGGCATAAGTTAGGACAATCAAAAGACTGTCCTAACTTTATGTGGTTTTGTAATCTGGCTAGCGGCTGAATATTACCACTGACTGGACTGCAAAACTACAATGCGGACAAATTGAATATTCAGTCTCGGTCATCAGATATGCATTGGTACTTAATATCTTGTTTTATTTGAAATTGGTGGCAACCTGCTACTTTAGTAACACTTTATAAGCCCACCTCTATGTATGGATGACAGAAGCTGCAAAGATATGTTACATATTGGGACATGGAACATGTGAAGCATGAACCAAGGGAAACTGGAAGTGGTCAAGAATGAAATGGAACGTGCAGAACTCGATCTGTTGGGTATCAACAAACTGAAATGTACTTGCACTGAACACTTTGAATCTGCTTATCATATATTATACTGTGCCTGAAATGAAAGACATGGAAAGAATGGTGTTGCATTTATAATTAAGAAAAAACTTGCAAAAACTGTAATGAAACACAATGCAATCAGTGAACGCTTAATTTTTATTAGTCTATGAGGAACGCCAATCAACATAACTATTATTCGGGTATATGTGCCAACAACAGATGAAGAAGAGGAAGAAGTTCATCAATTATATGAGCAAATACAAGCTGAAACCAACAGAACATGCAGACAAGATATACTGATAGTCACGGGCGACTGGAATGGAAAATTTGGGAACAAAGAAAAAGGCAAAGTAGTTGGAAAATATGGGACTGGCAACAGAAATGAATCTGAAGAAATATTAATAGAGTTCTGCAAGACCATCAATTTATTCTGTTTCTACCTACTGTATATCCAATAATACAAGCTGCAACTGCATACATGGACTTCATCCAACAGTTTGAACAAAAATCAAATTGACTACATTTCTGGAGTCAACAATGCAAAAACTCAATAGCATTAACAAAGAAAATTTAGGGCTGATTGTGGTACAGATCACCATCTACTAGTATGCAAACTCAAGCTAAAGCTGTCCCTGAAGCTTCCTCTCGCCTGGACTGCAAGCTGTATTTTATGTCAGCCCAAGGGAAGGGCCCTGACATACACCCCGCTTATGTTCTAGGGCAGCGATGGCGAACCTATGGCACGCGTGCCAGCTGTGGCACGCGGGTAGGTCCGCAAAAAAGAAAAAGCAGGCTCTGGCTGCTGCCGCGGACGCGGCAGCGGCAGAGTGCAGTGTCCCGCGGGGCCCCCTCCGCCCACTAAGCCCCTCTGCAAGGGCTTTCAGATTCGCGAGGGAGAGCGTCTCCCTCGCGTCTCTGTTAAGCCCGCAGGGGCTAATGGGAAATTTCCCATCAGCCCCTTTAGACGCGAGGGACTGATGGGAAATTTCCCATTAGCCCCTGCGGGCTTAACAGAGACGCGAGGGAGAAGCTCTCCCTCGCGACTCTGAAAGCCCTTGCAGAGGGGCTTAGCGGGCGGAGGGGGCCCCGTGGGACATTGCATTCTGCCGCGGCAGCGGCAGCAGCCAAAGCCAGCTTTTTTTTTTTTTTTTTAATATGCCAGGGGGGTGGGTTTAGGACTGCTAATGGGGTGGGGTGGGGGGGTTTAGGACTGCTAATGGGCTAGGGGGGGGGTTAGGACTGCTAATGGGCTGGGGTGGGGGGGGGGTTAGGACTGCTAATGGGCTAGGGGGGGTTAGGACTGCTAATGGCTAGGGGGGGGTAGCGGGTAGGACTGCTAATGGGCTGGGGGGGGTAGGACTGCTAATGGGCTAGGGGGGGGGGGGTAGGACAGCGAATGGGCGAGGGGGGGGTAGCGGGTAGGACTGCTAATGGGCTGGGGGGGTAGGACTGCTAATGGGCTGTGGGCTGATGGGGGCTGTCTGGAAATGGGGTGATGGGGGGTTAGGACTGGTAATGGGCTATGGGGGGTTAAGACTGCTAATGGGCTTTGGGCTGATGGGGGCTGTCTGGAATGGGGTGATGGGGGTTAGGACTGCTAATGGGCTATGGGGGGGGCTAGGACAGGAAATGGGCTGATGGGGAGGGGTTAGGACTGGATGGGCTGTGGGCTGTTGGGGGGGTTAGGACTGCTAATGGGCTGGGGGGGTAGGACTGCTAATGGGCTGGGGGGGTAGGACTGCTAATGGGCTATGGGCTGATGGGGGCTGTCTGGAAATGATGTGATGGGGGGTTAGGACTGGTAATGGGCTATGGGGGGGTTATGACTGCTAATGGGCTTTGGGCTGATGGGGGCTGTCTGGAAATGGGGTGATGGGGGTTAGGACTGATAATGGGCTATGGGGGGGGGCTAGGACAGGAAATGGGCTGATGGGGAGGGGTTAGGACTGGATGTGCTGTGGGCTGTTGGGGGGGTTAGGACTAGTAATGGGCTATGGGGGGGGTTAAGACTGGTAATGGGCTGTGGGCTGATGGGGGCTGTCTGGAAATGATGTGATGGGGGTTAGAACTGCTAATGGGCTATGGGGGGGGGTTAGGACTGATAATGGGCTAAGGGGGGGGGGCTAGGACAGGAAATGGACTGATGGGGAGGAGTTAGGACTTGAGGTGGGCTGATGTGGTTAGGACTGGTAATGGGCTGTGGGCTGATGGGGAGGGGTTAGGACTGGATGGGCTGTGGGGGGCTGACTGGAAATGGGCTGATGGGGTTAAGACTGGAAGTGGGCTGATGGTGGTTAGGACTGGTAATGGGCTATGGGGGGGTTAGGACTGATAATGGGCTATGGGGGGGATATGACTGATAATGGGCTATGGGTGGGTTAAGACTGGAAATGGGCATTGGGCTGATGGGGGAAGACTGGAAATGTGTTGATGTGGGGTTAGGACTGGTAATGGGTTACAGGGGGGGCTTAAACTGAAAATGGGTGATGGGGGTTTAGGACTGGAAGTGGGTTGATGGGGGGCTAGGACTGGTAATGGGTTGGGGGGTTGCTATGACTGGAAATGGGCTGAGTGGAAGGGGAGGCTTGAACTGCAAATAGCTGATGGGGAGGGAGCTTGGAATGGAAATGGGCTGTGAGGGAAGGGAGCTAGGACTGAAAATGGGCTGATGGAGCAGCTAGGATAGGACTGGAAATGGGCTGTTGGGGGGAGCTAAGATTGGAAATGGGCTGTGGTGGGGGCTTGAATTGAAATGGACTCATGGAGGGGCTAGAACTGGAAGTAGGCTCATGGGGGGGGGCTTGGACTGGAATTGGACTGAGTGGAGGGGAGCTATGATTTGACATGGGCTGATGATGGGGCTAGGAAATGACTAGAAATGGGCTGATGGGGGGCTAGGATTGGAAATGAGCTGATGAAGGGACTCAGACTGAAAATGGATGGGGGAGCTAGGACTGGAAATGGGTTGATGGGGGGCTAGGACTGGAAATGGGCTGATGCAGGGACTAGAAAGGAATGGATGCTGGGTGAGACTGGAACTAGAAGGGAGCTGATGTTGGGGAGGATTAGAATGGGATGGGGCTGGGAGAGTAAAATGGAGAGGGGAAAAATATTTTGTGTGGGAGGAATGAAAAATCTACAATTGGCCGGGTATTGGGAGAGTAAGTGGGGATTGAGGATGGAGCGGTAAAATTTGTGTGGATGAAATAGGAATGAGGAAAGAGCAAAAGGAGAAAGATTAGTATGTTAAAGCAGATGTAGAGAGAGAGAATGGAAAAAAAGACTAGAAGAGAGAAGAAAGAACAAATGGACAGCAGACGATGGAGAGTTAGCAGAAAACATGAAGAAACCAGAAGAAAGTGGCTGGAGCAATTGCAACTGAAAAAAAATGCACAAAAGGTAGAAAGATATCTCTTTATTTTGAATTTATTAACTGGAATATGAAACCTCTGGGAAATGTGCATCATTAACGTCTGTGCTTTGTTTGGTACAAGAGGAAATTAATTTATAGTTTTATTTCTACAGTGTTGTACATTCCAAGTTTGGCTTTTGGGGTTCCCAGTTTAATTATTGCCTTCCTGTTTCTAAATTGTGATTCCTTGTTTGGTGATGGTCTATGTTCTGCATGTGTAACTGAGCTGAGGTTTAATTGACGTGCTGGCACTTTGAGGAAATTCTTTGGTTTTGTGCGGCAGTTTGGGCACTCGGGCTCAAAAAGGTTAGCCATCACTGTTCTAGGGGCTGCCATATTTTCCTCTCTCTAGTTAGAGGGCCTAATTTATCTGCAAAGCTATGTCTGGCAGTTTCCTTTCCTAGGAAAGAGGAAGAATTTAGTGTATGGGAAGCTCTTGTGCTGACAGTTCAGTGTCTCTTGCCTCACTCACCTGCCACAATGCCCCCTTTTCCATACACACGTGTATATATGCAAAACAGATATATGCTCAAAATAGACATAAAAAACAGATACACACAAAACAGACAAACACATTTACATAAACACATACACACAAATTCACATATGTACTGATAGCCAAACAAACAAAACATCCCCTTTCCACCTACTGCAATACCTTTCTTTGCTGACACTGATGGGCATTTTCCTAAACTGTGCTAACCATTAGTCAACCAGGCTAATTGGAGAAATTTATTTTCCCTCAAAGTGTAATCAAACTCGGATTTGTTGACAGAAAATGTAGTAAAAGCTGTTAGTATAGCTGGGTTTAAAAAAGGTTTGGACAAATTCATCGAGGAAAAGTCCATAAACTATTATTAAAGTGTATTGAGGAAATCCACTGCTTATCCCTGGAATAAGCAGCATGGAATCTTTATACCTACTGGGAACCTGACAGGTACATGTGACTGGATTGGCCACTATGGAAAACAGGATACTAGGCTTAATGGACCTTCAGTCTGACCCAGTATGGCTTTTTTTAAAAACATAAGAACATAAGATATGCCATACTGGGTCAGACCAAGGTCCATCAAGCCCAGTATCCTGTTTCCAACAGTGGCCAATCTAGGTCATACGTATCTAGCAGTTTCCCCAAAAGACACATGTTCCACAATGCTTGTATTGGGTCAAGCACTGATATCCTGGGTCCCTTCTTAATAATGGTTTATGGACCTTTCTTCCAGGATCTTGTCCAAACCTTTTTTAAACCCAGCTACACTAACAGCCTTTACTACATCCTCCGGTAACAAATTCCAGAGTTTGATTACACGTTGAGTGAAGAAATATTTTCTTTTATTAGTCTTAAATAGTTTACCCTGTAGCTTCATTGCATGTCCCCTAATCTTTCTATATTCTGATAACGTAAACAATCGATCTACGTTTACCAGTTCCACTCCATTAATTTATAGACTTCTATCATATCTCCCCTCAGCCGTCTCTTTTCCAGGTTAAAGAGCCCTAACCTTTTTAGCCTTTCTTCATAGGAGTATTCTTCCATCCCCTTTACCATTTTGGTGGCTCTTCTCTGAACCTTTTCTAATAACGCTATATCCTTTTTAAGATACGGCGACCAGAATTGCACACAATATTCAAGGTGTGGTCTCACCATGGAACGATATAGAGGCATTATAATATCTTTTGTTTTATTTTCCATTCCTTTCCTTATGATACCTAGCATTCTATTTGCTCTCTTGGCCGCCGCTGCACACTGGGCCAAGGGTTTTAACATGTTATCCACAATGACGCCTAAATCTTTTTCCTGGGTGGTGGTTCCTAATGTTGAACCTTGCATCATGTAAGCATAGTTTGGGTTGTTCTTCCCTAGGTGCATAACTTTGCACTTGTCCACATTAAATTTCATCTGCCATTTTGATGCCCAGTCTTCCAATTTATCAAGATCCTCTTGCAATTTTCCACAATCCTCTTGGGTTTTAACAACTTTAAATAGTTTTGTATCATCAGCAAATTTGATAACCTCACTCATTATTCCCTTTTCCAGGTCATTTATGAATATGTCAAAAAGCAGCGGACCCAGCACAGATCCCTGGGGCACACCACTATTCACCTTTCTCCATTGGGAAAATTGGCCATTTAGCCCTACCCTCTGCTTTCTATCTTTTAACCAGTTCCTGATCCACAATAGTACACTGCCTCCTATCCCATGACTCTAGTTTTGTCAAAAGTCTCTGATGAGGGACCTTGTCAAAGGCTTTCTGAAAGTCCAGATACACTATATCAACTGACTCACCTGTTTATTCACACCTTCAAAAAAACATAACAGATTAGTAAGACAAGATCTTTCTTGTCTAAAGCCATGTTGGCTGTCTCCCATTAGGTTGTGACTATCTACATGCTGAGTAATTTTGTTCTTTATGTTTCTACCATTTTTCCCGGTACTGACGTCAGGCTCACCGGTCTGTAGTTTCCAGGATCACCCCTGGAACCCTTTTTAAAAATAGGTGTTACATTGGCGATCCTCCAATCTTCAGGTATTACAGATGATTTTAATGAAAGTTCACAGATTACTAATAGCAGGTCTGCAATCTCATATTTCAGTTCTTTCAACACCCTTGGATGTATACCATCCGGCCCAGGTGATTTGCTACTCTTCAGTTTATCTAATAGTTGTAATACATCTTCCTGATGTATTGATATTTCCTTCAATTCTTCCGCACCTTTAAATACCACTTCAGTCATGGATAACATCCCTACATATTCTTCAGTAAAGACTGAAGCAAAGAATTCATTCAGTCTCTCCGCTTTCACCTTGTCGCCTCTTAGTGCACCCTTAACCCCTCTATCATCTAATGGACCAACTGACTCTCTCTTATGTTTGCTGCATGCTGCATGCTAAGTGCACCATGCTTATAGCACAGACGTCATGATAAAAATCCCATGCTAACCAGTTAGCACACAATTGGGCAGGGACCGGACAGGTTAGAGATGTAAAGTGAGCATTGACGGTTCATCGCATTAGCATGGGCATTATAGTTGTACTCTAACTGCCAATGTTGCTGTCAGTGTGGGTGTACTTAATCCCATCTCAAGGGGTGGCAATAAATGCACCTGCAACTGTTAGCATGGTGTGGCATGTTTCCAAATGCACTAGAGCAGGGGAATGGGTGCACATGCAGGGGAATGGGTGGACCACTGTGCTAGTTTTGTGGCTAACAGTGTGCCCTTTAGTAAACATGCCACTTAGTGATTGATACATGGATGCTTTTTGTAAATTCTACTGCAAAATTATGTGATTGAACCATATAGTTTTCTTAACAGTTGTTTTGTGTGCTGACACCTACTGACTGAAGCATGTCATTTGCTAAAGCTTCCTGTGTGTATTGTCTTCTAATGCTGGTGAAGCATGGTATTATATGTTACCTTAGGACAGTGGCATCCTGTTGCTAAACTTTGCTAAAATGCATCCTTTGAAATCTATTGTCTGTGGCTTCTAATGGTTAGATATATTATCATAGCTGGTTTCATTTTATTATTCTTTCCAAACCAATGGAATGTTTGTATAACATCCATCCTAACCACCCCTCCTCTCTCCTCCAACCCAGAGACAATATAGCCACATACACACACACACACTACACATACACACACACACAGGCACACATACATGGATTGAAAAGCATTCCCGAGACTTACGGATGCACTTGTGGCAAATTTTCCATATGATGACTACAGGGCCCTTTTACTAAAGGTCAACATGCATTACTGAGGTTAACATTCACTAAGGGGCATGTTTACTAAAACCCCGGTAAAGTGCGGGCCCCGGTAGTGTGCGGGTGCCATATAAGGAGTGGGCATTCCGTCCTGAAAAAGAAAAGCCGGAATTTACATATGCGCCCATGTGCGCGGCGCCCATGTGCGCCCCACACCTTAGTGCATGAGATAGCTGCGCGGGAGGCAAAAATGGGGCACTGAAGTGCAAGAAAAAGAGCAGAGCCACAGCACAATGGTTAAGACACTGACCAATGGTGCAGGGATCAGGGGTTCAATCCCCCACTGTGCCCAATAAAGACAGCTGGTTGAGGCATTAATTTATGAGGCCCAGAAATACTGGGCGGCATAAGGCAGCATGCTAATGCTTTTGGAGGCATATTAATACTGTGCGGCATAAGGCGGCACTCTGATGTTTATGGAGGCATTATAATACTAGGCGGAATAAGTGGCGCACTGATGTGCAGAAAGAAAAACAGAGCCACAGCACAATGGTTAAGGCACTTACCAATAGTGCAGAGATCAGGGGTTCAATCCCCCACAGTGCCCAATGGAAACAGCTGGCTGAGGCAATATTTTAGGAGGCATTTAAATGATGGGCAGCATAAGGCGGCACGCTGATGGGCATAAGGCGGTGCGCTAATGTTTTAGGAGGCTTTCTAATATTGGGCGGCATAAGGCGGCGCGCTGATGTGGAATCACAGGAGCAGAACCACAGCACAATGGTTAAGACACTGACCAATGGTGCAGGGATCAGGGGTTAAAGTGCCCAATGAACAAGGCTGGCTGAGGCATAACATATTATGGGGAAGATTGCTTTAGGAGGCATTTTATTCATATTTTAATTATCACTACTAGCAAACGCACTCTCAAAGCGTGTTAACATAAGGCGCCCTATAAGGCACATTTTAAAGTGCACTGTCAGCCAAGGCAACCTAGAATGTTGCTTATAGGGCGCTTTAGAGGGTGCCGTATGAGGTACCGCAAGGTCAGTGTACTGTTTTTTATGGCAGCACTGTGCAGTTTAAGGAATGAAAAGCATATGTAGGTGCGCTGACAGGCAAAGAGGAGCAGCAGTGGAGCACAATGGTTAAGGCACTGACTGCTGATACAGGGGTCATGAGTTTGCTCCCCAGAGTGCCTAATACATAAGGCTGGCTGTGGCATCATCTTTGCATTGTAGATATTTTGTCCTGCAGCACTTTATTTTTATGTTATTAATTGCTGCCAGCAAACACGCCCTCACATGCCGTAATTGAAGGTGTCGTATAAGGCACCCTATAAGGCACTCCATAGGGCACATTATAAATTGCACTGTCCGCCCCAGCACCCTAAAATGTCCCCTATAGGGCACCCTATAGGTTGCGTCACAGGATAATGTATAGTGCACCTTATATGGACGGGAACCATAAGGTGCCCTATAGGGCGCCCTATAAAGCACCCTCAGAGGCACCTTATGGGTACAGTACGCTGAGGGTGTTTTTGCTGGCATCAAAATATGTACATTAACAAAAGTTAATGCATTGGACAACCCTATCAAATAACCCCACTGTGGGTTTGAACCCATGACTTCTGGCTTCAGAGGCAGTGAAGTAACCATTGGGCTACAGCTCTATAACTGCTAGCAAGTGCCTGGCTGGCTGCAGAGAGCATGCACGTCACCACACAGACAGTCTGCTGTGGTCACCAGGATAGGGTTAGCCCACCCATACCCATGATGCACTGCACATTGTGATAAGGAAGCTTATCATAGCTCAGGAAGGAGCTATAGAAAAGGTGAAGTGACTCTGAACAAGCAACCTGTCAGTTCTGGTAGAAATAAGAAAACAGAATTTTCCCATAAAAGACTACCAGTCCCAGAATGCACCAGGTTTCCAACAGCCATTAGAGGAGCTGAAGTGGGGAAACGTGTGTTCAATCAGGAGGGCTATGAGGTAATCCCTAAGCACTCATCTCAAAGGGCAGGGCCTGATTCAGCACAGCTGCGCTGTATTAGGGAGGAGCACTCATCTAAGCAGAATAAGAGTAGAGTTTATTCTACAGATGATCATCTTCATGATCACCTTGGATATCCAGAGAATTGTCCTCAGTATCCTGAGAATCAGCTTGAGTTTGATCATCAGTTTCATCTGAAGGATCATCAGAAGCAGAAGCCAAACCGGACGGACAGAGAGGGAAAGAGACCCTTTGGAAGAAGGAAGAGAAAAGCCTTTGAGAGGTCTAGAAGAGTCCAAAGCAGTACGTATACTGGGAGGTATTCCAAGGGCCAGCATACACCATTGGACTGGGGAAGGCCAGAGGAATGGTGCTGCAGAGCTAATAGGAATCACCAGAGGCTACCTGTGAGGGAGACGGCTGCACGTGGAAGGGACCCTAAGACCTGTGCCAGAAGGTATGTGAAGAGAGATCCAGTGTCCAGGGATCTGGATTGGAAGGCTGGACATAAGAACTGGACTACATACTGGCCAGGCTATATAGAGAGGAACTCTAGCAGCAATGGAAGCTCAGGTATGAACACTGATCTATGCCCTAGCTATAACCTTGAAAGACAGCAGGGAAACAAGTATTCTCCTGAAAATGCTCCATTGAGAGATTCATCTGTGCCAATCCATGATATTGAACCCATGCTTGTTGAACAAGGGGGAATAATATCAGATGAGGATCCTGTTTATATGGACTGCTCTCTATCTAAACTCCGTTGGTAACTTTCTGTTATAAAGTACAGCAACCATCACAAAGAAATACAAATTTGTTCTTTAATCTACCCAGAAAAGCTCCTGAAGCAGGATTTGACCCACACAGTAGAAAGCAAGCCAGCTAAGGGGTTTCAGCTGGATAACTGCTAGCAATTAAGCCTTACCTAATTGCTTGTGAGCTAGGAGAGAATCACTTCTGTATCTATGTGGGAAGTAATCAGAAGTTAAAGTGAAAAGAACAGTTTGTTTCTTGCTTTGTGGCTTTTCATTTGTTGTTTTCCTGATTTTGACTTTGTTTTTCCAATTTAACACTGAAAGCAAGTAACCTAATTTATGTGCTACCAAGCAAATCTGTGTTGGGAGAAATAACCCCATAAATAAATATCTTATTGGCTTTACCCAAGAGCACAACTAAATTATTGTCAGCAGCTGTGTCTGGTGTGAATGAACTACATTGCCCACAATACCTTGCAAATCATATAGATATATGCACTTGACAAGACTGTGAAGATTCTCACCCAGGCAGCCGTCTGACAACATGCAAATCAGCTGTCCACAGATTAACACAAGATGGGCAATGCACCCCCACAGCACCTCGGCCTGGTAGAGGGAAGTGACCATGTGCACCCACACACCACCTCGGCCTGGTAGGGGGTACTGACCGTGTGTTTTACTGGCACAGAGTAGCTACACACCGTCACATTGTGTGGGTACTGTGCTCACCCTGAGAGTGCGGTGAGGCACCCAGCACCAGGTCCACAGCACCTTCCATGGCTGAATAAGGTCATGCCAGAGGTCCAAAGCCGTGTTAAACTGTGAGATAGATAGTTTTTGCTGAAACACCTTGGATATCTCTGTCTGTTTCAGTCAGTTGTAGCCCCCATGGACTCTCAGGTGGGCCATGTACCACTACCACCACCACCACCCCCACCTCCTTTTCCCCCCCCCTTTCTTCCCCCCCCCCCCCCCCAGGGCTGAGGGTAGCAATCAGGGTCTCCTATCAATAGATCCACATTCTACCCCCCCCCCCCCTGCAAAGGTGGCAGTAGAGGGGACCATCAACCCCAGTCCTGCTGAGGAACAGACACCCCACAGGGCAGTCAATGCAGCTCTATACACATCCATAACACAATAGCAGACAGACATTAGGCCTGGATATGTTGAGCTGCACCCCACCACCATCTGATATTCTCCTGCAGCAAGTCATCAGCCACTGCACCCTGCTCCATCAAGACACATACCAGCTGCAAACAGTGTGCTAGTTAGTCCACAGTGCACGTTCCCAGTGGAGATGCATGCACCCAGAACTGGGATGTCAGCATACACAGCAAGCAGATAAATCAGTGACTGGGCCCCAAAAAGAAACCCATATCTATCACATGAGAAAAATACTATTTAGCACTATGGGGGTGCCTAGCCATGCTGTGGTCACTGCACAGTCAGGGTGAGAGTGATCTCTCAGCAGGACATACTGAGGTCACCCTGTCTGTGTAGGTGATGGCCGGGCACTAAAATGTCCCAGTCAGTGCCCTATGCCCTGTGCAGATGCACCCTGGCCAGGCCACCCTGTCCGGCCTATACCCATGGTACCTTGCTCCTCATTATGCACATTGGCAGCCCAATACTGGCAACATTGCTGGCAGTGTGGGCTGTGGAAGGTGTTTGCAGCCACCACACACTGGATAGACAGACAGCCACCTCCACACCTATGCCAGCATTGTGCTACTATAGAGGAGTCCAGCAGCCATACCCACCACACCAGTCCTGGGCACAGTACAGGCATGGATATAGTACGCAATACTGTTGGGGGTCAATCCCCAGGGTTGTAAACACTGTCAGAGACCAGACCTGCAGCGCACACCGCAGACATCACAATGATTGTTATGGTGGAGATCAATGAGCAAAATGTGCTTAACGTAGGGATTGATATCTGCCAGTTATCATGGGCAACATTTGATAGCTGTGTACCATATACCCAGGTGTAGGGTGGCATTGCTAAGGTATGCAACTGCTAGTATTGGGAGATACAGGCAGGGCCCAATGTCCTGCCTCTCCAGGAGGCATTGGCCAATGGGGCCTGGGGGTGTGTGTGTGGGGGTGTCTAGCCCTGTTGGCTGCTGCTTTACGGCAGAGTGTCCCAACTCCAGTCCTGGTGTTCCAACCACTGTTCGGGTTTTCATGCTGTCCCTCATAAATATGCATGAGCTACATCAGCATACCATAGGGGTGGTGCATAGATATGCAGCACAGGCATCTTTATTAGAGGCAGCATGGATCCTGAATGGTGTGGGGCCCTCCAGGACTGCATTTGGGAGACTCTGCTCTAGGTAATGCGGCTGTTTATGGTGTCTGTGTTTGGTGTGGTAAAATATAGGTGTATGAACCATGCGTATGTTCTCAGCAATAAAGGTTTGTCCTTACTGTCATGGTTTAGTTGTAGGAAAAATATGTGGATTGGATTGGCAGTAGCCCCAGCTGGGCTTTGAACCTGTGACCTTCTGTTCCTACATACACTGTCTGTGTGCACTGCACCACCGTGTTGCCACAGATGTACTGTGTTCCCTGGGGAGTCCATGACTGTACATCCGACAGAGCCTGTCTGTTGCGGTGGACTGCACCAGCCTGCACAGGCCTAGGCCACTGTCTGCTGTGGTTTGCAGCCACTGCCCCCTCCACCACCTGTACCCTTCCGCCAACATGCAGACATGTCCCTATCAGGGAAAAAGCATATGACCTGATTGAGTTGTGGCACTCCAGGACTGAATTTGGGGGACTCAGCTGTAGGTAATGCCCATTGTTATGGTTTGTGTGCGGTGTAGGGTAAAATATAGGTGTTGGAACCATGCTTATGTTCTCTGCAATAAAGGAGTGTCTGTACTATCACTGTTTAGTGGTGGGTAAAACTATGGGGACTGGGTTGGCAGGAGCCCCAGCTGGGATTTGAACCTGTGACCCTCTGGTCCTACAGATACTGGCTGTGTCTGCTGCACCACACTGTGGCCACAGAGACAGTCCAGTCTCTGGAGATAGGAAACCTGGCCGCACGAGTCAGACAGCCTGCTCTGCACATTTTTACTGTGGGCTCGTTTACCTTGTATGGGGACAAAGGTGCACATAAACCTCAAAAATGACCTCCAAAAAAGGGGAAAAAAAACAAAACCAAGCTGGGCAACAGTGATATCAATGGGCAACATGACAAACACTCCCAGGAAAGCTCCATTAAAATGCAGTGATTTTTGAAAGAGTCTACGGAGCGTAGACCCTTCCAAAAATCATTTATTTTTTTTTTAGCTTTCCTGGGAGTGTTTTTTATGGTTGCCCATTAATATCACTGTTGCTCAGCTGGATTATAATTTATTTGGAATTTGTTGTGGTCATTTTCAATTTCTATTTGCTATTTTGTTCTGTGCACATGTATCACACTGCTCACGTTTTGCAGGTTTCCCCGGTTTTGCTGTACATTGCTGACGGAAATTGTTTCTCTTCCCTTTAAATCGGCTCTAATGCGAGGGTTTCACTCGCGGTATTTTTTTTGCCGAAATTCAGCCCCGCTCCTGTGCGGGGAGCCTCTCCCCTCCCACTCTCCACCCATTGACTCCGTCCCCCCGCCCCTCGGGAGCCTTCCTCCGCCCTCGAAATGCCTTTCCACGCCTCTATCGCACATCAGCGCGCCGCACACTTTTGCGGGCAGCGCGCACGTGTGCGGCCGGAGAACACGCATGCGGGGCACCAAAAACGCACTATTAGTGTGCGCTAAGGTACCTTAGCGCACGCTCAAGTGCGACCCGCACAATTGCGCTGTTTAGTAAACATACCCCTAAGTGCCATTGCAACCATATAAATAAGAAGGCTGTGGGCACTTAATGCATGTTAACTTCATTTTAACACACATTAAAATCTTCAGTAAAAGAACCCCAAACACTATGTTTCATTGGTGCTTGCTGAATGACACAATGGGGTATGTTTACTAAACCGTCCTAATCTTACCAGCGCTAGTTGCAGCGATAATGTGAAGAATGCCATATAAGGAGTGGGCGTTCCAGTCCTAAGATAGCAAGAATCTGTATCGTGTGATAGTGGGCACCATGGCATGTTAACGCACGTTAACCCTAAGTACATGCCAGCGCAGGGCTAGAAGCTGTAGCGATGTAGCCCACTGGTTACTGCAATGACTGTGGAGGCAGAGGTCATGGGTTCAATCCTGCAGTGGTGCAATCAAAAAAAATGTCTGAGGCATTTTCTTTTAATTTAAATCAGTGCTGCCAGCAAAAACACTCTCACAGTGCCGTAACCTAAGGTACCTCATAAGGCGCCCTATAAGGTGCCCCATAGGTCACATTATAAAATGACCTGTCTGCCAAGGCACCCTATAATGTGCCCTATAGGCCGCCTGGTAAGGGGAACTGACCGTGTGCACCCCCACAGCACCTCGGCCTGGTAGGGGGAACTGAACGTGTGTGTTACTGGCACAGAGTAGCTACAGACCGTGACATTGTGCGGGTCCTGTGCTCACCATGAGGGTGAGGTGGGGCGCTCAGCACCAAGTCTGCAGCATCTGGCTTTGCTGAGCTAGGCTATGCTGCAGGTCGCCATCAGTGCCAGTGTGTGATAGGTTGTCCTTGCAGACACACCTAGGATACACCTGTGTCCATCTGTATTTCCCAGTCACGTATAGCCCTTGTAGACTATGATGCACCCAGAATAGTGCACATCCTGTGTGGGTGCCATAGTCACATGTTATAAGTGAAGGGGAGTGCTTGGACCCCTAAGTGAATTATGCAGCGCCACCCAACCCGCCCTCTGTGGTTCAGGATGGGGGACAGGATCTCTCACCGACAGATCCACATTGTACATTTCTGCAATTGTGGCAGTAGAGGGGACCGTCAACCCCAGTCCTGCTGGGGAATAGGCACCCTACAGGGTAGTCAATGCAGATCAATAAGGCAATGGAAGACAGGCAGAATGTTGGAAAAGCTCAGCTCAGCTGCCTGTCCCCCCCACCAGAGGGCACAGTCAGTCTCCACCCGCTGCACTCTGCAAGGTGTTCCAGCCATACACATACTAACTGCAGACAGTCCACTAGCTAGTACATAGTGCATGTTCCTGGAGAAACTGTTTGCACCCAAAAATGGGATGTGAGCATACACACCAAGCAGATATGTCAGTGAATGGGCCCCAGAAAAGGGAAGCCATAAATATCACTTGAGAAAAATACTGTATAGCGCTATGGAGGAACCTAGCCATGCCTTGGTCACTGCTCATTCAGGGTGAGAGTGACCTTCCAGCCTGACATTCTTTGGCCACCCTGTCTGTGCAGGTGGTGGTCAGGCACTATAATGTCCCAGCCATTGCCCTATGCCCTGTGCAGATGCATCCTGTCCAGGCCACCCTGTCCAGGCCATACCCACAGTACCTTGCTCCTCATTATGCACATTGGCAGTCTAAAACTAGAAACAGTGCAAGCAGTGTGGGCTCAGTAAGGTGTAGGCAGCCACAACACACTGGATAGAGTGGAGAAGTGGAGGGGGCAAGGTACCTCAGGCCAGAAAGTCAGGGGTTCAAATCCCACTAGAGGACAGCAACCTTGGGCCGGAAGGACTGAGGTTTCTAGTCCCACAGGTGCTCCTTGTGGTCTTGGGCAAGCCACTTAACCCTCCATAGCCCATGTTTCCTGTAAAATAGTTATCTACAAGTTATAATGCCCTGTTCAATGTAATTTCAGTTTGTTCAATGTAAACCACACTGATGCAGAATAGCACAGTATATAAGAGAATGTAAATAAATAAAAATAGACATACACACACTCCCACAGCTATGCCAGCAATGTGCAAATATAGAGGTTTTTGGCAGCCCTGGCCACTACAGCAGTCCTGGGCACAGTGCAGGCATGGCTATGGTACGAAATACTGTTGGGGTCACTCCCCGTGGTGGTAAACGCTGTCAGAAACCAAAACTGAAACACACTCCACAGATATCAGAAAGGTTGCTATGATGCAGCTCTGCCAACAAATTGTGCTCAACTTAGGATTTGTTATCTGCCATTACTCATAGCAACCTTTTGATATATGTGTAACGTGTTTCCAAGTTTAGGGCGGTATTGCTAAGGTATACAAGTGCTAGTATTGGGAGATGCTGCTCCGCGCAGGGCCCAACAGCCTGACTCTTCCCTTGAGGATTTGTATAGTGGAGCCTGTGGGTGTGGGTGTTTATGCCCCTGTGGGTGTGGGTGTTTATGCCCCTGTGTTGGCCTGTGGGTGTTGGCCGCTGCTCTAGGGCTGAGTTTCCCAACTCCGGTCCTGGTGGGTTTTCATGCTGTCCCTAATGAATATGTATGAGATACATTTGCATACAATGGGGGCGTTGCATACAATTGCAGCACAGGCATATTTATTAGGAACAGCATGACACCTGAATGGTGTTTGGCCCTCCAGGACATCAGTTGGGAAACTCTGCTCTAGGGATTGCACATGTTTATGGTGTCTGTGCCCTGCTGGGTAAAATATAGGTGTTTATGGTTTGTTTATTTAATCTGCAATAACAGTTCCATCTGTATTACCACGGTTTAGTACTGGGTACAATATAGGGACATGGATTGCAGGAGCCACAGCTGGGGCTTGAGCCTGTGACCTTCTGCCCCTGAACACACTGGCTGTGTATACTGCACCAAACTGTTGTCACAGAGGCAGATTGTTCCCTGGGGCTACCATTAGTGTTTGTTAGACCTTGTCTGTTGCACTGCATGGCACCCACATAAGCAGGGCTTGGCCTTGGTCTGCTGTGGGCAGATGCCACTGCCCCCTCCACCACCAGCAACCCTCTGCCACCATGCTGACATGCCCTTATGCCAGTGGTGCTGGTGGTGCGCAGTCCCAGGCCATCCAGTGTGACAGTAGGCAGCTGCCTATGGTGTGGGTTCTCAGGTAGGGGTGCCTACATTGGCATGCGCGCTTCCCCCTGGCACCACCTGCCAATGTTATGTGCCCTTGGGTGTACCTGATGGTTAATATCCCCTGTGACACTGTGGGACACACACTCATGCCCATGTTGGACCTTCGTCAGTTGCTGTCTGCTGCTTTACAGTTTCGGCATTCCTATGTGAGACCTAGGCATCTGCCTAGTCTGAACTGTGCCCCAGCTGGACCACAGCATAACAAACCTCCCCAATATAAATGACAAAACCCTGATCACCGCTATTTCACTGTAGGGTCATTCACTTTGTAGGGGGACAGAGCATAGCCCCTTCCAAACATGATATCTTCCTTTTTACGCTTTGTCAGTAGTATTGCTTTATGTTTATCATTAGTAGCACCATTGGCCAGCTTGGTTATGGGGATTTCAAATGTGGTTCTGGTCATTTAATATGTTTATTTGCCTTTTTGGTTCCTGCACATGTATCACTTCTATCACTTTTCTGGGTTTCCCTGGCTTTGCTGTACATTGCTGACTGAAATGGTTTCTCTCTCCTGCAAATGTGCCTCTAGCGCAAGGTTTTCACTGGCACTAATTTTCAGACCTTCATTTCATGGAGTTAATGTGCATGGTGCCTCTCCTCGCCCACTCTCCGCCTATTGACCCCTCATCTCCGCACCTGGGGAGCCTTACTCCACCCTCTGCACACCTTAACGCCGCCGCAGACATTATTGCGCGATACGTGATGTTCTCACATGGTAAAGCGCCATTATCACACGATAACATCACGTATCACGTGATAACGTCGCAGCTGTGACGTTAGCGCCGTTTAGTAAACATACCCCAATGTAATGAACCAAAAATTGATGGTTGTCTTGGATTAATTCCAATCAGTACTACCATTATAAAGGACATTATTCTACAGGTTATCAAAAGCATAAAATGTCCTTGAGTTCTACAGTATATATATTCGAGTATATGTGTATGTTTATCCAAGTTATACAAATAAGTTGGATCCACTGAATATGCAGTCCTAAGCTTATATGGATAACTTTATCTGAATAGTGGCTGAATATCGCCAGTCTCTGAATAAATTCAGGCCCAACTCCAGAAACATCCCTGGCTCCTCCCCAAGTTAAATGAATATATTTTGGACATATATCATATTAAATAGGCTTTCAATAGCCAAAAAAAAGTAAAGCAAAATACTTATGCATTCAGCACCTGATGCTGACTGCATAACGCTTTAGAATATCAATTCCATAGATTTCTTTTGCATTGGCAATGTTCATAATTAGAAGCTTTATCATAATGATGACCTTTTCTCTACAAAAAATGCTCACTGTGAGCCTCTTTGTCATTTTTGGAAAACCATAACTAGCTAGTTCATAAAACTTGATATAGATTTGGTATTCAGATACATACCGTAGAATTGCCAGTTTTGTGTGTGCACTGGTTTTCCTCTCTGGAAAATATGTCCTGCGGGTTAGTTGTGTGCATACCAGCCTCCTTCTGGACTTCATAAACTCTAATATATACAAGCAGCATACCAAAGTGTGCTTGGGAATTCTTTTTAATCAGGTTGGTATTTTATAAATGAGACGGGACATGTCTTGCTTAATGCTAGTGTTGAGCCTGATGACTTTGTGAGAAAAGACAGTCTGAAAATGAGAAGCTTTGGGCCTTTATTCAGAGCTACCATGAATTTTCACCGATTACACGCAAAGGCAACTGCCCAGAGAGCCAAATTTTCAAAGCACCAAATACCTGGGCTAAACAGAAGCCTGATTTCACTTGCTTTAGGACCACTTTCTTTGATTTCGAGAAAGGAAACCTTTCCTCCCCATCAGTCTCTGGTTCTACCTATGGACACAAAATATCTTAAATTTGGCCCTGATTACATCCAGACTCATTTTTCCTTTGTGACCCCTATCATCTCAGCAGCAGTAATCTGAATTCTATTCACAGACTTTACTTTTATGCATTGACTGAAACACTTTCCAGAAGCCATACAAAATAATCATGTTAGTATTTAAGTCCTTAAATTACAAGGCCCCACTTAGTTTGTCCACAGCTCTGAGAACCTATTGTTCTCTTCATGTTCTGCGATCCCAAGATGCTTTGCTCTTGGATGTTTTTTTTATTTTGGTGTGTTCACTTTCAGGCATTTCCCATGGTCAGACCACCATGCAATACATTTCAAGATCCATCTCCCCCCCACAAGAAAAACCACAAACTGAACCTCACCCAATAAGGAAATTTAAAGGATTCAACAAAGTTCAGTTTTTAAATGACACTCTCCCTCATCTCCCCATGAATTTCACTGACCTGGATGATGCCATCCATTCCTGGAATACCACAGTCAATGAAGCAGCAAAGTACCTAACCCCTCCTACCACACAGCACAAAGAGAAAAGACCCAAATCTGTCCCATGGTACTCAGCATCAATACGAGAAGCAAAGAGAAAAACTCGTCAACTGGAAAGAAAATGGAGATTTGATTGATCACATTCCAACCTAACCCAATACCAAACAATGCAAAAGGAACACAATAATCCAATTAATAATCAGAAACAAGAATACCACACAAACTTAATATTAAAATCATGCAACAAACCCAGAGAACTATTTGAAATCTTCCGCAAACTCACAAAAGACCCATCAAATAAAGAAGAGAACTCCATACAACCTCAAACCTTTGCTATCTCATCAACAAGAATAAACCAACCCAGATGACACCTCCCCATAACATCCACAATATCTCAAAGGCAGATCCCAAACCCATTCAAGAATGGAGGGAATTCCATATCCCCACTTTGGAAGAAATTCTCCGGACCATAACGGCACTAAACACCAGTACGGCTCCAACAGATCCTTGCCCAGTAACATGGATCAAGTCAACCAAAGAAGAGGTCATTGGCTACATCCACAACATAGTAAGCAAGTCTCTATCATGCAGATATATGCTTCATGCCCTCCAGCAAGCTACTATCTGTCCCATCCAAAAAAACAACAGACAGCTCAGACCCTGCATCATACCACCCAATCTCCAGCCTTCCCTTCCTATCCAAGATAATTGAAAAGGAAGTACAGAAACAACTACAAGATCACATTGACACACATGCTCCGCTTGATCCTCACCAACATGGTTTCTGCCCCTACCACAGTGTTGAGACTCTCCTCACTCACTTACTGGACACACTTCTCAGAGGCATCGACAATATAAAAATGGGCTTTTTACTCATTTTTATCGACATTTCCTCAGCATTCAACATTGTATCTCATTGCATTCTAATAGAGCATCTAGCCAGTATTAGTCTACTTAACACCATCCTCAACTGGTTTAAGTCCTATCTAAGTCACAGACAACAAACGGTCAGAGTTGGATCAACCACCTCAACGCCAATTCACGTCACACAGGGAGTCCCGCAAGGGTCCTCCCTATCCGCTCTCCTTTTCAACATATACATACAGCCAATCTGCAACATCTTTAAAAAGCACAAGATCCTCTATGCTATCTATGCAGATGACATTATGGTCTACACGCCAATCCTCCTTGACAAACCAGATTATACAACAATCACAGCCTGCTTACATGAAATGAACAACTGGCTCTCCTCAAACAATCTACTTATTGACTTCAAGAAATCTGAAGCACTATTCATATCATGTGACACCTCTTTCACCCCTCAGCTTCCATCATCCTACAAGATACTCCAATCACAACAAAGGAAGAGGTTCAATACCTAGGTGTAACCTTGGACCGAGGCCTATATCTACAACCACACATCAACAGAACCACCAGGAATGCTGTCCACAAACTGGCCATCATCCACAGACTAAAACCCCTCCTAAGCCAAGAACACTTCTGCACAGTTTGCCAAGCCGTCGTTACCCCCATTCTCGACTACTGCAATTCCCTCTTCCAAGGTCTCCCAGCTCAATCCACAAGACCCCTTCAACTAGTCCAGAACACTGCTGCCCGGCAATTCAATCACAAGGACCAAATTGAAGACATCATCCAAGGTCTCAATACTACCGCATCACCTCTCAACCCCTGCCCTACTAGCTGGATCAAAATAGCCCAAACTGAATTAAGTACCATCATCGCCAAGATTGTAAACCTATCTCTATGTACCAAAGGCCCTCAAAACAGCCTCAATAAGACCACTACTAAAAAATGCAAAATTTGACCTTCTTAACCTAAGCTCATATAGACCTATATCTAGCCTCCCACTTCTGGCAAAGATAATAGATAAAATAGTCCTACAACAACTCCAGTTCCACATTAACACTCATGCTCCACTGAACTCGCAGGAACATGAATTCAGATATCATAGAGTTCAAACACTCATGGCCTCCTTACTTGATATACTCATCAAAGCCATTGAGAAATCAAAGCAAGGATTCATTTTGATCTTCATGGATTTGGCCTCAGCATTCAACTCAATATCTAGGTATGCTGCTTGCAAGAAATTGGAATACAACACACAGCCTTAAACTGGATTCAATCATACCTTACAGGATGTCAACAACAGTAAAAATAAGACTGCACATGTCCGCCAAATATGAACAACCATAAGGAGTGCCACAGGGATCAGCTTTATCGTAGTCCCCCCATCAAGGAAACCATTATCCAAAAAATGTTTTCCCTTCAGCCGTGCCTCAGCACCCAGAGTATTCACAAAGTGCATGTATGTGGTAGCCGGTTTGGTCTGTACCAGGGGAATATTTTTGTGCCTCTAATTGGACGACTGCCTCATCCAGGCACAGTCACAAACACATGCCCAGGCCTCTCTCTCATACACAATGCATGGACTCCAATATCTAGGCCCTGTCAGAGATCTCGTGGAATCCTTTCTGACTCCCACATAAACGCTGGAGCTCATAGGAGCAAGGCTAGATACCAAACTGCCAAAGACCTACCTGACTCAGCCTCGCTGTCCTCGCAGTGTGCAACGTGTTTGGACAGCACTACAAAAAACTCACCTCTTGCCTCGAGAGATGCATTAGCTGCTCGGTCACATGGCATCTACGGTGCATGTGGTCCCCTACACTTGTCTCCACATGAGACCAGCCCAATGGGCCCTCTCTTCCCAGTGGACACAAGCAACAGGCTGTCTCTCAGATGTGATAGTAAACTCAAACCGCCATACCCTGTCCCTGGACTGGTGGCGGTCAGCACAAAACCTGTTGGAGGGGTCACCTTTCCTGCAAACCCCTCCTCAGATCCCATTAACAACAGATGTCTCCAAAGTGGGGTGGACTGCACATGTACTGGACACCTCCACCCAAGCCACCTGGAATTGTCAGGAGAGTCATTTCCACATCAATCTGTTTGAGCTCTGAGCAATTTGCCTGGCTCTTCATGTCTTCCATTCCCTTCTACAGGCCAATGGAATACTACTTTACGCAGACAATCAGGTAGCCATGGTCTATATGAACAAACAAGGAGGAACAGGCTCTCTGTCCCTTTGCAACAAAGCTCTTCAACTGTGGTCGTTTGCCAGACAGCAGCAGATCCATCTCCTGCCAGTCTATCTCCCTGGCAATCAGAACTCTTAGCCATACAAACTCAGTCGTGTTCTGCTTCCGCACAAATGGTCTCTACACATGGACCAACTCTGTAGAGTATTGCAACTCTGGGGAACTCAAGATTCATACCTCTTCGCAAGTCCATCATATGCCAAACCTACCCGGTTCTGTTCACGAATCCCAGCTCAGAGCTACCAAGCGAGGGATGCTGTCCTCCTCAACTGGGGGCAGGAATGCCTATATGCCTTTCCTCCCATTCCCTTGATTGCCAAGACCCTATTGCAACTCCTGAGGGACAGAGGCAACATGATCCTCATAGCCCCACGCTGGCAACAACAGGTGTGATACCCTCTGCTTCTACATCTGTCCC
Source organism: Ichthyophis bannanicus (assembly GCA_033557465.1). Classification (NCBI taxonomy): domain Eukaryota; kingdom Metazoa; phylum Chordata; class Amphibia; order Gymnophiona; family Ichthyophiidae; genus Ichthyophis; species Ichthyophis bannanicus. The sequence continues at coordinate 1,148,084,260 of CM066033.1, read as the reverse complement.
AGGTTCCATCCCTGTACGTAGGGTCAGCTCCAGACTTACTGTCGCAGGAGGAGGGGAATGTATGGCATACAAACCCCCCCGTCTCTGCACATCAGAGCCTGGCTGCTGACGGCTGTAACTGCTTTGGCCCTCCCCTCACTCAGGAAGTGCATGATGTCCGTTATGCTTCCAGGAAACCTTCCACAAGGCAGTCCTATGCCATCAGGTGGATGTGACATTTCATTTGGTGATAACAAAAGGCCTGCAACCCTCTTGTCATCCGTATATAAACATGTTTTTGACAAACTCCATTACTTATCAAACAATGGTCTCCAAACTGAGTCAGTCAGAGTCCATTTAAGTGCCATTGCTGCTCTTTCTGAACCCATCAATGGACAACCCATTTCATCCCATCCTCTCATATCCGGAATCATGAGAGGCCTGCATCTACCAAAACCTGCCCTTAGACCACCTCCAGAGGCATGGGATCCCAATCTGCTTCTAGGGCAGCGTATGCTGCCGCCTTCTGAGCCCTTAGACACTACTTCCTTAAAGTCTCTGACCTGGAAAGTAAAATACCTTCTTGCAATCACATCAGCAAGTCGTATCAGTGAATTTCAAGCTCCAGTGGCTGATCCACCTTACACACCGTTTCACCATGATAAGGTAATCCTAAGGACACATCCACACTTCATGCCTAAGGTGGATTCCTCCTTTCATTTGAAACAAGAGGTGTAGTTACCTGTAGTCTTTCAACAGCCGCATGCTTCAAATGCAGAGAAGACTCTTCATACCTTGGAATGTGAAAGAGCTGTGGCTTTTCATCTGCAGAGGACCCAGCAACACAGAAGGTCCCCTCAGCTATTCTGAGTCTCTGATCCCTCGCATTTGGGTACAGCAGTTTCAAAAAGATCTCTATCCAACTGGATTGCTCAATGTATAACCTTTTATCTATCATAGCTAACACCATTCACTGGTGGCCCATGTTCCCGCTCAAAATGTGAGAGTCATGGCAGCCTCACGGGCTCACCTCCATTCTGTCTATATTAACGACATTTGTGGAGCAGCTACCTGGTCCTCGGTTCACGGCCAACTACTGCTTGGATAAAGGCTCCTGCAGGCATGCTATGGTTGGTCAGGCTGCTCTCCAAAACCTCTTCCATACGTAATCCACTCCTAGCCGCCTCTCTTACAGGATGCCAGAGATCCATGGGAGGAAGTGGAAGCCCTCCACAGGCCCTCACCACTCTTGGGATCCTTCCCTGGCATCTACATCTAGGGTTTCCTCACATGTGACAACCACGTCCTGCTTGTTCCTGGTGATAGCATAGTTAATCACCTGTAACAGGTGATCTCCGGGATGAGGTAATCACAACCCACCCATTTCCCCTAGCAGGTTGTGTCTCTCTCTCTCTCTCTTTCCCTATCTCTCTCTCTCTCCTTCTGTCAGCTTTAAACTCAACTCGAGAGAGGCATTTGGGAAAGGCAGGAAGGCAGCACGCATGCACTGTGGGATGCTCCCAAAAGCTTTCATATAGGACGCTGGGGAGCGTTCCCACACAGGCTCAGTTGGTACCGACGCTACCCACATGTGAAGACTTATTCCTGGTGTTCCTGGAGATCACCTGTTACACATGACTAACTATGCTGTACATGACACACACAGCAGTGGAGCAGGAGCAGCAAGATGCTGGCCACACAGATGTTTGTTTATGTTGCCCACCCACCAGAGGTAAGCAGTCACTGATGCCCCCACACATTGTTTTCACATCCACAGGTAGAGGATCTCCGGAAGAAGGGGTGCGAGTTGCGGCTCCACCACAGTGACTACCTTGCCCGCCTCCAGAGGGCGGCGCAGGCAGAGCGTGATGGTGAGTATTGACAACCTTGCTGCCCAGTAACAAATGTCACATTGGCCCACCAGCCTATGTGGTGCCTGCATATGTACATGTGTTATGTGACACACTTGATAATGTGCTGATGACTGTCATCTTCCGCAGAGGGTGATGACAACGATGAAGAGCCCACCACATCTGCATATGCCCTGAGGCGCCCCCCTGCCCACCATGCCCCAGAGGTGGAGGTGGTGGTGGTGGAGGAGGAACCTGAGGTGGAGGCGGAGAAGGAGGATGAAGACCCGGTGGAGAGTGCAGTGGAGGAGGGGGCTGATGGGGGCATGGAAGGGGTGAGTGGTGGGGTAGCAGGGGAGGGAGAGGTTGTGTCTGATGTGGGTGTGGGGGGAGGGGTGGAGGAGGGTGTGGAGGGTGTGTGGGAGGTGGCAGGGGGGGAGGAGGGGGATGTGTGGGTGTGGGAGAGTGATGGGGAACACAGTGCAGCACAGGGCACTGTGGGCTCCCGCCAGCCATGCCATGTCGCTCCACCATCCAGGGCCACACACAGGTCGCATGCACATGCCACCACCCAGACCCCTGGGACTATGTATGTGTGTTGTGGCAGGTGTGTGGCGGACCTGTATGTGGCCCTGGATGCCTTGGAGTGGTGTGTGCACCTCCTAGTGCACTCGCACCAGTGGCTGGCGGGAGCCATTCAGCAGGTGGCCGCCGAGGTGGAGCGGCTGTCATGTTGGCGGCCATCCCCTGAAGGGCGTCACAGGAGTCATTGATGGCGCCTGTGACGTCCACACATGTGCCCTGTGCTGTCCTGTGTTCCATCACTGGGCATGCAGCATGCAGGGAGAGGGTGTGGCTGATGTGGGGGTGGGGGTGGGGGGAGGGGTGGAGGAGGGTGTATAGGGCGGGTGGGGGAGGCAGGGGGGAGGAGGGGGGTGTTTGGGGGGAGGGTGATGGGTATTGTCCCTATCCCTAACATTGTATTATATTCCCTATGTTTTTTAAAATATACACACTGTTTGTTAATTCAAAATGGTCACGTGTCTCCCTTAGCAACACACTATGGATGCAAGCATGGGATATGTGTGTAGACAGGTATGTGTTGTAAAGGTAGACATGGGTATCATGCGTGGACTGGCTCCACATGCAGTCGTGGGGGATGACCATGTGTGTAGGTGTGTGAGACCAGGGTGGTCCCTGAGATGCAGATATGTAGCCGATGGCCCAGTATACTGAGGCACGTGCATGCTGTGTGCAATGTATGGGAACAGTTTCTGATGCAACATGCCTGTGTGCCAATAGTACAACTTGCAAACCAGTACGTCTGTGCTGGCAGGGTAAGATGTACTGATGAGCCCAGGAGCTACTCAGGGGTTAAGATGTTGAGTGTGTCCTGGGACAATACATGTCACAGGGATGGTTGGTGAGTAACTGTATACGTTTGTGGGGGGGCAGGCACATAGGCAGTGTTTCAGGCAGGGACAAGGGTCACACATGTGCGTCCAATGTAGGGGGTATGACAGGATTTTAACTGTGACAGCTCCAAACACTGGACATGTAGCTCAAGGACATTCCCCCTGTGCAACCCAGGAGGATATGTAAACCACCACACTGCAGCCCAGGGGCTGGGATCTGACACAGTGCATGGCACACATGGCATGTGATGGTGTCTGTGCAGTGATACCTGCCAGTACAGACACCCCACCATTGAGGGGCCTGTGTGCGCGACACAACATGCATTTGCACACTACCTAAGGGGAGCACAGGGACACACATTTTAAAACACACGTATGTACTGGTTAACAGCTGTTTATTGGACCAGGAGTCACCTCCTGCCCGCACCTCCCACGGCACACCACCCCCCGCAGAACTGCACCTTGTCCTGGTGCCTTAGGTGCCGGTGCCGGTGCTGGTGCTGGTGCTGGTACTGGTGCTGGTGCTGGTGCTTGCTGCCGAATTAGCCCCACAATGTCCTCCATGGCATCCGCAATGCGGGCAAGTGCCCCTGACCGCATCTCCTCCCGGATCATCCTCAGCTCCCTGGTATTTTCTCCAATTGCCATGTACAGACGCTGGAGTGCCTGATGAGTGCCTGTGGGTGGGACAGAGGGTGATATGTGAGCTTCCTCTCCATTACCAGCTGTCACGCATATCCCAGAAGAGCAGTCTGCAGAACAGTCATGCCTGCCAAACCTACCAACGTTTGCATCTGTGTCTCCCATGAGCCATCCCCATGTCTGGAAGGGGTCTGGATGTGGGGTCGTGAGAAACACAGATCTCACACATGGCACATTGCCACAGTTTAATATGACTATGCCAGGTCTGCACACTGCTTGTCTGGGATTGGTCAGATGATCTGAAGGGGCCTAAGACACACATACACATATCTGGGGTGCCACAATTTCTATAATGCTGGCGCACACTGCAGATTATGTTGTCAAATGATACTGCATGACAATACCCATGACGAGGTCTCTGTCACATAGGGTGTCTAGCTGACCTGTGATCATTGCTCTTCTCTTTGGGCTTATGTGGGGTATATGGGCAAGCACAGTGTGCATGTGTGTGAGCCCCTCACAAATGCTGACACCTGACAAGACATGCTACAGGAGGTAGAATCACAGAGCACAGAAGACAACCCCCCAAAATCAGAACTCTATGCTATGTGGGCAATATGCAATAATTTTGGGGATGTTAGGACAACCCCGTCGGGATCGTGGGGTATGCTGTTACCCACCTTCTGCATTGCGCCGTGCTGCAGCAGTGTGTGTGTGCAGATCTTCAATGATTGGGTCCATTTCTGGTGGAGGGTTTTCATCTGGCGCTGGTGTATGAATGGGGTATTGTCTTCTGATCTCCTCGGAGCCTTCTGTGGCAGTGACGTCTGGGGTATGGTCCTGTGGCTCAGGCTGTATGTGTGTGCTTGGTGTCCTGTCACCATTGCTGGTGCTGCCCCCAGACATTGTGGGCTGGGACTCTGCAACATCCTCGGCCAATTGCACCTCCTCCTCCTCAGCTGGAGCCATGGTTGTGTAGTCACCTGGGTTGTGGAAACCATACACAGCACAGATTGGTTTGCATGGTTCAACTACATACAACTGTTTAACACATCCACCCCACAATCAATGTGTGTTTGGCCGTGGCCTGTACATGTGCTAAATAGCTACCACTACAGCTCCTGCTACCACTATTAGGCATATATAGGCCAGTACCTAGCAGACACATCGATGTGTACATCAGGGGTCCTCAAACTACGGGACGAGGGCCACATGTGGGCCCCCAAGGAGATGTATGCAGCCCGATGGGTGTTTTTGCCGCCTCTGCCAGTCCTCAGGGGCAGCTCTACACAGGACCGCAGCATTCATTTAGCAGCAGCCCAGCTAAGTTAATACCCTACAAACCTGCTGCTGCCGCTGCCGCCGTGCCAGCAGAATAATCCAGCATAACGTGGGCCTCCCCCTGCTCTGAAGTGTCCTCCATGCAGCCTCAGTGTTGGCTGTCAGAGCCGTGCAAACAGAAAGAGCTTCTCCTCTCGTGGCTCTGTTAATCCCGCCATGGGCCTGATGGTATTTTCCATAAGGCCCATAGCGGCATTGACATGGCCGTGAGAAAGGGATACTCTCCCTTCACGTGGCTCTGACAAGCCCACACTGAAGCCGCATGGAGGACGCTGCAGAGCAGGGGGGGCCCCACGGGATGCTTGAATCTCCTGCTGCCAAGTGGAAGCAGCAGCAGTAGGCGTGCTTGGGTTATTTCGTACCCTATCTTGCCTGATGGGGGTGGAGGAGGTTTGGAGTGGTAATTGGCTATGGGGGGGAGAGGTAAGACTGGAAGTGTGCTGATGTGGGGGAGGGGTTTAGGACAGGTCATGGCCTATGGGTGGTGGTAAGCTTGGAAGTGGGATGATGGGGGGCCTAGGATAGGGCTTGAAATGTGCTGTTGGGGGTGCTAAGATTGCAAATGGGCTGATGGTGGGGCTAGGAGAGGGCTATCAATAAGCTTTTGGGGGGGCTGGGGTTTGGAAATTGTCGCCGCCTTCCCCCGCCTAGGCAGTTTCCTGACGAGGAAAGGGGGCTGCACTTTCAATATTTATTTAATATGAACTCCTAGGGCAAAGGCCTCTGGGAGTTGTAGTTCCTTGAGCATTTGATTGTAGTTGTAAAAAAAGAGATTTAGCAGAGGTTTGAGAGCAACACAGGAAATTTTATTCGCCTCCCTTGTTTAACAGGAACTTCTAAGGAAGCTTGGCATAACACGTGTAAAGACTTTTTCCACAAGAAATAAAAGGTTGGTAAACTTTCCACAGATATCAATTTCCCTTGCTTGCTTCAACAAGGTAATGATTGCTTTCTTCCAAATAAAGGTTTCAGTTCACAATGCTTTTGGCAATTAATTGTCCATTGAAGACTTTCAGACAGCAATATTCCTGTAATAAACTTTTCTTCTTTGCTTCAGCTTAATCAGGGTTTTAATTAGTTGCTCCAGAGACCTTAGGCATTCCTCCTTAACAAGTCTCTTGCTTTTAAAACAGCAGCCACACTAATTAAAACTTTCTTTCCCTTTCAGAACATACATGCACATAAAACAAACTGGAATCTCTTCAAGCTTATAACTCAGAAGATTCTCATTTTACCCTTATGGATAAATCACATTCCATTTCTTGATCAGGTTGACTTAATTCACTATCACCTTCTCCAACTTCCATTGACTCACATTCAGAGCAATCAGGTTCTGCAGCTTCGTTGAACAACCTAATCAGCTGTTCCCCTCGAGACCTCTCTCGGGACTCAGAGCTGCTATCAAAGCAAGGTAATTCCTGATCTTTTACCAAACGTTTCAACAGTTTTAAAGCATTCAGACTTTCTCTGTTAAGAGGTTTTCTTACCAGCCCTTCTTGAGGTGAGATTCTTGGACTCAGCGTCTCCTGGTAAGCCCTTAGGATTGAGTCACTCCCAGCAATCTCTCCTGGCTTAAACCTCCGGGTTTTTGAACCTACTGCAGGCTTCCTATAGCCCTGGTATCGGTCCAAACTCTGGAGCTGGCTTTGGGGATACTCTTCCCTCAAACTGGTGTCTGAGAACCTTTCTCTAGACTCCTGGCTAAAATCTTTACTTGCAGTTCCTTTTAGGATTCTCCTCAGCACTGTTTCACTGCCACTTCCCTGGCCATGCTGGTTCCTGCATAGATTAGCCCTTCCGTCTCTCTTCCTCGTGTAATGCTGATGCTCATGCTCAGACTGAGGTTCCTTCCCAGACTCCGCCTCTGAATCAGACTCAGCTCTCGATCCCTCTTTCTCTCCACTCCTCCCTGTTCTCTGAGGCTTATATGAGTGGGCCTGGCCTGTATCTTTCCACCCCGCCCCCAGCTGTCTTAGATTGCCACCCTCAGTTACCATGGAGCTGGGGCGTGGCCTTAGGACAGCAGCTTTGGACGGGTTTTTTTCATTCTTAGCTGCACTTTTAAAGTAACAATTTCCTGCACTTTTCTTCTGACTGGAGGAAACTGCTAGTGTTTTCTCTATTTCCATAGGCACTGGGCTAGCTTCGCCACCACAAAATGCACTTCTGGAGGAACTTGGATAGGACTCAACCTGGGTGTGGAGCTAGGACTGGTACTGGGCTGATGTTGGGCCAGGGATAGGATTGGAAATGGGCTGATGGAGGGCTAGGACTGCAAATGGGCTGATGCACGGACTAGAGGGGAGCGGATGCTGGGTGTGGCTGGAAATAGACGGGAGGTGAGATTGTGAGAGGATCAGAATGGGATGGAGCTGGACAAATGAAATGGTGAGGGAAAAAAACATTTTGAGGGAGGTAAGAGATATCTACAATTGGACAGATAGTGGGGATTGTGGATGGGGGTCTAACATTTGAGTGGATGACCTAGGAATGCGGAAAGAGCACAAGGAGAAAGATTACTATGTTAAAGCAGATGTAGACAGAGAATGGAAACAATACTAGACGTGTGACGAAAGGACAAATGGAAAGCAGATGATGGGGAGTTAGCAGAAGACCCAAAGAAACCAGACTAACGTGGCTAGAGCAATTGCCACTGGAAAAACAAAACCAAAATGTTTGGAAACATTCTCTGTTTTTTTGTATTTCTGCAGTGTTCTTTGGGGTTTGTTCATAGTTTTTTTTTACCACTATATTCCGGGCCTCCAATGGTCTGAGGGACAGTGAACTGGCCCCCTGTTTAGAATGTTTGAGGACCCCTGGTGTGCATTATCCAACAGAAGGATCATCCCTGCTCAGCAGTGCTTAGATTAGACACAGACATAACACGTACAGGTCTGAGAGGGGGCTTGTAGCAGACATGTAGCCACATGTGCAGGGCAGATATAAAAAGGGATGATGCTAATGAAACATGTGTTTGGAGGGCAGCAAAACACAGAGTAAAAGGGGTGGAATGGGGGACAGCACACTAATGAGCCAAAGGCAGAGGGTGGGAGATGATCCAGGGGAGCAGGTATGAGGAGGTGTTAATAAGAAGCCTGATGCACATCCAAAGGGCAGGTACTCAATGGGTTGGGAGCAGCAAGGTGTGATTTGGGTACCTACCTGCCTGGGGATGGGCAGTGTCCAGTGCCTCTGGCAGTCCATAGAGGTATATTGGCCCTAGCCGCTCAGCCAACTCCTGCTCCAGGGGTGTTAGGGAGGGTGTAAAGGGGCCTCCCCCTCCAGTGCCCACAGCATGCCGCCGCTCTGCCATCATGTGTGCATGCACACCCCTCTTTATGTCGTTAAACCTCTTCCTGAGGCTGTCGAGGTCTCTGCTTGGGCCCCCTGCTTGTGCCACCGCCTCCTGCACCTCCTGCCACACCTGGGTGCGTGTTGCAATAGTGGTGGTGTTGCTTAGTTGTCCGTATAGGACATCATAATTTTCTAGAACAGACGCCAGCAGGATGTGATTTTCCTGTGGTGTGAATTTCTGGGCCCTCTTCCTTTGCAGAGCAGGCACCGGTATGCGTTTATGTTTTGTAGTGAGAGGACCCTGTGTGGGCTGGGCCGATGGCCCTGCAGCCTCCATCACACTCCCTGCCATATCTGTCTCCTCCCCAACAGGTGGCCCCACCTCCCTCTCCCTCTCCCTGTCCCTCTCCCTGTCCCTCTCCACTCCTGCCCTGTCCTATGGCTCCATCTCCCTGTCCTCTCCCTCCCTGTCAGACATTCCTTCTCTTGCCCTTCTCAGCTCCACCTCACACCTCCCTCCTCTCCCTGCTATCTGCTCTTTACCTCACCTCCTTTCTCACTCACCTGCTCCTTGCCTCCCCTCCTCTCTGTATCCCCTGCTGTACCTCACACCTATCCTCCACAACCAAGCCTCTAAAAACTCTGACCCGCACCACAAAACCTTAGGTCTCCTAGACACCTGCTTCTCTCTCTCTCTCACTGACACCTTCTCTCTCCCTCGCCTACCAACAACCCCTCAACGTGCAGCACGTGTAGAGGTTTATTTATAGGGTTTTTTATGTTGCGCATGCGCAGTTGCGTGAGCATGTTGGCTGCGTAGTTGGGCATGCGCAGTTGGCCGTGCGCATTGCGCATGCGCCACACAGACGCAGAATGTGGGTGCGTGCATTAGTTAGCGTGTGAGCCGTGGCACATGCACAGTGTTGCGTGTGCGCAGCACATGCGCCATGCGCACAGCCAACTGCGCTTGCGCAGCAGTTGCGCTCATGCAAATGCGCACGCGCAACATGCGCTACGTAAAAAAACTATAAATTGTCCTGAGCACATGTTGCACGTTGAGGGTTTTTTGTAGGCGAGGGAGAAAGAAGGTGTGCGTTGGCAGTGACGGAAGGAGCGAGTCTGAATCAGGTGTATTGTGGAGCGTGACTGGGTTTGTGATTGTTGTTGGTTGTATTGTGTGGCTGTGTTTCTGTGTGGTGTGTAAGGTGTGTGTCTTGGTTAGGGAAGTGTTGTCTGTGTTTGACTGATTTAGAGGAGCAGGGCGGGTGGAGGTTATGGCGGCCTTTGTGTTTGCTGCAGCTGCAGCGCAAGGTGGGCAGGTGGTGCGGTTGCCTGACAGGGGAGATGGTGTCTATGGGGCTGAGGCACAGGGCATGGGTGTAGTCCCGCAGCAAATCAGACCTGCAGCTGTGGGGGCAGGGCAGGCAGGCAGGAGGCGTGCTGAGGTGCAGGCTCGCCAGCCACGCCTCTACAGGCCCAGGGCCCAGCTCCAGGGCATGCGAGAGGACCAGGTCATCTCCCTGTACAGACTGACCATAGGGGCTATTAGGGAGCTCTATGAGGATCTAAGACCTGACCTCGAGCCCCTGACTGATCGGTCACATGCCATGCCAGGTTTGATCAAGCTCCTTGCTGCCCTACATTTCTTTGCCTCTGGCTGTTTCCAGTCATCTGTGGCCGTAGTGGGTGGCATGAGCCTCCCCACCTTCTCACGCTGTCTCCACCAAGTACTGCGTGCCATGGTCAGCCGGGTGCGGAATTATATTGCCATTCCACACCCTAGGCAACAGTGGTGGACCCTGAACCAGGCCTTTGAGGCGTTAGCCGGGATACCACACGTGATGGGAGCTATTGATTGCACACATGTTGCCCTGGTCCCGCCTAGAGACAGGGAGGTAGTGTTCCGCAACCGCAAACACTATCATTCCCTGAATGTTCAGGTTGTATGTGATGCAAATATGCATATTCTGAATGTGGTCCCCAGGTTTGCAGGGTCCACCCATGATGCCTATATCCTGCATCACTCGGCACTATTCCAACAATTTGAGGCAGGACAGTATGAGGACTGCACATTGCTGGGTAGGTGTTTCCCATTTCTGACATGCACATGGTGCTCATGTGACTAGGCGTATGTGCAAATGTGTGTCTTGCAGTAGATCACTCATTGTGTGTGTGTCTCATCTGCTTGTGTGGGATATAGGGGGAAGGGGGGGTATACCCTCCAAATGCGCCCTGCTATGGTGCTGCGTGATGCTGGTTGATTGGATGCAAGCATTTGTGTGGTTGTTACATATTATGTTGTTGCCAATCCATACACCTATCCCTTGTCTGATGTTTCTTAGGTTCACCCACTGAATCTGTAATAGGGTAGACACCCAAGAAGCTCTAGAAAACATGAGGAGTGATCTAGCTAAGCTTGATGAATGGTCTTAAATTGGCCAGCTGGGATGTGATGGTAGGAAATGTGAGGTCAGGCTGTTGGCCAGAAGCAATCCAAGGGAGCACTATTGTATAGGGGGTGAAGTACTCTTGTGCACTACAGAAGAGCGGGACCTAGGTGTGGTTGTTTCTGCTGATGTCAAAGTAGCTAAACAGGTTGAATAGGCGAGAGAAAAAGCTAGAAGGCTAGCTGGGTGCATACAGAGATGAATGGCTAGCATAAAACAGGAAGGGAGAATGCCTCTGTATATGTCTTTTGTGAGACCTCATTTGGAGTAGAGTGTGCAATTCTGGAGACTGCACCTTCAAAAGGATGTGCACAGGATGGGGTCGGAGCAGAGGGTGTCTACTAAAATGATCAGTGGTCTTCATTACACAGCATATGAAGACAGATCGAAGGATCTTAGGATGTACGCCTTGGGGAAAGGAGGGATAGAGGTGATATGATGGAGATGTAGAAATACCTCCGTGGCATATATGTTGAGGGAGAGAGCCTCTGCAAATTGCACACAAGTTCAGCTACGAGGGAACATGGGATGAGGGTGGAGGGAGATAGATTCAGGGGTGATATGCCACCATATTTCTTTACTGAATAGGTGGTGGATCCATGGAATACTCTTACAGTGTAGGTGGTAGAGAGGAGGACAGTAACTGCATTCCAAACAGCATAGGACAAACACAGAGGATCTATAAAGGTAAAAAGGGGACTGTTGTACCTGTTGATATGGACGGACAGACTAGATAGGCCATGTGGTCCTTTTGTGTCATCATATTTCAATGTTGCAATGCTGCATAGTTGTGATGTCATATGTTTCTTACAGAATGTGTAATGCATTTGTTTTGCACATATATACCTGTGTCCATTTGAGGGGACATGAACTCATGCTTTAACTTACCTCATGTCCTTCTACAAGTGATGCAGGATATGGGTGTCGCCCCTGGTTGCTGACCCCTGTGCGTCAACCACGGACACGTGCAGGGTGGAGGTACAATGAGGCCCATGCCACCAGTCACTCTGTCATAGAGCGCACCTTTGGCATTTTGAAGAGTTGCTTCAGGTGTCTGGATAGGACAGGCGGCGCCTTACAATATACTCCACAGACTGTGGCAGAGATCATCATAGCCTGTTGAATCCTGCACAACATTGCTCTCAGGCACAATATCCCTGCAGAGATTAATGAGGGTCTGGAGGATGATCCGACATGCCCCCCTGTACGTGCCCGTGAGGACACATGTGAGGGCACAGCAATCAGGCGGCAGGTGATTGCACAGCTCTTCTCATGTACGTACTGCATATGTTCCCACATTTGTTGCTATATGTGTGTAGTGCTAATACAGATTAACATTTGTAGACCAATATCAGTAGGATGCAACACTGCACTGACATGTGACAGACACTGGCTAGCCATCCCAACGTCAAATATCAGCATGACTGGGAACCAAACGATGTGGGCAGGGAAGAACAGAGGGCTGAGGTGGATGATGTGGGTGGGTGGTTTTAGGCTTGTGGGAGGTTTTGGGGTGACATTCGTGGTTTGTGGATGATTGTGATAGCGGATGCTGTACAACCACTGTTAGTTTGTGTTATGCTTTGGGTGCAGCAAGGTGAGAGGCATGTGGTGTGGGTTTCACACTGGGAGAGAGGACCATGTTTGGGGCCACTTGTGCAGCTGTGTGTGTTTTTCATTTGGTATTTTGAGCTGATTGTGTGTGTGGTATGCTCTTGTAAGCTGGATGTGTTGGTCTGTAATTTTTGTATAGCGCTACATGTGCTATGTAGCACTATATACACGCTCAGTACTATCTGTCATAATGGTAATTGTAACCCTTACGGGGAGTTAGTGGAATAACACAGTGTGGCAGACTGTATAAGTCATCGCGTAGCCCTAACATGGATGCGGAGAAGGATAGGGAAAGTGTGCAATGTCCAGCCAGGGGTTTTTTTGTTTTTATTTTTCCATTGCAGAATAGACATGCAGTGCAGTGTTGCATATGTACACACAAACAGAAGTGATTCAGGCAAGATCAACAAGGTGTAGGTTACAGGAGGCAAGCTGAGAGATCAATGTGGTTGTTTTCAGGGAAATTAAATAATTTTTTTCATCAAATTTTTTTAAGCAAATCTAGCTGATGACATGTCAACATAAACCCATGACTCAACTAAAGGCTGTATAAGTGCATAGAGGAGGAGAGTGCATGCCAAGACACCAACTACATTGCATACCCTAGAGAAGGAACGTAATGGCCACATACACAAAGAGGCTCTGATGGGAGGGGGTTATTAGGTGCACATATAGGCTATCCATGCTTTGCCATTATCACTTTCACACAGTGGGCTGACATGCAGCCATCAGGGTCACATCAAAAGCAGACATTGGGGTGTGGTTTAGCGGACATAACGCAGACATTGAGATATATGTTTAGCAACTCAGTAGCACACAGCTGTTAATGTTAGTCAAGGTATGAGATATACACACCAGGAAATGTGTTTGGACAGAGGATCCCGGAGGTGCCCCTGCATATTTCCATGTGTTGCAATTGACAGCGGGTAGCAGGTGCCCCTGCATATTTCCATGTGTTGCAATTGACAGCGGGTTTGCAGGTGCCCCTGCATATTTCCATGTGTTACAGCAATTGACAGCGGGGTAGCAGACGACATTGGGACACCAGTACACACAGTGAAGGGCCATTGGGAGCAACATGGGGGACCCAGGATAATACTGAAGCCTTGGAGTGAGTTGGGAACACGGTAGGGAAAAAACACTTATGTTCACCAGTGTGTGCGACAACAGGGAGATGAGGGAGGGGACAGACAGAGTACGGACCCCTGTAGTTTGGCAAAGACATGTCCTTGATGCCTCTCACATGGGAGAGATGTGTACAGTGTGATGGTGAACAGTGAGTCTGTAAAGGATGTTGGGGGGTGTGGAAGCTGGGGACAGGAATGTGCATTGTGTGTTGCACAGCTAGAACATGACATATGTATGTTTCCCTTGTGTTTCCCAATGCACAGGACATAGTTTTTGAAGCTCCTGGTGCTGTGGTGCATTGGCAGGGGACTGTACATCAGCCAACATGATGTGGGCTTGGGTAGGTGGAACTACAGCTATATTGTCTGTGCCAGCAGTCAGGGGAACACATGTCCTCGGTGATCTTTCCTATTGTCCAGATGTTGTGGTTCACCTCTTTTCCCTGCACCTGCCTAAACCATATTTTGCTGTTAAGAACATAAGATAAACATAAGATATGCCATACTGGGTCAGACCAAGGTCCATCAAGCCCAGTATTCTGTTTCCAACAGTGGCCAATCTAGGTCATACGTACCTAGCAGTTTCCCCAAGGGACACAGGTTCCACAATGCTTGTATTGGTTCAAGCATTGATATCCTGGGTCCCTTCTTAATAATGGTTTATGGACCTTTCCTCCAGGAACTTGTCCAAACCTTTTTAAACCCAGCTACACTAACAGCCTTTACTACATCCTCCGGTAACAAATTCCAGAGTTTGATTACACGTTGAGTGAAAAAATATTTTCTTTTATTAGTCTTAAAAAGTTTACCCTGTAGCTTCATTGCATGTCCCCTAGTCTTTCTATATTCTGATAAGGTAAACAATCGATCTACGTTTACCCGTTCCACTCCGTTCATTAATTTATAGACTTCTATCATATCTCCCCTCAGCCGTCTCTTTTCCAGGTTAAAGAGCCCCAACCTTTTTAGCCTTTCTTCATAGGAGTAGCCTTCCATCCCCTTTACCATTTTGGTGGCTCTTCTCTGAACCTTTTCTAAAATTGCTATATCCTTTTTAAGATATGGCGACCAGAATTGCACACAATATTCAAGGTGCGGTCTCACCATGGAACGATATAGAGGCATTATAATATCTTTTGTTTTATTTTCCATTCCTTTCCTTATCATACCTAGCATTCTATTTGCTCTCTTGGCCGCCGCTGCACACTGGGCCGAGGGTTTTAACATGGTATCCACAAGGACGCCTAAATCTTTTTCTTGGGTGGTGGTTCCTAATGTGGAACCTTGCATCGTGTAACCATAGTTTGGGTTGTTCTTCCCTAGGTGCATAACCTTGCACTTCTCCACATTAAATTTCATCTGCCATTTTGATGCCCAGTCTTCCAATTTATCAAGATCCTCTTGCAATTTCCACAATCCTCCTGGGTTTTAACAACTTTAAATAGTTTTGTGTCATCAGCAAATTTGATAACCTCACTTGTTATTCCACTTTCCAGGTCATTTATGAATATGTCAAAAAGCAGCGGACCCAGCACAGATCCCTGGGGTACACCACTATTCACCTTTCTCCATTGGGAAAATTGGCCATTTAGCCCTACCCTCTGCTTTCTATCTTTTAACCAGTTCCTGATCCACAGTAGTACACTGCCTCCTATCCCATGACTCTTTAGTTTTGCCAAAAGTCTCTCATGAGGGACCTTGTCAAAGGCTTTCTGAAAGTCCAGATACACAATATCAACCGACTCACCTTTGTCCACCTGTTTATTCACTCCTTCAAAAAAACATAACAGATTAGTAAGACAAGATCTTCCTTGTCTAAAGCCATGTTGGCTGTCTCCCATTAGGTCATGACTATCTATATGCTGAGTAATTTTATTCTTTATGATGGTTTCTACCATTTTTCCCGGTACTGATGTCAGGCTCACCGGTCTGTAGTTTCCCGGATCACCCCTCGAACCCTTTTTAAAAATTGGTGTTACATTGGCGATCCTCCAATCCTCAGGTATTAGAGATGATTTTAATGATAGTTCACAGATTACTGATAGCAGGTCTGCAATCTCAAATTTCAGTTCTTTCAACACCCTTGGATGTATACCATCCGGCCCAGGTGATTTGCTACTCTTCAGTTTATCTAATAGTTGTAAGACATCTTCCCGATGTATCGATATTTCCTTCAATTCTTCCACACCTTTAAATACCACTTCAGTCGTGGGTAACATCCCTACATCTTCCTCAGTAAAGACCGAAGCAAAGAATTCATTCAGTCTCTCCGCTATCGCCTTGTCGCCTCTTAGTGCTCCTTTAACCCCTTTATCATCTAATGGACCAACTGACTCTCTCACGGGTTTTTTGCTACGAATGTACTCCTATGTGTTCCTATTCCAGTATGTCTTCAGCAGCACTGTCTCTGGGACATGTCCAACAGAGCTGCATGTGTGTGTGGAGGTTGTAGGTTTATGGGTGGTGGCCTACACGTGCACCCTTCCCTGACATTGTACCATGAGCCAACACCAGGGTATCATTGCATTTCACAGGGCCTTTATGTGTACAAATCTCCACTTGTGGACATACAGGCCATATGCTACTGCTGGCACGCTGCCCTTTGCATACTGTGTGTGTGTGTTCTTGTATTGGCTGTGTGATGATACAGTGTTCAGGCTTTTTACATTATTATGTGTTGTGAGGGGTCTGTACACCTGGGGGGCGGTGGTGACTGCGCTATCTCTACCTTACTGGTGTTTACCGTGTAACCATTGTGGACATGTGTTGTGTGTTGGGAACAGAACTGTGTCTTGTGTTTTGACATACCACTGTTGACCTGCTTTTTGTATCACAGATATCGGCGTGACATGGTGACATGGAGATTCTACATATTTCGCTGACATTGTGTCCCTTCACTGGGACCTGTTATGGCCTTTGAGTGGCTCAGAGGATCCAAGACATACACCTGATGCAAGCACAAGGTAGTTTGCACCTTTGTTCTTTTGGTAATGACATCAGCCTTTACATGTTAATGATTTACTGTTTGTGTCATATACATTTCATGTTGGCTCTGTGTTCACGAACGCTGATGCACATAGGATGGAGCTCTGAAAAGCCTGTGTCACATGGGCATGGACAGAAACATATCCATGTGACACCCGTGTGTATGCTTCCAATTCTAAATGTCCCCAACATGCAATGTTTATTGTGTTGTGATCATGTCATGTTTGCCTGTGTGTCCCTTCATTATGTGCTTCTTAATGATTGACTCTCTGCAATTTGTGCTGATGTTGCAAGGCGCATACCAATACAATATTTCTCCTCTTCTGACACAGGGCAGAGAACAAACCAGACACATCTATTACAGTGCATGTGGCATCAACATCACCCACCTGTTGGGGGACAGAACACCATGGAACTTTCCCTGGAAAATGGTGCCATAGGATGTTTGACCTGTGCGAGTGCGACACATGCCTAGGATGGACAGTATTATTTTTGGATTGCTACTTTGCCCATGACATACCTGTCCAACACACTGTTGCTGCCGTGCTCTGGTTGGGAGTCATGCTCATCGCAGGAGACACACAGGACCTTTCATGTACTGTGGCATATTGGGATGTGACACTTGACTATGCATGCCCAGGGTTGCAAGGATAGTCTTAACCTGATGTGTTGGATTGCAGATACGCTTTGGACTTTGCACACTGTGTACTGCTCCCCACATGTGAATCAGGGACTGCCATTGTCACTGTATGTTGCACATTCCTCCACAGTTGTTTCTTTTGGCCATGTGTGTGACATGGAACACATGATATGCTCATCTGTTTGTTTCAACACAAGCATACAGCCATACGTGTTGCATAGGGGTAGCGATGGAGAGGTCCTGTTGTCTATGTCCACCTAATCTCCACCTGGAGCTGATACAGGTTTTGCAACAACACCGCTTTAATGCACGCCAGCATCCTGGATTGATGTTTTCAATCAACAAGGGTCTTTGCGTGCATGTGTGGCATCACTGAATCATGTTGAAATATCAGTGGTGCAATATGACTGACTATGTTGGGAAAACACAGCACGTGGCAATATGTCTTCTGTGTGGTTTACTGTAACATGTTTGCCCTTAATTTCCCTCTCTATATACTGTTTCTTGTGTTTGTTTACTGTACAGACGTGCCGCTCTGCATTGATTTACAAACCTTGCATTGCATGTCTGCACAGTCCTATTTATCCCCTGAGGTGACGACACTCACATTGCCATGTTATATTTGGAGTGTCGCAGTATGAGTGTCCGTTGTCTTCCTTCAATTGTGCATTCCATGTACGGTGATATATGTGAACAGACACTGTCTACACACCAACCGGTGCAGGGGGACCTCCTGCATGGTATTATCTCTGCATGTTTCTGCAGGTAGTTTTCATTTGAATTCGGTCTGTGTTCATGTGCCTCTGCTACCTGTTAGCATATCCTCATTGTGCATTTGATGATTGTTTAGGGTTACATTGTTGCACCTTGGATTCCTATATCAGGCATTATGTGATAGTTGTAACATTATTTTCAATCTGTGGTTCTAAAGTTACAACGTTTCAACAACATATGCTGTTTTCATTTGTGTGCCTCCTGTGTTGCCAGATAGATATATTTTAGGGAACAGATCAGGATTGATGTGTGTTGGTCCCTCATCATGCACCGCCTACTGTCTACATGCACTCATATGTGAGTAACACATTTGAGGCGTGCGTCAGCAGGTGGGGGGTGAGGGCCTAATGCATAGTGCTGCACATTATGTCTCCTGCCCCTCATTTGTAGACGGTCCAGTGACCTTTCTGTCTTTCAGCTTGGATCCACTCAGCTTGATATTATGATGGCGGGATCTACACTATCTGTGAAGATGAACCCAAATAAACATATGTGTTTGATATACATTTGTCTCTGCTGCTGCTTGATCATGGTGACAAACTTGCAATACAATGTGTGCCTTTGAGTCAGTCCTGACTCCTTGTGACCCAGAGACTCCAGGGTTTTCTTGTCAGTGTCACTGGAAGTAGATTGTCAGGTCTTTCTTCCAAACTAATGGAGGGTTGCGTGACTTGCCCAAGGCCACATGGAGTGCTAGTGTAAATTGAGCCCTGGTTGCTTGGTGTCCAAGCCAGTTTTCTAAACACTAGGCTACTCCTCCACTCTTTGATCACATTGACACTTGTATCTACTGATTTGCTGGTCATGTACATGGCCCACCTATGCTCACATCCTTGTACGGAGGCAGCTGTGTATCTGCCAGCCATTTGCCACATCACTGGGTATTACAGGTTTCCATACACACCCTCCCTTTGGGGTATTTTTTGTTTGCTTTGTGCTCAGTGTGCTGTTTGGGGTAGTGGTTAGAGGCATGTGTTATAGCTTCCTAGTTTGCAGGTTTGATCCCCACATTTGGTTTATCTTTTTCTTTTCTGTTGTGCTAACTGGACCATTAGGTACCAGCAGGTTCATCACCTCTACACACACCCTTCCCTCTCTTCACTGTACACCAAGGTGTGCCCTCTGTGCTGCCTAGCCATCAGATATTATCTGTTACATAGGTCTCTTTCTTTATGGTGTTTACATGGCAGTGCACTTGGGGGTTTTGTATTGCTGTGGTTCAGCTGCTGTGTGGAACACCTATTTGCATGTTGAATTCTCTCCTGTCCTGTTCCAGATTTTCCACCAGCTCCACAGAGCATCCTCTGCAGCCCTTGGGGTTTAGTTTCTTTCCTCTTTTGCATGCTGTATCCACTGCATAACATTTCATTGTGTGTGTGCATGTGTCTCTGGTCCCAATTACAGACTGTGATCTGATCTGTACACAGCAGATCTGCATGTGCATTTGGTCATGGTTACTGTTGGGGGTTTGCCTGTCCTGATAGCCAGCAGGCGTCTTGTGTGATGCCCTGCACTATTTGTGTATGCAGCCTTTGCTAATGAGCTCACGTTGGTGGTGTGGCCTACCGGTTTGTGCATTGCCATTTGTGGTAGTGGTCATAGGTGTGATTCCTCTCTGTTCTCTTTCATTTGTATGCTTGTCCTGCAGAACTAGTTTTCATTCGTGTGACAGTCATATCTGTGCAGATCTGTGCTGTGAGCACATTGTACCCTCATCAGAGTTGTGAACCATCCTTCTGTCCATCTTCTGTCTGCCAGCTGTGTGCCATCCTACCCTGATTGCATGCTGCTACCCCACGTCCTGCACTCCTACACATTCCTGCATTGCAGCTCTCCCTGGTTGCCTCTCCTGTGTGTGCTCTGCATAGCACTGCTATTCCACTGTCATCCTGATATTTCACCTATCCTGCCATTTCTGGCTCCTCTGCTGCACACATCTTCCCATCCTCTGTCACACACTGTCATTATAGCATGGCACATTACCATCACTCTGTGCATAACTACAGCTGCCCCCGATATGTTTGCCATTTTTCTAGCTGCCACATGGGCTGCAGCTGATTTGTGTGGTCCATCAGCTCTGATCTACGTCCTTCTTTTACTTATGCATTGTCTTTCCTTTCTGCTCTGTGCAGTGTTTGGGTTACGTGTGTGTTTGGCACATACCTCTCTTGCCCTTCAAATTGGGGGACCTTACTGCTCTTGGCCAATGTTTTTGGGTTCACCTATACACCCTTGGGGCATCTTACGCCACACCTTCTATTCAGGCAGCTTATGGGGTGCCTACTATGGTATCTTGGGAGTTGGCAACCTTTCAACATGGCCTCTGGGGAACATTATAACTCGCCTTTGCTGACGTGGTTGTTTAGGATGTGCCTTCTGGTGCACCCTAAAGGGTGCATTAATTTATGGCACTGGGGTGGGGTTCTTTTTAGATGGCAGCACAGATTGTTGTAAGCAGAAAAAAGAATTACCTCAGCCAACCTTATTCATTAGGTATACTGGGGATTTGAACTCATGGCCCCTGCACCATCAGTCAGTGTCTTAACCATTGTGCTACACTGCTGTTCTTCTTTTCATATCAGCGCACCTACTTAAGATTTCCATGCGTTAAAATGCACAGTGCTGCCATCAAAAACAGTGCTATGACCTTGCGGGGCCTCATACGGCACCCTATAAAGCACACTATAAGGAACATTCTAGGGTGCCTGGGCAGACAGTGCACTTTATAGTATGCCCTCTGGAGTGCCTTATAGGGCGGCTGATGCAGCACCTTATGTTACAGCACTTTGAGAGTGGGTTTGCTAGCAGCACTAATTAAAACAATATTAAATTGCCTCATAATGCAATATTACACATAACAGGTAGTGCCTCAGCCAGCCTTATTCATTGGGCACAGTGGAGGATTGAACCCATGACCCTTGCATCATCAGTCAGTGTCTTAACCATTGTGTTACACTGCTGTTTTGCCTTGCATGTCAGCGCACCTACTTAACATTTTCATGCGTTAAAATGCACAGTGCTGCCATCAAAAACAGTGCTATGACCTTGCCGTGCCTCATAGGGCACCCTATATGGCGCCCTATAAGACACCCTTTATGCAACATTGTAGGGTGCCATGGTGGACAGTGCACTTTAAAATATGCCCTCTGGGGTACATTATGGGGTGCCTTATGCAGCACCTCATGTTACAGCACTTTGAGAGTGCGTTTGCTAGCAGCAGTAATTAAAATAAAATTAAAATGCCTCATAATGCAATATTACACATAACAGGTAGTGCCTCAGCCAGCCTTATTCATTGGGCATAGTGGGGGATTGAACCTATGACCACTGCACCATCTGTCAGTGTCTTCACCATTGTACTGCAGCCCTGCTCCTCTGCTTATACATCAGCGCGCCTGCTTATGCTTTCCGCGTGCGTTTCTCGTGGGCTAATGTGCATGGCGCACACGAGCGCGCAGCGCACAAGAGCACGCGATAATCCCGGTTTGCTAGGTTAAGACTGAAACGCCCACTCCTTATATGGCATCCTGCACACTAGCGCCGGGCGCACATTAGGACGGTTTAGTAAACATACCCCCAAGTTACACTGTTGCAAACATGATACTCTGAGGGTATGTGCAAGAAAAAGGTGACATATTGTTTGTATGGGGTAGATGGAGGCAGTGTTGGCATTGACTTTGAATCTAGAAGGGGTCTCATCAGGGTTTCTTGAAGAGAAATGTAACCACAGCATTCTTGAAGTCTGCAGGAACAGTCGCAATAGAAAGCGATAGGTTGAGAATATGACAAATGGAAGGAATAACAATGGAGGAGATGGAGCTTAGAAGATGGATGGGAATGAGATCAGAGGAGGAGTTAGTAAGTTTGGAGGAGGAGAGGTGTGGTTTCTTCCTCAATGATCTTACAAAAGGAAGAAAGGGTAACAGAGGCTGAGGGAAAGATTTGGGAGTGAAAAGGGGGAAAGAGTGATGGAGATGACCCCGGGAGGAACTCAAGGATAATCTTGTAGACTTTGTCATTGAAAGAGTCAGACAATGTCTGGGTGGAAAGGGATAATTAGAAGGACTGGTAGGGTCTCATGAGGGTTGTTTGAAGAGAAATGTAACACCAGTATTCTTGGAGGCTGCAGGAACAGTCACAGTAGAAAGTGATAGGTTGAGGATATGACAGATGGAAGGGATAACTGTGGAGGAGATCGAGCTTAGTAGATGGGTGGGAATAGGGTCAGAGGAGCAGTTAGTAAGTTTGGAGCAGGAGAGAAGATGTGTGGCTTCTTCCTCGGTGATCTTAGAAAAGGAAGAAAAAATGACAGAAGAGAAAGTTGAGAATCGCAAAAGAGATGGCGAAGGTCAGAGGCAGGAGAGTTAGTAATGTGGACATAATAGTTTTGCTTGTGGATGCTAGGGCTATCTGGAAAGAGGTTTGCATGAATTTGAAATGTGACGTCTCCAAGGGTGTGGGATTTGAGCCAAGTGCACTCAGCTGAGCTGGCAGAGGAATGTAGGTAGCAGGCTTTAAGGGACAGGCAGGGCAGAAGTACAGTACACCTCACAGGACAGGGAATGGGAAGAGCAAGAACATCCAAAGCAGAGGAAAGTCCAGTGTTACAGGAAGATACCGCCTCGTCAACAAACCCAGATGATATAGTGGAGGAAAAAGATGATGATACAGCAGTGGAGAGAGCTGATGGGTCGATAGCATGAAGATTCCTAGAGATGCTGGAGAAGATTGGGAAAGACTGAAGTGGGGGGGGGGGTACTGGAGAGTAACACTTAGCTGGTGATGGTCAGATAATGCAAGAGCTGAGGTACAGAAGTTTGAGGGAAAGCAGTTAGAAAAGGAACAAGGTCTAGGCAGTGGCCTTGCTTGTGAGTAGGGGAGTAGAGCACAGCTGGAGGTTGAATGAGGAGGTAAGGAAAATGAGCTTTAATGCATGAGAGTTAGAGGGGTTATCATCATGAATGTTAAAATCCCCAAGAATAAGAGAGGGGGAAGATGCATCTAGAAAAAGGGAAAGCCATGAATCAAAGTCAGTGAGAAAGGTAGAAGTGGACTTATCAGAAGGTCTATAAATCACAGCTATCCAGACAAGTAGTGGAGCAACAAGGCAGATGGAGTGGACTTCAAAGAAATGGAAGGGGTGAGACTGAGACAGATGGAGGGGTTGAAATTGGCAGGAATGAGAGAGTAGAAACTCAATACCACCACCACAGTCAACGGAGCGAGGCATATGGGAAAATTGATAGCCCCCATGACAGGGGGCAGCAGATGAAGTAGAGTATTCGGGGAGAAGTCAGGCCTTAGAACAAGAAGATGCAGAGTACTAAAAACAAAGAGGTCATGAATGAAGGCAAGTTTATGAGAGTTTGAGTCTGTGCTCCACAAGGCAAATTAGAAAGGGAGAGAGAAGAGGGAAAGGTTTTCAGGATAACCACAACGAATATGCATAAGATAAATTTGCATACAATGGAGGCAGTGCATGCAAATCTCTCTCATGCATATTCATTGTGGTTATCCTGAAAATCTGATTGGTTAAGTGTATCCAAAGACCTGGGTTAAGAACCCCTGGGCTATAGCAAGAGGAGGTGGAGGTTGAATAGGACTACATAAGTTGGGATAAAACCTGTGGTAGCTGCAGTATCGGGGATGGGAGTGTTAGAAGATGATAAGTCAGGCTTGTGGGGAAGAGGATAGAGAGAAAACTACTATCTCATATTATTACCTCTTTGCTAGGTCCTTAGTTAAGCTATAGGAGCTAGGAGTCAAGCCTGACATTCATATTCTGCATCATCCAGGAAATGCAGAGGTCCTAGAAGTTCTTTACACTACAAAGTCCTCTAGTATTTTCAGAAGTGAATTAAATATTTGAGAGTGAAAGACACCCTGATCTATGGAACAGAATGCATCTGTATCAATAAGAAAATATTAGAATAAAAATGTACTTATCCATTCATCACTGTAGATGCTCGAAGAGAGATGAGTGATGCAAAATATAGGATACAGGGAACATGGCCACTACATTCAGAATGGTCCTGTAAATTGATTGCTATCCTAACATAATGGAAACAATCTCATGAAAGTTCTTTTTGATATGATGGCTTCTGAGTAAGAAAGCTGATATAATTTTTAATTTGTCTTTTCTTGGCTTGTTGTATCTGATAGAAACATTTGGAAAAGGAGGGTTGCCTTATTCTTCCACCTACAGCCACAGTGGTTTGAAAATATCCACAAGCAAGAAAATGTAAAATGCTTGGGAGCTTGACAAGGCCAGATAAAGAATGAGACATGCCTGGTAGAAGGCTGATAGCTCATACAAATGTATAGTGGTCCCATGAGAATTACAGTCTGATACAGATTGCCACAGTTGCTACTCAGGGGTGATATGGTGTTGAACCTAATGTGACAATAGTACCAAAACAATAGTGTGATAGGTGCAACACCACCTGCGTCAACTGTCGGGGGGCATTAAAAGCTCTTTCCTGGCAGTTAACACATGCCTCCTGTCTTAACACAGCATACAAATAGCAAGGGTGCACTTACCTCCATCTATTGAAGTGGTGGCACGTGCACTCATGCTAATTAACTGCCTTGATTCCCTAATGTGCCTTGGACAATTAGTGCCAAAATCCAGCAGCACTGTCATGACCCCACACCAGTTGTCAACATGCATCCCAGTGTACTTTAGTGTGCTAGTAAAAGAGCCCCTTAGAACACCTTGAAAAAGTCTTGAGATCCTGATACATTGTTCACATTCTACTGTCTAAAACAGTGATGGCTAACCTTTTTGAGCCCAAGTGCCCAAACTGCCGCACAAAACCAAAGAATTTCCTCAAAGTGCCAGCACGTCAATTAAACCTTAACAACAAGATTTTAGTATCTAAAAACTCTTTATAAAGTTGCCTGAACTATGTAACATCATTTGTAAAGTTTGGAATCTTTGTATTGTCAGAGAATCAATTTGATTCACAATCCTTTGGTTTTCATTTCAATTTATTGGCAATTTATAATGTTTTAATGATTTCATTCAATTTAGAAACAGGAAGGCAATAATTAAACTGGGAACCCCAAAAGCCAAACTTGGAATGTACAACAACACTGTAGAAATAAAACTATAAATTAATTTCCTCTTGTACTAAACAAAGCACAGACACTAATGATGCACATTTCCCAGAGCTGACATATTCCAGTTAAAAAATTCAAAATAAAGAGATATCTTTGTACCTTTTGTGCATTTTTTTCAGTTGCAATTGTTCCAGCCACTTTCTTCTGGTTTATTTGTGTCTTCTGCTATCTCTCCATCGTCTGCTGTCCATTTCTCCTTTCTTCTCTTCTAGTTTTTTTCCATTCTCTCTCTTCATCTGCTTTAACATAATAATCTTTCTCCTTTTTTAGTCTCCCAATACCCGGCCAATTGTACATTTTTCTTCCCTCCCACACAAAATATTTTTCCCCTCTCCATTTCACTCTCCCAGCCCCATCCCCTTCTAATCTCCCCCAACATCAGCTCCCTTTTAATTCCAGCCCCACCCAGTATCCGCTCCCTTCTAGTCCCCACATCAGCCCATTTCCAGTCCTGGCCCCCCATCAGTCCATTTCCAATCCTATCCGAGTCCCTTCATCAGCTCATTTCCAATACCAGCCTCCCATCAGCCCATTTCTAGTCCTTTCCTAGCCCCACCATCACTCAGCCCATTTCTAATCCAAGCCCCCCATGAGCCTACTTCCAGTTCTAGCCCCTCCATGAGTCCATTTCAATCCAAGCCCCCACCACAGCCCATTTCCAAACTTAGCTCCCCCAACACCCAATTCCCAGTCCTATCCTAGCCCCTCCATCAGCCCATTTCCTGTCCTAGCTCCCTCCCCTAAGAGCCCATTCCAAGCCCCCCTTCCCATCAGCTATTTGCAGTTCAAGCCCCCTTCCACTCAGCCCATTTCCATTCCAAGTCCCCCTCCCCATCAGCTATTTGCAGTTCAAGCCCCCCACTTCCCCTCAGCCCATTTCCATTCCAAGCCCCGTCCCCATCAGCTATTTGAAGTTCAAGCCCCCCACTTCCCCTCCGCCCATTTCCATTCCAAGCCCCGTCCCCCATCAGCTATTTGCAATTCAAGCCCCCTTCCACTCAGCCCATTTCCAGTCCTAGCAACCCCCCCAACCCATTACCAGTCCTAGCCCCCCATAGCCCACTCCCAGTCCTAATCCCACCAGCCCATTTCGTCCTAATCCCCATCACCCCATTTTCAGTTTAAGCCCCCTCATAGCCCATTACCAGTCCTAACCTCCCCATCAGCCCACACCCAGTCCTAATCCCACCAGCCCATTTCCAGTCCTAATCCCCCCTCACCCAATTTTTAGTTTAAGCCCCCCATAGCCCATTATCAGTCCTAACCCCCATCAACCCACTTCCAGTCCTAATCCCACCAGCCCATTTCCAGTCCTAATCCATCACCCAATTTTTAGTTTAAGCCCCCCCATAGCCCATCACCACTCCTAAACCCCCCCAGCACCCAGCACCACTCCTACCCCCCCCAGTGCCCATCACCACTCCTAAACCCCCCCAGTGCCCATCACCACTCCTAACCCCCCAGCGCCCATCACCACTCCTAATCCCCCCGCAGCGCCCATCACCACGCCTAACCCCCCCAGCCCAGCCCAGCCCAGCCAAAATTTAAAATAAAAAAAAGCTGCCTTCTGCCGCTTCCGGGGCCGCCGCGGCAGAATCGTGTGTGCCGCGGGCCCCCCCCCCCCCTGTGCCTGGCAGAGCCTGCCCTCCAGATCCTGCCTTCCCCGGTATCAGCTCCCTGTTTCCAGCTTGTCACACGCGCCGGCTTTCAGAGCGCGAAGGGAACTAGTTTCCCTTTCGCGGCTCTGTTAAGCCCGCGGGGGCTGTTGGGAACTTCCCATCAGCCCCCGCGGGCTTAACAGAGCAGCGAGGGAGAAACTCTCCCCTCGCGCTCTGAAAGCCGGCGCGTGTGACAAGCTGGAAACAGGGAGCTGATACCGGGGAAGGCAGGATCTGGAGGGCAGGCTCTGCCAGGCACAGGGGGGGGCCCCGCGGCACCCTCGATTCTGCCGCGGTGGCCCCGGAAACGGCAGAAAACAGCTTTTTTTTATTTTTTTAAATGCGGACCTTCCCGCGTGCCAGCTGCAAGGCCTTCGCGTGCCACAGCTGGCACGCGTGCCATAGGTTCGCCATCGCTGGTCTAAAAAATACAGTTCAGAATGCATTAAGGTAAGAGTTTATTTCACTGATCTATAAATGTAGAGGGGAATTTTAGAAAGGACGTCCAAGTGCAATATGGAAAGTATAAGACAGAAAGACCGAAAAAAAGCAGGTATGTCCAGGTGTAGACATGATTTCACAAAAATGGTCATGCCTAATAGGGACGTCGGCTGGGGCATCTACATAGACATCCCCTGAACCACATTTCAGAAGCTAGACATTTAGGATAGCCTAATGGTTAAAACTGAAGCTTAGAAACAATGCAGGAAGGATTCAAATCCCACTGCTGCTGTTGTTGGTATTGTGCTGAATACTGGAGATGATGGAGTGTCCACCCTCTGGGTGTTTTTCAGCTAAAATGAGCACAGATGTCTGTTCTTTCCTGGAGCAGGTCTGACATTAGATGTGATGCTGGACATCCATGATGTTTCTGAGATCAGGTAGGAACATCCAGGATCATGAGAATACCGTGGACAAACCTTCTCCATGACCCGTTCAGACTTGGATGGCCCCAGAATTGGCTTCTAAAATGGATCTGGAGATGTTTGTGTGCTTTGGACATCTCTAAACCCATTTTTGATAGTCCAAAGCTTGAATAGGGCCTCTAAAATGACCCCCATACACTACACTGTCAACATCAAAGAACTATTACAGATGTATTCAAAAAGTAGTTAAGAGTATGAAGTAAAAAAAATCTTGATTATGGGAGGAATAGCCTAATGGTTAAAGCAGTGGGCTAGAACCCGCAAAGTCAGGGGTTGTATCTCATTATACTCCTTGTGATCACTTAATCCTCCATTGCTTCAGGTACAAACTTAGATTGTAAGCTCTCAAGAGACAGGAAAATAACTACTGTAACTAAACGTAAGTCATCTTGGACTTGTGAGAAAAGTCATAAGCTAAACACAATTTCCCTTCCTCCTTGATTCTATTGGTAGAAGTTTCTTAGCTTACGACATTTCTCAGAAGTCCAAGATGATTTATATTTAGGTACAGTAGTTCTGTAACAATAACAGAGATGAGTCATTTTCAAAGTGGGAACGTGCAGTGTTTTCCCACAGCTGTCAGAATAGCTCAAACTCTTTTAACTGCACTGGGGATTGTCTGTGGACTGCAGTCATCAAGTCTTGCCAAAGATTTTCTGTTGGATTCAGGCTTGGACTCTGACTAGACCACTTGAGAACATTCACTTTCTCCTTGAGTCATTCCATTGTTGCTTTTATTTTGTGCTTAGGATCATTGTCTTTCTGAAAGGGGAAGTTTTTCCTCACTCAGATCTGTGGTAGATTGGAAAATGTTTTCCTACAGGATCTGCCTGTACTTTACATTATCCATCTTTTCTTTGATCTTCACAAGCTTCCTTTGTCCCTGTCACTGAGCACCACATATATGATTATCTCCCAGTTGGTGAGAGGTCACATATTTGTACTCAGTGCAAAGATTTCCTGGCTATCAGAGAAGAAGTCTGATCTCTGGAGGCTAAAGTGGCAAACTTGGAGGAGCTGAGGCAGAAAGTTATATAGAAGAGACCTACAAGGACATAGTAGAAAAGTTCCATCTTCACTCTGGCAGCCTCAGTGCTGCTTTGGAGGAAAGAGATCACTTAGAAGGAGAGCATCACCTTGGTGTGGCAAGAAATAATCCTGTAGTCTGTCCCTGTCTTCCAGGAGATGCAATATCCTCTCGTACTGAAGATGTATCTCCAGTTTAGGATGATCCAAAAAGGAACACTCACTTCCACAGACTCAAATGTGTTCCAGGTTAGGATAATTGATGATTTGATCATTAGGTATGTAGATAGCTGGGTGACTGTTAGGCATGCCTGGACCTTACACGCCATGTAGATAGGATTCTAGAGAGTATTAGGGAAGAGCTGCTGCCTTGGTACATGTGAACACCAACAACATAGGAAAGTGTGGGAAGGAAGTTCTGGCAGACAAATATAGGCTTTTAGATTGAAAGTTTAAATATAGGATCTCCAGAACAGCATTCTCTGAAATGTTCCCTGTTCCACAAACAGGATCCAAAAGGCAGGCAAAGCTCCAATGTGTCAATGAAACAATGATTCGGGGAAGAGGGCTTAGATTTGTCAGGAACCGGGCAACATTCTGGGAAAAAAGGGACCTATTCAGGAAGGATGAATTCTACCTTAATCAGGGTGAAGCCAGCTACTAGTACTAACCCCTACAAAGTAAATTGATTAAGGCCAGCACGAACATAAATATCAACAACCCCTCTGTAGCACTCAAGGCATCCCCAATAACACCATTTTGTAATTTCAACACGGTATCAATTAGTGAGATTGAGAACATTATCGCCTCCATCAATCATAGCACGGCACCTAATGACCCATGCCCAGCCAGCTGGATCAAAGATCTGCGACACGATCTAAGCCAAATCTTGTGCAAGATGCTGAACCAGTCCTTTCTAACTGGCTCATTCCCCCAGTGTCTGAAACACACCTCTATCAGGCCCCTACTGAAAAACAGTAAACTTGATCCATCCAAAGTTGAATCATTTAGGCCAATCTCAAGCATCCCCCAACTTGCAAAAATCAACGAGAAAGCTGCTCAACAACAGATCCAGCATCACATTGACACGGAAGCTCCACTAAACCAATCACAACATGGATTCAGAGAGGCACATGGAGTCGACACAATCCTTACAACCCTATTCAATGATCTGATCACAGGAATAAACAGCATCCAACAAGGATTTGTCCTCATCTTTCTAGACATCTCCGCCGCCTTCGACTCTGTGAATCACGATATACTTCTGCAACGCCTGATAGAAAAGGGGATTCGAAGCACAGCATTGGAATGGTGTAAATCCTACCTTTCCAATAGGTGGCAACAAGTCAAGACAGACCAGGAATCCTTGGAACCATTCCTACAATCTCAAGGTGTACCGCAAGGATCTTCCTTATCGGCACTAATGTTCAATATATATATGCAGCCTATATGTGAATTGATCCGATCCTTCAACGTACAATGCCTGGCATACGCCGATGACATCCTCATATACATGCCGTTCAAAATTGACCAACCAGTGTTTTCCCCAATAATCAATTGTTTCGGAGCAGTAGCGGAATGGCTGCTGTCACAAAACTTACGAATCAATCATAGCAAAACTGATGTTCTTTTTGTGACAAGGAACCGTAAGTTCGTACCTCCTCCATCGATACTGGTCAACAACATAGAATTGACGTCCAAACCCACAATCCGATATCTCGGCATCACTTTGGATCAACACCTGGATATGACAACGCATGTGAAGAATGTGACAAAGACTATATATCATAAGATCAGAACACTACGCCACCTCCGCCCCCTACTTGATTACACTGACTACCGTTCAACCTTCCAGGCATTAGTCCTCCCACATCTAGATTTTGCTAACATCATCCTCCACGGGATCTCTCAATCAACTTTAAATCCGCTTCGTCTGGCTATGAATACAGCTGCAAGGGTCCTCTCTGGGTCACCAAGATCTGCTCACATAACGCCTATCATGAAAGACCTACACTGGCTACCTCTACAAGCCCGACTCCACTATAAGTCTCTAATCCTGACCTTCAAAGCCATGAATAATTACCCACCCACACCAATCAGCAACCTAATTCACAGCACCCTCGAAAATAGAAACAGGAGATCTACTGCTACGAACACCTTAATAGTTCCTAAGATGATGACATCATGTACTAAAGCTACGTCAAACAGAGCTTTCTCAATATTCGCCCCTCTAAACTGGAATACACTTCCACATGAAATCCGTGGCATCAAGAGCCTAATACAATTCCGAAAAGCCGTGAAACACCATTTGTTCATAAAATGTTACCCAGAAGCTATCCTGGACACTCACACATCTACCAAGATTCCCACATACCCCAGATGCCTTAGCACTCTAATACAACCAGAAAATGGTTAGGCTACACGATAGCCCACTAGACAAACAAGATAACCACTTAACTGCTCCACCCACATGAATCACGCACAATATCCAATCGAGTTTAGAATATTGTATATAGTTAAAAAATATATATATATAGTATAAAGTTAACTGTACATAGTTTCCCCGGTTATCCCATGTATTATCCTCCCTGTTCTTTGTAAACTCAATGTTGCTTGTAGGCATTGCAGTATGTTTTGTTCATTGTACACCGTACTGATTTTAATAGCGCGGCATAGAAGAAATGTTAAATAAATAAAAATAAAATAATAAATAGAGCAACTTTTAAACTAAATATTGAGGGAAAGCCAAAAGTCTCCCAGGAGTGCATAGTTCAGAATAATGTATCTTTGTAGAATACTATCAAACCAGGGACATTAGGGCAAACCAATAGAGAGGTTGAAATAAAAGTAAATGTATCCCAGGTGCCTTTAAGTAAAAAGAAGACAGCGTTGAATGAGTCCAAATTACCCTGTTAACTGATAAGCAGGTTGTCGATATGAATAAAAAACACTTTGAAGTGCCTGTATACAAACGCATGGAATGCAATTCTACTATATAATCTCCTGTGCAGTTAATGCACATTACCACACACGTATGAGGGGTCTAATTAATAAAGTGAAGTGCACACATAGAGTATTTTATAAAATAGGGTGTAATGATGCACCTTAACCTAGTCACAGTAGTTATGCCTGTTCTAGAGACGTTGTAAATGCCCATGCTTAGATTTGTAAAGAATGTGTGCAAGCTATATTATTTTATAACTTGCGTGCATAAATTTAGGCTCCTTCTATGCTCCCCCAAGTTCTGCCTCTATGCTCATCTATTCTGAAATTGGGCCCATGCACCTACTTACAGAATATTCAATGACTAATGTACATGCGTAAGTGCTTATCCATCCACATAGCTCATGGGAAATATATGATTTATGCCGTGGATAGCATGTAACTTCATACAGCTATAATAAAATTACCTCCAAGAAGGCTAAACAATCAGAACAGAGAGTTAGAATAGATATAATTGGCATCTCAGAGACCTGGTGGAAAGAGAATAACCAATGGGACACCATGATTACAATGTACAAATTATATCGCAATAAAAGGATAGATCAAAATGGTGAAGGGGTGGCGCCATATATTAAAGAGAGCATTGAGTCAAATAGGATAAAGATTTTGCAGGAAACAAAATGCACTGTAGAATATTTTGGATTGAAATTCCATGTGAAAAGTGGCAGGGAATAGCAGTAGGGGTGTATTATCGCTCGCCTGGCCACAATAAACAGACATAACAAAATGGTAACAGAAATTAGGCAAACTAACAAAACTGATAACAAGGTAATAATGGGTGATTTCAGTTTCCCCAGTATTGACTGGGTCAATGTCATATCAGGACATGCTATGGAGATGAAGTTTCTAGATAAAATAAATGACTGCTTCATAAAGCATCTGGTTTAGGACCCGACACAAGAGGGAGTTATTTAAGTCCTAGTCAGCATGTTTTAACTCTGAAGTGAGAGAAACTGTTACAGCCCAAAAATAATCTTTCAAAAAATGGAAGAAGGATCCAAATGAAACAAACAGGAAATGGCATAAGCACTGGCAAGTTAGATGCAAAGCACTGACAAGGCAGGCAAACTGAGAATTTGAAAAGAAGGTCGCCATGAAAGCAAAAACTCAGATGATGCTGATCCCATTTGGTGAGACCTTGGACATCACTTATGGTAGAATCAATTATT
Source organism: Ichthyophis bannanicus (assembly GCA_033557465.1). Taxonomy (NCBI): domain Eukaryota; kingdom Metazoa; phylum Chordata; class Amphibia; order Gymnophiona; family Ichthyophiidae; genus Ichthyophis; species Ichthyophis bannanicus. Next base: position 1,148,051,248 of record CM066033.1, on the reverse strand, counting down.
ATTTCCATAAAGTAAAGGAATGGATTTGTGCCCACTGATTCAAATTAAACATTAAACTCAGATTTGATGAATCAATGTAAAGATGGAATAATTCCAGATCAAGGGGCTCTTGTTGATTTATTTCATCGTATTCTTCTAATCAAAGCCTTGGGGTGATTTTTGATGTCCATTTATCTATGGAACTTCAAGTCAGTAAAGTTGTTCTGACTATGTTAGTAGTGTTAAGATGGGTTTGAAAGATATGGGATTTGCTACCACTGGATCATCTCTGCCAAGCAGTTCAAGAAATGATGTAGCATGCCTATGCCTAGAATTTAGTAATATTGTTTATTTGTGATTGCCTAAGAAACTTACATCTAGCTTACAGACTCTTCAAAACACTTTTCTTGCAATAATTTTATGGGGAGTATCTGTTTGTGGACAGATGTTATGCCAGAGGAGATATGAAATGGTGAACTGCAGAAGAAGTATCTGGTCTGGAAAGTATCATGGCTGCCGGGGAAGTTACCATTGGAGGATCCCTAAAGCTTGTGTTGTGCTACAAAATTTGTAAGTACTTCTTTGTGGACAGCTGTTACACCAAAGGAAGTGTGAGGTGGGAGCCACAGAGGAAGTATCTGGTCTGGACAAGGTATCCAGTGGCTGCCAGTGCGGTCACTGCTGGAGGCCCCTGAAAGCCTGTATCATGCTACGGCATGCTCTTGTGGGTGTGCCCGAAGGGATATAACCAAAGGGGCAGGTCCTTTGCCATTGGAGACCTGGTGCAGCAGCAGAGAGATGTGAAAATCTGTTGGAAATGCTTAGGAGTACGTAATGTCACAGTCCAGTAAAAGAAAGCCAAAAAACCAAGAATCAAATATCACAAACACTGATAACAACTGGCTCAATGGATTAATATATAACAACCAAGGGGAACCAGCTCTTGCGGGATATTACCTTGTCCCATTTCTTTATGTAAGGGGCTTTTTTAAGCTTCCTCAAGTACTCTTCCTCCCCCACCTGACCCAGGATTAACATCTAGCTCCCCTAATGTGGTATTGATTGATAAAACAGTAGTAACTTGTCCTAAGCCTGTCACCTACAAGTTTTAACCATTACCTCATGCTACTCCTAGACCAACTCTCTGCCCATCTTGATGCCATTCATACTCTGCACCCCCACCAATCTGGCTTCTGCCCTGGTCACAGCACAAAAACTGTTCTTTTCTCCTTCCTTATGAAATTCATGACTCACATGATAGGGGTAACATCTCCGTAGTGGTGTCTTTGGATCTATCCTCTGCTTTTGATCTTGTTGACCATGTCATTCTCCTTTCCCACCTCTGTGACCTTGGAATCCATGGTACTGGGTTTCACTCCTATGTTTCCCAGCATTCTTTCTCTGTTCTCTTGGGTTCTTCTTCATCTTCACCTGTCTCACTCCCCTGTGGTGTCCCCCAGGGATCAGTGCTGGCTCCCCTTCTCTTCAATATCTTCCTGGTACACTCACTCTGCTGATTCAACAACACACCATCTTGGCATACTACTATGCCGATGACATTGTTCTCCTCCACCACACATACCCAGCCACCCTCAATCTCTCACCCCTTACTTTCTTGGCCCACATATCTTCCTGGTTATCTGCCAACTACCTTCATCTCAACCCCTCCAAGACAGCTTCCATCTGGGTTCCCAGCTGGGGGTGCCTGCCTCTCCTTCTCTCTCTTGGATTCCCCCATCCCCATCCCCATTGTTAGCTCCCTCCATTACTTAGGTGTCATTTTTGATTCTTCATTGTCTTTCCATAACTACATCTCCTCTCTTATCCTCTGATCATTTTTTCCCTTCACCAGATCCCTGCTGTTCATCTCTTTCTCTCACCGTCTTCTCTATCCATGTTCCTTCTTACACTTGTTATGTCTAGGCCTGATTATAATTATGTCATTCTTTCTGGTATCCCACAGTATCTGGTCTTTGGTTCTCTGTAAACCGCGCTGATTGTAAATAGCGCGGTATATAAAAAATTGAAATAAATAAATAAATAAATATCAACTGCACTGCCTCCAACTTGTCCAAAACACAGCCGTCTGTATCCTCACTCAAGCCTCCCGCTTTGACCATGTCACTCCATTCCTGCTTCACTACCGTTGGCTTCCCCTCAGGTACCGTATACAGTTCAAACTCCTCACTCATCCATTGATCCCTGCATTCTGGCACCCCCAGATACCTTTCCAACCTTTTGCATCTCCACTCTCCACACCATGCCCTCTGTACCATCTATGCTGACCACTTGCACCTTCCCCCTACCTCCAGGTCCCACCTTGAATATAGCCGCAATTCTGCTTTTTATTTCCCTGGTCCCATCCTATGGAATGCACTACCACTTGCCCTCCTTCTTGAACTTTCCTATCAGAAGTTCAAAATCCTACTTAAGACACACCTCTCCCAGCTGGCCTTTGACCTGTCATCCCCAGATTCCTAGCTTCCCAACCCAACTCCTCAGTCTGCTTACCCCCCCTTTTTTATAACTGTGCTACCGTTCCTTTTTAATTTTTCCTACGATTGTTTTTTTATTGATTTTAGACTGTACACCACCCTGCTGCTCTTTTGAAGGTGCAGTATATTAAGTCAAATAAAACATAAACATAAAAATTTGGCATATTTCCTCATACCAAACAGTTATTAATGGCTACTGTTTCTTAGCTCTATGAGTTATCGCAGGAGTGGCTTGTTAAATTTCAAGATCTTCATGTCTGTATGGAAGCTCTGGATAAGACCTCTGTTTCGGACTCTCACGTGGCTTCCCTGCATTCTTTGAGAGGGTCTGCTATTAAGGACAGTTTGACTTTACACCACAAAATTGAATCTCTTCAAAATGCAGCTATGAATAAAAATGTGAATTATTTTAATTTTCCTGTAGTTTCAGGTCATCAGAGAGTCTACTGAAGAGTATTTTAAAACCAGCCAGAGTGGAGGAGTAGCCTAGTGGTTAGAGCACTGGCTTGAGAACAAAGAAATCAGTGTTCAATTCCCACTAGCACTCCTTGTGGTCTTGGGCAAGTCACTTAACCCTCCATTGCCACAGAAGAATCTAAGTTATCAATGTTTCTGTTTAATGTACATTGCCAAGTTTAAGTTACAATATAAACTGTTTTGACTGAAATGATAAAGCAGTATATAAATACTGTTAAATAAAGATTTGCTTCTTTCTCATTCTGATAGCATTCCTCTTTCTACAGTAAGTAGTACTATATACCAAATAAGGTCAGAGTGGAAGCTGATTAACCTGAATGTAGTGGTGCAAAGTTCTTAAATTCAATTTGACTGACTTTCTGAAAGATATGTTATATTGTTTTAAGTTCCTTGTAAACCGCCCCTGATCTCTGGAAGGGGCGGTATAGAAAAGCACACAAATAAATAAATAAAATAAAATTCTCAAGATAATATACATATGAGAGTAACTCTTATGGTTACTTTTGTTTCTGAAATGGATAAATTGTCTATTTTGAAATTGTTCTTTAAAAACGACGATTCTGAATTTTGTGGTTCTAAATTGAATATTTTCCCAGATGTATTGTGGACAACCAAACTTCATAAGAAATCACTTCTTGCTTTGAAGTAGCATATACTTGCCTTAGGTGGGACTTTTCATTTGTGGTTGCCATGTAAATGTTTAATATCTTTTCAAAAGTATAAAAGTGGTAATCCCCAAAAAACCAAATAGACAGATAAATTAAATATACACATTAAAACATATAAACAATTGCCAGACACATCAATAAAAGTCAGCCCAGCATGTTTTGGCAAACTGCCTGCTTCAAGGGCATCCAGTAACTAAACATGGTAAAAAGTCTTTGATAAAAAGTTTCTGCGTGCAAGTGTTAAGTGGTACAATGCAAAGGAGTTAACAAACCCAATAGAAAGGTGCAAATACCACACAGGTGAATATCCCCTAATTCATGAGCGCAGGGTAAAGCATAGACTCCAAATGAAACTACACAGATTACACAGGAATAATCAAAAAGCAGGACACCAGCTCACATGTCACAACCAAATCACAAGCCACGATCAAAAACATGTCCATAAGGCAATATATAAGTTTTTGTGGGCCCTACTCTTCTTTTTTATTTATTTTATTTAGTAGACACTTGTATACCGCTACTTCCTACGATCAGCAGCGGTTAACTTTACAGATCAGGTTGGACTGCACAGTACAGTAATTTGTATGATTTACATTATGATTGGTTAAAGATTTGATTTGAAAACAACACAACTCAGAGTCATTTGATTTACATTTGATTAATGTGTGCGGGTTTGCTTACCTATATATATATACACATTAGGATGCGTGAGTGGGGGTGTGCTACGTATATACATATATACAATATAACAGAACTGGTTACTGGTTAGTTCAGCCTATATACATATATACAATTAACAGAACTGGTTTCGGTTAGCTCAGCCTAAAATGGGATTGAAAAAGGTGTGTTTTGAGGTTTTTTCTAAATTCTTTTAAGTCATTTATTAGTCGAATTTCGTAGGGTAGCTGATTCCAGAGTAGCGGTGCAGCATACAAGAAGGCCCTGCGGCTTGTTTCTGCTTTGACCTTTCTTATGCTGCTTGGGATGTTGAGGGTGTTTTTAGTTATGGTTCTTCTGCATCTATTGGATGACTGGATGGTGATTAGATTGTTGAGGTATGATGGGGCTATGTTGTGAATGAGCTTGAAAGTGGTTACTAGGATTTTGTATAAGATGCGGGCAGTAATGGGGAGCCAATGGAGTTCAATGAGTACTGGAGTGATGTGTTCAGAGATGCCTTTTTTCATAATGATCCTGGCAGCGATGTTTTGGGCCATTTGAAGTATGTTTAGGGTGCTCTTCGGAAGGCCTTGGAGAATAGCGTTGCAGTAGTCCAGGTGTGGAATGATAAGAGCTTGTGCTACTGTTCTGAAGTCGGAATGGTCGATGATGTTGCGGAGTGGTTGAAGCACTTTTAATTTATGAAATATGGCCCGGTTTGTTGTCCGTAGGTGTTTTTCCATCCTCAGGTTGCTATCAAGTAGTAACCCTAGATACTTTATTTCGGGCTTGGTGTAGTAGACGTTATTGTTGAGGGTGACGGTGGCGGGCGGGGTGAAGTCTTTTTTCTTGGCGATGAACATCACCTCCGTTTTTTTGTGGTTTATTGACATGTTGTTCATTTGTAACCAGGTCTGGAGCATGCTGAGGCATTCCTCGAGTTGGGTGTAGCTTGGTTGGTTTATGTCTAGCTGGGTATACAACATTAGATCGTCTGTGTACATATGGTAGCTGATCTTATGTTTCTGTATGATTTCACATATCGGTTTAATGTATAAGTTGAATAGTAGGGAGGATAGAGCTGATCCCTGTGGAATGCCTTGGCTTTGTGGGAATGCATCAGCTTTTTCATTGTTGAACTGAACCTGTTGCATTCTATTTGATATATATGATGCGAACCATTTTAGCGGGGTCCCTGTTACACCTATGGAGGCGAGTCGGTTGATGAGGGTTCTGTGGTGCACTGTATCGAAAGCAGCAGATATGTCGATAAAGATGAGAATGTACATCTTGCTTCTGATTTCGAGACCCTTAAGGAGGTTGTCGAGGAGTGCTATATGCAGGGTTTCCACTCCATGATGCTGACGGAAACCATATTGATGCATGTCCAGGGCATTTCTGTCATCTATGTGGTCTTGGAGTTGTTGCTGGACTGCCTTTTCAATGATCTTGGCTAAGAATGATATGCTCGATATGGGTCGATATGATGCTGGATCACTGTTGTTGAGCATTTTGTTTTTTAAGATTGGTCGTATTAGTGATCTTTTTAGCTGCGTTGGCATGGAGCCTTGCTGTAGTGATTGGTTTACAATGTGGGTGATAGGTTGGGCAATTTCACTCTTTGTAGCTTTGATCCAGGCCGCTGGACATGAGTCTAGAGGGGAGGTCGTGGTATTTAAGTTGGTGACAATGTTTATGATTTGCTGATCATCAATATGAAGGAAAGTACTCCATTGCGTATTTTGCTCTGTATTTGCAGATGTGTGTTCCATTGGTGGGTCATTGTTTATACTCTGGTCTTGAGTGGTGCGGGTGAGTATTTGAGGGTTTAGTTTCTTGGCATAATGGTCTGCTAGGGTTTGGGCATTTATTGCGCCCGTAACGATACTGTCTTGTGATGTTTTGGTGAGGGATTTAACAAGTTCGAAAAGTTCCCTTGGCCTATTAATTGCCTTATTGAGCAACTTAGTGTGGTGTGTCTTTTTTGCCAGGTTGGTCTCATTCTTGTACTTTGTGAGGGGTGTTAGGTATTCCTGGTTTTGTTCTTCGGTTTGGGCTTTTCTCGATTTCTTTTCCAGTTTACGTAGTTGTTTCTTCATCCTGCTTAAGGTTGTAGTGTACCATGGTTCAGATTTGGTTAAAGTTATGTAGTTTGTATCTTTCCAGGTTGGGTTTGCTGCTGATTCAACTCCTGAATTCCATTGTGCCACCAGGGTTTCGAGATCCGTTTGTGTGATGTCGACGTGTGATAAGACGGATGTTGTTAAGGTTTCCTTATTGAATTTTTGGAATTTTCTCTGGTGATGTGTTGCTGGGCAAATATGCAGTGGTTCTTGTATGATGGATAGGTATAATGAGAGTTCGATTTGGTGATGGTCTGACCAAGGTACCTGGGTAATTCGGGTTTGAGGTTTTTTTAGGTCTTTGTGCAGTTGTTCTGATGACATAAATACCAGGTCAAGAGTGTTACCTTTATTGTGAGTGGCTTCCTGGATTATTTGGACAAATCCGAGTTGATCCATGGCTTCAAGGAATGTATTAGCTTGCATGGGGGGAACGGACGGTAGATTTAAGTCACCCAGGATTATCTGATGCTTTTTGTTTGCAGTGGTTGATATGGTCTCCAGTGCGGTGTCCAGCGTTTCGTGGTGTGATGCGGGGGGCCTGTAGATTAGGCAGATGGCCATTCTTTTGTTTTCAATTCTGAGTACATCAATGCCCTCAGTTGCGGATTGTGATGTGTTCGCTAGATGTAGGGAGGCTCTGGCAATGATTAGGACGCCTCCACCTCTTTTGTTGGGGTGAGGACAGTTGAATATTTTATATCCAGGTTTGGATATTTGGTTTACAATTGCTGAGTCTGTGTCAGTGAGCCAGGTTTCAGTGATGCAGAGGATATCAGGCTTCTAATCTGTGAGGATATTGTGAATGATGTGCGTCTTGTTTCTTAGAGACCTGGTGTTAATCAGGAATAGTGTGATAGGGGTCTGTGACAGGCTGCAATGCTGCTGGTTCTTGCTTTGTTTGGCTGCGATCCCCGGTCTCCGCAGTTTTTTGGTTTCGGTTTACGATAGTTATGTGATTTTCTTGGGGACGGGATTTTATTTATTTATTTAGACAGTTTTGTATACCGCCTTATCCTTCAATCAAAGCGGTCACAACACAATTGGGGGATACATTTAACACGCGGGGACATGAGACACATACACTAATACTTACAGGGAACATGGGCAATGGAGGGTTAAGTGGCTTGCCCAAGACCACAAGGAGCATCCGTGGGACTAGAAACCCCAGTCCTTCCGGCCCAAGGTTGCTGTCCTCTAATGGGATTTGAACCCCCCGACCTTCTGGCCTGAAGTACCTTGCCCCAACCACTAGGCTACTCCTCCCTATAACTGCCCTCTGGTCGGTGAGGGGGACTGGCTGCCCGTATGTAGGACTGTGCAGAATGAGAGTAGGTATCAGGATTGGGTTATGTAGGAATGTTGGGTTCCAGGTTGTGGTAAGTGGTAATACATGGCTGGATTGCATGCACATGTGGATAGAGTTAGGCAGGCATATAGGGTTAGGATAAATGGTGGGAGGGCCATGTCACAGCTGTTTAGGATGTTAATGTTTTAATTCTAGGTGAGTCAAAGATTTGTCTATCGTCTCAAGTCTCTAGTTGTCACTGCAGGCTGGTTAGTACAATACAGTAAATATGGTCCTGTAGTATAGAAGGTAAATACAGAGTAACAAAAATGCAGAGATACAGGAAACTGTATAACAAATAACAAATGCTGGTAGGATACAATGCGTTTGTATAGTGTGACAAATGTTGGCAGAAGATAATACGTTTGGACAATGTATCTCTAAGGTTATACAGCAGTTAGTTGTAATCTGTTACATATGATTGTACAAGGCACTATGGTCTATGAGTCAGTCTGAGATTTAAGTCGTCGACTTTATGTAGTATGTCAGCTACCGTGCTTGTCAGTAGACAGGGTGTGGATAAACAGTTAAAAGAGCGTGTAGATAATTACCTGGGTGGCTGGCGTAGCGTTTGTACTCAGTGTTGGCGAGCTCGACCTGATTCGGGAGCTCAAGCCGCGTGGGTCTTCAGCGTCCTGTGGTATCGTGGATTAGGCTGAACGTTCATCAGTTGTGTACTCCTTTAAAATGTAGAATGGCTGAGGCAATGGGAGTTTAGCTGGTAGGCGGTTACAGCGAGCTCGACCCACATTGGGAGCTCAGGCTGCGTGGCTTCGTGTCTCCCCTGTACCCCTTTCCAGATGTTCTTGTGCTGTTTGTGTGATTCGGTCGGTTGAAAAAAAATGTTGATGGACGAAGAATCTGCTACAAGTTAAGAGTGCCAGGTGTTTGAGTTTGGAAGAAATGTTTAATTTGGCTGTAAAGAGACGTATATCTCTTAATTACTTGTTATTTATAATTTTTTCTTTTCTTTTCTGGATTTTACAAATATATTCCCCATGATGTGGCCTGCATTTCATTTTATCCTTGTATTTTGCCTTATTTTGTATAAGGTATTCTTTCGGGGCAGTTTTTCCAAATGGGTTAGTTTTGCGCATACCATGACAGTCATGAACCTCACTTCTAAGCCAGGGTATGATTTCAATCTCTCAGATTTACTGCTAATGTTCAGCATAGTACATGCATCATGCCAAAGAGAGCTTCCTTCTATAATTTGTAAGATGTAACATGTACTGTATGGGCAAAGTGTGCTTGGAAATTCTTTGCAATGCTTGGTATTTGAAGATCTCCCTCTCAACATGATTCACAAAGTAGTCACTTAAGACTGACACGTCTATATGCTGTTCTGGTGTTCTTCTCCTTTACCATTATATGAGGTATGATCAAAACGTATTGAGACTTGTTGTGTAGCTATATAACAATACATCGCACCAAGATGCTATTAAGCATGCAGTGACCTAGTTATGTGCTCTGCACGTGCAGAGTGTAGCATGGCTGTAGCATACCTGTACTTTTTTTTTAATCACATGATGTTTGGTATCATGTAAAAGCAGTTCATCAGATTTACAATGAGTGAAAACATTGAACAGCGAATTTGCATTTCTGCCAGAAACTTGGAGATTCGTGCAGAGAGACTTATGACATAGTAACATAGTAACATAGTAAATGACGGCAGATAAAGACCAGCATAGTCCATCTAGTTTGCCCAGCAAGATGGCAAGAGTAGGTGCACCTTTTGCTCTGTGCAGGCCATCCCTCCCCATGTCTTTGTTTAGGGGTAAACCCACCACTCCATGTAGGACACCCCTATTTGTTGAGACGTTATATGGTTCAGAAGTTAGATGGTACCGTTTATTTTATTTTTATCCTATTGCTGTAAAGGGATCCTCTGTGTTTGTCCCATGCCTTTTTGAATTCCGTCACCGTGTTCGCCCCTACCACTTCCATCGGGAGGGCATTCCAAGCATCCACCACCCTTTCAGTGAAAAAATGGAGTGGCAGGAATGGAGGAGTGGCCTAGTGGTTGGGGCAAGGTACTTCAGGCCAGAAGGTTGGGGGTTCAAATCCCACTAGAAAACAGCAACCTTGGGCCAGAAGGATTGGGGTTTCTAGTCCCACAGGTGCTCCTTGTGGTTTTCAGCAAACCATTTAACCCTCCATAGCCCATGTTCCCTGTAAAATAGTTATCTCCAAGTTATAATGCCCTGTTCAATGTAATTTCACTTTGTTCAATGTAAACCGCACTGATGCAGAATAGCATGGTATATAAGAGAAAATAAATAATAATAACATAAAAAAATATTTCCTGACATTGCCTTTCAATTTACCCCCTTGCAGCTTCATGTTATGCCCTCTAGTTTTACAGGTTCCCCGATTTTGGAAGAGGTTTGTTTGCTCATCATTTCTCTTTAAGTATTTAAAGGTCTGAATCATATCTCCCCTGTCCCTCCTCTCCTCCAAAGTGTACAGATTTAGGTCTTCAAGTCTCTTCTCATAAGGCTTCTGACGCAGGCTCCAAATCATTTTGGTCGCCTTCCTCTGAACAGTTTCCAGTCTTTTTACATCTTTTGCAAGATATGGTCTCCAAAACTGAACACAGTATTCCAAGTGAGGCCTCACCAGTGACTTATACAGTGGCATAAGTACCTCTTCTTTTCTGCTGGTATTCCCTCTTTGTATGCAGCCCAATATCCTCCTGGCTTTTGACAAGTTACAGCAAGTGTTTCGCAATGAATGCATGAGCCATGCTTAAGTTTATGACTGGTACAAATGTTTCCAAGAAGGCTGCTAAGGTGTTGACAGTGACAAACATTCTGGAAGGCCATCCATGAACAGGAATGAAGACGAAGTTGAAGCAGTGCATGCCGCAATACGCTTAAATCATCAATTGACTATCTGGGAGTTTGGCAGTTCTTATGTTCCTATGTTATTGGTATTTAGCTCACACCTTTCCAGGAGAAGATCAAAGCGAGTTATATTCAGGTATAGCTGCTAGCCTCATGCTTTACTGTAGCAGGGTAAGTGCTAGGTTTTACACATAATTATCACTTAACTTTGAGATCAAAAAGTTCTACTTTATTCTTTTCAGACCACAACATCTTCTTCCACTTGCATGCATATCTCTTAAGTGTTTCTTTGCGAATGCTATGTGGAATATCATATGGCTTTTCTTCAACGACTACAGTATCTTCTTGGTCTCTTCTAATATACACCATTTTTGTGGAATAGCCTTAAAATTTATTGAACAGTTAGCATTCCTCCAGCATGAATCAGAGACTTCTATAGTTCTTTCATGCTAATCTTAAGTCTCACAACGACCTCCATTTGCAGTTTCCTTAACTCATGGTTACTGACTTGGGGGAATGGTCTGCTGGAGGCAGTGTCTTGGTGGTGCTAAATTGTTTACACTTTTTAATGATGGACATGATGGTGCCAAGGGATACTCAAACATATTGAAATTTTCTTGTAGCCCTCTCCCAGTCTGAGTCCTTAAACAATCTTTTGCTGGAGTTCTTTCCGCAACTCTGTTTTTAGTATGTTTAGACCTTTTCTTCAAATTCAATTAATTCAATAGAAAGAGTAAAAATTGAATCCAGGAAGAATTGGATCAACTCAGCTATTGTAACTGGAAACAGGCTGGCTCTATTTAACTTATTATAGGCCTTGTTAAATCATTTAAAAAAAAAATGAATATCTGTTTGCTACGACAGTATGTGAAGATTTGTGCAATCAATATTGTTTGATTTGTTATTCTTAATTACTATTCAAATGTTTCTATAATTGTTCTTTCATATTGAAAATATAGAGTATATTATGCATAACAGTGAAACAAACTCCTACTATAATGCATTTTGAATTATGAGCCCGATTTTCAAAGGCATTTACACAGGTAATTGCCCTAGTTACCCATGTAAATGCCATATCCGGGATTTTTGAAGGGCACCTACATGGATAGTGCCCATTGAAAATCCCGGATATGTCCCTAACATGCTCAGATTCTATGCGGTAGCGTCAGAACGTGCTAGGGGCATTCCGGAGAGAAGCAGGGACAGAGGAAAGGGCTAACTGGGTAGCACCGATTTTCAATGCTACCCACTAGCCCTCTGTGCCTTAAAGATAGGCAATGTTTTTCCTCTCCTATCTTTCAGGCGTAAGGGCTAATTGGGTAGCATAAAAAATCAGTGCTACCCGGCTAGCCCCTGCGGCTTCTGGGTGTGTGGTGAGACCTGTATTTTCAATGCCAGGGGTGCATATGACCCTGCATTGAGAATCCGGGTTAGCACTGCCCAGATGAAAATCGGGCCCTATATTTTTTAGTTGGCAGATTGTGAAAACTATACAAGGGTGTGAAGATTTTTGGAAGGTATTGTGAATTAAAAGGGGCTATGGGAACCTATGGGGTAGGTTTACTAAACCGTCTTAATGTTACCGGTGTTAGTTGCAGTCTTACTGTGATGAATGCCATATAAGGTAGTGGGCGTTCCAGTCTTAAGGTAGCATTTAGGGTTTTCGTGTGATAAGGTACGTTTTCGTGTGATAGAGGGAGCCATGGCACATTAATGCGCGTTAGCCTTAATTAGGCACGCTGACCTACAAGCACAGCAACAGAAGTGTAGCACAATGGTTAATACATTGGCTGATGAAACAAGGGGTCATGAGTTTGATCCCCCAGTGTACTTAATGAGTAAGGCTGTCTGAGGCATTTCCCTTTACTTTAAATCAGTGCTGTCTGAGGCATTTTCTTTTTTAATTTAAATTAGTGCTGCCAGCAAACACACCCTCACAGTGCCGTAACCTAAGGTGCCGCATAAGGCGCCCTATAAGGCACTCCAGAGGGCACATTATAAAGTGCACTGTCTGCCAAGGCACCTTATAATGTTCCCTATAGGGTGCCTTATAAGGTCTTATAGGGTTTCACTGGCGTTAGTTTTCAGCCCCGGATTCCACAGCGTTAGTGTGCAGGGAGCCTCTCCCCTCCTACTCTACACCCATTGACCCTCTCTCTCCACCCCTGGGGAGCCTTCCTCCGCCCTCCGGGAGCCTTTCTGCACTCTCAGCGCTCGTTTGCGCCGCTGCGCACGTTATCATGCACTAAGGTACCTCTGCGCCCGATAAAGCGCCATTATTGCGCGATAAGGTACCTTATCGTGCGATAATGTCGCAGCAGCGCAAATAGCGCCCTTTAGTAAACATACCCCTATGTTTCAGAGTCCTCTAGAACCTTAAGAACTCAAAGTTCTTTTTAAGTTCATTATAACAGCTGATCATTTGTATATATATCATAATTACAAACAGGCATCTATCTCCTGGACAATATCCAGGAATTTTACAATCATTCAGTTTGAGAAATACAAATTAATAACATCAAACTTGTATAATAAATTGATTTCCAGTCTGGATGCTTGAACAAATCATTTTTTCCTAAGAGTGGAATCACTCATTCTATTTAGCAGCTGGATGGAACTAATGATAGAAAACTCATTGCCTGTATGCTGAGAGCCATAAAACCTTTGTCGATTAAGCAATCAACCCTACAAAGATATAATAGTCCATCTAGAAACAGCCTCACTGCATTATGATCCGGAGAAGAAAACTTTATGTAATGAGAGATGCTCTTCATCTCTCACCAATACACATAGTTCACAAAAGAAGGCTTTACTGGTATTATGACAAAGAGGCTGGTAGTATTTTGTAGGCTTAACCAGTGGCTTAAGAATGAGGGGCCCCCTAGTAAAATTTTGCTGAAAGCCCCCCATTGTCATGGAGGTAGCATGCCCCAAAACCACTGTGTGACCCCCCTTTGTGTGGCAGCCCACATGTGGCGGCGTTGGCGGTAGAATGGCAAACTTGCTTTATCATGTTTTCTGCACTGCTCTGCTCTTGAAAGTTCACCGCAGACCTGGCAGCTGTTCCTCACTGGGCTGAAGTGTTACGATAACAGCTACACCTCGAGACTGGCCCGGCGGAGAACAGCTGCCAGACATGCAGCAAACTTACAAGAGCAGAGCAGCATGGGAAACATGATAAAGTAAGTTTGCTGCACTGCTGTCGCTGTGTGGGCTCCCTTTCTGCCCAGGCCACCATACATTGCAGGCTGTTTGGGTGGAATTTATGCCAATGAGCTATCCAACTTATTGAGCATGAGCTTTCGAGGCCAAACATCTGCTTCATCAGATGCATGCTGAGCTATATTTTTCATATTTATAGTATAAGGAGACTGTTGCTCCAATGTTGCATTCTTCATGCTTTATACAGCTTTCAATTTATTAATTATAATTCTTGGTATCCATTCACAGAACAAGGAGATTCTTGATCAACAATCAAGGGGTATGCTTACTAAACAGTGCTAAAGTCGCAGCAGTGACGTTATTGCGTGATAAGTGATGTTATCGCACGATAATGGCGCATTTACCATGCGAAAACATCACGTATCACGTGATAACGTCTCTGCCGGCGTTAAGGCGCACAGAGAGCACAGTAAGGCTCCCCAGGGGCGGAGATAAGGGGTCAATGGGCGGAGAGTGGGTGGGGAGAGGCTCCATGCACACTAACGCCGTGAAATGAAGGTCTGAAAATTAGCCCCAGTGAAAACCTTGCGCTAGAGGCACATTTGCAGGAGAGAAACCATTTCAGTCAGCAATGTACAGAAAAGCCAGGGAGACCAAGAAAAGTGATAGTAGTGATACATGTGCAGCAACATCATAGTGCCCAAGTACGAGAGGGCACTACGGTGAGGCTGCAAATTGGGTACAGAGGACTGTAGGCGGGACATGCAGTGGGGCAGTTGGGGCACAGGGTGTATTAGGTAGATGCCTAGGTGACACATAGGAATGTAGAAACGGAAAACCAGCAAGACAGCAACTGACCAAGGGCAAACATGTCCACGAGTGTGTGTCCCACAGTGTCCCAGAGGACAGTACCCAGCAAGTACCCCACATAACATTAGCAGGCAGTGCTGGGGGAAGCATGGATGTCTATGCAGGCACCCCTACCCCATATCACGCGCCATAGGCAGCCGCCTACCAGCACACTGGATGGCCTGGGACTGCGCACCACCAGCACCACCGGCACAAGGGCATTCAGCAAGGTGGCGGAGGGGTGCTGGTGGTGGAGGGGGCAGTGGCATCACATTTAGGGGGGCAGCACGTTTAGGTGGGTGCTGTGCACTGCAACAGACAAGGTCTGTCTGACGAACAGTAATGGTATCCCCAGGGAATGATCTGCTTCTGTGGCAGGGGCGGCCCAAGGGGGGTGCGGGGCCATGTGCGAAGACTCGGTGCGGGGCCTCATTTGCATAAATAATTGCATAATATTACCATACACTAACTTTTAGTAAACATGCCTCTTAATGAGTGTATGGATAAAGAAAGACTAAAAGATTTCTACATTACTATAATCCAGTGCCAACCACCAGGCACATTAGGAACTACTACAAACACTGCCCATTTAGAACCCATAGCAAACCCGCCGTATCCTAACAGCACTACCAGGACTCACAAAGCACCATACCCTACCTATCAAAAGGAAACACTGCAAATATTAAACCAAAACATTTCAGAGAATAACAATACATGACCTACTGGGGAAAGAGAACAAGTGGTAATGTCAAATAGGATTTACATAAACAGAATACCTCAGCTCAGTTACACATGCAGAACAAAGACCATCACCAAACAAGGAATCACAATTTAGAAATAGGAAGACAATAATTAAACTGGGAACCCCAAAAGCCAAACTTAGAATGTACAACAACACTGTAGAAATAAAACTATAAATTAATTTCCTCTTGTACTAAACAAAGCGCAGATGTTAATGATGCACATTTCCCAGAGCTGACATATTCCAGTTAATAAATTCAAAATAAAGAGATATTTTTCTACCTTTTGTGCATTTGTTTTTCAGTTGCAATTGCTCCAGCCACTTTCTTCTGGGTTCTTCATGTCTTCTTCTAACTCTCCATCGTCTGCTGTCCATTTGTCCTTTCTTCTCTCTTCTAGTTTTTTTTCCATTCTCTCTCTACATCTGCTTTAACATAGTAATCTTTCTCCTTTTGCTCTTTCCTCATTCCTATTTCATCCATTCAAATTTTACCCCTCCAGCCTCAATCCCCACTTACTCTCCCAATATCCGGCCAATTGTAGATTTGTCTTCCCTCCCACACAAAATATTTTTCCCCTCTCCATTTCACTCTTCCAGCTCCATCCCATTTTAATCCTCCCCCAACATCAGCTCCCTTCTAGTTCCAGTCCCACACAGCATCCGCTCCCTTCTAGTCCCTGCATCAGCCCATTTCCAGTCCTAGCCCCCCATAAGCCCATTTCCAGTCCTAGCCCCCCATAAGCCCATTTCCAATCCTATCCTAGCCCCACCATCAGCCCATTTCCAGTCCTAGCTCCCCCATCCATTTCCAGTCCTATCCGAGTCCCTCCATCAGCTCATTTCCAATCCCAGCCCCCATCAGCCCATTTCTAGTCTTTTCCTAGCCCCACCATCAGCCCATGTCAAATCCTAGCTCCCCTCCACTCAGCCCACTTCCAATCCAAGCCCCCCATGAGCCTACTTCCAGTTCTAGCCCCTCCATGATTCCATTTCAATCCAAGCCCCCACCACAGCCTATTTCCAATCTTAGAACCCCCAAAAGCCCATTTCCAGTCCTATCCTAGCCCCTACATCAGCCCATTTCCTGTCCTACCACCCCCCCCCCACACTCAGCCCTTTCCCAGTCCTAGCTCCCTCCCCTCACAGCCCATTTCCATTCCAAGCCCCCGTCCCCATCAGCTATTTGCAGTTCAAGCCCTCCTTCCACTCAGCCCATTTCCAGTCCTAGCAACCCCCACAGCCTATTACCAGTCCTAGCCCCCCAATAGCCCATTACCAGTCCTAAGCCCCCCATCAGCCCATTACCAGTCCTAAGCCCCCATCAACCCATTTCCAGTCCTAAGCCCCCCCCCATAGCCCATTACCTGTCCTAACCCCCCATCAGCCCACTTCCAGGCCTAACCCCCCATCAGCCCATTTTTAGTCTTATCCTCCCCATAGCCTATTACTAGTCCTAACCCCCCCCATCAGCCCATTTCCAGTCTTAGCTCCCCCCCCATAGCCCATTACATCCTAACCCCCCATCAGCCCATTTCCAGTCTTAGCCCCCCCCATCAGCCCATTTCCAGTCCTAGCCCCCACAGCAGCCCATTTCCAGTCTTAGCCCCCCATCAGCCCATTACTAGTCCTACCCCCCATCAGCCCATTTCAAGTCCTAGCCCCCCATAACCCCTTACTAGTCCTAACTCCCCCCATCAGCCCACTTCCAGTCTTAGTCCCCCATAGCCCATTACTAGTCCTAACCCCTCCATCAGCACACTTCCAGTCTTTGCCCCCCCCCCCCAATAACCCATTACCAGCCTAACCCCCCTCCCCCAATCAGCCCAAATAGATAAAAAAGCAAACCGGCTGCTGATACAGCTGCTGCTGCCACTGCCGCTGCCACTGTGGCAGCGGAAGAATCAAGCGTCCAGCCACGGGGCCCCCCCTGCCCGGCAAAGCCTCCTTGCAGCATCAGTTCCAGACGGAGTCCCAAAGCGCGGGCTTTCAGAGCCGCGAGAGTTTCTCTTTCTCACATGGCTCTGTTAATCCCGCTGGGGCTGATGGGATTTTCCATCAGCCCCGGCAGGCTTAACAGAGCCACGAGAGGTCAGAGAAGCTCTCCCTTCATGGCTCTGAAAGCCCGCGCTTTGGGACTCCAGAACTGATGCTGCAAGAAGGCTTTGCTAGGCAGGGGGGGCCCCGCAGCGGGACGCTTGATTCTGCCACTGCCACGGCGGCAGCGGCAGCTGTAGCAGCAGCCGGTTTGCTTTTTTTAAAATCTATTTGGGCTTATGTAGAATGTTTTTTGCGCGGGGCCCCCTAAAACGCGGGGCCCTGTGCAAAAAACATTCTTGCTCAATGGACGGGCTAGCCCTGCTCTATGGCAACAGTTTGGTGCAGTGCACACAACCAGTGTGTTCAGGGGCAGAAGGTCACAGATTCAAGTCCAAGCTGTGGCTCCTGCAAACCATGTCCCTATATTTTACCCAGTACTAAATCATGGCAATAAAAACAGAACCTTTATTGCAGATAAAAAAAACATGCCATAAATGCCTATATTTTACCCTACAGAGCACATACATCATAAACATGTGCAATACCTAGAGCAGAGTTTCCCAACTGCAGTCCTGGAGGGCCAAATACCATTCGGGTTTCATGCTGTCCCTAACAAATATGCCTGTGCTGCATTTGTATGCACTGCCCCCATTGTATGCAAATGTACATCATGCATATTCATTAGGGACAGCATGAAAACCTGAACCGTGTTTGGCCCACCAAGACCGGAGTTGGGAACCTCTGTCCTAGAGCAGCGACCAACAGGGGTACAAACACGCACACCCACAGGCTCCACTATGCAAAGCCTCATGGAGGGTCAGGCTGTTGGGCCCTGTGCGGAGCAGCATCTCCTAATACTATCACCTGCATACCTTAGCAATGCCGTCCTAAACTTGGGAACATGTTACACATATATCAAAAGATTGCTATGATTAATGTCAGCTAACAAATCCTAAGTTAAAAACAATTTGTTGACAGAGATTCATCATAGCAACCTTTCTGATATCTGTGGAGTGTGTTTCAGTTTTTGTTTCTGACAGTGCTTACCACCCTGGGGAGTGACCCTAACAGTATTGCGTACCATAGCAATGTCTGCACTGTGCCCAGGACTGGTTTGGCAGCCAGGGCTGCCAAAAACCTCTATATTTGCACAATGCTGGCATAGGTGTGGGAGTGTGTGTCTGTCTATCCAGTGTTTTGTGGCTGCCTACACCTTACTGAGCCCACACTGCTTGCACTGTTTCCAGTGTTAGCCTGCCAATATGCATAATGAGGAGCAATGTACTCTGGGTATGGGCCGGACAGGGCGGCCTGGGCAGGATACATCTGCACAGGGCATAGGGCAATGGCTGGGACATTGTACTGCCCAACCACCACCTGCAAGAACAGGGTGGCCACAGCATGTCATGCTGGGGGGGGGGGGGGGTCACTCTCACCCTCACTGAGCAGTGACCATGGTATGGCTAATTTCCCCATAGTGCTATACATTGTTTTTCTCAAGTGATATCTATGAGTTTCCTTTTCTGGAGTTCAATCACTGACACACCTGCTTGGTGTGTGTGCTCACATTCTATTTTTGGGTGCACCACAGTTTCTCCAGGAAAATGCACTATGTACTAGCTAGCAGACTGTCTGCAGTTAGCATGTGTATGGCTGGAGCACCTTGCAGGGTGGAGACTGACTGTGCCCTCTGCTGGTGAATGTTAGATAGTGGTGGGGGTAGCTGAGCTTTTCCAGGCCTACTGCCTGTCTGCTGTGCTCTATGTAATGTGTTCAGATCTGCGTTGCCTGCCCTGTAGGGTGCCTATTCCCCAGCAGGACTGGGGTTGATGGTCCCCTCTACTGCCACCATTGCAGAGATGTAGAATGTGGATCTGTTGGTGGGAGATCCTGTCCCCCACCATGAACCACAGAGAGCAGGTTGGGTGGTGCTACATAATCCATTTTTGGGTCCAACCACTACCCTTCTCTTATAACACGTGACCATGGCAACCACACAAGATATGAATTATTCTTAGTACATCATAGTCCACAAAGGCTAGATGCACTGGGAAATACAGATGGACACAGGTGTATCCTAGATGTGTTTGCAAGAACTACCTATCACACACTAGCACTGATGGGGACTTACAGCATAGTCTATCTCAGCCAAGCCAGGTGCTGCAGACCTGGTGCTGGATGCCCCACCTCACCCTCAGGGTGAGCACAGGAACCGCACAATGTCACGGTCTGTAGCTACTCTGTGCCAGTAACACACATGGTCAGTTCCCCCTACCAGGCCGGGGTGCTATAGAGGCGCATACCCCATCTTGTGAGCAGATGTAGGCAGCTGATCTGCATGTGCAGTGCATCATGGGTACGGGTGGGTTTACCCTATCCTAGTAACCACAGCAGGCAGTTTGTGTGGTGACCTGCAGTCTTTCTGTAGCCAGCCAGCTGTCTGTTAGACACTGTGGCCCACTGGTTACTTCAATGACTGTGAAGGCAGAGGTCATGGGTTTGATCCCACAGTGATGTTGTTTAATAAGGCTGCTGAGGCTTTTCCTTTTAATTTAAATCAGTGTTGCCAAAAAAACACCCTCACAGTGCCTTAGCCTAAGGTGCCCTATAAAGCACTCTATAGGGCACATTATAAGGTGCCTTGGTGGACAGGGCACTTTATAATGCACCCTATGGAGTGCCTTATAAGGCGCCTTATGCTGCACCTTAGGTTACGGCACCCCGTGAGGGTGTTTTTGCTGGCAGCACTGATTTAAATTAGAAAAGGAAATGCCTCAGACAACACTGATTTAAATTTAAAAAAGGAAATGTCTCAGACAACCTTCTGCAGGATCAAACCCATGACCTCTGTCTCTACAGTCATTGCAGTAACCAGTGGGCTACAACTTTATAGCTTCCAACACTGCACTGGCATGAACTTAGGGTTAACGCGTGTTAACATAACACGGTGCCCATTATCGCACGATACCGTTTCCTTGCAATCTTACCTCCGGACAACCCACTGCCTTATATGGCAGTCTGCACATTAATGCTGCAACTAGCGCCGGTAACATTAAGATGGTTTAGTAAACATACCCCCAAGTGTTTGAGTTTATACAGGGATTTATCCCCCTGCAATTAGAAATTTCCACCAAAACTGAGAGGTCAACTCCACAAAGTTCTTTCCCGCACAATAAAAAAATGTCTGTGTTCATATGATGTAGTTTGAATACGGTTCAATATTCACTGTTTAAGAGCTTCTCTGATCAAACTCTAACTATACCAGCAATACATGTCCTAGTGAATAATTGCTAGTTGTTTTCCCATTCCAAGGGAAAAATATTGATATTTCTACTCTAAGGATTATGTTTACTAAAGAGCATTAAGGGCGCATCTGTTAGTAAGCATAGGAATGTGAAGATGTGTCCCTAATGGAGCCAGCATCGCCACAACATGCAGATCATTCACAGGAGAGGTGTGAGTGATACATCCCAATGATTAAACAGTTCCTGTATGAGCCACGGCATAGCAGCTGGCAGGAGAATACATGACTGTACATAATGGGCATATGCTGATGGATGGGCTAAAGGATGGATGGCAGTAGATGAGAGTGTGGTATGGCCTTGTTGCCCCAATGTACTTGATGTGACCGCACAAATGCAGTTGTAGTGTGTGTGAAAAAAGTGTAGCTATGCCACAGGGAAGTCCGAATACCAGTTATTTGGGTATGACAACTGTGTCAGCCTTTCTAACCACCATACAATCCTCCTGACACATGCACATATAACAAGTGGACAAGTGTCTCTTATATAGGACATATGGAGAAAATAGGGGCATGTGATGATCCCTGCAAGTGGCCATCCCAGGAATGGGATTTTCCTGCATGTACTGTATACATGTGATGGAACCAAAGATGTGCAGTCACAATTATGATGAAATATTCCAATCATGTACAACTCATTTGTCATACATCTGCAGGATGAATGTCTGACCCTTTGCAATAGCCTAAAGCAGAGCCAATAAAGTCATGCTGTCAGATGTGCATATTTACTGACCAATGTGCTGTCTTAACACATAAAAAAGTCTAAGAATGTGTGTCCTCTAGTTAATGCAGACCTAGGACTGTTTCTGCAGTATATTGAAGTGAATTCCCACAACCACAAAGAAAACAAGTGGGAGTCAAACTCTGGTCTGTCACATACTAAAAACATTGCTCTAACCATCAGGCTACACCTCCACAGACATCTCCATAGCACTCTCTAGAAGCAAAGAGACTTCAGCTCCCTGCTTACACTAGGCAAAACCCATGACATACAATAACGTAGCTGGCACATTCTGAGACAGTGGTACACCACACCTAGTGCCTACTTACAGTGCTGCACATGCAGTACGCACTGTACTACACACTCGATACGCTAGCTGCATAACAGACACAGATGCAGAATACATCCTTTGTCCAAAGGCCAAGCCACATGTGAGGGCAAGATGTCCTTCCCCCACTGTACCGCCAATGCTAAACAACAGTCGCACGCAGGTCTGTTGTACTACAATGTGGTACTAGCCCCTGAAGCAGCACATGTGCAGGCCATGCAGTCCCTTCATACCTGGTGTACACTACAAAATAGGTACACCTGCACATACACCTAATGCAAACCACATTCTTGACCCCTGTGGTCTGTTGCTGATCATCCTACCCTTCTCAGGGAGCCATGCACACATCTACCACCATCATTATTTATTTTTTTATTTTTTTATTTAGACAGTTTTGTATACCGCCTTATCCTTCAATCAAAGCGGTCACAACACAATTGGGGGATACATTTAACACACGGGGATATGAGACACATACACTAATACTTACAGGGAACATGGGCAGTGGAGGGTTAAGTGGCTTGCCCAAGACCATAGAAGGCAAGCAGGTACTGGTCAATGCTCTAGTGATCACAATGGCTGCAATTGGGGCCCTGGGTGCCGGTATCGGTTAGCCCCTCCATTACCCATGATGCACCACACAGTCTGAACAACTGATGGACATATGGGGAATGTAACGAGCCATCACATCAATACTGTACTATGCAGGGCAATGTGTGCTTCCTGCACATGACAGCTGCCATATGTGCAAATGACCTGTTTCTGCAGTCACCCTGATTGTGAGAGGGGACACACATCACCTGGTCCCCAGAGCAAGCCCTGCAATAGATGGAGTCTCCAGGTTTTAGAGCAGATTTTTTTTTATCATTGCAAGTATGCTACAGGTGTTGTATGCAGTGTATGGTGTTAGTCACTTGGTGTTCTGTACAACTGCAGTATGCCATAGTGACTTGTTTTATCTGGGCCTTGTGTCCTGCTTCTTTGGGTCAGGGACTCTCCTATAACATCTCTTGTGCTCTCCCTAAGGCTGCAGCAGCTGTTGACAAGGAACTCAAATGCAGTGTGTGTTGTCTAGGAAGGAGGGGAGGGCCTTCCTAGACCTTAGTTAGCAGCAGATTACCAACAGCACAAGAGCAGCTGTCAGCAATACTTTCTTGGAATTTCAATCACCAAGATCCATCCCTAGCAGCCTGCATATGTTGGGCAACACCACCTTTTGTCAGCCCATCACATACCATCTGTGCCCAGTCTGCTAGTCACCACACACTGCATGTGCACATAGCCACCATGAACACATTGGCATTGTACAAACAGCATGTACAACCAGCAGCCTTTGTAGTCACTGGACTGCCATAAAAGAAGCAGTCCACATATCATTACAACTAAACCCTATATAGCACTAGATGCATACATAGCTGTGACATGGTCACCGTTGGTCAGAGTGAGAGTGGCCTCTCAGCATGAACAAGATGTGTGTACCCAGGCCATGCCCATGGCATATCTATGCTATGATGGCTCAGCTATTGACCTACCCTCCTATACATATACTTCCTGTGCAAACTGCTCTGTTTTAGGAAATACTCAGAATCCTCTGCTCCTCATTATGCACTGTACCCTTTTATCTTGGACCTGGGAACAGCTCATGCAATACGAGGGACAGTGGAAAATGGGCCTGAGACAGGCTGAGAGTGCATGCTGGCCCACAATGGGCTACGTCTATCACATACACAAATACAGTATCCCCCCTAGCCATGGATGCTCCAAACCTGGCCAGTGAAGCACATGCACTCTCCAATGCTTCATACACATTGCAACCTCTCCTCCTCCCCCCCCCCCCCAGGAGCGCATGGAATCATGGCAGACCGGACATGGGGTTGGATGTTGGAACAGTTGTTGGTGACACATATGCCACCATTCCCTGCCTCCTTGTACTCTAACACCATTCTTGTGACTGTCACAGTCGGTGCCCGCCTCTCATCTGTGCAAATGGGAGTGTCCTGAGGCCTGGCGGTTGAGTCAGAGGTGAGGGTTGCAACACACACACCTGTGCTCCCCCTGTTCACTCCAGTCAAGCCAGCAGATGATTTGGAAGCTGCACAACAGTGTCATATTGGGAGGTAAATATAGGGGAATGCTGTGGGGATGGGCCTTGTTGATGGTGTTCCTGGGAATGCTTTACATCATCACAGCCACAGATTGCAACTACTCACTGCAAACTAACCTTCTGCTTAAAAATGGTGTCTCACACAGTATGTGGGGTTGCTGTATAGCTGACCTGCTGCATGTTGTTTGCACAGCAATAGAGCCTGGGCACCAGATGCATGCACAGTGAACTGCTGAGGCTCACAACACACACACACACATGACCCCGATGTCCAAATGTGGTGTAGGTTGACATTCTTACCTGCCCCTTTGAACCCCCTCCCCCATTATCAATGCCTGCTCAGTGTTCTGGTGATATTAGTGTGCTTTACCACAGAGTGGCAGCTGAGTGTGTGGACTCATGCTGGATGAAATGTTGAAGGTTGCTCATGATATTACAGTTCTGGAAATGCGGGATAAAGTTAACCCACCAGAACATAACATTCCTGATCCACAGGCTAGTCTTGAAACAGTAACCTTTCTTTCATATACACAGTGGGCTTGTGTTTGGAGCCATGTGGGTTTATGCCATGGGTATATATGTGGTCATTGTCAGGCTGCATGCGGGCATGAGTTGGGATATGCCTATGTCAGTTTACCTCTCTGCAAACTCTCACCTTACTTGTCTGGGAGGGGTGGCCTAGTGGTTGGGACAAGTTACCTCAGGCTGGAAGGCCGGGGGTTCAAATCCCACTAGAGAACAGCAACCTTGGCCTGGAAGGACTGGGGTTTCTAGTCCCACAGATGCTCCTTGTGGTGTTGGGCAAGCCACTTATCCCTCCATTGTCCATGCTACCTGTAAAATAGTTATCTCCAAGCTATAATGCCCTGTTCAATGTAATTTCAGTTTGTTCAAAGTAAACCACCTTGATATCATAAAAGACATTATATAAGAAATGTTAAAAAAATAACTTGTCAAACAAGGCATGTTCAACAGGTGTGGGAGAGGGGCATCTTGTTAGATCTGTATGCTGCACAGTCTTGCTGTGATGCTGGTTCAATTGACATTTATTTATTTAATGGTTTTTCTATACCGCACTATTTATCATCAGCGCGGTTTCATGTCTTATATACAGAATCTATCTGGTCAAAGGGGCAGGCCATGATACATAAACACACACATTGCAGACCACAGGTGTATTATTTATTTTATTTATTTATTTATTTATTTAACAGTTCTTCTATACCGCGCTATTTTAGATCAGTGCGGTTTACATTTAACATCAACTATACAACACAGGCACTCTGAGTTGTATTTACAATAAAACAAGGAGATCAACTTGGAAGTAACTGGGGAAACTATTTACATTGTATTTACACTGGTACCTATTTTCAGGCAGGGTACATCTACATCTTAATTACACTGGGGAGTCTGACTTCTATTTCAGGGAGCACTTTTGAGGGATCAAGTTGATTATCCTTTTTCATACTGAGTCTGATTGTTTAGGTGTAGTGATTGATTGTCTGAGGGGCAACATGTATGATTACTAAGGCTGGATTCGGGGTAGTATGTAGTGAACAGGTGATGCTTTAATGCCTTCCTGAAGTGGGTTAGGTAGGTGATGTTTCGAATATAGGTGGGGAGGGCATTCCATGCTCTGGGTGCATAAATCGTAAAGGCCCTATTTGTTGTTGCTTTTGTGCATTTCGTTATTGCTTTTGGGACCTCTAGGGTGTTTTGCATCATGGGTCTTCTGTTTCTGTTATGTGGTACTTTGTGTATCATCTTGCTGATAGCTGTGGGGGTCAGAGTGTTTAAGGCTTTGAAGGTCAAGGTTAGAACTTTGTGGAGGGTTCTTGCTTGAACCGGTAACCAATGGAGGTTCATCAGTACTGGCGTTATGTGCTCTCTCCGTGAAGCCCCTGTTAGTACCCTCGCAGCAGTGTTCATTGCGAGCTGGAGCGGTGCTAGTGTTGCTTGAGGGAGACCGTGTAAAATTGCGTTGGCGTAGTCGAAATGTGGCAATATTAATGCTTGATAGATCGATTGGTAGTCGCTGAAGTCAAGTAGTGGTCGGAGATGTTTTAAGGTCCTTATTTTCATGTATACTGTTTTTACGGTGTTTTTTATGTGGGTTTTCAGGTCCAGTTGTTGGTCCAGTGTAACGCCAAGGTAGCGGATTGTGGGTTTGGTTTTCAGTTCTGTGTTGCCGATTTTTAAAGAGGGTGGAGGGGTGAAGTTCTGGTTCCTTGAGATGAAAAGGACATCTGTTTTGCTGTAGTTGATTCTTAAGTTTTGTGTGCTGAGCCATTCTGCTACTGTATTAGCAGAATAACCAAAGTTCCCATTTCCTGGTGTGTTCTTGTGGGGCATTCATGTAATAATCTCATATCTTGCAGACCAACATAATGTTTTTTTTTAATTTACATGTGGTTCAGATGGTTGTCATTGACTGCGTACTTACTTATGGAGGGGTCACAGGTTCACGCACAGCTTATGGTTGTCATTTGCCAGGTGAGGGGGCAGGGTGGGCATTTTCCTTCTGACAAGGGCTGTTATCAGGTTGCATACTATTCCTGCCTCAGTGGCATATTTTTTGCCCCATATGCACATATCTATTCAATATGTGTGGGTGGGGAGCATTATGATCCCCAGGGCCAGCCCATCCACTCAGGAAACCAGCCTGGTGCAAGGGATCAACGATCCTAGTGGACAGCATGACAGCTGTTCCCTCCTTCCCTGCCATCAGGGCTGGCCCGTCCATTGTACAATAATGTTGTTCACACAGGGCCCCGCGCTTCAGGGGGCCCCGTGTGAACTTCATTATTGCACGGTGGACGGCTGACTGCAGAGGGAGCCGGGGAAGCCTGCGCGAGGCTCCGGCTCCCTCTGTACAGCCGCCCGCGTGAGGAGTCTTTTCCCTCACGCGAGCGGCTGTATCTGTGAAGCCGTGAGGCAACCTTTAACCTTTCCCAGCATTCATGGCTTCATAGATACAGCTGCCTGCATGAGGGAAAAGACTCCTCACGCAGGTGGCTGTACAGAGGGAGCTGGGGCCTCAAGCAGGCTTCCCAGGCTCCCTCTGCAGCCCCTTAGACAGCTGCGGGGCTCTTCAGGGGGGGGGCGTCTAGGACTGGAATCGGGCATGATGGAGGTCTAGGACTGGAATCAGGCATGATGGGGGGCTATGACGGGAATCAGGCTTGATGGGGGGCTAGCACTGGAATCAGGCATGATGGTGGGCTAGGAAGTTAAACAGGCTAAATGGGGTATGTCTGGTATGGGGGGGCTAGGACTGGAATCAGGCATGATGGGGGGCTAGGACTGGAATCAGGCTTGATGGGCTAGGGCGGGGAGGGGGGCTAGGACTGGAATCAGGCATGATGGGGGTTCTAGGACAGGAATTAGGAATGATGGGGGGATAGGACTGGAATCGGGCTTGATGGGGGGCTAGGACTGGAATCAGGCATGATGGGGGGGCTAGGACTGGAATCAGGTATGATGGGGGGGCTAGGACTGGAATCAGGCTTGATGGGGGGCTAGGGCTGGGATGGAGGGGCTAGGACTGGAATCAGGCATGATGGGGGGCCTGGACTTGAATCAGGCTGTGATGGGGGGGGACTAAGACTAGAAATGGGCCATGATGGTGGTGGGCTAGGACTGGAATTAGGCCTGTGATTTGGGGGGGGGGGCTAAGACTGTAATCAGGCTATGGTGGTGGGGGGGCAAGGACTGGAAATAGGCTCTGATGGTGGGGAGGGGGCTAGGACTGGAATCAGGCTGTGGTGGTGGGGGGCTAGGACTGGAAATAGGCTATGATGGTGGGGGGGCAAGGGCGAATTAGGCTGTGGTGGTGGGAGGCTAGGACTGGAATCAGGCTGTGATGGGGGGCTGGAATCAGGCTGTGATGGGTGGAAACTTGGACTGCCAATGGGTTGTGATGGGGGGGGCTAAGACTGGAATTAGGATGTGATGGGGGAAACTTGGACTGGAAATGGGCTGTAATGGGGGGGCTAGGACTGGAAATGGGCTGTGATGAGGGGGCTAGGATTGGAAATGGGGTGATGAGGGGCTGGAATAGGACTCTAAATGGGCTGATGGGGGCCAGCTTGGACTGCAAATGTGTGAT
Organism: Ichthyophis bannanicus; assembly: GCA_033557465.1. Lineage (NCBI taxonomy): Eukaryota > Metazoa > Chordata > Amphibia > Gymnophiona > Ichthyophiidae > Ichthyophis > Ichthyophis bannanicus. The sequence continues at coordinate 1,148,023,300 of CM066033.1, read as the reverse complement.
GGGCTGGAATAAGACTGGAAGTGGACTGATGGGAGCTGGAATAGGGATGGAAATGGGTGGCTAGGATTGGAAATTGGCTGATAGGGGAGCTTGGAGTGGAAATGGGCTGATGGGGGGGCTGGAATGGGACTGGATATGGGGGGTTAGGACTAGAAATGGGCTGATGTGGGGGCATGGGAGAATGGGACTAGAAGGGAGCAAATGCTGGGTGGGTCTAGAACTAGAAGGGAACTGATTTGGGGGGGAGGACTAAAAGGGGATGGGGATGGAGAATGAGAATGAGAATGGAGAGGGGAAAAGATATTTTGTGTGGGAGGGAAGAAAAATCTACGATGGGCCGGGTATTGGGAGAGTAAGTGAGGACTGGAAATGGAAGGGTGAAATTTGAATGGATGATAAAGGAATAAGGAAAAAAATGGGGGAAAGAGCAAAAGGGAAACGATCAGTATATTAAAGCAGATGTAGAGAGAGAATGGAAAACATCTAAAAGAGATGAAAGGACAAATGGACAGCTCGCAGAAGACATGTAGAAACCAGAAGGAAGTGACTGGAGCAATTGCAACTGAAAAATAAAATGGCCAAACAAAAGGCAGAAAAATAATTTTTATTTTGAATTTATTAACTGGATACGTCAGGTCTGGGAAATGTGTATCGCTAACATCTTTCCGTTTTTGATTTTTGCAAGAGGAAATTAATTTATAGTTTTATTTCTCCAGTGTTTTGTATATTTCATGTTTGGCTTTTGGGATTCCCAATTTAATTATTATCTTCCTATTTCTAAATTGTGATCCCTTGTTCTTTGTGTGGTGATGGTCTATGTTCTGCATGTTTAATCAAGCTGAGGTATGCTGTTCATGTAGTTTCTGATTGACAGTTCCACTTGTTCTCTTTCCCCCAGTGAGATGTATTGGTTTAATATCTGCAGTGTTGCCTTTTGATAGGTAGGGTTTGGTGCTTTGTGAGTCCTGGTAGTGCTGTTATGATATGGTGGATTTGCTATGGGTTCTAAATGGTCAGTGTTTATAGTACTTCCTAATAGGCCTGGCGGTTGTCACTGCAATATAGTAATGTAGAAATCTGTTAGTCTTTCTTTATCCAGGCACTCATTAAGAGGCATGTTTACTAAAAGTGCATGTTAACGTTTTGCAAATATTTATGCAAATGAGGTTCCTTATGCAAATGAGGCCCCGCAATGAATCTCTGCAGATTGCCCCACACCCCCCGTGGGCTGCCCCTGCCTGCCATCGTGGCACAGTCGTCACTTCAGTGCTGCAGGTGGCCTTATTGGCATTGTACCCATGCAGCTAGGCACACCTTGCCACTCCTGCCTTCTTCTGATGGGGAATGAGGGCACGCATGCTGCTGCCTTAGACCTCGGTAGGGAGGGATCATCATGTGCTCCACTGTACCTGCTGCTGACATGCTTGCCATCCCAATGACAGTGGCAACTGCAGCGTTGCACAAGACACACAGGGCTGGGACAATGTTTCATCTACAACAGGCCATAGCCACTGTGACCACTACCCCCACCCTCACTCAATGCTGACATGGCAGCATGGTGGCAGTGGGGGTGGCGTGACTTCTTTTTGATGACGGCAGCATGTATGTATGCTTCCACTGTCACAGTGGAGTCATACCAGACATCACAAATGACATCCTAAGCAGTGGATTTGTCAGCTTTGTGGACCAGCCAGCCCCACTGCATCACCCACATGACACCTCTTTTGCCAATTTGGCACCAACAGTATAGTGCCCTTTCTTAATAAGGTACCATGCTGTTGCTGCCAATAGAGCACTACTATCACAAATTTGGGAACTCTGGTGTGTAGAGCACATTGCATGCATTTAAATAGGCTCTCTTCCCTCAGAAATAGCCCTTTCCGCAAGGTTTCAGATGGTGTTAGGGTTCCCAGCGCTGGGAGCTCTAACACAAGGTAACAGAACCCAATGGAGCACACCCAATCCCTGCCCACTCTCTGCCCCATTAACATCCATTCTCCACCTTCTTTCACCTTAATGCTAAGGGCCCCACTTCCAAATGTTAATCCAGCATTATTGGCACTTTCCATGGTGTTAATCGCTCATGGGCTCTGATAACGCACGTTAACCGCACACTTGCTCCCTTACAGCCCATAAGTAAACATGCCCCTAAGACTTTGAACATATTTTTGACATCTTTGTTAGTGATATAGCGGAAGGGCTGTTGGGTAAGGTTTACCTCTTTGTGGATGATACCAAAATCTGCAAGAGTATACACCCAGGAAGGTGTAGATAACATGAGGAGGGATCTAGCTAAGTTTGAAGAATGGTCTAGAATCTCGCAGCTGAGATTTAATGTTAAAAAATGCAAGGTCATGCATTTGGGCTGCAGCAATCCAAGGTAACGATATAGTATAGGGGGTGAAGTACTTTTGCCCACAGAAGAAGAACGGGACCTAGGCGTGATTGTGTCTGATGATGTTAAAGTAGCTAAACAGTTAGAAAAGGTGACTGTGAAAGCTAGAAAGGATGCTTGGGTGCATAGGGAGAGGAATGGCCAGCAGAAGAAAGGAGATGATAGTGCCTCTGTATAGGTCTTTGGTGCGACCTCATTTGGAGTATTGTGTGCAGTTCTGGAGACCGCACCTTCAAAAGGATATAAACAGGTTGGAGTCGGTACAGAGGGTGGCTACTAAAATGGTTAGTGGTCTTCATTATAAAGCATATGAGGACAGACTTAAGGAGCTTAATATGTATACTTTACTTTAATTCTGTTTATTGAAATTTTCAAAAACTATACAATGTTCACAAAGTATAGAGAAACACAATAAGTCAACAATAGAAATAATTCAAAAGAGAAATAATACAAAACAAGTACATTAGCCCACATCTCGGGAAGAAAACCATAAGAAATCAATAACAAGAAAAAACAGGGCAAGGAACACCGAACCAAAGAAAGGTGTCCCAGCCACACAGAGCAGTCATTTAATTATATCCTCCCACCGCCTGACAATTTCTAAATGACAGCATAATGACATAAAGGAAAAGCAAAAGACACTGCGCCTTTTCCTTATCAAGAATCCACCTTTCCAAATCCAAAAATGACAAAAAGACAAACCTGTCATATCCAAGAGATACTAAGCATTTACAAGGGTAGCGCAAGAAAAAAGTAGCGCCTAAGGCAAAAGTTCTAGACTTGAGAGCAAGAAAGGACTTCCTACGTGTTTGTGTTGAGTGAGATACGTCAGGAAAAAGAGACCTTATCACCACAATAGAGATTGTCCCTTTTCCGAAAAAAAGCTTTAAGAATAGAGACTTTATCTTCTTCAGAAACCAAAGTTACTAATAATGTGGCTCTAGTGGAAATAATATCTTGAGTGTCTTCCAAGAAGGCAGTCAAGTTAAACCCATTTTTATCTTCAAGAACAGCTACTTCCCCTTCTCCAACACCTGGAGAAACAATCTTTGAGGAAATATAATAACATTTAGCAAACACTATAGCATCGGCGGTGGGGAGGAGAACATCTTTTAAATATTTCCTAAACAGTATTGATGGAGATAATAAACTACTAGAAAGAAAATTTAAAACTCTCAGATTCTTAGACATAGCCATATTCTCTAAATTCTCAAGGTTTTGACACATAATAGAACTTTCTTTCATGGTAGCAGACTGAAATAAAGAAAACGATTTAACCTGCATATCTATACTCGATATAGATGAATGCAAAGTTCCAATCTATCAAGATTCTGAAATTTAATAACAGTGTCCCTAGTAAATTGACATAAAGAGGGAACAATCTCAGCAAGAATCTGTTCAGTACGATTGACTACTTGCCAAATATCCAGAAGAGAGATGGAGGAGACTTGTGAGTCACCAGGAGGAATGGAGGGTTCCGACCAAGAAACCATTTTGGGGAGCATAACTTCCTTCTGTGAACTCAAAATACCGGACTGAGGCACAGCAGACAATTCCAAAAAACCAGGAGGAAGAGGAGGCGTATGCTCAGGAGAGCTAAGACTTGGCTCCTCCAGCGAGGGGTCAAAAGGAACAGTACCTGGTGGTGTTAAGACCGGTGTAGATATTGCATGCTTGTCCATAGGGCCACCAGCAGACATATCCAAAAGAGTTTTCTTTTTCCTTTTACCGCCGGGCACCGCCACATCACACATCTATAAATGCTCCCAATGTACTCCTAAGGGACTCACAAGGGGCATACATCCCCCTTGGAAAACACCCCATAGAAAATGCCCCAACAAGCGCCGTAAAGCATTCTAGATATATTAAGGAGCTTCAAAATGACGTCAACAGTGACTGCCCCGCAAGGGCCGGCTCTCTCCAGCACCAGCTGTTCTCACTCTCCACAGCGTGTGAAACTGCAGGCAACACTCCCAATATGTATACTTTAGAGGAAAGGTGGGATAGAGGTGATATGATTGAGATGTTTAAATACCTCTGTGGCATAAATGCACAGGAGGAGAGCATCTTTCGATTGAAAGCAAGCTTTGCTATGAGGGGCATAGGATGAGGGTGAAAGGGGATAGACTCAAGAGTAATATGTGTAAATATTTTTTAATGGAAAGTGTAGTAGATGAATGGAATAGTCTCCCAGAAGAGGTGGTAGAGATGATGACAGTATCTGAATTCAAAAAAGCATGGGACAAACACAGAGGATCTCTAAAGGGAAAAAGGGGACTGTCGTAGTGGTTGATATGGAAGGGCAGACTAGGTAGGCCATGTGGTCTTCTCTCATCATGTTTCTATGTTTCTACTATTTGTACAGATATGTTATGTTCCCAGTGCATGTTTCCATCATTATTAGCTAGAAATTTAACTACTTTCTTTCCCTGAAACATATAGTAGCTTTTCTATTGCAGGATCCTGTTCTAGGATTCTTGTTATTCCTTGCTAAACATGAAAACCATGTAACTGAAAAAGACAGGTGAAAGGAATTGTAGACTGATAGTATTTCCTAAAGGCAAAGCTTTTACTGCGGAAACGCTATTAAAAGTGTCTGTAACTTTTTGTTGTGTAACAGTGAAGAATGGTCTATAGTCCATATTCCCAAGCTTCAATAAGAATTCAAAGGTTATTGATGTTCATTTTGTTTTCCTTCTCAGAACTATTTTATTAAGGGCTCTTGTTTTCCTTGCTAAATTCCACCAACTCATTCCTAATAGCTATAATAGTTTGCTTCCAATATGCACATCTGTTTTTCCATTACTATGAAACCTCATCCAAAAAGCTTCAATTGTAGTCAAAGCCTCTGGACATCATCTGGTCTTGTAGGTAATAAATTCAGACATTGCTATTACTGTTAGCAACTGCCAGGCTGTGCAACAAAGCTGGACGTGTGAGTCCATGCAGCATTGTTACTGTACACTTCCCAGTCTGAACTGCCAACGAGCATGGTTTAGAAACGAGCCGTTCACAACTGCAGGCTTCTGAACAGTAAGCTTGTTTACTTAGATGTGGGCAGAACAGAATTCTGCTTCAAGATAGCAATTATCTAAGTAACAGGATAGGAGACGATTAAAGACCAAATATATTTATATCTTTCACTCATTTTGTATATATTGGAAAACTTCACTGTATCAGAACAAAAGACTCAAAGCTTTGTATTAGTATGGAGCTAAAGAAATTTGTGGATCCATAGGATCCTTTTTTATTGTGTACGCAAGATGTTTACAATTTTAGGTTCTCATTTTATTCTATTTTTTCCCAAGGATGATATCACATTGATAGTAAATCTATTGTTTCCTTAGAGCAGTGCTTTTCAAACTTTTATCCCGTAGGACCCCATTTTAACAACTGAAAATTCACGTGACCCCAGATGATGATGAAATCAAACTGGCAGATCTCCAGCCTCCTTCCCCACCCATCACTCATCTAAAGCAGGAAGGTAGCAGCAACAGTAGTAGAAATAGCAACAGACATCAGCACAGGGTCCCTTGTCAGTGTACAGTTTATTTATTTATTTAACAGGTTTTCTATACCGCCTTCTCCTATAATCAAAGCAGTTTACATGGCAAAACAACATATTACATGGTAATTCAAACTCATTACATAGAGCCTGATACCCAGAGGGTTATGTCTGGACGTCCCCAATGAAGACAGGCCTGTTAGGTCCAGATTCTGGAACGCGGGAACTAAACATTCCACACTACACAGAATCGGGCCCGTGGGCAGCCTGGCGTGTTCCTGCTGCCTGCGGGGACATCCTTACAGCAGGCGCCCCATCACCCATAGCTTGGGCCCCTCACTTCCCCGCTGCCCGACCCATGGCTGGCCAGCAGGGCCTGCATCGGGTGGCGGTAACCCCCCTGCATCTGGCCCGGCTCTGGCCCCAGGGGGGTTCCCTGGGCCCAATCAGTGGAACAGTGCTGATTATTCCACCTTTGAGATGGAATTATCCCCTCTGACCTGGCAGGATGTACAGGGCCGTGACCTGAATCGGCCCTGTACCTCCTGCCGGGCTGGTCCACCCCGCTCTGCCCAAGCTCCAGCCCCCTGCCCCCCGCCAGCTCTCCCCCTTCTGCTGCTCTGGACATGCAGGGAGAGCCAGAGGGGGAATCGGGCCATTATTGGAGAGCAGTGGCTCAGCCAGCCAGGTCTGGTCCGACCATTAGGAAAGACTAGGTGGTTGCCTAGGGCAGCATCTTCTTGAGTGCAGCAAAAACCAGCAATGCTCAAAAAGCCATCAGCACATTCTTTTACCTGAAGAAAGAGCAGACACACACATACTTATAAAACAATGTTTAATATTTACTGTAAAAGTATGATGTCCCATTATGCAGTTTTACAAGATTGTTGTTGGAAGGGTGGTGTTCAGATGATCATGTTTGTTTAGTTTAATTAGCATAGAAACATAAAAACATAGATTAATGATGGCAGATAAACACCTATCAAGTCTGCCTATCCATAGCAACCACTAAGCTCTATAATCCCCTCTTTTCCTTTAGAGATTCTTGTGCTTGTCCCATGCTTTCTTGAATTCAGATGCAGTCCTCACCTCCACTGGGAGGCCATTCCATGCATCTACCACTCTTTCTGTAAAAAAATATTTCTTTAGCTTACTCCTGAGTCTAACCCCTTTCACCTTCATCCTATGCTCCCTCATTCCAAAGCTCTCTTTCAATCGAAAGAGACTCTTCTCCTGTGCATATATGCCACAGAGGTAAGATGGATCCTTGAAAAGACAAAAGAAAACTAAAAGGTTATAGCGGTCATTCTGATCTGTGAATAGCGGGGTCCTACGTCCAGCTTTGATGTACAACCCACGAACAGGCCCAGGATACCATTGCTGTCCCAGTGCTCCCTGCACATACAGAGGGTTTGTGTGGGAAGCACTGGGAGAAGGTGGGCCAACATGCCTGGAAGTATAGAGGCCATTCAAGTTGGGCCTCCGTACGTTTCCCAGCACAGTGATGGATGCCTAGCTTAGGCATCCATCACTGCAAAGGTGAAATAAGCAAAGGTGAAATAAGCCCCGGAGGTCCATACTGCATGGTGCCGCACACTCCCTGCACATCATCTTGATGGCCGCACTGTGCCCCTGCAGATGCGGTCCAACCCATGGGGCCTCCGCTGATTGCAGGATCGGGGTTTGCAGGGGCGGACAGAGGGAATGGCATTCCAAGCCATTCTTTAGATGGCTCGTTGCCAGGACACCACAGCTCCTGTGCCCCAGCCGTTCCATTCTGGCCTCTGGGCAGGCAGCTCCCTATACGCCGATCTCATCAGCATTCAATGAGTGCCTGGATGTCCAAGTCACAAATTCTGCTGCCATGGGTAGGTCTGGGCCCCACGATGGCATAATTGGGTACATTTCCCACATGGAGTGGAGGAGTGGCCTGGTGGTTGGGGCAAGGTACTTCAGGTCGGAAGGTCAGGGGTTCATATCCCACTAGAAGACAGCAACCTTGGGCCAGAAGGACTGGGGTTTCTAATCCAACAGGTGCTCCTTATGGTCTTGGGCAAGCCACTTAACCCTCCATAGCCCATGTTCCCTGTAAAATAGTTATCTCCAAGTTATAATGCCCTGTTCAATGTAATTTCAGTTTGTTCAATGTAAACCACACTGATGCAGAATAGCACGGTATATAAGAGAATGTAAATAAATAAATGTTAACTTTGTGTGCGGCCAGACATGCAGGAAACAGACTCGGTCTCATATCTATATACGTTTTATTGACTACAGCAAGGCTTTTGACTATGCAAACTATGAGCCACATTAAGAAGCATGGGTATACCACAACACCTGATGGTTCTCTTGCACAACCTTTATAATGATCAAGAAGCAACAGTTCAAACAGAACAAGGAGAAACAGAATGGTTTAAAATCAGCAAAAGTGTACAACAAGGCTGCATGCTTTCTCCTTACCTGTTTAATTCATATGCAGAACAAATAATCAGAGAAGCAGAACTGTATGAAGACAACCAAGGTGTGAAGTTTGGAGGAAGATTCACCTATTTGCTATTTCATTGGACTTATTGACGGCATATGACCTTGTCAATCATAGGGGTATGTTTACTAAACCGTCTTAACGTAGCAGCGACGATGTTATCATGCAATACGTAAAGTTATCATGCGATACGTAACGTTATCACACGATAACATAACATTATCGCACGATAATGTCATGTATCGCGCGATAATGTCATGCATCGTGCGATAACATCACGTATCGCGCGATAACGTCAGCAGCGGCGTTGTCACACTAGCGCTGTGAAATCCAGGTCTGAAGGGTGGAGTAAGGCCTTCCAGAGGGCGCAGATAGGGGTCAATGGGCGGAGAGTGGGCGGGGAGAGGCTCCAGGCACACTAACGCTGTGAAATCCAGGTCTGAATACTAACACCAGTGAAATCCTCGTGTTAGAGGCACATTTACAGGAAGGACAAACCATTTCAGTGAGCAATGTACAGCAAAGGCAGGGAAACCCAGAAAAGTGATAGTAGTGATACATGTGCAGGAACAAAAAAGGCAAATAAACATATAAAATGACCAGAACCACATTTGAAATCCCAATAACCAAGCTGGCCAATAGTGATATTAATGATAAACATAAAGCAACACTACTGACAAAGTATAAAAAGGAAGATATCATGTTTGGAAGGGTCTATGCTCTGTCCCCCTACAAAGTGAATGATGCCACATTGAAATAGCGGTGATCAGGGTTTTTGTCGTTTATATTGGGCAGGTTATGGCGTGCACATGTGCAGCAACAGCAGAGTGGGCAGGTAAAAAGGGCAACTGTACTGATGCTGTAAATGGGATACAGGGGGCTGCAGACTGCAGATGCTGTGGTCTAGCTGGGGCACAGTGCGGACTAGGCAGATGCCTAGATGGCACATAGGAATGCCGAAAACTGTAAAGCATCAAAACAGCAACTGACAAGGGTCCAACATGGGCATGAGTGTGTGTCCCACAGTGTCACAGGGGATATTATCCAGCAGGTGCCCGCAAGGGTACATAACATTGGCAGGCAGTGCCTGGGGGAAGCGCGCATGTCCATGTAGGCACCCCCACCCAAAAACCCACACCATGGGCAGCTGCCTACCGGCACACTGAATGGCCTGGGACTGCGCACCACCAGCACCACCGGCATAAGGGCATATCAGCATGGTAGCGGAGGGGTGCTGGTGGCAGAGCGACCAGTGGCATCTGCCCACAGCAGACCATGGCCCAGCCCCATTTAGGTGGGTGCCGTGCACTGCAACAGACAAGTTCTGTATCACGAAGAGTCATGGTAACCCCAGGGAATGATCTGCCCCTGTGGCAACAGTTTTGTGCAGTACACACAGCCAGTGTGTTCAGGAGCAGAAGATCACAAGTTCAAGTCCCAGCAATGGCTCCTGCCAACCTTGTACCCATATTTTACCCAGTACTAAACCGTGGTAATAAAGACCGAACTTATATTGCAGATAAAATAAACATGCCTGAAACGCCTATATTTTACCCTACAGAGCACAGACATCATAAACATGTGCAATCCCTAGAGCAGAGTTTCCCATCTGCAGTCCTGGAGGGCCAAACACCATTCAGTTTTCATGCTGTCCCCAATAAATTCGCCTGTGCTGCATTTGTATGCATCGCCCCCATTGTATGCAAATGTATCTCATGCATATTCATTAGGGACAGCATGAAAACCTGAACAGTGGCCCACCAGTACCGGAGTTGGGAACCTCTGCCCTAGAGCAGCGGCCAACAGGGGCACAAACACCCACAGGCTCCACTATCCAGCGCCTCATGGAGAGTCAGGCTGTTGGGCCCTGCGCGGAGCAGCATCTCCCAATACTGGCACCTGCATACCTTAGCAATGCCGTCCTAAACTTGGGAACACGTTCCACCTATATCAAAAGGTTGCTATGATTAATATCAGATAACAAATCCTAAGTTAAACACGATTTGATGATAGAGATTCATCATAGCAACCTTTCTGATATCTGTGGAGTGTGTTTCAGTTATTGCTTCTGACAGTGTTTACCACCCCAGGGAGTGACCCCAACAGTATTGCGTACCATAGTAATGCCCACACTGTGCCCAGGACTGGTGTGGCGGCCAGGGCTGCCACAAACCTCCATATTTGCACAATGCTGGCATAGGTGTGGGAGTGTGTTTATGTCTATCCAGTGTGTTGTGGCTGCCTACACCTTACTGAGCCCACACTGCTTGCACTGGTTCCAGTGTTAGCCTGCCAATGTGCATAATGGGGAGCAAGATACTGTGGGTATGGCCCAGACAGGGTGGGCTGGGCAGGATGCATCTGCACAGGGTAAAGGGCAATGGCTGGGACATTGTAGTGCCCGACCACCACCTGCACGGACAGGGTGGCCACAGCATGTCATGCTGGGAGGTCACTCTCACCCAGACTGAGCAGTGACCACGGCATGGCTAGGTTCCCCCATAGTGCTATACAGTGTTTCTTTTAAGTGGTGTTTATGGGTTTTCTTTTCTGGGGCCCAATCACTCACATACCTGCTTGGTGTGTGTGCTCACATCCCATTTTTGGGTGTGCACAGTTTCTCTAGGAACATGCACTATGTACTAGCTAGCAGACTGTTTGCAGTTAGCATGTGTATGGCTGGAACACCTTGCAGGGTGCAGTGGGTAGAGACTGACTGTGCCCTCTGCTGGTGAATGTCAGATAGTGGGGGGGGGGGGCAGCTGAGCTTCTCCAGCGTTCTGTCTGTCTGCTATTGCCTTATGTGATGCGTACAGATCTGCATCGACTGCCTTGTAGGGTGCCTGTTCCCCAGCAGGACCGGGGTTGATGGTCCTCTCTACTGCCACCATTGCAGAGATGTATAATGTGGCTCTGTTGGTGGGAGATCCTGTCTCCCCATCCTGAGCCACAGAGGGCAGGTTGGGTGGTGCTACATAATCTGCTTTTGGGTCCAAACACCCCCTTTCACCTATAAACATATGACCATGGCACCCACACAGAATATTTACTATTCTGGGTGCATCATAGTCCACAAGGGCTAGACTTGACTAGGAAAAACAGATGGACACAGGTGTATTCTAGGTGCATCTGCAAGGACTACCTATCACACACTGGCACTGATGGGGACCTGCAGCATAGTCTATCTAAGCCAAGCCAGGTGCTGCAGACCTGGTGCTGGGTGCCCCACCTCACCCTCAGGACCCGCACAATGTCACGGTCTGTAGCTACTCTGTGCCAGTAACACACATGGTCAGTTCTCCCTACCAGGCCGAGGTGCTGTGGAGGCGCATACCCCATTATGTGATCAGCTGTAGACTGCTGATCTGCATGTGCAGTGCATCATGGGTATGGGTGGGTTTACCCTATCCTGGTAACCACAGCAGACAGCTTGTGTGGTGACCTGCAGTCTTGCTGTAGCCAGCCAGCAGTGTGGTAGCAGCTATGGAGATGTAGCCTGCTGGTTATATCAATGACTGTGGAGGCAGAGGTCAAGGGGATGATCCCACAGTGGTGTTATTTTAATGAGGTTTTTCCTTTTAATTTAAATCAGTGCTGCCAGCACATTGCACCCTCACAGTGCTGTAACCTTAAGGTTACTCATAAGGCGCCCTATAAAGCGCCCTATAGGACACATTAGAAGGTGCCTTGGCGGACAGGGCACTTTATAATGTGCCCTATGGAGTGCCTTATAGGGCGTCTTATGCGGCACCTTATGTTACGGCACTGTGAGGGTGTTTTTGCTGGCAGCACTGATTTAACTTAAAAAAGGAAATGCCTCAGACAGCACTGATTTTAATGAAATACAGGAACTGCCTCTGACAGCACTGATTTAAATTAGAAAAGAGAAATGCCTCAGATAGCCTTCTTACAAAACACCCCTGTAGGACTGAACCCATGACTTCTGTCTCCACAGTCATTGCAGTAACCAGTGGGCTACATCTTTATAGTTTCTAACATTGCACTGGCATGAACTTAGGGTTAACGCGCGTTAACATGCTACGGCGCGATACAGATTCTTGCTACTTTGACACCGGAACACCCACTCTTTATAAGGCATTCTTCACATTATTGCTGCAACTAGCGCCGATAACATTAAGACGGTTAAGTAAACATACCCCATAGTCTGCTTATGACTCATCTTTTTAATATAGGTCTACGAGACTGGCCACTTGCATGGTTTTACTCCTTCCTTCAAGGATGTACATATCAGGTTCAGGTCTCAGATACTATCTCCTCTTCATGTGAACTTACATGTGGGGTACCTCAGGGATCCACATTATCCCCTATTTTGTTTAATATTTCCTTAAGCTCATTGACCACACTTAGTCAGAGCTTATGGATTATTGCATTCATATATGCAGATGATATTTTCTTCTGCATCCAATGGCCTTAAGGGACCCAGACATTTCGGGAATTAATTCATATCTGATATCTATTTTATTTATTTAACTAGTTTTTTATACTGCCTTATCCTTCAGTCAAAGCGGTTTACATTAAACCTCACTGTGTACAAAGGACACTGAACAGTTAGAGAGGGAGGGAATGGGTATGTGGGACAGGATAACAGATTAATTTATGTACAATACAGCATATAGGATATACTGTATGTATAGCTTATATCAGTGGTGATGGGGAATCGTCGTCATTAGGTCTTGGCTGGAATTATGGGAGGGGGGGGGGTTCTGAACCTTACACTGAATGGGAGGCAATGTGGCATTTTCCAGATAGTTTGTGTAAAGGAAAGTTTTCAGTTTCTTTCGGAAGTCTTTGATATCTGTCATGGCTCGCATGTCTTCCAGTAAGGAGTTCCATAGCAAGGGGGGGCATGCAGTCAAACCGCTCTTCCAGATGTAGATTTTTTGGATTTTTGATGTTCATGGGGCGTGATGATCTTATTCTTGTTGATGTCTCTCCTGGGACGAGTGCTTGAGTCTCTTGAGATTAGATCTTGTAAGATGTCGGCCGAGGAGTGATAGATGATTTCAAAGATGTTTATTGTTGTCTTGAACTTAATGCGAGAATGTATTGGGAGCCAATGTAATTGGTTAAGTATGGGGGAGATATGCTTTTGTCTGGAGGCTCCAATGATAATTCGTGCTGCTATGTTTTTTGCTATCTGGAGCGACATGAGACTTATTTTGGGAGTCCCTGGTAAAGTGAGTTGCAGTAGTCACGAATGGGGGTGATTATTGCCTGGCATACTGATCAAAAGTGTTCTTGGCTTAGGAATGGTTTTAGTCTCCTGATAACCTTCATTTTATAGTAGGCGCTTGCAGAGGTTTTATTTATGTGGGACTGTATGGTGAGATGTTGGTCCAAGGTGATCCCTAGGTATCAGACCTAATTTTTTACTGGTATGGAACTTTGTAGTATGCTAATTGATTGAGAAGTGAATAAGGCATTTCTTGTGATGAAGAGTGCCTCTATCTTTGTGTAGTTTAGAGATACGTTGTTGTTGCTGAGTCAAGTGATCATGTCTTCCATGCATGTGGTTATGGCTGAGATGTTAGACTGAAGTATCTCAATTGGGGCATATACCATGATATCATTGGCATATAGCCGGTACTGAATTTTGTGTTTTTTTATGATTTCACAGATGGGCTGTAGGTAGATGTTGATTAGAAGAGATGAGATTGATTATACCTTGGGTACTCCTTGTTGTAAGGCAAAAGGTGTAGATCTGTTCATTCCACATTTGACCTGTTGTTGCCGGTTACTGAGGAGGAATTGAAACCATCTTAAGGTGGTATTGTGTAGGCCAATTTCTCAGAGATGTTGCAGCATGATGGTGTGGGATATAGTATCAAATTCAGAAGATATATCCAGAAAAATAGGACAAATCATTTTTTAATGATATCTATGCCCCTGATGATGCTGTCAAAGAGTGATGATAAAAGTGTTTCTACACCATAGTTGAGACAGAACCTATGCTGGTGTGGGTCCAGTGGTGTATGTAGGTCTTTGTGATCTTATAATTGCCTTTGGACTGCTTTTCTATAATTTTAGCAAGAAATGGTAAGCTGGAAATTGGCCGATATGTAGCTGGGTCATTTTTGTTGAGCAATGTGCTTTTAAGTATAGGTCATATAGTTGCTCATTTGAGTGATGCTGGCATGTATCCTTGGATGAGAGACAAGGCTACTATCTTGTGTATGAAGGGTTTGAGTTGTTCCTTCGTTGACAGGACACAGGTCTGTAGAAGATGTAGTGGTGTTATGGGAAGATATCATGTCCTGTATTTGCTGGATAGTTGGGATACTGAATTTGTCCCATGTTCCTGTGCAAGTAGAATCTTGTGTTTGGTTTGTTGTAAGTGGGGTGATGCTCCGGTTGAGTTTAGTATGTTTGTCCTTTAGGTGATTTGCTATGCTTTGAAGATGTATTTCAGGATCTTGATTTATTGCTGGGTCTCCAGCTAGTGACCGCATGATATTGAACAGTTCTCTTGATTTGTTTGCTGATTGCATTATGAGATTTGTATGATGCTGTTGCTTACATCTGTTGACTGTATTGCTGTATTCCAGTTGTAATGTTCTGTATTGATGCAGGATGTTTGGGGTTTTTGTTTGCTTTCATTTTCTTTTGAGTTTTCTTAGTAGTCTTTTAGGGGTATGTTTACTAAACCACCTTAAAGTAGCAGCAGTGATGTTATCGTGTGATACGTCACGTACCGCGCAATAATGTCTCCAGCGGCGGTGAGGTGTGCAGAGGGAGGAGAAAGGCACCCCAGAGGGTGGAATAAGGCTCCCCAGGGGTGGAGAGAAGGGGTCAATGGGCAGAGAGTGGGCGGGGAGTGGACCCATGCACACTAAAGCCGTGAAATAAAGCTCTGAAAATTAGCACCAGTGAAAACCTCACACTAGGCACATTTGCAGGACAGAGAAACCATTTCAGTCAGCAATTTATTATTTATTATTATTTATTTATTTATTACAAATTCGTATGTACCGCGCTATTTAGAATCAGTGCGGTTTACATTGTAACAACATTTGCAATAGAACAAAATCTTTTGCTTACATTAAACAGGGATTGTAACTTGGAAGTAACAGGGTAACTATATACATATCAACAAAGACGCTTATAGATTATTTAAACTATATTGTGTAATAGAATCGTAATGTGTTCATGGTGATTATGAATGTTCTTGATGGTGGATTCTTTGAAGTCACTGGGGGTTATGTTGTTGGTATGTCAGATGCTGTGTGGGTGACAAGAGGTGTTTGATGTGAATGTACTGGGTCAGTGTGGGTAAAGTGAAGGCAGAACAGGTGATGTTTAATAGCCTTTCTGAATTGCGAGAGGTCAGTAATTGATCTTATATGAGGTGGTAGATTGTTCCAGCACTTAGGAGCATATAGTGTAAATGCTCTGTTTCTTGTTGTTTGAGTACATTTGATGGACTCAGGTGGTATAGATAGAGTATTATTGGTTGTTGATCTCCTCAGTTTTTAGTGGGTATACTAATCAGGAGTGATGAGAGGGATGTGGAAGATATCCAGTTAATGGCTTTAAATGACAGTATTAATGCCTTGTAGGTGACTCTGGATTGTACTGGTAGCCAGTGTAGGTCCATAAGTATGGGAGTTATGTGGTCTTTTCTAGAATTGCCGTAGAGAACGCGGGCAGCTGTGTTCATTGCCATTTGAAGAGGATTGAAAGAGCTCTAAGGCCCGGAGTCCATGTAGGATGATGTTGGCATAATCAAAGTGTGGCATCACTAGTGTTTGAAATACTGTTCTGAAGTCGTCGGGGGCTAGTAGAGGTTTTAAATGTCTTAGTGTCCGTATTTTGTTGTAAATGGACTTAGTGGTATTCTTTATATGCTCTTTAAAGTTAAGCTGCTGGTCCATTGTAATCCCCAAATATCATATTACCGGCTTGCAGGGGAGCTCAGCGTTGCAAACTTTCAATGAAGTGGGTGGGGAGAAGTCTTTGTTCCTGGTTATGAAAAGGACTTCAGTTTTTTAAAAATTTATACGAAGATTTTGGGACAGGAGCCAATCAGTAATTGCGTTGAAGCAATCAATAAGTGGAGCAAGGTTTGGCTGCTTGATTTTAATTGGAGCGAAAATCAGTACATCATCCGCATAGATAAGGCTAGAGATGTTAAAAGAACGGATGATATCACAGATGGGTTGCATATAAATGTTAAAGAGTAGAGCCGACAGGGATGATCCCTGGGGTACTCCTTGTTGCTGCTGGAATGGTTCTGATGTTGAGGGACCTATCCGTACTTGTTGCCAGAGGTTCATGAGATAGGATTTGCACAATTTCCAGGCAAGGCCGTGAATTCCCTTTTCCTGTAGGCGGGAGAGAAGTTGTACATGGTTAACAGAGTTGAATGCCGCTGCTATATCGAGAAATATGAGCGCGAATCCATTCTCAATTTTGTCAATCCCCCTGGATAATGTATTGATGAGTATAGTGAGTAGAGTCTTAACACCATGTGACTCACGGAATCCATGCTGAGAAGGGTCAAGAGGGGCTGATATGTCAATATGTTGTTGTAGTTGCATTTGAACCACCTTCTCTATGAGTTTGGCTAGATAGGGTATACTTGAAATTGGGCGGTATGAGTCTGTCTTTGCTGGGTCAAGTTTGTTGCTTTTCAAGAGAGGTCGTATGGAGGTTTGTTTCAGTATTTCAGGGAATGTTCCCATTGAGAATGAGAGTTCCATGATGTAGACTAGAGCTGGGCTAAGTTCTACATGCATTGATCTTATCCAATGTGCAGGACAAGGATCATTTGGCGCAGTAGTGGTGTTGAAGTTGGCAATAAGGTCAGCAATGTACTTCTCTGAAGGGGGTGTGAATTGTGTCAATGGCTGAAGTATCTGGGGGAGGAGGAGGCACGGTGTGGGGCTTTGCCTAAGATTTGTTTTTATAACTTTAGATTGTAAGCAGGGGCGGCCCAAGGGGGGTGCGGGGCCATGTGCGGAGACTCGGTGCGGGGCCTCATTTGCATAAGTGGCCTTATTTGCATAAATATTTGCATAATGTTACCATACACTAACTTTTAGTAAACATGTCTCTTAATGAGTGTATGGATAAAGAAAGACTAAAAGATTTCTACATTACTATAATCCAGTGCCAACCGCCAGGCACATTAGGAACTACTACAAACGCTGCCCATTTAGAACCCATAGCAAACCCACCGTATCCTGACAGCATTACCAGGACTCACAAAGCACCAAACCCTACCTATCAAAAGGCAACACTGCAAATATTAAACCAATACATTTCAGAGAATACTGGGGAAAGAGAACAAGTGGCAATGTCAAATAGGAATTACATAAACAGAATACCTCAGCTCAGTTACACATGCAGAACATAGACCATCACCAAACAAGGAATCACAATTTAGAAACAGGAAGGCAATAATTAAACTGGGAACCCCAAAAGCCAAACTTGGAATGTACAACAACACTGTAGAAATAAAACTATAAATTAATTTCCTCTTGTACCAAACAAAGCACAGACGTTAATGATGCACATTTCCCAGAGGTTTCATATTCCAGTTAATAAATTCAAAATAAAGAGATATCTTTCTACCTTTTGTGCATTTTTTTTCAGTTGCAATTGCTCCAGCCACTTTCTTCTGGTTTCTTCATGTTTTCTGCTAACTGTCCATCGTCTGCTGTCCATTTGTTCTTTCTTCTCTCTTCTAGTTTTTTTTTCCATTCTCTCTCTCTACATATGCTTTAACATACTAATCTTTCTCCTTTTGTTCTTTCCTCATTCCTATTTCATCCACACAAATTTTACCGCTCCATCCTCAATCCCCACTTACTCTCCCAATACCCGGCCAATTGTAGATTTTTCATTCCTCCCACACAAAATATTTTTCCCCTCTCCATTTTACTCTCCCAGCCCCATCCCATTCTAATCCTCCCCCAACATCAGCTCCCTTCTAGTTCCAGTCTCACCCAGCATCCATTCCTTTCTAGTCCCTGCATCAGCCCATTTCCAGTTCTAGCCCCCCATCAACCCATTTCCAGTCCTAGCTCCCCCATCCATTTTCAGTCTGAGTCCCTTCATCAGCTCATTTCCAATCCTAGCCCCCCATCAGCCCATTTCTAGTCATTTCCTAGCCCCATCATCAGCCCATGTCAAATCATAGCTCCCCTCCACTCAGTCCAATTCCAGTCCAAGCCCCCCCCCCATGAGCCTACTTCCAGTTCTAGCCCCTCCATGAGTCCATTTCAATTCAAGTCCCCACCACAGCCCATTTCCAATCTTAGCTCCCCCCAACAGCCCATTTCCAGTCCTATCCTAGCTGCTCCATCAGCCCATTTTCAGTCCTAGCTCCCTTCCCTCACAGCCCATTTCCATTCCAAGCTCCCTCCCCATCAGCTATTTGCAGTTCAAGCCTCCCCTTCCACTCAGCCCATTTCCAGTCATAACAACCCCCCAACCCATTACCAGTCCTAGCCCCCCATCAACCCACTTCCAGTCCTAAACCCCCATCACCCCATTTTCAGTTTAAGCCCCCCCTATAACCCATTACCAGTCCTAACCCCCCATCACCCCATTTCCAGACATCCCCCATCAGCCCAAAGCCCATTACCAGTCTTAACCCCCCCCCATAGCCCATTATCAGTCCTAACCCCCCATCAGCCCATTTCCAGTCAGCCCCACAGCCCATTGCCAGTCCTAACCCCCCCCCATCAGCCCACAGCCCATTACCAGTCCTAACCACATCAGCCCACCTCAAGTCCTAACCCCCCCCCATCAGCCCATTTCCTGTCCTAGCCCCCCCCCATAGCCATTATCAGTCCTAACCCCCCCCCATAGCCCATTAGCAGTTCTAACCCCCCATCACCTCATTTCCAGACAGCCCCCATCAGCCCACAGCCCATTACCAGTCTTAACCCCCCCCCCATAGCCCATTACCAGTCCTAACCCCCCCAGCCCACAACCCATTACCAGTCCTAACCCCTCCCCATCAGCCCATTTCCTGTCCTAGCCCCCCCCCAATAGCCCATTACCAGTCCTAACCCCCCATCACCCCATTTCCAGACAGCCCCCATCAGCCCACAGCCCATTAGCAGTCCTAACCCCCCCCAGCCCATTAACAGTCCTAACCCCTCCCCATCAGCCCATTTCCTGTCCTAGCCCCCCCCCCCCATAGCCCATTACCAGTCCTAACCCCCATCACCCCATTTCCAGACATCGCCCATCAGCCCTCAGACCATTTACAGTCCTAACCCCCCCTCTCCCTTTATCAGTCCTAACCCCCCCATAGACCATTAGCAGTCCTAACACCCCCCATAGCCCATTACCAGTCCTAACCCCGCCGCAACAGCCCATTAGCAGTCCTAACCCCCCCCATAGCCCATTACCAGTCCTAACCCCCCATCACCCCATTTCCAGACAGCCCCCAGCCCATGAGCAGTCCTAACCCCCCCCATAGCCCAGTACCCGTCCTAACCCCCCCTCCCCCCCTTTCCCGTCAGCCCCCATCAGCCCCCAGCCCATTAGCAGTCCTAACCCCCCCCACCTAGCCCATTAGCAGTCCTAACCCCCCCATAGACCATTATCAGTCCTAACACCCCCCATAGCCCATTACCAGTCCTACCCCCCCCAGCCCATTAGCAGTCCTAACCCCCCCCCCATAGCCCATTACCAGTCCTAACCCCCCATCACCCCATTTCCATTTCCAGACAGCCCCCATCAGCCCCCAGCCCATTAGCAGTCCTACCCCCCAGCCCATTAGCAGTCCTACCCCACCCGCCCGCCCACCTTCCTGCCCGCCAATTAGCAGTCCTAACCCCCCCAGCCCATTAGCCGTCATAAACCCCCCCCCTAGCACATTAGCAGTCCTAACACCCCCCGAGCCCATTAGCAGTCCTAAACCCCCCCCAAGCCCATTAGCAGTCCTAAACCCCCCCTAGCCCATTAGCAGTCCTAACCCCCCCCCCTAGCCCATTAGTAGTCCTAAACCCCCCCTAGCCCATTAGCAGTCCTAAACCCCCCAAGCCCATTAGCAGTCCTAAACCCCCCCTAGCCCATTAGCAGTCCTAACCCCCCCCAGCCCATTAGCATTCTTAACCCCCCCCCCACCCCATTCCCAGACCCACCCCCCCCCCCCCTTTGGCAAATTTAAAAAAAAAAAAACAGCTGGCTCTGGCTGCTGCCGCTGCCGCGGCAGCGGCAGAATGCAATGTTCCGCAGGGCCCCCTCCGCCTGCTAAGCCCCTCTGCAAGGGCTTTCAGATTCACGAGGGAGAGCGTCTCCCTCACGTCTCTGTTAAGCCCGCAGGGGCTAATGGGAAATTTCCCATCAGTCCCTCGCGTCTAAAGGGGCTGATGGGAAATTTCCCATTAGCCCCTGCGGGCTTAACAGAGACGCGAGGGAGACGCTCTCCCTCGTGAATCTGAAAGCCCTTGCAGAGGGGCTTAGCGGGCGGAGGGGGCCCCGCGGGACACTGCATTCTGCCGCTGCCACGTCCGCGGCAGCAGCCAGAGCCAGCTTTTTCTTTTTTTTATGTCATTTAAAAAAAAAGCAGAATGTTCTTTGCGCGGGGCCCCCTGAAACGCGGGGCCCTGTGCAAAAAACATTCTTGCTCTATGGCCGGCCCTGATTGTAAGTACTCAGCGAATGACTGAGGTTGGATAGACACTGTTTGGTTGGAGGATGGTGTCTTAGTTAGTGCTTTAGCAATGCTAAAGAGGTCTCGCGGTTTATTCAATGATCTAAGGAGGGTATCCGTGTGGTGCTCTCTAATTTTTTTGTAGACTTTTTCACGGTGTTGTTTCAGGGCGTTCTCATTCTCTGATTTGTCAGAAGTGGAACGAGATTTGCGCCATTTTCTTTCTTGCCTTCTTAAGAGCTGAAGCGATGTACGTAGTTCAGCAGAGAACCAAGGGGCTGGTTTTCTATGTCGTGGTTGTTGGATGCTGATGATTTTTTGTCTGAAGGTAGCTGTGAACAAGAGGTAAGAGTGGAGTTCCATCTATGGATCATCTCATCGAGGTTAAGCGCTGGTTGATGGATTGCTGGGAGGGTATTGTTGAGGAAATCATCTCTGTCCAAGGATTTGAAACGAGTTTTTTGTTCTGAGGAGATTGAGTTTGCTTGGTTGGTTGAAGTTTGGGTATGCTGGCATGGGATTTGGAAGGAGATCACATTATGGTCCGACTATGGGATTGGTGTGGATGATAGGCAAATATTCTTGATTAATTCAGATTGAGGGGCAAAGATGAGATCAAGGGCATTACCCTTAAGATGAGTTGGAGAGTTCACCAGTTGGGTATAACCAAGGTTTTTCATAGTATCAAGGAATGTATCGGAGTAGCTAGGCTGCAATGAGGCGAGGTTAAAATCTCCAATCAGCCAGTTAGGTTTACTTGGGCTTCCAGGGTTACATGCAAGGTCTATAATGTTGGATAAATCATCTGGGGGTGAAGAAGGAGCTCTGTAAATAAGATTTATGTTAATATATTTGTTAGCGATAGATATTGTGTCCATGTGCAGGATACTCATTGAGGTTAGTAATTGAAGCTGGAGATTACTTTTTGAGAGAATGAGGACTCCTCCTCCTTTCCGGTTGCTTCTATGACAGGCGTGTATCACATAGCCGTGGGGGATGAGTTGATTTATGATGACGGTATCCGAATCTGATAGCCAGGTTTCTGTGACCATGAGGATATCGAGGTTCTGAGTGGTGATAAGATCTGTGACGGCTGGCCATTTTTTACGGATTGATCATGAGTTGATGAGAGCACATTTTAATTTGTCTTGGAGAGGAATGTTTTTAGAAATGTATAGTAAGTGCAACTGCCTGATATGATGTGTATGTGATTGTGTATGGTGGAAGCTGCTACTGTTGTACAGCAAAGGCAGGGAAACCCAGAAAAGTGATAGTAGTGATATATGTGCAGGAACAAAAAAGGCAAATAAACATAGAAAATGACCAGAACCACATCTGAAATCCCAATAACCAAGCTGGCCAATAGTGATATTAATGATAACCATAAAGCAACACTACTGACAAAGCGTAAAAAGGAAGATATCATGTTTGGAAGGGTCTATGCTTGTCCCCCTACAAAGTGAATGATCCCACATTGAAATAAGAACATAAGAACATAAGATATGCCATATTGGGTCAGACCAAGGTCCATCAAGCCCAGTATTCTGTTTCCAACAGTGGCCAATCTAGGTCATACGTACCTAGCAGTTTCCCCAAGGGACACAGGTTCCACAATGCTTGTATTGGTTCAAGCATTGATATCCTGGGTCCCTTCTTAATAATGGTTTATGGACCTTTCCTCCAGGAACTTGTCCAAACCTTTTTTAAACCCAGCTACACTAACAGCCTTTACTACATCCTCCGGTAACAAATTCCAGAGTTTGATTACACGTTGAGTGAAAAAATATTTTCTTTTATTAGTCTTAAATAGTTTACCCTGTAGCTTCATTGCATGTCCCCTAGTCTTTCTATATTCTGATAAGGTAAACAATCGATCTACATTTACCCGTTCCACTACGTTCATTAATTTATAGACTTCTATCATATCTCCCCTCAGCCGTCTCTTTTCTAGGTTAAAGAGCCCCAACCTTTTTAGCCTTTCTTCACAGGAGTATCCTTCCATCCCCTTTACCATTTTGGTGGCTCTTCTCTGAACCTTTTCTAAAATCGCTATATCCTTTTTAAGATACGGCGACCAGAATTGCACACAATATTCAAGGTGCGGTCTCGCCATGGAACAATATAGAGGCATTATAATATCTTTTGTTTTATTTTCCATTCCTTTCCTTATCATACCTAGCATTCTATTTGCTCTCTTGGCCGCCGCTGTACACTGGGCCGAGGGTTTTAACATGGTATCCACAATGACGCCTAAATCTTTTTCCTGGGTGGTGGTTCCTAATGTGGAACCTTGCATCGTGTAACCATAGTTTGGGTTGTTCTTCCCTAGGTGCATAACCTTGCACTTGTCCACATTAAATTTCATCTGCCATTTTGATGTCCAGTCTTCCAATTTATCAAGATCCTCTTGCAATTTTCCACAATCCTCTTGGGTTTTAACAACTTTAAATAGTTTTTTGTCATCTGCAAATTTGATAACCTCACTCGTTATTCCACTTTTCAGGTCATTTATGAATATGTCAAAAAGCAGCGGACCCAGCACAAATCCCTGGGGTACACCACTATTCACCTTTCTCCATTGGGAAAATTGGCCATTTAGCCCTACCCTCTGCTTTCTATCTTTTAACCAGTTCCTAATCCACAATAGTACACTGCCTCCTATCCCATGACTCTTTAGTTTTGCCAAAAGTCTCTGATGAGGGACCTTGTCAAAGGCTTTCTGAAAGTCCAGATACACAATATCAACCGACTCACCTTTGTCCACCTGATTATTCACTCCTTCAAAGAAACATAACAGATTAGTAAGACAAGATCTTCCTTGTCTAAAGCCATGTTGGCTGTCTCCCATTAGGTCATGACTATCTACATGCTGAGTAATTTTATTCTTTATGATGGTTTCTACCATTTTTCCCGGTACTGATGTCAGGCTCACCGGTCTGTAGTTTCCCGGATCACCCCTGGAACCCTTTTAAAAAATTGGTGTTACATTGGCGATCCTCCACTCTTCAGGTATTAGAGATGATTTTAATGAAATAGCGGTGATCAGGGTTGTTGTTGTTTATATTGGGCAGGTTTGTTATGGCGTGCACATGTGCAGCAACAGCAGAGTGGACACGTAGGAAACGGAAACTGCACTGAGACTGTAAATGGGATACAGGGGGCTGCAGGTGGCACATGCTGTGGTCCAGCTGGGGCACAGTGCGGACTAGGCAGATGCCTAGGTGGCACATAGGAATGCCGAAACTGTAAAACAGCAAGACAGCAATTGATGAGCCTCCAACATGGGCACAGGTGTATGTCCCACAGTGTCACAGGGGATATTACCCAGCAGGAACCCCCAAGGGCACATAACATTGGCAGGCGGTGCCGGGGGGAAGCACGCATTTCCATGTAGGCACCCCTAACTGACCACCCACACCATAGGCAGCTGTCTATCGGCACACTGGATGGCCTGGGACTGCACTCCACCAGCACCACCGGCATAAGGGCATGTCAGCATGGTGGCGGAGGGGTGCTGGTGGTGGAGGGGGCAGTAGCAGTAGTAGTGGTAGTGATTGGGCCCCAAAAAATGAAACTCACAGATATCACATAATGAAAACACTGTTTGGTACTATGTGGGAACCTGGCCATGCCATGGTCACTGCTCAGGCAGGGTGAGAGTGACCTCCCAGCATGACATGCTGTGGCCACCCTGTCCGTGCAGGTGGTGGTTGGGTACTACAATGTCCCAGCCATTGCCCTATGCAGATGCATCTTGCCCAGACCGCCATGTCCGGGCCATACCCACAATACCTTGCTCCTCATTATCCACTTTGGCAGGCTAACATTGGAAACAGTGCAAGCATTGGGTGCTCAGTAAGGTGTAGGCAGCCACAACACACTGGATAGACAGACACACACTCCCACAACTATTTCAGCATTGTGCAAAGATAGAGGTGGTTGGCAGCCCTGGCCACCACACCAGTCCTGGGCACAGTGCAGGCATTGCTAAGGTATGCAGGTGCTAGTATTGGTGGCTGCTGCTCCGCACAGAACCCAAAAGCCTGACTCTCCATGAGACTTTGGATAGTGGAGCCTGTGGGTGTGGGTGTTTGTGCCCCTGTTGGCCGATGCTCTAGGGCAGAGGTTCCCAACTCCGGTCCTGGTGGGCCAAACACGATTCAGGTTTTCCTGAATGAATATGCATGAGATACATTTGCATACAATGGGGGCACTGCATACCATGCATATTTATTAGGGACAGCATGATATCCTGAATGGTGTTTAGCCCTCCAGGACTGCACATGTTTATGGTGTATGTTTGCTCTTAGGGTAAAATATGGGCACATGATCTGTAGGGGCCACAGCTGGGACTTGAACCTGTGATCTTCTGCCCCTGAACACACTGGCTGTGTGTACTGCACCATACTGTTTCCACTGAGGTTGGTCATTCCCTGGGGATACCATTACTGTTCTTCAGACAGCCCTTGTCTGTTGCACTACATGCCACCCACCTAAACAGGGCTTGGCTGTGGTCTGCTGTGGGCAGTTGTAACTGCCCCCTCCATCACCATAACCCCTCCCCCACCATGCTGACATGCCCTTATGCCGGTGGTGCTGGTGGTGTGCAGTCCCAGGCCATCCAGTGTGCCATTAGGTGGCTGCCTATGGTGTGGGATCTGGGGTAGGGGTGCCTACATAGACATCCGCACTTCCCCCCTGCACCGCCTGTCAATGTTGTGTGCCCTTTGGGGTACCTGCTGGGTACTGTCCCCTGGGACACTTTGGGACACACACTCATGGACATGTTTGACCTTAGTCAGTTGCTGGCTTACTGATTTGTAGTTTCTGAGTTCCTATGTGCCACCTAGGCATCTGCCTAGTCCGCCCTGTGCCCCAGCTGGCCCACTGCATGTCCCACCTGCAGCCCCTTGTACCCCATTTGCAGCCTCACTGTAGTGCCCTTTGGTACTTGGGCACTATGCTGTTGCTGTACATGTATCACTACTATCACTTTTCTGGGTTTCCTTGCCTTTGTGTACATTGCCGACTGAACTGGTTTCTCTCTCCTGCAAATGTGCCTCTAACGCGAGGTTTTCACTGGCGTTAATTTTCAGACCTTCATTTCGCAGCGTTAGTATGCATGGAGCCTCTCCCAGCCCACTCTCCGGCCATTGACCCCTTCTCTACGCCCTCTGGGGAGCCTTACTCTACCCTCTGTGTGCCTTAATGCCGCCGGAGACATTATCGCACGAAACCTCACGCTATCACACGATAACATTACCTTATCACACGGTAATGTTATGTATCATGTGATAACGTTACGTATCATGCGCTAAGTGTGCCGCTGTGACATTATCGCTGTTTAGTAAACATCCCCCTAAGCCATCAGTGTCTTGCTGAAGCTTTGGGATTGTTTCATCTAGGAAGTTGTCTTTGTTAAAGTTTTTAAATCTTCTGACTTTGTGTTGCTGGTGTTCTCGTTCTGCTGGGTGAGTGATGCGCATGGTAAACGTTATTAGGTGGTGGTCTGACCATGGTATAGGGGTGATTGTTGAGTGTGTTATGCAGCTGTGATCCAGTAGTACCTTTGGGATAAAGATGAGGTCAGGAGTAGTACCTGATCGGTGTTTGGGTGCCTTTAACAACTGGTGGTAGAGTAAGGCTTCCATGGCTTTCGGGAAAGACCTGGCTTCTTTGCTAGATGAGGCACCGAGGTTGTAGTCTCCCAGTGCTATGAGGGGTTTCTGCATTGTGATGTGTGCACAGGTTGTTCCTGTTTCCTCGGGCCATAATCTAAGGGTTATCTTTGACACATCTCTATCCTTCTCCGCTCATATCCAGCCTGTAGCTAAGACCTGCTGCTTCTTTCTCTACAACATCAGCAAAATCCGCCCCTTCCTCTCTGAAACACACTACCAAAACGCTTATCCACTCCTTAATCTCCTCTCGCCTTGATTACTGCAACCTAATCCGATTGTTCAATGTAAATGTATACAACTGTGTACAATTGTTAAGATGTTTCATGTAAACCGCCCTTGATCACTGGAAGGGGCGGTATAGAAGAAAATAGATAAATAAAATAAATAAATAAATAAATACTCCTTGCTGGTCTTCCCGTGAGCCACCTCCTTCCCCTTCAATCTATACAAAATCACGCTGCTCGACTAATCTTCTGCCAGCCTGGCCATGCCCATATTACTCCTCTTCTCAAGTCGCTTCACTGGCTCCCTGTCCAGTTCTGCATCCAATTCAAGCTTCTCCTGCTGACCTATAAATGCATTCACTCTATGGCCCCTCAATACCTCCTATCTCTTATCTCTCCCTACGTCCCCTCTCGAAATTTGTGCTCCGCTAACAAATTACTTCTATCAATGCCTTTCACCTGCACCGCGAACTCCCAACTGCGCTCCTTTCACCTTGCTGCACCTTATGCCTGGAACAGCCTACCCGCGTCTGTGCACCAGGCATCCTCCCTGGCCCTCTTCAAATCCAGGTTGAAGGCCCACCTCTTCACCATTGCATTCAGATCCTGACTCCTTCCTCATCTTATCCTAACTCCCGTCAACGTTTATGACCAAACTACAGACCAAATTGTACCACACCGTACCTTGCATAGAACTGACTAATGTTCTGTACTGTTCTAACTAATGTACTGTTCTAACTAGATGTACTGTTCTAACTAGATTGTAAGCTCCGATGAGCATGACTCTGATGGGCAGGGACTGTCTCTTGTATGTTGGCACCTCTTGTAGGTTAGCTGTGCAGCGCTGTGTGTGTGGCGCTTTATAAGTGCTGAATAGTAGTATTTATTTATTTATTTAGACAGTTTTGTATACCGCCTTATCCTTCAATCAAAGCGGTCACAACACAATTGGGGGATACATTTAACACGCAGGGATATGAGACACACACTAATACTTACAGGGAACATGGGCAATGGAGGGTTAAGTGGCTTGCCCAAGACCACAAGGAGCATCTGTGGGACTAGAAACCCCAGTCCTTCCGGCCCAAGGTTGCTGTCCTCTAGTGGGATTTGAACCCCCGACCTTCCGGCCTGAAGTACCTTGCCCCAACCACTAGGCTACTCCTCCCTAGTAGTAGTAGTAGTAGTAATAGTAGGTTGTCTCAAGCACTTTGGAAAGTTCGTCAGTCTTGGTATTAGGGACTCTGTAAGTGGGGCAATGATAATTATGTTGTCTTCATCTGTGCTGCTAGTTGTGATGATTTTGAATTTGAACTGCCTTTTTGCTAGAATGAGCACTCCTCCTCCTCTCATGTTTTCAGGGGCAGTTGAAGGCTGAGTATGTGGTTGAGGTGATTTGATTGAGGATGACCTGGTCGGTATCATTCAACCAATATTTAATGATGCATAATCTATCTGTTTGATGTGCCTTGAGGTGGTCTGTAATGGTATAGGTTTTATTTCGTACCGATCTTGCATCGATGAGTGTTATAGTAATGGGGGTGTATAATAGGGGGTTGGTGTGTGCGGCTACATTGTGGTGGGGGAATTTCTATTTGTATGAGGGTGCATGTTTTCTAGGTAGGTTGTTTGTTGGGGAATTGCCAGGGGGTGATGTACCAAATGGGAGTAAGTGGGAGGAGTAGTAATGCATTTGTATAGCTTTGGCCTGTCCCAATGTGTTTTTGAAGCAGTATCAGTATTAGAAGGATGCAGAGAAGGTATTTGCAGTGAGTTCTCATGTTGAGTGAGGAAATAGGAGTTGTGCGTTACCTTGTGTAGAGGAGACAGGATGGTGCAGTCTATTTTTGATAGCTTGACTGTAGGAGGATCAGATGTCTGATGATGCTACAGCTCCAGTGGTATCGTCATCTTTGATGAATTGCTTTCAATGGTGATTTGGTCTCTGTCTAAGGGCCCTCTGGTGAGGCCCTCAGGTGCGGGACCGCCAGGCGTGAGTGAGCCTGTGCACACAGGTTTTTAAATGTCCTGCTGGTGAGTGCAATCCTTGACCCGATTGGTCATACTGGGATGGAGCGGGAGGGACTTAGCTGCCCGTTCCTCACTGGTGCCACTGATTGGTTGGAGGGAGAGAAAGGCCCAGCTTCTGTGCACACCAGTTTTTAAATGTCCTGTTGGTGGGTACAGTCCTCAGCCTGATTGGCCATGCCGGGTTGGAGTGGGAGGGGCTTAGCTGCCCGTTCCTCATTGGTGCTGCTGATTGAGTGGAGGGAGAGAGAGGCCCGGCTCATGTGTATGCCGGTTTTTAAATGTCCTGCTGGTGGGTGCAGTCCTCGGCCCGATTGGCCGTGCCAGGGTAGAGCGGGAAGGGCTTAGCTGCCCATTCCTCACTGGTGCCGCCGATCGGGTGGAGTGAGAGAGAGGTCAGGCTCCTGGTTATGTAATAATTCATTGGTACTTAATCTGAGTAAATCTGTGGCAATGCGGTTCTCTAACTTGTTAGAAGCTACAAGTCCTGCTCCTGTCATCAAGGGTACCCCAGTGACATTTGTGATAAGGAAGCTTATCATAGCTCAGGAAGTAGCTATAGTAAAGGTGAAGTGACTCTGAACAAGCAACCTGTCAGTTCTGGTAGAAATAAGAAAACAGAATTTTTCTATAAAAGACTACCAGTCCCAGAATGCACCAGGTTTCCAACAGCCATTAGAGGAGCTGAAGTGGGGAAATGTGTGTTCAATCAGGAGGGCTATGAGGTAATCCCCAAGCACTCATCTCGAAGGGCAGGGCCTGATTCAGCACAGCTGCGCTGTGCTAGGGTGGAGCACTCATCAAAGCAGAATAAAGGTAGAGTTTATTCTACAGAGAATTATCCTCATCCTCAGTTTCATCTGGGAGATCCTCATCCTCAGGATCAGCTTGGTGATCCTCATCTTGGACATCTTCATCATCGGGAGGATCCTCAGAAGCAGAAGCCAAACCGGACGGACAGAAAGGGCAAGAAACCCTTTGGAAGAAAGAAGAGAAAAGCCTTTGGGAGGTCTAAAGGAGTCCAGAGCAGTACGTATACTGGAAGGCATTCCAAGGGCCAGCATACACCATTGGACTGGGGAAAGCCAGAGGAATGGTGCTGCAGGGCTAGGAAAGTCCAGACGGTACCTGTGAGGGAGACGGCTGCACGTGGAAGGGACCCCAAGACCCGTGCCAGAAGGTATGTGAAGAGAGATCCAGTGTCCAGGGATCTGGATTGGAAGGCTGGACATAAGAACTGGACTACATACTGGCCAGGCTATTTAGAGAGGAACTCTAACAGCAATGGAAGCTCAGGTATGAACACTGATCTATGCCCTAGCTATAACCTTGAAAGACAGCAGGGAAACAAGTATTCTCCTGAAAGTGCTCCATTGAGAAATTCCTCTGTGCCAATCCCTGATATTGAACCCATGATTGTTGAAGAAGGGGAAGGAGCGGTCTTAGATACAGGCTGTCAATATATGGATTGCTCTCTGTCTAAACTCCTTTGGTAATTTTCTGTTACAAAGTACAGCAACCATCACAAAGAAATACAAACTTGTTCTTTAATCTACTCAGAAAAGCTCCTGAGTAGGATTTTGGGCCACGCAGTAGAAAGCAAGCCAGCTAAGGGGTTTCAGCTGGATAACTGCTAGCAATTGAGCCTTACCTAATTGCTTGTGAGCTCTGAGGGAATCACTTCTGAGTCTATGTGTGAAGATATAAGAAGTTAACCTGAAAAGAACAGTTTTCCCTTCTTTGTGGGTTTTGCTTGTTGTTTGAAACACTGCTAAGAAAATATTAGCTAAAGCCTACAGAAAAGACCAGTTTGTTACCAACCAGGTCTTATTCTTTTGCTTTGATTGCCTGACAAGTTCAGCTGTTGTTTTCCTGATTTTGTTTTTCTAAGTTTAACACTGAAAGCACTGTTTTATGTGCTACCAAGCATATCTGTGTTGGGAGAAATAACCCCATAAATAAATATCTTATTGGCTTTACACTCAAGCATAACTAATTATTGTGAGCAGCTGTGTCTGGTGTGAATGGACTGCATTTCCCACAATCCCTTGCAAATCATATTGATATATGCACTTGCCAAGACTGTGAACATTCTCACCCAGGCAGCCGTCTGACACATTACAGACCACCCTTAAATATTTGGAAGTGGCACTTGATTCCAATCTGTCCTCTTCACCACAAATATCTTGTCTTATAAAACCGTCATTCTGTGCACTCTGTCGTTTTAGAGCCATTCAACCTTTTTTAGTTGTGGCTGCCCAGACGAAAGTGATGCTTCACACTTTGGTGTTCCTCTTGGACTACTGTAATATTGTTTATTTAGGTCTGCCTTTGTACCAACTTCAGCATCTGAAGACAGTACAGAACACCACATTGCGTACATTAGCTCATGCACGTTGTTATGACCATGTGACACCTTTGCTTCTACATTACCCTATTTCAGAACAGCTTCACTATAAGGTTCTACTTTTCACTTTTAAGGCCATTCATGATTTGGTACCAGAATATTTATCCTCTCTAATAACACTTTATGCTTCAGCTACAGCCTTATGTTTGTTACATGGTTTCCGCCTAACTATAACCAACAATGCAAGAACTGCTCTTAATGATAAACTCTAATATTACCAAAATCTACAACAATACCAATATCAAAAAATCATTCCCAGGCAAAATGACCTCAGATGGCACAACCCCACATTTAGTGAACAATCACCATAGGGTGTTGATAGACGCTCACATCACCGGTCAAAGCCTCCCTCAACCTCTCCAACAAATTCCCAAAATTCTTACAAAAGGCGTCAAAAAACCCATCAAGAAAATAAAAAAAACAATGTCCATTCCAAGCGATTATTCAAACCGTCCGGTTGCAGAGTGCCTAATTCAAAAATCCAGCGTTGTTCCTTTTGTAGAAGCAACTTCTTACGATCTCCCCGTCGAATATCAGAAGGTACATACTCCACCACTGTACAGCGAAGATCTTCAAACAGATGACTAAATTCCAGGCAATGCTGTATTAACGGAGTATCAATCCGTGCCTTCTTCAGACTATATTTATGTTCAGCCAACCTTGTCTTCAGAGGCCTTGTAGTTTTCCCTACATACAATAACTGACACGCGCACCATATACCATAAACTACAAAAGCAGTACTGCATGTCGTAGCCACAGATAAGCTCTTCACATGCCGTTGATATTTCTCACAGACCTGCGAACTCATATTACCTCATTTTAGTAGCTCTGCAGTAGGCTATAGCTCCGTGGTGTATGTCACAGCAATGGCTGGGTACAGAAGGACTGCAGGTCACCGCACAAACTGCTCTGAGTGCCAGGTTTGGGTAACCCCACCAGTACCCATGATACAATGCACATGCTGAATAGCTGTCTACAGCTGATCACCAAATGGGGTCTGCACCTCTCCGGTACTTCAGTTTGGAAAGACGAACTGACAGTGTGTGATACTGGCACAGAGTAGCTACAGACCATGCCATTGTGCAGGTTCTGTGTTCACCCTGAGGATTAGGATGGGTGCCCAGCACTAGGTCCACAGTACATGTGGTGCTAGAGATAGGTCTTTCTGTACATCCCCATCACTGCCAGTGTGTGATAGGTGTTCCCTGCAGTACCGATGAAGATAATTTGGTGTCCATCTGTATCCTGCAGTCACATGTGGTTCTCTGCAAACAGATGCCACCCAGATTAGTGTGTATCCTGTGTTAGGGCCTGGCTGACATGGGCACCTGTTATCAGGACAAAGGGGTTTCTAGACATACTTGAGGTGTGTGTAGCAGTGTCTTTATAAGGTCAAAGGGTCCACATCACTGTTTTAGTAGGTAAGGAACAGGTGCCCCAGGTCCGGTGAAGCAAGCTCCACCCTGCTGGAATAAGACAGCCCTCCAGGGTTGATGGGCTAGAACCATACCTATGCCTGGGGCAGTAGCACAATAGAAATAATGTTGAGGCCAGGTCTGGAACACCCCAACTGCCACACAACACTGCCTGCCAATCACCAGCAGACAACACAGTCAAACTGCACCTTATAAATGTTCCAACCATGCACAGTCTAACTGCAGACTGTTCACTAGCCAGTCCATAGTGCATGTTCACAGAAGAACTACATGCATAAAGCAGGCATCTCAGTGATTAGAGCACCAGCACTGGGAACACATAACTATCACTGGAAACAAATAGCACAGAGCGCTATGTGGGATCCTAGACATGCCATGGTCACTGCTCGGTTAGAGTGAGTGCCCTCCCAGCATGCTATGCTGTGGCCACCCTGTCCATGCAGATGGTGGTCAGGCACTACAGTGTCCCAGTCATTGCCCACACCCTGTGAAGATGCATCCTGGCCAATATGTCCTTTCCGGGCCATACCCACAACACCTTGCTCCTCATTATGCACATATTCAGGCTAATGCTGGTAACAGTGGGACATTGTGGGCCTGGTGAGGTGTGGGCAGCCACAAAACAATGGATAGACATACACACACACACACTCCTATTGCAACATTGTGCAAATATAGAGGTGGTTAGCAACCCTGCCCGCTACACTGGTCCTGATCACAGTGCCGACATTGCTAAACTGTGCAGGAGGTAGTAATAGTGCCCTGGTGATAACTGCAGCTCAATGCTGGGGCTAACAGCCTGACTCTCCATGCATCTTTGGATTGCGGAGCCTGTGTGAGTGGGTGTTTGTACCCCTGTTCGCCGTTGCTTTGGGCTTTGCACATGTTGCTGTTGTATCTGCATTGTAGGGTAAAACATAAGGACATGCTCTGCAGGAACCAAAGCTGGGGCTTGAACCTATGACCCTCTGCTTTTGGACACACTGGCTGGGTGTACTGCACCACACTGTTGCCACATATGCATGGTGGTCCCTGGGGCTACCTGTACTTTTCCTCAGCCAGACCTTTTATGCTGCACTGCACACCACGTACTGGTACAGGGCATGGCTAGGTCCACTGCAGGCAGGTGCCACTGCCCCCTCCAGCACGGGCACCCACCCTCCGCCATGCTGACATGGCCATATTCTGTTGGTGCTGGTAGTGCGCAGTCCCAGGCCATCCACTGTGTGGGTAGGTGGTCGCCTAGGGAGCGGGGTCTGGGGCATGGGGCATACATGAGCATCCTCACATCCCTCCCCATCACCGCCTACCAATAGTCTGTTCCTTCCACTTGGGGGAGGGTTGGCTGGGGTGATGTCAGGTCAGTGCCCGGGCAACTGTTAGCATGGGTGGACGAGGTAGATGTAGGTGGATTGTGTTTGGCCTTTGTCAGCTGCTGTCATTCTGATTTCCGGTTTCTATGTTCCTAGGCGCCCGCCTAGTCCACCCTGTGCCCCAGATGCCCCACTACATGTCCCGCCTGCAGTCCCCTATGCCCCACTTGCACCATCACCATAGTGGCCTTTCATACTTGGGCATATGCTGGTGCTGGAAATGGAGCACTACTATCATGTTTCTTGGGCTCCCTGTCTATGCTGTACATTGCTGACACCTAAATGGTTTCTCTCTCCTGCAAATGTGCATCTAACGGCAGGTTTTCATTTGTGGTAGGATTCAGCCCTACAGTTCAGTGCATTAGTGTGCAGGGAGCCTCTCCCTGCCCACTCCCTGCCCATTGACCCCTTCCCCCGCCCTCTCTCCACCCTCTGTGGTGTTTACCGCGGATTGTTGACATTAACGATCATTGTAACGTTAAAGTGCGTTAACGTTACATACCACGCGTTAATGTTACCTAGCAATCGTTAACGTTACATAACGTGCAGTCTGTAACGTTACCGCAGTTTAGTAAACATACCCCATAGTCTTAAAATGAGCCTATACGTTAACGGAAAGAAGACAAAAATTCTGACAACTGGCAAAATCAATAAGTTCATCGTTGATGGAGAATAAATTGAAATAGTAGACAAGTCTAACTTGCTTGGATCAAAAATCAATAAAGAAACTATAAGCAGTCAAGAAATCCAATGACACATTGCTCTTTTCAGAATGGCTATGAGGGACCTAGATAAGATTCTCCTGTTATCCTGTTTCCAATAGTGGCTAATCTAGGTCATACATACCTAGCGGTTTCCCCAAAAGACACAGGTTCCACAATGCTTGTATTGGGTCAAGCATTGATATCCTGGGTCCCTTCTTAATAATGGTTTATGGACCTTTCCTCCAGGAACTTGTCCAAACCTTTTTTAAACCCAGCTACACTAACAACCTTTACTATATCCTCCGGTAACAAATTCCAGAGTTTGATTACATATTGAGTGAAAAAATATTTTCTTTTATTAGTCTTAAATAGTTTACCCTGTAGCTTTATTGCATGTCTCCCAGTCTTTCTATAGTCTGATAAAGTAAAAAATTGATCTATGTTTACCCATTCCACTCCATTCATTAATTTATAGACTTCTATCATATTTCCCCTCAGCTGTCTCTTTTTCAGGTTAAAGAGCCCTAACCTTTTTAGCCTTTCTTCATAGGGTTATCCTTCCATCCCTTTTACCATTTTGGTGGCTCTTCTCTGAAACTTTTCTAATAACGCTATATCCTTTTTAAGATACGGTGCTATATCCTTTTTAAGATACGGCGACCAGGTTGTGTTTAAGTGCTGTCAAGTCAATGCTGACCCCTGGCAACCTAGCAGCCGCTGGAGTTTCTTGGCAAGTTATGACCAAAGTAGATTGGCAAGCTTTTTCTTCTGAGGAAATGAAGGGTAAAATGACTTGCTCAATGTTACAGGGAATGGCAGTAGAAATCAAACCCTGATCATTTGGGTACTAGGCTACTCCTCTACAAGGCTGCTTTAGACCCCCCCAAAAAAACAGACTCTATGACTGACTGGGTATTGGCAGTATAAGTAAGAGCTCTGGGCTTGAGTGGGATGACTGAGGACTTAGACAGTGGGGAAGGTAGAAGAGTTGGGACTTGAGGATTAACTGGGGGATAGTAAGTGCTAAGAAATTGATCAGAGGTTTGGTGTCTTTGTAAGGGGTATAAGTTGGGCTGTGAGACTAAGTGCAGACACATGGGGAGGAGACAGTACAGGACCCAGAGGAGTTGAATGGCAGTTAAAAGGACAGAGGGCTATGGAATAAGTGAAAGACAAAAGAAGGGGATGGGTTTTTGGAGAAGGTAGAAATGGGGGGAGGGGGGGGGGTTAAAGGGGAAATGGGAACCTAGATAGAGAGTAAGACATAAGATAGGGACAGGAGGTGGAAAGGGGATGAGTGATAGGTAAGGAAGTGGGGCTGATAATGATATGAAAAGCAGATGATGGTAGATGGCATTAGGGAGGGTATCAAGAGGAAATATTGATCTAGAATGTGGGTGAAAGATGGACAAACAGAAGGATGGGGAAGGAATGAGATAGAAGTGGGGAATAGGAAGACTAAGGGGTATGTTCACTAAACTGCGGTAATGTCATTTGCGTTAGGTTCCATGGTAAAGGTAGAGATGCCCATATAAAGGCATGGGCATTGCATCGTTACAGCAAGCTGTAGCAGCTAACGCGCGTTACAAGGCGCCTTAGACTAACGAGCTTTATGGTAAGGTGCCTTTATGGTAAGGTGCCTTATAAGGTGCCTAGTAAGGTGCCTCATAAGGCACCCTATAGGGCCTCCTAGGCTAAGTGCCATATTAGGCACCCTTGGACAAGGCACCGCAGAAGACACCCTGGGCTATGGAACCATAGGTTAAGGTGGCCTAACAAGGTTATGGTGTCCTAGGTTAATGTGCCCTAGGGACTGCAAGGTGCCTCAGAATGACATGCATGACCTGTGCGGAACAGAGACAGATGTAGCCCTAACACTAGATAGAGCACTCAGGAAAGGCAATGAACAGGTGAGTGAAGGAGGGAGAGGTGGGAGCCGCTGGACTTGCCATATCTGCGGGCATCCCATGTGCCTGTCAGTACTGATGACAAACATGGTGGGGCAGCTGTACCACAGCACAGGGTGTTGGCAATGTAAAGTACCGGAAAAACAGTTGGTGGCAGATGATGGGAATACGTGTCCCCCAGTGGAGGCGGAGGTCGCAGGAGAGTTACAATGATGGGTGGAGAGAGGAGTGGTGGTGCCATGCAGATCAGGCACAGTCGAGGCAAACATGAAGAGGCACAATGCAGGAAAGGGTAGCAGTGCATGACATGGGGTGACAGCCTGCACTGGCAGACAGGACTCTACACAGCTGACAGACGCAGATAGATGGACCGAGGCAATGTTGGCAATTGTGGCGAGGGTATTATGGGCTGGAAGCACAGAACTGCAAAAATATGACCTCTACAGGCATGCACACTATTTGAGTAGGACAGGCATGAGAGGAGGGAACAATAGACAACATTATGGTGGTGGTGAGAAGCGAGGAGGAATGTGACAAAGTCTATCTACCCTTTTGATGTCTAGGACATCTGAACCTTGCCCACTCACAATCTTAAATGACAGAGGTGTAAGGCAGGGGTCTCCCAATCCAGTGCTGGAGGGCCACAAACCAGTCAGGTTGGGAGGATATCTCTAATGCATATATATCTCTTGCATGTTCATTAGGGCTATCCCAAAAACCTGCCAGGATTGCGGCCCTCCAGGACAGGTTTGGAGACCCCTGCACTAGATACTCCAAAGGACCCACATAACCCTTTTTGTAGGTAAAGAACAGGTGCCCCACCCCAGGGAAGCAACCTCCATCCTGTTTGTATGAGGCAGCCCTCCAGGGTTGGTGGGCCAGAGCCATACTTATGACTGGGGCAGTGGAAAATCAGCAGCAATGCTGGGGTTAGGTCTGGAAAACACCAACTGCCCCTTACCACTGCCTGCCAGTCACCAGCAGACAGCACATTCAGACTGCACTGTATAGGCATTTTGATCATACACAATCTAACTGCAGACAGTCCACTAGCCAGCCCATGGTGCATGCTCACAGAAGAACTATGTGCACCAAGCAGGCATCTCAGTGATTGTGGCCCCAGCACTAGTGACACAACAGAAGTACTGGAGGCAGATAAGGTAGAGTGCTATGTGGGAACCTAGACATGCCATGGTCACTGCTCGGTCAGAGTGAGTTCCCTCCCAGCATGCCATGCTGTGGCCACCCTGTACATGCAGGTGGTGGTCGGGCACTACAGTGTCCCAGCCATTGCCCCACACCCTGTGAAGAAGCATCCTGGCCAATATGCCCTGTCCGGGCCATACCCACAACACTTTGCTCCTCATTATGCACATATTCAGGCTAATACTGGTAACAGTGGGACATTGTGGACCCGGTGAGGTGTGGGCAGCCACAAAACAATGGATAGACATACACATACACACTCCTATTGCAGCATTGTGCACAGATAGGGGTGATTGGCAACCCTGCCCGCCAAATTGGTCCTGATCACAGTGCTGACATTGCTAAACTGTGCAGGACGTAGTAGTGGTGCCCTGGTGATAAATGCGGCTCAATGTTGGGGCCAACAGCCTGACTCTCTGTGCGTCTTTGGATTGTGGAGCCTGTGTGAGTGGGTGTTTGTACCCCTGTTCGCCGCTGCTTTGGGCTTTGCACATGTTGCTGTTGTATCTGCATTGTAGGGTAAAGCATAGGGACATGCTCTGCAGGAACCACAGCTGGGGCTTGAACCTGTGACTCTCTGCTTCTGGCACACTCACTGGGTGTACTGCACCACACTGTTGCCACAGATGCATGGTGGTTCCTGGGGCTACCTGTACCTTTCCTCAGCCAGACCTTTTATTTTGCACTGAACACCACGTACTGGTACAGGGCATGGCCTAGGTCCACTGCAGGCAGATGCCACTGCCCCCTCCAGCACGGGCACACACCCCCCTGCCAAGCTGACATGGCCATTTGCTGTCAGTGCTGGTAGTGCGAAGTCCCAGGCCATCCACTGTGTAGGTAGGCGCACGCCTAGGGAGCGAATCCAGGATTGGGGGGGCATACATGGACATCCTCACATCCCCCCCCCATCACTGCCTACCAATATTATGTCCCTTCCACATGGTGGCGGAATGGCTGGGGGGATGTCAGTTCAGTGCCCTAGCAACTATTGGCTAGGGTGGACTAGGTAGATGTAGGTGGATTGTGTTTGGACTTTGTCAGCTGCTGTCATGATGATTTCCAGTTTCTATGTTCCTATGTGCCACCTAGGTGCCCGCCTGGTCCATTCTGTGCCCTAGCTGCCCATGCTACATGTCCCGCCTGCGGCCCCCTATGCCCCATTTGCACCATCGCCATAGTGGCCATTCATACTTTGGCACTATGGTGTTGCTGAAAATGGAGCACTACTATCACATTTCTTGGGCTCCCTGCCTAGGCTGTACATTGCTGATGCTTAAATGATTTCTCTCTCCTGCAAATGTGCATTTAACGGCAGGTTTTCATTTGCGGTAGGATTCAGCCCTTCAGTTCAGCGTGTTAGTGTGAAAGGAGCCTCTCCTGCCCACTCTACGCCTATTGACCCCTTCTCTCCGCCCTCTCTCCACCTTCTGCAGGGACGTTAACGATCGTTAAGTAATGTTAACGCGCGTTAACGTTACATACCGTGCATTAACATTACCTAACGATCGTTAACGTTACATAACACGTGGTATGTAACATTACCACAGTTTAGTAAACATACCCCTAAGAAAGTAAGAGTAGGAAATGGAAAGATGGTGAGTAGATGGAAAGATGGAGACTGGAAACTGGGGGGATAAAGAAGAATAAAATATAGATATAGTTACTGTAGGTAGATTTATAAATGGAGAAAAAATATGAAACAGAAGGATCAATGTCAGAGAGAGATGCAGGGAAGGAAGAGAAGAAACAGAAAATAGAAGTGAGATTATGTAAAAGGACTTAGGAGAAAACCAACAAGAGGAAGTTGTAAAGAGAGACTGGGATCAAACCAACCAGAAAAATAAATGATCATATGACAAAGGTACAAAAAAATGTTATTTGGGTTTTTAGAGAATGAAAGTTGTCAACTTCAAAAAAGTGCATTTTTTAAGTTTTCAGGACAGGAGGAAATGCATTTCTGTTTTTCTTTAGTGTTCTACTGCTCACAGAGTATATTATTTGGGGTTTCTAATTTGTAGTTTCTTAGTTTTTAGTAAGGGATGGTCTGTGTTTTCTACGGGGTATGTTTACTAAAGAGTGGTAAGGGAACAGTCT
Organism: Ichthyophis bannanicus; assembly: GCA_033557465.1. Classification (NCBI taxonomy): domain Eukaryota; kingdom Metazoa; phylum Chordata; class Amphibia; order Gymnophiona; family Ichthyophiidae; genus Ichthyophis; species Ichthyophis bannanicus. The sequence goes on along the minus strand of CM066033.1, from coordinate 1,147,983,221 downwards.
TTTCCGTGCGGTAACGGCAGTGATAAGGAGTTACCGTGCTGTAAGTGCTGGGCGTGTCAAAGGCGTTCTGGCTTTAAGGGGTGCTAGTGGACACTTATGGTGTGGTAACAGCACATGCTGCATTAAGGGGTGGTAATGGACACTTACTATGCGGTAACAGGACATTAAGGGGTGGTAATGGGCACTTACCGAGTGGTAACAGGATATTAAGGGGTAGTAGTGTACACTTACCGTGCGGTAATGGGACATGCTGTGGGAAGGTGTCTGGCATACATCTTAATGCAGGAAAGTCACTGAAACTCTGAAAGGGGCTCAGGGAAACCATTGGAAAAAATATGGATGCAAGCACAATTGGTAGCTGATGGAATTAACTCACCTGATGCCTGGAAATATGGCCTATGCTGTTGACTAGGTGAGATAGGTGGCTGCCTAGTGATGATGGCCAGTATGCGTGTTGGCTGTGTCATGGGTGGGTGGCGGCGGCAGTGGAGTCAGCGAAGGGGATGCAGCAGCGGAGGGCGCTGTTGACAGGCATGCAGTCCTAGATGCTCCTGAAAGCATACACTTTGCTTTAAGCTACATTATAGTGTCTGTGAGGTGTGGACAGGTATCCAAATGTACTGTAAGTGCGTGGCATGCCACAGGCCAGGACAGTGTCTGGGTGGAGGCAGCATGTTCCTGATGTGGGCAGCAAAATGAGGATTATCCATGAGTGCTCATGTGGAGCAGTCACAAAGAGGTATGCATGATCTGGCTAACTGCTGCAAATGACCCCTGATGGCCATGGTGGGGCAGTTTACTGCCAGTAAGCTGCCCCACCATGAATCTCCCTGACGGTCAAATGGTGGATGCATGGCTCTGCCATGGATTTTCCAAGCAGAGAGTGCTATGTGTGTGGTGGGTGGATGTATGGGATCATACAGGCCAAAAACATTTGGTGTGTGTGAACCAAAAGTAGCAGTGACATGGGGTACATGAAATACCATTTGTGCAGATGGGACTGATGCCTCAGCCTGTGCAACTACAAGACAATATGTCCGACAGAGTGGCATGATAGAAAGGGACAAGTTGAACCCATTTGCCCCATATGGGGCAAGTAATGATGGCAGAACAGTGTAGGGGATGGATATGCAACGAGTGTTAGGTGCCTTAATGTATGAGATATATCCTCTTTATGTATAGCTGTAGGTCACAATTATGCCAAAATAGAAAATGCATCCATACCAGTTGACCCAGACATCTGCTGCGTATACATCACTGACCCACTGCAATGTGTTGCGACAATGCGCTGCTGCAATGCACCACTAAAGCCATGTTCACAAATGTCCATGTTGGGCTACTCAACATGTGGCCATAATGCATAGAAATGTAGAAGAATGATTGTCTGCTTGTCACAGCAGATCCAGGACTGTGCAAGTGCACCCAGGTACAAAATGAACAAGTGGGAATCAAAACTTGGACTTTTGACCATAGAGACATTGCACCAACCAGTAGGCTACATCTCTACACAGCTCTATGTAGATGTATAGAGCCTGCATATATCTGATCAAACTGTTTGCTGTCTGCCGGCATAGGTTGGGCCCTCCACTACCCATGAGGCACTGCTCATGCAAAACAGCAATCTGCAGCTGTAGAACCAATGGAGAATGCACTGATCTAGCATATCAGCTCAGTAAGAAACACTGGCTGTCTATGCTACATGCAAAAAAAACAGCAAGCTGTGCTGCAGAGCAGTTTCAGCTGTCACCTTGAGGGTGAGGTTGGGTGCCCAGCACCTGGTCCACTGAACCTGCACAGTTAGAGATTATCTCTGCTGGCTGTGCTGTAGGTCCATGTCACTGCTGGTGCTTAGCAGGTATTGTCTGCATTGTGTTATGCTTTTTTTTCTTGTTTCCTGTATGCTGAGGGTGATAGTGACAACAGTAGCAATTTAGTCCTGACACAGTTTGGCATATTTTATAGTCTTATGTTCCTATGTGCCATCTAGTGTCGGACGGCTGCCTAGGGTGAGAACTTACACAATCTTGACGATGCATATATTCATATGATTCTTGCAAGGTATTGTGGGTATTGTAGTTCATTCACTCCCAAACACAGCTGATGACAATAATTTGAGTTGTGAAACCAAGTGGTAAGATCAATAAAATACTTCTTTTATTGATGGGGTTTAATTCACCCAGCACATGTATGCTTGATAGCACTATAAATGAGGTTACTTGCTTGCAGTGTTTAAAAATGGATAACAAAAAGTCACAAAGTAAACCAGAAACAACCTTCAGCTTGTCAGGCAATTAGCTAATGTTTTCTTAGCAAATAATTACCAAATACAAAGGCACAAAGAAAAGAATAAACTTTGCTGGTTAGGTTAACTTCTGCTTATTTTCCACGCAGATCTCAGCAGTGATTCTCCCTTGCTCACCCACACAATCAGGTGCAGCCCTAATTACTATCAATGGACCAGCTGAAAGCCTTTAGCTGGCTGGCTGCTACTGTGTGAGCCCAAATCCTGCTTTAAGAGCTGTTTGCAGTGGAAATAAAGAACAAAGTTAGGTTTCTTTGTGATGGCTGATGTGTTTGCTCAGAGAAAGCTAGTAATAGCATTTAGATAGAGAACAGTCCATATAAACTGTATTTTCATCTGCTGTATCAATCAGCATATGGTCACTATCATACATTGGCACAGACGAGTCTTTCATTAAGGCACTATCATGAGAATGCTTATTCCCTTGCTGCCATTCTCTATTATAGATAGGGTCTGGATCAGTGTTCATACCTGAGCCTCTCCTGCTATCATTATTCCTCTCTGTATAGCCTGGCCAATATGTAATCCAATTCTGATGTCCAGCCTTCCAATCTTGATCCCTGGACACTGGATCTTCTCTCACATACCTTCTGGCCTGGGTCTGAAAGTCCCTTCCACATGCAGTCTTCTCTCTTCCAGGTAGCCACTGGTGATTCCTATCTCTGCCACTCCATTCCTCTGGCTGAATCCAGTCCAATGGACTCTGCTGGCTTTTTGAATACCTCCCAGTATGAGTACTGCCTTGGAATCTCCCAGACCTTCCAATGGCCTTTCTTCTCTTCCTTCCAGAGAGTTTCCTTCTCTCTCTATCTGCTTGGCTTGGCTTCTGTTTCTCCAGGTGATACTGGTGCTTGAGCTTGTAGCCGTTGCTGTCTCTGTATCTCTTTCTGAAGCTGTTCTTGAAACTCTCCCTGAAGCTGGGCTGGAGCTTGTAGTAACTGTTATCTGAAGAATAAGCTCTATTCTTATCCTGTTCTAATATGTGCTGCTCCCTAACACAGCACAGCTGTGTTGAATCAGGCCCTGCCCTTTGAGATGAGTGCTTAGGGATTACCTCATAGCTCTCTTGATTGCACACACATTCTCTCACTTCAGCCCCTCTCATGGCTGCTGGAAACCTGGTGCATTCTGGGACTGGTAGTCTTTTATGTGAAAACTCTGTTTTCTTGCTTCTACCAGAACTGACAGGTTGCTTGTTCAGAGTCACATCATCTTTTCTATAGCTCCTACCTGAGCTATGATAAGCTTCCTTATCACATACCCCCCTGCTTAAGTTATTACGGACTGGTTTTACTGGTGAAACTGCTTCTCTACAGTCCGTAATACCTACGAGAGTGTTATCTTCTTGAAGCTCACTTACTTCCTGACTGGGTTCAAGATCATTATCTACAGGCCTCTCCCTCCAAGACTTAAGTACATTAATATGGTAGGTCTGCCTACGCCCTCTGGCATTTTCTACCATATAAGACACTGGGCTTACTTGCTTAACAACCTCCCATGGCCCTTTCCACTGTACCTCAAATTTTGGAGCAGTTCCTGCTACTTGAACCAAAACCTTTTCACCACTGCTTAATTGGCGGCTTTTGGCCTTTCTATCATACCACCCTTTCTGGCGAACTTGACTGTCCTGCAGGTTCCTCTCAGCAACCTGCGACGTCCTTTTCAAACGTGCTCTCAAGTCACGTAGAAACAGTGGCACCTCCTGACTTCCTGGTTCAGGATCAATCCATTGTTCCCTCAAAATATCCAACAAACCCCGGGAGCCCTACCATACATCAACTCATAAGGAGTTACACCTAGGGACACTTGAATTCTTTCCCTGCAGGCATATAAGGCAAAGGGTAATAACATATCCCATTCTTTTACCTCTCCTGCTAACCCCCTTCTCAACATTTGTTTGAGAGTTTGGTTGAATCTCTCCACCAAACCATTTGATTGTGGATGGTAGGCTGAGGTTTTCACGTGACGAATGCCAAAGGCATCCCAGACCTGGGCCAAATATTTGGATACAAAATTGGACCCTCGGTCAGTCAACACCTCTCTTGGGAATCCCACTTCACAAAACAATTTTACTAGCTCTAAAGCTATTGTTTTTGCAGAAACATTCCTCAATGGTATGGCCCAGGGAAACCTTGTTGCCTGATCTACCATAACTAGGATGTATTGGAAACCTCGGGGCGTTTTAACTAATGGGCCTACAATATCCATGGCAATGCGACCAATTGGGTCTGTGATGATTGGCATGGGGATCAATGGCACCACCGGTGAGTGAGCCGCTGTAACTCGCTGACATGCTGGACATGCAGCACAAAACTGGGCAGTTTCTTTGAATATACCTGGCCAGTAAAAACGCACAAGAATTTGATCCAGTGTTCCTTGCATACCTTTATGACCTCCCACTGGATGATCATGTGCTAGTCTAAGTACTAGCCCTTTGAAAGTTGTGGGTACCACCAATTGTTTACAAATGGCACCATTTCTGGGGTCCTGACTCTCTCTATATAATATGTCATTATCTAGTCTGAATCTGAGCAACTCCTCCCTGACCTCCTGAGCATACTTAAAAGCTCGGGTGAGAGCTTGATCAGCTCGCTGCTCTTGTGGAAAGTTAGGAAACTTTGCCACCAACTCAGCTGGCACCCAGGGTAAACTTTGACCAGCTAACATCTCAGCCCTACCCTGTGCTCTGCAAAGTCTCTCACGCCTCTTTTGTGCTTTCAACTTTCTTACTTTACCAGATGATGGGGTTATTAAATCATCATGAGAGGGTAAATCTCCTAATAACTCTGCCTGCTCCCCCTCCTCCTTCTGCTGGCTCTCTAACTTAGCCTGCGAGCGGGTGGATACAAGGCCCCTCTTATTACCCATAGTTTGGCCTTCTGGAAGCTTAACCATCTTTTCAGCTAGGGACTGAGGACTTCCAAAGAAAGGCCCGGGAGCTATTTCCATTATTAAACCTTCTCCCTCCTTCTTTCCTAGCCCTTTCACTAGTTCCTGCTTAAATCTTGGCCAGTCCTTTCCTAGGACCAAATCAAAGGGTAGCCTAGGCACCACTGCTAATAGGACTTCCTCTTGTTTCCCTAGGCACTTAACCTTTAACCTATAGGTGGGATATGATGATGCAGCACCATGAATGCATCTGATGTGAACTTGGCTTTCAGGGGTTCTAGGCACAAATCTTTCTTGGGCCTCAATCCTCTTCCAAAGCCTTTTTGACATCATACTCTGGTCTGCCCCAGAGTCTAATAATGCATTTGTGGTAATTCCTTGCACATCAACCATCAAAAGAAATCCTTCCTTGGGCTGTTTTAAATCCAGACCCATTAAACTAGTGTGTGTCTGGCATCTCTTCTCTAAGTGTCCCACTTTTCCACACTTGAAACATTTCTTTCTATTCCATTGTGTCATCTGGTTTGATACAGTACATTCATTTTTAGAAACATTCCTAATTATTCCTTTTTCTGATACAGCACATCTAGCCTCAGCATCCATCTTTAGAGGGCCACCCATTCTATGGCAAGCCTGCGTGGCTTCCAAGAATCTCTCGGCTAACATGGTTGCCTCTCCAAGATTTTGGCAATTTTGCTGTTATAAGAAAAACATTCAAATCTTTAGGTACCCCAAGCATAAACTGTTCCAGCATTATAATATCTAATAACATTTCTACTGTCTTTTGCTCAGGCTCCAACCATTTTACAGCTAAACTTCTGATTCTCTGACTCAGAGCCCTGGGTGTCTCACCCACTTTCAATGTAACAGCTCTAAACATTCGCCTATACTCTGAAATAGACAACCCTAGGCGATCTCTAATAGCTGCCTTTACATCCTTATAAATCAAAGCCTGGGCTGCTGGCATTGCTCTGTAAGCTGCTAGTGCCTCACCAGTTAATGAGGCTGCCAGCCTTACTGCCCACTGGGTCTCTGGCCATGCTAAAGCCTGTGCCACTCTTTCAAAAGACTCTAGAAAATCATCAACATTATCTTCTGGAGTTAATTTCCCAAAATTAAATGCCCCAATCCCTTGATTGAGTCCCACAGTGTCCACATGTGGTGCACCAGTACTAACTGCTGGTCTTGCATCTGTTCCACTTTGGCTCTGCAGCTGAACTAGAGCTTGCACCAGATCAAGCACTGGTTTCTGCTGTTCCATTAAGGCCTTCATAGCAGTGTCCTGGGCCTGCTGTGATAGCTCCTGCTGCTTGCTGAATTGGGCTGCCATCCACTGAGCCATCTCCGTCGGATCCATCTTGACCCCTGCAAGAAAAGAAAAAAAAAAAACCCAAGAGCAGCACCTTCCAACCAGGTGTGGTTTTTTTTTTTTTTTTCAAATTTTTTTTTTCAATTACCCCCTGTGCTTACACATATCCACCACTAGACATGCCCAGGTACATATTACCTTGTCTCAGTGATGAATCCAGCTTTGCACAGGGTCTTTTCCTCTGGGACAGCTTCCTGGAACAACCACTTTTCTTCCAAAGTGCAGATGAGGGAAAGAAATCTTCTTACAGCTTTTAAACTTGACTTTTATTTGTAATCCACAACAAGTAAATCCTCTTGGTGCAAGAGCAATCCGAAAAACTACGCCATTTGTCGGACGGCTGCCTAGGGTGAGAACTTACACAATCTTGACGATGCATATATTCATATGATTCTTGCAAGGTATTGTGGGTATTGTAGTTCATTCACTCCCAAACACAGCTGATGACAATAATTTGAGTTGTGAAACCAAGTGGTAAGATCAATAAAATACTTCTTTTATTGATGGGGTTTAATTCACCCAGCACATGTATGCTTGATAGCACTATAAATGAGGTTACTTGCTTGCAGTGTTTAAAATGGATAACAAAAAGTCACAAAGTAAACCAGAAACAACCTTCAGCTTGTCAGGCAATTAGCTAATGTTTTCTTAGCAAATAATTACCAAATACAAAGGCACAAAGAAAAGAATAAACTTTGCTGGTTAGGTTAACTTCTGCTTATTTTCCACGCAGATCTCAGCAGTGATTCTCCCTTGCTCACCCACACAATCAGGTGCAGCCCTAATTACTATCAATGGACCAGCTGAAAGCCTTTAGCTGGCTGGCTGCTACTGTGTGAGCCCAAATCCTGCTTTAAGAGCTGTTTGCAGTGGAAATAAAGAACAAAGTTAGGTTTCTTTGTGATGGCTGATGTGTTTGCTCAGAGAAAGCTAGTAATAGCATTTAGATAGAGAACAGTCCATATAAACTGTATTTTCATCTGCTGTATCAATCAGCATATGGTCACTATCATATATTGGCACAGACGAGTCTTTCATTAAGGCACTATCATGAGAATGCTTATTCCCTTGCTGCCATTCTCTATTATAGATAGGGTCTGGATCAGTGTTCATACCTGAGCCTCTCCTGCTATCATTATTCCTCTCTGTATAGCCTGGCCAATATGTAATCCAATTCTGATGTCCAGCCTTCCAATCTTGATCCCTGGACACTGGATCTTCTCTCACATACCTTCTGGCCTGGGTCTGAAAGTCCCTTCCACATGCAGTCTTCTCTCTCTTCCAGGTAGCCACTGGTGATTCCTATCTCTGCCACTCCATTCCTCTGGCTGAATCCAGTCCAATGGACTCTGCTGGCTTTTTGAATACCTCCCAGTATGAGTACTGCCTTGGAATCTCCCAGACCTTCCAATGGCCTTTCTTCTCTTCCTTCCAGAGAGTTTCCTTCTCTCTCTATCTGCTTGGCTTGGCTTCTGTTTCTCCAGGTGATACTGGTGCTTGAGCTTGTAGCCGTTGCTGTCTCTGTATCTCTTTCTGAAGCTGTTCTTGAAACTCTCCCTGAAGCTGGGCTGGAGCTTGTAGTAACTGTTATCTGAAGAATAAGCTCTATTCTTATCCTGTTCTAATGTGTGCTGCTCCCTAACACAGCGCAGCTGTGTTGAATCAGGCCCTGCCCTTTGAGATGAGTGCTTAGGGATTACCTCATAGCTCTCTTGATTGCACACACATTCTCTCACTTCAGCCCCTCTCATGGCTGCTGGAAACCTGGTGCATTCTGGGACTGGTAGTCTTTTATGTGAAAACTCTGTTTTCTTGCTTCTACCAGAACTGACAGGTTGCTTGTTCAGAGTCACATCATCTTTTCTATAGCTCCTACCTGAGCTATGATAAGCTTCCTTATCACACTAGGCAGCTACGTGACCCCCCCCCCCCCCCGTGCACTAACAGCCCCGACTGCATGACCCATGTGCCACCACCTTTTCCCCCATTTGCACCATCAACATAGTGCCCTTTCATACTTGTGCACTATGCTGTTGCTGCTAATGGAACACTACTATCACTCTTTTGGACTCCCCTCTCTGTGCATCACATTGCAATCATAAAATAGGCTCTTTCTCCTCAAAAAACACCCTTTTGCCATGTTTTAAATTGCATTAGAGCTCCTGCCTTTAAGGTGCCTGCGTTACAGGAGCAAGCCTTGTTCCCGCCCACTCCCCGTCCATTGACCCCCACTCTCCACCCTGTGCACGCCTTCTCTCCACCCACAAGTATCATTAGCATGTGCTAAACTGGCTGGTACCATTAGCATGCGCTAAAATGGATTTTTTCATCCGCTAAGTGTGTACATGCTAACAGCACAGTTGCTCCTTTACCGCAGTTTAGTAAACATACTCCTATGAGTAACCAAAATGAGGGATTTTGTTAGCATGTAGGTTTTGTGTAGGAATCAATAGCAGTCTGGCTTGTTCTTGTTACCCAACTAGAGGTATACTAGTTTTCTAGAATATTTGCAGTGCTGACTTTTCATAGGTAGGGTTGGTGATTTGACTTGGTGCTGGTATTGTTTGGTAAACTTTGGAGTCCATTTGAAAGATTTTGTATTGCATCACACAGTATCTGGAGGAAGTAAATTTGTGTTACTGTCACTAATCTGACACTAAAATTTAAATAGGATCTTTACATGTTGAGTTGTAAACTGAAACATCCTGTTTTATAGGTTAGTCTGGGGATGTTCCTTATGAATGAATAACTATATTCCATCGGACCAATATTCAAAGACAACATTTTTTTATCTGTGTATTTTCAAAAAATGTACAGATAATATTGGGACATTTAAATTGCTAAATGGCCAGATATTATTTGAATATTTGTGGATCATGTAAGGGGAAGAGCGAAGGCAGGCCAGAAAATTATCCAAATAATGCAGTTGTTGGGTATGAGGAAAGTTGATCTCTTATTAGTCTACTGCCCACCAGGGTTGATGCAAAATCAGTGGGGGGGGAGGGGGGTTTGGGGACAAGTTAGCTGTGACTCTTCTAGAATATTCTGATTTGTTATTTACTGTTAGGAGATTTTAATTTGTCAGGTTCTGCATCCTTATCAGAATTCTGGTTATCCTTGTTGACTGATTTGGGGCTAAAACAATTGGTTGTAGGGTCAACACAATTATTAGGGAATACTCTAGATTTGATTTTTGGATCTGCTGCTCTGTGAAGGTTACACCTCTCTATTTTTTTAAGTTATTTACTGTAAGTTTGCTTTGATAACATCCTTTTTACATATAATGATCCCCGTTGTCTGTCCCATGCCTTTTTTAATTCTGTCACTGTGGTGGGTCCCACCAACTCCATTGGTAGGGCATTCCAGGCATCCACCACCCTTTCATTGAAAAAATATTTCTTCATGTTGCTTTTACGTTTAAGAACGTAAGAACATAAGATATGCCATACTGGGTCCATGGTGCTACCGCACCTTGAATATTGTGTGCAATTCTGGTCGCCGTATCTTAAAAAAGATATAGCGTTATTAGAAAAGGTACAGAGAAGAGCCACCAAAATGGTAAAGGGGATGGAAGGATACTCCTATTAAGAGCGGCTAAAAAGGTTAGGGCTCTTCAACCTGGGAAAGAGATGGCTGAGGGCAGATATGATAGAGGTCTATAAATTAATGAATGGAGTGGAACGGGTAAACGTAGATCGATTGTTTACATCATCAGAATATAAAAAGACTAGGGGACATGCAATGAAGCTACAGGGTAACCTATTTAAGACTAATAAGAGAAAATATGTTTTCACTCAACGTGTAATCAAACTCTGGAATTTGTTACCGGAGGATGTAGTAAAAGCTGTTAGTGTAGCTGGGTTTAAAAAAGGTTTGAACTACTTCCTGGAAGAAAGGTCCATAAACCTATATTAAAAGGGACACAGGATATCACTGCTTGACCCAATACAAGCATTGAGGAACCCGTGTCTTTTGGGGAAACTGCTAGGTACTTATAACCTAGATTGACCACTGTTGGAAATAGGATACTGGGCTTGATGGACCTTGGTCTGACCCAGTATGGCATATTTTATGTTCTTATGGGTCAGACCAAGATCCATCAAGCCCAGTATCCTGTTTCCAACAGTGGCCAATCTAGGTCACAAGTACCTAGCAGTTTCCCCAAAGGTCACTGGTTCCACAGGTTCCACTGGGGCAAGCAGTGGATTTCCTGGGTTCCCTTTAATAATGGTTTATGGACCTTTCCTCCGGTAACTTGTCCAAACCTTTTTTAAACACAGCTACACTAACAGCTTTTACTACATCCTTTGGTAACGAATTCCAGAATTTACCTTTTTGCAGCTTCATTTTATGACCACTTCAGCTTCCCCATCTTTGTTTATTTATTAATACCCTTTAAATATTTAAATGTCTGTATTATATCCCCCCTGTCCCTCTCCAGGGTATATAAATTAAGGTCATCAAGACTCTTCTCATAAGTCTTCTGGTGCAGGTCTCATTGTAGTTGATATGGAAGGGCAGACTAGATAGGCCATGTGGTCTTTTTCTGCCGTTATGTTTCTATTTTTCTATGTTTCATAGCATTTTGCTTGCCTTCCTGTGAACCATTTCAAGTTTTTTTTATATCTTTCACAAGGTATAGTCTCCAAAACTGAACAGAATACTCCAAGTGAGGCCTCACCAATGACCTGAACAGAGGCTCTAATACCTACTTCTTCCTGCTGGTTATCAAACTCTGTATGCAGCCTAACATCCTTCTGGCTTTGGCCATCTCCTTGTCACATTGTTTCACCACTTTGAGATCCTCAGACACTATCACCTAAGGTCCCTCTTCTGGTCTGTACACACCAACCTCTCACTCCCTATTTTATATTGCTCTTTTGGATTTCTGCATACCAAATGCATCATTCTACACTTCTTTGTATTAAATCTTAACTACCAAGCATTAGACCATTCTTCTAATTTTTGTAGATATTTTTTCATGTTGACCACTTCCTCTGAGATGTCCACTCAATTGAAAATCTTTGTGTCATTTGCAAAAAGGCAAATTCTTCCTTTTTAACCCTTTGGCTCTATCACCCACAAAGACATTGAACAGTACTGGCCCCAAAACTGATCCCTGAGGTACTCCACTATGCATCCTCCTTTATTCAGAGCTAATTCCATTCACCACTCCCTTTTTAGTCTGCAGTCAACCAATCTCTGAGCTATGAAGACTTTTTAAATGTGCTATGTTGAATAATGCCAGTACACAATAGAAAACGGTAGAAAAATCACATTAAGGGGTATGTTTACTAAACCGTCCTAATGCTACCAGGGCTAGTTGCAGCGATAATGTGAAGAATGCAATATAAGGAGTGGGCGTTCCAGTCCTAAGGTAGCAAGAATATGTATCGCGTGATAGTGGTTGCCGTGGCACATTAACGCACGTTAACCCTAAGTACATGCCAGTGCAGTGTTAGAAGCTATAACGATGTAGCCCACTGGTTACTGCAATGACTGTAAAAGCAGAGGTCATGGGTTTGATCCTGTAGTGGTGTAATCTAAAATAGCTGTCTGAGGCATTTTCTTTTAATTTAAATCAGTGCTGCCAGCAAAAACACCCTCACAGTGCCCTAACCTAAGGTGCCTCATAAGGCACCCCATAGGTCACATTATAAAGTACCCTGTCTGCCAAGGCACCCTATAATGTGCCCTATAGGGCGCCTTATAGAGCGCCTTACAGGGTGCCCTATAGGGTGCCAATGAGGCACCTTAGGCTGCAGCACTGTGAGGGTGTTTCTGCTGGCAGCACTGATTTAAATTAAAAGAAAATGTCTCAGACAGCCTTTTTAGATTACACCACTGCAGGATTGAACCCATGACCTCTGTCTCCATAGTCATTGAAGCAACCAGTAGGCTACACCTCTACAGCATTCAACACAGCACTGACTGGCTACAGAAAGACTGCAGGTAACCACACAAACTGTCTGCTGTGGTTACCAGGATAGGGTAAATCCACCCTTACCCATGATGCACTGCACATGCATATCAGCAATCTACAGCTGATCACATAATGGGATATGCACCCCCACAGCACCTAGGCCTGGTAGGGGGAACTGATCATGTGTGTTACTGGCACAGAGTAGCTACAGGCCGTGACATTGTGAGGGTCCTGTGCTCACCCTGAGGGTGAGGTGGGGCACCCAGCACCAGGTCCGCAGCACCTGGCTTGCCTGAGATAAGGTTAAGGTTTAATTATTAATTATTTGATAAAAACTGCTTTTCTGTTCCAACCAAGGCAATGTACAATAATAAGGTACCATAAAAATTGGCCAAAGCCAGTACAAAGAAAAGGAAATGTACAAAATTATAAAGAACAGAAAAGAAAAAAACAAAGAAAAAAGATAATAGGGACAGGACAAGACACAAAAGGCAGACCTAATATACAAGAAGGGGTAAAACTCATACAAAAGGAGAAGGAACATTGAATGCCAGGGAGAACAGATGGGTCTTCAGGTTTTTCTTGAAAGTGACATATTGTGGTTCCAGACGGAGGACGGAGGGCGGAGGACGGAGGACGGAGGACGGAGGGCGGAGGGCGGAGGGCGGAGGGAAGAGGGAAGGGAGTTCCAAAGAGCAGGGCCAGCAAAGTAGAAAGCAGAGAGGCGGGTGAGCTGCAGGTGGGCACGGGAAGGGGAAGGAAGGGCAAGACGGTTAAGGTGAAAAGAGCGGGGTGTATGCCTAGGAGAATGAAAGGAAAGGAGATCAATCAGGTATGATGGGGTACTAGTGTGAAAAACTTTGTGTAACAGAGTCAACAGCTTAAATTGAGAGCGAAATGGAACAGGCAGCCAGTGAAGATGAAAGAGTAAAGGAGTGACGTGATCTCGGAGAGTGGAATGTGTGATAAGGCGTGTGGCGGTATTCTGAATTCTTTGAAGTCTGGTTACCTGATTTTTAGGGAGACCAAGGAACAGTGAATTGGAAAAATCTACCCGTGACATAACCAAAGATAATACCAGAGTGCTCAGAGCTGAAGGAGAGAGGAAAGGGCGGACTGAGCGAATTTGACGAAGAAAAAAGAAAGAAGTTTTGGTAATATGAGAGATATGGGTACGAAAGGAAAGATCTGAATCAAAGTGGACACCTAAGTACCGGAATGTGGAGACTAGTGGAACCTGGGAGCCAGAGAAGGAAGGGGCTAGTGAGGGAGAAGGACCACCGTGGGTGAACCAAATGGCAAGAGTCTTAGTAAGGTTTAAATGAAGACAGTTAGTGGTGAGCCAGTTTGCAACTGATGAAAGACAAGAGTTCAGTGGAGTGAGGTCGGGACAGGAAGGAGAAGTATGATGAAGCAGAAGAATGTCGTCGGCGTAAAAGAAAGCTGAAATACCTGACTGCTGTATGAGAAGAGCAAGAGGAGCCAGAAAAAGGTTGAAAAGAAGAGGGGCAAGAACAGAACCCTGTGGGACCCCACAGGAAAGGTGCTGTGAATCAGAAGAAGGGAGGGCAGGTGAAGAAGAAAGAACTGCACAAGATCGGGAAGAAAGGAAAGAGTGAAACCAATGGTGAACCATACTACAGAGACCAGCTTCCCGAAGACGGTGAAGAAGAAGAAAGTGATCAACCAGGTCAAAAGCAGCCGAAAGATCCAAGGCAACCGCCACCGAAATATCACCGCGATCGTGGGCTACATGCAGTGCATTAGTGAAAGCTAGAAGAACAGTATCGACACTATGCCCAGGACGAAACCCAGATTGACGGGGGTGAAGAAAGTTAGTGGAATCAAGGTGGTGGGAGAGTTGAGCAAAAACAAATTTTTCTAGAAGTTTAGACAAAAAAGGAAGGTTGGAGACAGGGCGATAGTTAGAAGGAAGTGAAGGGTCAAGGGAGGGATTCTTCAAGATGGGGCGAACCAACGCGTGCTTCCAGGATCTAGGAAAGATCCCCGTGGAAAGACTAGAATTAAACATAGCGAGAATGTAAGGGAAAAAGCCAAGAGAGGGAGTGATAAGCCAAGAAGAAGGGGTGGGGTCAAGCGGACAAGAGGTTTTTTTAGAGGAAGAAAGAAGATGATGAAGTTCAGGTGCGGTGATGGGAGAGAAGGTAGCCCAGAAATGAGAAAGTTGGGAGATAGGCGGAGGGGAGGGAACAGGGGGGGGGGGAAGTAATAGGAGCAGGACAGGAGGGTAACGAGTCTCTTAAGGAGGCAACCTTAGTGATGAAGAAGGAAGCCAGTTGTGAGGGAGAAGGAGAAGACTGGATGACAGGAGTTGGTGATGGAGCATGCAGAGAGATAAGAGAGCGAAGAGCGGAATAGAGGTGTCGGGTCTGATTGGGAGCATGTGAAATAGTGTTAGAGAAGAAATCCTGTTTAGTGGAATGAAGTTGGGAACGATAGAAAGAATAGTGAGATTTGAAAATTGATAAATTTGCAGGAGAAGGGACCTTGCGCCATAATTATTCGGCCCTCCGGAGATGTGCCCGCAATAGCCGCAGGCCGCTGTGGTACCAGGGATGGGATGGACGTCGACGAGGTGGACGGGGGCATAAGGGAGCTAGAAGATCAAGAGTAGCAGAGAGAGTGGAAGACCAAATAGCAGCCTGGGAATTAGGGGAAAGAAGTGGAAAGTCAGAAGGCAAAAGCTCAGAGGCTGGGGGAAACTGTTGAAGGGTAAGGGGGGTGAGAGCACGAGACAGCCGTAATGGAGATGATGATGAGGAGGACACTAAAGAAGCAGAGGGTAAAACACCTGAATATGAACAGGACAGAGTAAGATGAAGATGATCAGTCCAAGGGAGGGACGTGGCGAACAGGTTTGACAAAGTAAGAGAGGAGGAGGAGGAAGTCAGAAATAGATCCAGGGTGTGACCATTCTGATGAGTCGGAATAGTGACATGTTGGATTAGTGATAGATCCTGGAGGAAAGAAAGAAAAGAATGCTCCCTTGTTGAGGAGGGAGCATCCATGTGAAGATTAAAATCACCCGTAATAATTAAATGAGGGAAGGCCAAGGAGACATCAGTGATGGTTAACAAGAGGGCGTCCCAGAGTTGAGAGCGAAGAGCTGGAGGAGAGTATATAAGAAGAATATGAACGGAAGGGGAAGTGTGGAGGCGGAGTAAGAGAGCTTCAGGATAATGCAATGACGGGGAGGAGATCTGAGTATAGGAAAGAGAAGGATGGAGAATGACAGCCATGCCACCACTGGACCGACCGAGACGAGGGACAGAAGATGCGGAAAAACCAGGAGGGAGACAGCGCGCAAGGAGAGCGTCCTCGCCGTCACGGAGCCAGGTCTCCGTAAGGAGAGTAATCCCAGGAGAAGATCGAAGAACCAAATCCTGGACAAGGAGAGTTTTATTACGGAGAGACCAACAGTTAAGGAGGCCAATAGAAAAGGGGGTCCAGGGTGTGCTAGAGGGAACAACAGAGGGAAGGGGGAGGGGGAGAGAAAGAGGGCATGAACGGAGGTTAGCGCTACAACAGAAATGTAGATTGGGGGGTTTGTTCGGCCGCCTACCCCAGTATACGGGAATAGAATCCATAGGACAGAGAAATGAGGGAAGAGACGGAGGAGACCAAAGAGGAGACGTTGCTAGGATCGACGAGCTAGAAACGTGCCCAGATGGAGGTAAAAGTGGTGCATACGGGGAGCTAGACTTACCAGGTAAAGCAGTGGGAAAGAGAACGGAAAATAGACCCATCCAGCTCAGGAAGAAAAGCAGGCTATACTGCAGGTCCCTGTCAGTGCCAGTGTGCGATAGGTAGTCCTTGCAGACACACCTAGGATGCACCTGTGTCTATCTGTATTTCCCAGACATGTTTAGCCCTTGTGGACTATGATGCACCCAGAATAGTGCATATCCTCTGTGGGTGCCATGGTCAAATGTTATAGGTGAAGGGGGGTGTTTGGACCCAGAAACAGATTATGTAGCACCACCCAACCCTCCCTCTCTCTCTCCCTCTCTCTCTCTGTGGCTCAGGGTGGAGGGACAGGAACTCCCACCAACAGATCCACATTGTACATCTCTGCAATGGTGGCAGTAAAGAGAATCATCAACCCCAGTACTGCTGGGGAACCAGCACCCTACAGAGCAATCAATGCAGATCTGAATGCATCACTTAAGGCAATGGCAGACAGGCAGAACGCTGGAGAAGCTCAGCTGCCCCCCACACCTATCTGACATTCACTAGCAGAGAACACAGTCAGTCTCCACCCGCTGTACGGCATTCCAGCCATACACATGCTAACTGCAAACAGTCTGCTAGCTAGTACATAGTGCATGTCCTTGGAGGAACTGTGTGCACCCAAAAATGGGATGTGAGCACCCACACCAAGCAGATATATCAGCGATTGGGCCCCAAAAAAAAAAACCCATGAAAATCACTTGAGAGCAATGCTGAATAGCACTATGGGGGAACCTAGCCATGCCGTGGTCACTGCTCAGTCAGGGTGAGAGTGACCTCCCAGCATAACATGCTGTGGCCACCCTGTCTGTACAGGTGGTGGTCAGGCACTAAAATGTCAGAGCCATTGCCCTATACCCTGTGCAGATGCATCCTGCCCAGGCCACCCTTTCGGGAAATATCCACATTACTTTGCTCCTCATTATGCACATTGGCAGGCTAACACTGGAAACAGTGCAAGCAGTGTGGGCTCAGTAAGCTGCAGGCAGCCAGAACACACTGGATAGACAGACACACACTCCCACACCTATGCCAGCATTGTGCAAATATAGAGGTTTGTGGCAGCCCTTGCCGCCACACCAGTTCTGGGTACAGTGCAGGCATTGCTATGGTATGCAAAGCTGTTGGGGTCACTCCCCGGGGTGGTAAACACTGTCAGAATCAATAACTGAAACACACTCCACAGATATCAGAAAGGTTGCTATGATGAATCTCTATCAACAAATCGTGTTTAACTTAGGATTTGTTATCTGCTATTAATCATAGCAACCTTTTGATATACATTGAACGTGTTCCCAAGTTTAGGACGGCATTGCTAAGGTATGCAGGTACCAGTACTGGAAGATGCTGCTCCGCGCAGGGCCCAACAGTCTGACTCTCCATGAGGCGTTGGATAGTGGAGCCTGTGGGTGTGGGTGTTTATGCCCCTGTTGTCCTCTGCTCTAGGGCTGAGTTTCCCAACTCCGGTCCTGGTGGGCCTAACACTGTTCGGTTTTCATGCTGTCCCTAATGAATATGCATGAGATACATTGGGGGCGGCACATAGAAATGCAGCACAGGCATATTTATTTCCCTATGGATACCATGACTGTTCATCAGACAGACCTTGTCTGTTGCAGTGCACAGCACCCACCCACCTAAACAGGGCTTGGCCATGGTCTGCTGTGGGCAGATGCCACTGCCCCCTCCACCACCAGCACCCCTCCTCCACCATGCTGACATGCCCTTATGCCAGTGGTGCTGGTGGTGAACAGTCCCACGCCATCCAGTGTGCCGGTAGGCAGCTGCCTGTGGTGTGGGTTCTCAGGTAGGAGTGCCTACATGGACATGCGCGCTTCTCCCCCCCCCCCCCCCGCACCGCCTGCCAATGTTATGTGCCCTTGGGGGTACCTGCTGGGTAATCTCCCCTGTGACACTGTGGGACATACACTCGTGCCCATGTTGGACCCTTGTCAGTTGCTGTCTTGCTGCTTTACAGTTTCGGCATTCCTATGTGCCACCTAGGCATCTGCCTAGTCCGCACTGTGCCCCAGCTGGACCACAACATGTGCTGCCTGAAGCCCCCTGTGTCCCATTTACAGCATCAGTACAGTTGCCCTTTCCTACGTGCCCACTCTACTGTTGCTGCACATGTGCATGCCATAACAAACCTGCCCAATATAAACGACAAAAACCCTGATCACCGCTATTTCAATATGGCATCATTCACTTTGTAGGGGGGCAGAGCATAGACCCTTCCAAACATGATATTTTCCTTTTTACGCTTTGTCAGTAGTGTTGCTTTATGTTTATCATTAATGTCACTATTGGCCAGCTTGGTTATTGGGATTTCAAATGTGGTTTTGGTCATTTTATATGTTTATTTGCCTTTTTGGTTCCTGCACATGTATCACTACTATCACTTTTCTGGGTTTCCCTGCCTTTGCTGTACATTGCTCACTGAAATGGTTTGTCCTTCCTGCAAATGTGCCTCTAGCGCGAGGTTTTCACTGGCGCTAATTTTCAGACCTTCATTTCATGGCGTTAGTGTGCATGGAGCCTCTCCCCGCCTACTCTCCGCCCATTTACCCCTATCTCCGCCCTCTGGGGAGCCTTACTCCACCCTTCAGACCCAGCTTTCACAGCGTTAGTGTGCCTTAACGCTGCTGCCGACGTTATCGTGCGATACGTGATGTTATCACGGGATAATGTCGGCACTGCTATGTTAATACGGTTTAGTAAACATACCCCTAAGCATGTAAAGGCCGTGCTATCATAATCTTAAGGCAAGAAGCCGAAAAACATACCCATAGTCTAATCTCTATAATATTTAATTAATTCATTTATTTATTTATTTTATTTAACTGGTTTTAATATACCGTTTTTCTATAAGGCAAAACAGTTTACATGGAACAAAAAGAAACGGTTTACAAGGAACAAATGAGAACTATATACAGGCAACTGTAGGTTAAATTCAACTAGATAGAACAAAGTTAACAAAGGGTATTTTAAACAAGGGGGTAGGATAAAGGAAAGAGTATAGAATAATAAACTATCTTACAGAGAAGCTGCGTTTCTAAGAGGGTGAGGGAAGAAGGGGTAGATAATGGAATGGTTTAAAGGGGGAAGTGGATTGAGGTGGCCGGGAATGGCTTTAGGTGGTTAAGGGGTGGTGGGGGGGGGGGAGTGTGATGGTGATGGTATGTGGGAGTGGGGGACACTTCTGCTGGGGCGGTCTTTGGTGGTTAAGTGGTGGGAGGTGATGGTAATGGTATGTGGGAGTGGGGGACGCTTCTGCTGAGGGTTTATTGCAAGGGTACACCATAGTACTCTTCGTAGAGGAGAGTCTTGAAGTGTTTTTTGAGTAGGGTGTGAGACTGAATACTTTTTATGGCAGAAGGGGGAGTTGGTTCCATGTCGTAGGAGTGTAAAATTCAAAGACTTTCGTGTAAGTTCGTAATAGTTTCTTATGGATCTGCATAGTTGGGTGGAGAAGATTCAAAGCATATTGTCTATGGAGTCTGTTGTTGACAGGGAGTTTGATTAGTGATTGGAGCTCTTCAGAGGTGGTGTTGAGAAGAGCTCTATGGGTGAGGGTGACTACCTTGTAATTAATTCGAGAGACGACATGGAGCCAGTGCAGTGACTTTAGAATAGGGGTGATGTGTAAGTGTCTGGGGGTTCCGGTTATAATGCGTGCAGCGGTATTTTGGGCCAGCTGCAAGGGGGCAATGGTGGCCTTGGAGAACCCATGGAGGACAGAGTTGCAGTAGTCAAGTAGTGGTGTAATAGAGGCTTGGCAAACTGCACGGAAGCTGTCAGGAGATAGGAGAGGGCGTAGGTTACGTAAAATATGGAGTTTAAAGTAGATATTTTTAGTGGTGTTCCTAATGTGAGGTTGGAAATTTAGGTGGTGATCCAGGGTAATACTTAGATATTTGATCTGAGGTTTAACTTGAATTTCTGATCTCTGAGGAGGGCTGAATACCAGGGAGCACAAGACCGAAGAATTTTGGAGGTGATTCGAGATAGAGCCTTGGAGGCTTCAATAATGATGGTATTCCAGGATTGTACCAGGGTATGGAGGTCTGAATAGCAGAAAGCTTGCATCAAAGTGGGGATGGTCTGCTGAATGAAGGAGGCTTGTTAAAGGTTGAGAATCTTCTTGTTGAAGGGGGCTTGGGGAGGGGGGATGCTTAAGCAGAAGGGTTGGAAGGGTGAAAGTTATTAGGTGGTGGTAAGACCACAGGACTGGGGTAGATGAGGAAGAAAAGGGGTATGAAGAGGAAAGTAGGTCATTGGGGAGGAAGAGTAGATCCAAAGCACCTTCTTTCAGGTGAGTTGACGTATTGATAAGTTGCGTGAATTGCAGATCACTCATGGCTTGAAGGAAGGTGTTGCTTTGGTTAATGTCAGCTGAGGGGAGGTTGGAATCACCAAGGAGAATGAGATGTTTTTGGTGAGAGGTATGAGAGCATATAGTTTCGAGGAGCGAGTCAAGCAGGTCTGCATTGTGCTGGGGTGCCCTGTAAGCAAGGCAGATGGTGAAGTATTTGTTGCTTATGATGAGAGCATCTAGACTATGAGAGGATGTTGAGCAGTTGTAGAGGAAGTTGCTTATTTAAGAGGATGCAGACTCTGCCACCTCTACTGTTGGTTCATGGGCAGTTATGGATACTGTGGGTACTAGTATTAAGTTGATTAAGAAGGACATTGTCGGCTTCGGAGAACCAAGTTTCTGTGATGCAGAATAGGTCAATAGGTGATGCAATCAGTAAGAGTTTGTATTTTATTGCAGGCGGAGAGTGCATTAATGAGGCTGAATTTAATTGTGTGGATGGGGCTGGTGGTGTGGGAGATTAGTGTCTCAGCAAGGGAAGAAGTAGGGATGTAAAGGAGATGGGGATGTCTCCTGTATTGGTGGAAGTGTGGTTGGGTTACATGGGAAGGTGAGAAAGTCAGGGGAGGTGGATGATTGGGATAGAGGAGGGGAGGGTGAGGTGGGTCAACAGGCAGCATATGAGAAGGGAGGAGAGGTATAGAAGTGCTAGTCAGCTATGCAGAGAGGCATGGTTGTGAGATATTCTTAGGAGGGGTTATTGAAGGGGGGTGCAGTACAATAAAGAGAGTAGGTACAGAGGCGACCAGCAGTGCGTAATGTACAATGAGATCGTAGGGGGTAAAGTAACGAGTAATCAGCAGGTAAGTTTTACTACAGCATGAAATCTGAAGTAATGGTAAGGCAAATGATAGAATATCATTGATAAACACTGGGAGCAAAGTGACAGATGCGGACATACAGATAAGAATGGAAATGTTGGGTGATCAGTATAATTGATGAGTTTCACATGCTGAAATGCTTGAAGATATATACGGTTAGTGGTGACATCTGATGTTCCTGTTCATGCCCGAGAGGGCCTTTACTTTAAAGTGTTCGGCTGCAGCCCCTGATTGT
Source organism: Ichthyophis bannanicus (assembly GCA_033557465.1). NCBI lineage: Eukaryota > Metazoa > Chordata > Amphibia > Gymnophiona > Ichthyophiidae > Ichthyophis > Ichthyophis bannanicus. Next base: position 1,147,961,554 of record CM066033.1, on the reverse strand, counting down.
GCTGGGGCCAGCGAGCAGGAGGAGTTAGTTCTTTGAAGCACATAACTGTCCCACTTCCATTCCAGGAACAACCTTAGAAATTGTGGGGCTCAATTTGGACCATTTTAGTGGGGCTTCCTGGATTTATAGTAAGAATATTTCAAATTAGGTTATCAGCCTGTGATTTTTATTTATTTATTTGCATAAATTTCTATACCGCTCCTTCCAGTGATCAGTCGCGGTTTCATTTTTAACAAATCGGTTCTGCAACGATAGCAGTTACATATAACAGCAATAACAATAAAAACAAACTATGTACAATTAACAGCGGTAACAATAGTTAAACTATGTACATCATGAGGATAACATGTGATGTTCTGTTCGTCAAGTTGGAGATCCAAAGCAATCAGTGTGATTGGAACGGAGCAATGGAATACCTTGTCAGCATTTCTGTGAGGAAACCAATTTAATGAATTTTAGAAAGGGATTGGGAAACTTTATGATTCTCTGTTGGGGATTGATTTTGGAGTTGTGCCTTTTAACATAATAGAAATGTTCTTTTGAAAGTTGTGTTTTGATATGCCCGTGATCTTCTATTTTCCAATCCTGTGATTTTCTTATTTAGTATATGAAGCCATTTTGAATAATGCATGTTACAGAGCTAGCATATAAACATTTTTAAATAAATAAAGAGATGTATTACATTTTACTAAGAAGAGGCAGAGGGGATGGCACATATGCAAAGGGTTCTTATAAGCAGCAGTGACCAAAACTTGATCTTTAATCTACTTTCTTCTTGTTGGCAGATGGTAGACAGAACATTGAACTCCTATTGTGTTCAGTTTTGGAGACTGTATCTCGCAAAGGATATAAAAAACTGGAAAGAGTTCAGAGGAAGGTGACCAAAATGATTTGCAGCCTGCATCAGGAGACGTATGAGAATAGACTTGAAGACCTAAATATATACACTCTGGAGGAGATGAGGGACAGGGGAGATATGATTCAGACCTTCAAATACTTAAAGAGTATTAATGAACAAACAAACCTCTTCCAAAGACGGGGAAGCTGTAAAACTAGAGGGCATAACATGAAGCTGCAAGGGGCTAAACTGAGAGGTAATGTCAGGAAATACTTTTTCACTGAAAGGGTGGTGGATGCTTGGAATGCCCTTCCTATGGAAGTGGTGGGGGCAAAGACAGTGACAGAATTCAAAATGACATGGGACAGCAACAGAATAAAATCAAAATAAACATAACTAACTATTTCAACAAATAAGGGGTGACCTACATAGAGCGGTTGGTACACCCCTAAACAAAGGCATGCAGAAGGGTGACCTGCGTGGAGCGGCAGGTGCACCTGCTCTTGCCACCTTGCTGGACAGACTAGATAGATCATACTGGTCTTTATCTGCCGTCCTATACTATGTTACTATATTTTTAATCACATAATTATTATTTTCGCTCTCTGTCCCCTCCAGCACCTCACCCTCTTCTGTAAGGCATCAATTATTTTTCAAGGCTGGAGATGGCAACCCTATTGTGGGGTGTTCCTCTGAACATGAAGTCCCAGAGTCAATTAGATTCAATTGCCCTGAAGCTGGCCCTGCGTCACTTGATTCAATGAGGGAATCTCCAAAAATCATACATACAGAAAACAATACTTTTACAGTCCGAAAACAAATAACCTATGCCTTAGCAAGTTGCATGATATAAAGAACTATAGAAATGCAACTGTATATATGTGCATAATTTTAAAAAAACTAACAGTTGCTCTCATAAAAACAGAACATTATAACCAATAAAGGCCATACAGCCTATAAAGTCTGCCTAGCTACTCAATATGGGTATTTTATAAAGGCAATTTTCTGCATACCTATCGATATACATACTCAAAATGCTACCCAACAAATTAACTTCCCTAAAGTGCATGTGGTGACAATAACGCATATGCTTCTACACAATTTGAATACAGGTGTGTTCAGGGTCAGAGCCTGGGCAGAGCGCAGGCAGATTCATGATTTATATGTATTCTTGATAAAACACCCACATTCACATGTGTTGTGCGGATACACACATATACCCACTCCAGAGCTGATGTAAATGTCTGTGGCTTCAATATAGCCATGTGTTTGGAAACTTTTGTGAGGCAATTCTATACAGACACATAGGTACCTACTTGACCTCCCAACATAGGCAACCTATTCAAAAATAACTTTACATCTGTTTAACTCTATAATCCTTTCCTTCTCTCAGAGGTCTTCTCTGCTTATCCTAAGCTTTTTTCAATTCCGATACTATTATCAGGCTGTTCCATGCATCCCCCACCCCTACTGCAGGCTGTTCCATGTATCCCTTACCCTTTCTGTAAAGCAATATTTCATTGAGCATGCCAGAAAAGTTACAAAATGATGTAGACTAATTACAAAAAAAAAAAAAGAAGATAGCATCAGTGAAGTCCCACCCAATTTCCATGGAGGTCAATTTCATTCAAGGTGCGTCCGAGCCATCCGGACATCCAAAATCCGGATGGCCCAGATATACACCCTATTCTCCTCCCACGGGAGCAGAATTGGGGCACAAGTCCTGGATGTCCCATATATGTCAAAGAGAGCAGTGGAAGTAATGACCACGGCCGACCAAGTATTAGGTAAAATTCTTTATTAGGACCCAACTTAACAAGTTTCGGCCGAAGTCTTCATCAGGGGTCTAAAAAACAAACACACATAAAATGAGCATAAAACTGAAACCAAAAGAAATTAAAACATTATAAAAACATTATAAAAACTGTGTTGTTAAATAAAAGGTTACCAGAAAACCACATAGAAGGTGTGAGGGACACGTCTATGTGGTGGAGCAATCACTCTTCCCAATCTGAAATGCAGTAAAATTGCAAGTGTGAATAATAACAAAGGAAACAAAGGTATAAAAAGCACACTAGAATGCAATAAAACATACATATGTAACATAATGGTTAAATTACATTAACATATAAAATATAAATATAAAACAAATTGAAACTTCATCTATAAAAAACTGAATATGTATTACAAACTTGTGAATGGGTATGGGACAGTTTTAGAAGCGTCTGAAATACTATCGCACTCAAAAGGGAACACATACGTCATAACTATTGCATAAAAAAAGAACGTTAATAAAGACAGTAAAACAACAAAACATAACAGTGTGAAGGAGGGCAAAACATTTTTCGTGCTGCACCATAAATCAATATCAAAAGAAAAATAAACATGATTTAAAACAGAGGGATGAACCCACGTATAATGATCACACCAATGGGACCAAAAAATGTATTAGGCGTATGTTGTGCAAAGCCGACATAAGTATAAATAAAAACGTGATGTATATCCACAGAAGGAAAAAGGGAAAAAGTGCTGCCATACGATGCGCTGACAAGAAAATTTTTTTATTGCTATGTATGCTACGTGCATGCACGTCAGAAAGAAAAAGAAGGGGGGGTTCAAGGCGTACATTATGCAAAACCAACAGAAGCTTAAGTAAAAAATGATCTATATTCACCAAGGAGAAAAAATATATGCACACATAATGCACCGACAATAAAAATGTTCCTCTGCGTATTAAAACGAGGAACTTACATCAATACATCGCAGGAGAAAATACTAATGGTATTGACAACACAAAGGGGCATGTTTACTAAACATTCCTAACGTGCGGGGCCGTGCTAGTGTGCCTGTGCCATATAAGGAGTGGGCGGTTCAGGCAGAAAATAGAAAAAAAATGGTAGTAAGCAACCGGACGTGTGTGCGTCGCGCTAATGTGCGGGGGTCGACATTAGAGCGTGGAAAGGCAAAGTGGCGCGCTGCTGAGTATACAAAACAACAGAGCCATGGTACAACGGTGAAGACACTGACCAATGGTGCAGGGGCCATGGGTTCAATCCCCCAGTGTGCGCAACGACAAAGGTCAGCTGAGGCAGTAACTGTAATGATTAACATTGTTTTAGGAGGCAAATTAATTTGGAACGGCATAAGGCGGCGCACAGTTATTTTTGGGCGGCAGAAGGCGGCGCACAGTGCTTTTTGGGCGGCATAAGGCGGCGCACAGTTATTTTTGGGCAGCAGAAGGCGGCGCACTGGTCCCCTTGGGCGGCAGAAGGCGGCGCGCTGATAGGCACAAGGTGGTGCGCTGATGCACAAGCACAGGAACAGAGCCACAGCACAATGGTTAAAACACTGACCAATGGTGCAGGGATCAGGGGTTCAACTCCTCACAATGCCCAGTGAAAAATGCCTGCTGAGGCAGTATGTATTATGTTGTGGAGTGCTGTAGGAGGCTGTATAATTTTATTTGGTTATCACTACTAGCAAACGCACTCTCCCAGCATGTTAACATACGGCGGCCCATAAGGCACATGTTACAGTGCACTGTTCGCCAAGGCACCCTTGAATGACCCCTATAGGGCAGCATGTATGTTGCGACACAGGATAATGTATAGTGCACCCTATAGGGATGGCAACCATAAGGTGGCCTACAGGGCGCCCTATGAAGCACCCTCAGAGGCACCTAATGGGTATAGTAAGCTGAGGGTGGTCTTGCCGGCATAGACATATGTACAGTAAATAAAAATAAAGCTGTGGACAGCCCTACCAAAGGGCCCCACTGTGGGTTTGAACCCATGACCTCTAGCTGCACAGGCAGTGATGTAACCATTGCACTACAGCTCCATAGCTGTAAGCAGGCCCCTGGCTGGCTGCAGATAGCCTACACGTCACCTCACAGACAGTCTGCTGGTGTCAACAGGATAGGGTTAGGCCACCCGTACCCATGATGCACTGCACATGCAAATTAGCTGTCCGCAGATGGACACAAGATGGGGAATGCACCCCCACAGCACCTCGGCCCTGTTGGGGGAAGTGACCGGGTGCACCCACACAGCACCTTGGCCTAGTAGGGGGCACTGACCGGGTGTTTTACTGGCACAGAGTAGCCACACACCGTTACATCGTGCGGGTACTGTGCTCACCCTGAGTGTGCAATGAGGTGGCCAGGACCAGGTCAACAACACCAAGGCCAAGCGGGCGTTCCAAAGCAGTGTTAATGTGTAAGATAGCTAGTTTCTGCACAAACACCATGGATATCCCTGTCTGCCGTCATCAGGCACCCCCCCCCCCCCCCCATGGCAAACATGGTCCCCATCAAGGGATCCACACTCTACCTCCCTGCAAAGGTGGCAGTAGAGGGCAACATCAACCCCAGTCCTGCTGAGGAACACCACCACCCCCCCCCAAGGCAGGCAGCTCCATACACAGGCATAACACAATAGCAGACAGACATAAGCCCAGGGTATGGTAAGCTGCACTCCACCACCAGATATTCCCCTGCAGCAAGCCAACAGCCACTGCACCCTGCAAGCCATTATAGCAAGACATTTACCAGCTACAAACAATCTGCTGGTTAGTCCATAGTGCATGTTCCCAATGGAGATGCATGCACCCAGAACTGGGCTGTCTGCCTACACAGCAAGCAGATAGATCAGTGACTGGGCCCCAAAGAGAAACCCATATCTATCACATGAGAGAACTACTATACAGCACTATGGGGGGGCCTAGCCATGCTGTGGTCACTGCACAGTCAGGGTGAGCGTGATCCCCCAGAAGGACATGCTTTGGCCACCCTGTCTGTGTAGGTGGTGGCCGGACACTACAATATCCCAGCCAATGTCCCTGCCAGGGCCCTATGCCCAGTGCAGATGCATCCTGGCCACGCCACCCTGCCCTGGCTATACCCATGGTACCTTGCACCTCATTATGCACATTGACTGGCCAATACTGGCAACAGTGCTGGCAGTGCGGGCTGTTGAAGGGGCTTGCAGCCAACACCCACTGTATAGACAGACACACACTTCCACACCTCTGCCATCATGGTGCTACGATTGAGGGGGTAAGTAGCCTTGCCCACCAAACCGGTCCTGAGCACGGCAAGGCATGGATATGGTACGCATTACAGCTGGTGGTCACTCCCCAGGGTGGTAAGCACCGTCAGAGGCCAGGCCTGGAGCATGCCCCGCAAACACCTAACAGATTGTTTGGATGGGGTCAACTAGCAGTATGTACGTAACGTATGGATAACTGCCTGCCTCTGCTCCTAGCAAACGTCTCCGAGCTGTGTACCGTATACCTCAGGTGTAGGGTGACATTGGTAAGTTATGCAAGTGCTCGTTTTGGGTGCTGCATGCACGGTCCAATGTTCTGCCTTTCCAGGAGACATTGGCCAATGGGGCCTGTGGGTGTGGGTGTGTCTGCCCTTGATGGCTGCTGCTTTACGGCACAGATTCCCAACTCCAGTCCAGGTTTGCATCACACTGTTCGGGTTTTCCTGCTATCCCTCATGAATATGCATGGGCTACATCTACATGCCATGGGGGTGGTGCATAGATATACAGCACAGGCATTTGTATGAGTGTCAGCATGGAACCTGACTGGTGTGTGGCCCACCAGGACTGCATTTGGGTGATTCTGCTCTAGGTACTGCCCCTGTTCATGGTGTCTGTGCTCAGTGGGGTAAAAGATAGATGTCTTACCATTGCATATGTCCCCGCCATGAAAGGTGTGTCCTTACTATCACTGTTTAGTTGTGGGAAAAATATGTGGGCAGGATTGGCAGTAGCCCCAGCTGGGCATTGAACCTGTGACCTTCTGTTCTTGTATGCACTGTCTGTGTGCACTGCACCACTGTGTAGCCACAGATTGGTTGGATTCCCTGGACTGTCCATGACTGTGGATCCGGCAGGACCTGTCTGTTGCAGTGGACTGTGCCAGCCTGCACATGGCTAGGCCTCTGTCTTCTGTGGTTAGCAGCCACTGCCCCCTGCACCACATGTACTTGTCCGCCAACATGCTGGCATGAACTTCTCTCAGAAAAAGCAGTTGACCTGATTGCAATGTGGCAGTATGGGACTGCATTTGGGGGACTTGGCTGTAGGTAATGCCCATTGTTGTGGTGTGTGTGCGGTGTTGGGTAAAATATGGGTGTTTTCCCCATGCAAACAGGGGTGTCTGCACTATCTTTATTTAGTGGTGGGTAAAATATAGGGACTGGGCTGGCAGGTGCCCCAGCTGGGTTTTGAACCTCTGCCCTCTGGTCCTAGAGGTAATGACTCTGTCCGCTGTACCACACTTTGGCCACAGAGACAGTGCAGCCCCTGGAGGCAGTAAGCCTGGCAGGATGGAGTCACAAACCCTGCTCTACGCAATTCTACTGTGGGCATATGCACCCTGTCTGGTGACAAACGTGCACATAAACCCCGGAAATGACCACGGGAAATGTGGGACAAAATATCACCACGCTGGGCAACAGTGATATTAATGGGCAACCATAGCAAACACTCCCAGGAAAGCTCCAAAACGTGGAAATGTTTTTTGGAAGAGTCTCCTCTCAGTAGACCCTTCCAAAATTCATTTCTTTTTTCTGGAGCTTTGCTGGGTGTGATTTCTGTATTTGCCCATCACTATAACTGTTCCCCAGCTGAATTACTATTTTTAATAGTTCTGTTGTGGTCATTTTCTATTTTTATTTTCACTTTTGTGCTGTGCACATATATCACACTGCTCACGTTTTGCTGGTTTCCCAGGTTTTTCTGTACATTGCTGACGGAAATGGTTTCTCTTCCCTTTAAATGCTTTTTACCGCGAGTGTTTCACTCGCGGTAGTTTTTACATGCAAATTCGGGCCCGATACTGTGCGGGGAGCCTCTCCCCTCCCACTCTCCACCCATTGACCCCGTCCCTCCGCCTCTCCGGAGCCTTCCTCCGCCCTCCTTTCGCCGTTCCACGCCTCTATCGGACATTTGCGGGCCCGCACTTGTACGGGGCCCGTTAGTGAGCCGCGTACCTGTGCGGGGGTGACACGCACGTGTGCGGGGCGTTTAAACGCGTTTCTGCACGTTTCAGTGCCGCGTTGCCGTGCGCTATATTGCGGCGCGCTATTTTGCGGATTTTAGTAAACATGCCCCATAGTAAGCCATAAAATTACCATAAATACGCCGTCTACAAGAGGATAAATAAAAAAAAAAAGGATAAATAAAAAAAGGGATAAATAAAAAACGGTCTAAAAAACAAGATTTGAAAACCATGCATGTGGGTGAGCCATAAAACAAGCCATAAAAAGCGGTAGAACAACAGGAATGTGCGGAGCGTGTGTAATGCAAAGCCAAAAACATCGGGAGAGTAAATAAAAAGAACTGTATCAACAAAAAGGGATTAGTGTATACGCACATAATGCACTGGCAACAAAAACTGTGCAATGAACGCTACGTGCCTGCATATCAAAAAAAGAAAGAAAAAAAGGAAAAACCAAACCCACATACAGAGGGAAGTTGCTAATAGTATGGACCATACAAAATAAGCCATAAAAACATCTGATGAGTGAGCCGTCTACAGTAAAACAATTACAATAATCAATAAATTAAAAAGCCTGTGGTTTAAAAACGATGTATATAGGCTAGCTGTGAAACAAAAAATAAAAGAAACGCTGTACCTTCACACACAATAAAAGGCGGGAAAACGCCGCGCTAGGACTTGGAAGCACTATCTAAAGAGGAAAGAAAAAGGGAAAGGCTCATCCTACTGGCGTTTTACTCTATGTACACTCAGGACTATCATAAAGTGATAAATCGGTAGGCAATGTGGATAGCTACTAATAAACAATGTGTCATTAAGAGCTGGCAAGATCGCAAAGGGTATAGGGATGGTTACTAGTTTAAAGATACCAAGATATGGGTAGTAAAAATTGAACAAAAATAATGCATGGAAAAAAGGTGATTAAACAAAAACAAGACTTACAAACCGTACATATAGGCAAGCCGTAAAACAAGCCATAAAAATCAATCGGACAACAGGAATGTGCAGAGCGTATATTATGCAAAGCCAACAATATCGGGAGCGTGAATAAAAAGGTGATCTGTATCCACAAAGGGGATTTAGTATATGCGCACATAATGCACCGACAATAAAAATTGTGCAATGAGCGCTGCATACCTGCATATCAAAACAAGGGGGAAAAAAAGAAAGAAAGAAGGAACCGCATCAATACATCGGGAGAAAAAATACTCATGGTGTGGACCACACAGATTAAGCCGTAAAAAGACATCTAAGGCAGAAGAGAAACATACCAATGAATAAACCATCTGCAATAAAATAATTAAAAAGCCCGTTTAAAAACGATGTATGTAGGCGAACCATAAACCAGACCATAAAAAAGACACTGTACCTGCACACACAGTGAGAGGCGGGAAAAAGCCGCGCAGGGGCATAGGAGCACTATTTAAAGAGGAAGGAAAAAGGGGGGAAAGGCTCCTCCTACTGGCGGTTTACTCTATGTGCACTAGGAACTACCTTAAAGTAATGAACAGCTGCTAATAAACAATGCATCGTTAGAAGCTGGCAAGATCAGAAAGAATAAAAAATAATAATAAATAATAAATGATAAAGATTGACAAAACAGTATAAGAGTGGTTGCTAGTTTAGAGAACTGAAATACGGGTGATGAAAGATGAACAACGTAATGCATGCAAAGCATCCACAAGTACATCAAAACACAGCATTGGAAAAAATATTGAAAAATGCATTATAAAGTATTTACGCGAATCATAATAACATGAATAAATGAATAGGTCATGCATTGAACAATAAAAACATAAAACGTGTGATAAAAATATGATTGTAAACATCACGCCTCATCAACTAAATATCCAATGTAATAATAGGACTTGTAAGACATACACCATATTGTAAAACACATCTTAAAGTATAATAATTAAAATATTACATACAGCGTGCATAGATATACAGTCAATCTTATAGGAGAAAAAAGGAACTTAAAGGAACATGTTATATTCTATTTCCTTATTTAATCCTTTCGGACAAACTGTATCAAATAAAAATATGAATCTTTGTTCCTCTTGAATTAACTTACGATTCAAATCTCCTCCACGAGGGGAGGGGAAAAGTTTCTTGATAATAGGAAGGCCGCGGGCATGGTCCCGGCGGATGCCGGTAACCGGCGGTTCCAGCCCGGCGCGGGTCCCGGCCTCGAGAGGGCATTCGAGGGAGGGGGGTGGGGGAGGCGGCAAGAGGCCGGCATCATTTAAACCGATTGGTTGCTGGCGTCTGGAGCGAGCCAGCAGCCAATCGGGTGAGGGGACTGGCCATGTGCTCCAGCGGCGTGGGCGCGCGCTGGGCAAATGGTGGAGGAGCGGGGAGCCGTCAGAGTCCCGCCCTCCCACCCTTACGGTTGAGGGTTGGTTTTGGAACAGTTTGGTGGTGTCGCAGTTGGGGGGGAAGGGGGGGGCGGGATCCCGGAGGTTTCCGGGGTCCGGAGACATAAGCTACTAGGGGCGGGGGCAGGGTGCCCACGACCCGGAGAACCCTGAGCTTACTTTTGCTAGTAATATAGCGAAGTTGAGCAGGGGTGGTTCGAGCTGGACCGGTGGTTGACCAGACCAGGGGCGGAAGCGAGGTCACCTTGCTAATAGTACGGCTGGTAACGTATCGCTCTGCCGGGGGTGGGGGGGGAGTTAATTCTTGGCTAAGTTGTTTTGGTTGTTTAAATGTTAATTGTTATTGGGCAATAAAGCTGCGACCTGGTGTTTTCCAAGCAATGTGTGTCTGTGCATTTTGTGAGAAATGTGCAAGGTATGGGGGGTCTTGGAGTTTGTGGGGAGGAGGGGGAGCGCCTGGTATGGATCCCCGGTTACAAAGAACCTTATATCATTGATATTGTGCTGGAATTGGATCCAATGTGATACAAGTGGGGCTGTGATGATCCGTCTTTTTTTTCTGACGTGCATGCATGTAGCATACATAGCAATAAAAAAAATTTCTTGTCAGCGCATCGTATGGCAACACTTTTTCCCTTTTTCCTTCTGTGGATATACACCACGTTTTTATTTATACTTATGTCGGCTTTGCACAACATACGCCTAATACATTTTTTTGGTCCCATTGGTGTGATCATTATACGTGGGTTCATCCCTCTGTTTTAAATCATGTTTATTTTTCTTTTGATATTGATTTATGGTGCAGCACGAAAAATGTTTTGCCCTCCTTCACACTGTTATGTTTTGTTGTTTTACTGTCTTTATTAACGTTCTTTTTTTATGCAATAGTTATGACGTATGTGTTCCCTTTTGAGTGCGATAGTATTTCAGACGCTTCTAAAACTGTCCCATACCCATTCACAAGTTTGTAATACATATTCAGTTTTTTATAGATGAAGTTTCAATTTTTTATTTATTTATATTTTATATGTTAATGTAATTTAACCATTATGTTACATATGTATGTTTTATTGCATTCTAGTGTGCTTTTTATATCTTTGTTTCCTTTGTTATTATTCACACTTGCAATTTTACTGCATTTCAGATTGGGAAGAGTGATTGCTCCACCACATAGACGTGTCCCTCACACCTTCTATGTGGTTTTCTGGTAACCTTTTATTTAACAACACAGTTTTTATAATGTTTTTATAATGTTTTAATTTCTTTTGGTTTCAGTTTTATGCTCATTTTATGTGTGTTTGTTTTTTAGACCCCTGACGAAGGCTTCGGCCGAAACTTGTTAAGTTGGGTCCTAATAAAGAATTTTACCTAATACTTGGTAGGCCGTGGTCATTACTTCCGCTGCTCTCTTTGGTTTGATCATCTGCAGAAGGTTATCTTCTTTTCCTCTGTCCCATATATGTCCCAATTCCAACCTGCTATATGCCTCACAGATTCCCCGGCTAGCTCAGCCTGGGCTCCTGCATGGAACTGTGGTGCAGTGTCATCCCATTGCCATAGCACCGCAGCTCCATGCAGGAGCCCCGATCACCTGCACAACACCAAAGTGCCCTTTTCCTTGCCGCCCGACCCCCGATCAGGCCTGTCGAGGTTGGAATCAGGCTGCGGGGAACCCCCTACCCATCTCACCGCAGTCTGATTCCACCTCCGAGGTGGAATAAATTTCCCATCTAACTGACTCCTCCATTGGCCCGCTCCCTCCCGCCCTCGTATAGAGCTCCCCGCACACCTCTGCTATATGTTTAGGGAGCTCTTTGGTAGGAATACGATCCGCATGTTTAACGGGGACTAAACATCCAACTGGGACATATATCCCTGCTAAACGCGGGTCAGAATCGACCCCATACGTTTTTAAACTCACTATATTCATAAACTTTCAACTATATGAAAAATGTCAACTTCATTCAATAATAATGTAATATTCCTGTTATTTTATATTTCATCAGAGGGTGTTCATATAACTCTTAAGGCCATCTGTTTCACAAAGCTGGCTCTATAATTGGAAATATATGGCCCGATATTCAAAAGCACTTATCTGTATAGGGGCAGCCACTAGAATAATAACCTCCCTATCCATGAATTTCAGTGGCACTATTCATATTAGTGCTGCCAAAAATTCTTACAGACCACCCCGGCACCATTTGTATAATGTAGGGGAGGAGCAAGGGTGTAGCATGTGCATTCCACCTAACTCTACAAGTAGTCAATGATACTGAGCCGCTATCTGTTGTGGTGAGGAAACCACGGCTGATTATAGAAATGCACAGGAAAAAAGGTCCTGTCACTTTAATTCAGGTTGTATCAAAGGTTTCCCCAGTAACCAGGAGTCTGAGACTCAGAAGCTAGTCATCCCTAAGCCCCGCCCACAGCAGCACGTCAGGGAGAAGCTTGTCCCTAGTCACATGTGCTGGGAGCAGGGTGTGCCTCAAAGGGAAGGAAAGTTTAAAAAGCTGATTCACAGAACAGAAGTTAGTTCACGAGGTTCAGGGAGTTCACGAAGTTCAGAGGAGAGCCTAATCCGTAGTCCACGGAGTTCACAAGGTTCAAAGAGTTCAGAAGAGGGGCCAACACGGAGTCCAGGAGGCAGAGCAAGTAAGAGAGTGTTTGCAGAGCCTGAGAGACAGAGTGTGAGAAATACTATTTGCTGTGAAGAGGAGATTGATGAGAGATTGCCAGACACAGCTGGGAATGAGAGGCTGGTGTCAGCAAACGGAAGGTCTGCACTTGAAGAAAAGCATGACTGGTTTGCAGGACGGAGGGAATCCCTAAATACCTCAGAACCAAGGCAAGTCTGTCCGTCTCAATGCCTACAGAGGAAAAGCCCCAGAGAATTACCCATAGGAGAGAAAGCTAAGTTTAAGCATAGCCAGAGTCCCAGGGAAAAGAGAGACAGCTGGTCTAATCAGCACGTAGCTCAGCTAACAGACGAGTTGCTGCAGAAGCAGACTTTACTGAGAAGGCTAAGTGATTTAATAAAGAAGGAAAATAGTCAGCTCTCTGTGCAGATACCTTATGCCATAAGTGAGGGTGATAGAGAGGAAGAAATGGACACAACGAATGTGGATAATAGCATTTTGGATTGTCAGTGTACTATGTGTTTTACCTCTGACGGTGAAGAATCCTAGAAAAGCCATTATAGCTGTGCCATGCTCAGGAAGCACGTTAATTTGTGAAGACGTCACAAACTGCAAGAAACAGCTGACTGTGCTGACAAAGTGAAAAGCTAACTTACATGTTTAAGGAACATTTAAAAGTTTTGTTTGGACAACAAGAAGTTGTTCCTGTCTAAGAAGAAAGCATTTATCTGTTTAAAGTTCTGAAAGTGCCAATTTGATTTCTCAAGCAAAGTGATGCCTATTTCTGTTGGAAGTTATATTGCAAAGCATAATTTGTTCCTGTTGTTTTGAAGCAGTACCGTGGATTAAAAATCCTTTCCATACTTTATGCCTCACGCCTCCTGTGTATGAAGAAACCCTGATTACATTAAAAGAAATATTCTCTGTCTTGTGCCTAAACCCTCGGATCACAACTCCTTTGCTTTAGGATAAACTACGATTCCCATCAGCCCTTCTGGCAGCCATTACAGGGAGTCTTGTCTTAAGGCTAAAAGGCGACCTCACCTGCTGCCAGTCATCTACCTGGCCAGGAGGGGGCGACACTGTATATCTATGTAGTTTAATTTATAACAGCAAAAAGATTGTTCTAAATTAAACTGCTTAGCTAAAATGGAGAACAGCCACCACTCTCCAAGTATATCCATTCCCCTGGATGGTGTTTAAAAAAATATTGACTGAGATAAAAGGTGAAGAAGCATTTTATAAACAACATCCAGGTGCAATCTGGGGCATCCAGGGCAACATGTCTGGGAAAACATCGGGGACATTCAAGTTTCAGCTGGCTTTTAGAGACTTGGACATCCCCCACATGGACAGTCATGGCAGCGGCCGCATAGACATCCCCAGTACAAAAACTTGGGTAAAGGACATATATCCAATATGGTATGCACATCCATGTCTGTTATTTTGCATGTTTGGGATGTGCATCGGTGTGCTAAAGGGAAAACATCTGTTCCTGTTCCTTGTCAGTTTTCTCAAACTAAAAACAACAGTATAGGGAATATCAGGTTAACTCCTTCTCTATTCCCTCCACGTCTTGTGATAGCAGAATGAGAGCTTTTCTGATGCCTATTTATGCCATGGAGCATGAATAGAAATGGATGCTCCCCCTGCTGGCTGCTGACATGATCACCATTTCTAGAACTGTCTGTGCATGTTCATCCTGCCTGAAACACTGCTGACATGCTTCTGTCCCATCCCTTCATGACTTAGATGTCCTCGTGCTGGAAACATCTCTGGAGCCAGCTTCTAAAGTATCTTCTGAGATGTTGCTGTACTTGGAATTCCTACTGAATATATATGAGATAGATTTGAATACAATTGAGGTAATTTTATTTATTTATTTAGTATACATTTGTATACCGCTACTTCCAGCGATCAGCAGCGGTTTTGATTACAGATTGGAAATTGTCAAATCATGACAGAAAATTTTTGAGGTATAAACACATTGATTAGACAGGAAAGCACAGCACACAGAGAACTATTTTACAGGGAACATGGGCTATGGAGGGTTAAGTGGCTTGCCCAAGACCACAAGGAGCACCTGTGGGACTAGAAACCCCAGTCCTTCTGGCCCAAGGTTGCTGTCCTCTAGTGGGATTTGAACCCCTGACCTTCCGGCCCAAAGTACCTTGCCCCAACCACTAGGCCACTCCTCCACTCTCTCATGCAAATTCATTAGGGATATTCTGAAAACCTGGCTTGTTTGCGGCCTTCAAGGACCTGGCTTGTTTGCGTCATTCCTACCCTAGTGAGTCTGTCTTCCAATTATGGCAATATTGACATAACTTGGTAGCCTCTTATCTTTTTGTCTAAGAAGTGTGAGGTTTGCAAGAGTGAGTCTTACAGAGCAAGAGTGAGTCTTTTCTCAATACCAGTGGTTCTGAACCCAATCCTTGGGACACCTAACCACAGGGCCGGCCCGTCCATTGAGCAAGAATGTTTTTTGCACAGGGCCTTGCGTTTCAGGGAGCCCCGCGCAAAAAACATCTTGCATCAGCCCAGCTAGGTTAAAAAAATGCAAACCGTCTGCTGCTGCCGCTGCCGCCGTGGCAGCGGCAGAATTGACCATCCCACGGGGCCCCCCCTGCCCTGCAGAGTTCTCCATGCAGTCTCAGCGTCGGCTGTCAGAGCTGCGCGAAGAGAGAGCTTCTCCTCTCGTGGCTCTGTTAATCCCGCCGCGGGGCTGATGGGATATCCCATCAGCCCCGTGGCGGGATTAACCGAGCCGTGAGAAAGGGAAACTCTCTTCGCGCGGCTCTGAAAAGCCCATGCTGAGGGAGCTGAGGCCGCATGGAGGCCTCTGCAGGGCAGGGGGTCCCCGCAGGATGGCCGATTCTGCCGCTGCCACAGCGGCAATGGCAGCAGCAGCCGGTTTACTTTTAACCTAGCTGGGCTGATTGGGGGGGAGGGGGTTAGGACTGGTAATGGGCTATGGGGGGGTTAGGACTGGTACTGGGCTATGGGGGGGCTAAGACTACAAGTGGGCTGATGGGGGTGTTAGGACTGGTAATGGGCTATGGGGGGGTTAGGACTGGTAATGGGCTATGGGGGGCTAAGACTACAAGTGGGCTGATGGGAGGGGTTAGGACTGGAAGTGGGCTGATGGGGGGTTAGGACTGGTAATGGGCTATAGGGGGGCTAAGATTACAAGTGGGCTGATGGGGGGGTTAGGACTGGAAGCGGGCTGATGGGGGGTAAGGACTGGTAATGGGCTGTGGGGGGTAAGACTGGAAGTGGGCTGATGGGGGGCTTAGGACTGGTAATGGGCTATGGGGGGGCTAGGACTGGCAATGGGATGGGGGGGTTGCTAGGACTGGAAATGGACTGAGTGGAAGGGGGGCTTGAACTGCATATAGCTGATGGGGAAGGGGCTGCTGTGAGGGGAGGGAGCTAGGACTGGAAATGGGCTGAGTGGGGGGGCTAGGAAAGGAAATGGGCTGATGGAGGGGCTAGGATAGGACTGGAAATGGGCTGTTGGGGGTGCTAAGATTGGAAATGGGCTGTGGTGGGGGCTTGAATTGAAATGGACTCATGGAGGGGCTAGAATTGGAAATAGGCTCATGGGGGGGGGCTTGGATTGGAAATGGGCTGAGTGGAGGAGAGCTAGGATTTGACATGGGCTGATTGGGAGGCTAGGAAAGGACAAGAAATGAGTTGATGGGGAGCTGGGATAGGATTGGAAATGGGCTGATGGGGGGCTAGGACTGGAAATGGGCTGATGCAGGGACTAGAAGGGAGCGGATGCTGGGTGGGGCTGGAACTAGAAGGGAACTGATGTTGGGGTTGGGGGAGGATTAGAATGGGATGGAGCTGGGAGAGTGAAATGGAGAAGGAAAAATATTTTGTGTGGGAGGGAAGACAAATCTACAGTTGGCCGGATATTGGGAGAGTAAGTGGGGATTGAGGATGGAGGGGTAAAATTTGAGTGGATGAAATAGGAATGAGGAAAGAGCAAAAGAAGAAAGATCAGTATGTTAAAGCAGATGTAGAGAGAGAATGGAAAAAAACTAGAAGAGAGAAGAAAGGACAAATGGACAGCAGACAATGGAGAGTTAGCAGAAGACACGAAGAAACCAGAAGAAAGTGGCTGGAGCAATTGCCACTGAAAAAAAAATGCACAAAAGGTAGAAAAATATCTCTTTATTTTGAATTTATTAACTGAAATATGTCAGCTCTGGGAAATGTGCATCATTAACATCTGCGCTTTGTTTAGTACAAGAGGAAATTAATTTATGGTTTTATTTCTACAGGGGTATGTTTACTAAACTGCGGTAATCGTACATAACGCACGTTATGTAATGCTAATGACCGTAAGCGCAGCATAATGTGCGTTATGCTGCGCTTACGATCGTTAACGTTACATAACGCGCGTTATGATGTGCTAACGATCGTAATGCCCTGCGGCGCGGTAAAACACCGCAGAAGATGGAGAGAGGGCGGAGAGAAGGGGTAAGTGGGCGGAGAGTGGGTGGGGAGAGGCTCCCTTCACACTAACATGCTGATCTGAAGAGCTGAATTCCAACGCGAATGAAAACCTGCCATTAAATGCACATTACAGGGGAGAGAGACCATTTCAGCGTCAGCAATGTACAGCCCAGGCAGGGAAACCAAACAAAAGTGATAAGTGTGATACATGTGCACAGAACAAAAGGGCACAGAAACACTGAAAATGACCCCAACAAACTGGAAAAAAACCATAACCAAGCAGGCCAATAGTGATATCAATCAGAAACATCAACCCCTCCCACACGAGTAAGCTCCATAGAAAAGATATAAATCGTGGAAGGGTCTATACTCTGTCCCCATACAAGGTGAAGGAGCCCACAGTGAAATAGCGCTGCTCAGGGTTTCCCCCACAATCGGACAGGGTTCCTATGGCATGCACATGTCCCGAAACATCAGGGTGGTCATGTCGGAATGGCAACTGGACAGATGCCGGAGAAGGGGATACAGAGGGCCGCTGGCGGCACATGCTGTGGTGGACCTGGGCCACAGTGCGGGCTAGAGTGATGCCTAGGTGGCCCATACGAATGCTGAAACAGCAGAGCAGCCAGACAGCAACTGCTGAAGGCCCAACATGGGCACGAGCGTGTTTCCCACAGTGTCACATGGGATAGTACCCAACAGCTACCCCCAAGGGCACGAAACATTGGCAGGCGGGGCTGGGGGGATCGTGGACGTCTATGCAGGCACCCCTACCCCAGAACCCGCACCATAGGCAGCCGCCTACCTGCACACTGGATGGCCTGAGACTGCGCACCACCAGCAGAAGGGCATGTCAGCATGGTGGCTGAGGGATACTGGTGGTGGAGGGGGCAGTGGCAGCTGCCCAGAGCAGACCGTGGCCTAGGCCTGTGTAGGTGGGTGCCGTGTACTGCAATAGATGGGCCCCGTCTGATGAACAGTCATGGTATCACCAAGGAATGTACTGACTCTGTGACAACAAGGTGGTGCAGTGCACAAAACCAGTGTATTCAGAAGCAGAGGGTCACAGGTTCAAGTCCCAGCTGTGGTTCTTGCCAACCCAGTCCCCATATTTTACCCACTACTACAACGTGCTAATACAGACAGCACCTTTAGTGCAGGTGACGTAAACATGCCCAAGACACCTACATTTTACCCTACAGAGCACGGACACCATAAACATGCACATTACCTAGAGCAGAGTCTCCCAAATGCAGTCCTGGAGGGCCAAACACCATTCCGGTTCCATGCTGCCTCTGATAAAGATGCCTGTGCTGCATTTCTATGCGCCACCCCCATGGTATGCAGATGTATCTCATGCATATTCATGAGGGACAGCATGAAAACCCGAACAGTGTTTGGCACCGCAGGACTGGAGTTGGGAACCTCTGCCGTAAAGCAGCAGCCAACAGGGGCAGACACACTTGCACCCATAGGCCCCATTATCCAAAGCCTCCTGGAGAGGCAGGACTTTGGGCTCTTCGTGCATATCCCAATACTAGCACTTGCATACCTTAGTAATGCCACCCTAAACCTGGGAATATGGTACACATCTTTAAAGAGGTTGCTATGATTACTGGCAGATAGCAATTCCTAGGTTAAGTACAATATTCTGAGTGAGCTGCATCATAGCAAACTTTCTGATGTCTGTGGAGTGTGCTACAGGTCTTGTGTCTGACAGTGTTTACCAACCTGGGGAGTGGGGGAGGGAGGAGTAGCCTAGTGGTTGGGACAAGGTACTTCAGGCCGGAAGGTCGGGGGTTCAAATCCCACTAGAGGACAGCAACCTTGGGCCGGAAGGACTGGGGTTTCTAGTCCCACAGATGCTCCTTGTGGTCTTGGGCAAGCCACTTAACCCTCCACTGCCCATGTTCCCTGTAAGTATTAGTGTATGTGTCTCATATCCCCACGTGTTAAATGTATCCCCCAATTGTGTTGTGACCGCTTTGATTGAAGATAAAGCGGTATACAAAAACTGTCTAAATAAAAAATAAATAAATAAAAATACAGTATTGCGTACCATAGCCATGCCTGCCCTGTGCCCAGGACTGGTGTGGTGGCCTGGGCTGCCCAACACCTCTATAGTTGCACAATGCTGGCATAGGTGTGGGGAGTGTGTGCCTGTCTATCCAGTGTGTGGTGGCTGCCAACACCCTCCACAGCCCACACTGCTAGCACTGTTGCCAGTATTGGCCTGCCAATGTGCATAATGAGGAGCAAGGTACCGTGGGAATAGCCTGGATAGGGTGGCCTGGCCTGGCCGCATCTGCACAGGGCATAGGGCAATGGCTCGGACATTGTAGTGCCCGGTACCACCTGCACGGACAGGGTGGCCATAGCATGTCCTGCTGGGAGGTCACTCTCACCCTGACTGAGCAGTGACAATGGCATGGCTAGGTTCCCCCATAGTGCTATATAACATTTTTCTCATGTGATATATATGGGTGTCCTTTTGGGGCCCAATCACTCACTTATCTGCTTGGTGTGTATGCTGATGTCCCCGTTCTGGTTACATGCATCTTCTCCAGGACCATGGACTAGCTGGCGGACTGTCTGCAGCTGGTATGTGTCTTGCTGGAACACCTTGCAGGGTGCAGCGGCTGGAGGCTTGCTGCTGAAGAATATCAGATAATGGTGGGGGGACAGCTGAGCATTTCCAGGCCTGCCGTCTGTCTGCTATTGCGTTACGGATGTGTACTGTTCTGTCTGTTCCCCAGCAGGACTGGGGTTGATGGTCATCTCTACTGCTACCATTGCAGGAAGGTAGACTGTGGATTTATTGGTGGGTGATCCTGTTTCCCACCCTGAGCCCCAGAGGGTGGGTTGTGTGGTGGTACATGATCTGCCCATGGATCCATACACCCCCCCCTTCCCCTTCCCCTACAGCAGGTAACCATGGCACCAACACAGGATATGCACTATTCTGGGTGCATCATCGCCCATAAGGACTAGACATGACCGAGACATACAGCAGGGCACAGATGTATCCTAGGTGTGTCTAACGGAACTACCTATCACACGCTGATGGGGACCTGCAGCATGGCGCATTTCAGCCATGAAAGGTGCTGTGGACCTGGTGCTGGGCGCCCCACCTCAACCTCAGGGTAGGCACAGTACCCGCACAATGTGACACTCTGTGGCAGTACCACCGACGGTCTGTTCTCCCTACCTGGCCGAGGTGCTGTGGGGGTGCATACCCAATCTTGTGCCCATCTCTCGACTGCTGATTTGCATGTGCAGTGCATCATGGGTACGGGTGGATTAACCCTATCCTGGTAACCACAGCAGACAGTTTGTGTGGTGATTTGCAGTCCTGCAGCCAGCCAGGGCTTTGTTCACAGCCTTATAAGGTGTCCTATAGGGGACATTATAGGGTGCCTTGGCGGACAGTACACTTTATAATGTGCCCTATGGAGTGCGTTATGGGGTGCCTTATGCAGCACCTTAGGTTATGCCACCGTGAGGGTGTGTTTGCTGGCAGAACAAATTAAAATACATGTCAAATGCCTCAACAATCACTACTTAAATGTAAAGGGTGCTGCCTCAGCCAGCCTTATACATTAGGCCCACTGGGGAATTGAACCCATGACCCCTGTACCATCAGTCAGTGTTGTAACCATTGTGCTACAGCTCTGTTGCTGTGATTGTATGCCTGCGCGCCTTCTTAAGATTAACGTGCGGTAACATGCCCTGTAGCGCTCATTCATTTATGGCGCCTTGTAGCGCACGTTCTCGGTGCGTTCTTGGCAACGATGTACCGCCCATGTCCTTATTTGGGGTTTCTGTCTCTACCGCGGCTCCTAACGCGAATCGCACTAACGCAGTTTAGTAAACATACCCCTACAGTGTTGTACATTCCAAGTTTGGCTTTTGTGGTTCTCAGTTTAATTATCGTCTTCCTGTTTCAAAATTGTGATTCGTTGTTTGGTGATGGTTTATGTTCTGCATGAGTAACTGAGCTGAGATATTCTGTTTGTATAATTCCTATTTGACATTGCCACTTGTTCTCTTTCCCCAGTAGATCATGTACTGTTATTCTCTGAAATGTATTGGTTTAATATTTGCAGTGTTGCCTTTTGATAGGTAGGATATGGTACTTTGTGAGTCCTGGTAGTGCTGTTAGGATACGGCGGGTTTGCTATGGGTTCTAAATGGGCAGTGTTTGTAGTAGTTCCTAATGGGCCGGGCGGTTGTTACTGGATTATAGCAATGTAGAAATCTTTTAGTCTTTCTTTATCCATATACTCATTAAGAGGCATGTTTACTAAAAGTTAGTGTATGGCAGAGCTACTCAATTCCAGTCCTGGTGGCCCGCAACCCTGCAGGTTTTTGGGATATCCCTAATGATATGCATGAGATATATATGCATTAGAGATAGCCTGCCAACCTGACTGGTGTTTGGCCCTCCAGGGCTTGGTTTGGAGACTCCTGCCTTACACCTCTGTCATTTAAGATTGTGAGTGGGCAAGGTACAGATGTTCTAGACATCAAAAGGGTAGATAGAATGTGTCACATTCCTCCTAGATTCTCAACACCACCAAAAGGTTATCTAATAGACAATATTTTGGTGGTGGTGAGAAGCAAGGAGGAATGTGACAAATTCTAACCTTTATGATGTTTTGGACATCTGCACCTTGCCCACTTACAATCTTAAATGACAGAGGTGTAAGGCAGGGGTCTCCAAATCCAGCCCTGGAGGGCCAAACACCAGTCAGGTTGGCAGGCTATCTCTAATGCATATATATCTCATGCATATCATTAGGGCTATCCCAAAAACCTGCAGGGTTGCAGGCCACCAGGACTGGAATTGAGTAGCTCTGGTGTATGGTAACATTATGCAAATATTTATGCAAATGAGGCCCCGCACCCCCCTTGGGCCGCCCCTGCCTAACCAGCCAGGTTTTCAGAATAACCACAAAATATATGCATGAGGTAGAGATTTTCAGACAATGGAGGCAGTGCATGCAAATCTATCACATGCATATTCATTGTGGTTATCCTGAAAAACTGACTGGCTAGGTCAGGGGTGGGCACCTCCGGTCCTGGAGGGCCGCAGACCAGTCAGGTTTTCGGGATATCCCTAATGAACATGCATGAGATATATATGCATTAGAGATATCCTGCCAACCTGACTGGTTTGGGGCCCTCCAGGGCTGGATTTGGAGACCCCTGCCTTACACCTCTGTCATTTAAGATCATGAGTGGGCAAGGTACAGATGTCCTAGACATAGAAAGGGTATATAGAATGTGTCACATTCCTCCTCGATTCTCACCACCACCAAAAAGTTGTCTAATAGACAATTTTTTGGTGGTGGTGAGAAGTGAGAAGTGAGGAGGACTGTGACAAATTCTATCTAACCTTTTTGATGTCTTGGACATCTGCACCTTGTCCACTCACAATCTTAAATGACAGAGAGGTAAGGCAGGGGTCTCCAGATCCAGCCCTGGAGGGCTACAAACCAGTCAGGTTGGCAGGATATCTCTAATGCATATATATCTCATGCATATTCATTAGAGATATCCCGAAAACCTGACTGGTCTGCGGCCCTCCAGGACCAGGTTTGCCCACCCCTGGGCTAGGTGTATCCTGAGAATTAGACAGAGAACCCTTGCTCTACACCAATATTGCACTTTGTACTTTTTGGATTCAGTCCACTAATGACTTACATCTGATTTTATATTTTTCAAATGCTGCACCATACATAGGACAGAGAACTATCTCAGGGAACATGTTAAAAGTAAAAAGTATTGACAGAGGCCACTTTCTACTTTGTGGGTAAGATGCCAGGAGCAAGGGAGGGGCCAAAGTACTCTATGAGGACAGTCCAGTCTGGGGCATTCTCAGCCAAGGAGTTTAAAACTGGACTGCAGGCTAGCAAATGAGAAGAAACTGGGTGTGACTGGATTAAAGCAGTCTCTGTTTGTGACACAGAGATCTTTTTAGCTGCTATTGGATGCTTGTCTATGTCTGAAAAAAAAACTAATGAGACCTGGACAAAAGAGCCTGTGATCATAGCACCTAGCAGAAAAGAATAGTCTAAAGGTTAGAATTACACACTACAAAACAGCAGCACCAGGTTCAAATCCAACCACTGCTTCTTATGATCTCTGGAAAATTACTTTACCCTTTATTACTTCAGATACAAATTTTGATTGTAAGCCCTCTGAAGACAAGAAAATGCCTATCATAGCTGAGTGTAACACACCTTAAGCTACCACTGAAAAAAAAGATGTGGCTAAAAACAAAATCCAATTCCTTCCCTACTCTGCTGTCAGCTCATTTAAAATTTGTCAAAGAAAGTTTGACAATTAGAGATTTATATTCATAAAATGCTTGTACTATACTCTCTGAAATCATATTGAAACTGACTTCTCAAAGTCCAAACTGTTTTGAGAAAAATTTACAAAATAATTTACAGAGGTCAAAACCATTTTATCCACATTATTTGGCTCTCTGAAACTTGCCTTCCCTTAATACAGCTAAAAAAGATCTGCCCCCTTTTTTGGATAGAAATGAGGGTAGAACAAAGGGAAGGAATGTATCTAGTCTGTTGGGAAGCAGTCAGAGACAGAGAGATAGAGAAGTATTCCAAGCAGTGGGGATACTTTTCTCAAAAGAACTGGTAATTGTGAGGAAAGGAGGGGAATCCCCAGCAAAAGGGACATTTTTAAAACATTTAGGGGTATGTTTACTAAACTGCGCAATTGTGCGGGGCGCACTTGAGCGTGCGCTAAGGTACCTTAGCACACGCTAATAGTGCATTTTTGGTGCCCTGCACATGTGCGCGCCACCCGCAACAGTGCGCGACGCGCTGATGTGCGATAGAGGCGTGGAAAGGCATTTCAAGGGCGGAGGAAGGCTCCCGAGGGGTGGGGGGACGGGGTCAATGGGTGGAGAGTGGGAGGGGAGAGGCTCCCCGCACAGGAGCGGGGCTGAATTTCGGCCCAAAATATACCTCACGTATAGAGCCTGGGGCTTGCCACTGGTTCCCTCTAAGCTGTGCGCGTGTGCGCGCGCACACACCTTGCCGAGCGAGCGCACATACTTTACAACAGAGCGCACAAAATTTACGGTTCTAATTCTGATAGAAAACAACACAGACGTCTTAAAAATTAAAAGTTGTTGTGTATTAACAGTTTTCACAAGTTCTGCAATATTTTCTAGTGCAATCAATGTGGTGTATATACTGTATTCTGACGTGTAGTCAAATTTTAAAGTATATAACTCCGAGTGTCGTTATGTGGCGCACAAAAATTTAACTTTCCTTCAAAAGCTGCACAGCTGATATTTTATGCGCACACAGCCTACAGAAACTTAGAGGGAACATTGGCTGTAGCCCAATGGTTACTTCACTGCCTGTGAAGCCAGAGATCATGGGTTCAAACCCACAGTATATTTCAGCCCAGTGAAAACCTCGCATTAGAGCCAATTTAAAGGGAAGAGAAACCATTTCCGTCAGCAATGAACAGCAAAACCAGGGAAACCAACAAAACATGAGCAGTGTGATACATGTGCACAGAACAAAATGTCAAATAAAACATATAAATGACCACAAGAAATATTGTAAAAATTATAGGTCAGCTGGGCAACAGTGATAGCAATGGGCAACAATAAAAAACACTCCCAGGAAAGCTCCAAAAAAAAAGAAATGATTTTTGGAAGGGTCTACGCTCCGTAGACCCTTTCAAAAATCATTTCAGTTTATTGGAGCATTCCTGGGAATGTTGCCCAGTGATATCACTGTTGCCCAGCTTGGATATGGGTGTTTGCCCCTTTTTTCGAGGTCATTTGTGAGGTTTATTTGCACGTTTGTCTCCATACAAGGTAAATGAGCCCACAGTAATATTGTGGAGCAGGGTTTCTGACTCGTCAGGCCAGGTTTCCTATCTCCAGGGACTGCACTGTCTCTGTGGCCACAGTGTGGTGCAACAGACACAGCCAGTGCCTGTAAGACCAGAGGGTCATAGGTTCAAGTCCCAGCTGGGGCTCCTGCCAACACAGGCTCCACATTTTTACCCACCACTAAACAGTGATAGTAAAGACACTCCTTTATTGCAGAGAACATAAGCATGGTTCAAACACCCATATTTTACCCTACACCGCAAACAAACCATAACAATGGCCATTACCTACAGCCGTGTCACCCTGATTCAGTCCTGGAGTGCCACCAGTCAATCAGGTCATATGCTTTTTCCCAGATAAGGACATGTCTGCATGTTGGCGGAAGGGTACAGGTGGTGGAGGGGGCAGTGGCTGCAAGCCACAGCAGACAGTGGCCTAGGCCTGTGCAGGCTGGCACCGTCCACCGCAAGACAGGCTCTGTTGGATGTACAGTCATGGACTCCCCATGGAATGCAGCATATTTGTGGCAACACGGTGGTGCAGTGCACACAGACAGTGTGTGCAAGAACAGACGGTCACAGGTTCAAAGGCCAGCTGGTGCTACTGCCAATCCTGTCCACATATTTTTCCCACAACTAAACTGTGATAGTAAGGACAAACCTTTATTGCTGAGAACCTGCGCATGGTTAATACGCCTATATTTTACCACACCAAACACAGACACCATAAACAGCCGCATTACCTAGAGCAGAGTCTCCCAAATGCAGTCCTGGAGGGCCCCACACCATTCAGGTTCCATGCTGCCGCGAATAAAGATGCCTGTGCTGCACATCTATGCACCACCCCCATTGTATGCAGATGTAGCTCATGCATATTTATGAGGGACAGCATGAAAACCCGAACAGTGTTTGGAACACCAGGACTGGAGTTGGGAAACTCTGCCGTAAAGCAGCAGCCAACAGGGCCAGACACACCCACACACACCCCCACAGGCCCCATTGGCCAATGCCTCCTGGAGATGCAGGACATTGGGCCCTGCCTGTATCTCCCAATACTAGCAGTTGCATACCTTAGCAATGCCACCCTACACCTGGGTATATGGTACACAGCTATCAGACATTTCCCATGATAACTGGCAGATATCAATTACTAAGTTAAGCACATTTTGCTCATTGAGCTCCACCATAACAATCATTCTGATGTCTGCGGTGTGTGCTGCAGGTCTGGTCTCTGACAGTGTTTACCACCCTGGGGAGTGACCCCCAACAGTATTGCGTACCATATCCATGCCTGTACTGTGCCCAGGACTAGTGTGGTGGGTATGGCTGCTGAACTCCTCCATAGTAGCACAATGCTGCCATAGGTGTGGGGGTGGCTGTCTGTCTATCCAGTGTGTGGTGGCTGCAAACACCATCCACAGCCCACACTGCCAGCAATGTTGCCAGTATTGGGCTGCCAATGTGCATAATGAGGAGCAAGGTACCATGGGTATAGGCCGGACAGGGTGGCCTGGCCAGGGTGCATCTGCACAGGGCATAGGGCACTGACTGGGAAATTTTAGTGCCCAGCCACCACCTACACAGACAGGGTGACCTCAGTATGTCCTGCTGAGAGATCACTCTCACCCTGACTGTGCAGTGACCACAGCATGGCTAGGCACCCCCATAGTGCTATATAGTATTTCTCTCATGTGATAGATATGGGTTTCTTTCTGGGGCCCAGTCACTGATTTATCTGCTTGCTGTGTATGCTGGCATCCCAGTTTTGGGTGCATGCATCACCACTGGGAACATGCACTATGGACTAACTAGCAGACTGCTTGCAACTGGTATGTGTCTTGATGGAGTGGCTTGCAGGGTGCAGTGGATGATAACTTGCTGCAAGGGAATATCAGATAGTGGTGGGTTGCAGCTTACCATATCCAAGCCTAATGTCTGTCTGCTATTGTGTTATGGATGTGTATAGAGCTGCATTGACTGCCCTGTGGGGTGTCTGTTCCTCAGCAAGAACCAGGGTTGATGGTCCCTCTACTTCCACCTTTGCAGGGAAGTAGAATGTGGATCTATTGATGGGAGACCCTGTTTGCCACCCTGGGGGGGGGGCTATGCCTGACTGACTGAGACAGACAGACATAGATATCCAAGGTGTTTCTGCAGAAACTACCTATCTCACAGTTTAACACTGATTTGGAACTCCAGCATGGCCTTATTTAGCCATGGAAGGTGCTGTGGACCTGGTGCTGGGTGCCTCACCGCACACTCAGGGTGAGCACAGTACCCGCATAATGTGACGGTGTGTAGCTACTCTGTGCCAGTTAAACACACGGTCAGTACCCCCTACCAGGCCGAGGTGCTGTGGGGGTGCACATGGTCACTTCCCCCTACCAGGCCGAGGTGCTGTGGGGGTGCATTCCCCATCTTGTGTTTATCTGTGGACAGCTGATTTGCATGTGCAGTGCATCATGGGTATGGGTGTGCTAACCCTATCCTGGTGACCACAACAGCCTGTCTGTGTGGTGACGTGCAGGCTCTCTGCAGCCAGCCTGGGGCTTGCTAGTAGCTGTGGAGCTGTAGCCCAATGGTTACTTCACTGCCTGTGAAGCCAGAGATCATGGGTTCAAACCCACAGTGGGCCTTTTTGATAGGGTTGTCCAACGCATTGCCTTTTTTTAATGTACATATTTTGTTGCCAGCAAAAACACCCTCAGCGTACTGTACCTATAAGGTGCCTCTGAGGGTGCTTTATAGGGTACCCTATAGGGCACCTTATGGTTACCATCCATATAAGGTGCACTATACATTATCCTGTGACTCAACTTATAGGGTGCCCTATAGGGGACATTTTAGGGTGCTGTGGCGGACAGTGCAATTTATAATGTGCCCTATGGAGTGTCTTATAGGGTGCCTTATACGGCACCTTCAATTACGGCACGTGATGGCGTGTTTGCTGGCAGCAATTAATAAATTAAAAATAAAGTGCTGCAGGGAAACATATGTACAATGCAAAGCTGATGCCACAGCCAGCCTTACGTATTAGGCACACTGGGGAGCAAACTCATGACCCCTGTATCAGCAATCAGTGCCGTAACCATTGTGCTCCACTGCTGCTCATCCTTGCCTGTCAGCGCACCTACTTATGCTTCCCATTCCTTATACTGCACAGTGCTGCCATAACAAACAGTAGTCTGACCTTGCGGTACCTCATACGGCACCCTCTAAAGCGCCCTATAAGCAACATTCTAGGGTGCCTTGGCTGACAGTGCACTTTAAAATGTGCCTTATGGGGCACCTTATGTTAACACGCTTTGAGAGTGCGTTTGCTAGTAGTGAAAATTAAAATAAACATAAAATGACTCCAAAAGCAATCTTCCCCATAATATGTAATGTCTCAGCCAGCCTTGTTCATTGGGCACTGTGGGGGATTGAACCCTTGATTGCTGCACCATTGATCAGTGTCTTAACCATTGTGCTGTGGTTCTGTTCCTGTACTTGCATATTAGCGCGCCGCCTTATGCCGCCCAATATTAAAAATCCTCCTAAATCAATAGCACACTGCCTAATGCCCATCAGCGCACTGCCTTATGCTGCACAATATTAGACTAGCTCCTAGAGTAACACCTCAGCCAGCAGTCTACATTGAGCACTGTGGGGGATTAAATCCCTGATCCCTGCACCATTGGTTAGTGTCTTAACCATTGTGCTGTGGCTTTGCTTTTCTGTGTGCACATCAGCGCTCCACTTATGCTGCCTAGTATTAAAATGCCTCCGAAAACATTAACTTGCCACCTTATGCCCATCAGCGCGCCGCCTTATGCCACCCATTATTTAAATGCCTCATAAATTAATGCCTCAGCCAGTTGTTTTCATTGGGCACTGTGGGGGATTGAACCCCTGATCCCTGCACCATTGGTAAGTGCCTTAACCATTGTGCTGTGTTTCTGCTCTTCTGTGTGCACATCAGCGTGCCACATATGCCTCCCGTGCAGCTTCCTCATGCGCTAATGTGCGGGGCGCACATGGGCGCCGCGCTGCTTAGCGCATATGTCAATCACGGATTTTCTTTTTCAGGACGGAACGCCCACTCCTTATATGGCATCCGCTCACTACCGCGGCCCGCACATTAGCGGGGTTTTAGTAAACATACCCCTTAGAATCAATATGAATGGAGATGGGAAGAACTCAGCTACAGGGACAACTATTTTTACATTTTTAGTTGAGAGGGAAATTTCCAGCTACAGGTTTTTTTTACATTGGACAATCAAGAACAATGAAGGGGTGATCAATCACTAAGAACGTTTAAAAATGAAAAATTTAGAGTGAGGAGAAAGGGGATGTGCTCACAGGTGGGATGTTGGGGGGAGGGAGCAGGGAAGGTCTCCCCAGTTACCTTCAAGCAAAAGATACAGAATTTAAAGCAGGTCACATTTATGTCTGCTATAGCAGCATGTAGATTTAATTCGTTAATATAGGCATCTAACACTGAAAGTCAGATCTTGCTGTATAATTGTCTCCTCGAAACCTAGCTATAGCCCTAGGACTGCTTAGAATTTGACTGGCTAATGAAACTTAGGGCCCCGTTAGCCAGTTAACATGCATTTTAACACATGGCAACTAGCAGCTGGGAACACGAACATGTAAGCATGCCAGCCTTCGCCACTAAAATGCACATTAATCAGTGGGATGGGGTGCGGAATGGGTGTAAAATGTCATGGAGAGCGCATTCCCACTAGTACCAGAGCAATTACATGTTCAGAGGCAACGTGGCTCTTAACGTGAGTTCACCTAATGACTCTTCTAAGAGAGTCGTTAAGTGAGCCTGTCTTAGCAGAGTGCTCACTCAAGTGGCCCATCATGCATTAGCTGTCAGAAACATACTGCCCACCCCCTAACAGTTAATGTAAAGGCTTTGCAATTAATATGTGTTTGGGCATATTAATTGAAAATCTTTAGCAAGCTTTAGTAAGAGGTGCCCTTAGTAGACTAAAGTTATCCAGTTTGCCCCATCAATTTTTAAAGGCTTTGCTCTATCTAGATAAGTCTTTACTTTGATGGTTTTATCACCCCTATATAAATAAAAAGAAAATAAGAAGCAATACAAATAAAACATGGAAATATGTTTATCAGAATGATGATTTTATATGCATTTGATTTTTATTGATTCTGTTCATTTCAGAAAAGTTTATTTAAATTGCTTTCACAGTGGCCACACTGAAAGTATTGGGATTAATGTCATTCCCTTCATACTGGTGTCATAATCCCTTCCGAATATACCTCAGAGAAGTGTCTATTTTATAATCTCAGATTAAATGATTTTACTAGAGTTCCTAAATATGTATAGTGCTGTATTCTGAATTTCTTTAGTAACATATCTAAGCCACATGACTTTTTTTTTTTTTTTTTTTTTTTTTTATTTAATCTTTATCAATTTTATTACAACATTCCAGAAAACTTTCTGAATCAGAATTTCATATACAATGAAGAATAAGAAAAATAAGAACCGCAAAGCAGCCCTATAGAAATATAAACAAAACTTGGTATAGACCCCAATATTCCCCCAATAAGGATCCAAGAAAAAAGAAATTAATTCTAAGGTTAATCACCTAACACAATTATAACATTATAGGAGCGTGATTATTATTATATGGCAGCCGGTATAGAAGGCTCCTCAGATCCAAGCCCCTCCTTACTTAAAAGAAAAGACAAAAGTTGCTTGGGTTCAAAAAACAAGTATTGCTTAGATTGAAAGCATATAACACATTTACAAGGATATCTAAGTTTAAATTGCGCACTCAAAGCGAGCGTCCTCTGGCGCAACTCCAGGAACGCTTTTCGCCTTTTCTGTGTTTCCCTTGCTAAATCGGGAAATATTGATATTCTTGAACCCAAAAACATAGCATCTGAAATATGACGGAAATACAATTGCAGCACAGTATTCCGATCAGACTCGAAAGCAAACTTTACCAATAGAGTAGCCCTGCTAGTAACCACCTCAAGTGAGCTCTCCAAGAAATCAGAAAGATCCATATGAGGGGGGCCACTACCAGCAGGTTTCCCCAGCTGATTTGCAACCTCCCCAATCGATATTGAAACATACTGAGCTCTCACTATCGGAGGCAACGATCCTGCAGGCATCTGAAGCACTTCTAAAAAAAACTTACGGACCAAGTCAATGGAATCTAACAGAGGTGATCGAGGAAAGTTCAGGAATCTAAGATTATTCCTTCGAAGCTGATTGTCCAAATACTCCATTTTCCTCGCCTGAACTAATCGATCCTGAACCCCAGCGGTTCCAAGAGACTCCAGGTCCTCAACTCTAGATTCAAGTGAAGAAATTTGTCCCGATTGACTCACAGCCTCCGCGGCCGTCGCCTCACACTGTGCTTTAACGCCAATCAGTTCTTGAGAAACAACCCCAAATAAGGGCAGGAGGGTTCTTTGAAGAGCCGAGATAGCCTCCCACAAGCTATCCAACGTTACTTGCGCAGGTTTCTCCACGACCTCAGGGATCCGGAACGCCGAAGGACCGGAGGGACTAGATATCAACTGCTCCCCCAGACGGCCTCCCCTACACAGAGAAGAGACCATCAGATCTTCTACGGCAGCGCCCAAATCCACTCCAGGTTCCGTTGTCGATAGTTGTGACCTCCCGGGCGAACTCCCAGCAGCCTGCAAAGCCTCGCCTTGCGAAGAAGCCTGACCAGGCCGACCTTTCCCGGGATGGCTCCCGGGCTGAGGAGGGGGCAACTGCTCGGGGCTTAACAACACCCCATCGAAGCTCAGATCCACCGAGTCACTCGGTGGGTCCGCCGAAGCCATAACGCCAGAAGTCGTGCAAAATCCAGCTATAGACGCCTGCACCAATTTACTCGTTGGGGTCGAGGACTCAGGGAGTTTCTGAGGACGCTGTTTTCTCTTTTTCCCCATCGAGGAGCAAGTGTAAAGCCGGTGTAGAGCACTGCACCTTGGCGTCTCACTCCTCCACCGCCATCTTGGATCCTGCCACATGACTTTCTATCATTATGTTTCAAGTTATTCCTTGATTTCATGCATTTTTATAGGTATGTCTGATGTCATTTAGGAATCTTCGGTGATGTTTCCCAGCAGGTTTCCTTTTCTCGGGTGTGCTTTTGATCTTGTGTAAGATGTTCTGGTTTAATGTCTTTATAGAAGTACTAAACTGTTCAGTCCTGACTTTACTATTATGAATTCTTAAAACAAATTTCCCTTCTGTGTTTAATTTATTTCATTTATTTATTTATTTGACTGTTTTTATAGACCACTTTATTTTAGAATCAAAGTGTAGTTTACAGAGTACCTAGTAACTTATATACTTATAACATTACATAAAACATACACAATTGATAACTTCAATGTTGTATAATTTCAGTAATAATAATGATAACAAGTGGACTGGGGAAATCCACTGCTTACCCCTGGGCTAAGCAGCATGGAATCTGTCTACATTTTGGGAACCTGACTCCCTTTAGAAGTGTGTCAGAAGAAATTGTTTATCTGTTCTATCCTGAATATAGGATAACTTTTAACTCATTGATCTACTGCCTGGTAGTATGTACAGGATGAATCTAAACATGTCACTTCTGAGCACAGTGGTCATTTTCAAAAATAAATAAATAATACCAGATCAGTCCCAGTGGCGGTCGGTGTCTTCTGTTCCAGTCACAATGAGAAAACGCAAGTTCAGCAAGATTCCTGGTTGCCTACAAAAGGTTCCAGCTTAGTGACCTGGCAAAACCCCTCTACTCTCTGAATTTTAAGTTACTGCATAGTCTACAAAATAATGAATGGAGTGAAACAGGTAAATGTAGCTCAGTTGTTTACTGCTTCAGAAAGTGGAAAGATTAGGGGGCACACAATGATACTACAATATAGCACATTTAAAACTCATCATGTTGTTGTTGTTGTTGTTGTTAAGTGCCGTCGAGTCGGAGTCGACTCATGGCGACCCTCTGGATAGCTATCCTAAATTGTGTTTGATCTTCAGTCAGGCAGCTCATTGTTGACAGACTGGTACCCGTAGCTGCTGTTATTGTATCGATCCATCTCATTGCTGGTCTTCCTCTTTTGCGTTGACCTTCTATCTTGCCAAGCATGATGTCTTTCTCTAATGATCTCTCTCTCCGCATGATGTGTCCAAAGTATGAAAGTCGAAGTCTTGTCATCTGAGCTTCTAAAGAAAGCCTAGGTTTGATCTCCTCTAGTACAGATTGGTTTGTTCTTCAGGCAGTCCATGGTAAACACAGTATTCGCCGCCAGCACCATAATTCAAAGGCATCAATTTTCTTCCTGCCTATCTTTTTCACTGTCCAGCTTTCACATCCATATGATGTTATTGAAAATACCATGGCTTGAACAAGTCGAATCTTTGTATGGAGAGAGACATCTCTGCTCTTGAGAATCTTATCTAGGTCTTTCATAGCCATTCTGCCAAGAGCAATGCGTCATCTGATTTCTTGACTGTTTGTTGCTTCTTTATTCATAGTTGATCCAAGTAGGTTAAAGTTATTCACAATTTCAATTTCTTCTCCTTCGACGATGAACCTGTTGATTATGCCAGTTGTCATGATCTTTGTCTTCTTTACATTAAGGTGCAGGCCCATTTTGAGACTATGTTCTTTGATTGTGAGAAGCAAATATTTCAGATCATCTTCACTTTCCGCCAGTAATGTGGTATCATCAGCATAGCGAAGGTTGTTGATGAGTCTTCCACCAATCTTCACATCTCTGTTGTCTTCATACAATCCTGCTTCTCTGATGATTTGTTCTGCATATAAATTAAACAGGTAGGGGGAAAGTATGCAGCCTTGTCTTACACCTTTGCTTATTTTAAACCATTCTGTTTCTCCTTGTTCCATTCGAACTGTTGCTTCTTGATCAATGTACAGATTGTGCAAAAGAACGATCAGGTGTTCTGGTATACCCATGCTTCTTAATGTGGCCCAGAGTTTCTCATAGTTTACACAGTCAAAAGCTTTGCTATAGTTGATAAAGCACAAATAGATATCCTTTTGGTATTCTTTAGTCTTTTCAAGGATCCATCTCACATCCGCAATGATGTCTCTCGTTCCTCGCCCTTTTCTGAAGCCTGCTTGCACTTCAGGTAGTTCTTGTTCCAGGTATGATTGTAGTCTCTTTTGAATAATCTTCAGTAGAATTTTGCTGGCATGTGGGATCAGAGCGATTGTGCGATAATTTCCACAGTCAGTTGGATCACCTTTCTTTAGTACTGGTATAAACACAGATCTTTTCCAGTCAGTTGGCCATAATGCTGTCTTCCATATTTCTTGGCAGAGCCTTGTAAGTACGGTAACAGCTGCATCAGATTGCTGTAATAGTTCTATGGAAATGCAATCAATACCTGGTGCTTTGTTCTTTGATAAGGCTTTCAATGCTGCTTCAACTTCTTCTTTCATCACCAATGGTTCCAGATCATAAGGTACAGGTTGAAACGGCTGTTGGTCCACTTGATCTTTATCATATAAAAACTCTGTATATTCCTTCCATCTTTTCTTGATCTTCTCAGCATCATTCAACATAGAACCATGAGCATCTTGTAACATTCCAATTCGAGGCTGGAACTTTTTCTTTAACTCTCGTAGCTTTAGGAAAGCTGATTTTGTTCTTCCTCTAATAGTTTCTGCTTCTATTTCCTTGCATGCGTCATTGTAGTACTTTTCCTTGTCCTGTCTTGCTGCACGTTGGAAATCTCTGTTGAGTTCTGTGATTGTCTTTCTTTCTCCTCTGGCTTTAGCTTCTCTGCGTTTCTGGGCAATTTTCAGAGTTTCTTCCGTCATCCATTTTGGCCATTTTTTCTTTTTTACCTTTTGTAGAGACTTCTCGCTTTCTTCCAACACAACCTTCTTGATGTCATTCCATAACTCTTCTGGAACTCTATCATTTGTATCTAAAGCAGCAAATCGATTTTGCAGGCAGTCTTTAAATTCCAGTGGTATATTCTCAAGATCATATTTTGCTGTATTCATGAGTAGTTTGCTCTTTTTCAGCTTTAGCTTGAGTTTGCATACTAGTAGTTGATGATCTGTACCACAGTCAGCTCCAGGTTTTGTCTTTGTTGATGTTATAGAGCTTTTCCATCGTTGACTTCCACAGATGTAGTCAATTTGATTTTTATACAATCCAAAGGGTGAAGTCCATGTGTACAGTCGCCGCTTGTGTTGCTGGAAGAAGGTGTTTGAGATGAATAGATCGTTGGTCTTGCAGAATTCTATCAGTCTTTCTCCAGCTTCTTTTCTGTTGCCAAGTCCATATTTTCCAACTACTTTGTCTTCTTCTTTGTTGCCAACCTTTGCATTCCAATCACCCATGACTATCAGGATATCCTGTTTGCATGTTCTGTCAATTTCAGCTTGTACTTGTTCATAGAACTCTTCAATTTCATTCTCTTCTGCAGCTGTTGTTGGGGCATATACTTGAATTATAGTTGTGTTGATAGGCATTCCTCGTAGACGAATAGAGATTAAGCATTCGCTGACTGCATTGTATTTCATTACAGTTCTTGCAAGTCTCTTCTTTATTATAAATGCAACACATTTCTTCTTTGTCTTTCATTTCCAGCATAGTAGACCATGTGATCATCTGATGCAAAGTGCCTGATGCCAGTCCATTTCAGTTCGCTGACACCCAACAGATCAAGTTGTACACGTTCCATTTCATTCTTGACCACCTCCAACTTCCCTTGGTTCATGCTTCGTACGTACCATGTTCCAATGTGTAAGACATCTTTACAGCTTATGACTCTCATTTCATGCGCAGCTACATCAGCAGTCAGACGTCCCGAGGGCTTTGATCCAACCACATCATAAATGCTGGCTTTACTCTGAAAAGTCTTCAGCTCTTCCCCAGTAGCTAGTTGAGTGCCTTCCAACCTGGGGGGTCTCATCTTCCAGCACTACAGCACAATTTGTTTTGTTGTAACTATCCATTGAGTTTTCATGGCAAGATACAGAAGTAGATTGCCGGGCCTTTCTTCTGCGCAGTTTAAGTTTGGTGTTGTTGCCGTTGTCACAGAAATGTGATCCTCCGCCGTCAACACTATCCCATTCTGCTCATCATAGAAAATATTTTTTTTCACTCAATACGTAATCATAGAAACATGGCAGCAGGAAATGACCACATGGCCTATCCAGTGTTCCCTTCCATATCAACTACTACAACAGTCCCGTTTTTGCCTTTAGAGATCCTCTGTGATTGTCCAATGTTTTTTTGAATTCAGATACTGTCTTCATCTCTACCACCTCCACTGGGAGACTATTCCATGGATCTACCACTCTTTCCATAAAGAAATATTTCTGCATTTTATTTCTGAATCTATCCCCTTTCACCCTCATCCTATGTCCCCTCATAGCAGAGATTGCTTTCAATCGAAAGAGGATCGCCTCCTGTACATTTATGTCATGGAGGTATTTAAACATCTCAATCATATCACCTCTATCCCACCTTTCCTCCTCGATGAACACCAGTATGGTTTTCGCCCATACCATAGAGTTGAAACCTTACAAGTACTAATGGTCTTATTTGACTCCCTCATCTGTGGCATGGATAATACTAATCAGGCTTTCATACTTGTCTTCATAGACATTTCCTCAGCTTTTGACAATGTGGACCATATTCTACTCCTTGCTAGACTAGCTCAATTAGGAATAGCCGGTACCGCCTTCCAATGGTTTAAGGCATACATCACCAATAGATACTAGTATGTAAGAATTGACCAACAATCCTCCATGACCTTCCCACAACAACAGGGAATTCCTCAAGGCTCAGCATTATCAGCCTTTCTTTTTTATTTATTTACATTCTCTTATACACCATGCTATTCTGCATCAGTGCGGTTTACATTGAACAAACTGAAATTACATTGAACAGGGCATTATAACTTGGAGATAACTATTTTACAGGGAACATGGGCTACGGAGGGTTAAGTGGCTTGCCCAAGACCACAAGGAGCACCTGTGGGACTAGAAACCCCAGTCCTTCCAGCCCAAGGTTGCTGTCTTCTAGTGGGATTTGAACCCCCGCCCTTCCAGTCTGAAGTACCTTGCCCCAACCACTAGGCCACTCCTCCACTCCTTTTACCTTTAGCCAATCTGCTCAATCTTCAAAAACACAAAACAGATTACCTATTATATGCCGATGATATTATGTTATTTACCCCAGTAAACACAAAAAAAACCATCTACCATAACATTATTGACTCCATTCTTAAAGCTGAATCCTGGCTTCATGAAAACCACCTCCAAATCAACTTCAAAAAAACTGAAATTATGTTCACGACAAGAAATCAAGACTTTACCCCCTCCCCCTCTGAAATCAAGATACAAAACACCATCATTCAAGTAAAACAAGAGGATATACGGGAATCATCTTGGATAAATCTCTCAGTATGTCATCCCATGTAAGACAAATAGCCAGGACTATATTCTTTAGACTAAGAACCATCCAGAACATCAGACCTCTCTTAGAACCCAGCAATTTCCAAAATGTTGTCCAAGCGCTTATAACTCCACATTAGGACTACTGCAACAGTTTACTTCAGGGTCTGCCCAAAAAGAAAATCAACACCCTACAACTAGCCCAGAATGTGACTGCCCGAATTGTAGCTAAAGCACACCTCACAGACCATATTACACTGATACTTAAGAACCTTCACTGGCTTCCAATAATGAGTAGAATTAATATAAATCAATATTCACTACTTTTAAACTACTCAATAAATCTCACCCTCCTTCCTCACATCTAAGATTCACACACGAGCAGAAAGGGCAATCAAAATATACTTGCAATACAAGCATCAATCCGCAGATCAAAACAAGTAACCAGCAACAGGGCCTTCACTTACACTGCACCTAAACTATGGAACTCACTGCCAGACCCCATCAGGTCAATCAAAGACCTACAGACATTCAGAAAAGAAATAAAAACAGTACTATTCATGGAATACTATAACAACAATGCCTGGAGTATTTCCCGTTCACTTCCGTCCCCTAACCAATATATATGTATATAGTTGTTGTTGTATATAGTTGATGTTTCCCGTAACCAATGTTGCCTGATTCGGGCAGCTACTTTGTAAGGTTTTATGGCTTGCATTAATTGTGCTCTGTAACCGGTTCATTCAATGTAAATCACACCTGATCTCTGAAAGGGGTGGTATATAAAAATCGACTAAATAAATAAAATAAATAAAGTAAATATATATTAAGATCTTTAAGTCTGTCCTCATATGCTTTATAATGAAGAACACTGATCATTTTAGCAACCACCCACTGTCCCGACTCCAACCTGTTTATCTCCTTTTGAAGGTATGGTTTCCAGAATTGCACACAATACTCCAAATGAGGTAGCACCAAAGACTTAGGGGTATGTTTACTAAACTGCGCTCAAGTGCGTGGCGTACAATAGCGTGCGCTAAGGTACCTTAGCGCATGCTAATGATGCGTTTTTGCGCCCCGCACACGTGCGCGCCGCACTAAAGTGCCCGTTCATGTGCGCGGTGCGCTGATGTGCGATAGAGGTGTAGAAAGGCTCCCGGAGGGCGGAGGAAGGCTCCCCAGGGGCGGAGAGAAGGGGTAAATGGGTGGAGAGTGGGAGGGGAGAGGCTCCCCACACAGAAGCAGGGCTGAAAATCAAGTAAAAAAATACCGCGAGTGAAAACCTCGCGGTAGAGCCGATTTAAAGGGAAGAGAAACCATTTCTGTAAGCAATGTAACTCAAAACCAGGGAAACCTACAAAAAGTGAGCAGTGTGATACATGTGCTCGGAACAGAAGGGCAAATAAACATTAAAAATGACCCCAACAAAATATAAAAAAATTATAATCAAGCTGGGCAATAGTGATAGTAATGGAAAACATCAAAAAACACTCCCAAGAAAGCCCCAAAAAATAAATATGAATTTTAGAAGGGTCTACGCTCCGTCCCCATACAAGGTGAATGATCCCACAGTGAAATAGCACTGATCAGGGTTTCCCTCTCCATTGGACATGCACATGGCATGCACATGTTCCACAACAGCATGGCGGACAGGTCAGAATGGGCAACTGGACAGATGCTGGGAAAGGGGATTCAGAGGGCTTCAGGCGGCACATGCTGTGGTGCAGCTGGGGCACAGTGCGGACTAGGCAGATGCCTAGATGGCACTTAGGAATGCTGAAACTAAACAGCAGCAAGACAGCAACTGATGAGGGCCCAACATGGGCACGAGAGTGTTTAGCACAGTGTCACATGGGATAGTACCCAGCAGGTACCCCCAAGGGCACAGAACATTGGCAGGCAGTGATTGGGGGACGTGCAGACAGATATGCAGGCACCCCTACCCCAGGACCCGCACCATAGGCAGCCGCCTACCCGCACACAGGATGGCCTGGGACTGCGTACCACCAGCACCACCAGCAGAAGGGCATGTCAGCATGGTGGCACAGGGGTACTGGAGGTGGAGGGGGGCAGTGGCAGCTGCCCAGAGCAGACCATGGCCTAGACCTGTGTAGGTGGGTGCAATGCACTGCAACAGACAGGCCCTGCCGGACAAACAGTCATGGTATCATCAGGGAATGCACTGTCTCTGTGGCAACACGGTGGTGCAGTGCACACAACCAGTGTGTTTGGAGACAGAAGGTCACAGGTTTAAGTACCAGCTGGGGCTCCTGCCAATCCAGTCCCCATATATTACCCACAACTATATCGTGATAGTAAAGATGAACCTTTATTGCAGAGAACATAAGCATGGCTCAAACACCTCTATTTTACCCTACAGAGCACAGAGACCAGAAACATGCACATTACCTAGAGCAGATTCCCCCAAATGCAGTCCTGGAGGGCCACAAAACCTTCAGGGTTTATACTGTCTCCAATCTAAGGATGGAGCGGTACTGGTGGTGGAGGTGGCAGCAGCTGGTGGCCACAGCAGACCATGGCCTAGCCCTATCCAGGTGGGTGCCATGCACTGCAACAAACAGGCCCTGTCGGATGTACAGTCATGGACTCCCCAGGGAATGCAACATGTCTGTGGCAACACAGTGGTGCAGTGCACACAGACAGTGTGTGCAGGAGCAGAAGGTCACAGGTTCAAAGCCCAGCTGGGGCTACTGCCAATTCAGTTTACATATTTTTCCCACAACTAAACCGTGATAGTAAGGACGAACCTTTATTGCAGAGAACATATACATGGTTAATACGCCTATATTTTACCCTACAGAGCACAGACACCATAAACAGGCGCATTACCTAGAGCAGCGTCTCCCAAATGCAGTCCTGGAGGGCCAAACACCATTCAGGTTCCATGCTGCCTCTAATAAAGATGCCTGTGCTGCATATCTATGCACCACCCCCATGGTATGCAGATGTATCTCATGCATATTCATGAGGGACAGCATGAAAACCCGAACAGTGTTTGGCATACCAGGACTGGAGTTGGGAACCTCTGCCTTAAAGCAGCAGCCAACAGGGGCAGACACACCCACACCCACACCCACAGGCCCCATTGGCTAATGCTTCCTGGAGAGGCAGGACATTGGGCCCTGCGTGCATCTCCCAATACGAGCACTTGCATACCTTAGCAATGCCACCCTACACCTGGGTATACGGTACACAGCTATCAAACGTTTCCTATGATTACTGGCAGATAGCAATTCCTACGTTAAGCACAGTTTGCTCATTGAGCTCCATCATGACAATCTTTCTGATGTCTGTGGTGCGTGCTTCATGTCTGGTCTCTGACAGTGTTTACCACCCTGGGGAGTGACCCCCAACAGTATTGTGTACCATATCCATGCCTGTACTGTGCCCAGGACTGGTGTGGTGGCCAGGGCTGCTAAACTCCTCTATAGTAGCACATTGCTGGCATCTTGTTTATGATTTTTTTATATTTTGTTGGGGTCATTTTTAATGTTTATTTGCTCTTTTGTTCCGTGCACATGTATCACACTGCTCACTTTTTGTAGGTTTCCCTGGTTTTGCTTTAATTGCTGACAGAAATGGTTTCTCTTCCCTTTAAATCGGCTCTACCGCGAGGTTTTCACTCGCGCTATTTTTTTGCTTGTATTTCAGCCCCGCTCGTGTGCGGGGAGCCTCTCCCCTCCCACTCTCCACCCATTGACCCCGTCTCTCCGCCCCTGGGGAGCCTTCCTCCGCCCTCCGAGAGCCTTTCCACGCCTCTATCGCACATCAGCGTGCTGCGCACATGAGCGGGCACTTTAGTGCGGTGCGCACGTGTGCGGGGCACAAAAATGCATCATTAGCATGCGCTAAGGTACCTTAGCGCACGCTATTGTGCGCCGCACACTTGAGCGCAGTTTAGTAAACATACCCCTATGACTTCTAGAAATAACATGACGCAATTCATATCATGTATGATGCAATAGCAC
This sequence comes from Ichthyophis bannanicus, assembly GCA_033557465.1. Taxonomy (NCBI): domain Eukaryota; kingdom Metazoa; phylum Chordata; class Amphibia; order Gymnophiona; family Ichthyophiidae; genus Ichthyophis; species Ichthyophis bannanicus. The sequence goes on along the minus strand of CM066033.1, from coordinate 1,147,919,944 downwards.
CTTCAAATTACATCCTTCATTAATTGTTTTGCCTGAAAAGCAAGTACTATCCAAATAAAACATAGATTTTTCACAAATCCAGTTGAAGATGTGCATTTATTTTATTAATTTATGGTTTAAATTGAGATTCCTTCCCATTCACATATCCTTAGCACTTATGAAGTCAAGGTCATACTGTATGTACTGACCCAGTTGTGTAAAATGAAAACTAGAGCCAATAATCAACTTTAAGCATCATTTTTGTTTTCAGTGACTGAATTTATTTTGGAAGCATTTTGGCTGTAGAACAGTGAAAATAGTACTAAGTTCCTAAATTTTCCCCCACCCTAAAAACAGCTCTGTTGCCACCCACTTTTTAAGTCCCTAAATTTAGTAGATTAGATAAATTTTGATTGTAAATTTGGGGACTCAGCCCTAGTAAATTTTCGCAGAGGCCAAGTTAGGAGTTCAGCTTTGAATATCAGCTTCTTTGCCTCACATTGCTGATAACATAGGGCCCGATATTACATAGAGGTGGCTAGTGCCATTATGTGCCTAACTATCACCACTGAATGTTAAAACCAGATTATTCAATGCCAGTGCCATATCCAGCCTCCAGCATTAAATATCTTGGTCGGCCATACAGTCCAGAAAGTAATTGGTCAGTGGTGAAATTGAGCCACTGCCCGGTTAGCTCATGCGGATAAAGATAGGCTAGCTTTTAACATGCCTATCTTTATTTATTTAATGGGGGTTGTTATACCACTTTATCATTTTAGTCAAAGCGGTTTACATTGTTACTTAAACTTGGTAATGCACATTAAACAGGGACATTGATAACTTGGACTCTTCTGAGGCAATGGAAGGTTAAGTGACTTGACCAAGATCACAAGAAGTACTTTTCGGAATTGAACCATGGTGTCTTGGCTCCCAAGCCAGGGCTCTAATCACTAGGCTACTCCTTCACCTTTACCTGCAGGTTGCTAACTGGGCAGTGGCTCAATATTGCCGTAGACCAGTTAGCGATGGGAACCGCCCCTGGAATGCCCCAAAGCTATGTAGTATTGGGGCATAGAGCAGTTGTATCTGGCTATATTCAGCAGGACTAACCGTTAGTGCTGCTGCATATCCCACTTAAATGTAGTTACATGGTTTACATGTCTGTAGTCCAATAAACCAATCAGATAGTCTGGTGGTGTGTTAGTTTTACATGTCTGTAGACCATGTAAGTGCCTTTGAATATCGGGTCTATAAAGTTTAGTTTTCCATAGGATGTCTAGATAGAAATTGGGATGTCCAATCTAGGCTGTGCCCAGTTCCTGTGTATTTTACCAAAGAATCACTCAACATGCAGGTATTTGAAAAGTATATACAAGAATGACAAAAAATACATACGCAAGTGCTGTCATGGCCAGCAGGAATAACATGTTCAAGAAAAGAAAACATGCAAATACAAACATCTGCACATATAAGTGATGATTTTACAATCTGCAGGTATAAATGCAAACATGTATATTAGGGTGGTCCACTGCCATAGGGGAAAAAATAAAAGTAGGAATTTCTGTGATCCCTGGCCTGATTCTGGTTCCATTTATGTAGAAAACAATGTGTGCAAAGTTTGAAGCCAATCAAATAATATTTAGGGGTGGTTCAAGGTCCCTATCTATCAGGCCCCTGGATCCCCCCCAGGGTTCGTCAGACCACTGGGTATTATCCGCTCATAGATGGGGGTATCATGCTTGCCAAGCACTCAATGTGGTCCAGATGCTAGTAAGGACTTTGACAATGTGGGGAACATCTTACGGTGTTGCGAGACAACACCCAGAAGGAACTGGAGTTGCTCTTCTTTTGTGGTGTGTCGGCCGTTGAACTCCTCAATGAGTTTGACCCCTCGCTCAGCCACATCGTTGATCACTGGAAGATTTTTTACTTTCTTCAGACCGTCTTTGAATGATGCATTCTCTTCCCAGTCTTCTGGGTCTGCATTAAGAAAATCACTGTTGATGTCGAGGTGTTTCAGGAAACGGATTGACTTGCAAGTTGCAAAAGATTCAAGTGGTAGAATCATGGAACTTTTCAATTCGACCCGCTTTGGGGGATCTTCGTCTTCGTCATCATCCTCATCGCTTTCATCTGATTCTGCCGGGATCATGGCCGACACTATGGCCCGCTTTGTCGGTGCTGAAACAGCTTCATTGAACAGTGACAGTGCCACAAGCTCCTCTGACACATACCACAGATGCTGTTGCAGTTTGTCTCTGGCCGCTCTTCCAACACGGTCATTGTGGTAAGAGTGTAGTTTCTTCAGCATCTCCAAATCTGTTCGAGGAGCAACTGCGGCATCAGGGGCAGAAAACCAGGCTTCCACATGAATCAGGATGGATAAAATGCTCACATCACGAACACAGGACTCCTCCCGTTGGGTAAGATCTTTGAGTTGTCCTCGGAACATCCAAATCTTGAGACAGTACAAGACTTTTGCCATCCATCTGGCATGATGGAAAGCTCCGGGTTTCTTGAAATTGAAACTAGGAAGATTCCCTCCAAGGCAGACAATCGTTAACTCCAAGAATTCCAGGTAATCATCTCGGTGATTGCCCTGTGCCAACTTGGATTCCGCAAACTTCATGATGCGATCCCTGTCAGGTTGCAGCACCTCCAAGTCTTTTCCAGTTTGATAGTTGGACTTGTCAAGGGAGCCCCAATTCTTTTGGAACCGGCGAAAGAGTTGGACATCGGGACCCGATGAAGCTCCAGAGCATGTAGAGAATACTGCTCCAAGAATTATTTTGTAAATGTGATGGCGGCATGCCAAATGAAGGACTGTGCGACGGAGTCTCTGTTCTAGAAGAATGCACGCTCCTGATCGACGTCCCGTGTTCGATGCAGTTGTATTAAAGCAGAAGCCTGCAACCTTTTCATCCAAACACCATTCCTGTAACAGTTCATAAACTGCTGCAGCTTGATTCTCGCCCGTTCCTGATGTCAGTTTTGGTACACCAAGAAGTTGTGTTTCTCCAGTGGAGACAGCCGTTATCAAAACTGGAAGGCGGTCAACGGATGTGGTTGAACAGAGGAGAGATGGCAATAACTTGTTTTGCCTTCGGCTTTGAATGCGTTGTGCAGGTCCGTCCATTGTTGCTGATGTTGCTTTTCTCTATGGCGCTTGACGCTGGAGCGGCTGATAATGAGCTCCCCAGGATAATGTCCCAGACTTCTGGCGGTTTCAGCTACCACAAACAGAGCATTGCGATCCGTTGTCCCTGTCCGATCCAGGGCTGCTGTAAGCTCTGGAGTCCAGACATTGTTAGGTCGAAACTGCTTCGTTTGTGGAGTTGCTTTCTTCTGTCCGTTATCTGAATCCGCAGATGTCGACGAGTCTTCACCTGACTCTGCTGAGGAAGAAGATCCTTCCAGCTGAACTTGGCTTGTAGTTGCCTCGGCTTCGGCAACATGTTTTTGTCTGCGCCTTTTCAGTTCTTCTTCTCGCTGTTGCAATCTTGCTTCCGTGTTGGCCAGTTTCTTGTCCATCGCGCACATTGAGCCGCGGTGCCCTGGTTCTCATTGCACTATTAAGAATTCTTTGTCTTCTTGAATATGAATTAAAGACATTGCATTGGCATGCGCCACATCAAATAGGTTTTTCATTGCAACCTGGAATTCTTTTTCATTTGCCTCTTGTTTCCCTCCTCTACCTTTGTTTTTCTTCAAAAGTTTCCACTGATTGAACAATTTCTTTACTTTTTCTTGAATTTTGTCATTTCTTTGAACAGGAAGCCTGGCCTTTTCCCAGTAAGCTTCTACTTCACTTGTTACAATAGATGCACTTTCACTAACGTCTTTGTTTAATGTCATATGGTGATGTAAAAATACACTTAACACTTGCTCCTTGCTGGGGAGCTTGGCCCCCAGAATTGTGGTGGACATTTCTTCAATGAGATAAAAACCACGTTTTTTCGCCATCTGAAAAGAATAAAGATACAAAGATAATAGTACAATGTCTTTGCCACATCTCAGAGACGAGATTAGTTCAAATATGACGCAATCAAATGTAATCAGCGTGGAACTGAGTGAATGATACAAGATGATGCAACATTTCGTCATCTGCTCCCAGGGGGAAATCTCAAGACTTGTTGAGCCACCCCTAAATATTATTTGATTGGCTTCAAACTTTGTACACAGTGTTTTCTACCTAAATGGAACCAGAATCAGGCCAGGGAGCAAAGGAATTCAGGAATTCATTTTTATGGACCACCCTAATGTGTATATATATATATGTGCTGTATTTACAAAACCGGATGCCCTAGAAGAGTCATGGAGCTGAATGAATTTTTTTTTTTAAATTCTTGTTTTCTCAATCGCTCATGCAAAATCCAAGTGCTAAAGAACAATTAGCTGACATGTCTACCTTGGAATAGACTTAGGGGCATGTTTACTAAAGTCCGCAAATTTGCGTGCCGCAAAATAGCGCACGGCAACGCACCACTGAAACGCGCATAAACGCGTTTAAACACCCCGCACACGTGCGTGTCACCCCCGCACAGGTACGCGGCACACCAACGGGCCCCGTACAAGTGCGGGCCCGCAAATGTCCGATAGAGGCGTGGAACGGCTAAAGGAGGGCGGAGGAAGGCTCCGGAGGGGCGGAGGGACGGGGTCAATGGGTGGAGAGTGGGAGGGGAGAGGGTCCCCGCACAGTATCGGGCCCGAATTTGCATGTAAAAACTACCGCGAGTGAAACACTCGTGGTAGAAAGCATTTAAAGGGAAGAGAAACCATTTACGTCAGCAATGTACAGGAAAACCGGGGAAACCAGCAAAACGTGAGCAGTGTGATACATGTGCACAGCACAAAAGTGCACATAAAAATAGGAAATGACCACAACAGAACTATTAAAAATAGTAATTCAGCTGGGGAACAGTTATAGTGATGGGCAAATACAGAAAACACACCCAACAAAGCTCCAGAAAAAAGAAATGAATTTTGGAAGGGTTTACGGAGCGGAGACTCTTCCAAACAACATTTCCTGTTGTGGAGCTGTCCTGGGAGTGTTTGCTATGGTTGCCCATTAATATCACTGTTGCCCAGCGTGGTGATATTGTCTCCCCCAGTTCCCGTGGTCATTTCCGTGGTTTATGTGCACGTTTGTCACCAGACAGGGTGCATATGCCCACAGTAAATTTGCGCAGAGCAGGGTTTGTGACTCCATCCTGCCAGGCTTACTACCTCCAGGGGCTGCACTGTCTCTGTGGCCATAGTGTGGTGCAGCGGACAGAGTCAGTACCTCTAGGACCAGAGGTTCAAAGCCCAGCTGGGGCACTTGCCAGCCCAGTCCCTATATTTTACCCACCACCAAACACAGATAGCGCAGACACCCCTGTATTGCAGGGGACATAAGCATGGGGAAAACACCCATATTTTACCCAACAACGCACACACACCACAACAATGGGCATTACCCACAGCCAAGTACCCCAAATGCAGTCCCGTACTGCCACATTCCAATCAGGTCACCTGCTTTTTATGGGAGGAGCTCATGCCAGAATGTTGGCGGACGAGTACATATGGTGCAGGGGGCAGTGGCTGCTAGCGACAGAAGACAGAGGCCTAGCCATGTGCAGGCTGCCACCGTCCACTGCAACAGACTGCAACAGACAGGCCCTGCCGGATCCACAGTCATGGACATGCCAGGGAATCCACAACCTGTGGCTACACAGTGGTGCAGTGCACGCAGACACTGCATGCAAGAGCAGAAGGTCACAGGTTCAAAGCCCAACTGGGGCAACTGCCAATCTTGCCCACATATTTTTCCCCCAAGTAAACAGTGATAGTAAGGGCACACCTTTCCTGGCGAGGACATATGCAATGGCAATACGTCTATCTTTTACCCCACTGAGCAAAGACACCATGAACAGGGCCAGTACCCAGAGCAGAATCACCCAAATGCAGTCCTGGTGGGGCACACACCAGTCAGGTTCCATGATGCCACTCATACAAATGCCTGTGCTGTATATCTATGCACCACACCCATGGTATGTAGATGTAGCTCATGCATATCCATGAGGGACAGCAGGAAAACCAGAACAGTGTGATGCAAACCTGGACTGGAGTTGGGAATCTGTGCCGTAAAGCAGCAGCCATCAAGGGCAGACACACCCACACCCACAGGCCTCATTGGCCAATGTCTCCTGGAGAGGCAGACCATTGGACCCTGCATGCATCTCCCAAAACTAGCACTTGCATAACTTACCAATGTCACCCTACACCTGAGGTATACGGTACACAGCTCTGAGACGTTTGCTAGGAGCACAGGCAGCTAGATATCCATACGTTACGCACATACTGCTAGTTGACCCCATCCAAACAATCTGTTAGGTGTTTGCGGTGCGTGCTCCAGGCCTGGCCTCTGACGGTGTTTACCACCCTGGGGAGTGACCCCCAGCTGTACTGCGTACCATATCCATGCCTTGCCGTGCTCAGGACTGGTTTGGTGGGCAAGGCTAATTACTTCCTCAATAGTAGCACCATGATGGCATAGGTGTGGAAGTGTGTGTCTGGCTATACAGTGGGTGTTGGCTGCAAGCCCCTTCCACAGCCCACACTGCCAGCACTGTTGCCAGTATTGGCCTGCCAATGTGCATAATGAGGTGCAAGGTACCATGGGTATAGCCAGGACAGGGTAGCCTGGCCAGGATGCATCTGCACCGGGCATAGGGCACTGGCAGGGACATTGTAGTGTCTGGCCACCACCTACACAGACAGGGTGGCCAAAGCATGTCCTTCTGGGAGATCACGCTCACCCTGACTGTGCAGTGACCACAACATGGCTAGGCACCCCCATAGTGCAATACAGTATTTCTCTCATGTGATAGATATGGGTTTCTATTTGGGGCCCAGTCACTGATTTATCTGCTTGCTGTGTATGCTAGCAGACCAGTTCTGGGTGCATGTGTCTCCAGTGGGAACATACACTATGGACTAACCAGCAGACTGTTTGTAGCTGGTATGTGTTTTGCTGGAATGGCTTGCAGGGTGCAGTGGCTGTTGGCTTGCTGCAGGGGAATATCTGGTGGTGGGGTGTTTACCTTATCCTATGTCTGTCTGCTATTGTGTTGTGGCTGTGTGTGGGGTGGGGGTGGTGTTGCCCTCTACTGCCACCTTTGCAGGGAGGTACAGTGTGGATCTCTTGATGGGGGACAATGTTTGCTGCTGGGGGGGGGGGGGTGAGCCTGACTGGGATATCCATGGTGTTTGTGCAGAAACTAGCTATCTTACACATTAACACTGCTTTGGAACTCCTGCTTAGCCTCCATCAGCCATGGAAGGTGTTGTGGACCTGGTCCTGGGCGCCTCATTGCACACTCAGGGTGAGCACAGAACCCGCACGATGTAACGGTGTGTAGCTACTCTGTGCCAGGAAAAACACCCTGTCAGTGCCCCCTACCAGGCCGAGGTGCTGTGTGGGTGCACCCGGTCACTCCCCCCAACAGGGCCGAGGTGCTGTGGGGGTGCATTACCCATCTTGTGTCCATCTGTGGACAGCTAATTTGAATGTGCAGTGCATCATGTGTACGTGTGGCCTAACCCTATCCTGTTTACACCGACAGACTGTCTGTGAGGTGACGTGCAGGCTATCTGCAGCCAGCCAGGGGCTTGTTTACAGCTATGGAGTTGTAGCCCAATGGTTACATCACTCCCTGTGTAGCCAGAGGTCATGGGTTCAAACCTACAGTGGGGTTCTGTGATAGGGGTGTCCACAGCATCTTTTTAATTTACTGTACATATGTTGCTGCCAGCAATAACACCCTGAGCGTACTGTACCCATAAGGTGCCTCTGAGGGCGCTTTATGGGGCACCGTATACGGCACTTTATGGTTGCCAACCATATAGGGTGCACTATACATTATCCTGTGTCGCAACATACATGCTGCCCTATAGGGGACATTCTAGGGTGCCTTGGCGGACGGTGCACTGTCACATGTGCCTTATGGGCTGCCTTATGTTAACATGCTGTGAGCGTGCGTTTTCTAGTTGTTATCACAAAATAAAATTAGTGGGCCTCCTACAGCACTCCACAACATAACACATACTGCCTCTGCTAGTCTTTTTCAATGGGCATTGTGAGGGATTGAACTCCTGGTCCCTGCACCATTGGTCAGTGTCACAACCATTGTGCTGTGGCTCTGTTCCTGTGCTTGAGCAGCAGCGTGCAGCCTTGTAGCCATCGGTGCGCCGTCTTGTGGCGCACAAAATTAGCAGTGCGCCGCCTTCTGCCCCGTAACATTAACAGCGCGCCGCCTTATGCCGCCCAACATGGGCATGCCCCTTAAAATAATGCCTCAGCCAGCTGTCTTCAATGGGCACTGTGGGGAATTGAACCCATGATGCCTGCACAAGTTGTCAGTGTCTTAACCATTGTGCTATGGCTCCATTCCTGCTATTTGCACATCAGCGCGCCACTTATCCCTCCCACTATTGGGCTGCCCCCTCACACATCAGCGCGACGCCTTCTGCCCACAGGCTCGCCGCCTTCTGTTGCCCCATTTTATCAGCGCGCCGCCATCTGCCGCCCACAATGTACAGTGCGCCGCCTCATGCCATATAAAAAAAGAGTGCGCTGCCTTCTGCCGCCCATAATCAATATACCTCCTACACCACTTTTGCCCATAAAAGTTGATGCCTCAGCTGGTCTTTTTCACTGAGCGCAATGGGGGTTTGAACCCCTGGCACCTGCACCATAGGTCAGTGTCTTCACCGTTGTACTACGGCTCTGTTGTTTGGTCATGCAGCAGCGCCCCACTTAGCCTTCCCATGCGCTAATGTGGGCCCCGCACATTAGCGCGACGCACACACGTACGGTCCGTTTTTTTTCTTTTTTCTGCCTGGCCCGCCCACTCCTTATATGGCACCAGCACACTAACGGGAACCCGCACAGCAACGGTGTTTAGTAAACATGCCCCTTAAATGCCAACATATATTTTTTTTAAGAATGTATCTATACTTGTTGAAAAATCAGAAACATATGCTTTTCTGGGCCGCCTAAAACATGCCCAAAAACATACGCTTTGAAACTGTACATGCTGCGGATGTACACATGTAAATAGCATTTCTGCAACAGCTAATGAAAGGGGGAAGTGCTACTGATAGGTGATTTCAATATGCTGGATGTTGATTGGCGCATCCCTGCTGCGGTGTCGTCTAGAAGTAAGGAGAGCCTGGATTCTCTGGGCAAAACTGAAAGGGCAACAAACCTTTTTTGTTAGAAAGGTAAATACATGTAAAAGGAAAAAGAGGCCACTATGGTTTTCAAAAGAAGTAACTGAAAAGGTGCAGAAAAAGAGGGAGTCCTTCATAAAATACAAGAAATCACAGAGAGGAAGATAAGCATCTATATTTGGAAAAACTTAGAAAAGCTAGCAAAGTAGTTAGGAAAGCAAAGATACAAAAAAAGAAGAAATAGCCAAATGTAATAAAATGGGGGGGATAAGACATTTCTCAGATTCAGTTATTGTCAGATCAGTTGTGGTTGGCACCCTTGCAGCTCATCCCCTTAATGTCCAATATCTCCTAAACAAAAGTGGCCAGTGCAATAGCTTTGGACTATATAGGCACACATATTTGACACATAAAAGAATCAAATAAAACAAGACCAATTAAAAAATGAAATAGTAGGAAATAGTATAAAAACTGAGACATTGCTAGGAATTGATTATAATTATCAATTATAACCAATAATTATTGGCACCCTTAAAAAACAATTCAAATCAGTTTGTACAAAGAACCACTGGTCTGATTTTCAAATGGGCGGTGCTATGCACCGTGTCAGAGCATTGCCTGCCCCCTTCCGCCTAATCCAGATTTTCAATGATGGGGTCATATGCGGCTCCTGCATTGTAAATCTGGGTCTCACCAAACAACCTGGAAGCTGCAAGATAGGTGAGAAAAAACCTCGCCTATATTTAAGGCACAGAGAGCTAAGCGGGTAGCATCAAAAATCAGTACTACTCAGGTAGCCCTTTCCTCCACCCCCTCTCTGCCCCGGAACACCCCTAACATGCCCCGATGCTAACTGCATAGCATCTGGGCATGTTAGGGATCTATCCAGGATTTTCAAAGGGCACTACCTGTGTAAATGCCTTTGAAAATCAGGTTCCACATTCCTATTGCAGTAAAATTCGATGCACTTGTGATTGTCAGTACTCACATGACTTGAATCAACCAATGAATGATGGCTCTAATGTTTAAAATGGCCACATTCGCTCCCTATTCCATTTGCACAATGGTAAAAACAACAGAGCTCCCTGAGACCATAAGAAAAGCCATTATCACCAAACATCAAACTTCAAAGGTACACAAGGCCATCTCTAAAGACCTTGGGATTCCTGTCTCTACAATTCACAATGTTACTAAGAAGTTTTCTGTTCATGGAACTGTCAAGAACTTTCCAGGATGTGGTTTGTGAAGAGGAAAATTAATCCAAGAAGTCTTTGAAGGTTAGTATGAACTATTGGAAAAACACCATCTACAACATCCAAAGAGCTTAAGGCTGACCTGCAGCAATCTCGAGTGATGGTTTCAACCTGCACCATATGCCATGCATTAAACAAAGAAGGACTTCAAGGGCAAAGGCCAAGGAGCCCCCTTTGCTCAAAAACAGACATAAAAAGGCATGCCTGATCTTTGTCCAATCCCACCTTGAGAATCCACAATATTTCTAGGGAAATGTTCTGTGGAAAGATGAAACCAAACTTCAGCTCTTTGGCAATGCAGACCAGTGATACATTTGCAGGCGAAGAAATGATGCTTATAAGGAAAAAAAAACAAGCTTCCTACAGTTAAATATGGTGGAGGCTCCATGATGTTGTAGAGCTGCTTTGCTGCCTCAGGAACTGGAGGCCTGGAATGTATTAAAGGAACATGAAGTCAGAGACTACCAAGTTATTTTGGAGCAAAATGTGCTACCTAGTGTAGAAAAGCTAGGTCTGGGTCACAGATCAATGGTCCTCTAGCAGGACAATGACCCAAAACATACATCTAAAAGTAGAAAAGAATGTTTAAAAAAGAACAAATGGACTGTTTTCAACTGGCCAGCGATAAGTCCTGATGTCAACCTAATCAAGAACCTTTGGAAAGAGCAAAAATCTGCCATTGGTAAAAGGAATCCTGGGAACATCCATGAGCTGGAGCAAATCACAGTTGAAGAGTGGGAGAAACTACCAGCTGACAGATAAATGAAACTTATAGATGGCTACAAGAAATGTCTGGAGGTTGCCATCACTGCCAAGGGTTGTACAACCAATATTAGTGAAGGGTGCTATTAATCCTGTCCAGGTGGTATTTTGATTTTTTCTAAGGGGTATGTTTACTAAAACCCCGTTAGGGTGCGCACCGCGCTAGTGTGCGGATGCCATATAAGGAGTGGGCGTTTCAGTCAGAAAAAAGCAAAACCGGGATTAATCATGCGCTAATGTGCGCTGCGCTCATGTGCGCCCTGCACATTAGCGCATGAGAAAGTTGCAAGGGAAGCATAAGTGGCGCGCTGATGTGCAAGCACAGGAACAGAGCCACAGTACAATGGTTAAGACACTGACCAACTAGCAAACGCACTCTCAAAGCGTGTTAACATAAGGCGCCCTATAAGGCACATTTTAAAGTGCACTGTCCACCAAGGCACCCTAAAATGTTGCTTATAGGGCTCTTTATAGGGTGCCGTATGAGGTACCGCAAGGTCACAGCACTGTTTTTGATGGCAGCACTGTGCAGTTTAAGGAATGAAAATCATAATTAGGTGCGCTGACACACAAGGAGAGGCAGCAGTGTAGCACAATGGTTAAGACACTGACCAATGATACAGGAATCATGTGTTCAATCCCCCACTGTGCCTAATGAAGAAGGCTGGCTGAGGCATTGCCTGTTATAGGTAATATTGCTGTAGTGGGCATTTTATTTTAATTTTAATTAGTGCTGCCAGCAAACACACCCTCAAAGTATTGTAACATAAGGTGCTGCATAAGGCGCCTCATAGGGTACCCCAGAGGGCACATTTTAAAGTGCACTGTCCACCACGGCACCCTACAATGTTGCTTAAAGGGTGGCCTATAGGGCGCCATATAGGGTGCCCTATGAGGCACAGCAAGGTCATAGCACTGTGTTTGATGGCAGCACTGTGCATTTAAACGCATGGAAATCTGAAGTAGGTGCGCTGACATGCAAGGAGGAACAGCAGTGTAGCACAATGGTTAAGGCACTGACTACTGATACAGGGGTCATGAGTTTGCTCCCCAGTGTGCCTAATATGTAAGGCTGGCTGAGGTATCAGCTTTGCAATGTACATATTGTTTCCTGCAGCACTTTATTTGTATTTTATTAATTGCTGCCAGCAAACACGCCCTCACGTGCCGTAACTGAAGGTGCCGTATAAGGCACCCTATAAGGCACTCCATAGGGCACATTATAAAGTGCACTGTCTGCCATGGCACCCTAAAATGTCCCCTATAGGGCACCCTATAAGTCGCTCCACAGGATAACGTATAGTGCACCTTATATGGACGGTAACCATAAGGTGCCCTATAGGGCGCCCTATAAAGCGCCCTCTGAGGCACCTTATGGGTACAGTACGCAGAGAGTGTTTTTGCTGGCAGCAATAATGTACATTAAAAAGAGATAATGCTTTGGGCAGCCCTATCAAATAACCACACTGTGAGTTTGAACCCATGACCTCTGGCTCCACAGGCAGTGAAGTAACCAGTGGGCTACAGCTTTGTAGCTACTAGCAAGCCCATGGCTGGCTGTAGAGGAACTGCATGTCACCACACAGTCTGCTGTGGTCACCAGGATAGGGTTAGGCCACCCGTACCCATGATGCACTGCACATGCAAATCAGCTGTCCACAGATGAACACAAGATGGGTTATGCACCCCCACAGCACCTCGGCCTGGTAGGGGGAACTGACCATGTCCACCCCCACAGCACCTCGGCCTGGTAGGGGGTACTGACCGTGTGTGTTACTGGCACAGAGTAGCAACACACCGTCACATTGTGCGGGTACTGTACTCACCCTGAGTGTGCGGTGGGGCGCCCAGCACCAGGTCCACAGCACCTTCCAAGGCAGAAATAGGCCATGCTGCAGGTCCCCAGCAGTGCTAATGTGTGAGATAGGTAATTTCTGCAGCAACACCTTGGATGTATTTGTTTGTTGCAGTCAGGTGTAGCCCCTAGGAGGATTATGTACCACCACCCTCCTCTTCCAGGGGCCGAGGGTGGTAAATGTGGTCATAGATGCACATTCTATCACCCTGCAATGGTGGCAGTAGAGAGGACCATCAACCCCAGTCATGCTGGGGAACAGACACCCTACAGGGCAGTCAATGCAGCTCTGTACACATCCATAACGCAATAGAAGACAGACTTTAGGCCTGGATATGCTAAGCTGCACCCCACCACTATCTGATATTCTCTTGCAGCAAGCCTTCAGCCACTGCAACCTGCAAGGCGCTCCATCAATACCCATACCAGCTGCAAACAGCCTGCTAACTAGTCCATAGTGCATATTTCTGGTGGAAATGCATGCACCCAGAACTGGGATGTCAGCATATACAACGAGCAGATATGTCAGTGACTGGGTTGCAAAAGGAAAACCATAAATATTACTTGAAAGAAATACTATGGGGGTGCCTAGCCATGCTGTGGTCACTGCACAGTCAGGGTGAGAGTGATCTCCCAGCAGGACATGCTGAGGCCACCCTGTCTGTGTAGGTGGTGGCCGGGCACTAAAATGTCCCAGCTAGTGCCCTATGCCCTGTGCAGATGCATCCTGGCCAGGCCACCCTGTACGGACTATACCCATGGTACCTTGCTCCTCATTATGCACATTGGCAGGCCAATACTGGCAACAGTGCTGGCAGTGTGGGCTGTGGTGGGTGTTTGCAGCCACCACACACTGGATAGACAGACAGACAGACACCCCCACACCTATGCCAGCATTGTGCTACTATAGAGGAGTTTAGCAGTCCTGGCCACCACACCAGTCCTGGGCACAGTACAGGCATGGATATGGTACGCAATAGTGTTGGGGGTCACTCCCCAGGGTGGTAAACACTGTCAGAGACCAGACCTGCAGCACACACCACAGACATCAGAAAGATTGTTATGATGGAACTCAATGAGCAAACTGTGCTTAACGTAGGAATTGCTATCTGCCAGTAATCATAGCAAACGTTTGATAGCTGTGTACCGTATACCCAGGTGTAGGGTGGCATTGCTAAGGTATGCAAGTGCTAGTATTGGGAGATGCACGCAGGGCCCAATGTCCTGCCTCTCCAGGAGGCATTGGCTAATAGGGTCTGTGGGTGTGGGTGTGGGTGTGTCTGCCCCTGTTAGCTGCTGCTTTACGGCAGAGGTTCCCAACTCCAGTTCTGGTGTGCCAAACACTGTTCGGGTTTTCATGCTGTCCCTCATGAATATGCATGAGATACATCTGCATACCATGGGGGTGGTGCATAGATATGCAGCACAGGCATCTTTATTAGAGGCAGCATGGAACCTGAATGGTGTTTGGCCCTCCAGGACTGCATTTGGGGGAATCTGCTCTAGGTAATGTGCATGTTTCTGGTGTCTGTGCTCTGTAGGGTAAAATAGAGGTGTTTGAGCCATGCTTATGTTCTCTGCAATAAAGGTTCGTCTTTACTATCACTAGTTAGTTGTGGGTAAAATATGGGGACCGGACTGGCAGGAGCCCCAGCTGGGGCTTGAACCTGTGACCTTCTGTCTCCAAACACGCTGGTTGTGTGCACTGCACCACCGTGATGACACAGAGATAGTGCATTCCCTGATGATACCATGACTGTTTGTCCGGCAGGGCCTGTCTGTTGCAGTGCATTGCACCCAACTACACAGGGCTAGGCCATGGTCTGCTCTGGGCAGCTGCCACTGCCCCCCTCCACCTCCAGTACCCCTGTGCCACCCTGCTGACATGCCCTTCTGCTGGTGGTGCTGGTGGTACACAGTCTCAGGCCATCCTGTGTGCGGGTAGGCGGCTGCCTATGGTGCGGGTTCTGGGGTAGGGGTGCCTGCAAATTTGTCTGCAAGTTCCCCAATCACCGCCTGCCAATGTTCTGTGCCCTTGGGGGTACCTGTTGGGTACTATCCCCTGTGACACTGTGATAAACACTCTCGTGCCCATGTTGGGCCCTCATCAGTTGCTGTCTGGCTGCTGTTCAGTTCCAGCATTCCTAGGTACCATCTAGGCATCTGCCTAGTCCGCACTGTTCCCCAGCAGCACCACAGCATGTGCCGCCTGCAGCCCTCTGTATCCCCTTTCCCAGCAGCTGTCCAATTGCCCATTCCGACCTGCCCGCCCTGCTGTTTTGGAAATGTGCATGCCATAGGTAACCTGTCCAAAGGAGAGGGAAACCCTGATCAGTGCTATTTCACTGTGGGATCATTCACCTTGTATGGGGACGGAGCGTAGACCCTTCTAAAATACATATTTATATTTTGCGGCTTTCTTGGGAGTGTTTTTTGATGTTTCCCATTACTATCACTATTGCCCAGCTTGATTATAATTTTTTTAGATTTTGTTGGGGTCATTTTCAATGTTTATTTGCACTTTTGTACCATGCACATGTATCACACTTATCACTATTTTATAGGTTTCCCCGGTTTTGCTGTACATTGCTGACAGAAATGGTTTCTCTTCCCTTTAAATCGTCTCTACCGCGAGGTTTTCACTCGCGGTATTTTTTGGCTTGAATTTCAGCCCCGCTCGTGTGTGGGGAGCCTCTCCCCTCCCACTCTCCACCCATTGACCCCTTCTCTCCGCCCCTGGGGAGCCTTCCTCCGCCCTCTGGGAGCCTTTCCACGCCTCTATCGCACATCAGCACGCCACGCACATGAGCGGGCACTTTAGTGCGGCGCGCACATGTGCGGGGCACAAATATGCATCATTAGCGTGCGCTAAGGTACCTTAGCGCACGCTAATGTGCGCCACGCACATGAGCGTGGTTTAGTAAACATACGCCTAAGAAATTACTGCGTCTAAGGGGGATGTTTACTAAAAACCGGAAATGTGCGCGCCGCAAAATAGCGCACGGAAACGCGGCACTGAAACGCTAATAAACGCGTTTAAATGCCCCGCACACGTGCGTGTCACCCCCGCAAAGGTGCGCGGCACACTAACGGGCCCCGTACAAGTGCGGGCCCGCAAATGTCCGATAGAGGCGTGGAACGGCTAAAGGAGGGCGGAGGAAGGCTCCGGAGGGGCGGAGGGACAGGGTCAATGGGTGGAGAGTGGGAGGGGAGAGGCTCCCCGCACAGTATCGGGCCCGAATTTGCATGTAAAAACTACCGCAATGGGAAACCCTCGCGGTAGAAAGCATTTAAAGGGAAGAGAAACCATTTCCGTCAGCAATGTACAGGAAAACCGGGGAAACCAGCAAAACGTGAGCAGTGTGATACATGTGCACAGCACAAAAGTGCAAATAAAAATAGAAAATGACCACAACAGAACTATTAAAAATAGTAATTCAGCTTGGGAACAGTTATAGTGATGGGCAAATACAGAAAACACACCCAGCAAAGCTCCAGAAAAAAAAAATGAATTTTGGAAGGGTTTACGGAGCGGAGACTCTTCCAAAAAACATTTCCTTTTGTGGAGCTTTCCTGGGAGTGTTTGCTATGGTTGCCCATTAATATCACTGTTGCCCAGCGTGGTGATATTTTGTCCCCCATTTCCCGTGGTCATTTCCGGGTTTTATGTGCACGTTTGTCACCAGACAGGGTGCATATGCCCACAGTAAATTTGCGCAGAGCAGGGTTTGTGACTCCATCCTGCCAGGCTTACTACCTCCAGGGGCTGCACTGTCTATGTGGCCATAGTGTGGGGCAGCGGACAGAGTCAGTACCTCTAGGACCAGAGGTTCAAAGCCCAGTTGGGGCACTTGCCAGCCCAGTCCCTATATTTTACCCACCACTAAACACAGATAGCGCAGACACCCCTGTATTGCAGGGGACATAAGCATGGGGAAAACACCCATATTTTACCCAACAACGCACACACACCACAACAATGGGCATTACCCACAGCCAAGTACCCCAAATGCAGTCCCGTACTGCCACATTCCAATCAGGTCACCTGCCTTTTATGGGAGAAGCTCATGCCAGCTTGTTGGCGGACGAGTACATGTGGTGCAGGGGGCAGTGGCTGCTAGCGACAGAAGACAGAGGCCTAGCCATGTGCAGGCTGGCACAGTCCACAGCAACAGACAGGCCCTGCCGGATCCACAGTCATGGACTATCCAGGGAATGCAGCCAAGCTGTGGCTACACAGTGGTGCAATGCACACAGACAGTGCATGCAAGAACAGAAGGTCACAGGTTCAAAGACCAGCTGGAGCTACCGGCAATCCTGCCCACATATTTTCCCCACAAATAAACAGTGACAGTAAGGACACACCTTTCGTGACAAGGACATATTGAATGGTAATACATCTATCTTTTACCCCACTGAGCACAGACACCATGAACAGGGGCAGAACCTACAGCAGAATCCCCCAAATGCTGTCCTGGTGGGCTACACACCAGTCAGGTTCCATGCTGCCACTCATACAAATGCCTGTGCTGTATATCTATGCACGGCATGTAGATGTAGCTTATGCATATTCATGAGGGACAGCAGGAAGACCCAAACAGTGTGATGCAAAACTGGGCTGGAGTGGGGAAGCGCTGCCGTAAAGCAGCAGCCAACAGGAGCAGACACACCCACACCCACACCCACAGGCCCCATTGGCCAATGTCTCCTGTAGAGGCAGAACATTGGACCCTGCGTGCATCTCCCAATACCAGCACCTGCATACCTTAGCAACGTCACCCTACACCTGAGGTACACAGCTCTGAAACGTTTGCTAAGAGTACAGGCTGATAGATATCCCTACGTTACGCACATACTGCTAGTTGACCCCATCCGAACAATCTGTTTGGTGTCTGCGGTGCGTGCTCCAGGCCTGGCCTCTGATGGTGTTCACCACCCTGGGGAGTGACCACCAGCAGTACTGCGTACCATATCCATGCCTGTGCCGTGCCCAGGACCGGTGTGGTGGCCAAGGCTAATCACCCCTCAATAGTAGCACAATGCTGGCATAGGTGTGGGAGTGTGTGTCTGTCTATACCAGGGGTGGGCAAACCTGGTCCTGGAGGGCCGCAGACCAGTCAGGTTTTCGGGATATCTCTAATGAATATGCATGAGATATATATGCATTAGAGATATCCTGCCAACCTGACTGGATTGTGGCCCTCCAGGGCTGGATCTGGAGACCCCTGCCTTACCTCTCTGTCATTTAAGATTGTGAGTGGACAAGGTGCAGATGTCCAAGACATCAAAAAGGTTAGATAGAATTTGTCACAGTCCTCCTCACTTCTCACCACCACCAAAAAATTGTCTATTAGACAACCTTTTGGTGGTGGTGAGAATCGAGGAGGAATGTGACACATTCTATATACCCTTTCGATGTCTAGGACATCTGTACCTTGCCCACTCACGATCTTAAATGACAGAGGTGTAAGGCAGGGATCTGCAAATCCAGCCCTGGAGGGCCACAAACCAGTCAGGTTGGCAGGATATCTCTAATGCATATATATCTCATGCATGTTCATTAGGGATATCCCGAAAACCTGACTGGTCTGCGGCCCTCCAGGACCGGAGGTGCCCAACCTGGTCTATACAGTGTGTGTTGGCTGCAAACACCTTCCCCAACCCACACTGCCAGCACTACTGCCAGTATTGGCCTGCCAATGTGCATAATGAGCAGCAAGGTACCATGGGTATAGGTCAGACATGGTGGGCTGGCCAGGATGCATCTGCACAGGGCATAGGGCACTGGCTGTGACATTGTAGTGCCAGGCCACCACCTACACAGACAGGGTGACTTCTGTATGTGCTGCTGGGGGAGCACTCTCACCCTGAGTGTGCAGTGATGACAGCATGGCTAGGCACCCCCATAGTGCTGTATTGTGTTTCTCTCTTGTGATATATATGGGTTTCCTGTTGGGGTCTCCTCACAGAACTCTCTGCTTGTGTGTGCTGCCACCCCAGTTTTGGGTGCATGTATTTCCATCAGGGCTAACCAGCAGACTGTTCACAGCTGGTATGTGTCTTGATGGAGTGCCTTGCAGGGTGCAGTGGCTGATGGCTTGCTGCAGGTGAATATCAGATAGTGCTGGGGTGCATCTTTGGATATCCAGGCCTAAAGTCTGTCTGAGATTGTGTTATGGATGTGTGTGGAGCTGCTTGGACTGCCCTCTAGGGTGTCTGTTCCCCAGCAGGACTGGGGTTTGATGGTCCACTCTACTGCCATTGGGGGGGGGGAGAGAAAGAATAACTTTGACCATCTAGGGGGGGGGGGGTCCATGGGGGTTTCCACTAACTGAGACAGAACAGAGATATCCAACATTTTTCTGCAGCACCTTCCTATCTCACAGGTTAGTACTGTTTTGGAGCTCTGTCATAGCCTCATCCAGTTATGGCTGGTGTTGTGGACCTGGTCCTGGCCGCCACATCACACCCTCAGGGTGAGCACAGTACCCGCACAATGTGACGGTGTGTAGCTACTCTTTGCTGGTAGTCCACCCGCTCAGGACCCCCTACCAGGCCGAGGTGCTGTGTGGGTGCACATGGACAATTCCCCCTACCAGGCCGGGTAGCTGTTGGGGTGCATTCCCCATCTTGTGTGCATCTGTGGACAGCTGATTTGCATGTGCAGTGCATCATGGGTACGGGTGGCCTAACCCAGTGTTTCCCAACCCAGTCCTACGGGGCACACCGGCCAGTCAGGTTTTCGGGATATCCCTAATGACTATGCATGAGATATATATGCATTAGAGATATCCTGCCAACCTGACTGGTTTGTGGCCCTCCAGGGCTGGATTTGGAGACCCCTGCCTTACACCTCTGTCATTTAAGATTGTGAGTGGGCAAGGTGCAGATGTCCTAGACATCGAAAGGGTATATAGAATGTGACACATTCCTCCTCGATTCTCACCACCACCAAAAAGTTGTCTAATAGACAATATTTTGGTGGTGGTGAGAATCGAGGAGGAATGTGTCACATTCTATATACTCTTTCGATGTCTTGGACATCTGCACCTTGCCCACTCACAATCTTAAATGACAGAGGTGTAAGGCAGGGGTCTCCAAATCCAGCCCTGGAGGGCCACAAACCAGTCAGGTTGGCAGGATATCTCTAATGCATATATATCTCATGCATAGTCATTAGGGATATCCCGAAAACCTGACTGGCCGGTGTGCCCCGTAGGACTGGGTTGGGAAACACTGGCCTAACCCTATCCTGTCTACAACAGCAGACTGTCTGTGGGGTGACGTGCAGGCTCTCTGCAGCCAGCCAGGGGCTTGCTATCAGCTATAGAGCTGTAGCCCAATGGTTAGGTCACTCCCTGTACAGCCAGAGGTCATGGGTTCAAACCCACAGTGGGGCCCTTTGATAGGGCTGTCCACAGCTTTATTTTTATTTACTGTACATATGTCTATGCCGGCAAAACCACACACAGCTTACTATAACCATTAGGTGCCTCTGAGGGTGCTTTATAGGGCGCCCTATAGGCCACCTATAGGGTGCACTATACATTATCCTGTGTCGCAACATACATGGTGCCCTATAGGGGACATTCTAGGGTGCCTTGGCAGACAGTGCACTGTAACATGTGCCTTACGGGCATCCGTATGTTAACACACTGTGAGAGCGGGTTTACTAGTGGTGGGAAATAAAATATAAATGGAAGGCCTCCTACAGCACTCCTCACCATGATACATACTGCCCCAGCCAGCCTTGTTCACTGGCCCCTGCACCATTGGTCAGTGTCTTAACCATTGTGCTGTGGCTCTGTTCCTGTGTTTGTGCATCCGCGCGCAGCCTTGTAGCCATCAGCGTGCCATCTTGTGATGCACTAAATTAACAGCGCGCCGCCTTATGCCGCACAACATGGAAATGCCCCTAAAATAATGCCTCAGCCAGCTGTCCTCAATGGGCACTGTGGGGAATTGAACCCATGATCCCTGCACAAGTGGTCAGTGTCTTAACCATTGTGCTATGGCTCTGTTCCTGTTATTTTTCACTTATCCCTCCGCCTTCTGCCCACCGGCTCGCCGCCTTCTGTTGCCCACATTTATCAGCGCACCGCCTTCTGCCGCCCAAACTTAACAATGCGCCGCCATCTGCCGCCCACACTAAACAGTGCGCCGCCTCATGCGGTAATAAAAATAACAGTGCGCCGCCTTCTGCTGCCCAAAATTAATATGCCTCCTAACCACTTTTGCCCATAAATGCTGGTGCCTTAGCTGGTCTTTTTTGTTGAGCGCAATGGGGTTTTGAACCCCTGGCCCCTGCACCATTGGTCGGTGTCTTCACCGTTGTACTATGGCTCTGTTGTTTGGTTTTGCAGCAGCGCCCCACTTAGCCTTCCCACGCGCTAATGTGGGCCCGCACATTAGCGCGACGCACACACATACGGTCCAGTTTTTTGCTTTTTTTCTGCCTGGCCCGCCCACTCCTTATATGGCACCAGCACACTAACGGGAACCCGCACAGCAACGGTGTTTAGTAAACATGCCCCTAAGTTGCACAGACATTTTTTTAATGTATACTTTTGAACATACTATTACAATATTATGACAACATACAGTTGGAATATTTCTAATTATTTCTCAAAATATTGTACACAACATACCTAAAATGCAAGGGTACCAATAATTTGACCACAACTGTATGCTGGTGAGAGGAGGAATTGCAACAATGATATTGTTAGACTCAAGGGTGAAGGGAAAGAGTATGTAGAAGCTGATGAGAATAAAGCGGAATTGCTTAACAAACATTTCTGCTCTGTGTTCACAGATGAAGAGCCAGGAGCAGGATCTCAGAAAACACTGACAAACAGGAATAGGACTGGTCCCAGAGGACTGGAGAAAGGCACATAATAACATAGTATATGACACAGATAAAAACTAGCATGGTCCATCCAGTCTTCCTAGCAAGGAGGCAAGAGTAGGTGCACCTGCCACTCCGTAAAGGTCACCCCTCCCCAGGCCTTTGTTTAGGGGTGTACCCACTGCTCCATGTAGGTCACCCCTATTTGTTCAGATACAAGAGATAGTTATGTTTGTTTTGATTTTATCCTGTTGCTATAAAAGGATCCACTGTGTCTGCCCCATGCCATTTTGAATTCTGTCACTGTATTTGCCCCCACCAATTCCATTGGGAGAGCATTCCAAGCATCCAACACCCTTTCAGTGAAGAAGTATTTCCTGATATTGCCTTTCAGTTTACCCCCTTGCAGCTTCATGTTATGTCCTCTAGTTTTACAGCTTCCCGAATCTTTGGAAGAGGTTTGTTTGCTCATTAATACTCTTTAAGCATTTAAAGGTCCGAATCATATCTCCCATGTCCCTCCTCTCCTCCAGAGTGTACATATTTAGGTCTTCAAGTGTCTTCTCATACGTCTTCAGACGCAGGCTCTAAAACATTTTGTTCACCTTCCTCTGAACCATTTCCAGTCTTTTTATATCTTTTATGAGATATGGTCTCCGGTGCCACCCCCTGTATCCCAGTTGCACCATCAGTACAATGTCCTTTCCTACTTGAGCACCATACTGTTGCTGCTAATGGAGCACTACTATCACTATCTTGAGCGCCCTTGTCAGTGCATCACATTGCTGACGCTTAAATAGTCTCTCTCCTCTCTACCAACACTCTTAACAGGAGGTTTTACTTGGCAATCAGGTTCCCAGCGCTAAAGGACTTTTCAGGCCATTGTGCAATTGTCATTAAGGGAGCACAAGCTGTTAACACCCACTCCCCAGCCGGTAAGCGCTGATTCTTCACCCCCTGCGCCCTTAACGCTGCTGATGCCTTTAACGCCCCTTAAAACAGTGTTTTTGCAGCGTTAAGGGCATTAGGGTGCCGATAACAGGTGTTAATGGCAAGATGTGAATCGTGGAGACAAAACCTTTTTCAGATATATTCAGGAGAAGAAGAAGATTAGAGGTGGAATTGCAAGACTCAAAAGTGCCAAGGACAGATTTATGGAAAGTGACATCAAAAAAGCCAAAACATAAACATGACAGCAGAAAAAGACTGCATAGCCTATCTAGTCTGCCCTTCGATATCAACTACTTTTTTCTGTTAGAGATCTTGTGTTTGTCCCCTGATTTTTTTGAATTCAGATATTGTCCTTGTCTCTACATCCTCCACTGGGAGACTATTCCACACATCTACCACTCTTTCCATAAAGAAATATTTCCACATATTACTCCTGAGTCTATCCCCTTTCACCCTCATCCGATGTCCCCTTATAGCAGAGCTTGCTTTCAATCAAAAGAGGCTCTCCTCTTGTGCATTTATGCCATGTAGGTATTTAAATGTCTCTATCATATCTCTTCTATCCCGCCTTTCCTCTGAAGTATACATATTAAGATCCTTAAGTCTGTCCTCATATGCTTTATAATGAAGTCCATTAACCATTTTAGTATCCAACCTCTGCAGCAACTCCATCCTTTTTATATCCTTTTGAAGGTGCGGTCTCCAGAATTGCACATAATACTCTAAATGAGGTTGCTCTAGAGACTTATACAGAGGCATTATCACCTTCTTTTTTTCTGCTGATCATTCCTTTCCCTAGGCACCCAAGCATCCTTCTAGCTTTTTCCATCGCATTTTCTACCTGTTTAGCCACTTTAGGATTATCAGAAACTATCATACCCAGGTCCTGTTCTTCTTTCGTGGAGAGAAGTACTTTGTTCCCCACACTGTACCGCTTTCTCAGATTTTTGCAGCTCAAATGCATGACCCTGCATTTTTTTGCTGTTACACAGATGTCCTGCAGAACAGCTGAAATGCTATTGTGGATTCTTGACAAATAGTTTAGACACAGTATTGTGGATCATACTATATCCTGCTATATCTCTGCATTACCTGGGTTATGCAGTGCCAGACCTGATCTGCTAAGTCAACACTTTGTTCTGAGATCCTTTTATGGCCTCCATTCACTTATGCAGCTGCCAAAGCTGCATCACATGTGCAACACATAGCGCTATCTAGTAGAACAACCCTTTATGATGGGTTGATGTGTGTCACTCTTCACATACACATTCCCTTATCTGTCTGTACAGTGCTCTTATTATATATGTTACTGCCAGCTAATCTTGGTGCTCTTCTGCTCCTCTTTGGGTGACATAGTAACATAGTATATGCCGGCAGATAAAGACCAGTATACTCCATCTAGTCTGCCCAGCAAGGCGACAAGAGTAGGTATACTTGCCGCTCTGTGCAGGTCACCCCACCTCATGCCTTTGTTTAGAGGTATACCCACCACTCCGTGTAAGTCACTCCTATTTGTTCAGATATAAGAGATAGTTATGTTTATTTTTATTTTATCCTGTTGCTATAAAGGGATCCACTGTGTCTGTCCCATGCCATTTTGAATTCTGTCACTGTATCTGCCCCACCACTTCCATCGGGAGGGCATTCCAAACATCAGAACTTTAATTTAATAACATCATTTATAATCCGCCTTTACTATCATAAGATGTACAAAGCTTAGTACAGATATAATCCTTCAATTAAAACATACATAAAATTCCTAATTAAAACCCATAATTCCATAAAATACTTATTCTTGCTGCTCTGCTGGTCCTCTTTGTTAGTTTTAGCGCCTTACAGTTGATACCACTACTGTGTTGGCTGTCTTTAGCTATTGTTGTGACTTCTAGCCTGTCTTGCTGCTGATGACACTCTATAAGGGCATTCTAGCTGATCCTGGTGCTGTCTTGGATCTCTTCTGGTGTCTTAGGACCTTTCAGGCTGTCTTGATACTATGCTGGCTTTCTACAGGTCCTTTATAGTCTTCCAGCCAATCTTGGTGCCATATGGTCCTCTTCTGGTGTTGTGTGCCTGCCAGACATTACTGCTGCTTTAGGTTGTCTGAACAGCGTGTTTGCTGCTTTACTCCTCTGCCTTCGCATTGGTGTCTTTCTGTCAATACTGGTGCCGCTTTACTCCTCTCAAAGTGCCTTAGTCTGCTTCTATCAGTTGTAGTGCTTCTTTGCCGTCTTCTGCTATCTTTAGATGTTCATTCCATTCTTAGTACCACTTTGCCCTTCTGATGGTGGTTTTTAATATTCATCCTATCATTCTTTTCACCTCTTCTGGTGTCCTGGGGGTGGGGTGGGGGTGGGGGGTGGGGGGGTGTTGTGATACTGTTGATGCTTTCTATTGCTGATACCAATGTCTGCAATAAATTTCAAGCAAGTTTGACTGAACATTTATGGCTTACCTCACTGTTTCATTGTAAAATAGTTTCCCCTATAGACTTGAATGGGAAGAATGGGATGAATGCAAGAACAGTTCAGCTCCTGGCCACAAAAGGGTGTATTCTGATGAACGCAAATGAGCACAAAAATCTTTGGCATACACATACCTAAAAGATACTCTTTAAAAACTCTAGAAGGCAACCAAACTGAAAACATTTTGTATAGTTTTCCTGGTTTTTAAATTTTGTCTCTTCAATTCTGAAAAATGCTTTTATAGTAATTTATACACAGTGCAGAACTATATATAAACTCATTGGAATAGAGTCAAATGTGATTTCTTGGTTAATGGAGATTCATGATATAATATTTTACTTGATAACTGAGATGACACAAATAAGCACTGCTATTTATCTGAAATGCTTTGAGGCAAGAGCCAAGGATTCTACTTGTCACACTGTTCAATGTATGAAACTGTGATCAAAGCAACTTCAAGCATCTGTACCAAGATAAACTATAGTGTGGAATGAGGAATCAATTTCTGAGATGTTTCTGTCCAGTGAAAGGAGATACTAGCTGTTCCCGAAGTAACAATGATGTTTCCAGATGAATGAGTAGCCAGTCACTTCCACACAATAATGACATATTGCAGGGAAATTGTAGAATGTTTATGTATCTATTGGGTTTTGAACTTTGTAGGTCTCATGCTTTACTGCAACAGTTGTACAATTGATCCTATTGTCAATACTATTTAATGGCACGTTTCTAGACAGGATCAATAACTTGTTACTAAAGGACATTCAGTATTATAAAGCCTATATTTTGTTATATCAATGCATGAAAAAAGTACGGTAGGTACATGAAACCATTTTAGTCTGCACAACTGTCTCCTAAAGACAACCATAGTAAAATAAACATCTCTATACAAGAGAATATAGTTATGAATCCATCATTCCAAGAAGATAAATTTACGCATAAAGAAGTTAAGAAACATGCTGTATGCCTAACAGGGAGTGAATTTCTTAGTTGTCTTTGGCCTGGAAGTTTCTTCCTACGTTGCTAGGATTTTCAGCTTAATCAGAGCGTGGCACCATGAACCTTCATGCACAAATACTCAGGGTTTTTTCCCATGTTACAATCTTCCTTTCATGTATTCTACTTATACTACTACTACTATTACTTGTTATCCTAGCAATAGTCTTTGGCCAAGTTCATAGATCACAACTCCTTCCAGGAACTGGTACTTGTATATACATGCTGATTCCAACTACTAGGCATTTTTGTTATGTAATCAGTGAGGCATTTTCCCTCCGTGAGCTATAAATGTTACCTTAACAGCATCCCTAGCCTTGGTCAATCCAAGGAGTAAAAGTCAAGCTTGGAAGATAAATCTCATACCCCTCCATTGATGAGCTACCAGACTGACCCAAATAGTAAGCAATTGATAGAAAAAGTGAATCTGGGCCTTTAAAGGCTATAATTTATTAAACTGCACGAGAATGGGTTAACCCACATTGTTAGTAAATAAGGCCTATTAATCATGTTAGGGCTTATTTACTATCTAAGAACATAAGAATTTCAATACTACATCAGGCAAAAGGTCCATCAAGCCCAGTATCCTCTTTCCAACAGTGGCCAATGGAGGTCACAACTACATGGCATATGAAAGAAACCAGATTCATGCTACTTCCTTACAGGAATGAACAGTGGCTTTTCCGAAATATACCTTAATAACAGTTTATGAATTTTTCCTTCAAATTTGCCCAAACCTTTTTTAAACCCAGTTACGCTAACTGCTTGTACCATTTCCTCCATCAACAAGATCCAAAACTCAATTAATCATTGAGAGAAAAAGTATTTTCTCCCATTTGTTTTAAATGTACTTACTGCTTTATAGTATAAATTCATGACATGCCACATAGCCTTTGTACTATTTAAAAGAGTAAACAATCGATTCACCCATTCTACTCTTTTATCATATTTCCCCTTAGTCATCTCTTCTCCGAGATTAAGAAACCTAACCTCTTTAGTCTTTCCTCATAGAACAATCATCCCAGCCCCTTTATCGTTTTTGCAAAGTGACGACCAGGATCACCCACATTTCTCAAGGTGTGGTCACACCATGGAGCAATACAGAAGCAATATGATATTATTTTGTTTATTATCTATTCCTTTTCTAATATTTCCTAACATTATGCTTACTTTTTTGGCCACTGCCACAAACTGGGGCAGAACATTTCAAATTAGATCCTTTTCCTGAGTAGTAACTCCTAATGCGGAACTTAGCATCGTGTAGCTATAATTTGGGCTGTTCTTCCCTCTGTGCATCATTTTGCACTTATTCACATTAAATGTCATTTAAAAATCGGATGTTCATTCTCTCAGTCTTGCAAGATCCTCCTGCAAGTTTTCAAAATCCACATGTGATTTAACAACTTTGCCTAATTTGGGGCCATCTGCAAATGTAATTACCTTGTTCATTGTTCCCATTTCTAGATCATTTACAAAGATAACATCCAATAGTCTAAAGGGTAAGATATTTAAATGCTGAGGTGCTTTAAAATCTGCCATATACCCAGATGTCTGTATAGCTTCAATTTTCAGCCAAGCTTATCCAGATAGCAATTTAGGTGTGCTTTCTAAGTAACCTAAACTATCAGTGAAAATCAGTGCCACTTGGATAAGGTCAGCGCTTATCTGAATGGAGGCTGTGCCACCTTAGTTCGGCTCATAGGCCACCTCTTCACTAACCAGATAGTGCCTTGGCAGTCTATGGAGATATTCAGCAATACTATCAGGACAGTGCCACTGAATATCTCTCTCAGTGTCCTTATCTGGATAGTCCCCTTTGGGCTGTCTGGATAAAGATTTTGAAAATCAGTCCCATTTTAAAAAGCGCTGGTCCTAGTACAGTTCCCTTGATACTCCAAGAGTCTCTTTCTCCCACTTAAGAAAATTGGCAATTTAACCCTATTCTCTGTTTTCTCTCTTTTATTTTTTATTTATTTTATTTTATTTTTTTATTTAATTCTCTTAGATACCGCGCTATTCTGCATCAGTGCGGTTTACATTGAACAAACTGAAATTACATTGAACAGGGCATTATAACTTGGAGATAACTATTTTACAGGGAACATGGGCTATGGAGGGTTAAGTGGCTTGCCCAAGACCACAAGGAGCACCTGTGGGACTAGAAACCCCAGTCCTTCCGGCCCAAGGTTGCTGTCCTCTAGTGGGATTTGAACCCCCGACCTTTCGGCCTGAAGTACCAGTTCCTTTGCCAAAATAGGACATTTCCTCCTATCCATTGACTTTTTTTATTTCCTCAGACGTCTTTCATGAGATATGTTATCTAAGGCTTTCTAAAAATCCAGATACACACAAATTAGCTCACCTTTATCCACATATTTATCTCTGCCATAAAAAAAATGGACGAAAACAACAAAATGCAGAAAATGACATTTAGGGGTATGTTTACTAAACTGCAATAACGTACGTTATCGCACGAAAAGTAACATTATCGCGTGAAAAGTAAGAAGCGAGGAGGAATGTGACAAATTCTACCTTTTTGATGTCTAAAACATCTGCACCTTGCCCACTCACAATCTTAAATGACAGAAGTGTAAGGCAGGGGTCTCCAAATCCAGTCCTGGAGGGCCACAAACTAGTCAGGTTGGCAGGATATCTCTAATGCATATACATGGGTCAATTCAATTCAAATACAATGGGGGCAGTGCATGCAAATATATCTTATGCATATTCATTAGGGATATCCCAAAAACCTGCCAGGGTTGTGGCCCTCCAGGACAGGGTTGGACACCCCTGCCCTAGGGCATTGGCCAACAGGGGCACAAACACCCACACCCACAGGCTCCACTATCCAAGCCTCATAGAGAGTCAGGCTGTTGGGCCTGGCGTGGAGCAGCAGTTACCACTACTAGCACCTGCATACCTTAGCACCATCATAAACATGGAAACATGCTCCACATATATCAAAACGTTGCTATGATTAATTTCAGATAACAAATCCTAAATTAAACACAATTTGTTAACAGAGATGCATCATAGCAACCTTTCTGATTTATGTGGAGTGTGTTTCCTTTTTTTCTGACAGTGTTTACCACCCCAGAGAGTGACCCTAACAGTATTGAATACCTTAGTAATGCCTGCACTGTGCCCAGGACTGGCACAATGCTGAAATAGGTGTGGGAGTGTGTGTATGTCTATCCAGTGTTTTGTGGCTGCCTACACCTTACTGAGCCCACAATGCTTGGGGGCATGTTTACTAAAATCCGCAAAATAGCGCGCCGCAAAATAGCGCACGGCAACGCGGCACTGAAACGCGCAGAAACGCGTTTAAACGCCCCGCACACGTGCGTGTCACCCCCGCACAGGTACGCGGCTCACTAACGGGCCCCGTACAAGTGCGGGCCCGCAAATGTCCGATAGAGGCGTGGAACGGCGAAAGGAGGGCGGAGGAAGGCTCCGGAGGGGCGGAGGGACGGGGTCAATGGGTGGAGAGTGGGAGGGGAGAGGCTCCCCGCACAGTATCGGGCCCGAATGTGCATGTAAAAACTACCGCGAGTGAAACACTCGCGGTAGAAAGCATTTAAAGGGAAGAGAAACCATTTCCGTCAGCAATGTACAGAAAAACCGGGGAAACCAGCAAAACGTGAGCAGTGTGATATATGTGCACAGCACAAAAGTGAAAATAAAAATAGAAAATGACCACAACAGAACTATTAAAAATAGTAATTCAGCTGGGGAACAGTTATAGTGATGGGCAAATACAGAAATCACACCCAGCAAAGCTCCAGAAAAAAGAAATGAATTTTGGAAGGGTCTACTGAGAGGAGACTCTTCCAAAAAACATTTCCACGTGTTGGAGCTTTCCTGGGAGTGTTTGCTATGGTTGCCCATTAATATCACTGTTGCCCAGCGTGGTGATATTTTGTCCCACATTTCCCGTGGTCATTTCCGGGGTTTATGTGCATGTTTGTCACCAGACAGGGTGCATATGCCCACAGTATAATTGCGTAGAGCAAGGTTTGTGACTCCATCCTGCCAGGCTTACTGCCTCCAGGGGCTGCACTGTCTCTGTGGCCAAAGTGTGGTACAGCGGACACAGGGAGTTAGGGAAGACCTCCCCTGGACACCAACATGGCCAAACCACACATGGCATGGTGCTGCCATGTCATGCAAGGAGAGTGTAGGAACAGGGTATGGGGTGTCCAGGGTGTTACACACAGTACACATAGGTGGCACTGCACACATGGCCAGACCCACAGCCACACATGCAGGTGGCACTGGCAACAGTTAGTGAAGGACACACTGGCCAGAGGAGAAGGAGCAGCACGATGCTGCTCACAGAGATGTGTGATATGTGTTGGGCACCCACCAGAGATATATGGTCATTAATGCTCCCACCCATTGCTTTCCCCCCCCCCCAGGTAGAGGACCTACGGAAAAAGGGTCGGGAGTTGCGGCTGCACTGCCCGGAGGTCCTTGCCCGCCTCCAGAGGGGGGTGATGGCACGATGTGGAGGTGAGTGTTGCGGCCTCTGCAGCTCAGTACAGAATGTCACAGTGGCCCACCAGCCTGTGCACGGCCAAACTATATACATGTGGTATGTGACCCACATGATAGTGTGCTAATGACTGTCATCCCCCAAAGAAGATGCTCCTGCTGGCGAGGGCCCCTCAACATCAGGGCACAGAATAATACGCCCCACACCCCAACACCAGACAGATGAGGAGGAGGAAGAGGAGGCAGAGGGGGAGGAGGAGGAGGAGGCGGAGGAGGAGGAGGCAGAGGAGGCGGAGGCAGAGGAGGAGGAGGAGGAGGTGGCAGAGGAGGAGGCATCTGAGGAGGAGGCGGCAGAGGCGGTGGAGACAGAAAAGGATGATGGTGACATGGAAGGGGTGGAGGGTGGGGTGGGAGGGGAGGATGATAGTGTGTGTGATGTTTTGGGGGGTGAAGAGGAGAGCGTGGAGGGTGGTGAGGGTGGGTGGGAGGTGCTAGGGGTGGAGGAGGGGGTGTGGAGGGGGAGGGTGGGAGGGAACACAGGACAGCACAGGGCACTGTGGGTCCCTGCCAGCCACCGCATGTGCATGACGATGGTGCCCGTCTGGGTGTAGCTACGCCACCCATTGCCACAGACAGGGTCCACGCACATGCCACCACACAGACACCTGGCACCATGTGTGTATGTAGTGGCAGGTGCATACAGGACCTGTATGTGGCAATGGACCATGTGGTGCAATGCCTGCGGGCCCAGGACTGCACCATCCAGTGGCTGGCAGGTTCTATTCAGTGGATGGCTGCCGAGATGCAGCATGTGGTGGGTAGGGGCGCTGATGGGTGTCCCAGGAGCATGTGATGGCCCCTGTGGTGCCCACACATGTGCCCTGTGCTGTCCTGTCTTCCGGGACCCAACATGTGGGCATAGGTATATAATACCCTTTGTAAATATGTTTTTAAATACAGTTTTGTTACTACATCACAATGGTCATGTGTCTCCCTTACAGACAGACTGTGGACGTAAGCATGGGACATGTGTGTAGATCACTATTTGCATGCATGGTAGACATGGGTATCATAAATGGACCGTCTCCACATGCAGTTGTGAGGGCTGCCCATGTGCGTAGGCGTATCAGTCCCATGTTGTCCCTGTGATGTGCCAATGTGGAGTGGAGCGTGTCTCAAAATCTTTGGTCACGTGCATGCTGTGTGCAATGTGTGGGAACCATATCTGATGCACCATGTTTGTGTGGCAATAGGGGAAAAGGCTAGCAGCAGGTATGTGGCATGGAGGGTAAGATGGAATGCTGTACCCAGAAGCTGCACAGGGGGATAGCTGTTGAGGGCAACATAGGTCAATGCATGTCACAAGGATGAGCGGTGGAGGACTACAAGCGCTAGTGAAGAGTGATCAGCCGACTGAAGCAAGCCACCTTTGTCTGCCTGTGCTGCATGCAAGCCTATGTGGTAAGACAGCCATGTAGGCCCTGGTGTGGGCAGGGAGAATGGTCACTTGTGTGTCCAATGATGGAGAGTATATGGGGTGGGAAAGGGTGACAGATCCCTACATCAGACATGTACCACTGTGAACATCTTTCTGGGCAACGGGAGAGGAAGGGTATACCCCCACGCATACGTAGTGGGGTGGCGACTTGCCACAGTCCATGGCACACAGGGCATGGTATGACCTATGCGTGCTGATAGGTGGCAGTACAGACACCCCACCCCTGAGGGACATGGGTAAGGCACATGTGGGCAGGGAGACAACATGAGGTGCAGGGTACGTAGGGGACCACAGTGTCACACATTGGAAACAAACACATAGGATGTAATAGTTTATGATGGTTTATTCATACTGCTCACATCCTCCATGGCGACCATGGCCCAACCCAACCCTCTGTTGCGGGTCTGCTGGTGCAGCCTCTGGTGCCGGTGCTGGCTGCTGTATCCAGGCTGCCATGGCCTCCTGGGCATCCGCAGTACAGAGGAGCAGCCCTTCTATAGTGTCTTCTGTGATCCGCACCTGTTGGATCTCTTGGTGAGTGGCCAACAGATCATGGTGAATGGTCAACAGAGCCTGACGAGTGCCTGTGGGTGGGACACAAGGTGATATGTGAGATACCTCTTTCAAACCCCACTGTCACACATGCACATGTCAGGCATATCCCACCAGATCAGTCTGCAGAACAATCATGCATGCCACAATTAGCAACGCATGACCATGTTTAGATCTGTGTGTCCCATGAGCCATTCTCATGCCTGGAAGGGGCTTGATGAGGGGTCATGAGAATCACAGATCTCACACATGGCACAGTGTCGCAGCTTAATCTGTCAATGCTTGATCTGCACACTGGTCGTCTGAGATAGGTCAGATGATGTGAGGGGTCATGGCACATACATACACATATCTGGGGGACCCTCTTTTCTATAATGCTGGCACACAGTGCAGATTATGTTGACAAACTATGCTGCATAACAATACCCATGGAGAGGTGTCTGTCAAGTAGGGTGTCTGGGTGACCTGGGATAGGTGGTTTCCACTGTGCGCTTACTTGGGGTATATGGCCGTGTACAGTGCGCGTGTGTCTGAGCCCCTCACACATGCTGACACCTGACAAGCCATGCTACAGGAGGGTGGAACACACAAGGCACAGAACATCCCCCCCAACATAAGAATCGATCTGCTATGTTGGCAACATGCAATCTCCTTGTGGATGTTCCGACAACCCCCATGGGGATTGTTGTGTATGCTGTTACACACCTTCGGCATCGTGCCGTGCTGAGGCACTGTGGGCCCGCAGCTCCGCCAGGATTGTAGACATGCTTGTGGGAAGGGTGGCTGATGTCCCTGGCGCCTGCATGGGGTGGTGGTTCCCCTCCATCTCAGCACACTCTAGAGCCTGTGAGTGGCTGCCAGTGGCTCCCACTGTAGCAGTGACATCCGGGGGCGTGTCCTCTGCCTCGGCCAGCACATTGGTTCCTGGTGTGCGTTCACCATCGCTGGTGGTGTCCCCAGACATTGTGGCCTCTGGCTCCTCCCCATCCTGAGGCCCTGCCACATCCTCCTCCTCAGGTGCCTCCATGGTCCTGTAGTCACCTGGGTTGTGGAAAAGCGTACACAGCACAGATAAGTTTGCACAGTGCACCTATGTACATGTGTAGTACATCCACCCCACAATCAATGTGTTGTCTGCCTGTGCCTGCTGTTGTGCCTACAATAGGGACAGCAGAGGTGCCTACAGTGTGCTGTGCCTGGCAGGGGGTGGGGTGTAGTGGGCTCATTCTCTGGTGTAGCTGTGACACATAGGATGCGGTATGTGGGGGATGGTGTGTTGAGTGCCGTGCCCCCTATCTGCATATTAAAGATATGGAGGTCACCCATACAAAATCTCAAAAGGGGAAACTCCCAAAGACTTGGTTGGGGCAGAACGTATCCTAAGAAGGGCTACAGGGAGAACCTGGAGCCACTTTAGGTGTGTTTCTTGACAAAGCTTGGACAACTGAGATTTCAGGGTTCTATTCATGCGTTCTGTCTTCCCTGAACTCTGGGGTCTATAGGCAGGGTGCAACTTCCATTGTATCTGTAGAGCTCGAGCTAACTGTTGAGTCACTTGGGATACAAATGAGCGTCCACTGTCTGACCCTATAGTCAATGGCATTCCATATCGAGGAATAATCTCATGGCGCAGTATCTTTGTGACTTCTCGAGCCTTCTCTGTTCGGGTGGGACGGGCTTCTAGCCACCCAGAAAATGTGCAAACTAGAACCAACAGGTAGTGATATCCATTTGCTCGTGGCATTTCAGTAAAATCTACTTGAATATCACTCATGGGGGCCACCCCTACTGACTGAACTCTTGGGGGTGGAACAGGACCTTGCCTAGGATTGTTCTTGGCACATGTCAAACACTGCTGTGCCACTGAAGTAGACAGGGGTCCTAGTAGTGAGATGCAAAAATGGGGTCTTAGGGCTCTTTCCATGGCCGTTTTCCCATAATGCGTGGCCTGATGAAAAGCATGAACAAAAGCTGGCCCTAATGCTTCAGGAATGACTGTAGGACCTGGAGGTGCGCTACTCTCTGGAGGTGGAAGCACTATCCAACCTTTTTCTGTTAGGACCCCTCCCTCCTTTTCACAGAAATAATCCAACTCTTTTGTAGTGTATTGGGGAGCCCATGAGCTAAGGGGCACGGGAAATATGGCTGCTTGCACTGAAGTGTCTTGGGTCACAACTCTTCCAGTTGTGGCTGCTTTTCGGGCGGTGGCATCAGCAAACCTATTACCTCGGGTAACTTCTCCTACTCCTGTCTGCTGACCTCGACAGTGCATGACTGCAACTTGCTTAGGGGCCCATACAGCATCTAATAGTATCAATATCTCGGGCCCATACCTAATGGACTTGCCTCCTGAGGTGATCAACCCTCGCTCTTTATACAAGGCTCCATGTGCGTGCAAAGTGGTAAAGGCATACTTGGAATCTGTGTACACATTTAAACGGATTCCTTATCCTAATATCAGTGCTCAAGTGAGAGCTATCAATTCAGCCTTCTGTGCTGAAGTCCCTGGGGCCAAAGCTGAGGACTCAACTACCAGATCAAGGGTCATCACTGCATATCCAGCACAATGATGTCCATTGATGACGAGACTGCTTCCATCCACAAAGAAAGTCTGTTCAGGATCCTCCAGAGAAACATCAGTTAAATCTGGGCAACTTGAAAATACAGTGTCCATAGTCTCTATACATTCATGATCAGGGGGCCCAGGACCAATTGGAAACAATGTAGCAGGATTCAGAGCTTGACTAACTTTTAACTGTATCTGAGGGTTTTCACACAACATGCTCTGATATTTTAACATTCGTGAATTCGTTAGCCAGAAACTTCCTTTGTGTTCCATGAGGGTGAGAACAGAATGGGGTACAGTCACTTGAAGGTTTTGTCCTAGAGTGAGATTATCTGCTTCGTTCACTAAAAGGGCTGTTGTTGCAACAGCTCTCAAACAAGGGGGCCAACCTCTTGCTACCACAGCCAGATGTTTTGACAAATAGGCTATTGGCCGCTGCCAAGATCCAAGAGATTGAGTCAGCACCCCTAGAGCATTTCCTTGTGACTCATGGACATAGAGATGGAAAGGTTTTTGGACATCTGGGAGACCAAGAGCTGGTGATGACATCAGAGCACTTTTCAGAGATCGGAATGCTGCATCCTGTTCCGGTCCCCACTCCAGTGGAGACTTTTCCATTCCTTTGGTAACTTGGTACAATGGTTTTGCTAGCAGCGCAAAATTGGGGATCCATATGCGACAGTATCCTACGGCCCCCAGGAATGCTCTTACTTGCCTCTTGGTGGTTGGAGTGGGAATACTGCATACAGCTTCTTTGTGTTCAGGTCCCAAGCATTGAATTCCACTGGACAACTGGAACCCTAAGTATTTAACTTCAGTTTGACATAGTTGCGCCTTAGCTCGTGAGACTTTGTATCCAGCCTCGTTCAAAAGGTACAGAAGTTCACTGGTGGCTTGTAGACATTCACTTTCTGAGTTGGTAGCTATAAGCAGATCATCCACATACTGAAGGAGAACCCTTTGTCCTGGGTGCACTGAGTAACTTGAAAGATCTTGATTCAGGGCAGCACTGAAGAGAGTAGGTGAATTCTCGAATCCTTGAGGTAATCGGGTCCAGGTAAATTGGCCCCGCCTTCCTGTTGTGGGGTCTTGACATTCAAAAGCGAATGAAAGTTGACTGGTGGGGGCCAGGCGTACACAGAAAAAGGCATCTTTTAGATCCAGGACGGAGAAAAGAGTAGCTTCAGCGGGGATCAGTCCTAAGAGAGTATAAGGATTTGGTACTACTGGGTGTATAGTTTCAACTGCATCATTTACCCACCTCAGATCTTGTACTGGGCGGTAATCCCCTGTCCCAGGTTTCTTGACTGGGAGAAGAGGGGTGTTCCAAGGTGACTGGCATTCCTTGAGAAGTCCATACTTCAACAGTTTCATCAAATGGCAGTGGATTCCTTCAATGGCTGGTCGGGGAAGAGGATACTGCTTCACATGCACTGGTTCCGCTCCTGGCTTGAGGGTGACAATGACAGGGGCTATGTTCTTCGCTAGACCAGGTGGATTATCTTCTGCCCATACTTCAGGCGGGGCTATGAGGCTGGTGGGTATATAGAAATTGTTTATCTTTATCTTTATTTGTCGCTTGATATACCACCCAGGCAGGTGCGTCAGGGTGGTGTACAATATAAAATTAAACAGTAAAATCACTTAATTGGAGGTGTATTATAGAACCACCACTCTTCTTCTCGGGGAACAGTTAGCACCATCAATCCAGCAGGCTTTGGGTTCACAGTCATTTTCATTTCTCCCCCTTCAGCAAAAGATATTATG
This sequence comes from Ichthyophis bannanicus, assembly GCA_033557465.1. Taxonomy (NCBI): domain Eukaryota; kingdom Metazoa; phylum Chordata; class Amphibia; order Gymnophiona; family Ichthyophiidae; genus Ichthyophis; species Ichthyophis bannanicus. Next base: position 1,147,882,748 of record CM066033.1, on the reverse strand, counting down.
TGCCTGAAGTTTTGCAAGCATATCTCGGCCCAGAAGTGGAATAGGGCACTCAGGCATATACAAGAACTGGTGCGTTATCTTCTGTCCCCCTAGTTCACACATATGGTTCTGCAGGAATGGCTTGGTGGCCCTGTTCCCAGTGGCCCCAACAATGGTGACAGATCGAGAGGAAAGAGGAGCCACCATGGAATGTTCTGCTCCTGTATCTTTCATAAAGTCCATATATTGGTCCCCTACTTTCAAACTGACCATAGGCTCCTGGGGACCCTTGGTGAACTTGGAGCCCGGTCTGGCCTAGTCTTCATCCATTTCATTCATATCATAGCCCATTGCTACTGCCACTCCCTCAATGGCTTCTTCTCTCTCACGCTGGAACTGTGCTCGGTTCATTCCTCCACGATTTTGAAATCGGCCTCCTGTTCTCCAGGGGCTCCCTCCTCCCCTCCTGGGTGTGGAGTCAAGATGCGGGCATTCATTTCTCCAATATCCTTCTTCTCTGCAATGGGTGCACTGATTCGCACCCAAAGGAGGCCTGCCACATCCGCGGCCTCTTCCACGTTCTCTAGTCCTTTGTTAGGAAAACCTCCTCCACATCGTTCAACTAAAGCGGCAGCAAGAAGATCTGCTTTCTTCTTCATCTTTCGTTCACTTTCTCTGTCACGTTCATTTTCACGATTCACAAATACTTTCTGAGCGACTTCCACTAACTGTGCTGTATTCATACCCGCAAATCCATCCAGTTTCTGCAGTTTTCGTTTTATGTCTCTCTGGGACTGACTGACAAAGGCTGCATTTACCATGCGCAAATTCTCCTGAGCGGCGGGATCGTATGGGGTATATAGTCTATAGGCTTCAGACAACCGCTCATAAAAGGCCGCTGGACTCTCATCTGGACCCTGGATAACTTCAGATACCTTCCCGATATTCATGGCCCTCTGGCCTCCCTTCTTCAGGCCTTGCAGCAAGGCCTGGCGAAATCGCGTTAGGGCCGCTGCCCCCCTGTTATCATTTGGGTCCCATCTAGGATCTTCCTTCGGGAAAGCTGCGGCGGCTGCTTGCGGGAGATTCAGATCCCCCCTTCTATGGGATTTTCTTCTAACCAGCGGATGGCTGCTTGCACAATCCGCGCTTGCTCCTCAGTAGTAAAGAGCGTGGACAGCAGCTGGTGACAATCGGCCCAGGTAGGCAGATGAGTTTGCATTATACTAGACATTAATTCTGTCAATTCCTGGGGTTTTGCTGTATAGGATGCATAATGCGTTTTCCAGTTTAATAAATCAGTAGTGGAAAAAGGTACATAGACTAGACTGGTTGGTCCTGGTGCCATCTGGCCCTGTTCATTTAGGATAGGTACACCAGGCACTTGACGCAATGGCATTAGGCGCTCTGCTTTCTCCTTCTTCTTCGGGGTTATACTTCTTAAATCATACGGCTCCCGGGTATAAGCTTTCTTGGTTGGTGACCCTGAACTGGCAGGAGAGCCTCTGCTTTCCATCTCATCAGAGGACCCTGGTTCCCCCGACGTACTTGGGCCAGACTCGGGGCTATCACTCGGGGAAGTGGGCTTCTTTTGCTGCTGCAGCGGTAATTGCTGAGGTACCTCATCACGTTCCACTTCAGGTAGCGGAGCTGGGGGAACTAACCTATGTGGGTGCTGGGGTAAACGGGCCAGGATTTCTGGGGACTCTGGGGCAGAATACACAGGTGAATCCTTCTCCTCCACCTTTAGGGTCCCCCTAGTGGTTGCTACTAATATTCTGCACTGGTCCTCATAGCAGCGCTTTACCCAAGAGGGCTGCCTTTCACAAACACCCAACCAGGAATCTATGTAGGGGAACTGATCAGGGTGCACTCTTTGTACAAGCTGATGAATACGAGAAACTACTTCTACATCAAAGGTGCCCCCACGGGGCCATGAAGTAGCTAACACAGGCCACTCCCTATCACATAATACTCTTAATCTAGACGGAGACAATTTTATGCCATAGTCTCCTGAAAATCCTTTACGAAAATTCGTGATCATACATTCCAGCGGAGTTTGCGTGGACTCCGTCCCTCCCATAATCGTAATGGCATACACGTAATGACGTACAAGATGACAAACAGTAAGGGTAGGTAGTATGGCTGTAGGTAAGGGGTCCGTACAGCCCACAGAACACTGAGGGGAACAAACACCACACGCTTCCTCCTTTTCACGACCTGGGAGCGGTCGCCCGGCCAGGAACTGCGCTACTCAGGAGTCCGCTCTCGCTCGGTCTGTGTCTCAAGACCTCTCAATCACACAAAGAATCATACCAGCACAAGAAATCATTTTTCAAAATGCCCAAGGTTTTCTGACTAACTGACTATTCCCAACCAAAGGGTTGGTGGCTTCGGCTTCCGCTAACCCTTATGCGAAGCGTACTAGGACCGCCCTTATGAGAGGTGATCAAGCTCTCTTGTCTCGCGCACTCATGCGAGATTTTCCCAGTTAGTCTATACCAGATCAGTCTCGCGCACACATGCAAGACTCTGTTCCCCAGGCTTCACTGACTTTTAAACAAGAAAATGTCTACTCACCGGATCCGGTTCCCGATACCAAACCAGTTCTTGGGTTGGATCCTGGACTCCCCTCGGGTTCGGAGGTGTTGGCCGGCCGGACCCAGTGGCCCGCCGAGGCAAGGCAGAACCCTCTCCGATACAAAGGGATCGGCGGCGCCCGAGGTTTCCCCTGCGGTCGGACAGACACGGTTCTGACCGGGCCAAACCTGGAGGCGAATTGCATGGAGTATTCACTTGACCACCATTCACTATCCACACATTCCCGGCCAACGCACCAAGAATATGAAGCAGCGAAGTGCAGACAATGAATAATTCCAGGAGTCAATTTACAGGGTCCAAGCCATTTATTGTGCACAAGGCCCAGTTAGTCAAAGCTGCAAAAAGGACTGAGCAAAGTTCTTACATTTCTTTTCAGTTTGATACATGCAAACTTTCTATTGGTCCCAACGCACCCTGCACCTGTCCAATCAGAGATCCCTCCTGGGCCTAGCATCCAGCTCCCTCCTCTAGGACTGTTCTAACAATGGTGCAGTTTCTAGGTTTGGATACATCTCTACTGCAAGGTCATCCCTGGCTCTAGGAATGCAAGTATTGAAACATTTCTATTTTCACAGCACAAGAGAATAAAGAAAGATTTATGCATTCATGAAAACTTCTTATTAAGCAGTTTAAACAGCTTTCTCAAACTTTTACAGACTTTGGTTCTTTACTGAGACGGGGGTTGGTATCAGGGCCTAGCTTACAGGCCTTTCACATTTGCAGACTATTATAGGCCATAGCCTGCCACAATATGAGGGACACAGGATAGTACTGCGTGCTTAGAGCCAAACAGATACATGTTAGTGAGGAGCTAATTCTGTTCCACAGTTTTTACAGCAACAGAGAGGTGAGGAAGGGGACAGACAGAGTATGGACCCTTGTTGTTTGCCACACACACTTCAGTGATAACTTTATCATCAAAAAAATCTGTACAGTGTGATGGGGAACAGTCAGTCTGTTAGGGATCTTGGGGGGTCTGCGAGCTGAGGACGTGAAGGTGCAGTGTGTGTTGCACAGCTCCAACATGACATATGTATGTTTCTCTTGTGTTTCTCAATCCACAGGACTTACTTGGTGACCCTCCTGGTGCTGTGTTGCATTGGCAGGTGACTGTACATCATCCAACATGCAGTGGTCTGGGGTAGGTGGACCTACAGCTACTTTGTCAGTGACGACAGTCAGGGGGAGCATATGTCTGCAGTGATCTGTCATATTGTACATATGTTGTTGTTCACCTCTTTTCCCTGCACCCCCATACCCCATATCCACCTGTGTTCCTGGCCAGTTTGTCTTCTGCAACACTGTCCCTGGGACATGTCCAACAGAGCTGCGTGTGTGTGCAGGTCCTAGGTGTTTGGGTGATGGAATGTACATACACCCTTCCCTAACATTGTAGCATCAGCCAACAGCAAGGTATGATTGCATTTAACAGGCCTTTATCTCCACTAATCTCCAATTGTGCACATACAGGCCGTATGCTACTGCTGCCACTCTCACCTTACAAAAAATCCCCAATGGTAATCAATCAATGAAAATACTCAATAAACGATACCGTAAACCCCCCCTCTTTCCTCTACAATTATTTTGTGTCGGTGCCTGTGGATAACCAGATAAGTGTCTACTTCGGCAGTGGGGCTTTCTTAAAATTCACAATTTGAAATGTTTATATGAATAAAAGGGACATGTACTGTTTAGGAGGGGGAGTTCAATAGTACCTTCCTCCCACAGTTTATTCCCGACACAAAATAATTGTAGAGGAAAGAGGGTTTTTTTACGGTATCATTTAAGGGTTCAATTCCCACTAGCACTCCTTGTGGCCATGGGCAAGTCACTTAACCCTCCATTGCCTCGGAAGAAAGGCCTGGCAATCTACTTCCGGTGACACTGCCAAGAAAACCCAGGAGCTTCTGGGTCGCCAGGAGTCAGGACTGATTCGAAGGCACACATTGCATTTTTTTATTGAGTATTGCCATAAGAACATAAGAACATAAGATATGCCATACTAGGTCAGACCAAGGTCCATCAAGCCCAGTATCCTGTTTCCAACAGTGGCCAATCTAGGTCATACGTACCTAGCAGTTTCCCCAAAAGACACAGGTTCTGCAATGCTTGTACTAGTACAAGCATTGATATCCTGGGTCCCTTCTTAATAATGGTTTATGGACCTTTCCTCCAGGAACTTGTCCAAACCTTTTTTAAACCCAGCTACACTAACAGAATTTACTACATCCTCCGGTAACAAATTCCAGAGTTTGATTACACGTTGAGTGAAAAAATATTTTCTTTTATTAGTCTTAAAAAGTTTACCCTGTAGCTTCATTGCATGTCCCCTAGTCTTTCTATATTCTGATAACGTAAACAGTCGATCTACGTTTGCCCGTTCCACTCCGTTCATTAATTTATAGACTTCTATCATATCTCCCCTCAGCCGTCTCTTTTCCAGGTTAAAGAGCCCTAACCTTTTTAGCCTTTCTTCATAAGAGCATCCTTCCATCCCCTTTACCATTTTGGTGGCTCTTCTCTGAACCTTTTCTAATAACGCTATATCCTTTTTAAGATACGGCGACCAGAATTGCACACAATATTCAAGGTGCGGTCTCACCATGGAACGGTATAGAGGCATTATAATATCTTTTGTTTTATTTTCCATTCCTTTCCTTATGATACCTAGCATTCTATTTACTCTCTTGGCTGCCGCTGCACACGGCCGAGGGTTTTAACATGTTATCCACAATGACGCCTAAATCTTTTTCCTGGGTGGTGGTTCCTAATGTGGAACCTTGCATTGTGTAACCATAGTTTGGGTTGTTCTTCCCTAGGTGCATAACTTTGCACTTGTCCACATTAAATTTCATCTGCCATTTTGATGCCCAGTCTTCCAATTTATCAAGATCCTCTTGTAATTTTCCACAATCCTCTTGGGTTTTAACTTCTTTAAATAGTTTTGTGTCATCTGCAAATTTGATAACCTCACTCGTTATTCCACTTTCCAGGTCATTTATGAATATGTCAAAAAGCAGCGGACCCAGCACAGATCCCTGGGGTACACCACTATTCACCTTTCTCCATTGAGAAAATTGACCATTTAGCTCAACCCTCTGCTTTCTATCTTTTAACCATTTCCTGATCCACAGTAGTACACTGCCTCCTATCCCATGACTCTTTAGTTTTGCCAAAAGTCTCTGATGAGGGACCTTGTCAAAGGCTTTCTGAAAGTCCAGATACACTATATCAACCGACTCACCTTTTGTCCACCTGTTTATTCACACTTTCAAAAAAACATAACAGATTAGTAAGACAAGATCTTCCTTGTCTAAAGCCATGTTGGCTGTCTCCCATTAGGCCATGACTATCTACATGCTGAGTAATTTTATTCTTTATGATGGTTTCTACCATTTTCCCCAGTACTGACATCAGGCTCACCGGTCTGTAGTTTCCCGGATCACCCCTCGAACCCTTTTTAAAAATTGGTGTTACATGGCGATCCGCCAATCTTCAGGTATTAGAGATGATTTTAATGATAGTTCACAGATGACTAATAGCAGGTCTGCAATCTCATATTTCAGTTCTTTCAACACCCTTGGATGTATACCATCCGGCCCAGGTGATTTGCTACTCTTCAGTTTATCTAATAGTTGTAATACATCTTCCCGATGTTTCGATATTTCCTTCAATTCTTCCGCACCTTTAAATACCACTTCAGTCATGGGTAACATCCCTACATTTTCCTCAGTAAAGACCGAAGCAAAGAATTCATTCAGTCTCTCCGCTATCGCCTTGTCGCCTCTTAGTGCCCCTTTAACTCCTCTATCATCTAATGGTCCAACTGACTCTCTCACAGGTTTTTTGCTACGAATGTACTTGAAAAAATCTTTATTTTGCGTTTTTGCTTCCGCAGTAAGCTTCTGCTCAAATTCTCTCTTTGCCTTCTTTATCAATGCCTTGCATTTGACCTGCCAGTGCTTGTGCTGTTTCCAGGTTACCACTCTCACCTTAGCATACTGTGTGGGTGGGTGTTTTTGGGTTGGCTGTGTGATGATACAGTGTGCAGGCATTTTGTATTATCATGTGGTGTGAGGGGTATGTACACCTGGGGTGACTGTGCTATCTCTACCTTACTGCTATTTACTTTGTGGATATTGTGGACATGTGTTGTGTGTTGTGGGCTGACCTATCTCTTGTGTGCTGACAGACCACTGCGCAACAGCATTTGTGTATCACAGATATCACCATAATGTGGACATGCATCAACAGTAGCTGGACATGGGGAGATGGTGACTCTACACATTTCAATGACATATTCTCCCTTCACTGTGAGGTGTTGTGGCCTTTGAGCGCCTCAAGGAATCCCGAACATAGACTTGCTGCAAAAACACGGTAGGTTGCACCTTTGGTCTTTTGTGAATGACATCAGCCTTTACATGTTAATGATTTACTGTTTGTCTCATAGACATTTCCTGTTGGGTCTGTGTACACGAACGCTGATGCACATGGGGTGGAGCTGTGAAACGCCTGTGTAACATGGGCATGGACATGACCATATCCATGTGACACCCTCGTCTGCGGTTCCAATTCGATATGTCCCCAACATGCAGTGTGTTCTGTGTTGTGATCATGTTATGTTTTCCTGTGTCACGTTTCCTTACGTACATATTGATGTTTTACTCTCTGCAATTTGGGCTGATGTTGCAAGCAGCATACCACTACATTGTTTATCCTCTTCTGACACAGGGCAGTGAACACACAAAAAACATCTACTACAGTGCATCCGGCGTCACCATCAACCACCTGTTGGAGGACACAACAACGCCATGGAACTATCCCTGGGAAATGGTGCCATAGGATCTTTGACCTCTGTGAGTGGGACACATGCCTAGGATGGACAGTATTATTGTTGGACTACTACTTTGGGCATGACAGGCCTGTCCAACACACCGTTGCTGCTGTGCTCTGGCTGGGTGTCGTGTTCATCGCAGGAGACACACATGACCTTTCCAGTACTGTGGCATATTGGAATGTCACACTTGACTATGCATGCCCAGGGTTTCAAGGACAGTTGTAACATGACTTGTTGGATTGCAGACACCCTTTGCACTTTGGACACTGTGTACTGGTCCCCACATGTGCAGCAGGGACTAACATTGTCACTGTATGTTGTACATCCTTCTGACATTGTGTTGTTGTGTTTTGCCCATGTGTGTGACATGGAACGCAAGATACGCTCATCTGTTTGGTATGACACAAGCATACAGCCATGCATGTGGCACAGGGGGAAAACTGGAGAGGTCCTCTTGTCCATGTCCACCTAGCCTCCACTTGGACATGACACAGTATTTGCCACAACACCACTTAGAAACATAGAAACATGATGACAGAAAAAGACCACATGGCCTATCTAGTCTGTCCTTCCATATCAACAACTACAACAGTCCATTTTTTACCTTTAGAGATCCTCTGTGTTGGTCCCATGCTTGTTTGAATTCAGTTACTGTCCTCATCTCTACCACCTCCACTGGGAGACTATTCCATGGATCCACTACTCTTTCCGTAAAGAAATATTTCCGCATATCACTCCTGAATCTATCTCCCTTCACCCTCATCCCATGTCCCCTCGTAGCAGAACTTGCTTTCAATTGAAAGAGGCTCTCTCCCTGAACATTTATGCCACGGAGGTATTTAAACATCTCAATCATATCACCTCTATCCCGCCTTTCCTCTAAGGTGTACAATACATATTAAGATCCTTAAGTCTATCCTCATATGCTTTATAATGAAGCCCACTAATCATTTTAGTAGCCACCCTCTGCACCGACTCCATCCTGTTCACATCCTTTTCAAGGTGCGGTCTCCAGAATTGCACACTATACTCCAAATGAGGTCGCACCAAAGACTTATACAGAGGCATTATCACCTCCTTTTTTCTGCTAGCCATTCCTCTCCGTATGCACCCAAGCATCCTTCTAGCTTTTGCCGTCGCCTTTTCTACCTGTTTAGCTACTTTAAGATCATCAGACACAACCACGCCTAGGTCCCGCTCTTCTTTAGTGGACAAAAGTACTTCACCTCCTATACTGTATTGCTCCCTTGGATTGCTGCAGCCCAAATGCATGACCTTACATTTTTTAACATTAAATCCCAGCTGCCAAATTCTAGACCATTCTTCAAGCTTAGCTAAATCCCTCCTCATGTTATCTACACCTTTATGGGTGTCTACTCTATTGCAGATTTTGGTATCATCTGCAAAGAGGCAAACCTTACCCGACAGCCCTTCCGCTATATCACTAACAAAGATGTTAAAAAGAATTGGACCAAGGACAGATACCTGGGGCACACCACTGGTAGCATCCTTCTCCTCAGAGTGAGCTCCATTTATTTGTACTCTTTGTCGCCTCCCACCCAACCAATTTCTAACCCAAGCAGTAACTTTAGGGTCCATCCCTAGGGTGCTCAGTTTGTTTATAAGTCGCCTGTGAGGAACAGTGTCAAAGGCTTTACTGAAATCTAAATACACCATCTAAATACAACCTTCCTCTCAAACCTAATCACCTTACAACCTGCGAACAGAAACAGGAGAACCGCCACCATAAACAACCTGCAGATATCAACAAGTATAAGATCAGTTAAAATAGCCACAAGCAACAGAGCATACTCATACACTGCCCCCTCACTTTGGAACCAACTCCCGCCTGAGTTACGTGCAATCAATGACCTGATGTGTTTCAGAAAAAACCTAAAGACACACTTATTTCAAGAGGCCTACAACGTGACGTAAATCAACAATATACACACCAAACCATAAGCAAGTATAAAATGTATATATGTAAAAAGTATAAATGTATATATTGTAAAAAAAGTACAAAAGCAAATTCCCCCCCCCCCCCTCACAATTGTGTGTTGTATACTATAATGAAACTGACTGGCTTTGTTTTGAAAACCTATCACATAACCTTGTAAATCACGCTGTAATTCCTTGAAATTTCTGTCACTGATCTGACATTTTCTGTTTACTTAATCAAACCGCTCCTGATCGCTGGAAGTAGCGGTATACAAATATATGCTAAATAAATAAATAAAATAAATACACCACATCTAGAGCTCTCCCTCGGTCCAACTCCCTGCTCACCCAGTCAAAGAAATCAATCAGATTTGTCTGACAAGACCTGCCTCTGGTGAATCCATGCTGCCTCGGATCCTGTAATCCGCTGGACTCCAGAAACCTCACGATTTTCTCTTTCAGGAGCGTTTCCAATAATTTACCCACCACCGAAGTTAAACTAACCGTCCTGTAGTTTTCAACCACATCCTTACTTCCGCTTTTGTGTAAAGGCACCACATGAGCCTCTCTCCAGTCCTTTGGCACCACTCCCGACTCCAACAAGGCATTGAAAAGGTCAGTCAGTGGAGTTGCTAGAACGTCCCCAAGTTCCCTCAGTATTCTAGGGTGTATCCCTTCCGGTCCCATCGCTTTGTCTACTTTAAGTTGAGATAGTTTCTCACGAACACAGTCTTCTGAAAATTGTTCAAGATGTCCCTCGCTTCTTTTCCTATTTGTGGGTGTTTTCTGAGGTCCTGCTCCTGGTTCTTCATCTGTGAACACAGAACACAAATATTTGTTAAGCAATTTCGCTTTATCCTTATCAGCTTCTACCTATTGCCCCCCTGCACCCTTGAGTCTGATTAGGTGTTAGCAGTTTCTAAACCTGAGGAGGTTACCAGAGTTTCAGCAACCTATTGTGCTCAAAGAAAGTTCCCCTAAAGCACCAAAAAGAAAGTAACCTTGCTTTAAAAAAATATACAAAAAACCCTTTTAAGAGCTCCCAGTCAGAGAGCTAGCAATGTAATATAATAAAAACAAACAAACAAACCCTCAAATCCTTACTGTTTGTTGATCTGTAGAGCCCTGGTTAGGAAAGCCTCAACAGGGCAAGGCACTGGAGCCTTTTATGCAGGCCTCAGCTGCACTCAGGAAATCAAGCCCACTAACTCCTGATTAGGTGTTAGCAGTTTCTAAACCTGAGGAGGTTACCAGAGTTTCAGCAACCTATTGTGCGCAAGGAAAGTTCCCCCAAAGCACCAAAAAGAAAGTAAACTTGCTTTAAAAAAATATACAAAAAACCCTTTTAAGAGCTCCCAATCAGAAAGCTAGCAATGTAATATAATAAAAACAAACAAACCCTCAAATCCTTACTGTTTGTTGATCTGTAGAGCCCTGGTTAGGAAAGCCTCAACAGGGCAAGGCACTGGAGCCTTTTATGCAGGCCTCAGCTGCACTCAGGAAATCAAGCCCACTAACTCCTGATTAGGTGTTAGCAGTTTCTAAACCTGAGGAGGTTACTAGAGTTTCAGCAACCTATTGTGCTCAAGGAAAGTTCCCCTAAAGCACCAAAAAGAAAGTAACCTTGCTTTAAAAAAAATATACAAAAAACCCTTTTAAGAGCTCCCAGTCAGAGAGCTAGCAATGTAATATAATAAAAACAAACAAACAAGCCCTCAAATCCTTACTGTTTGTTGATCTGTAGAGCCCTGGTTAGGAAAGCCTCAACAGGGCACTCAGGAAATCAAGCCCACTAACTCCTGATTAGGTGTTAGCAGTTTCTAAACCTGAGTGTCCATTTTCTTCCTTCATTAGTGCATTCCATGTACCGTGATATATGTGTAAGGACACTGTATCCACAACAAACAGTGCAGAGGGACCTTCTGCATAGTGCCATCTCTGCATGTTTCTGCAGATGGTTTCTTTTGAATTCTCTGTGTTCAAGTTCCTCTACTACCTGTTAGCATATCCTCATTGTGCATTTGACGATTGTTTAGGGTTACATTGTTGCAGCTTTCATTCCTATATCATGCGTTATGTGACAGCTGTAACATAAATTTCGATATGTGTGTTTAAACTTTCAAACTTTTAATAACATATGCTTTTTCATTTGTGTTCCTCCAGTGTTGGCAGAAAGATATGTTTTAAGGAACAGATCATGATTGATGTGTGTTGGGCCCTCATCATGCACCGCCTACTGTCCACATGCACACTGTGGTGCAGCAGAGGATACACAGCCCATGGAAGTGCAGATAAAAGAAGAGCTTACCTTAGATTCAGCTATGCAAAGAGACATGAGGCATAGTGAAACAGTTGAGCAGGGAAAACTGTTACTACGTGCCAAGCAGAAAACTCATCAGGAACACCTGATGGCAAATCCCCACGTCACGTGCAGGGCTGGGGATCACATAAGACAGGGTTCCAGTCAGTGGAGAGAAACCCAGGAGAAAACCCAGGAGGAAACCCCGGAGAAGGGCAAAAGCCAGAGTGAGAGCTCAAGCCCGGGAGGTGGAATAGCAGGTGGGCCCAGAGCAGATGACGTAGCAAGAGAAAGCAGCAGGAGGTGTGGCTACAGACAGCTGAGCAGAAACCCCAGAGGAGTGCTGGGAGAAAAGGTTGCTATCGGAGAACCAGGAAGTGAAGATAGCTACAGCACTCGGGAGAAAAGGTTTAAGGCAAGCTGTGCTAGGAGAAGGTATGCCCCTCGAGACAGACCTCAAGAGAAGCCAGGAGTGTCCTATCATACAGGAGACCGGTATGTGCCAGCAATAAGCACAGGTCAGTTCAGAAGGAGAGTGTTGGGGGATGGGAACTCCAAACATACTTGCACAGTAAGAAATAGCTGTAAAGCTGATACTAACTTTGCTACTGCACAGCCAGCCTGGGAGGCTAGAGAGAAGGGACATTGTAAGCCAAGAGCCAAGACAATCCCTAAGGATAAAAGGGGGCATTCCTGTTCTTATAAAGAAAGGTTTGAAACACATGCATGCCAAGGGCGTGGTCCTGAGAATAGAGGCAGGAAGAAAAGGTATTCAGAACCTTTACTTTGGGAGGAAAACCCAGAGAGAATCTACTTCATGCCAGACAGGTATAAACCTGGGGAGAGAGGAACCTTTACTGAAAGCTGTAGTGATTTATCACAAGGGGACGTGCCTGAATATACCACACAAGAAGAGTGTGATACTGAGAGCTTGGGGAGTGCTGGAGAGGCTATGCTGTGGGAAGACAACAGCTGCCTTCCAGACCCCATGCCCATGGACTGTAGCATTTGTTACAAGTGCAACCATTCTCCTTAATCAAGTAACAAAAGGAACTTTGTGAATTTAACAAAGAAACAGAAGTTGCTGTTACCATTTTTGTTTATTGCTTGTATCTGGAGTTTTTTTGATCTTGTTGATGGTCCGAGTGGGACGGGGAATAAAGCCCATCTTATTTTCCTTATTCACTTTTTGCTCTGAGAGACTCTGTTATTTCATAGCAAGAGCAGAATACTTATTTTTACTGACCCTAGGCAACCGCCTACATAGGGTTAGAGGGCTCTACCCACGGGCCCCATCACAAGTTGGCATAGGTGGCAGGATCCAGTCAGCGAGGCAAAGAGCTACGGAGCGAGCAAGCGACAACGCGGGAAGAGCGGAAGTTGGCACGCCCGGAGAGGATCCAGGTTCTGAGAGTGCAACGGCAAGCACCTTCTCAAAATAAGAACCTCCACCTGGCTCAGGTAAAGGGTATTTGGGCACAGGTTGGGAGGATCCCTGGTGAGAAGGAAAAAAGCTTGGGAGAAGGAAAAGAATTGTTTCTTTCGCTGTTGTTGTAGTGCCACACTTGGTGTTTGTGTCTCTGGTTTATCTTCCAGGAGAAAAGGGGATGACCACGATGGACGCACAAGAGGTCCTAAGATGGATGAGTATGCAGTTCGAGAAACAGGGAGAGCTAGCACGGAAGAACCAGGAGCAGGCCATCGCAGCCCTGCAGGACCAACAAAAGCCCCTGACGGACCTATTGCATACTCTTCTAAAGGAGCCAAGGAAGGAGGAGTCGCCAGCAGCAGTATCTATCTGTGGGGTAGGCCCACAGAGTTGTGGGATATGGACGCTGGGACAAATGCATAGAGATGATAATTTTGATGACTTTGTGGAGACTTTTGAGAGAATAGCTCTCAATGCTAACTGGCCAGTAGAGCAATGGGCCGTTAGGCTGGCCTCAGCGCTAACCGGCGAGGCTCAGTCAGCTTACAGAGCCATGCCTGCCATTTTGGCAGCCGATTATACTGAAGTTAAGAGAGCAGTGCGTGATAGGCTGGGCTTAACTCCAGCAGTGTATAGACGCATGCTCCGGTCTACCCGGATTCAACCTGACGAAACCCCAAAGGCGCTATATCATAGAGTGCATGGGTTGGTCTTAAAATGGCTTGAACCCGACGGTAAACTGGTAGCAGATATAATAGATCAAATTGTACTGGAACAATTCTTTGAGGCAGTTCCAGAGGAGGTGAGAACTTTCCTGACCTTACAGAATTGTAGAACCTCTGCTGAAGCAGCGCAATTAACCGAAAGGTTCTTTGAGGCTGAGGTAACTAAGAAGGCCAGCGCTGGCAGTAGGTTTGGGTTAACCAATTCTGTAAAAACTACTAAAGTTCCTCAAAGGAATATGTGGGGTTCAAGGGAATCCGTATATAAGAAAACGGAAAGTAATAATATGTCAAAATGCTTTAAGTGTGGAAAAATTGGGCACCTAAAGAAGGAGTGTGTGTATCGTACAGCACTAGTTACTAACAATGACCAACATGTAGCAGCAGGTTTCCGTGTGGATGTGGAGGTGCAGGGAGTACCTGCTAAGGCCTTGCTTGACTCGGGGGCCGACCAAAGTATGGTCTCCCGCCGTTTTTGGAAAATCATACAGGCCCAAAATGGTTTTCCCCCGAGTCAGCAAGAGGGGACGGCAAAGATACAATGTGTGCATGGAGCGACAACTTGGTATCCTCTATTTAGATTAAGGGTTAAGGGCTTAGGTACACGAAGAGAAGTCCTAGTAGCCATCATTCCCAAACTGCCCTACGATATAGTGTTGGGAAGAGATTGGCCACCCTTCTACAGAGGTATAGAAGATAGCACATGCATAAAGGGAGGACTAGTTTCCACCAGGTCTCAGGCAAAAGGACTGAGGACCCTTAGTGAAACTTCAGAAGAGGACCCTGTCCCCGCAGAAGAAGAAGGAGAGGTAAAGCCAGAAATGGGGGAGGAAGTAGTTGTAGATGAGGGCCTGCACGAGCTTCCCCAACATGAAGATTTGATTGGTACCCCCGGCAAGGATAAAAAGAAAAGTAAAGGCGAAAAGCGCCGGGAGAGGCATCACCGGGCCCAGTTGAGAGCCGGAGTAGCCGATGGGCAAGGGTTACCCTGGGTACCGGCATACTTAGTAAAAAGGTTTCCGTCTTTTGCCAAAGAGCAGAAGGCAGACCCCGTATTAAAATATGCCTTCGAATTTGCACAGGCAGATAGAGATATGCTCCCCAGGTTCCTATTAGAGGAAGATATTTTATATAGGGAGAGCAGCAATCCCCAGAACAATGCCATTAGGAAACAGTTAGTAGTTCCCACCACCTTCAAGGCAGTTGTCATGAGGCTAGCTCATGACCACCCCATTGGAGGACATGAAGGGGTGCAGGCCACACTCGACCAGATTCTCGAGCGTTTTTACTGGCCGGGAGTATTTAGGGAAACAAAAAAATTCTGTGAGGCCTGTCCGGCTTGTCAGCGGGTAAGCGCTGCTAAGCCTGTAGGAGTCCCCCTGATCCAGACGCCTACCATAACGGAACCGGTTAGGAGAATGGCGATGGATATTGTAGGGCCCCTGGTGAGAACACCTAGGGGATTTCAGTATATCCTCGTCATCATGGATGTAGCCACCAGGTTCCCTTGGGCAATCCCTCTCCGAAACATATCCGCCAGATTTATAGCCACAGAGTTAATAAAATTGTTCTGTGAGGTGGGTTTCCCGAGGGAAATGCTCACAGACAGGGGAAGTAATTTTGTCTCGAGATATTTAGCACAAGTATGGGACGCTTTTGGCATCAACCATATAAAAACATCGGCGTATCATCCACAGACAAACGGTCTGGTGGAACGCTTTAACCAAACCCTTAAGCAGTTGCTAAGGAGGGGGTTAGAGGGGCAAATGGCGGACTGGGACATTATGCTCCCATTTGCCCTGTATGCTAGTAGGGAACGGACGCAAACCTCCCTAGGAACATCCCCATATGAACTTATGTTCGGACGGGCACCACGAGGGGTCCTGGACATCTTGAGGGACCAGTGGGTGGAACCGGGAGAGGAGGAAATGGGAGTTCCCCAGTTTCTTTGCGGGCTACGGAGTCGCCTTCAAAGGGCATCTCAAGCCGCAGATAGAAATTTACAAGACAGTAGAAAAATACAGAAGAGATATTATGATAGGGGTAAGAAACCTCGGCAGTTAACCATGGGCGACAAGGTCGTGGTAATGGTCACTGATCCAGGGCCAAAATTTGAAGCCCGGTGGAAGAGACCTTACACGGTAGTGGACCGCAAGGGTCCCGTATCATACGTCATCAAGAATGACAGGGGACGTCTTCAGACGTATCATATAAATGTCCTGAAACCGTGGCACGAGAGGATGGTGGCAATTAGCCACTTTAGCATAATAACCACACACAGAGCAGCAGGCGCATGTTCACAAGAACCCTGGGAGGAGGGTAATGCGGTATACAGTAGGTGTGATAGGAAGCTCAGGGATCCAGGGCAGATTCCGGGCTGTGAGCACGAAAGTTCCCCATCCCGGAATATCTTAAGAGGGGGGATATGTGGTGCAGCAGAGGATACACAGCCCATGGAAGTGCAGATAAAAGAAGAGCTTACCTTAGATTCAGCTATGCAAAGAGACATGAGGCATAGTGAAACAGTTGAGCAGGGAAAACTGTTACTACGTGCCAAGCAGAAAACTCATCAGGAACACCTGATGGCAAATCCCCACGTCACGTGCAGGGCTGGGGATCACATAAGACAGGGTTCCAGTCAGTGGAGAGAAACCCAGGAGGAAACCCCGGAGAAGGGCAAAAGCCAGAGTGAGAGCTCAAGCCCGGGAGGTGGAATAGCAGGTGGGCCCAGAGCAGATGACGTAGCAAGAGAAAGCAGC
This sequence comes from Ichthyophis bannanicus, assembly GCA_033557465.1. Taxonomy (NCBI): domain Eukaryota; kingdom Metazoa; phylum Chordata; class Amphibia; order Gymnophiona; family Ichthyophiidae; genus Ichthyophis; species Ichthyophis bannanicus. The sequence continues at coordinate 1,147,866,184 of CM066033.1, read as the reverse complement.
AGGAGGTGTGGCTACAGACAGCTGAGCAGAAACCCCAGAGGAGTGCTGGGAGAAAAGGTTGCTATCGGAGAACCAGGAAGTGAAGACAGCTTCAGCACTCGGGAGAAAAGGTTTAAGGCAAGCTGTGCTGGGAGAAGGTATGCCCCTCGAGACAGACCTCAAGAGAAGCCAGGAGTGTCCTATCATACAGGAGACCGGTATGTGCCAGCAATAAGCACAGGTCAGTTCAGAAGGAGAGTGTTGGGGGATGGGAACTCCAAACATACTTGCACAGTAAGAAATAGCTGTAAAGCTGATACTAACTTTGCTACTGCACAGCCAGCCTGGGAGGCTAGAGAGAAGGGACATTGTAAGCCAAGAGCCAAGACAATCCCTAAGGATAAAAGGGGGCATCCCTGTTCTTATAAAGAAAGGTTTGAAACACATGCATGCCAAGGGCATGGTCCTGAGAATAGAGGCAGGAAGAAAAGGTATTCAGAACCTTTACTTTGGGAGGAAAACCCAGAGAGAATCTACTTCATGCCAGACAGGTATAAACCTGGGGAGAGAGGAACCTTTACTGAAAGCTGTAGTGATTTATCACAAGGGGACGTGCCTGAATATACCACACAAGAAGAGTGTGATACTGAGAGCTTGGGGAGTGCTGGAGAGGCTATGCTGTGGGAAGACAACAGCTGCCTTCCAGACCCCATGCCCATGGACTGTAGCATTTGTTACAAGTGCAACCATTCTCCTTAATCAAGTAACAAAAGGAACTTTGTGAATTTAACAAAGAAACAGAAGTTGCTGTTACCATTTTTGTTTATTGCTTGTATCTGGAGTTTTTTTGATCTTGTTGATGGTCCGAGCGGGACGGGGAATAAAGCCCATCTTATTTTCCTTATTCACTTTTTGCTCTGAGAGACTCTGTTATTTCATAGCAAGAGCAGAATACTTATTTTTACTGACCCTAGGCAACCGCCTACATAGGGTTAGAGGGCTCTACCCACGGGCCCCATCACAACACATATGTAACTAACACATTTGGGGCATGCAGCAGCATGTGGGGGGTGGAGGCCTAATGCATACTGCACACCATGCACCTGATGCACATTATCTCTCCTGCCCATCATTTGTAGACGGGCCAGTGACCTTTCTGTAAGATGTGGGTTGCTGCCCTGCAAAATGTGTTTTCCGTTTTTCACCTGGGATCCACTCACCTTGATATTATTTATTTATTTATTTACATGTTCTTATATACCGAGCTATTCCTGATCAGTGCGAATCACATGGAACATATAACATACGCATTTCACAAGGATGATCAGCGTTTATAATTAAACAGGTGGTAGAACTTGGATTAAGAACGAGGGTAACTATTTACATCTGTGCAATAGTGATTGTGAGGTCCATTTGTGCTACGTTGGTCAGCTCGATGTTTCGGTTCTAGAGGAGCTGTCATCAGGGTAATGCAGTAGGAAGAGGTGATGTTTCAGCACCTTTCTAAACTGTGCAAGATCAGTGTTTGCCCAGATGCTGGAAGGGAGGGTGCATCTAAGCGCAGAGAACCTAAAAGCCCTGTTTGCTGTTGCCTGGGTACAATTGGTTATTTCTTTTGGGACTACTAGTTATTGACTGCTGTTGACCTTCTACATCTATTGGAGGGGTTGAGCTGTATGAGTTCAGATAGGGATAAAGGGGAGAGGCCATTTATGATTTTGAAAGTCAGTATTAGGTTTTTGAAATTGAGCCTGCCTTGTATGGGAAGCCAGTGTCGCCGTTTCAAGATAGGTGTTATGTGATCCCAGCTAGATGCCCCTTGGAGAACTCTTGCCGCTGAGTTCATCGCCAGCTGTAGGGGATGCAGAGTGGTTTTAGGGAGCCCATGGAGTATGACATTTGCATAGTCAAAGTGTGGTATGATTAAAGCTTAATGATGGCGGTATCTACACTATCTGTGATGATTAGCCAAAATAAAAATATGTGTTTGATGTACATTTGTCTCTGCTGCTGCTTGATCACACTGACACTTGTATTTAATGATTTCCTGGTCATGTACATGGCCCACCTGTGCTCACATCCTTGTATGGTGCCAGCTGTCTATCTGCCAGCCATTTGCCACATCACTGGGTGTTACAGGTTCCCATACACACCTTCCCTTTGAGGTACTATTTTTGCATTGTGCTCATTGTGGTTGTTTGGGATAGTGGTTACAGACATGTGCTATAACACCATAGGTTGCAGGTTTGATCCCCACATGGGGTTTACTTTTTTTTTCTGTTGTGCTAACATGACCATTAGGTACCTGCAGGTTCATCACCTATGCACACACCCTTCCATCTCTTCACTGTAAACCAAAGTGTGCCCTCTGTGCTGCCTAGCCATCACATATTAGCTGTTACATATGTCTCTTTCTTTATAGCATTTACATGGCAGTCCGCTTGGGGGATTGGCATTGCTGCAGTTCAGCTGGTCTGTGACACACCTGTATGCAGGTTCAATTTTCTCATGTTCTGCTCCAAATTTTGCCCTGCTCCACAGAGCATCCCCTGCTGCCCTTTGGGTTTAGGTTATTTCCTGTTTTGCATGCTGTATCCACTGCATAACATTTCATTGTGTGTGTGCATATAGTTATATGTGGCTCTGGTCCCAATTACAGACTGTGATCTGATCTGTACACACCAGATCTGCATGTGCATTTCATCATGGTTACTGTTGGAGGTTTTCCTATCCTGGCAGCCAGCAGGCTTCTTGTGTGATGTCCTGCAGTATTCTTGTATGCAGCCTTTGCTAATGCCCTCATGTTGTTGGTGTGGCCTACTGGTTTGTGCATTGACATTTGTGCTAATGGTCATAGGTTTGATTCCTCTCTGTTCTTTCATTTGTATGCCTGTTCTGCACAGCTAATTTTCATCCCTGTGACAGTCATATCTGTGCAGATCTGTGCTGTTAGCACATTGTACTCTTATCACAGTTGTCAACCGTCCTTCTGTCCATCTATGTGTGTCTGCCAGCTGTGGGCCGTCCTACCCTGATGTGCATGCTGCTACCCCACGTCCTGCACTGCTACACATTTCTGCATTGAAGCTCTTCCTGGTTGCCTCTCCTGTGTGTGCTCTGCATGGCACTGCTACTCCGCTGTCCTCCTGTCATTACACCTATCCTGCCACTTCTACCTCCTCTGCTGGACACGTCTTCCCATCCTCTGCCACACACTGTCATTATTGCATGGCACATTACCATCACCCTGTGCATCGCTACAGCTGCCCCCGATATGTTTGTCCATTTTTCCAGCTGCGACATGGGCTGGACGCAGATTTGTCTGGTCCATCAGCTCAGATCTACTTCCTTCCATTACTTGTGCATTGTCTTTCCTTGTTGCTCTGTGCAGTGTTAGGTTTACATCTGTGTTTGGCCCAAACCTCTCTTGCTTTTCAACTTGGGGGACCTTACTGCCCTTGGCCAACATTTTTGGGGTCACCTATACATCCTTGGGGCACCTTCAGCCACACCTTAGATTCAGCCAGCTTATGGGATGCCTACTATGGTGCCTTGGGAGATGGCAACCTTTCGACATGACCTCTGGGGCACATTATAACCCGCCTTGGCTAACGTGGTGGTTTAGGATGTGCCTTCTGGTGCACCCTAAAAGGTGCATTAGCTTATGGCACTGGGGTGCGGGTATTTTTAGCTGGCAGCACAGATTGTTGTACTGTTGCAAGCAGGAAAAGGAATTGCCTCTGCCAACCTTATTCATTAGGCCCACTGGGGGATTGAACTCATGACCCCTGTTTTAGCAGGCATTGTAATAACCAGTGTGCTACACCTCCACTGCTGTGAGTTCTGGTCAGCACATGAAGTTAAGGTTAACACGCGGTAACGTGCTCGGCTCCCTCTATCGCGCGATAATTTGCGCGGCACACTTTATCGCGCGATAACCTGCGATTGCTACCTTAAGACCAGAACGCCCACTCTTTTTATGGCATTCTTCACATTATCGCTGGAGCTAACGCCGGGAACATTAAGATGTTTTAGTAAATATACCCCTTAGATTGTGAGCCCTTCAGGGACAAGGAAATAAAAAGTACCTGCTAGTATACATGTAAACTACACTGATTCTAAAGAAAAATGGTATAAAAAATAAATAAATAAATAATAATAAAATCTGACACTGAACATGGCCAAAACTGAGCTCCTTATCTTTCCCCCTAAACCCACCTCCCTCCTTCTCTGTTTCTCTGGATAACACTATATTCTTCCCTGTTTCCTCAGCTCGCAATCTTGAGGTTATCTTTGACTTTACTCTCTCTGCACATATCCAACAGCTAAAATCTGTTGCTTTTTTCTCTGCAACATTGGAAAATTTATCCCTTCCTTTCTACACACACTATTAAGACCCTCATCCACTCACTAGTCACCTCCCATCTTGACCATTGTAACTTGCTCCTCTCTGTTCTCCCTCTGAATCATCTTTCTTCCCTTGAATCTTTTCAAAACTCAGCTGCATGGCTTACCTTTTGCCAGGGTTGCTATGCTCCTGTAACCCCTCTTCTCTAGTCACTTCCCTGACTGCCTATCCATTTCCGCATCCAGTTTAAACATGTCCTACTTGCCTACAAGTGCATTCATTCTGTGGCTCCTCGCTCTTTCCTCTCTTATCTCACTCTACACTCCTCCTCAGGAACTCCACTCCTCTAGCAGATCCCTTTTATCTGTGTCCTTCTTTGCCACTGCCAACTCCAGACTTCGTCCATTCCACTTTGCTGTTCCATATGCCTGGAACAAACTACCTGAGTCGGTGCGTTGGGCTCCTTCTCTAGTCCTATTCAAGTCCAGGCTAAAGACCCACCTCTTTGAGGTTACATTTGGAGCCTAATCTGCCTCATTCTCTTGCCCATACTTATGTGTATCTTACCATGCTCTAGTCCCCAGTTTCACTACATGTTTTCTCTTGATTAGATTATAAACTCTGATGAGCAGGGACTGTGTCTTATATCTATATGTAAAGTGTGGCATTATTATTATTAGTAGTAGTCCATGGAGTGGCTTCTGTGAGGTGGGGGGCTTGACTGATGTCTGGGGGGGGGGTCTTCTGTGAGGGTGGGGTGGGGACATCTCACTGGGGGGGAGGGGGGCTGATCTTGATTTTGCAAACTACTATGCCCTTTAAAATGACTTCCAGGGAGCAGAACAACACAGCTTCTGAGGTTGATCACAAGTCATGTTATTCATTTACCACAGGATTCACTAACCTGCGATACAGAGTTACTGCAGGTTAGTGGCTCCCATGGTAAATTATGCAAAAATAGAACACAAAAATTTACCGCAGTTTAGTAAATTGTCCCCTAAATAACCAATCTTCAATTTTATACATACTTATGCAGAGACTAAATTGATCTCATGAACTGATAGAATTTAGTTTTAAATCCAGGCTGGATCATAATGGTCTAGTTGGGATATATTGATGAACCCTATCAAATTACACTTTGGGGTAATTCCCTTCAGGATCCTAATTTAACCAGATAGCTTAACTAGATTAATGTTCAGAGCTATGACCACACTCCTGGCAAGACTCTTGTCCCTTCTCCTTTTAGAAAATTAATTTTTGGTAGGACATTTAGTTCTCTGGCCAAAATTTAACTGATGCAGGCCTGAAATTTGAAAAATGATGATTTGTCTGGTTAACTCCAGGAACTAACAAAACAAACCATTTGAATATTGACCCCTTTATATATTTCTTTCCACAATCCGCTTTTTGCTGCACAATATCACATACATTAAAATGTTTTACTGTTTTGTGCTATAATTAATAAATCATGTCACCTGCCATATCTTTGGGGTTTTTATTATTTTTTTGACCTGGTAGCTTCCTTCAGTTCCTTTTGGTTTTCAGCTCAGTCAGAACCAGCCTTCTTTGGCTTACAGCATCAAAAACCTCCATTTGCAAAATCCAAGGATCTTCTTCCCTATCTACATCCCTTCTTTTAACTCCAGCCATTGTCATAGCAGCCTTTTGAGAGTCACAAAACAGAACTTATTTTGGAACTCTGTAAATGTGGTACTTAAATACAACCAGTAGATATGGCTGTTAAGTGATGTCTAGGGCTCCCTTATCCCTTGGGCATTGTGAACACTGCTTCCAAAGTAACACCCAGGTCCTCTAATTTCCAGCATGCAGCACTTGCCCATAAATGATCGGGCTTTCCGTTCTCTGATCTATCTTAATAGCATTAGATTTATATGACTTAATGCCAAACATTTTTGCTGTATTTAGCAAACTTTTCTTTGTTTCAAAACTGATATATAAACCCATAGAGCTTTCTCCCATTGCTGCACTTACTATTTTTTCCTTATAAAACAAAATCTTATGTTACGGGTAAAACAGAATCACTTGGTCAACAAACAAGTTGTGGGCAATGTCTTTCAATGGACTAATTTAGTACATTTGTAAAGAGTTTTTGAGAGTTGCCCTATCTTCATTAGGTCAATGAAGAAAAACCACAGTTACAGTGGGCTTAACAATTGCATAGTAATGTAGATCTTCTGCTACCAGCATATCCCATTACAGCTCAGTAAAAGAGAGGGATAGACACAGATGACAGATATTTCAGAATGCCTACTGTATGTCTGAAAATGGGCAAAAAAGCAATATTCCCATTAAGTCCTTTAGGGCTCGATTCCGTCCCGCACGTAGATCCCCTCTGTGCATCCAGTCTGAACCAGATGCACAGAGGGGATCGCAATTCTCATCCCACGGGACACATCTAGCCCCATGGGATCAGAATCTCGAACAGTCATGTACGTGCAGGCAGGGACTGCAATTCAGTCTGGCCTGCACGTACATGAAAAGCCCGGCTAACTCAGTCAGGAATTTTAAATGGAGCCATGGCATCCGGTTGCCATGGCACCGTGGCTCCATTTAAAAGCTGCAATGCCGGCTGCTGCCAATATTCCCCTCAAAATTCCTCCTAAGGCCAGGGTCAGGCTGCAGGGAATGTCCCCTGGCCCCCTTCCCTATCTGCGTCCCAAGCACACAATTTAAATAGTCCAAGGGTGTTATTCCACCTTGGAGGTGGAATAACTTCCCTTCACATATCACTGGCCCCAGACGTACAGGGCCAACATTAGAGTCGGCCCTGTATGTCTGGGGCCAGCAAGCACCCAGACTCCATCCAGACTCCACCCCCGAGCTGCCCCTTCCCTGCCTCCATCTACCTTCCACGCACAACCGGCGGGGAAGATAATTGGCGGCCGGGTGAAGGCACAAATTGCGGGGATGGATGTCCATCCCCACTATTCGTAGCACAGAATAACTCCCTTACTATTTGTTTCAAAGTGTTTGATCATGCTGAATTTAAATGTTTTCCATTCTTGTGTAGTCCGAAAGTTTCCTTTACATATTGCCTTCAGCTTGTTTGTTGACTCTTATTTCTACATATCTAAGTAGATATGTAGAAAGAACCACAATTGTTCTAAGAATTACAAAATAAATTTTCTAGAATGAATGTGTAAATAGCTCTGACTATGAAGTTCATAGCAATATTCCAAAACAAAGGAATGAACCACTCACCCTTTATTAGTTTAAAGCAAGTTTGTTTAAGGGTGGGGTGTGATTCTAAGGCTGAAAGTCATTGTGTCCTGGGTTTTCATTAAGTGTAAGCAATTTACTCACAGGATGGCTTTAGGCAAGTCACTTGATCTTCGTGTGCTTTTATACAACTAGTAAGTATAGGACTTCATTAAACAACAGATGCTTCATCTGAGTTGAATTTTCTTGGCCAAACAAATTACGCACCACAAAGAACTGTAGCAGAAGTAAATCAAAGAAAAAGGGAAATGCATTTTTTCAAGAAACTCTTGTTTTTAGTAGAGTTTATATATAGTCTGTAATATTATTCTGCACTCACAGCATTCATCTACTGGAATCATTTTGAACTGAATTATATATTCAGCTAATTGTCTACTTTTTATTAATGCTGTGTTTTATTATATCACAGGGATGAAGACTTGCTCTATTGCTTTGTCCATGTCATGTATGATGTGTTTTTTAATTTTTTTCTTGTTCTAACTCTTCTGTACCCAACCTTTTCTCCATACTCTCACAACAGATTTTGTTCTTGTTTTTCCTTTTCTCTCTTCTCATTTTTTGTTAAGTATATTTTTTTTATGCCCGCCTTTCCTTCAACACTCTACAGTGTTTGACTATATAATGGCATGATATAATTCCAATAGAATATTTTATTTTATGGCTTACTTCCTTCATGATGAACGGCGCGCTGCCTCTCTGTCCGCCGGCTCCAGCCCACTTCTGGAGCCCCGATCTGTGCCCGGACAGGGAGCAGGAGGAAGGAAAACCCTCCTGTTCCCCATCGCAAGGCTCAATCAGGGCCCGACGAGGGAGTCTTTAAATCCAAGCGCCTCCCAGCGCCCCTGCACCTGGCGAGCCCGCTGATAGGAGAAAATAAGACTTAAAGTGTGTGTACAGACTAGGGGACATGTAATGAAGCTACAGGGTAAACTATTTAAGACAAATAAGAGAAAATATTTTTTCACTCAACGTGTAATCAAACTCTGGAATCTGTTACCGGAGGATGTAGTAAGGGCTGTTAGTATAGCTGGGTTTAAAAAAGGTTTGGACAAGTTCCTGGAGGAAAGGTCCATAAACCACTATTAAAAAGGGACCCAGGATATCAATGCTTGACCCAGTACAAGCATTGTGGAACCTGTGTCTTTTGGGGATATTGCTAGGTACGTATGACCTAGATTGGCCACTGTTGGAAACAGGATACTGGGCTTGATGGACCTCGGTCTGACCCAGTATGGCATGTCTTATGTTCTTATGAGGACTAGGAGACCCGCAGGGGAAAATGGGAATCCTGTACATATCTATATATGGAAAGGAATGTGCTGTGCTAACACAAATTGATTGTTCTGCAAGGAAACAACTAACATCTGTGAAGTTACTGATAAGCTGTGGTGGGCCTCAGGGGATGAGTTGATGACATATGTATATGTTTTTGTTCATGAATAAAAGACAGACGGCCCCTCTAACCTGTGGAATAAACTTACATACTACTTATATGCGAGTGTGTGTGTTTGTTCCCCTGGAATTCCAGACAGAGAAGGTAAGGTGGTTCCCCGGCCCAGGGGATTAGCGGGCGTTCCGAGGGTAAGTGGTATATAGTGCTGGGAAAGAAGTAACCCTCACTTACACTTGCGCCTAAGGGCCATGCCCAAGGGCCCTTGGGCGCGGCCCTTAGGCGAGGACCACAGGCGCCCTTGGCTCTGACCGACGCAACACCAGCAGATCACCCTGAAGCCGCTCCAGTGTCGAGGAGCCGAGAGGGAAGCGATGCTCCTCCCGATCGCCCCCGAGGCCCTACCATCACCCACACAAGGTAGGCACTCACCAGCCCGCTCCACTGCCACACCCTTGCTACTCACAGCCTAGTGTTTCCATTGCTACCCCCTGCTACCTCATTACTGCTACCGCATTGCCCACAACTATCTTGGCTGCACAGCTTTGACTCCACTCCTACCTCATTGCTTATGATGTTGCTACCCAACTGCTCCTCACAGCCTTTAGACTCCATTGGTACCCCATTACCTCATTATTGCTACCTCTCTGCCTGCAACTAACTTTGCTGTACAGCCTTTAGACTCCTCTGCTACTTTATTGCTTGTAAAGTAACATCGTCTGCTGCATAGTCCATTACTGCCTCATTGCTTGAAGGTTACCATTTGCTGCTTGCCTGGACATTGCTTACATTGAACTTGCTTTCCATTGCTTGCATTGAACTTGCTTCCCATTGCCTCCCATTGCTTATATAACATATACTACTGCTTAGTGTGTAGACCCCACTATCTCATTGCATATACCTCATTGCTTGTAATGTAACATATACCGCTGCATAGTCCATCACTGCCTCATTGCTTATAGGTTACTATTTGCTGCTTGCCTGGACATTCCTTGAAGTGAACTTGCCTCCCATTGCTTACATTGAACTTGCTTCCCATTGCTTACATTGAACTTGCTTCCCACTGCTTACATTGAACTTGCCTCCCATTGCTTACATTGAACTTGCTTCCCATTGCTTACATTGAACTTGCATTGAACTGCCACACCCTTGCTACTCACAGCCTAGTGTTCTTATGTTCCCATTGCTTGTATTGATCTTCCTTCCCTTGCTTGCATTGAACTTGCTTCCCATTGCTTGTATTGACCTTGCTTGCATTGAACTTGCTTCCCATTGCTTGTATTGACCTTGCTACCATTGCTTACATTGAACTTGCTTCCCATTGCTTATATTGATCTTTGCTGCATAGACTATAGTCTCCTCACTACCCATCACGTGTAACTTAACCTACACCCCATAGTGTATAGTCCCCACTTGTAACTCAACATATATTGCATAGTGCCACCTCATTGCTTTTTTGCTTATAGGATAACATATGCTGCATAGCCCCCACTACTCCTCTTCTATGGCCCCACATCACATTGTTCTTCTCTTCCTCATACTCCCCAACTGCCTTCCCTCCTACCAGCACCCTCACTCCTCTTCCCATTGCTCTCCCTCTACCTTCCTCACTTCTCCCTCCATTCTGTCTTCTAACCTAGCATCCGCTCTTGAGATTCATCACACCCTTCTCCTCATTCAACCAGCCCCTCTCTCTTTAAGGAAACACCACCCTCGCTTCCGCCGTACTGCCTCCACCTTACCCCGCTCTCTACTACTGCTTCTCCTTCTCTCATCAGGTAATATCAACCCCAACCCTGGCCCCCCTCGATTTCTTTCTCACTCTAAGAAGAGTTCCACACGTACCTTATCTAATCTCATCCATATCCCTCTCCTTTCCCCTTTCGCCCTCACTCACTCATGCCCAATCACTCATCCAGAAATATCAACCCCAACCCTATCCCCCTTATAGTTCTGTCTCACTCTAAAAAGAGATCCTCACGTAACCTATCTAACAACATCAATATCCCCCTTCACTCCCCTTCCCCTCCCTCATGTCCCTCATGGAGAGCACATTCATTCAGAGACACCCACCCATACCCTGGCCCCTCTAGATCTCTGTACTACTCTTCACATAACGGCACCGCTAGACCGCTGTCTTATTCTGGTAAGAAATCCTCACGTAACCTGTCCAACCTTATCCACATCCCTCTCCTTTCTCCCTCCACTCTCCCGTTCTCATGTGCCCTATGGAACGCATGCTCAATCTCTAACAAGCTTCCTTTTACTCACGATCTCTTTATCTCTAATGTGTTACACCTTCTTGCCCTAACTGAGACCTGGTTCCTCCCAGACAATACCACATCCACTGCTGCTCTCTGCCATGGGGGATACCAGTTCACCCATATACCTCGATCCACTGGCCGTGGTGGTGGTGTCGGGCTCCTACTCTCTCCCTCCTGCCAATTCCAATCTTTCCTGCTGCCTCAGTCTCACTCCTCCCTCTCTTTTGAAGTCCACTTCATTCGCCTCTTCACACCACTTCCCCTCCGAGTAGCTGTTATCTATCGCCCACCCGACAAATCCAAATCGACCTTCCTTACTGACTTCGACTCCTGGCTTTCCATCTTTATGGATCCCTCTTCCCCCACTCTTATTCTTGGTGACTTTAACATTCATGTCGATAACCCCTCCGATCCCCATGCGTTAAAGTTCCTCGCACTCACCTCCTCATTTGACCTCCAACTTTGCTCCACTGCCCCCACCACCTACACGGCCACTGCCTTGACCTGATACTCTTCTCTAATTCCTCTCCCTCAAACCTCCGCAACTCAATCCTTCCTTCATCAGACCATCACCTTTTAACCTTTAATCTTCAGCTTCTGCTGTGTCGATCTCAACCTGTCTCCTCCGACCTATTTAGAAACCTTCATAATATTGATCCCTTGACTCTCTCCTCCACCATTTCTCCATATCTTTCCTCCATTATGTCCTACAAGTCCACTGACAAAGCAATATCCTCTTATAATGCTGCACTATCCTCAGCCCTCAACACTCTTGCCACACCCACCCCATGCCCTGTCAGACGTTCTGCTCCCCAGCCATGGCTGTCATCCACAACCTGCTATTTACGCACCTGTGCCCGTTCTGCTGAATGTGCTTGGATCAAATCCCGCTCCCCGGAAGACCTTCTACACTTCAAATTCATGCTTGGCTCCTTCCAGTCAGCCATAGTACTTGCCAAACAAGAATACTACATCCATCTGACTAACTTCTTTGCCTCTGATCCCCACCGCCTCTTTAATACCCTCAATTCTCTCCTCAAAGTGCCCCCGCTCCCGGTCCCACCCTCCCTTTCTGCCCAAACCTTAGCCGACTACTTCCACGACAAAATCCACAAGATCACCCTCCAATTCCCCACTTCCTCACCTACCTCCCCCCTCCCCAATTCTCTCCCCCCATCCATACTTCCTCTGCTACCCTCTCCTCCTTCCCTACAATCTCCAATGAGGAAACCACACTCCTTCTTTCCTCCTCCAAACCCACCACCTGTTCCTCTGACCCTATCCCCACCCACCTCCTACACCCCATCTCCCCCACCATTGTCCCCTCCATCTCTCATATTCTAAACCTTTCACTCTACACTGCAACCGTCCCCACAGACTTCAAACATGCTGTTGTCACACCTCTCCTCAAGAAACCCTCACTCGATCCCACCTGTCCTTCTAACTATCAACCCATCTCCCTCCTTCCCTTCATATCTAAACTACTAGAGTGAGCAGTCCCCGCCACTGCCTCGACCTCTTCACCTCTCATGCCCTCCTGGACCCACTACAATCCGGCTTCCATTCCTTACATTCCACTGAAACGGCTCTCACTAAAGTCTCCAATGACTTGTTCCTGGCTAAATCTAAGGGCCTCTACTCAGTCCTCATCCTTCTCGACCTCTCTGCTGCCTTTGACACTGTTGACCACAATCTTCTCCTCACCACCCTCTCCTCGCTTGGCTTCAAGGGCTCCATACTATCCTGGTTCTCCTCCTACCTCTCCCATCGCTCCTTTAGGGTATGCTCTGGTGGCTCCTCCTCCTCTCCCACCCCGCTCCATGTTGGTGTACCCCAGGGATCCGTCTTGGGCCCTCTCTTTTTCTCGCTCTATATCCAATCCCTTGGCGCGCTTATCTCCTCCCATGGCTTTCAGTACCATCTCTATGCCGACGACTCCCAAATCTACCTCTCTACACCTAATATCTCTCCAGCAATCCAGACCAGGATCTCTGCCTGCCTCTCTGACATTGCTGCCTGGATGTCTCATCGCCGCTTGAAGTTGAACATGGCCAAGACTGAACTCCTTGTCTTTCCCCCCAACTCCTCCCCTCCTCTTACCCCCTTTTCAGTCTCCATGGATGGATCTATGATCCTTCCTGTTCCCTCGGCCCACAATCTGGGGGGTTATGTTTGACTCCTCTCTCTCCTTCTCCACACATATCCAGTTCGTAGCTAAGACCTGCCGCTTCTTTCTCTGCAACATTAGCAAAATCCACCCCTTCCTTTCCGAACACACTACCAAAACCCTTATCCACTCTCTAATCTCCTCTCGCCTCGACTACTGCAACCTACTCCTTGCTGGTCTTCCAGTGAGCCATCTCCTTCCCCTTCAATCTATACAAAATTATGCTGCTCGACTAATCTTCCGCCAGTCTTGACATGCCCAAATTACTCCTCTTCTCAAGTCGCTTCACTGGCTCCCTATCCAATTCCGCATTCAATTCAAACTTCTCCTGCTGACCTATAAATGCATTCACTCTACGGCCCCTCAATACCTCTCATCTCTTATCTCGCCCTACATCCCCTCTCGGGAAATTCGCTCCGCTAACAAATTACTTCTATCTAGGCCTTTCACTCGCACCGCTAACTCCCGACTTTGTTCCTTTCACCTTGCTGCACCTCACGCCTGGAACAGCCTACCTGAGTCTCTACGCTGGGCACCCTCCCTGGCCCTCTTCAAATCCAGATTGAAAACCCACCTCTTCACTGTCGCTTTCAGATCCTGACTTCTCAAACTGACTCCCGTCAATTTTCATGACCAAATTGTTAACACCATATTGTGCCTTCCACCGAATTGACTAATGCTCTATATTGTCTCAACTAGATTGTAAGCTCAGACGAGCATGTCTCTAATGAGCAGGGACTGTCTCTTGTATGTATGCCTGTACAGCGCTGCGTGCGTAGCACTATATAAGTGCTAAATAGTAGTAGTAGTAGTAGTAGTAGAATGGTAAAGTGGATATTGCAATCTAGACAGTTGGATTCAAAGTAGAAACTGTAGTTCTATGATCTACTACTACTACTACTACTAATAATAATTTCTATAGCACTACAAGGCATATGCAGTGTTGTACAGAGATATGTAAAAGACAGCCCCTGCTCATCACAGCCAAGGCTATTTCCCAGTCACCTTACAAATAGGTGAAATTTTGAAGATGGGACTCTTCCCTACTTTTCTTCCAACAATACTGCAACAGAACTAAGGTGTTGCACACTTGGGAACAAATCAAAGGTAAAAAAGGTTGATTTACCAAAGAATGGTAATGCACACTATGGGGCATATTTACTAAAGAGTAAAGTGCACTAGTTTTATGCACTTGAGCCATAAAATTAATGCAGAGGTCCATGTTAACCTTTGGGGGCATGTGCACCCTTCATCCTGCTATTAGTGCATTGATAATGCACTGCACCATGCTAACTAGTATGTGGGTACACTTACCACCACTGCTTGAGGTGGTAATAAGTGCATCCCTGCTAATGGCAAGATTCATGGTTAGTGCACGCCTGTAACAACCAGGCTAACCATGATATACTGTCAAAGTCTATATTTAGTAAACATGTCCCTAACAGTAATAAAGGTAACTCTCATTTTATTTAATTGAATTTGGGCTGCAAAAATCCAAAGGTGTGGTACCGTATGGGGGGAGGTACTTCTGTCTACAAAAGAAGAGCGGGACCTGGGCGTGATTGTGTCTGACGATCTTAAAGTAGCTAAACATGTAGAAAAGGCAATGGTGAAAGCTAGAAGGATGCTTGGGTGCATAGGGAGAGGAATGGCCAGCAGAAAAAAGGAGGTGATAGTGCCTCTGTATAAGTCTTTGGTGTGACCTCATTTGGAGTATTGTGTGCAGTTCTGGAGACTGCACCTTCAAAAGGATATAAACAATTTGGAATCAATTCCGGGGTTGGCTACTAAAATGGTTAGTGGTCTTCATTATAAAGCATATGAGGATGAACTTAAGGATGAAAGAAAGATGGATAACTTGGTTTCTATCTCTTCTGTCAAATTTGACACCGTTTTTGGAAGATTATAAGGATGGAATTGCTTCTCAAGCAATTTTTGCAGTTTCCTTTGTTAATTAAAGAGTTAAAAATATGATCTTGAAGTATTATTTGAAGAAAAAGATCTTCTGTGGTCAAAAAATGTTTCCATTTGCTGATGTAGCTCGTGTCACTCAGGCTAGGAGGAAAGTGTTTCTTTCTTATCATTCTAAAATTTTGACTGCTGGAGCTACTTTTTTCCTGAGATTCCCCTGTAAGTGTCTTGTTTCATTTAACGGGAACAATTATATTCTCATGGAACTGGTGCCTTTGGAAAAGTTTATGTTAGATCGTAATATTGCCTGATTTGGTTGAAGGCATGATTGTTTTGGAGCTAGATTCAATAACTGCTGTGTATTAGTATAATTTTATCTTCCTATCATTAATGTATAGTATTTTTATTTCAACCTTTCTTTTCCTCATGTACGCTATTTCTCAGTTCTATGTCTTTGTTATTGTTTTGCCTTTTAAAGTATTTTCATTATTTTGTTGGATAACATGGATAAAAGAGGATTTTCTTTCCACTTTCCAGTGTGTAAAATTTGAAAATCTTCATAGATATATATAAAAAGTGAATTTAGTGAAAATTATGTATTCCATGGCAATTAACATGTACATTAACCTGCCTTAAGATTAGCTTAGGTTACTGTGGGAGCCATGGAGACAAGTACGGCCAATTAGACCATGGTTTGAGCATAACAGCATGAAAAGAGGAAGCTGATGGATTCAGGGTCAAGGAGCTGCTAAATGGAGCCTGTAAGGAAATAGGAATCGGCCAGAGAAGCATAGCAGTCAGAAAAGCAGTGGGCAGTGGGCATTTAGAAGGGTATTGAAGTAAGCCTGACGTTTCCACTTCAGGTGGGCTCTGGCCTGTGGGAAGTCTTGAAAGCCAATGACTTGATTTTTAGCTTGGAGAGTCGCAGTTTACAGCTATAAAGATAATTTCTGGTTGTTGCATGGACCTTAATTCCAACTAGTACTGCTGCTGAACACCACTTAGAATGTGATTATAGGCATCTATAAAAATGAAAGATAAACACATGTGTGCTATGTTTGTATGGAACACTATTGTTTAAAAGAAAGTGTTTTTTGCCTGTGAAAGGACAAAAGAGAAATTAGACTTACCTGCTAATTGTTGTTCCTTGAGGAACTCCAGTCCAGTCCTGCACCTCTGGGGTAGTGCACCTCCTCCAGCAGCTTGGAGACTGAGCATGTCATCTTTTTGATGACACTACTGTACATATGCAGCTGGCATCATCCACCAGCCCCAGTACCTATTGACAAAGCAGACTCAGAGGAGCAACAAATAAGTAGTTAAACATGCAACAATCACTTCTACTTCTAAATAAACTAGTACCCCCTCCATCCCCTGGAAAGTATACCCCTTCCCCCCTCCAGGATGGGGAGGTCTACCTGTTGAGCGCTTGAGCAACTCCAACCAGCGGGAAGCGAGCAAACTACAATTCTACTGGTCCGCCCCTCCCCCAAACACTGATTACACAACCCTCCCTGGCTCCCCCTGGACTTCCTCCACCAAGGGAACCAGCTTCAGGACCAGGGTGTGCATAGATTATCACAGAAAGCACTCAGGGAGGGTTCCGGGACTGGACTGGAATTCCTCAAGGAACAACAATTAGCATATAAGTCTAATTTCTTTTTCCTTATCGTCCCTCCAGTCCAGTCTCACACCTCTGGGATGTATCAGAGCAGTTAAACTAATGTGAGGGACCCGTACAACCAGCCTGAAGCACTTCCGATCCGAAACAAGCATCCCCCACTGCCTGGACATCCAGGCGAAAATGTTCAGATAAAGTATGCCACCCTACAGATCTCTACCGGTGGAACTAAACTATACTCTGCTCACGAGGCTGCCTGAGCCCTCGTGGAATGCGTCTGCAACCCCGCCAGCACTGCTCTACCCTTCAAGATGTATGCAGGCGTGATTGCCTCACTGATCCATCTGGAAATGGAGGCTTAGCTTCCACCTCACTTTTGCGCCACCCGCCAAACAGAACCAACAGATGGTCGGATCTCCAAAAGGATGAAGCCCTTTTCACATACCTTCGCATCCAAGTGGCACAGCTGTGGAGTGGCAGAGCCCATATCTGCTCTTGCCTACATCTGAGCTCACCAGAGCCAGTAAGGAAATGGCCTGATTTACATGAAATGCTTACACCACCTTGGGCAAAAATGAAGGTACCGGGCGCAGGACCACTTTCTTCTTGGAGAAGGAAAGGAATGGCTCCTGGCATGACAGGGTCTGAAGCTCCGAAATATTGCGTGCCAAGCAAATCGCCACTAGGAATACCATTTTCAAAGTCAAATCCTTCAGGAAAGCTCAACTCAATGGCTCAAAGGGTTCCCCAGACAGAACTGTCAGTATCAGATTGAGATTCCAAGGCGGTACCACTGTCCTCTTTGGGAGACGAAGGTGGGCCACCGCCCCTAGAAAGCTCAGCCCATCTGGGTGTGTACCCAATGGCACCCTGTGGACTTTCCCGTGATAACCGGAAATCACCTCCAGTTGCACCCTCAAGGCAGCTAGACCCTTATCAAAAACAGATTGCATGAACACCAAGATGTCCGGAACAGAGGCAGTGGAAGGGTGTACCTGCCTCTCTCCGCTCCATGATTCAAAGATGTGCCCTACGCAGATACACACCAGGTTTGTAGACCACCTCTGGGCCTGTAGCAAGGTTGCTATCCCCGAGCCTGATTATCCTTTCTTATTCAACTTTGCCCTTTCAAGAGCCATGCCGTAAGCGATAATTGATCCACCTGGGGCATACAAAGCGGCTCCTGTGTCAAGAGGTCCTTCCAAACGGAAGCCACCACAGTCAATACGCCAGTATCCTAATCAGGTCAGCATATCACTGGCACCTTGGCCAGTCTGGTGCCACCAGAATTACAAATCCCCGGTGCACCTCTAGCCATTGCACTAACCGGCCTATGACCGCCCAAGGTGAAAAACAGAGAAGACCCTCTTCGAGCCACTGCTGAATTAGAGCATACAGGCCCTTGGACTTCCTCTCCTCTTCTGCTAAAAAACTGGCAGGCCTTGGCTGACTCGAACATTGCCATTAGGTCCATGACCAGTGTGTCCCATCAGCGGACCACCTGCTCGAACACCTCCTGATTGAGCTGCCACTCTCTGGGGTCCATGCGCACTTGGCTGAGGTAGGCTACCGTCACACTGTCAACTTTCTGCTACATGTGCCGCTGTTAATGCCTGGAGACGAATCGCTGCCCATCCGAACAGCTTTTCGGCCTCCTTCTCCAGGGCTGCACTGCCTGTGCCTCCTTGCCAGTTGATGTAAGCCACTGTGGTCACATTGTCCAAGAGGACTTGGATAACCTTCCCCTGCAACCATGGCTCGAAACATTCTAGTGCCAAGGTCACCCCTCGCATCTCAAACCTGTTGATCGACCACAGGGCCTCCTGTGGACTCTTGTCACTGAACAAAACGTCTTTCGCAATGGGCTCTCCAACCTGACAGGCTGACATTGGTTATCAGAGGAACCCACACCAGGGACTCCTTCCAGGCTCCCCACATGCAGCCATCAACTGTGGGCTCTCCTGGCACTCCCCAGGCAGGGGAGTACTTGGGATAAGGATTGACTCTGATGGGACCATTGACTGAGCAGAGCCCTCTGCAGTGGTTGCATATGCACCCTTGCCCATGTGACTAGCTAAAGAGTGGTCACCATGGTCCCCAGAACCTGCAGATGCCGCCACTCTGATGTTCTTGCCATCTTCAGGACCTGCCATATCCACTGCCGTAGCTCCTGTGCTGGCAAACCAGCAGGAAAATCCTGCTCATGCAGGTATCAAAGCATGCTCTCAAATACTCTAGCTCCTAGGCCGGCCATAATTGACTCTTGGCCAGGTTTACCCCAATCAAGACTTTGAAGGAACTCTCCCACCCGCACTGTTGCTCTTTTCGCTATCCTCCCTGGACTTCGTCTGGACCAGCCAATCGTCTAGGTACGGGTGGACGAGAACCTCTTCCTTGTGGAGAGCTGACGCCACCACCACTATGACCTTGGTGAAGGTATGGGGGGTGGTCACCAGACCGAAGAGCAACACTCGAAACTTGAAATGACCCCTTGGCACTGCAAAGCGGAGAAACTGCCGATGTTCATGATGGATGGGAACATGCAGATACGCCTCTGCGAGATCGAGAGTCGCCCAAAATCTCTGCTTCCTACTGCCATTATTATTGTGAAAATGAGGTACCCAGAGACCGTAGTTCATGCCCTCGAAGTTGAGAATTGGTTGAAAGGAACCTTCCATTTGGGCATCACAAAATACATGAAGCATCGACCGCAGATGCACTGGTCTCGCAGAACCAGTTCCACGGCTCTCAGCTGCAGGAGACAAGTCAAGGTCTCTTTGACTGCTGCCAACACCGCTGTGCCCACTTTGAGTGATCAAAGGAGCTCATTCTTGCTCCGGCAGTGGGTATAGGTGCATCATGGATTGCACCCCTTTAAGGCCAACCTCCAGCAGATCCCACTCATCCTGGATCATCTGTCCTACTACTCCATGTACTGCGATTTCTGTACTGCCTGGAACAGCAGATCCTACAGCGCCTCTTCCTCTTCCGGGAGGTTAGCAGGCACATTCAGGGCCTTGAGGGTCTCCAAGGTACACATAGAATGTGAGCCCTTTGGGGATGAGGAATTGTATCAGTACCTGCTTGTAGTGATTGTAAACCACCCTAATGGCCTTCGGCCTAGACAGTATATCAAGACATTGAATAAACATAAACATAAGCATAAAGATGAGCACTGCTAGTTCCTCCCGGCGGAAAACCCAAACAGTCCGGGCCTGATCCTCCTGTTCTAGGCTCTCTCCTTCTTCCAACTCCTCCTGCAGATCTAGCTCCATGTCAAGGTCTTCCCCATCCAGCCCTTCCGACAATGGTGATTGCTGCCACTCCTCTAAGCCTCTAGCCCGCTTAGACACCACTGCTCCTGACTCATGCTCTTTTGCGTCTGACATCCTCTTAGCCCTGTGTTCTGGGACTGAGGAGCCACTTGGTAGGCAAAACGCCTTCTGCAAAAGTAAGAACAACTCTGGCAAGAACTCCCCCAGGATCCCTACTGCTCCCTGGGCTCAAGGGGCAGATGGTCCAGGCATCGTGCAGGGAACGGGGGCCGGATCCGTTGAAGGTAACATGGCGCCCCTGCCCCCAGGGTCTCTTGCAACCGGGAGGGACTCTCCTGCCTCATTTCATCCTACAGGTCCTGCTCCCATGACAGCCTCTTGCATGCAGTTTAGGCAGATGCCTGCCTCCGAGACCACACCACATCGGGGACTGCATATCTTGAGGATTTTTAGATTGAGCTGCAGTGTTGTATCAAAGATATGAAATGGATCTTGCCCTGATCCAATCAAATTGACACGTTCTCCTAGTAAAGTTTACATTTTTCTTCTAATACTGCAAATGGCTATAAGGGAGTACAGCTTCCCTTACAAGCAATATTACAGATTTAATAGGTTCATAATCTGGGCTAAGGGACAAGAGATGATCATGTCAGGTTACTCACTGACCATAGACAGATGGAAGGATTTCATTTGTGTCCAAACCACTGACTGACTATCTTTCAAATTACATACATTTCTTGTATGCAGGTACTTCCTGTTTTCCCCAGAGCTGTAGCTGCTACAAACCTATATGCAGAACCTCCTTTTTTTTTTTTTATACACTTATGTTTATTTCTGTCTCTGACTTTTTATCTGACCCTTCTCAGGAGAAAGCAACAATGTTTCAACCAAGTGCCAGCTACATCACCTGACCTAGAACAACAGCCCTCTGAAAATCCACCCAACAACCAACAATGGCCTATCTGATTAGGCCTTTCTCACATGCTTTCATCAAGTCATTGTGCACTGAATCAGTTTTGAGCTGTATAACACAAGGAATGCTTAAGGATTAAGTGGGGTTCACGCCTCTTGACACCATCCTATACCGGCACGGTGGTCTGGCCGGCATGGTGGGAAGGGCTGGGAGCACTCCCCAGGAATGCCCTCAATCTGTACCTGGGTAGGTAAAAAGATCCCCAGGCACAGAGCACTAGAGTACTTGAACTAAAATAAAATAAAACCAAACCAAAATCGAATTAACTGAAACTGAAATTAAAAAGAAACTGCAAATAGCCCCCTAGGAAGAGGCTGCTCTGTCCTGCTTTATTCTCCGGTGGCTGCCTCTCCCAGGCACCCAAAACACAGCAGGGGCTTAAACACATGCAGGCCTGAATAAGAAATCACGTCTAAATGCAGCAGGGGGAGTTTGCCACACTGCTGCAGGCTCCCAAACATGTGGCTGCAGGCCACTCTCTGTCTTCTTATGTTCTGGTGGTTGCTAGGGGTTTCTGCTGTCCTCCCCCCCCCCCCGCCACTCTCACCTTGGAGCCTCTTTGCCACATGGCTTTTCTACCCCTCGCTCTCAGCCTTCTTTCCCGGCTCCGGCGCTGAGGGGGGAGACTCGGGGTTGCCAGCTTTCACTCCTGTCAAGCAACTGCAACTCCTGCAATGGCTCCTCACCCGATAACAGGTTCGGGAGCAGCCAGAAGTCCCGGACTGAGGAAGGCCCCCACAGAACTCCCCCCCTAAAAATCTTGGGGGGAAAGCGGGAAGAAGGAATATCCTTCTCTCGGTCCTGATGTCCCCCGGGTTCTCTCTGTTCCTTCTGATTTTTTTTTTTAACACGTCTGCCCTTAAAAACAAAGAAACCTGCACCTTAACAGGGGAAATAAAAGCAAACTCTAACTAAACCTTTCTCCTTCGCTGTCTCTTCAGTGAGTCCAGCACCCTGGCTCACAACCTCCTCCAGCTGCTTAGAGACTGAGCTTACTGAGGCTGGTGGGCGGTGCCAGCTGCATATATACACTAGTGTCATCGAAAAGATGACATGCTCAGTCTCCAAGCTGCTGGAGGAGGTGCACTACCCCAGAGGTGCGGGACTGGACTGGAGGGATGATATGGAACTGTGTTATAGAATAAAATACATTGTTTTACTACAAATATCTGGCTTCCTGGTTTATTTTATTTTTATTTAGCTGTTTTTATATACCACTTTATCAGCATGTCAAAGCAGTTTACATGATAACCATTGAAGAAAGAACTCAAGTTACATGGAACTTGTGAGAATAAGAAGCAATAGTATGGAACAGGGTAACAGGGGTGAAATGGACAAAGGACAACAGGTAAACTATGTACAATTTGTGAGCTAAGATAAGGCAGGATGATAACGAGGAAGGGAAAAGGTTAGCGATAATGTATCTTAATATGTACACTTTAGAGGAAAGGAGGGATAGAGGATATATGATAGAGACGTTTAAATACCTCCATGGCATAAATGCACAGGAGAACCTCTTTCAATTGAAAGAAAGTTCTGCAATGAGAGGACTTAGGATGAGGGTGAAAGGGGATAGACTCAGGAGTAATGGGCAGAAATATTTCTTTATGTAAAGAGTAATAGATGTGTGTAATAGTCTCCCAGAGGAGGTAGTAGAGATGAGGACGGTATGTGAATTCAAAAAAGCATGGGACAAACACAGGAAAAAAAAAGGGACTATAGTAGTAGTATATAGTAGTTAATATGGAAGGGCAGACTGGGTAGGCCATATGGTCTTTTTCTGCCATCATGTTTCTGTTGAATGATGCTGAAAAGATTAAGAGAAGGTGGAAAGAATACACCGATTCATTATTCCATAAAGTTTAAGACAAAAGTATCTGAAAAAAGATATCTATGTGTTTCATTGCAAACAGGAAGTCAGCACGGGTCCTCAACAGGAGCAGAAGTCAAACAGCCTCACAGTCCCAGAGGGTTAAAGTAAGCACTGCAGGGCTATTTTAGATTGTTGCCACCATCGCAGGTCCTGGAGAGGGGTGTAAATGGTGGCAATGGGCAGTCCCCAGACTATTGGAAGTGAAGGCAGCCATCTAGTTTGCCTAATGGTCGCACTTGTCCTGGGTATATGACAAGGCTGAATGCTTTCCCCATACCTGTTTGACTTCAATGTAGAACAAATCATCAGAGAAGCAGGACTGTATGAAGGGAACTAAGATGTGAAGCTCGGTGGAAGACTCAACAACAACCTTCGCTATGCTGATTATACCATGTTACTGACAGAAAGTGAAGAATATCTGAAACATTTGGCTATCAAGATCAAGGAGCATAGTCTTAAAATGGGCCTGCACTTTAATGAGAAGAAGACAAAGGTCCTGACAATTGGTGAAATCAATAATTTTATCCTAGATGGAGATGAAATAGAAATAGTGTACAACCTTAACCTGCTTGGATCAATAATTAATAATGAAGCAGTCAAGAAATCTAGTGACACTTTGCTCTTCACAGATTGGCTATGAAGGACCTAGACAAGATTTTCAGTGAAGAGATATACCTCTCCATACAAAGATTCAACTTGTCCAAACCTTGGTATTTTCAATAATGTCATATGGATATGAAAGTTGGATGGTGAAGAAGCCAGAGGAAACAAAGGATCCATTTTACAAATGTATACATGGGAAAAATCCGCAGAGGCAAGGCAGCCTCTTATGGACATAAGTGCCAGTACTTACACTTACAGGTTGGTATTTTGCTACTTACATGTGTGCCTGGGACGTTCTAAAACCTATAAGTAGTTCTAATTAAATACAGAATCAGCAAGCTTTCTTTACTTTCAATTTGGAGGGAGAAATTACCTAGTGAAGATTAAGCAAGCTAACCCTCTTAATCCCTCCTGTAAAGGAGTAGCTGAAATAAGCACTTTTTAAAAAATCTATACATGCCAAGGAGCAGTTGTAAATCCCAACTTGAAAATTTTGAGTCATACACATGCATTTCCTATAATTAAATGGGGAAAACACATGCAGATTTTTGACCCACTCAAATCATACCTCTGACATGCCTCCTTGCAATTTTTGCATGTTATGGACATCAATGTGTAAAGTTAACCCTTTCTAAGATCACTATTTACATTTGGATGGCATTTCCATATGTAAATGCCAGATGTTGCACATGGAAACTGCAAATAAGGCTTCTAAAATAAAACTGATACTTTGAGAAGCCTTAAATTCTCTTTTCAGTAAACCAAAATTAATTAGTTATGAAAAAACTGTTTCTATTATAAATGGAATAATGCACTTCTACATTTCATTTGAAATACTATATCTTATTGTAAACAAGACAGAATGAGCTACATTTGAGAGTACTGGGTACCATTAGGATTGAAAGCCTACTCAAATAATAAGTGAGAGCCTTCCCTGAACCACTGGGTCACATTGAAGAATCTAGCTATGTGCAACTGAAGAGACTTGCTACTGAATGTGAATCAAGGACTAGTAACCATATCTTCGAGGAACAGGACTGGCCCTTGGGACTTGCAAAGAAGTTACTGAGAAAAGAAAGTATCCCTAGCAACTTAATGGCAACTCAGCACCTTGAGGGTAATTTATCCTAGTTCTACAGCATCATAAAGGCTTCCAAGTACCTCAAATGCTGCCTATCCCAATGCTACAGTTGTGCTTTTGGATAAAGCCAATAAGATATTTATTTATGGGGTTATTTCTCCCAACACAGATATGCTTGGTAGCACATAAATCAGGTTACTTGCTTTCAGTGTTAAACTTGAAAAAACCAAAATCAGGAAAACAACATTTTAACTTATCAGGCAATCAAAGCAAAAGAAATAAGACCTGGTTGATAACAAACTGGTCTTTTCTGTAGGCTTAGCTAATATTTTCTTAGCATGTATCAAACAACAAACCAAAAGCCACAAAGAAGGAAAAAAAACTGTTCTTTTCAGGTAAACTTCTTATATCTTCCCACATAGATTCAGAAGTGATTCTCTTAGAGCTCACAAGCAATTAGGTAAGGCTCAATTGCTAGCAGTTATCCAACTGAAACCCCTTAGCTGGCTTGCTTTCTACTGTGTGGCTAAAAATTCTACTCATGAGCTTTTCTGAGTAGATTAAAGAACAAGTTTGTATTTCTTTGTGATGGTTGCTGTACTTTGTAACAGAAAATCACCAAAGGAGTTTAGACAGAGAGCAGTCCATGTAAACAGATTCTTCATCTGCTATCACCCCCTCTTCTTCAACAAGCATGGGTTCAATATCATGGATTGGCACAGATGAATCTCCCAATGGAGCACTTTCAGGAGAATACTTGTTTCCCTGCTGTCTTTCAAGGTTATAGCTAGGGCATAGATCAGTGTTCATACCTGAGCTTCCATTGCTGTTAGAGTTCCTCTCTATATAGCCTGGCCAGTATGTAGTCCAGTTCTTAAGTCCAGCCTTCCAATCCAGATCCCTGGACACTGGATCTCTCTTCACATACCTTCTGGCACGGGTCTTAGGGTCCCTTCCACGTGCAGCCGTCTCCCTCACAGGTACCATCTGGAGATTCCTAGCTCTGCAGCACCATTCCTCTGGCTTTCCCCAGTCCAATGGTGTATGCTGGCCCTTGGAATGCCTCCCAGTATACGTACTGCTCTGGACTCTTCTAGACCTCTCAAAGGCTTTTCTCCTCTTTCTTCCAAAGGGTTTCTTTCCCTCTCTGTCCATCCGGTTTGGCTTCTGCTTCTGATGATCCTCCAGATGAAACTGAGGATATCCAAGCTGATCATGAAGATGATGATGATCCTGAGGCTAATTCTCTGTAGAATAAACTCTACCTTTATTCTGCTTAGATGAGTGCTCCTCCCTAACACAGCGCAGCTGTGCTGAATCAGGCCCTGCCCTTTGAGATGAGTGCTTAGGGATTACCTCATAGCCCTCCTGATTGAACACACGTTTCCCCACTTCAGCTCCTCTAATGGCTGTTGGAAACCTGGTGCATTCTGGGACTGGTAGTCTTTTATGGGAAAATTCTGTTTTCTTATTTCTACCAGAACTGACAGGTTGCTTGTTCAGAGTCACTTCACCTTTTCTATAGCTCCTTCCTGAGCTATGATAAGCTTCCTTATCACAAGTTCCTGATTAAATCTAGTTGACCTATAAGTGAGTGTGTTAAATTAAAATGGACTTGTATGTGCCAGTCTAATCCCAGGTATATTAAGATCAGCACTGTATCTGATTCTGTATAGGGGCTAATTTTTATTTTATTTTATTTCTTTATCTAGATTCACTATACTACTGTTCAAGCATCATTTGAAAACCACATCTGCTTACAAAGTATAGTACTGATGACACAATCAGATATTACAGAAATATGACACAAGCAAATGTCCTATATTGTGATAGCAACAAAGGGGGGTCATTCCTATCCTGAATAGCAGGGACTGGACATCCGACATGGACGTCCAGCCCCTGCCATTCCCCTAGACAGAATTTGGAGCACAGAGCTCCCCGCATGTACTGCTGAGATGTTTGGGGAGCTCTGTATGAGATTGGGAGGAGTGGGCTGGAGGTGGAGCGAGGGCGGGCTGGAGACGTGATCCTCAACCTGGACATCCAGGGCCTATTCCAGTGACAGCCCTGTACGCCAGGGCTGGGGGACCTTGATGGGGGGACTTATTCCACCTCTGAGGTGGAATAAGTCCTCTACGATGGAGGGGAACAGCCATGCTGGGACCAGCAGAGGAGGTGAGAGTGTCAGGGGGTTCCCTGCAGCCTGATCCCAGCCCCGGAAGGCCCGATTGGGGGTTGGGCAGTGGAGAACATGAGTTTGACAGCGATGCGGGTGATTGGGGCTCTTGCATGGTGCCGCAGAGCCAGGGCAACAGGACACCACTGCACCTTGGCTCCATGCAGGAGCCCTTGCTGAGCTATTCGGGAATCAGTAAGATGTCCAGCCTGACAGAATCGGAGCATGTCCTGCCCGTCCAGTTGTATGCGATTCTGCCCGTCCAGTTGTATGCGATTCTGATCCCATGGGGATGTACAGCTCCTGTGGGATCAGAATCGGGTGCATATCCTGCCCGTCAAGATTCTGGATATCCGGACAGCGGATGTGCCCCAATAAGAATGGGCCTCAAAGACAATAACATCATTGGGAAGGAGGCTTTATATGGAACAACAGTTTCAAGAGCAAGGATCTTCAAAACTATATTGCCTGCTTTAAATAAGCAGCATAGGAGTTCTGAAAAAGCCATTTCTTCAGTTTCTTGAAAGAACATTCTGCTCATCTATCTAGGGGTAACACATTCCAAAGCATGGTTATCTCATAAAAGAAGGTTAGATTCCTTTAGAGGATCTTAAATGGTGTAAGGATAAAGATAATGAAGTTAACCAGAGTAGAAGGTATGATGGATTAGCATTAAGATATTAAATTTAATTCTGCTAACAACTGGCAGTCAATGTTAATTGATTAAAAGAGGAGTAGCATGGTCAGACCTTTTGGTATTATATAGGAGTTTCACAGTGGTATTTTGAATTAAATGCAAAATGTTTTAGGAGTAGCCTGGTGGTTAGAGCACTGGTCTGATAACTGAGACCAGGATTCCATTCTCACTTGACCCTCCATTGCCTCAGAAGAAAGGCCTGGCGATCTACTTCTGGTCACACTGCCAAGAAAGCCCAGGAGCCAGGGCCGGCCCGTCCATTGAGCGAGAATGTTTTTTGCACAGGGCCACACATTTCAGGGGGCCCTGCGCAAAGAACATTCCCCTTTAAAAGTCAATTTAAAAAAAAAAAAAGCTGACTGCTGCCGCTGCTGTGGCAGCGGCAGAATTGAGTGTCCCGCGGGGCCCCCCCTGCCCGGCAGAGCACTCCCTCCCTCCCTGCCTACTTGCTTGCCTCAGTACCTCTCCGCTTTGACTTTCAGAGCTGCGAAGGGAGAGATTCTCCCTCGCGACTCTTTTAAGCCCACCAGGGCAGATGGGAAATTTCCCATAAGCCCCAGCGGGCTTAACAGAGCCGTGAGGGAGAAGCTCTCCCTTCGCGGCTCTAAGCCGAAGTGGAGAGGAACTGAGGCAAGCAGGGAGGGAGGGAGTGCTCTGCCGGGCAGGGGGCCTCGCGGGACACTCGATTCTGCTGCTACCGTGGCAGCACCAGCCAGATTTTTTTTTTTTAAGTTTTAATTTTCCATGGGCTGATGGGAGGGAGGGGGGTTAGGACTGGTAATGGGCTGGAGGGGGGTTTAGGACTTGAGGTGGGCTGATGGGGTTAGGACTGGTAATGTGCTGTGGTCTGATGGGGGGTAGGACTGGTAATGGGCTATTTCTACAGTGTTGTTGTACATTCCAAAGTTTGGCTTTTGGGGTTCCCAGTTTAATTATTGTCTTCCTGTTTCTAAATTGTGATTCCCTGTTTGGTGATGGTCTATGTTCTTCATGTGTAACTGAGCTGAGGTATTCTGTTTATGTAGTTGCTATTTGACATTGCCCTTGTTCTCTTTCCCCAGTACGTCATATATTGTTATTCTCTGAAATGTATTGGTTTAATATTTGCAGTGTTGCCTTTTGATAGGTAGGGTTTGGTGCTTTGTGAGTCCTGGTAGTGTTGTTATGATACGGTGGGTTTGCTATGGGTTCTAAATGGGCAGTATTTGTAGTAGTTCCTAATATGCATCTCAACCAAACCAAGCAGTTAACATAAAAACAATAAAAAAGCAATGAAAAAGGGACCTCAGTAAGGGATAATCCGCCGCTTAAACAGCATTAACCAGGCTTGGGTTATTTATCCCCTTCAGTATCTCTAAGAACATAAGATATGCCATACTGGGTCAGACCGAGGTCCATCAAGCCCAGTATCCTGTTTCCAACAGTGGCCAATCTAGGTCATACGTACCTAGCAATATCCCCAAAAGACACAGGTTCCACAATGCTTGTACTGGGTCAAGCATTGATTATCCTGGGTCCCTTTTTAATAGTGGTTTATGGACCTTTCCTCCAGGAACTTGTCCAAACCTTTTTTAAACCCAGCTACACTAACAGCCCTTACTACATCCTCCGGTAACAAATTCCAGAGTTTGATTACACGTTGAGTGAAAAAATATTGGGAAAACTATTCGTCCTCTATATATACGTTTGGGTGAACATCGCAGCAGGTTGCGCTGTAAGAGACGAGAAGCGCCATTGGTTAGTCATTGTTTAGAGTTTGGACATGTATTTACTGATTTGGTGTGCTTTGGTATTGAACAAGTACTTCAGGGTTCTAGGGGGTTATCCCGAGAGCAATTCTTAATATTACGTGAGCAGCGGTGGATATTTTTGCTCCACACGGTTGCCCCCGGGGGATTAAATTTTACTATTGATTGGCAGGCTTGCTTTTGAGTGTTCTTTATGCGTGGAAGTGATTGGTTTGACAGCAATTATGGGGACATGGTTTTCTGCAGGCTTATTGGATAATTTAGGCGACAGGGTGCTGACGTTAGACGCCACATGTTGGATATTTAATCTGGCTTGTGGATGTGATAAGGAACGTGAGTTGAGTTCTCTGATGTATACGTGTTTTCGGTGCGGGCATGGTAAGAACTCTCGGCTTTGCTTGGCTCTGTTTGAAAATGAAGTAGTTGATATGTAGTTTGATTTATTTAGCACTTTTTTTTATTGTTTTATTTGTTTTTATAGTTCACCCCCCTGAAGCAGCGTCTGCGAAATGCTAAGAGGGACGTCTGATGTGGCGTCGGGGTTGATGTTTAATGCCATCTTCTGTCATACTGAAGCTGAGGACTGCCATTTTTACTGATGGGTTTTCTGCTCTTTTTGTGCTGTTTGAGCAGTGGCTGTTAAGAGATATATGATTTATGATATGTTGTTTGTTTGCTATTGAGGGTTTAAAGTATCTGTTATTAGCTATTATGTACTATGTAGCAACTTTAATGATATACTTTATCTTATTTATTTATTTATTTTATTTATTTAACTGCATTTATATCCCGCTTTTCACCGGGTCAAAGCGGTGTCTCTGTTATTATGTCTCTGTTATTATTATAATTGGAATTTGTAAGAGTTGTTGCCCCATCAGGATTGTATTTGTCTATAAGCTTTTTCAGTACTGTTGATGGATGGTGGGGGTAGGTCAC
Organism: Ichthyophis bannanicus; assembly: GCA_033557465.1. NCBI lineage: Eukaryota > Metazoa > Chordata > Amphibia > Gymnophiona > Ichthyophiidae > Ichthyophis > Ichthyophis bannanicus. The sequence goes on along the minus strand of CM066033.1, from coordinate 1,147,835,902 downwards.
AGACCGTTGATGCTATCTTTCCCCTTGGTTTTTACTGATATCCGGTATTTCCGGTTTTGAAGTATTACGGAGACCCTGGGGCTTTTGTCTGAGGTCTGTGCTCCCCTATCACCACAGTATTGTTAGCTTGTTTAGTGCAATATTATTCAATTGCTACATTTGGTTAAAGTAGTGGAGTTGTCTGTGTTTATATGTGTAAAAAGGTTAGTGTGGCAGTGGCATGCCTGTTGTTATTAGGAGTCATACCAAACCAATAGTTCTCAACCCACTACTTGGGAGACACCTAGCCAGTCAGATTTTCAGGATAACTACAATGACTATGCATGAGAGAGATTTACATGCACTGCCTTCATTGTATGCATGGGTTGAGACCTATTGCCCTAGAGTAGACAATACCCTTTCATATGGACCCCAAATTTCTTTTTTGGTTAAAATATTTCTTTCTTTGCTCTTTGAGTAATCGGATATATTAAACTATAGCTCAGTAAAGGGGATCTAGAATCACTCATTCATGCATTTGGGGGCATATTTCCTAAGCGGCGTTACCTGAAAATGTAGTATATGGGACACAGTATCTGGGTATGATAACAGATAGTGCAGGAAAAAGGCTATTAACACAGTGAGCTGATAACAAAGGCCCAAAGACCTTCTACTGTATGTGCTTCATTTTTGTGATCATACATTTTCAAAATTGGGCTGAGGAAATTAGTGGGGAGACTTTCCCCTTATTTTTAATAGGAACAAATTCATTTACTACTCAAAATAATTGTTGGGAGAACTTTCTTCAGGACTGTAATCAGGATGGTACCCTCTCTTTGCTTTCCTAATTGCAATTTAGAAGGTTTAGAAGGCAAGGAGGGTCTATATTAAGACTACTTTATAAAGACACATATGCGCATATGTGTTTTTATGAAATATTAGCATGAATCACACTTAAATTGAAGGCACAGACATTCCGCCTGCTCAAAAGCAGACATAAATGTTAGCACAAACTTTACTGATGTACTCGTGAGTTTTATAAAATATACTTGTAAATCACAACTCCAGCCATTCTCTGCCCTGGTATATGCCTAGATGGCATTTCTACAGGGATCCTAGGTTATGTGGTCTTGAAGACGTTTATTTTGTGCCTATATTTCTTCTTCACTTTAAGCCCAGTTCTACACATTGAGCATGGCAAGTCATCACTATGGAAAGCAATGAGATGCTGAACGAAAGTCATCAAAGTCCTGCCCTTAATGTACCTTCCTGCAGGACTAACTTATGTCTGCACATGATGCACAACATGTACACAGGCCATTCAAGAATACGCTTTGACCGTCCTGCAGGCTGACCATGCCCCTGCTCCACTCCCTTCCTCCCACGTTCAGGGATCTTCTCGCAACTGCCTTGTGTGTGCAGGGCCGTGATGGTTGCAGCCTATGGACGTAGATACTTTCTCTGGATCTATTTCCCCTCGGTACGTACAATGAACTTATTCATGTTCCGGAATGACCTCCATTGTGCCTACATTTCAGGGGCAGGTGTAGGCGTAAATGAGCACAAGTGGGTTATTGAAGTATGTGGGTAAATTAAGGTGTTTATAATCTACAAGCATACGTCATGACTCTGCCTATGCTCCAGCTGGACTGTGCCCATGGCAATGCCTGAAGGAAAAGTACAGACAGGCATGGCCTCACACATACTTTTGCACTTTGCAAGATGGACAGCTGAAACAAAGAAACAGACATGGTGAACTGTAAATGAGGATCTTGCATGTTAATCCAGGTTGAAAACTCATTCAGTTGTTCCATAGAACCCAGAATATCATCAATAAATCGTAGTCAAAGATCAGTAAATCACAGTGCATTATGTGTGCCAATTCACTTACCTTGGATGTTTGGGTGGATGCCAGGATGGGGCATCACTACTGTTTGAAGTATACCACAGATGATCAAATGATGTGGGCTATTTATGTGATTTTGCCCTTGGAACAAAGTTTATGTGGGCAGGACATGTCGTATGGTAAAAACAAGGTTGAGTGAGCACAAATCCAGGTTGTCCACCCGGGTGGTGTCAGCTACCTTGGTCCAGCACTTTGTGGATCATTTGCATGAGTGGAAGGACCTTCAGTGGTTTATAATGGATTGCATCCCTGATCGACTATGGGGAGGAGCACCTTAAGTGTCTTGAGTGATGTTGAATTTTTTTCTCTTAATGCTCTGTACCCCTATGGCCTCAATGATGAGCTGGAATGGATTTCAGCATTATAATGTCATCTTCCTGGCATCCATAGCTTGCTTATATACTTCAGTTCCCTATTTAAATGGCTGCTATGGCTTTGAGTGGTTAAAACATAAGAACATAAATTAAGAATAAGATATGCCATACAGGATCAGACCAAGGTCCATCAAGCCTAGTATCCTATTTCCAACAGTGGCCAATTTAGGTCACAAGTACCTAGCAGTTTCCCCAGAAGACACAGGTTCCACAATTCTTGTTTTGGGGCAAGCAGTGGATATCATGGGTCCCCTTTAATAATGGTTTATGGACCTTTCCTCCAGGAACTTGTCCAAACCTTTTTTAAACCCAGCTACACTAATAGCTTTTATTACATCCTCCAAGAACGAATTCCAGAGTTTGATTACGTGTAAAGTGAAAAAAATATCTTCTCTTATTAGTCTTTATGGATTACACTGTAGCTTTATTACATGTTCCCTAGTCTTTCTACATTTTAATGGTGTAAGCAATTAATCTATGTTTACTGTTCCACTCCATTCATTAATTTATAGACCTCTATAATATCTCCCCTCAGCCTTCTCTTTTCCCGATTGAAGAGCCCTAACCTTTTAAGCCTCTTCTCATAGGGGAATCCTTCCATCCCCTTTATCATTTTGGTGCCTCTTCTCTATACCTTTTCTAATTCCACCATATCCTTTTTAAAATATGGCCACCAGAATTGCACACAATATTCAAAGTGTGGTCGCACCATGAAACTATACAGAGGCATTATAATATCCTTTGTTTTATTCTCCATTCCTTTCCTTATGATGCCTAGCATTCTATTTGCTTTCTTGGCCACCGCTGCACACTGGGCAGAGGGTTTCAATGTGTTATCCACAATGACACCTAAATCTTTTTCTTGGGTGGTGGTTCCTAATGTGGAACCTTGCATCATGTAACCATAGTTTGAGCTGTTCTTTCCTAGTTGCATAACTTTGTACTTGTCCACATTAAATTTCATCTGTCATTTGAATATCCAGTCTTCCAATTTATTAAGATCCTCTTGCAATTTTTCACAATCATCTTGGGTTTTAACAACTTTGAATAATTTTGTGTCATCTGCAAATTTGATTACCTCACTCGTTATTCCAATTTCCAAGTCGTTTACGAATATATTAAAAAGCAGCGGACCCAGCACAAATCCCTGGAGTAGTCCACTATTCACCTTTCTTCATGACCCTCCATTTTCTATCTTTTAACCAGTTCCTGATCCACAATAGTACACTGCCTCCTATCCCATGACTTTTTAATTTCGCCAAAAATCTTTCCTGAGGGACCTTGTCAAAAGCTTTCTGAAAATCCAGATACACTATATAAACCGACTCACCTTTGTCTACATGTTTATTCACCTTCAAAAAAATAAAACAGATTAGTAAGACAAGACCTTCCCTGGCTAAAGCCATGTTGGCTGTCTCCTATTAAACCATGACTATCTATATATACAGAAATTGTATTCTTAATAATGGTTTCTACCATTTTACCCAGTACTAATGTCAGGCTCACCAGTCTGTAGTTTCCTGGATCACCCCTGGAACCTTTTTTAAAAACTGGCGTTACATTGGCCACCCACCATTCTTCTGGTATTATTGATGATTTTAATGATAGTTCACAGATTACTAATACATGATTGTGTTTCATCTCCGCTGTGGAACTTATTGTGAGGCAGCCATTTTTAATCTACCAGTGAAACTTGAGTTGATGAGCAGTCCACAGTTTGGTGCCTTATGCGTCTCCATGGAATATCATCTCTTTCAGCTAAGTAGTTCTTGAATTTTTATATGCATTTAAAAATTTGAACATACTTAGGGGTATGTTTACTAAACTTCAGTAAAGGAGCTGACTTTTCGGTGCGTTGATGGCAGTTGATTACAGAAAACAAATTCCACTTTACACAAACCAGTAGATGACTTTCATCAGCTTAAACACACAAGGGAAACGTCCTTGTTATGCAACGCAATTTTAAAAATTAGAAAAAAATGTTTACAAGGCATCCACAGCATGTAAATAATTTACAGATCGATACATTCATCATTTCTCCCTCACCCCCCAGTAGTTTCTTTTAGATAAATACTTTACTCTTCTTCATTGTCCGAATAAACTGAACTCCATACATGCACAACTCAAAGGTTTCAGAAAAAAATAATCAAAGGTTATTGCAAAAAATAGAATTAAACTAATTAAACTAAATCTTCAAGTACCTTTAAATGACAGCCACTCAGTACCATACCCATTTCCTTATAAAATGAAAGGTCTCTGAACCTCTGAAAAGCTATTTTCTAAGATTTAAAACAATTTTAACTGTATTTATAGTAATTTAAAGTGATAATTTGAGGTTTGAAAATAATGCAATTTAAAATTATACCCATATTACACAAGACTTATGTCTGCATCTTAAGCTGAAAGGAATCAAACCGTAGAAAACCACATATAGAACAAAATCACAATTTACATTATAATAAAGGCAGGCTTTCAGCATTTTAAAAAATTTGCAGCAGTGAGATGTCAGAAGCAAATTACAACTATTCATAAGTCTATTAGTTCAGTATGAGAAGAATCTATCTAGCAAGAGTTGGATGTGTTGTAGAACATGCGTAAAGTTCATTTGGGTTTTATACCTTAAATTGTCATGTTCTTGCCAAACACTTATTTTCAAGCAAGCAGGAGGCAATACATCAAAATTCAGATGCTGTAGGAAAACTGAACGGTTTGATAAGTGAACCTGAAACAACCTCCCATTGCCTCCACAAATACACATCATACAGCATATCACCTACTGGCTCCAAACCACAAATCTGCCCCAACCCTCCCAATGTGGTACAGTATTTATTTTATTTTTTTATTTATTTAGAAGGATTTAGTATACCGCCTTATCGTTAAATCAAGGCGGTGTGGCACATCAATCAAAATCAATAATAAAGTGTGGTTTGTAGCATGCATAAGTTTGAGATAAATATTCAAGAATCAATGGTGCACTTTTTAGATGTGCAAGTTATGAAATGTCAGGATAGATTCAATACAACGGTTCATACTAAACCCACTATTAAAAATACTTTGTTGCATTACTCTAGTTTTCATCCTATTCATTTGAAACAAAGTTTGCCATTTTCACAATTACTTTGATGCCGCCGCATATGTTCATCTGATACAGATTTTGAGATACAAGCTAGTAAAATGTTATCAAAATTTCAGGAACGTGGTTATCCTGCTTCAGTTTTGAAAAGCGCCTACAAACGGGCGAAATTTAATCATCGTGAATGGCTATTGAAGCCAAAAAATGAAGATTTTGCCTTGTCTTCAGTTATATCACCTATTACGTGTGTTTTGCCATATTCCAGTCTCTCAAGTCGAATGGCTGCCTCTATTCGTAAACGTTGGAAGATTTTTTTCATCCCACTCTATTTTGTCAAGCCATACTTTGCGTGTGGCATATAGTAGAGGCAGAAACATGAGAGATCAGCTGTGTTCAGCGGTTCCAAAACAGATTAATTCTTCATTTTTAGTGTATTCTCATAGTAAATGTGGATGCTGTACGTTCTACAATATGAAGGAAAATTAATTATGTACTCAATATGCGAATATACGTTATAAGTTGAAACAACATACAAATTGTAACGCTTTGTTTGTAGTGTATGCCTTATGGTGTCCTTGCCCTAAGGTATATATTGGGAAGACTACGCGTCCCTTGCGTACGAGACTAGCAGAGCATAAATATAGTATTATCAAGGCCAGGCTTGAAACTCCATTAGTTCAGTATTGTGTTACAGTAAATCATACTTTTGAAGAACTTCGATGTACTGTGTTGGAACAAGTTCTTCCGAATATACGAAGAGGAGACAGAGGTCGTCTATTGTTTCAGAAAGAACAGAAATGGATTTATGATCTGAAAAATTTGGACCCTAATGGATTAAATGATAAAATTGAATGGACATTATTTATTTGATTGTCAGTGATAGGGCTGTGGAGTTCCTTTTGGATTTTCCTCTTTTATTTTATAATTTGTAGTAGGATTTGGTATGTTGTATTTTGAGTGTTTAGGTTAAGTGTGGATATACAATAAAGTTGTTGTTGTTGAAGGATTACATCATTTTCTGTGAGTGAATCAGCTTATGTGACTTTCCTTTAAAGGGGTGCAATGTCAGACACTGATTTAGAAGTTGTGAGGCATTGAGGATGCCCGTTTTTGAAGGCTTTATAGAAAATTGTGGCGAACAGCACTCAGTGATCTGTATATGAAATGTATTATTGGAATCCCTGATGAAGCCTATTAAGGTGAAACAGAAGCTTTTGTGGGCATTCTAAGCAGACATTAGAGAGCTTTCTACATTAATGAAAGATATTCGCTACTTCTTTGGCGGCACGTAGCCGAGTGAAGAATTGATGTGGAAGTTTGGCTGCACACTGGAGTTTTTACAACGTTCAGATAAGTGGATTTATGCTATTGGAATAGTGTATCTTATTATTTTGTTGAAGAGTATTTTGTCTCTTTCTTTTAGGAAGTGAACAAGCTGTCGGCAAACTTTGGCTTTTTTAGAAATGTGAGAAATATTGATGATAAAAGAATAAATTAGTATATCTTTTTAAACTTTGAGAATCCCTAAAAAGTACTTTTTGGGGTGTAGGTAATTTAATTAAGATTAGTTTAATTTTTTTGATAATTTAAATTAAAATCTGGGAGGTTATGACCCGTGATGTGAATTTTGCCATTTAACCCTATGGTGATTCATTTCGCCACATGTAGGGGAAGGGCTATCCTGATGTCATTTATATACCCTATGGAAATATGTGATGGTCTTAGGATAAACTATTCTGAAATATATGTATTTTTTGAAATTTGGGGATATTGAGGTTATTAGTATTTACTTTATATTATTAGCGATAAGGGGCTACCATGTGGTAAGTGTGCTGGGCGTGTCAGAGGCGTTCCGGCGTTAAGGGGTGCTAGTGGACACTTACCATGCGGTAATAGGACATTAAGGGATGGTAATGGACACTTACCGTGTGATAATAGCACATGCTGCGGGAAGGTGTCTGGCATGCATCTTAATGCAGAAAAGCCACTGAAACACTGGAAGGGGGCAGGGAAGCCATTGTAGAAGATATGGATGCAAGCATAATTGGTAGCTGATAGAGTTGACTCACCTGATGCCTGGCAATGTGGCAGTATGTGTGATGAACATGTTTGACCATACAGCAAGCCTAGGCTGTTGACTAGGCGAGATAGGCGGCTGCCTAGTGATGATGGTCAGTGTGGGTGTTGGCTGTGTCATAGGTGGGTGGTGGTGGCAGCAGAGGCTGCAGAGGGGATGCAGCAATAGGGGGCGCTGTGACAGGCATGTAGTCCTAGATGCACCTGAAAGCATACATAGCAGCATAAGCTACATTATAGTATCTGTGAGGTGTGGACATGTATCCAGATGTACTGCTATAGGCCAGGAGAGTGTCTAGGTGGAGGCAGCATGTGCCTGATATGGGCAACAAAGGGAGGATTGCCAATGAGTGCGCATGTGAAGCAGTCACAAGAGAGGTGTGCATGGTATGGCTAACTGCTGCAAATGACCCCTGAGGGTCATGGTGGGGCAGCTTACTGATGGTCAAATGGTGGGTGCATGGCTGTGCCATGGATCATCCAGGCAGAGAATTTGTATTGTGCATGGTGGGTGGATGTATGGGATCGTACAGGCCAAAAGCATCTGGTGTGTGTGAATCAAAAGTAGCAGTGCCATGGGCTACATGAAACACCATTTGTGCGGGTGGGACTGGTTCTTCAGCCTGTGCAACTGCAAGACAATACACCAGACAAAGTGGCATGATAGAAAGAGACAAGCTGAGCCCATTTGTTCCATGTCGGGCAAGTAATGGTGGCAGAACAGTGCAGGGGATGGCTATGCAAAGAGTGTTAGGTGCCTGAATGTACAAGATATATTCTCCTTACATAAAACTGGGAGGTCACAATGATGGCAAAACAGAAAACGCATCCATACAAGTTGACCCGGACATCTGCTGTGTATACATCACTGACCCGCTGCAATGCGCCGCAGCAGAGCCACTAAAGCCAAGCTCACAGATGTCCATGATGGGGAATGACATGTTGGGCTACCCAATATGTAGCCATAACACATAGAAATATAGAAGAATGATTGTCTGCAGGTGACAGCTGAGCCAGGACTGTGCAAGTGCACCCAGGCACAAAACGAACAAGTGGGAATCAAACACTGGACCTTTGACCATGGAGACATTGCACCAACCAGTAAGCTACTCCACCACACAACTCTATATAGATGGGTAAAGCCTGCAGATCTCTGATCAAATAGTTTGTTGTCTGTGCCAGTATAGGTTGTGCCCTCCACTACCCATAAGAACATAAGATATGCCATACTGGGTCAGACCAAGGTCCATCAAGCACATGCAAAACAGCGGTCTGCAGCTGAAGAACCAATGGAGAATGCACTGATACAGCATATCAGCTCAGTATGACACACTGGCTGCGTGTGCTACATGCACATAACAACAGCAAGCCATACTGCAGAGCGGTTTCAGATGTCACCCCAAGAGTGAGGAGGGGTGCCCAGCACCTGGTCCACTGAACCTGCACTGTTAGAGATGGTCTCTGCTGGTTGTGCTTCAGATCTGCATCGCTGCTAGTGTGTTATGCTTTTCTCCTTGTTTCCTACATGCTCTAGACAACAGTTTGGCCCTGTGTTCTACCCATGTTGGACACTAGCCCTCTGATAACAGTGCAGGTTAGAGGCCAGTGTCAATATGCTGCTGCCATGGACAGTTGCTGCAGTGGGGGTGTATAGGCTCCTATGGGGCTACTGTCCTGCCAGGACCCCCAGAGAGTAGACCATGATCACAGTAAGTCTGCCCCTGCTGCTTTTCACTGGATTGTGTCAGCCAAGCATAAACAAACTGCAGTTGGACTACAAGCACTCTGCATTAACACCCAGTTGTTTGCTCAGTGACTGGCATCTCCAGACAGAGAATGCATTCATATCATGGAGCCAGACATTATAATGGCTCAATGTGGATACTGGCCATGCCATGGTCACCTTTTGGTCATAGTGAGAATGCCATCTCAGCATGACATACAGTGGTCACCCAGGCAATGCAGGTGGCAAACAGGCACAATGGCGTCTCAGCCAGTGACCTACCATTGTGGCAGACACATCCAGGCCAGTCTGCACTGTTTCAGGTGATATCCACAATGCTCTGCATTGCTTTATTCACATTTTCCAAACAGGCTAGGAAAAACTCAGACAATGTGAGCAAAAGTGTAGTGCAAAAAGCCACAGGACAAAGGGGAGTGAGACACACACACATGCATAAACTCTTATTGGTGCACTGTGCAAAAGTGGAGATGGTTGGCATTCCTCTTTGACACTCCTGTCTCAATGTCAGTTCAATGACTGATAACATGTCCTCTGTTTGCAGATGCTATTACTGTACCTTGGCCTCACCACATGTTGTTACTGTGTGCTATTAGCCTCCAGCCAGCTGTGGATAGTGGAGCCTGTCAGTGCTGCTAGTGGTTGTTTCCACCCTTGCTGGCCATCTTCTTGAGGGCTGCACATGCTGGTGTTGTACTTACACTGTCAACTAAACCTTGTCCACAGGAAGATGCAATACAGAAATCCCAGCAGGGACCTGAACCTGTGACCCTCCACACATGTACACACCAACTGTGTGTGTTGCACCACAGTGCTGCCTTATGGGAATAGCAGCTCCTGTTGCTGACATGCTTCCCTTCAGCTGGCCTTTGGCACATGCTGCAATGCGAATGGCGCACACGACCAGGACAAGGCTTCTATCTGCTACAGGCTGGTGCCACTTCCCATGCCACCACTAACACACCCCATCATGCAGACTTGCCCATGCAGTGTCAGAGGTGGTGGTCACAGTCCCATCATGTTAAACATGCAGGTTTGGCAGGCACCTTGGGCACAAGGGCCAGATGGAGGGCAGGGGTACACATGGGTGGCCACGCAGACCCCCACCAGCTGCTCACTGATATATCTCTGGGAGAGGATGGCAGCCACTGCTGTGGTATTTCCCTGGGTACCTGCATTTTCCAGCTACCTGCAGGGCTACAGCATTTGGCACTATCGGCCTCTTCACCCACAGCTGTGTTCTGTGGCAGTGGGGGAGGGGGGAAGGCAGCTTGGATCTCTGCCTTGGGTGCCACAACCCTTGGACCGCCCCATGTGGCATATTGCCTTTCTGCAGCAGTAGCAGGACTGTGTGCTGCCACTGTCACTGTGGGATCATGACGAACATCACAGATGATTCTACGGAAGGCAGAATACCCCTTTGTGGAGAGGCTACAAAGTTTGGAGTTCATCAACTCGGAAAGAGACGGCTGAGAGGGGATATGATAGAGGTCCATAGATTACACAGGTACACTACCAAAAAACTGCCTCCAGTTTTGCAACTGATTCCTAGAGATTTTGGGGTGCTGAATCCAGGAAAAATAGCCAAAATGTTCCATCACGTCACGTTTTCTTGCAAAATTAGATTTCTTACCCATATAAGGAATGTTCACATAATTTCTTTTTAGCCGACTGCAGTTTATTTTCTTGGCCCAAAATAGAGGTTGTAATGGTTAACTAACTAGAAACACTCCCTCATGATATTTTAGAGTGTTTTGTATTCATTTTATACATTAACAGGACAATTGGGAGGTGGGGGGCTAAATCCAGTACTCGCGCTGGCGCATGTTCTTTCCTGTTCGCCTCGCTTCGTTCACTCGCTCAAACACGGTGGTTGCGACATGAACGTTCCTGTCAAATTTCAGTTTCTTGCAAGTTCATTATTACCTTTTGTTTGCTCAGTCGTAATCCAGCTTTATTCCGAAGTGGTTCACTACAGTTGTAGTTTGCAGTGCTGTGTATTTGTGATGGCTCACAGAGCCAGAGGTTGCGTCAACTCTCCGGACAGTTTTTGTTTTATTTGTGGGGAATATACCGTGAAAAAGCAGCAGAGGAACATTTCTGCATTTATTAAAAAAGTATATTTCGCCTATTTCGGTTTGAAGTTAGGCGATCAAGACAAACCGTGGGCTCCTCACAAAGTGTGCAAGACATGTGAGGAAGATCTACGCTTATGGATGAAAGGTAAAAAACAAGCATTTCGTTTCGGAATACCTATGATGTGGCGTGAACAAAGAGACCACAGCAGTGACTGCTATTTTTGCTCTTGCATTGTGAAGGGATACAACTTAAAAAATAAGAACGTAATAAGTTACCCCAACCTTCCCTCAGCAATTAGGCCTATGCCTCATAGCAACGAAGTACCTGTGCCTGAACCACCAAAATCTTTGGATCATATTTGTGTGGACGGTTCTGATCATGATGAGACTCATCAGATGGCTTTTCCCGATGAGTCCAGTACTTCCGAGTTTGAAACTGAAACAGATCCGAAACCTGAACTTTTCTCTCAAGCTGAATTGAATGATTTAGTCCGGGATTTAGGACTCCCAAAAGATGCTGCCCAACTGCTAGGTTCTCGGCTTAAACAGAAAAATCTATTGTCACCAGGAACAACTTTTTATTGGTACCGCAAAACCGCGAGACATAATTTTTGAAGTATTTCAGCAAAGAGGAAGATTTGGTATTTTGCAACGATATATACGGAGTGATGGAAAAGTTTAAACTCAAGTATGATCCTGCTGAATGGCGGCTGTTCATTGATTCGTCAAAAGACAGCATAAAAGGTGTTCTTCTTCATAATGGCAACACATTCGCTTCAGTTCCTATTGCTCACTCTGTTATTCTCCAAGAAAAATACGAGAATTTGGCCCTGATTCTTCAGAAGATTCGTTATGATGAGCATAAGTGGATGATTTGTGGAGACTTTAAAATTCTATCCATGCTATTAGGGCAGCAATCCGGTTTCACCAAATATCCCTGCTTCCTTTGCTTGTGGGATAGCTGGGCCCGTGACCTACACTGGGGGAAAAAAGACTGGCCAATTTGGGAGTATTTGAGACCCGGTGAGAAAAATGTTCTTCATGAGAGCTTGGTACCTCGTGATAAAATTCTATTACCACCTCTCCACATTAAGTTGGGTCTCATTAAGCAATTCATCAAGTCCCTTCCAAAAGATGGTGAGTGCTTTCGGTACCTTTGCTCAAAGTTCCCCCGACTTTCTGAAGCAAAGCTAAAGGAAGGAGTGTTTGTTGGCCCTGATATAAGGAAACTCATTTCAGATGGAGCATTCGCTGAAACGATGTCTGAGAAGGAAAAAGAAGCCTGGGATTCCTTCAAGGATGTTGTTCTCAAATTCTTGGGGAACAGGCGGGATGAGAACTATAAGGATATTGTTGCCAGGATGCTCAATGCCTTCAAAGAACAAGGCTGTAACATGAGCCTGAAAGTCCATTTCTTGCACTCCCATGTGAACTACTTTCCCGAAAACTTGGGGGCGTACAGTGAAGAACAAGGTGAAAGGTTTCAGCAGGACATCAAGGACGCAGAGAGAAGGTACCAAGGAAGATGGAACACCACTATGATGGCTGATTTCTGCTGGTTGCTGCTGCGGGAAACCCCAGATGAAAAATACGCCAAGCAGCGCACCAAGAGAAGCATTCGGGGGAAGAAGAAACGGGCCCACCAGGAGATTGATTGACCCAAGAATGACTTTAAAATCTAAACTGTGTTGACAAATATCGTGTTTTTACTAAACTTTGAAATAAAAATTTGCTAGTTATTACCACAGTATCGGATCTCATTTATTAGAATTTTATTTTCACACCATCGGGTGTTTGTCTTCATGTATTGCAATGGTGCGGTTTGCGTTTTCTATTCTTACATACTGTGATGGGGCCCGTGGGTAGAGCTCTTTAACCCTATATAGGCGGTTGCCTAGGGTCTGTTAAACAAGTAATCTGCTCTTGCTAAGTAAATGATAGAGTCTCTCAGAGCAAAAAGTGAATGAGAAAATAAGATGGGTTTTATTCCCCGTCCCGCTCGGACTATCAACAAGATCAAAAAAAACTTCAGATACAAGCAAAGAACAAAAATAGTATCAGCAAACTTATATTCCTTTGTTTAAATTCACAAAGTTCTTTTTGTCATCCAATTAAACAGCAGGGCTGCACTTGTAACAAATGCTACAGTCCATGGGAGAGGGGTCTGGAAGGCTGCTGCTATCTTCCCACAACATACCCTCTCCAGCACTCCCCAAACTCCCTGTATCACACTTTTCCTGTGTGGAGTACTCAGGCACGTCTTCTTGTGACAACTCACTATAGCTTTCAGTGAAGGTTCCTCTCTCTTCAGGTTTATACCTGTCTGGCATGCAGTAGCTTCTCTCTGGGTTTTCCTCCCAGAACAAAAGGTCTGAATCTCCTTGCTTCCTGTATCTATGCTCAGGACCGCGCCCTTGGCACTTATATGTTTTAAACCTTTCTCTGTAAGCACATGGATGCCTCCTTTTATCCGTAGGGATTGTCTTGGCACTTGGCTCCCTGTATCTCTTCTCTCTAGCCTCCCAGGCTGGTTGTGCAGTAGTGAAGTTAGTATTAGCTTTGCAGCTATTTCTTAATGTGCACGTGTATTTGGAGTTCCCATCCCCCAACACTCTTTCTAAACTGACCTGTGCTTAGTGCTGGCACATACCGGTCTCCTGTGTGGTAGGACACTCCTGGCTTCTCTTGAAGACTAACTCGGGTGGCATGTCTTCTCCCAGTGCAGCTTGCCTCAAACCTCTTCTCCTGAGTGCTGGAGCTACCTTCACTTCCTGGTTCTCCGACAGAAAACTTTCCTCCCAGCACTCCTCTGGGGTTTCTGCTCAGCTGACTGTAGCCACACCTCTTGCTGCTCTCTCTCTGGCTTCTGCCCTCCTCCTGGGTTGTGTCCTGCCTCTCTTTCCACTGACTGGAACCCTGTCTTATGTAATCCCTAGCCCTGCACGTGACGTGGGGATTTGCAATCAGGTGTTCCTGATGAGCTTTCTGTTTGGCACGTAGTAACAGTTTTCCCTGCTCAACTGTTTCAGTGTGCCTAGTGCCTCTCTTCAACGCTGAATCTAAGGTAAGCTCTTCTTTTACCTGCACTTCCATGGGCTGTGTATCCTCTGCTGCACCACAATACATACCTGTACAACATTTTTTGCACATTTCTTTGCTTTGCTTTGTGTCTAACCTCGCTCTTATATGCTCAATGTTTGTGCACATGTATGTGGCTGTTTTAAGTGCAGACAATTTTGCTACCATCACAGTGTGTTTTGTTGACATTACTCTATTCTTATGTGCTGCCTTGTTACAATTTTCTTTATTCTTATTTGAATAACTACTAAACAATTAGTATAAAGAATTCATCCAAGAAACTTTTATCTCGATCACACTCAATCTGAAACGTTCACCTCAAACTGCTAACCCAATGTAGCAAAAAATCTGTACGTGATGGAACAAATTGGTTACCAGATTTGGATTCAGCGCACCAAAAAACGTAAAAATCAATCGAAACATTAGAGGCAGTTTAAAAAATTTTTTTTTAGTGTACCTGTTTTATTGACCAGAGTGGAACAAGTAAACGTAGGTTACTTTTTTATGCAATCAGACTGTGGACAGACTAGGGGACCTGCAATGAGACTACAGTGTAACCCATTTGGGTCTTCTAGGTGAACATATTTTTCAGTCAACGCGTAATCAATCCCTGCAATCCATTACCGGAGGATGTGGTAAAAGCTGTCAGTGTAACTGGGTTTATAAAGTTTGGATGGGTTCCTGGCTAACAGTTCATAAACCATTGCTAAAGAGGACCCAGTCTATGGTCTGCCTGCCCCATTACAGTTATTGGGGATCCTGTGTGTCTTTTGGGGAAATTGCTAGGTACTTGTGACCTACTGTAGATTGTGCACTGTTGGACACAGGATATTGGGCATGACACAGTTTGGCATATTTTTTAGTCTTATGTTCCTATCTGCCATCTAAGCAGCTGCATGCCCCCCCCCCCATGCACCAGCAGCCCCCACTGCATGACTCATGTGCCACCTCCTTTGCCCCCATTTGCACCATCATCATAGTGCCCTTTCATACTTGGGCGCCTTGCTGTTGCTGCTAATGGAGCACTACTATCACTCTCTTGGGCTCCCCTGTCTGTGCATCACATTGCAGACATAAACTAGGCTCTCTCTCTCCTCAAAAAACTCCCTTTCCAGCAGGTTTTGAATTGCGTTAGGGTTCCTGCCGTTAAGGTGCCTGCGTTAAGGGAACGAGCCTTGTTCCCGCCCACTCCCCGCCCATTGACCCCCACTCTCCGCCCTGTGCATGCCTTCTCTCCACCCACGGGTATGGCTGAAGTGGCTGATACCGTTAGGTCATGCTAAAGTAGCTTTTTGCATCTGCTAATGGCACACTTGCTCCCTTATCACCATTTAGTAAACATACGCCTTAGTTTCAATCAGGATCGATGAGGGGGCTTTCCGGTCTTTTGCATTGAGTGTCACATGTATGATTTTCTCCCAGTTGGTGAGAGGTCTTACATATGCACTAAGTGCAAGGAGCTCTTTGCTCTCAGGGAACAAGTCCGTTCTCTAGAGACTAGAGTAGCAGACCTGGAAGACATAAGAAAGACAGAGAAGTACATGGACGAGACCTACAGGGATATAGACCTGAAGTCCCACCTCCAGTCTGGCAGCATCCCTGTTGCCATGGAGGAGAGAGGTCACGTGACAGGAGAGCATCACCCTGGTGTGGCGGGAAGTGATCCTGTAACTAGGACCTGTCCTCCAGGTGATGTAAAACCCTCTCGCACCGAGGATGTTTCTCCAGGGCCATGTCCCCATGAGAGGAGATTCAGGACAGCTGTCAAAGTTGGTGATTCAATCATTAGGAATGTAGATAGCTGGGTGGCTGGTGGACGTGAGGATCGCCTGGTAACATGCCTGCCTGGTGCGAAGGTAGCGGACCTCACGCACCGCCTAGATAGGATCATAGATAGTGCTGGGGAGGAGTCTGCTGTCTTGGTACATGTCGGTACCAATGACATAGGAAAATGTGGTAGGGAAGTTCTGGAGGCTAAATTTAAGCTTTTAGGTAGGAAGTTGAAATCCAGAACTTCCAGGATAGCGTTCTCCGAAATGCTTCCTGTTCCACGTGCAGGACCCAAAAGACAGGCAGAGCTCTGGAGTCTCAACGCGTGGATGAGACAGAGGTGCAAGGATGAGGGTTTTGGATTTGTTAGGAACTGGGGAACATTCTGGGGAAAGGAGGGGCTCTTCCGAAGGGATGGGCTTCACCTTAATCAGGATGGAACCAGACTGCTGGCATTAACCTTTAAAAAGGAGATAGAGAAGCTTTTAAACTAGAAAATAGGGGAAAGCCGACAGTCGCCCAGGAGCGCATGGTTCGGACGAAGGTATCCTTGAAGGATACTACCAAAAGCAGTGAGGTTCCAAAAAAGAGTATAGTAGCCCAAATGCCCTTGAGTAAGGTGCAGACAGAGCGTAAAGATTCCAAATTACCCATGCCTACCAATAGCCAGATTAATATTAATAAAATACAGTCTCTAAAATGCTTGTATGCAAATGCTAGAAGTCTAAACAATAAGATGGGAGAGTTAGAATATATAGCACTAAATGAGAGTTTAGATATGATTGCAATCTCAGAGACATGGTGGAAGGAGGATAACCAGTGGGACACTGTGATACCTGGATACAAACTATATCGTAATGATAGAACTGATCAAATTGGTGGAGGGGTTGCGCTCTATGTTAGAGAGGGCATTGAGTCAGAAAGGATTGAAGTTTTGCAGGGAACAAAATTTGCTGTAGAATCTCTATGGATTGAAATTCCATGTATGAAGGGGAAGGTGATGGCAGTGGGAGTGTACTATCGACTGCCTGGCCAGAATGAACAAATGGATGATGAAATGCTCAAAGAAATCAAGGAAGCTAACAAACGTCACAGCAGAGTAGTAATAATGTGTGATTTCAATTACCCTGGTATCGACTGGGTCAGTGTTACGGCAGGACAAGCTAGGGAGATAAAGTTTCTAGATGAAATAAATGACTGCTTCTTGGAGCAGCTGGTTCATGAACCGACCAGAGGGGAAGCCATACTGCACCTAGTCCTTATTGGAACGCCAGATCTGGTGCAAGAAATAAGGGTGTTGGGACCACCTGGCAATAGTGATCATAGCATGATCATGTTTGATTTAATTAGTGGAGGAGGGATAGTAAAGTAATCCACAGTACTACCTTTTAACTTTCAAAAGGGAGACTATGATAAAATGAGGAATATAGTTAAGAAAAAACTAAAAGGAGTGGTTGCAAAGGTTAAAGACTTACAGCAAGCTTGGGTGTTATTTAAAAATACTATCCTCGAAGCCCAGACCAGCTGTATTCCACGCATTAAGAAAAGTGGAAGAAAGTCCAAAAAACTGCCAGCATGGTTTAAAGGTGAGGTCAGAGAGGCTGTTGCTGCCAAAAAAGCATCCTTCAGGAAATGGAAAAAAGAGTCAAACGAAGAAAACTGGAAACAGCACAAGCACTGGCAAAGTTAAATGCAAAGCATTGATAAGGCACGCAAAGCAAGAATTTGAGAAGGAACTTGCTACGGAAGCAAAAACACGAAATAAAGACTTTTTCAAGTACATTTGTAGCAAAAGGCCTGTGAGAGAGTCAGTTGGGCCATTAGATGATAGAGGGGTAAAAGGGGCAGTAAGAGGAGACAAGGCTATAGCAGAGAGACTGAATGAATTCTTTGCTTCGGTCTTTACTGAGGAAGATGTAGGGATGTTACCCAAGACTGAAGTGGTATTTAAAGGTGATACTGCAGAAGAATTGAGAGAAATATCGCTACACCGGGAAGATATATTACAACTATTTGATAAACTGAATAGTAGCAAATCACCTGGACCAGATGGTATACATCCAAGAGTGTTGAAAGAACTGAAATATGAGATTGCGGACCTGCTATTGGTAATCTGTGAACTTTCATTAAAATCATCTGTAATACCTGAAGATTGGAGGGGCGCCAACGTAACACCAATCTTTAAAAAGGGTTCCAGGGGTGACCCGGGAAATTACAGACCGGTGAGTCTGACGTCAGTACCGGGGAAAATGATAGAAACCATCATAAAGAACAAAATTACACAGCATGTAGATAGTCATGGCCTAATGGGAGACAGCCAACATGGCTTTAGACAAGGAAGATCTTGTCTTACTAATCTGATATGTTTTTTTGAAGGTGTGCATAAACAGGTAGACAAAGGTGAGTTGGTTGATATAGTGTATCTGGACTTTCAGAAAGCTTTTGATAAGATCCCTCATCAGAGACTTTTGGCGAAACTAAAAAGTCATGGGATAGGAGGCAGTGTACTATTGTGGATCGGGAACTGGTTAAAAGATAGAAAGCAGAGGGTAGGGCTAAATGGCCAATATTCCCAATGGAAAAAGGTGAATAGTGGAGTACCCCAGGGATCTGTACTGGGTCCGCTACTTTCTGACATATTCATAAATGACCTGGAAAAGGGAATAACGAGTGAGGTTATCAAATTTGCAGATGATACAAAACTGTTTAAAGTTGTCAAAACCTAAGAGGATTGTGGAAAACTGCAGGAGGATCTGGATAAATTGGAAGACTGGGCATCCAAATGGCAGATGAAATTTAATGTGGACAAGTGCAAAGTTATGCACCTAGGAAAGAACAACCCACACTATAGTTACACAATGCAAGGTTCCACATTGGGAACCACCACCCAGGAAAAAGATTTAAGAGTCATCGTGGATAACATGTTAAAACCCTCTGCCCAGTGTGCAGCGGCAGCCAAGAAAGCAAATAGAATGCTAGGTATCATAAAGAAAGGGATGGAAAGGGGGGCGGAGCCTGATGTCCAGCGGGATGGTCGCATAACGCTGAGGCTCCCGAGAGGCCTACTCAGAATCCTGAATTAACACCTCACTAACTTAGAACTTCTACTCTGATCTTGCCGGGGCACATTGGTGAGATGGCGGGGACCAAACCAACGCGCCTGGAATTTGGATCTCCAGCGGCTTCTCATGGCAAACGCTCCAAAACTGAACCTCCGTCCCCGCAGAAGGGGCCGGCCTTGTGCGAGGGCCCCGAAATGCAGCGGGAAATCCTCGTAGAGATTAGAGGGGTCAAAAACCTTGTGCAGGCAAACGGTGAAGCACTCCGAGCGCTGCGGGAAGATTTTGGTGTGCTGCAAAGCAAGCTAGAAGGGCTTTCTTCGCGTCAGGACAAAATGGAGAGCATATTGGACTCCCATGCGGCCCGGTTGTCCAAACTCGACAAAGTTGAACGTCAGGTGCGGGCCTTGCAGAAAGAGGTGGAAGATGGCAATAATAGAGCGCGCCGCAACAACATAAGACTCGTGGGCATACCGGAGGGAGCGGAATCGGGAGACATGAAAGAGTTTTTATGCAAAATCCTCCCTTCCCTACTCCAAATTACCTTTACCAAAGATTTGGAGATTGATCGCGCTCATCGTGTACCCACAAGCATAACGCTCAACAGGAAGACCCCGCGGCCTATCATTTTTCGACTATTGAGATATCAACACGTGGAGCAAATTCTAAGTGCCTCTCGGGCAAAAGGCCATATGGAGTTTGAGAGCCACAAGATCTCCTTCTATCCCGATTTGGCTAAACCCACGGTCGACCGCCGAAAGCGCTTTCTGGAATTCCGGCCGAGGCTTCAACAACTACAAGCACGCTATGGCCTGATGTACCCGGCCAAGTTCCGGATCACGCTTCACAATCAGACAAGAACATTTGAGGACCCTGATCTACTAGCGGAGTTTTTGGATTCCAAAGAAGCCGACTTGATGCGCTGACTTCCAGAATATTCCTGCAAGTCTTCTCATATCCGCTATATCCGCCATATTGGATCTGCCGCAGCCTAGCAAAGAGTCTGGCGTGGGCAGTCTGTGGCCTTACTCTTGATGGTATCTGTGACCCGACTCCATCTACCCACAGCAGCCTTGATGAGTATCAGAGACAGTGTTCTTATGGACTCTGGTGTTTCTTTTCTTTTTTTTTATATGTCTTTCTATTTCCTCTCTAGGGCCTCCTCCCGCAGACTTCTGGTCGCCATATTCTTTGGGGGTTTTGCTTCTTCTCTAAGATACGTTGGTACATGCTTTTCAATATGGGGCGTATTAGCCAGAATACGTGGCGATTATGACATTGTTGTACAGATTCTGCTTATGTTATATGTTCTCAAGCACCCTTACCTAAAATGTCTATTACCGATTGATGGCACCATGTAAGATTTTCTCATTGAACGTAAAAGGAATCAATAATCCGATAAAACGGAAGAAAATCCTAAGCTACCTCAGTCAGGACGCAGCGGATCTGATTTTCTCCAAGAAACGCATTTAAATTCGAAGGACATTCTTAAACTCAATATTAAACCTTACATGGTGGCCGCCTATTCCCCAGCCGTGTCTAAGAAATGTGGGTTGCCATACTGGTTCGGAAATCTTTGCCTGCTACTGTTATTGCGACTAGCTCAGATACAGAAGGTAGATGGTCTAGAGTTCACCTCAAGATAGGTAGCCTTGAAGTCACATGTATATGCCTTTACGCTCCTAATGTTGAGGCTTCTGCTAATACTTCCTTGATCATTGGGGGGGATCTCAATTTAGTCCTTGATCCCCTGATTGACAAACAGCTGCCTAGGACGAGTGGTCCCCCCAAGAGTCTTGCCACGCTTACCTCCCTGATCAAGGATCTTGCTTTAGTTGATCTATGGAGGATACTACACCCCAATGAGCTAGACTTCACCTTCTCCTCCTTCCCTCATAACTCTCAGTCTCGCATAGACTTCTTTCTAATCTTAAAACTGCTAGTTCCTCAGGTGGACACTGCAAAGATTCACTCCCCACATATTTCAGATCATGCTGCCATTTCCTTTCAATTAAACACTATTGTACCCCAGGGAAATTCGGGAGCCTGGTTCTTTGATAGAGCCCTGTTAACTTAGCCAGATTTCCAGTCAGAAATTCGAGCAGCCCTACAGGATTACTTATAATATGCCAGGGTACCGACATGTACACTTTCAGAGCCCAACAAGCCTTTTAGAGCCCAACAAGCCTGGGAGCGCGAATTGCAAACCACTTTAACCCCTGTGCAATGGAGCGTTTTTTGGAGTAAAGTAGTGCGGGCTTCCCGGTCTGCCTCTGTTACCCAAACTCTCTTCTTCTGTGCACACAGATGCTTTTATACCCCAGAAAAATAGTCAAATGGAACCCAAATGCTAGGGACCGTGTTGGTCTTGCCATACTGCTGTGGGAACCTTCGCTCATGTTATTTCTGAATGTCCTCAACTGCAGGTCTATTGGGGGCGGGTCTGGGGTCGTTTTCAATCTATCTTACATTTTCATGAACCTCTCTCTGGGAGGTCGTGGGACTCCGCTTCGTAGCGGAGGTTCCCTCTCTTCCTAAGAAGGGTCGCTTTCTCCTTGATTTCATGCTGGGTATAGCCATATGCTTAATCACGAGGAATTGGAAGGATAGCTCTCGACTTACTGTCAATGAATGGTGGAACCTCGTCTGCTTATATAGTAAATATGAGCAGATACCTCGGAGAGCTATTCCCCATGTCCAAACTCATTCTCGCTTGTCTAATGGCAGATGCTTAATGATTATGTACAATCTGCTCATTGCTCCAACATGTCTGTATAATGCGCACTCATCATGTTTTAGATCACCGTTAGGTTTTGTAACACAATAAGGTTTTGTAACACAATAATGTAAGTACACGCCCGCTTCGGGAATGTCTAGTTTTCTAGAGAAGAAGCAGGGGGGAGGGGGGTGGTAGGGGTTTACTTTGGTGTATGTATTACACGTTATGTATTTGTCTTTTAGCTGTATGTCTTCCTTTTCCTTTTGTTATAAAACGAAAATAAAGAATTTAAAAAAAATAAATAAATAAATAAAAAATAAAAAAAGAAAGGGATGGAAAATAAAACAAAGGATATTATAATGCCTCTGTATCGTTCCATGGTACGACCGCACCTTGAATATTGTGTGCAGTTCTGGTCACCGTATCTTAAAAAGGACATAGCATTATCAGAAAAAGTACAGAGAAGAGCCACCAAAATGGTGAAGGGGATGGAAGGCTACTCCTATGAAGAGAGGCTACAAAGGTTGGGGCTCTTCAACCTGGAAAAGAGACGGCTGAGGGGAGATATGATAGAGGTCTAAAAATTAATGAATGGAGTGGAGCAGGTAAACGTGGATCAATTGTTTACGCTATCAGAATATAGAAAGACTAGGGGACATGCAATGAAGCTACAGGGTAAACTATTTAAGACAAATAAGAGAAAATATTTTTTCACTCAACGTGTAATCAAACTCTGGAATTTGTTACCGGAGGATGTAGTAAGGGCTGTTAGTGTAGCTGGGTTTAAAAAAGGTTTGGACAAGTTCCTGGAGGAAAGGTCCATAAACCACTATTAAAAAGGGACCCAGGATAATCAATGCTTGACCCAGTACAAGCATTGTGGAACCTGTGTCTTTTGGGGATATTGCTAGGTACGTATGACCTAGATTGGCCACTGTTGGAAACAGGATACTGGGCTTGATGGACCTCGGTCTGACCCAGTATGGCATATCTTATGTTCTTAGAGATACTGAAGGGGATAAATAACCCAAGCCTTGTTAATGCTGTTTAAGCGGCGGATTATCCCTTACTGAGGTCCCTTTTTCATTGCTTTTTTATTGTTTTTATGTTAACTGCTTGGTTTGGTTGAGATGCATAGGTGTTGCAGTCTAGGCAGTACTGTAGGTACTTTGAATATATTTGAATGGTTTTTTGTGCTCTCTTTTTTATATTATTTTCTTTGTTGAGTTTGTGAGCACTTCTTTAGGAGTTCTTTATTAGTGGTGTCATAATTTTATAAGGATCCTTAACAAGAAAGGCTTCAGCTATTCTTGTTAAGAATTTTTTTTGATAGTATAATTTTATGTGTGACTGTTTTGTTTATTTTTTGTGTGTGTGTGTTAAGTACTTCCTGTGTGGGATTTGTTTGATTGCGATAATTTTATAAAAGCCATTTTACATGGCTCTATTGCCACAAATGTGTGAAAATTACTCCATAAAATTATCCCCTGAAGGCTGATTCCATAACATTCATGTCCAGGCCATGGGCATGTCCATATCGGAGATGGTGACATTTTAAATCTATTTCCAGTATGAACGCACCTGCATGTTTGGAATTGGAGATGTAGACGTATTAAATAGAATGGATGTCCCCGCCCTTGCGATATTCTGAAAAGATGTCGCCCGCCTCCACCTCCCCTAAGCTGATCCTCTCACTCTCACTGACAGTTTTGTGTTCATACAAATAACACATGAATATTGATCATATCTAAATGCAGATGGCAACAAGACTAAATATACTAGTCTGTTGGATGTCCAGAATACTACAAAATAAGCTCAGTGCAGTCATTGATGTAATAACAGCAAGTCAATCTGTTTGTCCTGACATAGCTGCCATCAGAGCATACATGGCAGTAGAAGAATTCCTCAGTTAATCGTGCATTGGGCATATCTGAAAACTGTCGTACAATGCCAATTATGGACCAGTAGATATAATCAAAGGGTCTGTATAGCAAACCGTGAAAACATATCCCTGTCAAGAATAAGGGACCTTAAAAACAAAATGCCAAAAATGGGGTAAAACATCAACTTGCCCTAGAGAGGAGTGTTCCTTTCTTTTAAGCAAAAGCTACATATCTCATAGCTGATGCCTAAAAGAAGGAAACACTTTATTCTAGGGCAAGTTGATGTTTTGACCACATTTTTGGCATTTTGTTTTACTGGCACCTTATTCCTGAAAGGGATATGTTTTCACATTTTTTTTATACGTTTATTTATTGATTTTCACACCTAACCACTACACAATGTAAATACAAACAGTTCCATATACTATTGCACCACCTTTGTATATAGTTAACCATGATATCTCTTGTCAGATAACACACCTTTGTATATAGTTTCCCCTATTTCCCAAGTTTATATCACCTGTTAAATGTAATTGACCAGACATATGTAAATTGTCGGATGTTTTTGTTCAATGTAAACCGCGCTGATGTCTAATAGTGCGGTATATAAGAATTGTTAATAAATAAATAAATAAATAAAAGCCCACAAACAGTAATACAGTGAAAACAATTTGAACAGAAAAACATCCGAGCAGAACAGCGACACCCAGTGCATCATAAAGAAATATATAGTTGTCACTTATAAAAAACTTGCAACCCCTGGAGAGAGAAAGAAAAACAAAACGAAACTAAATCTCTCTCCTCCCCCCCTCCCTCCCTAGGTTGGACTATGCAGAATAAGGAAAAGAAAAGACAACGAGAGAAAGTGAAAGAAAATAAAAGACAACATCACTGATATGGCTCTAAAGTCTACAAACAAAAAGAAACCTCCGAACATCCCGCCTCTGCAGCATAGTCGTCCAGGTATTTCCATTTGTTTATGGATGAAACAAAACAAAAGTGCTTTCCACCATGGCGAAGCATCTGCTCATGAGCTTTCTCATACTTGGCGTAAAGACATATCAGATTCCACCATTGATATACATTTAGCATGGAAGAATCCTTCCAATGGGACACAATAAGTTTCAAAGCAATTGCCAGCATGAAATTAAACAAAAAGGCCTTTGTCTTTGGCATATCTGCTCCATCTACTGTAGAGCGTAATATTAGTCTTCCATAACAAAGGTGCTTGAAAACACAGCACTCTTTGAATCCTCTCCCAGACCTGTCTCCAAAACCGCTGGACAAACGGGCATTCAAAGAACATATGTTTCAACGTGGCGGGTCCACCTGCACAGGACCAACATTTATTGTTTGTGGTGGGACGCCATCTAGTGACTCTAACCGGCGTACAATACGCCCTATGCATTAGAAAAAATAACGATTGGGAGAGGGCTTCAGATCTCGACACTCTATTCACCTGCCTCCATAGTTGGCACCAGGACAAGGCAGATATAGATAAGCCCAAGTCCGACTCCCAGGTTTTCTCCAACCCTACCAAAGAGTGTCCCGCATTATCCCTTATGATGGCATAAAAATTGGAAGCTGTACCCTTCAGAGAGTGACAACTTTCCAGCAGCTGTACCAACCCCCACTTGTCACTCAATAAGCTAGGATCTCCCACCCTCTGTACAATACAATGCTTGAGCTGGAGCCATTGGAAATACCAACTTCTAGGTAAACCAAACTCAAAATGCAAATCCTCAAAGGATTTCCATCTACCCTGATGAACAAGCTGATCAACCGTCCAGATTCCTTTATCTAGCCATCCTTTCCACGCAATCACCCTCTGTCCGATTTTAAACTTTGGATTATGCCAAAGCGGTAGATGAAAGGAGAGGCAACCCCCCACCCCTACTTGCCTGTCTACAAAAATAAAAGCCTCCTGAGTGGCCTGAATTATCGGAAGGCGATTGAATGAGTCCGCGAATCGCATACCCATCCACAGAGCCATAGGAATGGGAGAACCCAATTGTTCCTCCACATCTAGCCAGGTTTGCCTCATCCCAACCTCCTTAGGGGACCACCATTCCACACCTTGCTTTAACTTAAAAGCCATATGGTACCAACGGAAATCAGGAAATTGGATACCCCCGTTAAGTTTACTCGCCTTTAATTTAGAGGTCACAATCCTAGGGGGTTTACCCTGCCATAAGAAATCCACCAGCAGTCTCTCCAATTTTCGATAAAATTTGATAGGCAATTGCAGAGGCAGCATTTCTAAAACATAATTTATCTTTGGCACCAGGACCATTTTCAGGGAGTCAAGCCTGCCCCACCAAGATAGGTGCAGAGGGGACCACTTGGTGGTAAAAGATGTGACCATTTCGAGCATATCTTTACAATTTAACTGTAACGTTTCTTCCAAGGAGCAGGCAAACTTTACTCCCAGGTATTTTATCGCTTTATCTTCCCACTGGAATGGAAACTGAGACAACATGGAAGAGAAAGTCAGTCTATTTAAGGGGAAGGCTACCGATTTGTTCCAATTTATTTTATATCCGGACAAACTTGAATAGGAATCTATTAACCCTAAGACCTCCCCTACCGACTCAGGTTGGACAAACAACAGTAGATCGTCCGCATAAGCAGATAACTTGACATGGCTATCCCCAATGTGGATACCTTGAACCCTACTCGAGTGTCTGAGGAGTAAGGCCAATGGCTCCAGTGCAATATTAAACAGTAGGGGGGAGAGAGGACAACCCTGCCGTGTTCCCCTAAATAATGGAAAAGAGGTAGATAATAACCCGTTTGCAAGTATTCAAGCTGAGGGATGTGCATACAATACCTGTATAAAACGCAGAAACTCTTCTCCAAACCCAAACCATTTCATAGCCTGCTGCAAAAAAACCCATTCTAATCGATCGCAAGCCTTTTCGGCATCAACTGAGAGACCAACCACAGGGAAGTTTGAGCTCTCAGACACAGCCAAAAGGTTCAAAAGAAGACGGGCATTATCCGCAGAGGATCTCCCCGCAATGAAACCACACTGATCCGGATGTATAATATAAGGGGCAACCTTCTCTAATCGACGAGCAAGAATAGCTGCGAACAATTTATAATCCGCATTTAATAATGATATAGGACGATAGTTTCCCACTTTCTGAGGATCCCTACCAGGTTTTTCTAATACAACAATTGTCGCCTCACTAAAGAAGCCAGTGGCCGGGAATTGTGCACTTAAAATCAAAAAATATTGTTGCAAAAAAGGTAACAGCTCTATCATAAAAGCCTGATAAAATTCAGAAGGCAAACCATCCGGGCCAGCAGCCTTCCCTTGAGATTGCCCAAGTAATGTTTCCCTAATCTCCCCCAAACTAATGGGGTTCTCCAAACCCTCCTTTTTGGAGGGAGACAAAGAGGGGTGCGGAATTTGCCCAAACAAAGCTTGGAAGGCGTCCGGGTCTGCTTGAGTTTCGGAGGTGTACAACTGAGCATAAAAGGACTTGAACGCCTCGGTTATCTGTCCCGAGCTTGTGCGCAGCGATTGATTGTCATCGGATAAAGCCTCAATTCTTCTTTTGGGAGGTCTAGGCCTAAGAGTACGTGCAAGGAGGGACCCAGCTTTATTTGATTCAATATAGTATTTAGTCTGTTGATCTAATGTTATCCTCGCCGCTTCGGATGAGATAATAGAGTTATATTGATATCTCAATTTCTGAAGTCGTACGAGAATCCAGGGATCAGACTTATCTCTCAGTAGTCTCTCCCCCGCATGGATTTGGGCATCTAAACTCTCTAAACATGCCTTCCTTTGTTTATCAAGCTTAATTTTGTAGCTAGTGCACTCAGCACGCATAGATGCCTTGAAGGCCTCCCACCAGGCCCACCCAGATGTATCTTGGGGAAGATTTATTTCAAAGTATCCCTGAATTGCAGCCTTAATGGTCTTAATGAAACCCGAATCTTTTAATAGTTCTCTCGGAAAAAACCATGATGGGCTCCTATTATTAGGCACACCTAATTGTAAATGAAAAGTAACAGCTGCATGATCTGATATGTGGGTGCTACATATCTCAGATTGTGAGACCAAGGGAACCAGAGATTTGGATATTAAAAAGAAATCAATGCGAGAGTGCGAACCGTGCGGCATGGAATAAAAGGTGTAATCTTTATCTTTTGGGTGCTGAAGTCGCCAAATGTCGGATAACGCACAAGACTGAATTATAGACAGTAGAGCAAGGTGTGCTCTCGACTGTTTTAGGGATCTACATGGTTGTCGATCTAACAAGGGATCCAACGTGAGGTTAAAATCCCCACCCATAACTGTATCCCAGGCAGCCCACTCCTGTACCTCCTCATCTAAAGTACGGAAAAAATTCACATCTTCATGATTGGGACCATAGACATTAATAAGAGCTATTTTCTGACTTCCCACCTGAATGAAGGACTTGGTCCATCTACCCTCCGAATCAGATTTGACATGCTCAATCACTGGTGCCAAGGATTTGAGGACCAACGTGGCTACACCATTTTTTTCCTCCAAGCAGGAGAATGGCCCACCACCATAAATTGCCCTCCTCCCAATTTCATAGTTTCAACAGACGAGAGATGAGTCTCCTGAAGGAGAACGACATCCGCCCTTTCCTTCTTACAATAAAGCAGGATTTTTTTCCGTTTGGCCGGATTCAGAATGCTCTTCACGTTTAGAGACAGAAATTTGAGAGGTCTCGATGTATGTTTACCAGAAATATCAGCCATCATCCATTATTCCACAACTCACAATCATATTTACAAGGTCCAACCTAAACCAATTTAACCCCACAAACAACACCAAACACACCCAGGTGACAAACACCTCCCACAAAGGAAAAGAAAAAGGGTGAGCCAGAGCCGGAAGGACAGAACAGACACCCAGCCCAGCCCCGCTGACATTAAAGAAAATAGGTAAAAGAACCCTAGAAACCCCTCCCCCCCTATCAAGAGCAAAAACAGATAAAGAGATACCCGCTTCTACCTCCCCCTCTCTTTTTTTTTTGTTTTTTTTTGTTTTGTTTTGTTTGTTGTTGTTTTGTTGTTGTTTTTTTGTTTGTTTGGTTTTTTTGTTTGTTTTGAGTTTTTACCCTCTATTTATCCCATCCCTTAGTAAATATATATCATGATTATAACATTATCCTGATTGGATTCACAAACATATGAAAGGTAAAGTGCCCCTCTGACCTTGCACCTCCCACAATATGCAATTTACCCACACTGGACATCCTTGGGGAAAGAACAGGCCCAGAGAAACATATGTGACCTGACAGCATATATTCCCTCCCTCTTGCCCAGCATGTATGCACTTAATCAAAACACAGATATTTCCAAACAATAAAGCAGAGCTAGGGAGTTATCAAGGGGGACGAGAGAAAACTCAGACAAAAATTCCAACACAGCATGGCAGCTAGAGCTGTAAGCCCTAACAGTTAAGAGACCTGCTCCCCGCATGAAAAAAGTCCCGCGTGAGAGGGGATTTCACCGAATCACTTCAGCTTCTTTCTCATCAACGAATGCTTGAAGGGCCGATGGATCCTCAAAAGTTCGAGTTTGATTGTAGAGAGTGACCCTCATCCGAGCAGGGAAGAAAAGACCGTATCGAGCCTGAAGACCCTGAAGCCTAGGCCTCAAAGCGCTTGCGCTGCTCCACAGTGGGTTTATTGAAGTCTGGGAAAATAGCCACAGTGTGCTCTTCAAATTTTAGCGGGGATCCAGCCTTGGCCGCCTGCATAATCTGTGTTACTTGAGAGTATCGGAGTACCCGGAGTATAATAGGCCTCGGATATTGGCTATGAGGGTTAGCCTGCGACGGCACCCTGTGTGCCCTATCAATTTCAAATGGAGGAGAAAAATTGAGCCGCAGAATTTTAGGAAGCGTTTTTTCCATGAAATCGACCATGTTTGTACCTTCAGCGCCTTCCGGTATTCCAAGCACCCGAATGTTATTTCGGCGCGTCCGATTGTTAAGATCCTCCAGGCTTCTCTCAAGGGCCTCAATCCGTTTCGCATGTTTCGCCACCGCTTTTACCTTTTCATCGTGAGCGGCCACGCGGTTCTCAACCTCCTCCACTCTAGATGAGATCGCCACCAATTGATCCTTTAGCTCTTTTAGCTCTAGAATATCTGTTTGGACGCCAGCTAAAGCCTCCCCATTCGCAGCAACCATCTCCCGTACCGCCCTGATCTCTTGGAAAAGTTCTTGTAGGCCCTCTGGGTTTTCACGTGTCGACGCCATCTTAAGAGGGGACGGAGGGTCGGGTTTCGATCTTTTGACACTGGGGTTTAAACCAGCTCCGAATTCAAGCCTGGTCTGCTTGCTGACCGCCATAATCCAACCTCCGTAGTAAGCCACCAAGAGAGGAACTTGCTGATGGTAGATAGGGAGGGAGGGCAGGATTCAAAAAGGATTCAGCCGGGAGCTACCGGGCTAAGCGACCATCTCCCTCGGCAGCTGGCTCCGCCTCCATGTTTTCACATTTTGATATAGAGAACCTTTGCTGAGTTTTCTGACACCATCACACTGGCCCCTCGTGACGCAGCATCTGGAGTTAGCAATAGAAGAGAAGGGCACAGATAGAAGCGATTTGCCAGAAGAGTGGAGTTCCCGTGGAGGGGTGCAGAGAGAGAGAAGAGAGGAAAGCTAGTGAGAAGCAGCAGAGTGCACTTATAGGTCAGCAGGAGAACTTTGAACTGGATGCGGAAATAGATAGGGAGTCAATGAAGTGACTTCAGAAGAGGGATAATATGAGCATGACGAGACTAGCAGAAGATTAGTCACACAACAGAGTGTTGAACAGATCAAAGGGGAGAGAGCACACACATCCTCCCACACACAAACATACTCTCACTTGGACTCACATTAAACATACTTCTGCCAAAATGATTGGTATAACATAATAGCATGGCGTACTAGGACTAAAAACCTGATCTACTTTTCTCACTCGAACAATAATCTTTTCCATGCTTAGTCACATACTAGCTCTACATCAACAGTCCCATTTTCCAGAACATAGGACATATTAGGGAACCCTAGAATAGCTCCATTGGCACAAAGAGCAGCTATCAGCATAGCCAGAATAAACACACTTGCTCCTCTCAATGTTTCTGTAGGGGTGGTTAATATTGTGTCTATACCTTATAACCTTCCCTCACCTTTGCTTTCTTTTCTTTACACCTGCATCTTGTGTCCCTCCAGACTGCAGACACAACAGTTCAAAGCACATGTGTCACAACCATTCTATGTCCTGCCCTTTATTCCATGTTTCCACAGGACGTCTGTGGGAAACACTGCAGAAGTACATGGGCCTCTCCTGAATACTCTTTCTACGTCTCCGATGCTGGCCACGCTCCCGTTCTTCCCACTTCTGCCCACATGAGATCCCCATGCTAGCACCGTGTACGTGCAGGACCGCAGGGTTTCAGAATACGGTTGTAGATGTTTTTCCTACACTGCATGTCCAAAGGGCTTATTTGTTTATTTATTTATTTAAACTGTTTTTCTATATTGCCCCTTCCAATGGTCAGGAGCGGTTTACATTGAACAGTAAAACTTTGTTACAGAGAACATTTTGAATTATATTACAAAGATTCAAACTATTTACATACCAGTGAACACATATACAAAAGCATAATGGTAGCTGGTTCTCTTAACTATGTACAAGGCTTTGCGATTGGGGGGACGTGAGGGAGGAGTTATGATATTTGCAAGGGTGGGGGTGGGTTAGAAGTAGGGAAAGAAATGTTGAAAGTGGAAGTGTTATAATATTCAGTGAATAGGCATGTTTTTAATTCCTTTTGGAAAGTCACTGTGTTCTGGAATGACCTCCCTACTGTACAAGTATACCACATCTTGCACCAAATGCACTTCTAGGCATGACCTAATCTTAAAAGAGCCTATTTATGCACATAAAATGACGTTTTACATTTGAAAATGGTTTATAAAATTACCTTCCACATGGATTGAGAATTCCTGTTGCGAAAATACTGAATAACTGATCTGTTAATTCTTTGATTTGGAAATGAATTCTTTTGAAACCTGTAAAGAAATTGGTGATTTAAATAAATACTGCTAGAAACCTGACAGGTACACAGCATTTTTGACTAATCAGACAAAAAATATTCCTGCCATTATACTCAAATTCACTAATAAACCAATGAGGTGGTACAAGATGCATCATCAATATTGTACCTGCATTATGCCTGATTATATGGATAAATATTTTGATTTTTCCACTTAAAATGAAACCTATGTGTGTTCTTTAAATTTCCCAAAAGAGTATTGTGTCTTCAGTTATACATATGACAGAGGAGTCATAGTCATGAACCTTTAAAAAGCGATAGCACCTTGAAACCAAATTTCTTCCATGGTGGACTGAATGAATGAAAGGTGGAGGCTTTGTAATAAAAGTAGAGCAGTCTGAAACATAATACTATTGACTGAGGTGCTTAAAAGAGTCTGAGCTATTGAAAGGAGAGAAAGATTCTTTTATGCTAGAAATCAAATACCAGTTGAACGAGTATCACTTTGAGAGTGCAACTTATTGAAAAAGTTTCCACAAGTGTCTTTAAGAGCTTATTAACTTGATGCTTCTTAGTTATTAAACAATAAATAATCAAACATATATTATTACTTTAAGGCTACTACAGTATGCTGATTTTTATCTGAGGGCCTGCCATTAGATCTGTTAAGTGTCTATTTTTAACTCAAAACCATGCATTATTTGCATAAACATTCATAATTATCCCACTCCTTGTGGCCTTGAGCAAGCCACTTAACCCTCCATTGCCTCAGGTACGCTTAGCTTGTGAGCCCTTCGGGGATGAGAGAATAAAAAGTGCCTGTTAGAATATATCTGCAAATTGCTCTAAAACCATAACCAAAAACATAACCATTAATTTTAAAAAAGCCAAATTAGAAATTATAAAATATTACTGAAGTGTTGCCGGTAACAGAGCAGGGTGACAGGGAGAGACTGGTACAACAGGACTTATGTACACATCCAGAGACATCAGGAAATGTTCTGGCAGGGGTCATGATCATGTTGCTGCAGAATAGCAAAGGCACATGAAGGGGCAAACTAGCAGGAATTATTTCTAGAAACAGTGACTAGTCAATATGAGACCGTGGGGGCTAGCATGTGTTTGAGGATCTCCGGTAGAGAGTTATTGATTGGGTCTCACCAAAACCAAGAGGAGGAGATCGTGAAGCCCGACTGCAATTTTTAGAACAATCCTGTATTTGTAATTTGAAAACTGCCCATCGTTCTGGTTTAAACATGGAGGTGGATTGGTGGAGCCTACTCTAGACTGTCAGCTGTATACATCCAAGGCTGTTGAAAGAACCGAAATATGAGATTGCAGACTTACTATTAGTAATCTGTGAACTATCATTCAAATCATCTGTAATACCTGAAGATTGGAGGATGGTCAATGTAACACCAATTTTTAAAAAGAGTTCCAGGGGTGATCCGGGAAACTACAGACTGGTGAGCCTGACATCAGTACCGGGAAAAATGGTAGAAACCATTATAAAGAACAAAATTATTGAACATGTAGATAGTCATGGTTTAATGGGACAAAACCAACATAGCTTTAGCCAAGGAAGGTCTTGTCTTACTATTCTGTTTTATTTTTTTGAAGGTGTAAATAAACATGTAGACAAAGGAGAGTCGGTTGATATAGTATATCTGGATTTTCAGAAAGCTTTTGACAAGGTACCTCATGAGAGATTTTTGGCAAAATTAAAAAGTCATGGGATAGGAGGCAGTGTACTATTGTGGATCAGGAACTGGTTAAAAGATAGAAAGCAGAGGGGAGGGCTGAATAGCCAATTTTCCCAGTGGAGAAAGGTGAATAGAGGAATACCGCAGGGATCTGTGCTGGGTCCGCTGCTTTTTAACATATTCATAAATGACCTGGAAATGGGAATAACGAGTGAGATTATCAAATTTGTAGATGGCACAAAACTATTTAAAGTTGTTAAAACCCATGAGGATTGTGGAAAATTTCAAGAGGATCTTGATAAATTGGAAGACTGGACATCCAAATGGCAAATGAAATTTAATGTGGACAAGTGCAAAGTTATGTACCTAGGAAAGAACAACCCAAACTATGGTTACACAATGCAAGGTTCCACATTAAGAACCATCACCCAGGAAAAAGATTTAGGCGTCATCGTGAATGACATGTTGAAACCCTCTGCCCAGTGTGCAATGGCGGCCAAGAAAGCAAATAGAATGCTAGGTATCATAAGGAAAGGAATGGAGAATAAAACAAAGAATATTATAATGCCTCTGTATCGTTCCATGGTGCGACCGCACCTTGAATGTTGTATGCAATTCTGGTCGCCACATCTTAAAAAGGATATAGTATTATTAGAAAAGGCACAGAGAATAGCCACCAAAATGGTAAAGGGGATGAAGAGAGGCTAAAAAGGTTAGGGCTCTTCAATATGGAAAAGAGACAGCTGAGTGGAGATATGATAGAGGTCTATAAATTAATGAATGGAGTGGAATGGGTAAACGTAGATCAATTGTTTACGTCATCAAAATATAGAAAGACTAGAGGACATGCAATGAAGCTACAAGGTAACCTATTTAAGACTAGTAAGAGAAAATATTTTTTTCACTCAACGTGTAATCAAACTCTGGAATTCATTTCCAGAGGATGTAGTAAAACCTGTCAGTGTTGCTGGGTTTAAAAAAGGTTTGGACAAGTTCCTGGATTAAAGGTCCATAAACCATTAATAAAGGGGACCCATGATATCCACTGCTTGCCCCAAAACAATCATTGTGGAACCTGTGTCTTTTAGGGAAACTGCTAGATTATTGTGACCTAGATTGGGCACTGTTGGAAAAAGAATACTGGGCTTGATGGACCTTGGTCTGACCCAGTATGGCATATCTTATGTTCTTAGTCGGTAGGGTGCTCAACAGCAGTGGAATACAGAGTTGTCAAGTTACCTTTTTCAGAATGGAGCCTTTATAGCTAATCCTGTTTTGCACTAAGGTTGTACCAAATGATTTCAGATTTGCCCAACAGGATGGGTTAGCTTTCCTATAGTTTGGATCAGTACAGTCTTTATGGACAACACGGCCAGTACTGTGGGTACTGTTTGGATGGTGAAGGAGTATACATGATGAAAATAAGTAAAGTCACTTTTTCCCTCTATTTGTGTGTGTTACACTGTGTGGTGTTTACACATGTTGTGGCGAGCTTCATCATCTTAAATGATTAAAAAGGAAACTGTGTGATTAGAGCAGTTTTGCCATTTTTAACAAAGAGTCCAAAATTAAATTATTTGTTTGTTTGCTTGAATATGTGTATCCTGATTCCTTTTATGTGATTGAATTACTTGGTTGGGTTAAAGCTTTTTTGAATTTAGGACATGATTGTTGGCACCTATATAAACCATTCAAATCAGTTTGAACAGAAGAACCACATTGTTATTGCAGTAAATTAGATGCACCTGTGATCAATTGTCAGTACTCACATGACTTGAATCAACCAATGAATGATAGTTCTATAGTTTAAAATGGCCACATTCACTCCCTGTTCCATTTTCACAATGGTGAATGCAAGAGAGCTAACTGAGACTGTCAGAAAAGCCATTATCATCAAACATCAAACTTCAAAGGGGCACAAGGCCATCTCCAAAGACCTTCGGATTCCTGTGTCCACAGTTCACAATGTTATTAAGAGGTTTTCTGCTCACTGAACTATCTAAAACCTCCCGGAATGTGGTGGGAAGAGGAAAATTAATCCAGTAAGTCTTCGAAGGTTAGTGTGAACTGTTGGAAAAACACCACATATGACATCCAAAGAGCTTAAGGCTAACCTGGAGCAATCTGGAGTAGTGGTTTCAACACACACCATATGCCGCACACTAAACAAAGAAGGACTTCATGGGCGAAGGCCAAAGAGGACTTGCACTGATCAAAGACAGTCATAAAAAGGTACGCCTGATCTTTGCCCAAACCCACCTTCAGAAACCACAGTCCTTCTGGGAAAATGTTAAATATGGTGGAGGCTCTATAATGTTGTGGGGCTGTTTTGCTGCCTCAGGAAATGGAGGACTGGAACGTATTAAAGGAATCATGAAGTCAGAGGACTACCAAGGTATTCTGGAGCAAAATGTGCTACCTAGAGAGTGGAGGAGTAGCCTAGTGGTTAGAACACTGGCTTGGTAACCAAGGTTCAATTCCCACTGGCACTCCTTGTGGCCTTGGGCAAGTCACTTAATCCTCCATTGTCTTGGAAGAAAGACCTGGCAATCTACTTCTGGTCACACTGCCAAGAAAACCTAGGAGCTTCTGGGTTGCCAGGAGTCAGCACTGACTCAAAGGCACACAACACATTTTTGTGCTAGTTTCAGAAAGCCAGGTCTGGGTCAAAAATCATAGGACCTCCAGCATGACAATGACCCAAAACATATATCCAAAAGTACAAAGGAATGATTAACAAGGAACAAAGAGACTGTTTTAAACTGGCCAGCAATGAGTCCTGATCTCAATCCAATCGAGAACCTTTGGAAAGAGTTGAAATCTGCCACTGGTAAAAGGAATCCTGCAAACATTCATGAGCTGGGACAAATTGTAGTTGAAGAGTGGGAGAAACTAAGAGTAGGCAGATGTATGAAACTTATAGATGGCTACAAGAAATGTTTGAAGGGTGCCATTAATCCTGTCCAGGTTGTATGTCTTTTTTTCTCAGAAATTATTATTTATTTATTAATTTTTTATTTAACATTTCTTATATACCGCCTTTCATGAT
The DNA here is from genome assembly GCA_033557465.1 of Ichthyophis bannanicus. Taxonomy (NCBI): domain Eukaryota; kingdom Metazoa; phylum Chordata; class Amphibia; order Gymnophiona; family Ichthyophiidae; genus Ichthyophis; species Ichthyophis bannanicus. The sequence goes on along the minus strand of CM066033.1, from coordinate 1,147,799,377 downwards.
ATCAAGGTGGTTTACATTGAACAAACTAAAATTACATTGAGCAGGGCATTATAACTTGGAGATAACTATTTTACAGGGAACATGGGCTAAGTTACACAGACATCTTTTTTTTATACCTTTGAACATACTATTAAAATATGATGATGATATACAGTTGGAATATTTCCAATTATTTCTCAAAATATTGTACACAACATATCTAAAATGCAAGGATGCCAATAATATTGACTACAACTGTGCATATATGGTTAAACTGCTTTATACATTCTACCTCAGGGTGTCCCCCAGGGATGTGCATTATCTGCACTTCTGTTTAATGTTGGGGAATAGACCTAGCGCTACACATCCATTGGGCAATAGTTGACATATGACAGGCTTGGGAATGCCCAGATGCCCCACAACATTTTCTGACACTCTCCAGCAGCACACCTCCAGCCGCTGCACACTGCGAGGTGTTCCAGCACGACACATACTAGCTGCAGACAATCCAGCAGCTAGTCCAGTGTGCATGGTCCTGAATGGGATGCAAGCACCCAGAACGGGTGTCAGCATACACACCAAGCAGATAGGTTAGTGATTGGGCCCCACACGGGGACCCATAGATATCACATATGAGAACTGCCATAGCGCACTATGGGGAAACCTAGCCCTGCAGTGGTCACTGCTCATTCAGGGTGAGTGTGACCTCCCAGATGGACATGCTATGGCCACCGTATTTGTGCAGCTGGTGGCCAGACACTACAGTGTCTGTGCCATTGCCCTATGCCTTGTGCTGATGCAGCCAGGTCGGCCACCCTCTATGGCCTATTCCCAGTGTACCTTGCTCCTCATTATGCACATTGGCCGGCCTATACTGACAACAGTGCTAGCACTGAGGGCTGTGGGGGGTGTTTGCCGACACAGCACACTTGATAGTGGGGCACACACTCCCCACACCTATGCCAGCATTGTGTAGCTCTGGGGGTGTTGGGCAGCCCTGCCCACAACAGTGATCCGGGGCACAGTGCACAAATGGTTAGGGTACGCACAACTGTAGGTGTCACTGCACAGGTTTGTAAACACTGAAAGACAAGGAACCTGTAGCACACTCCACAGACATCAGAGAGGTTGCTATGCTGCAGCTCACTGGGGGAAAACCTGTACTTAGGCTATGAATTGCTATCTGCCAGTGGTCATAGCAACCTTTTGTAGGGTGTGTACCATATTCCGAGGTGTATGGTGGCATTACTATGGTATGCAGGTGCTAGTATTGGGAGATGCATGCAGAGCACAATGTCCTGACTCCCAAAGGTGGCTTTGGCTGTTGGGCCTGTGGATGCGGGTGTGGATGCCCCTGTTGGCTGCTGCTTTACGCCAGGGTTTCCCAACCCCAGTCCTGGTGTGCCATACACTGTTCAGGTTTTCATGCTGTTCCTCATGGCAGGGCATGAGATAAATTTGCAGACCATGGGTGTGGCGCATAGACATGCACCACAGGCATCTTGCTCAGAGGCAGTGGGGAGACGGAATGGGTGTTTGGCACTCCAGGGCTGCATTTGGGGGGCTCTGCTATAGGTATTGGGTAGGTTTATGGTGTCTGTGCTCTGTGGGGTGGGATGTCGGTGTTATGGGCATGTTTCGCTCATCTGCAAATAAGGTTCAGTCTGTATTAGGACTTTGCAATGGTGGGTAAAATATGCGGTGTTGGTTGGCAGGATCCACAGCTGGGACTTGAATCTGTGACCGTCTGCTTTCGGATACAGTGCTTTTGTGCACTGCGCCACCATGTTCTCACATAGCTGGTGCATTCCCTGGTGGTGCCTTGACATGTGCTGCCTGCGGCCCTCGGTATCCCCTTCTTCAGCATCTGTCCAGTTGCCATTCCAACATGCACGCCATGCTGTTGCGGGACATGTGCCCGCCATAGGCACCCTGTCTGGTGGTTGGCGACACCGTGAACAGCGTTGTTTCACTGTGGGTCCATTCCCCTTGTATGGGGACGGTGTTTAGTCCCTTCCACATTTTCTCTCTGTGTTATAAGGCTTACTCGGGGGGGGGGGGCGCATTGATACCACTGTTGCCCAACTTGGTTCTTGTTTTTATCCGTTTGTTTGGGTCATTCTCAGTGTTTCTGTGCTCTTATGTTCTGTGCACATGTTTCACACTTATCACTTTTTTTGGGTTTCCCTGCCTGTGCTATACATTGCTGACAGCTAAATGGTTTCTCTCCCCTTTAACGGCAGGTTTTCATTCGCGTTGGAATTGTGCTGTGAATTTCAGCGTGTTAGTGTGAGGGGAGCCTCTCCACGCCCACTCTCCGCCCATTGACCCCTTCTCTCCGCCCACTCTCCACCTTCTGCGCTGTTTTAACACGCCGCGGGGCTTTACAATCGTTAACTACGGTTAACGCGCGTAGTATGACGTTAGTGGTCGTTGGCACGTGATTACGCGCGTTATACTGCACTTACGATCGTTAACGTCGTACAACGCGCGTTATTCACATTTACCGCACTTTAGTAAACATACCCCTATGAGTATCACACAGCTTTGGGATATAAGTCAAATAGGATTACCAAATTGTTCCATATTTGCTAAAGAAGGTTAATGCAGTCCTGGAACTTGTTTTTCATAGGAGGGGTTACCAGATGTCTCCTATTTTTGTGGATTGTCTCTGATTTTGAGATAGTATCCCAGACTCCATGGACCATAACCACCTTCTGTCCCCGATTTCAGTGGGAACAGAGACAAAGGACTTTGCTTCCTCTGCACACCCCTCTAATGCAGTCTTCTCCATCCTGACAGGAAAATCTATAAAAATAACTTATTTTCTGAAAAAAGAGGAGGAATTTGAGAAATATATAGAATATCTATATGTATTATTTATTTATTTATTCATTTTTACCGCTTTGTTTTGGTAATCAGAGCGGTTTACAGATAACATTTTAACTACTGCACAAGGCAGTTTATAAGGAACAATTATAGTATAGTTTACAGGAACAAGTATGTAACAATTGTACAATTAACAAACGATGACGTTCAAAAATTATTTAACAATATCAAAGAGGTACAGAACTATTTACAGGAGATATTAACATTAGTGGTCTGGGTGATATTCTGGAGTTGTTATTCTAGTACCTGGAGAGAGGGAGTGGTTGATGATTGTGGTAAAGTGTTGATAAGAAAATGTGTGAGGTTTATGGTGGCTGATCACATTGATAGTAGTCTGTGAAGATGAATGTTTTGAGGCGTTTTCTGAATTCAGTTAAGTCTTTGATTTCTCTTAGAGTGTTAGGAAGACTATTCCATAGGGTGGGGACATAGAGTGAAAATGCCCTATTAGTTGTAGATTGGTTTAGTTTTCTGACACTAATAGGAGTGGATAGCATGTTTTCAGGTTGTCTCATTTTGTTCTTGTGTGTTGTTGAATGTTTATCAGTGTGCTGAGGTATGTTGGTGCTATGTTGTTTATTATTTTGAAAATGATCATGAGAGCTTTGAATTTAATTCTTTGAGTATCAGTGGAGCTGAAACAGGATGGGTATTATGTGATCAGATTTATCGGCTTTCATAATTGTGTGCACAACGATGTTTTGAGCCAGTTGTAGGGGCTCTGGGGTTTTCTTTGAGAGACCATGGAATATACTGTTACTGTGGTCAAAGTGGGGGCTTATTAGTTCCTGGGCTACAGAATGGAAGTACGTGGGGGAGAGTAGTGGTCTCAGATGCTGAATCATTCTGATTTTATTGTAAATTGTGCGAGTAGACATGTGACTCTGTTTCATGAAATCCAGGTTTTGATCAAGGTATATCCCGAGGTATTTTATTGTGTTTTTTATTTCAAGTGAGGCATTGTTTATATGAAGTGAACTAGGGGGATTGAATGTTTTATTCCTAGTAATAATGAGTGTTTCTGTTTTCTTCAACTTAACTGAGAAGTTAACTGATTTGAGCCATTCAGAGACATCATTGAAGTAGCTGGTAATCTTTGTGTAGTTGGGATCTTTGGTGTCAAAGGTTGTGAATAGCATTATATAATCTCCATAAATTCTGTAGTCTATGTTGTGTGACTGGATGATATTGCAGATAGGTTGTATATATATATTAAACAGAAGTGCAGATAATGCACATCCCTGGGGGACACCCTGAGGTAGAATGTATAAAGCAGTTTAACCATATATGCACAGTTGTAGTCAATATTATTGGCATCCTTGCATTTTAGATATGTTGTGTACAATATTTTGAGAAATAATTGGAAATATTCCAACTGTATATCATCATCATATTTTAATAGTATGTTCAAAGGTATAAAAAAAAGATGTCTGTGTAACTTAGACATGGAGTGGAGGAGTGGCCTAGTGGTTGGGGCAAGGTACTTCAGGCCCGAGGGTCGGGGATTCAAATCCCACTAGAGGACAGCAACCTTGGGCCAGAAGGACTGAGGTTTCTAGTCCCACAGGTGCTCCTTGTGGTCTTGGGCAAGCCACTTAACCCCCCACAGCTACCACTGCAGTGAGGTGAACCTGTTCTGCACCATGAGCCCCGGAGAGGGGGTTGTGTGGTGTCACCTAAGTCCCCTCCCCCCCTCCCCCTCCCCTCCCCCCCTCCCCTCCCCTCCCCCTCCCCTCCCCCTCCCCTCCCCCCCTCTCCCCTCCCCCCCTCCCCCCCCGCCTCCCTCCCCCCCTGATCCTCCCCTCCCCCCCTCCCCCCTCCCCCCTGTTCCACCCCCTCCCCTCCGTTCCCCCCCTCCCCTCCCCTGGAAACAGGCCCTGTTTGTGATCACAAAACACAAACCACAGCCCTGAGATGCTGCAGGCCCCAAGAGAAGGCTCCCCTCCCCATCCCTGTCCAATGTCAGCTGGTTCTTTGTGTGATCACAAAACACAATCCACAGCCCTAAGATGCTGCAGGCCCCAAGAGAGGGTTCCCTGCACCATCCTGGTGCCCTAGAAACAGGCCCTGTTTGTGATCACAAAACACAAACCACAGCCCTAAGATGCTGCAGGCCCCAAGAGAGGGTTCCCTGCACCATCCTGGTGCCCTGGAAACAGGCCCTGTTTGTGATCACAAAACACAAACCACAGCTCTAAGATGCTGCAGGCCCCAAGAGAAGGCTCCCCTCCCCATCCCTGTCCAATGTCAGCTGGTTCTTTGTGTGATCACAAAACACAATCCACAGCCCTAAGATGCTGCAGGCCCCAAGAGAGGGTTCCCTGCACCATCCTGGTGCCCTGGAAACAGGCCCTGTTTGTGATCACAAAACACAAACCACAGCCCTAAGATGCTGCAGGCCCCAAGAGAGGGTTCCCTGCACCAACCTGGTGCCCTGGAAACAGGCTCTGTTTGTGATCACAAACCACAGCCCTGAGATGCTGCAGGGAGCACGGCAGGTGACACCCTCCCACCCCAACAGTGGCTGATTGGCACTGGCAGATGTGTGTAGGTGGCACACAGAGATGTGTTGTGTCATGTCCGCTGGGGTGCACACACAGGGCACATGGTGTCCAGACCTGAGAGGCGTGTGCGTGGGCCACACATGGGGCTGTCCCCTGGGAAAGCATGGGGCATGAGTGTGTCACCCAATAGGGGCAGGCTCTTGTTGTATGAAGAGAGAGAGTTAGCTGCTGAGGCAGGGGACCCCAACGTGTCTCTGCGGTAGCTAAGGTCAATGTTTGGTGTCACCCCTACAGGTGGAGGACCTGCGTAAAAAGGCGAGGGAGCTCAGGGCACGCTACCCGAGATTTGTGACCAGGGTGCAGCGCGAACGGATGGCGCAGCAGAATGGTGAGTACTGTGACATGGCCCTGTAGGGCACTGAGTGGTGGAACCACAGGACTACTGTGACTGCGGAATATGATGTGTACCCAGGGGATGATATGTGTTACCTCTCCCACAGCTGATGCATGTGCTGCCGTGGAGCCAGTGAGGCCGGAGGACCCGGATGTTGCTGCGGCCCGGGAGGAGACAAATGACGACGTGGGCCTGCAGGGCGACGAGATAGAAGAGCCATCCGAAGATGGCGATGGAGGGCACCTGGGTGCATCCCCACGCCCCAACGAGGGAGAGGAGGGGGACGAGGAGGATGAGGGGTATATGGGAGGGGATGGGGAGGAGGCGGATAACAGGGAGAGTGATGCGGCAGAGTTGGGGGACCGGGGAAATGAGGGGGGGCTGTGGGGGACATGGGAAGGGAGAGGGAGGATGTGGGTGGTAGGGAAAGGGAGGGGGAGGAGGGGGAAGAGGATGTGGAGAGGGTGGTGGAGGCATGGGGGGGGAGGGGCTGTACAGCATGGGGGGGACAGGTCCCCAATGGCACACTCCGCCACAGGGCAACGGGGGCACCAGCCACCTGCCCCAGGATCATGGCGAAGCACGCCCTTTGGACGTGTGTCTGCCACACATTGCCGCAGACAGGTCAGCCGTGCATGCAGCCACACAGACACGGGGAGATGTATGTCTGTGCGGCTGCATGTGCGGTCTGCGCCTGGCTGCGGCTGTGCGTGCCCAGGCACACGCCCAGAGGCAGTTCGCCCTAATCCAGGGGCAGGTGCTGGCGACCCTGTCCATGGTGGCTGACTGCGTGAGCTCGATGAGCGCCTTGTCGGTGCCGCACCCGGTCAGCCACCATTTGACAGGGGTTCCCGGGGTGTGTAGTGTGGGGACACACATGGCACACCCACCCTGTGATGGACCGTGCCATTGCCTCTCCATCACCACGTCCACAGGGATGGGAGTGCCCAATGCTGTGTGGCTAGGAGGCCTAGTTGGACCATGCTGGTCTTTATCTGCCGTCATATACTATGTAACAATGTTGGACGTTGCTTGTGTGTCCCAGTTATAAATGTTCTATGTTTAATATATGAACCTGGTGGTCAGATGTCCCTCATTGCTAGGTGACAGTGCTGTGCGAGTGATGGGTGTGTCAGTGTTCACTCTGAGAGGCGAGGGAGGACGTGGACCAGGTAAGGGCTGTAGTGAGAGCACCTCCACAGACATGTCACAGCTACGTTGCTGGGAGGGTGGGGCAACGAGCAGGGGGGAGAGTGGCATGCATGAGTGACGTGCGACAGCAGATGTGTACGAAGGTGCGGGGCATGCAGCACAGGGGGACAATGGGACATATGGCGGGGGAGGGTGGACAGCCTGTGTAGCCTATCCAGCATAACCCCATAGTGTTAGGCTGTGGAGGCAAAGGTAGGATGGATGAGGTGTATGCGTAGGGGTGGGGTTAGAGTGAGAACACAGAGGGTGCACCTCAGGAGGTGGTGAAGCTGGTGCCTGAGGGGGGGGGAGTGAGCGGTGTTGCCAGCTGTGACCGTGTAGGCCCCGGCAAAGGTTGGCTAGATGGCAGGCACATATACCAGCATGCAGGGTGGGATAGGGGTATGGGACAGGGTTGCCCAATGATCCGCTGGGAGACGCGTGACCACCTTGGTGCATGGTGTGACGGGTGTGATGGCTGGCCCTAGGGGGTGCAGGAGCATACTGTCAGTGGAGTGCATTGGCCCATCGGTGGTGGCACCCACAGGGGTGTGGGGGTCTGGGGGTGGGCACAGCAGAGGGTGGGGACGGGAGCTCAGCGAGATAATGCCCTGTGGAGTGGCACAGTGCGCCGTGGCTGTGGATGGGGTGGAGCGCAGTGTGGATGGTGCGACAGTTGACAGTTAATGGATGTAGCTTATGGAGCCAAATGTGGTATTGGGATGTGCTTGCTGGGGGGCATGGGAGTGTAGGTGTATATTGCGGCCACTGGTGCACAGGGTGATGGGTAGGCCGTACCGGGGGGTCACCCTAAGGTGTGGGAAGCTGCAAGGGTGTGCTCAGGGGAACACAGTGGACATGTGTCACGGGAGACGCCAAGGTGGATGGCTGTGGGAGCCTGTGAACCGGAGTACGTGACATGTGCAGTGCACATACTGTTTAGGTTTAGCGTGATGGGAGCGGCCAATGTGGCTCCCCATGCAGGACATACAGTGCACCTACACCAACACAGAGACTAATGGGGGGTGAGGGCTCAACAGGGTAGTGGTCCACGGGGTCTGTGCACTCCCACGACACAATGCAAGCCACCACGGCATGGAAGTGGTGGGCCAGCATTGCAGGTTATGTGATTGGCTGTGTACCCGTGGTGGACATGGCTGGGGGGGGGGGGCAATGGCTGGTTACATCAGTGGCACTGTGTCATGCCCTGGTCACGGGCCAGGGGGTGGGGTTGTGAGAGTGTCGGACCCCAAATGAGACAATGAACACATGTCTCTATCACTGGCCACCTGTGTAGCCCTTTATTTTCCCCTCCCTCTGCCACGCCTTGGGCGGCCCCGCCCAACCCTTGGTGTTTCTCGCACTCCTGCTGCCGGTGCTGCTGCTGCTGCAGGTGTTCGTGGTGGTGTTGGCGCTGGCTGCAGATGGACGGTGACTGCTGCTGCACCTGACGCAATCCGCTCCAGGGTGTCAGCCACATGTTCAGCTGCCGTGGTCATGCGGTCCACACCAGCAAGGACCCGGGCCACCGACCGCAGTACATGCCGTGTACCTGTGGGGAGAGGCCATAGAGCAATGTGAGACAGGGGGAAACCAACACCTGTACAGAGGCATATCAACCATAGCACATTAGGACACTCAACCTCTGCATCTCTATGGGCTGCTGCAGAGTGCACCTGCATCTCCCCAATGACATTTGCCACAGCAGCCAGTGCCTCCTTCCGGGATCGCTCCGCCTCATCTGCAGGCACGTCCCCTGTGCCTGCAGTGGTGGGTGTGGTATCCCTGTCTGCAGATCGTGGGACCTGCATGTCCCCATCCCCCAGGGGTGCGGCCTGCCCCTCCGCTCCCACATGGGCCACCTCCGACACAGTGTCCACTAGGCTGGATGGTCCTGCGGCTGACTCGTCCTGTGCCTCCTCCTGTGCTTCGATGGCGCTGACGTCACCTGGGTGCCACAGGGTTACATAGGTCAGATGGGGGTCTGGCTGCCTCCCCACCCCGTCACATCCCCCTCAGGCATCTGTGGGTTGGTTATCCGCGTGTGTCTGGTCCATGGCTCCAGTGGCAGCCCACTACGTTTGTGCACTCCCCATCCAAGTAGCCCCTGTGCCCTGCTTTCCCGGGCCCCCACACCCCTGGGTGCTGCCGCACACCCCATGCATGGCCATCACCACCCTCATCCTGCCACCACCCAGCATGTCCTAAGCAGGTGCAGTGTGCCTTCCGGTTGGCCGTCTCCCTACCCGTGTGGCCTTACTGCCCCTGCCAGCCCTGCACCATGAGCCATGCAACATGTCGGCACCTTCTGCTGCCACTGTGGGCCTGCCACCCCTGCACAGGCACCCAGTCACATACTTTTGCCGCCCACTGCCACCCATAGACAGGCCCCCCACTGTGGCCCGTGCATGGATGCTGCCTCTGTGTCTCAGTTGCCCCCCAAATCCCAACCAGCCACGTACTGCCCCCCCCCCGCTGTTGTGGCGCAAACCATGTGCCTGTGCTATCTCCCACAGTTGGACCGCACTCCCCCCTTACCTGCTTGTGTGCTCCTTACCTTACCTGTGGGTGTGCTGTGTCCAATGCAGCGGGAAGGCCATGCACATATATTGGGCCAAGTCTCTCGGCAAGGCGACGTTCAAGGTCAGACAGGTTTGCCAATTGAGCTGGGCCCCCTCCAGTGCCTTGGGCTCCACGTTTCTCCCTTACAAGCTCAGTCCGTATGTTCCTCTTTATATCGCAATAGCATTTTCTCAGACTCTCAATGTCCCGATGGGGTCCCCCTGCTGCTGCCACTGCTGCCTGGACCTCGGCCCATGCCCTGGTGCGAGTGGTTATTGTAATGGTGGAGCTCTGGCCTCCGAACAACAGGTCGTACCTTTCCAGGATGTTTGCCAGGAGGAGATCATTCTCCTCCTGGCTGAAGCGTACGGCCCTCCGCCGTATCTCTGCAGGGACCGGGACCCTGGGCTGCCTTGGTCTCCCAGCTCCACCTGCCTGTGTACTTGGTGTCTGATTAACCCCAGGTGGCCCTGGCACCTCATCCTCGCCACATGTGTCTTGTGCTGGTGGGTGGGTGGGCTGGTCCACTGCATGTTCCTGTTTCTCTCCATATCTGCGCTCCATGCTGTCGCGTATGGCTGTGCTCGGGGGTTTGCCATACAGAGCCCATCATACATATAGGTTTTGCTTGGGTGTGGGTCGCGGGGCGTTGGCTATGCGCACAGCCACGCGCGTAGCGACACGTGAGTCGCGCAGGAAGTGACATCATATGTGTTCGTGTAGGCAGCAGGCGCCATTTCAGGGATCCATCCTACACGTGCCTTCATAACAGTTTTGTAGTCAGTACTGCTGGCCCACATATTCCAACGTTTGATATATTGTAATCTTTGCGCCTTAGCAGTAGCGCTGGACGCTGCAGCAATACGTGACACGTACGTTACATCATTCAGACGTTGCATGCTTTGGTACGCGCATTACAACGCGTCTTGCGTTCCCTGCTCTTGGGCACGTCCGTTGTATGTCACTCCTACAGTGGCATCTGGGTGTGGTTTCTAGTGTGATACGCAGTTTCTTTACACCCTGCTACATCTCAGGGACCCACGTAGATGATTGTCCAACGTAGATGATTGACCGCGGGTGCTTTATGGGAACGCGCGATCCAGCGCGCGGTGCCGTTGCAAACAGGTATGTTTTATGTATGTTGTAATCTGGATCTTTCTATTCCACCAGGTGTGTACCGATCATGTGATGTCCATCCCCTCCCCGACTCCTATTTCTAACCCAGCTATCCTCCAACCTGTGTCTATCATGGCTCAGACTGCGCATGCAGGTGGTGCAGTGGTTGCATTGGTCGAACTGGCTGGGCTGCTTTTTCCGGAGGAGGGGGATGCTTTTCCTGGGGCTGCAGCCCTCGGCATGGGTGCAATGCCACTGCAACTCAGGCCTGCAGCTGTGGGGGCTGCACAGGCGGGTGTGGGTGACCAACGGCGCCGTAGGCGTGCTGAGGCACAACCCCGCCTGCAACGCCTCTACAGGCCCAGGGCCTTGCTCCAGGACCTGAGAGAGGGCCAGGTAATCTCCCTCTACCGGCTGGACACAGGGGCCATTAGGGAGCTCTATCAGGAACTCAGACCTGACCTTGAGCCCCTGACTGCCCAGTCACATGCTATACCGGGTATGACCAAGCTCCTGGCTGCCCTACATTTCTTTGCCTCTGGCTGTTTCCAATCCTCGGTGGCAGCAGTGGGTGGGATGAGTAGGTCAACCTTCTCCCGCTGTCTCCACCAGGTACTGCATGCCATGGTCAGCCGGGTTGGGAATTACATTGCAATTCCCAACGGGAGGCAACATTGGGCGGCCCTGGCACAGGCATTCCATAGGATTGCTGGGATACCACACGTGATGCGCGCTATAGATTGCACACATGTTGCCCTTGTCCCGCCACGCGACAGGGAGGTTGTGTACCGCAACCGCAAACACTTCCATTCCCTCAATGTGCAGGTTGTTTGTGATGCAAGTATGCGTATCCTGAATGTGGTTCCGCGGTTTCCAGGGTCTGCCCATGACTCCTATATCCTGCAGAACTCGGCAGTGTTCGGCCAGTTTGAGGCTGGCCAATATGAGGACTACGTCCTGCTGGGTGGGTATTCACCGTGTATGACAAGCACCTACTGTAGGTGGTTGTATAGACACTATTGTCACCATTGTCCACTGCATGCCTGACATTGCGGTTTTATTTCTGGGTGCAGACTATTGGGTGTGGCACACTACATCATGCCCTGTCACTGGTGTTTTGGTCACAGACATATGTGCTATGCCAGCCATCTCTCTGTCTACCATGTCTGTGTGGTTGCTCTCACATGTGTCCCAGCGGCCATGTGGTGTCGCCTGTTCCGTGCCCTTGCCCTTTTTTTTCTGCGTTACTGTGTCCAGGGGCACCCGTGCTGCATATGATGTGTCCCCTCCATGCCTGTGAGCAACACCTGCAGCTTGCCAATGGCCTCCACATCTGGGCACGGGCATACTGCACTGGCAGTTGTACATATGTCTACCAGTGGGGTCAGTCACTTGGCCAGCCCATATGTTGCATGGCTGTACGTGTGCCATCCTGTTGGGGGGGGATGGGGACACAGACACATCCTCGTGGTGGTCATTCTGTATGCGCGACCTTCTCTCTCTAGCCATGCTGGGGACTACACGTGAGATGTGCTGTGGGCGCTTCAGCTATGACACATGTCTGCTGCATGCCTGGGCACCTTCTTCGGTGTCCGCTGCCACCCCCACCTGTTGCCTCCCCCCCCCCCCCGGAGTGTATCCCAGTGGCCTATGCTGTGTGTGCGCCCGATCAGGCCAGCCACCTACTTGCACGCCTGTGCATCCATGCACCCCCGGGTGTGTTTTGCCACTGTTGGACATCTTAGCTTACAGCTCCCACCACTGCTCTCTCGGCACAGTTTTTGCACATGTCCTGTGACACAGTAACATGGGTGTGCACTGCCCCTATCGGCATTAAATGGTCATTTGCCTCTGGCCTCGACAGCCTCTGATGCACTACCACTGTGTGCACTGCTTTTGCCTCATATCTGTGTGCACGGCCTCTCGGCTGTCCAGTTCTTTATTGCTACGTCTGTCATTCCATTGGTGCCTCATCACGCATGTAACTTTGCACCATTGTTTTCTGCAGATGATGCAGGATATGGGTGTCGCCCCTGGCTGCTTACCCCTGTGCGTCTCCCTCGGCCAGGTGCAGAGATACGGTACAATGAGGCCCATGCCTCCAGTCGCTCAGTGATTGAGTGCACCTTTGGCGTTCTCAAAAGTCGCTTCAGGTGTCTGGATAGGACTGGCGGGGCCTTACAGTACGGACCGCTGACTGTGGCAAGGATCATCATAGCCTGTTGCATCCTCCACAACATTGCTCTCAGGCACAATGTTCCAGTCGATATTAATGAGGATCTCGGGGTGGATCCTGTGTGCCCTCCTGCACCTGCCCATGGTGACACACGTGCGGGGATGGCAGCCAGGCAACATCTGATCGAGGAGCTCTTTTCCTGTAAGTTATGGGTGTGCTGGGGACGTGTCTCTGGGTTAGCCATGTGTGAGCTGGTGTCTGGATTGTGCAGCACTGCCATCTCATGTCTCCATATCTCTGTTATGTTCTTGGCTCCACAGGATGAGCTTCTGTGTTCTGGGCCCACAGGGATTGGCTGACTATGCTGCCCGATGCTGTGCTGCATGTGGGGAGTGTGTGTTCATATATGCACCATTCCGGTTGACTCGGGTGAGTTGGCAGATAGTGCGGATTGCATTGCTGTCGTCACGGTTAGACACATATATGTTGTTTTCTCTCCACTGCTCCTATGGTGATGTACATGTCTTTGGCCCACTGCTCCATCACCCTTAGCTTCCATCTGTCACATCTGTGGCCATCACCTGTTCACATCTTGGGGGTCTTCATGGTGTATCTTACACACATATTGTCAGGCTGTGTGTGTACACGGGCACAGGGCATTGTATTGTTGTAGGGTATGTTGAACAGTCACTGCCATTGAGTCATTTGCCAGCTTTGTGCCACTCATGCATGTACTGTGATGTGTGTCTCCACTTGTCGTTGAGTGTTGGGGGTCCTGCCATCTGAACCTTCTGGCATGCGTACCTTGTCACACAGTATATGTTACTGTTTCTGCTGGACCTGTCTACATGACCGGTCATTCTGCGCTACCCTGCCTATCTGTGTTGTAGGGCTGTGACTGGCCACCTCTCCAGTTATGTTCCCTCATCCCTCTGTTACCTTCTGCTTTTGGGCTAATGTACATTGTGCACATGTGTCATATATTTTTCTAAGATGTGTCACAGTTTTGCTGGTGGTCCAATGTACATCAACATTGTGTTTCCGCAAAACACAATGCACCGTGGACATGTTCGACTCACAGCTACACATGCAGACGTGGTGATTTCTGCTGTCCATTGGTGTCCGCAACCGCTATTGGGGCTGTTTGTGCTCTTGCCTGACATGGACATTCCCAGTCAGGTCACTGGTCTACCTTTCAGGTAGGCCTCACCTTCCATCCTCTGGGAAATACACCACGTGCTGATGCTGCATTTGGCCTATTGCTATCAAGATGTCCTTCGTTGTTATCTCTGTGTGCCACTACTGCTGCACATGCTCTGGACCCCTAAGGTGTCTGCGTGTCATGTGCATTTACATGAACATATTGGGATGGTGTCCTGGTCTTCAGGGACATCTCCTGCAGTGGTCCATGTGCACTGTGCTCAGTGTTGTGGCCATGTCATGTGGTGCTATCTATGCATTCTGGGTGTTGCTCTTTTTATGTGTGTGTCTCCTTTCTGTCCTCCGGGGGTCGTGGGTGGGTGTGCCATTCCCTTACCTGATATCTGCATCTTTTCACACAGGACACTGACAACAATGATGACATATGTGCTCCACTGCATCTGGTGAACCCGTCATCCATATGTGCTTGGCCACAGCACCCATGTGAGCGTGTTCCTGGATGTTGATGGCACAGGGAGATGGTCCTCTGCACTTTGGACACAGGCCTTTTTTTCTGACTCATTGCTGGCCTATTGTTACTGTTACTGCGGTGACTTGCCTGCCGTTGCTGCCATGACCTGTCTGGGTGTTTTGTTTTTTGCAGTAGGGGGGTGGTGAGCTGTACATGGGTTGGTGGTTTTTGAACCGTCACTGTTGGCATGGCATGTTGCCTTGTCACTCTGCATGCTTTCACCAGGATCTTTTGGTTGCTGGGGATGGTGTCTGCTGTGCATACAGTGAGTGCATACACTGTGCGGACATGTCATGGTGCGACCCTCAACCTCACATCTGTCTGTTTGCACAGCCTGCTGAGTTAGGCCTTTGGATTTTGGGTGGCACCAGCGGGGGGTGGTCAGGGTGTGTAGGCTCCACGGGCAGAAACAGGTGGGTGGCGTCGCAACGTGGGTTGGGTGTGTTCTTGCGACGTTGGCTGCCACACAGGCCCCATGTCGTTCTTCAGGTCATATGGTGCACCGGAATGCAGGATACGATGTCTGCTTGGGTCTGGTGATTGCCTGTTGGGGACAGATGTTTGCACCTTCGTTGTTTTGGATATTTGGGGGATTGGTCACCCCATTTCATTGCCACTCGTGTGCTTGACGTTTTGGGTGACACCTGGCAGCTGTCTTTTCCTTCCTTGTTTGCTGCTTACTTGGCCATATGATGTGTGCAGCCCCATCACATCTCTGCCCACCCATCCATGGTTGAGCTGTTCATGTCCGTGTGGCATGTTTGCTGCCCCTGTGCCACATTGTCTGGACTAATTGTAGTTCTCCTCCTGGGGTGGTGCATGTGCTGGGCTACCTGTGTATTGGTGCTGCTGATGTTGGTTGGCCTGGCCCTGATCCCTGATCTTGTTGGTCATTAACATGCTCCTCTTTCAGTCCATTGCCCTTTCCACAGCCCATCCACATGGCTCTCCATTGGCCTAACCCCTTCCACCCCTCATGTGTCACTCCCCTGATCAGTTGCATGTTGTTTACACTGCATTATATTTCCTGGTGTGTGTGTGGACCTGTTCATATGTGCCTTCCATCCCACCTGTGGACTGTGTTGTTGGCTGTGGACCCCTCCTCCACGTGTACTGCATCTTGGTTACGCTCTGTGGTTCCATCGCCTGACACGCAGCTGTGGTTTGGATGTTGACATGCTGTGATCCTGTCTGCATCCATTTCTGTGTGCCTCAGGGTGTTGTTGTGGTCATTTTTTTTTCTGCAGTGCTTTCCATCCTAGTGGTCATAGCTTTGCACTCTCTCTGTTCCCCTGTTTTTATGCCTTTCCTGCACTGGTACCTGTGGTTGCTGTAACACTCATCTCTTGGCTTCTACGACCTGGCCGCTCATATTATCCTAATCACATTTGCTGTCCATCCTTTGGTCCATCTATCTGCATCATTGTGGTGTGAGATGTCCTGTATGTTGCTGTGGACTGTCGCCCCGTATCCTACCCTGCTACCCTTGTCTGCATTGCATCTCTTTTTGATTGGCAGTCCCGTGCCTGTTCTGCATTTTAGACTCACTCCTCTGGCCACCTCACCCTCCACTGGGGGACACATATTCTCCTCACCTGCCACACACTGTTTTTCTGGTACTCCAGGGTGCCAACACCCTTTGCTGTGGTGCTGTTGCCACCACCATGTTTGTCCGCGCTGCTGCCAGACACGTGTGATGCCGTCAGGGATGAGGGTCCGGTAACTCCCTACTCGCCCTCCATCTGTTGCCTGTTCATTGTCTTTACTGTGGGTTCTAGGTGGTGTTTGTACTACATCTGTCTCGGTTCCACGCAGGTCCTGCAGGCCCTCCAGACACACCTTGCAGCCCCTAGGGCACACTGACCTTGGCAAACATACCATTTTTGGAGCACCGTGCCATATGGTTCTATGGGCCACGGTTCCATCAGCACTCTCCTATCCCTATGTACCTCATATTGCACTTAGCTTTGGACACCTGTCCTGACACCGTACTGGTACACCTTTTCAGGCTTCTTCTTGGGCACACTGTTGAGCTACTGTCTTTTGCTGCTCTATGGCAGTGGCGCACATATTCATTTCTCCCTTCCGGGCCAGGCGCTGTGGGGTGACTACCCCCTCCTATGGTCATCTCGGGACTGCTGCTGTGCATGTGCAGTGCACCATGGGTACTGTTGCATACACCCATATCCTTAGCACCCCAGCAGGCACTTTGGGTGGTGACATGGCGCCCCTCGGTGCACAGTCAGGGAGTTGTGGTTCTGGTGTTACGGACATCTGCATTTTCTTGCGCACACTATCCATAGTATGTTTGGTTTTGCTTTTGCTTTTGCCAGTGACATTCAGTTTTGGAAAGGGGTCTGTGATGTTATTGGGCCTTGTATATTTGGTAATGATCATGGCCTTGGTCTTGATTGTGTTTGCCATATGCCCTTGTTTGCTGAGACCTTGCTTTGTTTCCTTGTCAAGCATTCCTTGTATGTACATAGTGCAACTTCTGTGGTTCTGGTGTGGGTGTTTTGGTCATTTCACAGTTCTGCTCCAGTAGCTGGCCACCTCATTATTGGGACTGTGTTATTTGCACTAGCAATATGAGCAGATAGTTACTTCCATGCCTGGGGGGGGCCCCTAGGTCATGGGTTTCAGCACACAGTGAATCATTTGGCGCCCCTTGGAGGGGCATTTTGTTATCTTGCTTTACATTGGTGCTGACAGCAGCAACACCCTCACACTGCAGACTCCTCACAGTGACTCATCAGGGACCCTATAACATGCCCTATGGGGCGCTTTGTAACACGCCCTATAGGGTGCTCTGGCAGACAGTGCACATTAACCTTTGCCCTCTGGTGTGGCTTTTAGGGTGCCCTATATGACACCTTCGGATTATATCCCTGTGAGTGGGTGTTTGCCAGCAGAACTTGTTGGACGTACAAAACAAACTACCTATGACACCACTGATTTAGTGTGGGGGTCATGACGCACACTCATCCACAGATACGCCTGCCTGGCAGGGACACATTCACTTGGTACAGGGCCCATAGTTGGGCCAAACAATGCATGTCGTGGTGGCGTTTGCTGCTACCGTACAATGGCAGGACAATTGGGTTGTTCCCTGCCTTGTTTCAAGCACAGTTTGACGTTGTCTTTCCTTTATTAAATGATGTGTGTATATATTTGACTTTGTACGTTTCACACACCTGGTTCTGGCTGCACATTCACACTGTTTTCTAATTTTGGGGGCTGAGGCTCTCTTGATTAAAAGGCCACTCCCAATGAGGGGAGGTGGGCATTTTTTCCCACCTCTCAGGTTGTTTGTGTCTGACAAAAATATGGGGTTATCTATGGTTTAAACAGAGTGGTGACTAGTTATACATATAATTAACTACTGTTTGTGGAGGGTACTGTTGCAGGCAGCTTTGGTCCTTGGGCACACAAGGGGAATTGAACTCACAAACCTTGCACCACCTAACAGTGTCTTACCCATTGTGCTACGGAACAGGCTGCCTTAGAAGACACCTTTTCTAGCTTCTTATGGGGCACCCTGTTGGGATACTGTCTATTGCTACTATGTGACAGTGACGCACACAGTCATTTCGCCCTACCATGCCAGGGGGCTATGTGGGTATGTACCCCTTCTTGTGTTCATCTCTGGACTGCTGGTCTGCATGTGCAGTGCACCATGGGTATGCTTGCATTGGTACAGATCCTAGCCAACACAGCAGGCAGTTAGGGTGGTAGCCAGCCAGGGGGTTGTTAGCAGCTATGGGGCTGCAGCCCAGTGGTTCCTTCATTGCCTGTGGGGCCAGTGGTCATGGGTTCAGACCCACAGTGGACTCCTTTTATAGGGCTGTCTGCAGCGTTGTATATTTTTAATACACATGACTGCTACCAGCGACAGCCCCTCAGCGTAATATAACCTTACAGAGCCTCATAGGGCGCCCCATGTGGCACCTTATCTGCCACCCTTTACGTTCCCTTATAGGATGTTCTATGGGGGACATTTTGATGTGCCTCAGCGGACAGTCCACTTTATAATGTAGCCTTTGGTGTGCGTTATGGGGTGCCTTCTACGGCACCTTTGGGTATGCCACTGTGTGGGGATGTTTGCTGGCAACCGTACAAAAAAATACATATACATGCCCCCACCTCACTATATAATGTACAGGATGCTGCATCAGCCAGCCTTATGCATCTGGCACCCTGGGGACTCGAACCCATTATGCCTTTATCAGCAGTCAGTGCAGTAACCATTGTGCTACAGCTCTGTATCAGTGATGTATGTCTGTGCGCCTTCTTATGCTTAACGCGCGGTGACGCGCCATGGCGCCCTGTAACGCTCATTAGTGGTTACGATGTCCCGCCCATGTCCTTATTTGGGGTTTTTGTCACTACCGCGGCTCCTAACGCGAATTGCACTAACGCGGTTTAGTAAACATACCCCATATAGACTGATTCAACTATTGAAATCATTGCTGCAAGTCCCAATATGTTTCATGATAGGCTTGTCAGAAATCCAAGACTGGCCTAAAATCTCCCTCCTGTAACAGGGAAACTTGGCAGGGACTGGAATTGTAGAAATAAACAAAACTCCTTTCCCCTTGCCTCACATACAACTTTAGCCTCTTCTCCT
The DNA here is from genome assembly GCA_033557465.1 of Ichthyophis bannanicus. NCBI lineage: Eukaryota > Metazoa > Chordata > Amphibia > Gymnophiona > Ichthyophiidae > Ichthyophis > Ichthyophis bannanicus. Next base: position 1,147,780,267 of record CM066033.1, on the reverse strand, counting down.
ATCTTTCTTTCCCATCTCCTTTATTCTCATGCTATGCATACTGTATATATGTGAACTGGATTTCCTACACAATGCTAAATTTGATTTCCTGAGCCCAATTCTGAATCACGACTTGTGGGGCTGCACGTTCTAGCAGGCCATGCAGCCCCAGAAGCCATCCTGCCCCTATTCCCCCTCCAACTCCCCCAGAGCTGGGGCCGGGTTCAGAGAGGTTGGAGGTGGAATACGACACCTTGTCAATAGAGGACAGTGACGGAGGACCCCCCGAAGAGGTTCTCTGTTGCCCAATCATGGCCCTGGCAGGCCCCTCCTGGGGTCGCATGTTGGGGAAAAGCAATTTATTGGTGTTGCAGGGAAGTGGGGCTTCTGCATGGCATTCCAGTGCCATGGTGATGTGACGCCATGGCACCAAGGCTCCAACAGGAGCATGGGGAGGGTTAGCTGGGGAGAACACTGCACATCCCAGCCCTCTGAATTGGGGCCTGTCCAGCCCGTCCAAGTGCCCCGATTCTGCTCCCGCAAGGATGCAGAATTGGGGCCAAATCCAGCCCATCCAAATTTTTCATTCACAAAGTACTCGCGCACATGATAGAGACATTTAAATAGCTCTGTGCTATAAATGCACAGGAGAGGGAGTTCTTTCATTTGGAAGAAGCTCTGGAATAAGGGGTCATAGGACAAATGTAAAAGGGGATAAACTCAGGAATAATCTAAGAAAATATTTCTTTACAAAAAGAGCATCAGATGCATGGAACGGCCTCCCAGTTGAGGTGATAGAGATGAGAACTGTATCTGAATTCAAGAAATCATGGGACAAGTACAGAGAATCTCTGAGGGAGAGGAAGGGATTTTAGAGCTTAGCAATTTGTATGGATAAACAGACCGGATAGACCATGTTGTCTTTATCTACCATCATTTTCTATGTTTTAAGATGTTATCACACACATACTTCTTTCCTTTCATCTTTAAAATTAGAGACCTTAAATTTGCATTGGTTGCTTTTTGCAGATTTTCCTGTGGCAATATTCCTCTTTCTTTCAACGGGAACTCTTTCAGATTGTCAAAAAACTGACAAGGACACCTAATAACTCTGACCAGCTACCAAATATCCCACCAGAGCTATTAGTCAGACAATACAAACAGCTTCAACAACCACAAAATCCACAACAGAACTCCGAGACAACCAAAACAAACCACTGCACCATCATGAACAAAGAATGGAGTACATTCAATGCAACCACAGAAGAAGAAATATCATCTACCATCTCCTGCCTAAACACCACCACCTCCCCGCTAGACCCCTGCCCCACTGGCTGGATAAAGAAATCCAAAGAAGACCTGACCGCACCATTGACCCACATTGCCAATGAATCCTTCACCCAAGGACGAATGCCGGACATCCTCAAAACCACAATCATTCGACCAACCCTAAAAAAGCACAACCTAGATCCCCTAGACCCTACCTCCTACAGGCCGATAGCAAGCCTCCCGTTCACCGCCAAGATAATCGAGAAAGTAGTCCAGCGCCAGCTTCAAGAACATTTAGACATCAACAACATACTGGACCCACAACAACACGGCTTCCATCCGCTACATGGAGTCAAGACCCTCATGACCACACTGCTGAACACCCTCATCATAGGAACCCAGGCAAAACACTCCGGATACACCATGATCTTCCTAGATATATCAGCAGCCTTCGACACCATCTCCCACATCATACTCTTACGCAGACTCCAAACAATTGGGATTAAAAATACCGTACTCCAATGGTTCCAATCCTACCTAACTAACAGACAACAATTAATCCGCACCAGCACCTCAACCTCGCCCCCCTTCCAGAAACATCAAGGAGTGCCTCAAGGATCCACACTATCAGCCATGCTCTTCAACATCTACCTCCGACTGCTCTGCTCAGTCATACGCACCCACAACATCAACTTCCACATATATGCTGACAACATAATGCTCTATGCCCCAATTACAACCACAAATCCAACAAATGAACATCTATCAGCATGCTTCACTGATGTATCCAACTGGCTACAAGAGAACAACCTGTCTATTAACATAAAGAAAACCGAAGCTCTCATAGTAACAAAAGACAAGGACTTCAAGCCACCTACACACCTCAACATGGGAACCACACAAATTCGGATACAGTCACAAATAAGATATCTGGGCATTATCACTGACCAAACTCTAACCCTCAAGCAACAAATCACTAAAACCACCGGAACTATATTCCACAAAGCTAAAACAGTACAACGTCTCCGACCTCTCCTTGAACCTCAGGACTTTAGGACAGTAATGCAAGCTATGACGCTCCCACATCTGGACTACTGCAACATAATCTACCACGGACTACCCGCCACACAGACCAACCCCCTCCGAACTTCCTTGAACACCACAGCAAGAATCATTCAAAATGCAAAGAAGCGAGACCACATCACCCCAATTCTGAGGGACCTACACATACTTCCCCTCGAAGCAAGAATTAAATACAAAGCTATTCTACTCACCCACAAAGCCATCCACCAAACACAAGGCACCCAGCTCCGCACCCTCCTGTCTCGTCCAGCCCACAGCAAGACAACCAGACAGACCTCCAGCAACTCCCTCACAAAAGAACCAAATGCACACAACGGACCTGCAACAGAGCCTTTGAACTTTATGCTCCGTCCCTCTGGAATTCTACCAACCTGCATCAAGAACAACAGCAATCTCTTGTCATTCAAAAAACAGCTAAAAACCATCTTATTCCAAGAATATCTCAAAACAGAAACTCCCACAAATAACTGTCCAATCCCCTAACCCACTCATCATGAACTTATGATCAAAATTATGTTACCTCGTCCATGTCTATGTCCATCCTTTCATGAAATCATCAATGTTGCCCTCCTGGTGATGGCCCTACCCCTATGACTGATTACCCCCCCCCCCTTTTTTTGTTACACCGCTTTGACCCGGTGAAAAGCGGGATATAAATACAGTTAAATAAATAAATAAGTGCCAGACAACTTGGTTTTTCAAAAGTTGGTGACTTCACTATTGGAAAGCACGTTAAAGCACTGATGTTCCAAGATGAGGAAATCTTACCACTCATATTGCTGGAATTAGCATCCTTGTGCCAACCCTAAGCCAAAATTGCAGAGAAAGCACCGCTTCTTTGGACTGAAAATGAACCACTGAATGAAAATGCTGAGAGACTCAGCAATCGTATGTTGGTGATGTCACAAATGGGAGGCGCTTTAAGGCACTGATGCACTGTGGCGTCACACTGAAGGTGCATGCCTTAGGGTCAAGTTCAGCCCCTTTGTGCATCCCTTGGTGAGGCCTATATTAATGGCTGTTATTTTAAAAAAATTTTGCTTTGTTATTCCACTTCATTGTTCATTCTGGGAACATTGGTCACTGACTTTATTATGGTGCATATCCTGGTTTAGTGAGGTCAGAGATCATTATCTTCTCTCTTTGGACCAAGACAGCTAGATTTTGCTTAAGTGCTGCAACTATGAGCAAAACTGTGAGCCAGTTAGAATTTTATGTGCAGTATCTCCTGCCATATCTGTTAGACAAAGAAGATGGGTCAAACCACCTTGATATCATGAAACGTGGTATATAAGAAACGTTAAATAAATAAATAAATCATTTCATGTGAGTCCAATTAGATTTATAGGGAATTATTTGAGAACTTTGTGCATCATAGATGCTCAAGTGACTTAGACAAAGAATTAAAAAATCTAACGCACTGTCGTAAAAGTCCCGATTATGGTAGTGACCATTCTTTAACCTTTTTGTTACTATTTTGTACTTTTGAAAGACAGTGGGAATAGATTACATTTTCGGCATGCTGTTTTGTAAAGTAATTGGAATGATGGGCATCATCCTTCAAAATGCAGAAGTAGTCTGATAATGCTTTTAGTCAGAAATGGGTGTACTTTTATCTTTAGCCATCTTTTTATTTTTTTTTTAAAGCATTTCCTTCTCCTTGATGTGGTTAGCATGAGTTAGGTGAAAATATCATAGCCTAACTGAAATCCTGCAACTAACCTTACTTTTTTTTTGCATTGATGTCATGAGGGAAGATAGCCTGCCTGACCCAGAAAGGTATCTTTGATACTAAACAGTTCATGGGACTGTGGAGTGCTGAGAGTGATCATGCAGAATAACAGGCCACAGGAATGCAAATCATCCACGAAGCCAAAAGTAGAGCTAGCAGGTGGCCTCTTCTATTCATCAGATGTCAACACACTGTTCAGATCAAGACCTTTTAACATCTGGATACGCCACTACTGTTTTTAATTAAATAAAATTCAGTCATTCAGCCTCTTACATGTAGGAAAACTACACAGTCAGAAACATAGCCTTCCTGCATATCTTCTACACACTGAAAGTCACTATAGTTATAGCAATAAATATCACAGTTTACTGGGATTATGAAACAGTTTAAATTTCAAATACTTTCCATATGCTATTCAGAGCTCTACACTGAAGGACACTGATGGAAAATTTTCTTATCCTCTTCAATGACCTACAGATTCTCTATAATCAGTACCTTTATGCACTCAAAGCATTTCCCCTGTAAAAGGTTTTAGATTAAATTAAGGAATGTTTTTGGTAATTTAATAAACTTAAATATCAGAATTTCTTATTTCAGTTTGTGTTTCATTGAAAAAGTTATAAAATGTAATTAAACAAATTATTCTACATTTCCATAGAAACAGAAAATGATGGCAGATAAAGACCATATGGCCTATCTAGTCTGCCCATCTACAAAAAAAAAATGCAATGTGTGCCTTTGAGTCAGTCCTGACTCCTGGCGACCCAGAAGCTCCTGGGGTTTCTTGGCAGTGTCACCGGAAGTAGATTGCCAGGTCTTTCTTCCGAGGCAGTGGAGGGTTAAGTGACTTGCCAAGGCCACAAGGAGTGCTAGTGGGAATTGAACCCTGGTTGCTTGGTTACCAAGCCAGTGTTCTAACCACTAGGCTACTCCTCCACTCCCTGCCCATCTACACCAACTATAAATTCTGCAATCCCTTCCTCTTCCTCTGTTCCTGCAATGTACTTTCTTGGAGGAGTAGCCTAATGGTTAGAGCATTGGCTTGGGAACCACAAGACTAGGGTTCAATTCCCACTAGCACTCCTTGTGGTCTTGGACAAATCACTTACCCTTCCATTGTCTCAGAAAATTCCATTTTATCAATATCGCTGTTTAATGTATATTATCAAGTTTAATAGGTATGTTTACTAAAGGATGTTAAGGGAGCAAGTGTGCTATTAATGCCTGTTACTGCAAACCTTGCGCCCTTAACACTGCAAAAAAGCTGCATTAGTGGGTGTTAAAGGCTCCTGCAGCATCAAGGGTGCAGTAGGTGGAGAGAGGGTGAAAACAACGGGTGTTCCCTTAATGCCTGTTATGCTAACGTGTGTTAAAGCCCTTTAATGCTGGGAACCCTAACGCTAAGTAAAACCTCACAGAAAGGGTGTATTTTAGAAACATAGAAACACAGAAAAATGACGACAGAAAAAGACCACATGTCCTATCTAGTCTGTCCTTCCATATCAACAACTACAACAGTCCCCTTTTCTCCTTTAGAGATCCTCTGTGTTTGTCCCATGCTTGTTTGAATTCAGATACTTTCCTCATCTCTATCACCTCCAGTGGGAGACTATTCCACGGATCCACCACTCTTTCTGTAAAGAAATATTTCTGCAAATCACTCCTGAATCTATCCCCCTTCACCCTCATCCCATGGTCCCCTCATAGCAGAACTTGCATTCAATTGAAAGAGGCTCTCCCCCTGTGCATTTATGCCATGGAGGTATTTAAACATCTCAATCATATCACCTCTATCCCGCCTTTCCTCTAGGGTGTCCATTTTAAGATCCTTAAGTCTGTTCTCATATGCTTTATAATGAAGACCACTAACCATTTTAGTAGCCACCCTCTGTACTGACTCCATCCTGTTTATATCCTTTTGAAGGTGCGGTCTCCAGAATTGCATACGATACTCGAGGTCGCACCAAAGACTTATACAGAGGCACTATCACCTCCTTTTTTCTGCTAGCCATTCCTCTCCGTATGCACCTAAGCATCCTTCTAGCTTTTGCCGTCACTTATTCTACCTGTTTAGCTACTTTAAGATCATCAGACACAACCATGCCTAGGTCCCGACTTCTTTAGTGGACAAAAGTACTTCACCCCCTATACTATATTGCTCTCTTGGATTGCTGCAGCCCAAATGCATGACCATACATTTTTTAACATTAAATCCCAGCTGCCAAATTCTAGACCATTCTTCAAGCTTAGCTAGATCCTTCCTCATGTTATCTATACCTTCCTGGGTGTCTATTCTATTGCAGATTTTGGTATCATCCGCAAAGAGGCAAACCTTACCCGACAGCCCTTACGCCAGGGGTCTCAAACACGCGGCCCGCGGGCCGCCTTGTGCGGCCCGCGAAGCATTGGGGGGAAAAAAAAAAAACGGCTTCTGCTGCTGCTGCCGCCGCTGCCGTGGCCGGCAATAGCAGCAATATCGCAAGTCCCGCGGGCTCCCCCCCCACCCGGCAGATCCCTTCCTGCTTGCCTGCCAATGCTGCCAGTTCTCCGCTTCGGCTTTCAGAGCCGCGAAGGGAGAACTTCTCCCTCGCGACTCTGTTAAGCTCGCCGGGGCAGATGGGAAATTTCCCATCTGCCCCAGCGGGCTTAACAGAGTCACGAGGGAGAAGCTCTCCCTTCGCGGCTCTGAAAGCCGAAGCGGAGAACTGGCAGGCAAGCAGGAAGGGATCTGCTGGGTGGGGGGGAGCCCGCGGGACTTGCGATATTGCTGCTATTGCCGGCCACGGCAGCGGCGGCAGCAGCAGCAGAAGCCGGGTTTTTTTTAAAGTTTAATTTTCCCGGGGGGGGGGGGGGAGGGAGCAGGAAGTGATGGGGGGGGGGAGCAGGACTTGATGGGGGGGGAGCAGGACTTGATGTGTGGCTGGGGGGGAGCAGGACTTGATGTGGGGGGGGAGCAGGACTTGATGTAGGGGGGGAGCAGGACTTGATGGGGGGAGCAGGACTTGATGTAGGGGGGGAGCAGGACTTGATGTGGGCTGGGGGGGGGTAGTACTGAAAATGGGGTGATGGGGGTTAGGACTGGTAATGGACAGATGGGGGTTAGGACTGGAGGTGGTCTGACTGGGGGCCTAAGACTGAAAATGGGGTTATGGGGGGGCTAAGAATGAAGATGGGGCGATGGAAGGGTTAGGCCTGGAAGTGGGCTGTTGGGGGGCTTAGGACCGATAATGGGCTGGGGGGGGGGCTAGAACTGGTAATGGACTGGGGGGGGTGCTATGACTGGAAATGGGCCGAGTAGAAGGGGGAGCTTGAACTGCAAATAGCTGATGGGGACAGGGTCTTGGAATGGTAATGGGCTGAGTGGAAGGGGGCTTGGAATGGAAATGGGCTGATGGGGAGGGGGGCTTGGAAAGGAAATGGGCTGTGAGGGGAGGGAGCTAGGACTGGAAATGGGCTGATGATGCGGGGACTAGAAGGGAGCGGATGCTGGGTTGGGCAGGAGCTAGAAGGGAGTTGATGTTGGGGGACGATTAGAATGGGATGGGGCTGGGAGAGTGAAATGGAGAGGGGAAATATATTTTGTGTGGGAGGGAAGAAAAATCTACAATTGGCCGGGTATTGGGAGAGTAAGTGGGGATTGAGGATGGAGGGGTAAAATTTGAGTGGATGAAATAGGAATGAGGAAAGAGCAAAAGGAGAATGATTAGTATGTTAAAGCAGATGTAGAGAGAATGGAAAAAAACTAGGAAAGAAGAAAGGAGAAATGGACAGCAGACGATGGAGAGTTAGCAGAAGACACAAAGAAACCAGAAGAAAGTGACTGGAACAATTGCAACTGAAAAAAAAATGCACAAAAGGTAGAAAAATATCTCTTTATTTTGAATTTATTAACTGAAATATGTCAGCTCTTGGAAATGTGCATCTTTAACGTCTGCACTTTATTTAATACAAGAGGAAATCAATGTATAGTTTTATTTCTACAGTGTTGTACATTCTAAGTTTGGCTTTTGGGGTTCCCAGTTTAATTGTCTTCCTGTTTCTAAATTGTGATTCCTTGTTTGGTGATGGTGTATGTTCTGCATGTGTAACTGAGCTGAGGTATTCTGTTTATGTAATTCCTATTTGACATTGCCACTTGTTCTCTTTCCCGAGTAGGTCATGTATTGTTATTCTCTGAAATGTGTTGATTTAATATTTGCAGTGTTGCCTTTTGATAGTTAGGGTATGGTGCTTTGTGAGTCCTGGTAGTGCTGTTAGGACACGGCAGGTTTGCTATGGGTTCTAAATGGGCAGTGTTTCTAGTAGTTCCTAATGTGCCTGGCGGTTGGCACTGGTTTATAGTAATGTAGAAATCTTTTAGTCTTTCTTTATCCATACACTCATTAAGAGGCATGTTTACTAAAAGTTAGTGTATGGTAACATTATGCAAATATTTATGCAAATGATGCCCTTATGCAAATGAGGCCCTTATGCAAATGAGGCCTGCGTCTTGTGCGGCCCCCGGGTTACTCTACAAGTCCTCATTTGGCCCTCAAAGCAATTTGAGTTTGAGACCCCTGCCTTACGCTATATCACTAACAAAGATGTTAAAAAGAATCGGACCAAGGATGGATCCCTGGGGCACACCACTGGTAACGTCCTTCTCCTCAGAGTGAGCTCCATTTACCTGTACTCTTTGTCGCCTCCCGCACAACCAATTTCTAACCCAAGCAGTAAATTTAGGGTCCATCCCTAGGGCACTCAGTTTCTTTATAAGTCGCCTGTGAGGAATGGTGTCAAAGGCTTTACTGAAATCTAAATACATCACATCTAGGGCTCTCCCTCGGTCCAACTCCCTGGTCACCCAGCCAAAGAAATCAATCAGATTTGTCTGACAAGACCTGCCTCTGGTGAATCCATGCTGCCTTGGATCCTGTAATCCACTGGACTCCAGAAACCTCACTATTTTTTCTTTCAGCAGCGTTTTCAATAATTTACTCACCACTGAAGTTAAACTAACCGGCCTGTAGTTTGCAACCACATTCTTACTTCCCTTTTTTTGTAAAGGCACCACATGAGCCTCTCTCCAGTCCTTTGGCACAACTTCCGACTCCAACGAGGCATTGAAAAGGTCAGTCAGTGGAGCTGCTAGAACCTCCCCAAGTTCCCTAAGTATTCTAGGGTCTATCCCATCCGCTCCCATCGCTTTGTCTACTTTAAGTTGAGCTAGTTTCTCATGAACACAGTCTTCTGAAAATTGTTCAAGATGCCCCTCGCTTCTGTTCCTGTTTGTGTGTGTTTTCTGAGGTCCTGTTCCTGGTTCTTCATCTGTGAACACAGAACAGAACATTTGTTAAGCAATTCCGCTTTATTCTCATCAGCTTCTACATATTCCTCCCCTTCATTCTTGAGTCTGACAATACCACCTTTGCTCTTCCTCTTCTCACTAACATATCTGCAAAATGTCTTATCCCCCCTTTTTATTGCATTGGTGATTTCCTCCTCTTTTTGCATATTTGCTTTCCTGACTACTTTGCTAGCTTCTCTAAGTTTTTTCAAATATAGATGCCTGTCTTCCTCTCTCTGTGATTTCTTATATTTCATGAAGGCCTCCCTCTTTTTCACCTTTTCAGCTACTTCTTTCGAAAGCCATAGCGGTCTCCATTTCCTTTTACCTTTATTTACCATTTTAACAAAAAGGTTGGTTGCCCCTTAAAATAGCCCCTTTCAGTTTTGCCCACTGTTTTTCCACATCCCCCAGCTGTTCCCATCCCGCTGACTCCCCGAGGTATTGGCCCATCTTAACAAGTTAGTTTTCCTAAAGTCTAAGACCCTCACTTTTGAATGGATTCTAACAGCCCTTGTCCCAATACTGAACCACGCCATCTGGTGATCACTGGATGCAAAATGATCTTTTATAGTATTTTTTACATATAGTGCCACTCCTCCTTCCCTTCTTCCTACCCTGTCCTTTCTGAATAAAGTCTAGCCAGGTATAGTTACATCCCAGTCGTGGTTTTCTGTGAACCATGTTTCTGTAACTGCCACTAAATCCAAGCTGGCCACTCCCACCAAAGCTTCAGCATCAGGGATCTTATTTCCCATACTACGGGCATTTATACACACTGCTTTCCATAATGTACCCCTTTTACCCATTTCCATAAAGATATTTAATGTATCACTTACCTGGGGGCTTTCAGTTACCTGGGGCTTTCTTCACCCATCCCCAACGAATCTAGTTTAAATCCCTCTTCAGTAGATTAGCCAGTCTAATACTGAAGATGTGTCAACCTTTCTTGGACAGATGGACGCTATCTCTGCTCTGGAACCCTTGGAACAGCATCCCATGGTCTAGGAAACCAAACGCTCTCGATGACACCATCCACACAGCCTACATTCATCTCCAGGATGTGAGCCTCTCTTCCTTGGCCTTTACCCTCAACAGGGAGGATTGAAGAGAACACCACCCGTGCACCTGCTTCACCCTCTGTCCCAGAGCCATGAAGTCACTTTTGATATGATCAGTGGGATACCTGGCAGTATCATTTGTTCCAACATGGATTAGCAATATTGGGTAATAGTCAGTGGGCTTGATGAATCTCGGCAAACTCTCCGTAACATCTTGGATTTTGGCACCAGGCAGACAGCATACCTCTCTGGACATCAAGTCTGGTTGGCAGATGGACGCCTCTGTACCCCTCAGAAGAGAGTCACCAACTACCACTACCCTTCGCTTCCTTGTGGTCACTGATTCTGCAACTTTGGGGTACTTAAGCTCTGGTTCTTCCCTTTCCAGGGATGTTTTCATCTCCTCCATTTCCAGGACTGCAGAATGGTTCTTCACTTCAAGGGCTGTAGAAGTTGGATTGGTAATTCTGCAGGCCCTGGTGACTTGTGTCCAACCTTTGTCATTCTGTAGCCACCCATCTTCTGCTCTGCTGGAGAGCTTGTTGGCTGCAAGAAGCATCTCATCAATGTACTTCTCACTTTCTTGAATGCTCCTCGGCCTCGCCACCTCCTCTCTAAGTTCCTCCACTTGTTTCCTCAGAGCTTCAGCATGCAGGCACTCTGCACATGGAATCAGTCCTTCAACTGGCATTGGGACCTCTGTTTGGACAGAGGCAGAAGCTGTAATGGGGGTAACAGCTTTAGCAATATAATTTTTCCCAGCCATTGTTCTGTTCCTGGAGGTTAGGCATCTGTTAAAGCAAAAGAGAGAGATCTACCAAAGTACCAGCTGGTTTCCCAGCTGTCCTTTCAGAGAAAAAGCAGTTAAATCTCTTTAATTGCATTCAAAATGTGTTGTTCCAAGTCCCTGTGTTTTGTTAAATGGGGAGGTGCCCTATAAAGCAAGACTGCTCACTAGGGTTTGGTGGGAGTTGGGGGGTAGGGAGGGAACTAACCCCTGATTAGGTGCCAGCAGCTCCCAAGAGCTGAGAAAGTTACTAAAGCAGAGTTTTAAACCTACCCCACTAAAGAAAATATGTCTACTAAAGCACTAAAAAGAATGTAACTTTGTTTTAAAAATATACCAAAACCCTTTTAAGAGCTCCGAGTCTGAGAGCTAGCAATTTAAAAAATAAACCCTCAAATTCTTACCTTTGTTTAAATTGTATAGCCCCTGTTAGGAATGCCAATGATCATGATGGACAGCATGCTGGCTGGTCCCGCCCTCCCTGCCATCATTGCACAGCTGCTGCTTCAGTGCTGCAGGCAGCCTTTTGAAGTTGCACGCATCCAGCTAGGCACACCTTGCCACTCCTGCCCCCCTCCACTGAGGGATATGGGCATGCGTGCTGCTACCTTAAACCTCGATAGGAAGGGATCACCATGTGCTCTGCTATATCTCCACATATCAACACCTGGTAGCATATCAACACCTGATGTCACACCTGTACCATAATCAAAATAAAGATTATGCCACACGGGCAAAGCCTCGATGAGAACCTGGACAACCCACCAGCACAAAGAAGATTTAAAAGCTTCGACAGGGACCAATTTCTACTGGGCACGCTACCCCACCTGAACACGGAAGAAGAGGATCTAGACAAGCAAATCAGAAAATGGAACAGCATCATCAATGCTGCTGCCAAAGCCACAGAATACAGACCCAAGAAAGCTCGCCGCACGAAATCACATCACACACCCTGGTACTCAAAAAGCATACGGAATGAGAAGAAGGATCTCAGGAAGTTAGAACGGTGATGGAGACACACTAAGTCACCCAACAATCAGGAACTATACTTAACAAAACAAAAAGAATACAACAAACTCATCAACCCAACGAATAAAGAATACCACACCAACATCATACTCAAATCAAACAACAAACCGAGAGAGCTCTTCGAAATCATGAAAACCCTCACCAAGGAACAGAGAACCGAAAGCGAAGTTCAAATAGACCCACAAGCATTCGCAGACCATATCCAAGAAAAATTCCATTCAGCTACACAAAGGAAAACAGACCCAAACACCAAACCAGCCACCCCCTCAAGAAAAACTTGGGACAAATTCAGCAACCCATCCACAGAGCAGCTCTCACACATCATCACCGCACTCAACACAAGTACGGCCCCAACAGACTCATGCCCAGTTACATGGATTAAGGTGACAAAGTCAAACTTCATCCACACCATACACAACATGGTGAACAGTTCACTAACCCAAGGAATCATGTCTGACCAGCTAAAACTCGCCACAATAAGACCAATCCCAAAGAAATCACCACTCGACAAGAACAACCCAGCAGCCTACAGACCTATCTCAAGCATCCCTCTACTGGCAAAGATTATTGAGAAAATGGTACAACATCAGCTACAGGAACACATCGACAACCACGCACAACTGGACCTCAACCAACACGGTTTTCGCCCCAACCACGGAGTCGAAACACTCCTGCTATACCTATTTAACGACATGCTACACCTCATAGACAACAGAAAGAAAGGAATACTCATGAGATTGAGATTTCATCAGCATTTGACACAGTGGACCACGGAACCCTACTAGCAAGACTACAGAACATTGGATTACACAGAGCCACACTGAGGTGGTTCCACTCCTACTTAACGGACAGACAGATACAGGTCAGGATTGGTCCCAACACATCCCAACCCATAAAGGTAATGCAAGGTGTACCTCAGGGATCCACCCTATCAGCACTTTTATTTAACCTTTACATCCAGCCAATAATGCAGCATTATAAGAGAACACGGGATAAAATACACAATCTATGTGGACGACATAATGATATACACACCAATCACCCTCAACAACCCAGACTACACCAAGATAACAGAATGTCTCATGCACATGAACAGCTGGTTTCAACACAACAACTTGAACATAAACTACAGCAAGACCGAGGCTCTAATCATCACACGAAACTCCGACTTCATCCCTACGCGCAACATCAAAATAGACAACACAACCATACCCATACAACCAGAAGTGAAATACCTCAGAGTGACCCTGGATAAAGAACTGAACCTTCAGTCCCACATCAGCAGAACCACCAAAAATGCATACCACAGGATGAGACTAGACCGACGCCTCAAACCCCTCCTCTCCCAGGAACACTTACGCACAGTCTGTCAGGCACTAATAACTCCAATCCTAGACTTCTGCAACCCAATCTATCTTGGCCTAATAAAACAGACACTCAGGCCACTACAACTGGCCCAAAACACAGCAGCTCGCATAATAACTGGCACCACAAAACAAGAACACATCACACCTACCCTAAAAGACCTCCACTGGCTACCAATCAGCTCCCGCATCAGATACAAGACAATCATTAACATATTCAAAATCAAGCAACAGTTGTCAGCTTTCAGCCTACACCCACTCATACAACCCGACAGCAGCACAAGACTGAGGAGGAGAGGCACATCCAACCGTGTCAACACACCTAAAGACATCAACAAGGTACGCAAGGTCACCGAAAAACGAGCCTTATCAAAGGCAGCACCAACAATCTGGAATGCCCTCCCTGATGAACTACGGTCAACAATAGACATGAAGGACTTTAGCAAACTGTTAAAGACGACCCTCTTCATAGAGCACTACGGTGACGTCACTTAAATGGTGCAACAGACAATACCCCAACTCAACACCCCGCCCTAGCGACATGATTTAGTACTAAAGTAAAGTCCTGATGTACTTAGTATTGTAAATAGCCCACACTGTAAATAGCTCACCAAGAATCAATGTCCATCTACACACACACGCACTCACTGCTCAATGCATGCACACACTAGACACTGTATCTTGTTGATTGTTTGCTTTGTAGACCGCCTTGATTGTAGGAAAAGGCGGTATAGAAATCTGTTTAAATAAATAAATAAATAAATACCTGCTGCTGACACACTTGCCATCCCATTGACAATGGCAACTGTAGCGTTGCACCTGACACACAAGGCCAGTACAAAGCTTTTGTTCACAGCAGACTACAGATGCTGTGACCATCACTCCCACCCTCATACAGTGCTGGTATGGCAGCATAGTGGCAGTGGGGCTGGTGCAACTTCTTTTTGACTGTGGCAACATGTATGTATACTGCCACTGTCACAGTTGGGTCATACCAGACATCACAGATAAACACCCTAGGCTACAACCTTGCCAGTCTAATGGACCAGCCAGCCCCACTGTACCACCCACATGACACCTCCTTTGCCATTTGGCTCCAACAACAGAGTGCCCTTTCTTAATAGGACACCATGATGTTGCTGCCAATGGAGCACTACTATCAGTAATTTGGGAACTTGTGTGGGTGGAGCACATTACATACATTGAAATAGGGTTTCTCCCCTCAGAAATAGCCCTTACTGTGAGCTTTCAGATGGCATTAGGGTTCCCAGTGCAAGGAGCTCTAATGCACGGTAACACAACCCGGTACTAAACGAGTACACGCTATCCCTGCCCACTCTCCACTTCCTTTCACCATAATGATACAGGCCCGGCTTCTGCATGCTAATCCAACATATCGGTGCTTTCTGTGGCATTGACCACTCACAGGTGCCGATAACGCCTGTTAACGGCACCTTTGCTCCCTTACCGTCCTTTAGTAAACATACCTCATAGAGTGTATTATTGTAACTCTATCTTAGCTGGAGAAGTGCTAAAAAAGAACCTGCTACTGCTTAGAAGAAATATATGCTTGTGAGTATTTACCTGAAAGGAAACTGTCTCAAAACCTTTGGAAAAAGAGAGATTTGGGTTCAAAAGATAAATGTTATGTCTATGTTTATTTATAAGGCAGATAGGACATAGCTTAACAGCAAAACTTTCTCAGTGTTTATTACAGCTAGCTGGGAAATGACAACACAACTTTCTGTTACTGTTTATTTCCCATCCACAAACCCCAAGCTCAATATTTTATTTTTAGACTGTTAAGCCAATAAGGTTTTGTACTTACCACACTTTAAGTTTTGTTCTTAAAGCATGGTAAGTACAAAACTTGCCACACTTTAGTAAATATGCCCCTCCCTGACATATGGGCAAATCTACATAGTAACATAGTATATGACGGCAGATAAAGATCAGTATGGCCCATCTAGTTTTCCCAGCAAGGCAGCAAGAGTAGGTGCACTTGCCGCTCCATGCAGGTGACCTCTCCCCATGCCTTTGTTTAAGGGTGTACCCACCGCTCCATGTAGGTCACCCCTATTTGTCCAGATATAAGAGATAGTTATGCTTATTTTGATTTTATCCTGTTGCTATAAAGGGATCCAATGTGTCTATCCCATGCCATTTTGAATTCTGTCACTGTGTTTGCCCCCACCACTTCCATCGGGAGAACATTCCAAGCATCCATCACCGTTTCAGTGAAAAAGTATTTCCTGACATTCCCTTTCAATTTACCCCCTTGCAGCTTCATGTTATGCCTTCTAGTTTTACAGCTTCCCTGTCTTTGGAAGAGATTTGTTTGTCCATTAATACCACAGGTACACTAAAAAAAATTTTTTTTAAACTGCCTCTAATGTTTCAATTGATTTTTACGTTTTTTGGTGCGCTGAATCCAAATCTGGTAACCAATTTGCTCCATCACGTACAGATTTTTTGCTACATTGGGTTAGCAGTTTGAGGTGAACGTTTCAGATTGAGTGCGATCGAGATAAAAGTTTCTTGGATGAATTCTTTATACTAATTGTTTAGTAGTTATTCAAATAAGAATAAAGAAAATTGTAACAAGGCAGCACATAAGAATAGAGTAATGTCAACAAAACACACTGTGATGGTAGCAAAATTGTCTGCACTTAAAACAGCCACATACATGTGCACAAACATTGAGCATATAAGAGCGAGGTTAGACACAAAGCAAAGCAAAGAAATGTGCAAAAAATGTTGTACAGGTATGTATGTAAGAATAGAAAACGCAAACCGCACCATTGCAATACATGAAGACAAACACCCGATGGTGTGAAAATAAAATTCTAATAAATGAGATCCGATTTCAAAGTTTAGTAAAAACACGATATTTGTCAACACAGTTTAGATTTTAAAGTCATTCTTGGGTCAATCAATCTCCTGGTGGGCCCGTTTCTTCTTCCCCCGAATGCTTCTTTTGGTGCGCTGCTTGGCGTATTTTTCATCTGGGGTTTCCCGCAGCAGCAACCAATCAGAAATCAGTGGTGTTCCATCTTCCTTGGTACCTTCTCTCTGCGTCCTTGATGTCCTGGTGAAACCTTTCACCTTGTTCTTCACTGTACGCCCCCAAGTTTTCGGGAAAGTAGTTCACATGAGAGTGCAAGAAATGGACTTTCAGGCTCATGTTACAGCCTTGTTCTTTGAAGGCATTGAGCATCCTGGCAACAATATCCTTATAGTTATCATCCCGCCTGTTCCCCAAGAATTTGAGAACAACATCCTTGAAGGAATCCCAGGCTTCTTTTTCCTTCTCAGACATCGTTTCAGCGAATGCTCCATCTGAAATGAGTTTCCTTATATCAGGGCCAACAAACACTCCTTCCTTTAGCTTTGCTTCAGAAAGTCGGGGGAACTTTGAGCAAAGGTACCGAAAGCACTCACCATCTTTTGGAAGGGACTTGATGAATTGCTTAATGAGACCCAACTTAATGTGGAGAGGTGGTAATAGAATTTTATCACGAGGTACCAAGCTCTCATGAAGAACATTTTTCTCACCGGGTCTCAAATACTCCCGAATTGGCCAGTCTTTTTTCCCCCAGTGTAGGTCGCGGGCCCGGCTATCCCACAAGCAAAGGAAGCAGGGATATTTGGTGAAACCGGATTGCTGCCCTAATAGCATGGATAGAATTTTAAAGTCTCCACAAATCATCCACTTATGCTCATCATAACGAATCTTCTGAAGAATCAGGGCCAAATTCTCGTATTTTTCTTGGAGAATAACAGAGTGAGCAATAGGAACTGAAGCGAATGTGTTGCCATTATGAAGAAGAACACCTTTTATGCTGTCTTTTGACGAATCAATGAACAGCCGCCATTCAGCAGGATCATACTTGAGTTTAAACTTTTCCATCACTCCGTATATATCGTTGCAAAATACCAAATCTTCCTCTTTGCTGAAATACTTCAAAAATTGTGTCTCGCGGTTGCGGTACCAATAAAAGGTTGTTCCTGGTGACAATAGATTTTTCTGTTTAAGCCGAGAACCTAGCAGTTGGGCAGCATCTTTTGGGAGTCCTAAATCCTGGACTAAATCATTCAATTCAGCTTGAGAGAAAAGTTCAGGTTTCGGATCTGGTTCAGTTTCAAACTCGGAAGTACTGGACTCATTGGGAAAAGCCATCTGATGAGTCTCATCATGATCAGAACCGTCCACACAAATATGATCCAAAGATTTTGGTGGTTCAGGCACAGGTACTTCGTTGCTATGAGGCATAGGCCTAATTGCTGAGGGAAGGTTGGGGTAACTTATTACGTTTCTTATTTTTTAAGTTGTATCCCTTCACAATGCAAGAGCAAAAATAGCAGTCACTGCTGTGGTCTCTTTGTTCACGCCACATCATAGGTATTCCGAAACGAAATGCTTGTTTTTTACCTTTCATCCATAAGCGTAGATCTTCCTCACATGTCTTGCACACTTTGTGAGGAGCCCACGGTTTGTCTTGATCGCCTAACTTCAAACCGAAATAGGCGAAATATACTTTTTTAATAAATGCAGAAATGTTCCTCTGCCGCTTTTTCACGGTATATTCCCCACAAATAAAACAAAAACTGTCCGGAGAGTTGACGCAACCTCTGGCTCTGTGAGCCATCACAAATACACAGCACTGCAAACTACAACTGTAGTGAACCACTTCGGAATAAAGCTGGATTACGACTGAGCAAACAAAAGGTAATAATGAACTTGCAAGAAACTGAAATTTGACAGGAACGTTCATGTTGCAACCACCGTGTTTGAGCGAGCGAACGAGGCGAGGCGAACAGGAAAGAACATGCGCCAGCGCGAGTACTGGATTTAGCCCCCCGCCTCCCAATTGTCCTGTTAATGTATAAAATGAATACAAAACACTCTAAAATATCATGAGGGAGTGTTTCTAGTTAGTTAACCATTACAACCTCTATTTTGGGCCAAGAAAATAAACTGCAGTCGGCTAAAAAGAAATTATGTGAACATTCCTTCTCTGGGTAAGAAATCTAATTTTGCAAGAAAACGTGACGTGATGGAACATTTTGGCTATTTTTCCTGGATTCAGCACCCCAAAATCTATAGGAATCAGTTGCAAAACTGGAGGCAGTTTTTTGGTAGTGTACCTGTGTACTCTATAATTATTTAAAGATCGGAATCATATCTCCCCTGTCCCTCCTCTCCTCCAGAGTGTACATATTTAGGTCTTAAGTCTCTTCTCATAAGTCTTCTGATGCAGGCTCCAAATCATTTGGTCGCCTTCCTCTGAACCACTTTCATCCTTTTTATATCCTTTGCGAGATACGGTCTCCAAAACTGAACACAATATTCCAAGTGAGGCCTCACCAGTGACTTCTACAGTGGTACTAGTACCTCTTCTTTTCTGCTGGTAATTCCTCTCTGTATGCA
The DNA here is from genome assembly GCA_033557465.1 of Ichthyophis bannanicus. Classification (NCBI taxonomy): domain Eukaryota; kingdom Metazoa; phylum Chordata; class Amphibia; order Gymnophiona; family Ichthyophiidae; genus Ichthyophis; species Ichthyophis bannanicus. The sequence continues at coordinate 1,147,761,206 of CM066033.1, read as the reverse complement.
ACCCAGCATCCTTCTGGCTTTTGCCACTGCCTTGTCACACTGTTTTGCCACTTTGCGATCTTCAGAAACAATCACACCGAGGTCTTTCTACTGGTCCGTGCACATCAATCTCTCGCCCCCTCTCGCATACAATTCCCTTGGATTTCTGCTTCCCAGGTTCATTACACTGCACTTCTTCACATTAAATCTTAACTGTCAAGAATTAGACCATTCTTCCAGCTTTTGTAGATAGAAACATAGAAACACAGAAATATGATGACAGAAAAAGACCACATGGCCTATCTAGTCTGTCCTTCCATAACAACAACTACAACAGTCCCCTTTTTACCTTTAGAGATCCTCTGTGCTTGTCCCATGCTTTTTTGAATTCAGTTACTGTCCTCATCTCTACCACCTCCACTGGGAGACTATTCCACGGATCCACTACTCTTTCCGTAAAGAAATATTTCCGCATATCACTCCTGAATCTATCTCCCTTCACCCTCATCCCATGTCCCCTCATAGCAGAACTTGCTTTCAATTGAAAGAGGCTCTCTTCCTGAACATTTATGCCACGGAGGTATTTAAACATCTCAATCATATCACCTCTATCCCGCCTTTCCTCTTAGGTGTACATATTAAGATCCTTCAGTCTGTCCTCATATGCTTTATAATGAAGACCACTAATCATTTCAGTAGCCACCCTCTGCACCGACTCCATCCTGTTCACATCCTTTTGAAGGTGCGGTCTCCAGAATTGCACACTATACTCCAAATGAGGTCGCACCAAAGACCTATACAGAGGCACTATCACCTCCTTTTTTCTGCTAGCCATTCCTCTCCGTATGCACCCAAGAATCCTTCTAGCTTTTGCCGTTGCCTTTTCTACCTGTTTAGCTACTTTAAGATCATCAGACACAACCACGTCTAGGTCCTGCTTTTCTTTAGTGGACAAAAGTACTTCACCCACTATACTATATTGCTCCCTTGGATTGCTGCAGCCCAAATGCATGACCTTACATTTTTTAACATTAAATCCCAGCTGCCAAATTCTAGGCCATTCTTCAAGCTTAGCTAGATCCCTCCTCATGTTATCTACACCTTCCTGGGTGTCTACTCTATTTCAGATTTTGGTATCATCCGCAAAGAGGCAAACCTTACCTGACAGCCCTTATGCTATATCACTAACAAAGATGTTAAAAAGAATCGGACCAAGGACAGATCCCTGGGGCACACCACTGGTAACATCCTTCTCCTCAGAGTGAGCTCCATTTACTTGTACTCTTTGTCGACTCCCTCCCAACCAATTTCTAACCCAAGCAGTAACTTTAGGGTCCATCCCTAGGGTGCTCAGTTTGTTTATAAGTCGCCTGTGAGGAACAGTGTCAAAGGCTTTACTGAAATCTAAATACACCACATCTAGGGCTCTCCCTCGATCCAACTCCCTGGTCACCCAGTCAAAGAAATCAATCAGATTTGTCTGACAAGACCTGCCTCAGATCCTGTAATCCGCTGGACTCCAGAAACCTCACGATTTTCTCTTTCAGCAGCATTTCCAATAATTTACTCACCACCGAAGTTAAACTAACCGGCCTGTAGTTTTCAACCACATCCTTACTTCCGCTTTTGTGTAAAGGCACCACATGAGCCTCTCTCCAGTCCTTTGGAACTACTCCCGACTCCAATGAGGCATTGAAAAGGTCAGTCAGTGGAGCTGCTAGAACATCCCCAAGTTTCCTCTGTATTCTAGGGTGTATCCCATCCGGTCCCATCGCTTTGTCTACTTTAAGTTGAGCTAGTTTCTCACGAATACAGTCTTCTGAAAATTGTTCAAGATGTCCCTCACTTCTGTTCCTGTTTGGGGGTGTTTTCTGAGGTCCTGCTCCTGGTTCTTCATCTGTGAACACAGAACAGAAATATTTGTTAAGCAATTCCGCTTTATCCTTATCAGCTTCTACATATTCCTCCCCTGCACCCTTGAGTCTGACAATACCACTTTTGCCCTTCCTCTTCTCACTAATATATCTGAAAAATGTCTTATCCCCCCATTTTATTGCATTGGCTATTTCCTCCTCCTTTTGAATCTTTGCCTTCCTGACTACTTTGCTAGCTTCTCTAAGTTTTTCCAAATACAGATGCCTGTCTTCCTCTCTCTGTGATCTCTTGTATTTCATGAAGGCCGCCCTCTTTTTCTTCACTTTTTCAGCTACTTCTTTCGAAAACCATAGCGGTCTCCTTTTCCTTTTACCTTTATTTACCATTTTAACAAAAAGGTTGGTTGCCCTTAAAATATCCCCTTTCAGTTTTGCCCACTATTTTTCTACATCCCCCAGCTGTTCCCATCCCACTAACGACACCCTGAGGTATTGGCCCATCTTGGCAAAGTTAGTCTTCCTAAAGTCTAAGATCCTCACCTTTGAATGGACTCTAACAGCCCTAGTCCTAATACTGAACCACACCATCTGGTGATCACTGGATGCAAAATGATCTCCCACTACAACATCAGAAACACTTTCACCATTGGTAAGCACCAAGTCCAGTATGGCCCCTTCACATGTGGGGTCTGTTACCAATTGCCTGAATAGTTCTCCCTGTAGAGAATCCAGGATCTCCTTACTTCTAGATGATACTGCCGCAAGAATGTGCCAATCAACATCTGGCATATTGAAATCTCTTATCAGTAGCACTTCCCCTTTCCTAGCAATGCTTCGTATGTCTTCAATTAACTCTCTGTCCACCTCTTCCTCTTGTGAGGGAGGTCTATATATCACACCAATGCAAATAGATTTCTCTTTCCCTCTTTCTAGTTTAACCCACAATGCCTCCTCTCTCCCTTTTAAGCTCTGTAATTCCAAAGGTTTAATAGTAGTTTTTACATACAGTGCCACTCCTCCTCCCCTTCTTCCTACCCTGTCCTTTCTGAATAAAGTATAACCAGGTATAGTTACATCCCAATCATGGTTTTCTGTGAACCATGTTTCTGTAACTGCCACTAATTCCAAGTCAGCCAATCCCACCAAAGCTTCAACATCAGGGATCTTATTTCCCATGCTACGGGCATTTATACACACTGCTTTCCATATGTTACCGTATTTAATGTATCACCTACCTGGGGACTTTCACCTACCTGGGGGCTTTCCTTATGTTTTCCCTCCCTCAGGGAAGTTCACTCTGTTGCGCATTTTGATGTCATCTGCAAAAAAACAGACTTTTCCATTCAGCCCTTTGGCAATATCACTCACGAATATATTGAACAGTACTGGTCTCAAGACCGAACCCATTGGGCACACAGCTAATCACCTTCCTTTTATCTGAGTGAATTCTGTTTACCATCACCCTCTGTTGTCTGTCAGTCAACCAGTTTCTGATCCAGTTCACTATCCTGGGACCCATCCCCAAGCTGCTGAGTTTATTGATAAGCCTCCTATGAGTAACAGTATCAAATGCTTTGCTGAAATCTAGGTAGATCACATTCATCGCATGCCCTTGATTTAGTACTCTAGTCACCCAGTCAAAAAACTCAATCAGATTTGTCTGGCAAGACCATCCTTTGGTAAATCCATGTTGCCTCAGATCATGCTACTTGTTGGTTTTGAGGAAGTCCACTATTTGCTCTTTCAGGAGCACCTCCATTACTTTTCCCACCACCGAGGTAAGGCTTACTGGCCTGTAGTTCATCACTTCTTCCCTATTACCACTTTTGTGGAGAGGTACCACATCAGCCCTTCTCCAGTCCTGTGGAACATCTCCTGTCTCCAAGGATCTATTAAAAACATCCTTTACAGACCCTGCAAAAACTTCTCTGAGCTCTTTCAGTATCCTGGGGTGTATCCCATCTGGTCCCATAGACTTGTCCATTTTCAGTTTTGCAAGCTATTCTAACACATCTTTTGTGAATGGTGTGGTAGCTACTCCATTCCCATTTGTATATTTGTCAATCACAGGTGGTCCTTCTCCAGGATTTTCTCTAGTGAAAACAGAACAGAAGTATTTGTTTAGCATTGTCGCTTTGTCAATGTCACTTTCCATGAATCCGTTCCCAGCACTTTTAAGTCCTGAAATTCTACTTCTGATTTTCCTCCTCTCCCGAATATACCTGAAAAAAGTCTTGTCGCCACACTTCACATCTTTAGCCATCTTTTTTTCTGTCTTTGATTTTCCTATACTTATTTCTATTTTCGTCCCTTTTACTTTGATCTTGCATTCTTTTCTCTTTCCTCTAAATGTAAGTTTTTGAATTTTGTGAAAGCTGTGTTTTTTGCCTTTATTAGTGCAGCCACTTCTTTGGAGAACCAAATAGGTTTCCTTTTCCTCTTGTTTTTATTTACCTTCCTTACATATGTATCTGTTGCATCTTTTATTGCTTTCTTTAGTTTAGCTCATTGCAATTCCACTTCCCTTAACCCCTCCAACCTACCAACTCTTCCTTCAGGTACTTAACCATTTTACTGAAGTCAGCATTTTTGTAGTCTGACTTTGAGTTTGCTGTGATTGGATTCCACCTTGGCTTTTATCTTTTGTACTTGGATATTCGACACACTATCTCGGTTGGTGAGCATTAAATCCAACATAGATCTCTCCTTGGTTGGTTCCATCACCATTTGTTTAAGTAATGCATTTTTAAAGGCAGCCACAATTTTTTTTACTTCTTTCCAGATTTGCAGAAGGAACACTCCAATCCACATTGGGTAGATTAAAGTCACCCAATATGATCCCCCTTCATGGCTATCTTTGCAAAATCAACAATCAATTCACTATCCATTTCTTTGGTTTGAATTGGAGGCCTGTAAACCACACCAGTATGGATGACAGTGCCATCTCCTCTTTCCAACACAATCCAGAGCGCTTCTTCTTTTCCCCATGTCCCCTGAATTTCAGCAGCTTTAATATTGCTTTTCCATACATTGCAAATCACCAAAATGTCCCCAAACAACAATACTCAAAAAAAAATTTTATCGGAGCAATACCGAGGGAAGACAGTACTTGTAGCTGACTCCCTTTTATTCAATATAAGTTCAGGTTGAAACGATGGTCATCCAAATAACTATAGAACACTTAGCTTATAATCCTGTGCAGTAGAATCAGCCTCAAAGCGTAAGCACGACGTGCACCTTGATCTCCTCCCCTGTGTCAAGTGCTAGTTTCTCCCGCTGTGCTTACACTTTGAGGCTGATTCTACTGCACAGAATTATAAGCTAAGTGTTCTATAGTTATTTGGATGACCATCGTTTCAACCTGAACTTATATTGAATAAAAGGGAGTCTACTGTCTGGTTGGGGGCAGCTACAAGTACTGTCTTCCCTCGGTATTGCTCCGACAAAAAAAAAAAAAATTGAGTATTGTTGTTTGGGGACATTTTGGTGATTTGCAATGTGTGGGATTGATAGCATCACCTTATAGTTGGGACTTTTTTGAGTGGATTAATATTGCTTTTGACATACAGGGCTACTCCTCCTCCTTTTCTACCCTTTCTATCTCTTCTAAATAGATTATAGCCAGCTATGGCTATATCCCATTCATGTGACTCGTTAAACCATGTTTCTGTAATGGCCACAATGTCCAAGTCCATTTCTACCATTAGGTCTTCCAGATCAGGAACTTTGTTGGCTAGGCTTCATGCATTTGTACTCATTGCTTTCCAGCATTTGTCGAATAGCTTGCCTGCCTTTTGAATGGGTTTTGTTCTACATGCCCCTTCCCTCTTGCCATTGATGTGTTCTTCAAGTGTGTGGCTGTTTCCAATGTTGTTTTTCTTTTGCTGGGAGTGATGTACTGAACTTGTGCTTCTCCATCCAGCACCCCCTTTCCCTTACTATGAACAGGCAGAACTTCTGAGAATGCTATAGTGTTAGCAATGAGTTTGAGTTTCTCTCCCAGAGTCTGGAAGTCCCTTTGAATTGCAGAGGCACTGTTCCTAGCCAGGTCATTTGTACCCAAGTGGATGATAATATCAGTTTTGGAGTGCTCACTTTCTGCACCAACTATACCAACAATTTGATTTGTATTTATGCTGGCTGAAGAGCCTGGGAGGCATTTGACCATCCGCTCTCCTTAGAGCTGTGTTCCCAAGTTGGTGCCTCTGATGATGGAATCTCCAATGAGTAGTAGCTTTCTGTTTTGTGATTTTTTTCTTCCTATTTGGTACATTATCAGTAGATGTGGCCTTAAGTCTATCATTTAAGGGCACTTCAGTTTCCATCGATTGGGCATCCTCATTATCCAAGGCAGAGAAGGCATTATGCAGGGATATCACTTGATGTGTAGGGTGTCTCTGCGTTACAGGTCACAACCTACCAGAGCCCATTGTGATCCATTTGTTCCTGGGCTGTTTGATTCTTTGTGGAAGTGGTGGTGGATTTTGTTCAGTTTATAACCCAGAGGAAGTGAGTTTAATTGCAGCTAATTCCTCCCTTAGTAGAGTCAATTCTTTATGCATAGCAGCTAACTTGAGGCATATAGGGCAAGCTCTTCAGATCCAAATGATTCTTCTTAGAATGAAAGCACCACAGTTATTGCACTGAATACACGACATTCTGACTCAGCTGTCCTAGGAGGAGAAAAGAAGAAAAAGTGGGTGTAATACCTAATTAAAGGACAGATTCTAAGGCAATAAAGTGGTTGAAATAACTATCTGTTCCATCTCTAAAGTCAGATATTTGGAATCAGTCAGGATGCTTTTTATCTATGTTTAGGAATTGCAAACAGCCATAAATCCTTTAAAGGCTTGGAATGATTGACTGTACTCTGGCACTAGACATAGTGATGCAGACATTACTCCCCACTAATAATGTATGCATGAATGAATTTCCTGATGTTCTTTCCCTGCACAGGAAGAGATGCCCCTATTAAAGATACAAAGGATAAATCTATTTTTCCCATCTGAAATCCATTCACTTTAGATAGATGTACACAACTTTTTCACATGCAACACAATATCAGCTCTGTCCTTCCTCATGTCTTCTATTTGACTTCTCCACCTTTTTCCTACCACTGTCTCCACATTGTCTAAAATCATGCCCATAGATAGGTTGACTGTAAGAATGACAGCCTATGCATCCTGTTTGGGGCCATATGAACCAAACTATATGATCTAAACTGACATGGACTCTGCACTAAGGCCTCTGGATTTATGACTTTGCAGAAATTGCAAGATTCCTGTATGCACATTACTGTATACATGCAAGAAACAAGAGTTCTAGCATTCTTGACCCTGAGAGAATATTCAAGATGATACAATGTTGCAATCACTCTCTATACTTGTCTCTCATCGCCAATGGCACCCTGCAAAAGATGGGGATGTGGTAAAATAATCCGATAGATCTCCAGGTACCAGTGAGCTCTGGACTTCCAATGGGAGCAAGGACTACCTGCCTATATAAGAAACTGATAAGGCCATAGAGGAGTTTCTAAAATGTTTTGCCAGAAGGAAAGAAAGAGCTTTTGGGTTTTTACTCTTTCCTTGTGCTCATACCTGTGCTTTAGTGTGCTGTTCACCTCTTATGTGCTTCCTTACCGTTCCCCTAGATATATCCTAGTCCCCAGTTGTATTGTCTGTCTTGACTAGACTGTAAGCTCTGATGAGCAGGTACTGTTTCTTACATGTCTCTGTACAGCACTGCATATACCTTATAGCACTATACAAATGATTAGTAGTAGTAGTAGTAGACCGTACATCAGCCAATATTTGTTATATTTATTTAAAAGTATTTGATATACTAGAATTCAAAATAGTATTATAGCATGGTGGTTTACAGCAACCCAATTAAAACTGTCTAATACAATCAAATAAATAACATCACAAGAAACAAACACCATAAAAAGGAACCATAAAAAAGGAGGAGAATGAATAGCACAACATTTAAACTGTTAAGACATGAAAAAAACAGAAAAATCATAAGGGGAGGAGAACATCAAAGACAGAAATAAAATAATGAAAGAAGTAAAAGGCAAGCATCATAAGTAAGATGCATTTTTTAAAAAAATGTATATGATGCTTCTTCCATAGTAACATAGTATATGACGGCAGATAAAGACCAGCATGGTCCATTTAGTCTGCCCAGCAGGTATTGGGAGAGAAAGTGGGGATTGAGAATGGAAGTGTGAAATATGAGTGGATGAAAAAAACAAATAAAGAAAGAAATGGAGGAAAGAGCAAAAGGGGAAAGATCAGTATGTTAAAGCAGATGTAGAGAGAGAATGGGAAAAAAATAAAAAAGAGAAGAAAGGACAAATGGACAGCAGACAATGGAGAGTTAGCCGAAGACATGAAGAATTCAGAAGAAAATGACTGGAGCAATTACAACAGAAAAATAAAATGCCCAAACAACAAAAGGTAGAAAAATACTTTTTTATTTTGAATTTATTAACTGGAAAATGTCAGCTCTGGAAAATGTACCTTGCTAACGTCTTTGCATATTTATTTAGAACAAGAGAAAATTAATTTATAGTTTTATTTCTCCAGTATTTTTGTACGTTCCAACTTTGGCTTTTGGGGTTCCCAGTTAAATTATTTTCTTTCTGTTTCTAAATTGTGATCCTTGTTCTTTGTTTGGTGATGGTCTATGTTCTGCACGTATAACCGAGCTGAGGTATTCTGTTTATGTAGTTTCTATTTGACAGTGCCACTTGTTCTCTTTCCCCAGTAGAAGATGTATTGGTATTCTCTGAGATGTACTAGTTTAATATTTGCAGTGTTGCCTTTTTGATAGGTAGGATCTATTGCTTTGTGAGTCCTGGTAGTGCTGTTATGATACGGCAGGTTTGCTTTGGGTTCTAAATGTGCAAAAAAGATCCCTAATACCAGTGACAAAATCAATCACCGCAAAAAAGTCACCAATAAAGTCCCCAAGAAAAACCTGAACATTTTTTTGTCGGAGCATACCGAGGGAGGGGAAAACAATTTCTCACCCCCACCAGATGACAAACTTCATTTTAATCATTTATAGGTTCATCACCAAAACTTTCAAAATTTTCATTGAAAAAACACTTATCTTAAAATTATCGCAGCTTGAAAATCCTTTCCCAAGAACACGACGTACACATTTCGAGATATGACTCCCTGCTTCAAGTGCTTTCAATGTCCGTGCTATTGATAACTGCCATTAAAAGCCAACTTCCCAAAAGCGGCATTTTTCTAGGGACCGAGCTTCATATAATTGGCTGAAAACTGCTGTCATTTAAAGAAGAACCTGCCAATGGGAGAAAAGGATAAACCCCATCATCAGGGGACATCCTACTTCCCATTGGTTGGAAAAAAGGAGAAAGACCCTCCTCTATATGTGATTGGGTGAGTCCTGCTGATGTAGGATGGACCTCCAATAAGAAGGGAAAACCCCTTCATCACCAAGAGGAAACCATTATCGTCAATGGTTGAATCAAAAAAGATTGGTCCAATCGATCTCTTTCTTAAGGCCAAAAGATTGAACAGTGTTTAAAGTATATATCCAACATTGTTCGAGCCATTGGAGCCAGTGGATCCTGTCCCCACCTCTTGGATCATGCGGTACACGATCAATTACTGTCCAAAATACATCTTCAAAAACGTGATGGTGAAGTAAGCAATGTTCCACAATCTGTGCCGACTGTACCTCCTGACGTACTCGGGATGCATGTTCACTTATTCTCAATTTGATATTAAAAGGCATGTTTTACTAAAAGTTAGCACACATTAATATTATGCAAATATGTATGCAAATAAAGCCCATTATGCAAATGAGGCCCTGTAATGAGTCTCCGCAGATGGCCCCGCACTACCCTTGGGCCACCACTGACTGGCAACTAAATTGTGATTATAATTTTTGTTGGACTATTGTCGGTGTGAGGACTGAACCTCTATCTCGGACTGTGTCCATTTTAATCAGTTTGTGCAGTAAATTAAAAAAGGTAAGGAAAGCAAACATTTATGATTTGTCCAGTCCTCCCTCAAGAGTGTTTTCCACATCTCCTGAGAAGGAAAAACAATAGGGTATGACACAGGACTGTAATAACTCAGAAGACCCTGCATCAGGCAAACCTCCTCATGAAATTCAAAGGAACGTGGAAGGACAAACACTCCCAGTGGAACCCATTTTGAAAATGACTGGTGTCTGACGTCACACCTGCTGATTGGTTACTGCCAGAGTCAATGGAAAGGCGAAAGCAACAATGCAGATGCCTAACCCATAGGTTCAATTCACAAAAGACTGTGCCAATCGAGTTTCAGATTCAGTCCTGATGGAACAACAGTATTTAATCTGAAAATCCATCGCTGTTCGCATGATTGAAAGACAGAATCCTGATTCCCAGCCCTAATTGGGGAGGGATCCAGTCCAGAACACACCATTGAAATTGAGAGAAAGAATAGTTTAATTGTATGCTGTGGTGAACCATAGGTGCAGACATCGTTTTGGTATGTAATCAAGATGCATGTTCAGACAGGCTTTTTTTAAGGGAACAAATGGTGCGACCCACATATTTAAGACCACATAGGCAAACTATGAGATATATCACAAAATCAGTATCACAGATGGTGTAATGATGTGCATCAATCCTAAAATACAAGACCCTTTCTAATCAACCCTACTTCTAAACCTTTTAATATAATTAACAACTCTTATCCACAGTATATATAACAGGTTTTCAAAGGCCTCAGTTACCGCTCATACCTGCCATCGATGCACAGTGTCACCGTTGGATTGAGCTGACGATTTCTACATCATAGGCCAAGCCCTACCTACCCATACCTTATCTTTAATTTTAAATTTAATTTCTACAAATTGAAATTTTAAAAAATGTATCCTAAAAAAGTACTTTTTAAAGGATCCCTTCAATCAATCTCATATAAACTCATAATTAATTTGCAAAAAAAAATTTTTTTGTTGACAATATACAAAAAATAAAGTGTCTCTATCCCGTAGAGGCACCACTTCGCTGAACAGTTTACAAGCAGTTTACAGGATCAAATCGCAATGTTCTCTCATACGGAGACTGACAACATCTGAAAATGAAAAACAGAGGAGTACACTGTATGAAAAATAATGAGTACTTAATGTAAAGCAACCGTTCTACTTATCTTAATGCTTTACTTCTGACGCTTCACAGTTTGTTGCCTACGGTCTTACAACTCCTGATCGCACAAAACCATGAGCACACACGGGCAGCAACTACGTTCCGGATCCAACAAAAGCTTCTGTTTCACCCTGCCGGGCTTCCTCAGGGATCGAACGTCTTGCCCAAAATCAATATGACGCCATTCCACGCGGGCGATCAAAGTGCCTCAACTGTGGATAAGAGTTGTTAATTATATTAAAAGGTTTAGAAGTAGGGTTGATTAGAAAGGGTCTTGTATTTTAGGATTGGTTTACCGTTACCCTTTTGGCGGTTTTTGTTGTAATGATGTGCATGCCATTGTTTATGGGACGTGGTGTCTAACCACAATTCCCCTTCTATAGTGCCCGAGCAGTAAGAAGACTCCCCACATGGGAAATGGCCCACCTGCTCCAATCATAACTGAGGGGACGGAATTGCATGCACCAAATAATCCCTGAGATTACTACCTCTAGTGTATGCAACACTCAGAGGTTTCTGAAAACAAGCATGCACACTAAGGGATATGTTTACTAAACTGTGGTAATGTCATTCGCGTTAGGTTCCGCGGTAAAGGTACAGATGGTCATAAAAAAGGCATGGGCGGTGCATCGTTACAGCAAGCCAAATCAGCTAACGCATGTTACAAACTAACATGCGCTACAAGGCGCCTCATAAGGCACTTTACAAGGCACATTACAAGACGCCTTGTAAGGAGCCTTATAAGGCGCCTTGTTAGGTGCCTTGTAAGGTGCCGTATAAGTAAGGTGCCTTATAAGGCGCCTTGTAGGGCGCCTTTTTAGGTGCCTTGTAAAATGCTGTATAAGTAAGGTGTTTTATAAGGTGCCTTGGAAGGTGCCGTATAAGTAAGGTGCCTTCTAAGGTGCCTTGTTAGGTGCCCTATAAGGTGCCTCGTAAGGCGCTTTGTAAGGTGCCCTATACAGTAGGGCTCCTCAGGCTATGCGCCATATTAGGCACCCCTGGACAGGGCACCTTAGAAGGCACCCTGGGTTATGGAACCATAGATTACGGTGGCCTAACAAGGTTATGGTGACCTAGGTTAGTGTGGCCTAAGTGCTGCAAGGTGCTGCAGGATGACATGCATGACCTGTGAGGAACACAGACAGATGTAGCCCTAACACTAGATAGAGCACTCAGAAAAGGCAATGAACAGGTGAGTGAAGGAGGGAGAGCTGGGAGCCGCTGGACCTGCCATAACTGTGGGCATCCCATATAGCTGCCAGTACTGATGACAAACATGGTGGGGGCAACTGTACCACAGCACAGGGTGTTGGCAATGTAAAGTACTGGACAGTTGTTGGCAGATGATGGGAATACGTGTCCCCCAGTGGAGGCGGAGGTGGCAGGATAGTTACAATGATGGGTGGACAGAGGAGTGGTGGTGCCATGCAGATCAGGCACAGACGAGGCAAGCATGAAGAGGCACAATGCAGGAAAGGGTAGCAGTGCATGACATGGGATGACAGCCTGCACAGGCAGACAGGACTCTACACAGCTGACAGACGCAGATAGACAGACCGAGGGAATGTTGGCAATTGTTGCGAGGGTATTATGGGCTGGCAGCACAAATCTTCAAAAATATAACTGTTACAGGCATGCACACTATTTGAGTAGGACAGGCATGAGAGGAGGGAACAATGAGGAATTGATCCCATGAACACTGCCAAGAATGGCACTGTATTAACCAGTAGGCTATACCTCTGTGGTGTATGTCACAGCAATTGCTGGGTACAGAAGGACTGCAGGTCACCGCACAAACTGTCTGCTCTGAGTGCCAGGACAGGCTAACCCCACCAGTACCCATGATGCAATGCACATGCTGAATAGCTGTCTACAGCTGATCAGCAAATGGGGTCTGCAACTCTCCGATACCTCAGCTTGGAAAGACGAACTGACAGTGTGTGATACTGGCACAGAGTAGCTACAGACCATGCCATTGTGCAGGTTCTGTGTTTTCCCTGAGGGATAGGATGGGTGCCCAGCACTAGGTCCGCAGTACATGTGGTGCTAGAGATAGGCTCTGCTGTACATCCCCATCACTGTCAGTGTGTGACAGGTGTTCCAAACACCACCCAGATTAGTGTGTACTCCGTGTTAGGGTCTGGCTGACATGGGCACCTGTTATCAGGGCAGAGGGGTTTCCAAACTTGCATGAGGTTTATGTAATAGTGCCTTGATAGTTCAAAGTGGTATATACTACATACCCCAAAGGGCTCGCATCACCCTTTTTGTAGGTAAGGAACAGGTGCCCCAGACCCTGTGAAGCAACCTCCATCCTGCTGGTATGCGACAGCCCTCCAGGGTTGGTGGGCTAGAGCCATACCTGTGGCTGGGGCAGTGGCAGACCAGCAGCAATGATGGGGTTATGTCTGGAAAGCCCCCACTGCCTCACAGTCACCAGCAGACAGCACAGTCAGACTGCACCGTATAGGTGTTCTGACCATGCACAGTCTAACTGCAGACAGTCTACTAACCAGTCCACAGTGCATGCTCACAGAGAAACTATGTGCACCAGCAGGCATCTCAGTGATTGTGACCCCAGCACTGGGCACACAACAAGATCACTGGAAGTAGATAATATAGAGCGCTATGTGGGAACCTAGACATGCCAAGGTCACTGCTGGGTCAGAGTGAGTGCTCTCCCAGCATGCCATGCTGTGGCCACCCTGCCCATGCAGGTGGTGGCCGGGCACTACATTGTCCCAGCCATTGCCCCACACCTTGTGAAGATGCATCCTGGCCAATCCACCCTGTCCGGGCCATACCCACAACACTTTGCTCCTCATTATGCACATATTCGGGCTAATGCTGGTAACAGTGGGACATTGTGGGCCTGGTGAGGTGTGGGCAGCCACAAAACAATGGATAGACATACACACACACACACTCCTATTGCAGCATTGTGCACAGATAGGGGCGGTTGGCAACCCTGATCGCCACACTGGTCCTGATCACAGTGCCGGCATTGCTAAACTGTGCAGGAGGTAGTAGTAGTGCCCTGGTGATAACTGCAGCTCAATGCTGGGGCCAACAGCCTGACTCTCCATGCATCTTTGGATTGTGGAGCCTGTGTGAGTGGGTGTTTGTACCCCTGCTCGCCACTGCTTTGGGCTTTGCACATGTTGCTGTTGTATCTGCATTGTAAGGTAAAACATAGGGACATGCTCTGCAGGAACCATAGCTGGGGCTTGAACCTGTGACCCTCTGCTTCTGGACACACTCACTGGGTGTACTGCACCACACTGTTGCCACAGATGCATGGTGGTCCCTGGGGCTACCTGTACCTTTCCTCAGCCAGACTTTTTATGTTGCACTGCACACCATGTAATGGTACAGAGCATGGCCTAGGTCCACTGCAGGCAGGTGCCACTGCCCCCTCCAGCACGGGCACACACCCTCCTGCCATGCTGACATGGCCATATGCTTTTGGTGCTGGTAGTGCGCTGTTCCAGGCCATCCACTTTGTGGGTAGATGGTCACCTAGGGAGCGGGCTCTGGGGCATGGGGCATACATGAGCATCCTCACATCCCCCCCCCCCCCATCACCGCCTACCAATAGTCTGTTCTTTCTGCTTGGGGGAGGGTTGGCTGAGGGTATGTCAGGTCAGTGCCCTGGCAACTGTTAGCTCGGGTGGACCAGGTAGATGTAGATGGATTGTGTTTGGACTTTGTCAGCTGCTGTCATGATGATTTCCGGTTTCTATGTTCCTATGTGCCACCTAGGCACCTGCCTAGTCCACCCTGTGCCCCTGCTGCCCCCGCTACATGTCCCGCCTGCAGCCTCCTATGCCCCACTTGCACCATCGCCATAGTGTCCTTTCATACTTGGGCACTATGCTGGTGCTGGACATGGAGCACTACTATCACGTTTCTTGGGCTCCCTGTCTATGCTATACATTGCTGACACTTAAATGGTTTCTCTCTCCTGCAAATGTGCATCTAACGGCAGGTTTTCATTCGCGGTAGGATTCAGCCCTTCAGTTCAGTGCGTTAGTGTGCAGGGAGCCTCTCCTTGCCCACTCCCTGCCCATTGACCCCTTCCCCCCCGCCCTCTCTCCACCCTCTGCGGTGTTTACCGCGGCCGGGAACGTTAACTATCATTAAGTAATGTTAACGCGCGTTAACGTTACATACCACGCATTAACGTTACCTAACGAGCGTTAACGTTACATAACGCGTGGTCTGTAACGTTACCGCAGTTTAGTAAACATACCCCTAAGAATATGCCAAAACCTGCGGAGAATCTTAGTGACCTGAATAGACCAGTCACTAAAAGGTAGGATGCTCACAATCTTGTCAGATGAAACAGTAGGTTGATATTGAGGAGACAAATACCATTCTCTATGATTATTTAAAGCCCATTTATAAGTCGCTCGAATAATAGAGCGGGGATAACCCCAGACCTGTCGTCGGCTTAATACAAAAACATGAATTTTAAAGTCTTCTATAGTGGAACAAATTCTTCTGATGCGCAAAAACTGTCCATAAGGTAACCCACGCTTTAAAGTCGCTGGATGAAAACTCTGAAAATATAATAGAGTGTTGCATTGGACAGGTTTTCTATAGTGCTGTAAATTGGTCCCTCAGCGAAAAACCATAACATCTAGAAACTCAATAAAAGTGGAATGATGTTTGGCTGTAAATTTTATGGTCTCTTCTATAAGGTTTAACCACTCTATAAATAATGATAGTTCAGATGATGACCCGCACCATATGAAGAAAATGCCATCTAAAAAACGACACCACCTTCTGAAACCAGTTGGAGGGATATATATGTTTTTCTTCCAAGAAGCCATAAACAAGGTAGCAATAGAAGGGGTCACCATTGCTTCCATAGCTATTCCCTACACTTGGAAATAGAAAACACCATTACTCGTATAAGAAACATTTTTCGATAACACAATTTATAATAATGACAAAACAAATTGTTTAGGTAATCGAGATGGAAGTGTCAAAGGGACCGAGGATATCACCCGTAATACCTCCTGTTGTGGAATGTTCATGACATCTAAGGTGACCAAAAGCACCTCTGATTCAGACAAAACAAGATCTTGTAATGACATAAAAAAATGAGTAGTGTCCTTAACAAATGATGTAACTTTTGCTGCTGACGGTTGTAAAAAACAGTCACAAAATTTGGTTAATGGTTCCAAAATGGACATTATAAGATGACCAGGGGGATCTTTTAGAGATTTATGGATCTTTAGTACTGAATACATTACTGGAATTTTAGGGTGATTCACTAGCAGAAAAGAATATTCTTTACATGTAAGAGAACCATCGGCCAATGTTTTAACACAAATCTGTGTAATTTCCCACCTTATCTCAGAGGTAAGATCACATCCAAGGGGTTGATAGTATTTAGAATCATTCAAATGATCCAAAATTCACTGATAATAAACCAGACGTGATACTGATTTTGTGGTATATCTCATAGTTTGCCCATGTGGTCTTAAATATATGGGTCTCACCATTTGTTCCCTTAAAAAACACCTGTCTGAACATGCCTCTTGATTATGTACCAAAACGATGCCTGCACCTATGGTTCACCACAGCATACAATCAAACCATTTTTCCTGTGAATTTCAATAGCGTGTTCTGGACTGGATCCCTCCCCAAATTAGAGGTGTAGATCAGGAGGATGTCTTACAATTATGTGAACAGCAATGGATTTTCAGATTAAATATTGTTGCTCCATCAGGATTGAATCTGGAACTCGACTGGCACAGTCTTTTGTGAATTGAGCCTATGGGTAAGGCATCTGCATTGTTGCTTTCACCTTTCCATTGGCTCTGGCAATAACCAATCAGCAGCTGTGATGTCAGATGCTGGCCTGTTTCAAAATGGGTTCCACTGGGAGTGTTTGTCCTTCCACGTTCCCTTGAATTTCATGGGGAGGTTTGCCTGATGCAGGGTCTTTTGACTTATTACAGTGCTGTGTCATACCCCGTTGTTTTTCCTTCTCAGGAGATGTGGAAAACGCTCTTGATGCAGGACTGGACAAATCATAAGATAAGTGTTTGCTTTCCTAACCTTTTTTAATTTACTGCACAAAATGATTAAAATGGATACGTCTGAGGTAGAAGTTCAGTCCTCACACAGACAAAAGTCCGACAGAAATTATAATCAGTTTAGTGTTACCAGTGCGAACGCTTGTGGGAATAGGTCTTTCTTTTATTGAATGTATAGGTTCAGGGCATTTTTGTGGCAGAATTGTTTTTGTCACTGAGAGTGTGTGTGTGTGTGTGTGTGTGTGGTTTGAAGGGTGCGTAGCAGGATCTGGTGTGCTCATCTGCAATTCAGGGGGGACATGAAAGCCTGGCCAGTACCTGGACTGTATGGATGACCGCAGTGTCACCAGGTGCCAGTGTGATCGGGCAGAAAAAATCTGAGAAGGTTCTGTATAGCTAAATGTCAAAATATCTCTGTTAATAATAAAGGACCCTCTGAATAAGAGAATTCAACACTGAAAACAGTACTAATACATGCTCATAATTCACATTTTTTGAGAGCAATGATGTTGCTGTTGAGAATGTATTAGTGCTATTTTCATTGCTGAATGCACTTATTCTGAGGGTTCCTTATTATTGACAGCGCTATGTTTTTACATTTAGCTATAGGGAACATATTCAGGTTCCTTCTGAATTACTTTTCATAGGGTACTCTAATAAGATCATATATTATTGGCAGTGTGATAGGGCAAAATACAAATCCAACCCTGTACTATGCTTAACTCAAATATTAATAACCAATCGGGGCTGTGGGAGGAGGAGCACCAACTCCTTAAAGAGA